>OW804097.1:3873684-5231800 GCA_942159475.1 Sthenelais limicola
CGAAGCACCGAAAAACTAGAGTGTCGAGATGCAGGCGGCAATGGCTGGAGCGGGTCAAGCTGAGAATGGCGGTGTCCATCTCCCTCCGCTTCCACCTGGTCCTCCACCACCGCTCCCACAGGAACCTACCATTCCTGTTGTTCCTTCCTTCCTATTGATTTGGCAATCAATACAGGGTTTTCAGGACAAAGTCACTACTGGAATGAAAGCCATGTCCGATCGAATGACGGACATGGAAAATTCCAAGCACCACGGATTCCTTGAGGGATTCCCCAGATGAGGATTCTCCTTCCGGCACTGCCGGAAGTGACGACAAGGACAACAACAAGACAGGCGAGGAGGGCGATAAAGAGGAAGTTAAGTCAACTAACATCTTTTCCTCTCTTGTGGATACTTTGACTGCCAACGCGAAGGTTGGAAATGAAGTGAAACACAAGGAATTGAAGGATTATGTCATGTTTATCTTCAATGCACCACCAAAAGGGAAAGCTCTGGATGAAATTAAGGATCGTCAGAAACGACCAAGCAACATCGACGAGCTTGAAATCCCGTTCATCCCATGGACAACAATAACATGGACAACAATAACAAGTTTAAAGATGGAAAAATTCAGCGTTTTCAAAAGATTCTTCTCATGGCCTCTTTGGCAACCACAAAGGTGGCCGACACCTTATTGGAATTACGTACACGTACAACCATGCCGGATATCATTGAATTGATTGACACGGGTCTTAGAGACAATAGAGATGCTTTAGCCCTGCAGGCCTTCTACAACCAACAGTGTTGCAACCAACCTAGACGTGAATTGATCGCTCCAAATCTAAAGGTACAGTACCGAGAGATGGCCTTCAATCAGAAACGGTTTCCCACTACAGCCCGTCATCTACTGGGCGATAATCTGGATGACAGTATCAAAGCTCTTGATGCAAGTAAGAAGCTCTCAGTTATAGTGGACCAACCGTCTACCTCCAAGACTTCAAACAACAACAACAACAACAAGAATGGTGGGAACAACAACAACAAGTCCAACCAAGGACAAAAGAAAGGAAACTACAAGAATTCAAAAAACTACACAGCCCCTCAGAAGAAGGGGGGCAATCAACAAAAACAGGGGTCCCACTACCAAAACAACCAGAAGAAAGATCGGTACAACGACTATGATCAGAGGGATTCATGCGACGACAGAAGTCATCCTTCTGGACCCATTCCTATGTGTTTCGTACCAGGAAATTTATCAAATCATTATCTACAATGGGACAGAATAACACGTGATCCTTTCATTCTGTCTTGTGTCGAGGGTGTCACCTTGGATTATGAAACCAGTTTTTTAAAAAATACGTGAGAGAGGGGGTCATGGTTTCTGCTACATAGACGATTCCTTTTTGTGGGGCCAAACCAAGGAGTCTTGTGCTTCTTTGGTCTTGACCACCTTACAAGTCCTGACAGACCTGGGATTTTATGTTCACCCAGAAAAGTCGTCTCTAGTTCCCCAAAAAACCATGAAGTTCCTGGGATTGATCCTGGATTCGAGGACAATGCAGGTGTACCCAACTCCAGAAAAGAGACAGGCAGCTTTAGCTCGCATTAATCTCCTCAACCGCAGACACTGCACCTTCACCATCCGCTTTGTCGCCTCCATAGTAGGGACAATGAGTGAGTGAGATTGGTTGCTTTACGCCCTTATCAACACTTTGAAGTGTTATATCAAGGGCGGGAGAGCTGAGAGGGAGGCAGTTTATGATCATACCCAGGAAATAGAGATAGAGAAGAAGGGAGAGAGAGACAGAGGAAAGAGACAGAAAGGCACTTTAGGTCTTACCCAGGACCAAGTAGGGACAATGGTAGATCTATGTAGGGGCATTGACTATGGACTAGGACAATGGTAGATCTATGTAGGGGCATTGACTATGGACTAGCCCACTACAAGCATATTGAGAAGGACAAGATCATGGCTACCCGGTTCAATTGCGGCGACCTTGACGGAAATATGACCTTGCCTTCTTCAGCGTGTCTGGACCTACAATGGTGGAAAGATAACCTACCATGGAGGGTCAAGAAAATAAGAACCTTCGCACCCACCATCACTCTCTTCACCGACGCCTGTGACAGGTTGGGGTGCTGTCCTCGGTGACAACACCGCCAACGGTGAGTGGGATGACTACGAAGAGGGCTATCATATCAATGCTAAAGAAATATTAGCAGTCAGATATGGTATCCTCTCACTCCTCAGAGATGTGGAAGGTACTCACATCCTAGTCCGCAGTGAAAACACGACAACAGTTGCCTACATCAACAAGTTTGGGGGCACCAAGTCTAATAACTGTGATGCCATTGCCAGAGACATCTGGCTTTGGGCAGAACTTCGTGATAATTGGCTATCTGCATCTCACATCACAGGGGTGGACAATGAAGAAGCAGATCTAGCAAATCGCCATCTCTCAGAGGACACAGAATGGCAGCTAAAACCCGAAATATTCAGTCACATCACTTCTGAGTTTGGTACACCTGACATTGATCTCTTCGCTTCAAGATATAATTACCAGGTGGATTGCTATGCAAGCTGGTTCCCTGACCCTCTCTCCACTTATGTTGATGCCTTCACATTATCTTGGAATGATTTCTCACGACCTTATGTGTTCCCTCCTTTCAGGCTTGTAGGAAGGTGCCTACAAAAGATTCAGTCGGAACAGGCACGTGCAATATTGGTTGCGCCCAGGTGGAGCAGCCAACCTTGGTACTTGCAACTGCTTCAGTCAAGCAGACAAACGATAATCATTCCTCAAAAACCAGGAAATCTCTTCCCAAACAAGGGAAAAAACCAGGATCCAAAGATCTCCAAGACAAGTCTACTGTGCGCTCTCTTTTAAACAAGAAAGCAGACGACTTAAATCTTTCTGCACAAGCAAAGGCTCTCTACATGCAGGGTTGGTCTATCAATACCCAGAAGTCATACAAGGTGTTTTACCGCAAATGGAAGCAGTATTGTTATGAGAATAAGATTCCTCATCTAACCACCAGCCTACATCATGGCATTGAATTTATTTGTGATCTGTACGAGGATGGTCTGTCTTTTGCAGCCATTGGTTCTGCTCGTTTAGCTTTATCTAATATGATGAGCCCCATCGATAGACAAAGTTTTGGTGCTCATGAGGTTGTTCGTCGTATCATTGGGGGCATCTTCAAGTCTCGCCCCCCCAAGACACGGTATTCAGAAACTTGGGATCAGGACATAGTCCTCAACTATCTCAAAACTATGTTTCCTCTTCAAGAGATAAACTTGCAACAACTTACCCAGAAGACGGCCACTCTTCTGATGTTAGTCACAAGCCAATGTGTGCAAACGTTGCGCACCATCAAGTGCGAGGACATTGTATTTAGTGACAAATACACAGCAACCATCCTCCTATCAGAGGTCATCAAGACTAGCTCGGTCGACAGAGCCCTTGGCACCATCAGTCTGGAAGCATTTCCAGACAACACGGGCATTTGCATTCTTACTACCCTGCAACATTATCTGTATCGCACATGGGATTATCGACCAAAAGATCCTACAGGCAACCTTCTTGGCCCTTTATTCATCAGTCATTGTGCCCCCCTCAAGCCTGTGGGGAACGCTACCATAGCCAAACACATCCGCTGTACTATGGCAGCCAGTGGCCTCAACACCAACACCTTTAAGGCGCATAGTGTCAGAGCAGCCACCGCTTCTAAGTTGGCAGCCCAGAATGTGGGTGTCCAACAGATTATGGTTAGGGCTGTCTGGAGGGATGAAAACACCTTCAGACGTTTCTACCAGAAGCCCATCAATGTCACTACGTCGACTACAGCTACTCTTCTCTCGGCCCATGCAAGAGAGAGGAAACGGAAAAACAAGACCAATTGACTGGAACTTGGTTTTTTCCATGTGTATATATGTTGGAAATATCTAGTGTATGTTTTATGATACTTCCCAAACAGTTTAGTAGGTTTCTCACTATAGCCATAGTTGTGCACCTTTATAGCTAGATCTTAGCTGTTAGTAGAACTCACCAGCAGTGTCTCGGATCAACTTCTCCTCTACACTCCAAGATCATCTATCTTCAAGTGAGCCTGTTAGCCGTTACCCAGAGATGTGTTCTGGATTGCGGGGAATTGCCTAGTTAAAGCTCTCACCTGTGCTACCGCCTAGCGGCGGTGACGCACAATAATTAGTAGAATCTACTAACCTCACTATGTTCGGTGACGTAGATTCGTGATTATTGGAGGAGACAGCCGCTGGTGGTAGTACATGTGCCCACCCTGCCCGCCCTTGTTTAAGTGGTGTTTTTAGGCGGCTGTCTCCGGTTGTTCCAATAAGTCACACCTTCAACTTCATGCTTCGTTGGATAGAGTTTGGCAATTCCCTAGCTGGCTAGCTCCCCGGTTAAAAGATTGACTCAAAATGGCGTCCCGCATCTCACATGTACTACCATGTGCTTGTCATGTAACTTGAGCGTGATTGTGACAGACATGTAGAAGTAATTATGGATGATAGATGACTGGTTGCTATGGGAATTTGGAGAGATGTGTTCTCCTCAGAGACCCGTCCCTTTTATGAGTTCTAACTTACATATATCCATCTTTAGAGGCAAACGATTTCAACTATAGCCTTCATAATCGTCAAACATTATGAGACGGCAAAATGAAGTTCCAAGTCATGCATGAAATTACTTTCAATGGATGTCAAGATACTCCGATGCTATAGGCCTACATTAATTGTAATTTACTCCACGATGGTAATAAATTAATTATAAATTAGTCCTCTAATAAGTCCTTTGCTTAATTACAAAGTTTCGGCCATACTTCGATTCTCTCACTGATGCCGGCAACGATGCAATTGTGTACCACACATCGTAACGTTGCAACGTTAGTAACGCTAGTAAGAGTCATTGACAACACATTTTCCCGCCTGGACGGGAACCAATCAAATGAGTTTCTTTTGTGCACCAATAAATGGTACAAAACAATTTATTATACCTCTGGAAGGGATGGTATGGTAAGCCATAGGCTACAGCATTGGAAAACCGTATTACCCTCTGGGCGGTATTTACATATCATATTGCCCTCTGGCGGAATTTTTGTTGAAAAAATAGGCCCATGTTCGTATCCTTATTTTCAATATTTAAATAATTATTTTCATGGAAAAAAGACTCGTAATACATTGTATGTAATAATATAATAATAATTATAATGATTAGCAACTGTAAAATTTCGAATTTATTGCATATTTAAATAGAAAAATAGACCCGAAAATGCGTGAGGTGGACCGGAAGTGAGAAAGTAAACAAACAGACTGGTGAACAGAGCTCGTTGTCCAACTCCAATTTCCATCGAATCACTCCAATTTCCATCGAATTTTCACTATTTTTTTCACACAAAATCATTGGGAGAGGTATAATAAATACAAAATTGACTTGTGGGCATGTGGGAGGTGGTTATCTCCCTTGGGCTACGCAAAACGTCGGGGTGCTACGCACCCCTTACGATATTGCTACGCCCGCGGGAGATAACCACCTCCCACACGCCCACAAGTCAATTATGTCTATGTATCACACGCCTCTACATACAAATATTATGTGATACACACTTCACCGGCGTGCGTTGTCCAAACAGACGGGTGCCGTCCAATCAGAATGCAGAGGGTTGCGTCATAAAGTTCTCTAGCTTTTTATCCCATGATTTGGCCGTGAGCAGACAGTATTATAGCAAGAACAGCATAGTATCGCGTATGAGGGGGGCTGTATTCTCCGAGTATGGCCGAAAACTACGAGGCCGTAGGCCGAGTTGTTTTTCGGCCATACAAGGAGAATACAGGCCGCCGAAGACGCGATACTGTGCTATTCTTGCTTTTATTCCATGATTCTTAACTTATTACAACTTAATTTGATTTATTTCATCAAATTGTGCTGTCCGCATGGCTCACCGATAGTCTCGAACGGTCATGACGTCACTGTACAATACAGGGAGTTTATATTGTCCACCTTGTGAGCGGCAAGTATATCGATTATATTGTACGCTCACGGCCAAATCATGGAATAAAATCGATATACTTGCCGCTCACAAGGTGTACAGTATAAACTCCCTGTATTGAACAAGACTATGAGGACAACACAGTTTGATGAAATTAATGCAAATAAAGTTGTTTTAAAATAAGAATCATGGAATAAAAGCAAGAATAGCAAAGTACCATGTCTTCGGAGGCCTATATTCTCCTTGTATGGCTGAAAAAAAACTCGGCCTATGGCCTCGTTGTTTTTGGCCATACTCGGAGAGTATAGCCCCCCTCATATGCGATACTATGCTGTTCTTACTTGCTATAGTAGCCAATACACATCAATCAGAATAGAATCATAGAAAGAAATATCTGGGTCACTGTTGTATATTGAATTTTTTTTATTCCGTTTTAAGATTTTTTACATGCAATTGGTTAGACATAAATTCTACAATGTAGGCCTAGGTCTAAATAATAAAAAAATAAAATAAATACGATAAAATAATATGTAGGCCTACAATGATCAAATGTGATGTTCCAGGAAAATGTGTCACAAGTCACAAAAAATGGATGTTGGGATACCATTAGGCCTAGGCCTATGTTTGAAAACATGAAATCAAGCTGATATGTGATCTGCTTTAGGAAAATGAGTCATAGGTCGCAAAAAATGGATTTTGAGATTTTATTATATTTGAAGAGATGAGATCAAGCCGATTCTAATGATAGTAAACAGTCTAATAATCTAATAAGTATTTCTAGATTTCAAGTTTGATTTTCTTATTTTCAAAAGAAAAAGTTTGTAATATTTCTGGGAGGAAATAACCAGTAAAGTAACTGAATAATATTATTATACTCCATATAATGTCCTGAAATTTGATACATCAATTGATACAACCATAAGTGATACACTCCCCAAAAATCAGAACATTCCAATAAAGCAATCTTGTAAAAAGAATACTTTGAATAATATATTTTTTGCGACTTATGACTCATTTTCCTGAAACACACCACATATCAATGAGAGTAAACATTAGGACATTTGATAAATATTTCTATAATTTATGTTTGATATTTTTATTTTTTTTAAAAAAAGTTTGCAATATTTCTGGGTGGACATTTACTAGCCTTATGTAATGGCATTATGAATCGTGACAAAAGTAAATAAATTTACTCTATAAGATGACTTTCAAATTGCATAGATATATTTGATAGCCTATGTGTATGTATTTTACAACTAAGGGCATCAGATACTTTGAAAATGAGAACATTCCCACAAAGAGAACTTTGAACAAGAACAAGAACTCCATAATATTGCATACCGGTATCAGGGGCAGAGTATGGCCGAAAACAACAAGGCCCTAGTCCGAGTTGTTTTTCGGCCATACAATATGAATATAGGCCACCAAAAACGTGATACTGTGCTATTCTTGCTATTCATTGTTTATCTTAATTTATTTCATCGCACTGAGTTGTCCGCGGAACTCACCTATAGTGTCAAATGGTCGTGAGGTTACTGTAATATACAGGGAGTTTATATTGTACACCTTGTGACTGGCAAGTATTAAATATAGTAATTAACATCTGCAGTGTCTTAAAATGAGTTTGATTTTATTGTAATAAGTTCAAGGTTTTACTTCCAGATAAGAAAAGATGTGAAGCGATTTATATGGTTTATATGTTTATATTCATTATGTGAGTATAATTTTATGGTGAAACCTACAGAAAAAGGAGAATTAATATTCTTTTTTGTTCAGTTATTGAGGAAGAAATATATTGTTTAATTGACTGCTATAAATTAGTGTGATCTGTTCAAGAAAATTGAGGTAAAGTCACCACAATAAATAGGATCTTCCATCTTATGGTGTTTTTGATGAAATTAATCCATCTATCAACAAAAGTTTGTTTGAAAGTGTCAATGGCAATTGTCCTTATTGTGCCTCAGCCTATGTATTTGTCTCATGTGACTGTTCTAATAAGTTTGAAGTCTGTATCATCAATCTATTGATCATCACGATATTATGATATGTACCATGTGTAATGGAAATAAAACCGTTGTGCAAAAATAAAAAAGTATTGATTATATTGTCCGCTCACGTCTAAATCATGAAGGATGTACGTAGTGAAGTCATGAATATCTATGACATACAGCTCATGGCAGTAGGTTTTAGATCCATTTTATACACATTTATGTTCATAAAGCCAATAAACAGCAGCTATATATGGTTTGACATTATGTTTTATGATGTAGAAGCATTGTAATATAGCAAAGGCCTGCATTTGCCGCGACGCAATAAATATAATATTTATATTCCGTTCCTGACATCATAAAAAAATGGTCCTGACATCATTAAAAAATAATATCGTTACTAAGGAATTAGAACAGTGGATGATATGTGGATAATAAAGAAGGCCTCATGAAAAAACAAAAATAATAAAAATAAGTGATACTGGAAGAGGCAGATTTGTGATGTGTTTCAGGAAAATGAGTCATAAGTCGCAAAAAATAGATTTCATCAGAATCCATCCCAGGATGCACTGTAACAGACATGGGCAGTGGCACATGCAAATCCCCTTTTGTACATCCCACGATGCACTGTAACAGACATGCACAGTGGCATATACAAAATCCCCTATTGTAGGCCTTTAGTACCCGTTGGTTGGTCTTTGCTGGCCGGTTATAAATGCCCAGAGAGGCCTGTTTGACCGGTAGTGGACACTCTATGCTTCTACCCCCCACTTCCCACTAGCCCTCTATCGCTGAGCAACTTCCGGATTCAGACAACGGGTGTGTTGCTGGTCATACAAGCCTGTTGTGGGCTTGCTGTCTTGCCAATATCGAACTAATAGCAAATGTGAATGGGGCAAAGATATTTGAATTCGATTTAAGGCACTGTCTGCAAATTTCGTGACTTGTAGTGTGCTTAACTTTGCATGCCTCCCACTATGAAGTCTACCCACACCGTGTGCCACGCTTGGCTTTGTTTACAAGTCATATGTCCATATATAGGTCAGCGGTTGCCATATATGGCATATATAGGTCGATCAATGCTTGCCATACCATATATGGAGAATGATGTCTCTACCGCAGGGAGTGGAGCGCAGTTGGCAGTGAGGGAGGTCCATTCATTATGTGTGGGTAGGGGAGATGTGAAGTTGTAATCATTGGATATGGGGTGCAGGTGGGATGGGGTTATGAGTTTTGATTTTGTACTATTTATTTTAGTCATAATTGAAGGGTAATTTGTTGTAAGAGGCAAGTATGCTGTATTTATGCAACAAACAGAACCCCTGCTTCTGCCTGTGTATAACCATAACCCACCCCTAGTTATAGGGACTGGACGGTCCCCCTCCACACTAGCGTCAGTGCTAAGGTTAGAGAAGAATGCAACTTAACTAAACTGTAAGTAAATGCTTTCTGACAATGTTGGAGGTTCAGGAGAAGTGATAGTAATGGAAGTAGTTGATAATAACAGCCCAACCAACGGGTACTAAAGCCATTAGAGCCTTCGTTTATTGTCCTCGCGTCCCTCTATGCGTTACGGGAACCAATCCTTGGCCTCCGGCCGCGGATTGGTTCCCGTAACGCATAGAGGGCCGCTCGGACAATAAACTCAGGCTCTAATTGCCTAACATCCCAGCATGTACTGTAACAGACATGGGCAGTGGCATTATACAAATCCCCTTTTGTACATCCCACAATGCACTGTAACAGACATGCGCAGTGGCACATGCAAATCCCCTATTTAAAGCTGTCAATTACGTACATAGCAAATCAAGTTTAAACTTGTTGTAAAATGTATGAGTGCAGTCATATGGTGGCGACCATATAATGCAATTTTAATGGCTTTATTTCCTCCTACAGTTTAAATAATTATAAGCTTGACTTAGTTAGCTTGTCAGATTCACATCCTCACTGTGCTTAGCTACAGATGGATTAGGTTTGTTTGCTGAGGGCAGATTGTAGGAAACCGATAACATACCGTCCTATGGAGAAACCTCTACACGATATATCCCCCTGTGGAGAAACCTACCTCTGATTCTATCCTGAATAATTACTGACATCCTTCATGTATAAGAGGGTAAGTTGCAACATAAATGGAGCAATATATTTATATGTTATATGTTATGTAACTAACGAGGTGGTAGAAGGAGCATGAATATTGCACAAGTTGCACTAATGAAATACCATTGAGCATAACTCACTCTAGATATGTTGTTCTCAGAGCAATTAGTCCATGAGCCAGTCTCCTGTTTTGGGGGTCATTGGTACCACTTGGAGGCACTAATGCTACCTATGGTTTTTGGATAGATACATGTATGTCTGGGGCTCATGAAAATGCATTTGTGTCCCCCCCTCCCATGTTCAAGTTGCTTCCTACATCACTGCTCTGTCTATCTCGATTCTATCCCGCTCTTCTCTCTCTCGATTCTCATCCCGCTCTTCTCTCTCTCTCCCTCCCTCACTCTCTTGCACTCTTTTTCTGCCAGTCTTCCCCCTCTACTCTCCCACACTTTCCCTCCCCTCTTCTTCTCAGAAGACTCCTCTCCTCTCTTCTCTTCTCTCGCACCCTCATACCCTTTCTCTTCTTGTTCCTCCCCTTTCCCTCTCCTCTACTTCTCTCTCCCCTACTGCTCTCTCATGTACTTCCCATCCCCCTCTTTCCCCTTCCCACCCCTAACTTATCTCCTCTCCCCACTGTAAAGGGGAAACAGGGGCAACCCTAGTCAGTATAATGTCTAATAGTTGGCACATGCCACTGTTCTACTCCTGAATAAAGAAATGTTCAAAAAAAAAAGAAAAAAGGGGTCTAGTTGTCTGTCTAGTTGTCTGTCTCTCTGTCCCTCACTCTTGACAGTAACTTTTCTTATTTCCTCTCCTTTCGCCCTGAATAAGATGCCATAAGGATGTTAAGAGGGCGTTAAGCACCTTTTCTCATGCACTCACTCCCCATCCTCTCTTCTTCTCTCTCACTCTCATCCCCTCCTGGTGGGATAAATTGGGGTACATTCCCGGGACAAAGTGACCTGGGAGGGTGGAGGGTTGATTGATGCACTAATTTATGTATACCTAACAACTGTAACCGTATATATGTTGTCTTTTAGTCCCCAACAGGGGCTTCCCAGGCTATAAATAAGGTGTGGAGATCCTAACTAAAAGGGATTCAAAAGTATTTTCACCCCAAATACGTTCATAAACCCCATATATTCTGGAAAAAAGTTAAGAGTCTTGAGGCCTAAAATAAAAAAATAATCGACATGGCCTGTTCATATGATTGACATGGGTAGCTGGTGAGAGATGACAAAAACACTTTCTTAGCCGCCTGACAAATCGACAAAGACCTTAATAGTCATTTTACGAGAAAAAAAGCGAGAAACATCAAAAGAATTTTCTCAGTGACAAATGTTGTTTCTTGGTAGCAACAAGAGAAATTAGACACCCCCTCAGGAGCCCTACAGGTGGATATATCACAAATTCCAAGAATATCTTTGACAAAAATTGCTGATCACCTTTTATATAATATATAGACAAGTGCCCTCCGTGACCCTGAAGTACCGTCTGTTATCCTGAAGGTCAGGGCCATGACCTCTGGTGTACTGCTCAGGAAATATTCAGAAGTTTTATGAATAATTTCACAACAATATGTGATGTGTTTCAGGAAAATGAGTCATAAGTCGCAAAATTGATATTTTTTAGAGTGGTTTTCTCACAAGATCACATTACTGGAATGTTCTATTTTTTGGAGGGTTCATCACTCATGGCTATATGAATCGATGTGTCAAATTTCAGGACAATCCATGTGATATATCCTTTCCTTTTAAAGGTCCTCATATGGACTACATTTAGATACTTTACTGTTCATTGACCCCAAGAAATATTGAAAACTATTTTTTTTCAAAAACGAAAATATCAAACCTAAAATCTAGAAATACTTATTCGATTATTATACTGTTTACTATCATTGGAATCGGCTTGGTCTCATCTGTTCAAATATAATGGTATCTCAAAATCTAATTTTTGCGACTTATGACTCATTTTCCTGGAACACATCACAATATTAGTAATGAAATGGTTCTGTAGGTGGAGAGGGGTGGCCAGGTCCTCCATACATGTTCCACTGGACTATTGATTTTATTAGAACCTGAGGCAATTACCTATGTGCAATATGAATAAGTTATTCCCTTTTGATGCTGAACAACGAATGCGTATGTTCAATGTAAATAAATTATTATTATTAATAAATTATTCCACTTTGACAGTTGCTTGTGTAGGCAGTGTTTAAAATTTGATAGTAACATTCAATAATCCTTGTAGAGTTAGCTGCACAACATTGTACCTCCAACTATTTAACTATTCATATCAAGTTTAATCAATACCTACCTATTTTCCCAAGTGCTCTTCAGACCTTAAATCAACAAATTGACATGGCCTATTCTTATGATCGACAAATTGACATGGGCAGCTAGTGACAAACAACAAAAACACTTTCTTAGCCTGCCAAATCGACAAAGACCTTGATAGTCCTTACCGACAAAAAACGGGCCATTTTACGGAAATTAAGCGACAAATGACAACAAAATTTCTTAGTGACAAATGACAATTGTTGCTTCTTGATAGTGACAGCCCTCCTTTTACTGGCCCCATTATATTGTTACTAGGGAATTAGAGCACTAGATATAACATTGGAAACGTGGAAAATATATGGAAAATAAACAAGGCCTTATAAAAAAAACAATACAAAAATACTCAAAGTAGCAACTAGATAATTTGTAAAATGGATGAGTGCACACATATGGTGGCGACCATATTATGCAATTTTGATGGCTTCATTTCCTCATACAGTTTAAATAATTATAAGTTTGACTTGGTTGGCTTGTCAGATTATAATCTCTTCCCACTGCTTGCCTGCAGATGGATTAGGGAGGTTTGTGTGCTGACGATAGATACATTCTCAGCTATTACAACAAAACAAATCTTACCAAATATACTCATACTAAAACTTATATGAGTGGATTTATCTATATTCTGCTGCTGATATATGTTTATACAATAATTTGAAGTCTAATCACTTAGAGAAAACGGCTGCCGGTGAGTGATAATAAGTGGAGTCATCGCATGAAAGGATTTGGGCAGGTCCTCCAAATACAAAATTAAGGAGAAGCACTTTAGCAAATACAACTCGACAAAATGCTCCAATATTTTAATCAAATGACCGACATAAGCTGAGAGTTTTGGATTGTTGTAAGATTTTACAATGTGTTTGGTGTGGAGGTGGAGAGGTGTGGTGGTGTCCTCTAAACAGAACGCAGTTTGCATTAATAGAAGTGATATTATGTCGAATATTCATGGTACACAGAAGGATGAGTAGAGGCTGATAATCAATAATAGAGTAATATCTGGAAAGTCCACAACTGTTATTGAATTTTTTAATTGCTTTTTAAGAAGTTGGGTGTAAATAATTGACATTTTCATGACTTTTCAGAAAGCCCAAACATTTGTTTAAAATGAATGGGGCCAGTATGCTACTCCTAATGGTTATATTGGAAGGGCTGGTAACAAAAGGTGAGTAAGAGTCTGGTAAATCTGATGCAATTATCTTTGATAAAATGTAAAGGCAGATATGCACTCGGAAGTAAATGGCTCAAGGAAATGATTCACGTAAACTGAAGGCCCTCTCCTCTCCAGCATGATGGAGATCAGCGAGCATGAATGAATTCTTTATTTCAGACTCAAAATGGTCTGA
This sequence comes from Sthenelais limicola, assembly GCA_942159475.1. NCBI lineage: Eukaryota > Metazoa > Annelida > Polychaeta > Phyllodocida > Sigalionidae > Sthenelais > Sthenelais limicola. The sequence goes on from OW804097.1 coordinate 3,887,437, forward strand.
AAAGGTTTTTCTAGGTCTTCCAGTATGCGCCGTTATTTAAGAGGCAGCAAAATAGTAAAACACAGGAGAAAAAAGCTTAAAACTATTCTAAAGACATTTATAACATTTATAAAGCAGCAGAACATGAACATGATTATACATCTAGCTTGAATACTTAATAGTCAAGTAAAAACTTAGACATGATTTTCCAAATACAATAATAAAGTTATGCATAGAACTTAAATATTGAATAACAGCCATTAAGGTTTTGTGGTCCTGGGTATGACCCTAAAGTGCCTTTCTGTCTCTTTTTTTCTGTCTATCTCTCCCTTCTTCTCTATCTCTATTTCCTGGGTATGATCATAAACTGCTTCCCTCTCAGCTCTTCCGCCCTTAATATAGCCATATTAAATGTGTTGATAAGGGCGTAAAGCAACCAATCTCACTCTCACTCATTAATAAGGGTTTGATAATTATTAGGTATGACCTTACTTGATGCATACAACAAAGTAGAGTTTTTGGTTTCAGGGCTTCGATTATAATTCATAGTCCATACCAAATGAGAATATAATTGGAAAAATATCTTATATTTAAATACAATTGTGATATTCATCAACATACCATATTCATGGAAAAAACTGCAGACAGAGGCCCACCAGATTGTGGACTCAAAAATAATATTTTTTTTATTTTTTTATTACAAATTGGCCAAACAGTTACATTCGTCATCATTTACAAAAATACGCGTGTCCACCCTGTGGATGTTTTCCTGCGTTGCCTACAACCTTTATCTGCCTTTAAGCTAAGCTGCTTATAGTCATGCCTTGCCAAGTTAATGATCCCCCTTAATTATTGATTTCTTTACATACTCTTCATTATACATTATAATTATGAACACACATGATTCAAATAGCATAGAAACGCCATTGGTGTAATTCTGCTCAATATAACAAACTTCGTAAACAACTTTTATCGAAAATCTCTGTATATCAATTGTATAATTCACAATTAGTTAATTAGTTACCCAATTATTCATTATACATCGTGTTATGTTACAGAGTAGGCATCCTCTCATATAATCCCTGTTTATATATGTGATGTGTTTCAGGAAAATGAGTCATAAGTCGCAAAAAATAGATTTTGAGGTTCCATTATATTTGAAAAGATGAGATGAAGCTAATGGTAGTAAACAGTCTTCAATAAGTATTTCTAGATTTTAAGTTTGATATTTTCGTTTTTAAAAAAAAAGTTTCCAATATTTCTGGGGGTCAATAAACAGTAAAGTAACTAAATGTAGTCCATACGAGGACCTTCAAAACGAAAGGATATATTACATAGATTGTTCTTAAATTTGATACATCAATTGATATAGGTATATAAGTGATGAACATTCCAATAATGTGATCTTGTGAAAAAAACGCTTTGAAAAATATCGATTTTGCGACTTATGACTCATTTTCCTGAAACACATCACATATGTACTGCACTAAACTATTCAAGTAAATTCCATGTTTCTGTTTAAAACCAACTATTCAGGTTGGGCAGCACGGGCTGGAGTGACCTACTACCCATCTGCCTATAAGCTAAGCTGGACAGACGCTGGAGATGCATGTGCCCACATTGGTGGTCAGCTGGCCAAGATAACCTCTGCTGAGGAACATCAAGAGATCAAAGACCACTTGTAAATATCACTGCTTAAACCTGTACAAATAACATCAACAAATAGAGCCAAAAGATCAACGAATAAGGCTTAAATCTTATCTGAAGGTTTTCCATAATAAGCATCATGAACACAGTGTTAATACAAGATTCCATAACTAATTTATTGTTACAAGAAGTTTCATGGAGACATTTATTTAATTCCATCATTATCATCATTGGAATTCGGGAAAAGACTCCCAGAAAGTCCTGTCTATCAAACATATTACTGGTGCATCATATTTGGTATTTCATAGGGTATTCTCAGCCACACCCCTTGTGTTGTCCTTGACTAAAACTTCACCTTCCCTATGGTACGTCTCTTTTGATTTAAAAACAAATGATTGGTCTCCATATTTGTTGTAACAGAGTCTCATGGGACAGGAGTCTAGTTGCATGGCTTGGTGGCAGTGATGAGTTGGAGGAAGGCACATGGCTGTGGAGAGATGGAACAGGTGTCAACTTCACCCTTGCTTCCTCCAGCATTATTACAGGTGGCCAGTACCTTGTCATGCATAGCAATGGTGAGTGGCGGGATGAAACAGCTGGAACCCGCAGAGCTATTTGTGAAATAGTGGAAGGTGAGTGAATAAAACCTGGTAACTGTCATTTTTTTTTATTGAGAGTATTTGTTAATTGATACAGGAACAAGGAACAATATAAGTAGAGACAATATAAGTAGAGACATAACAAACAAGGTCAGTAGGCCTATACACAAGATTTTCGCCTGTATACAAGAGGTAGGAAACGGCCTCAGTCCTAGTGAAACTAGGTCTGGTATGATTGGCCATTACCTGATGGTATAATCATAACTGTGACACGTAGCATGCACATAGAAAATATAGGGCTAACTAGAAGACTAAAAGAAAAATGATGATAAGGTGATGAATGAAGGATAGGAGTATTAAGTACAATGGTAAAAGCTTTCAGCCTTGGTTAAGGCTTTAAAATTAATATAAGAGTCAATATTTCTCGATTCAGCATCAAGGTTGTTATATGTGATGTGTTTCAGTAAAATGAATCATAAGTTGCAAAGAATATATTTTTCAAAGTATTTATTTTACAAGATTGCTTTATTGGTGTATCAAATTTCAAGACATTATGCATAATATATATTTTCGTTTTAAAGGCCCACATATGGAGTATATTCAGTTACTTTACTAGTTATTGCCTCCCAGAAATATTACAAATTTTTTTTCTTTTTTCAAAAATAGAAATATCAAACTTAAAATCTAGAAATATTTATTACATTATTAGACTGTTTACTATGATTGGAATCGGCTTGATCTCATCTTTACAAATATGGCAATATCTCAAGATCCATACTTTGTTTCCGAAAAACACATCACATAATGGGCAGATTGCTTCCTAGTATAATGAAATAGTATGGGAGGCTACCTAAGGCAAAACAAAATAGTTTTTGACAAAAAAGCTAACAAAAGTAGGAAAACAGGTTTTCCTAACCGGGAACCGGTTCAAAAAGCACATTTCCCTTGTTTAAAACTACCATTGTTATAAAATAGACATTTTTTTCAGTTCCAGGAAGGTGGTTTCCTAAAAAAGAAATTAAAAAAAAAAATGTTACCATCCCCCCCTACCTAGTTTTCAGCCAGATACATCGGAAACACACCTATATTTTTGGGGGGACTTGAAGTTTGTTAGGTTCCACTTTGTAATGCGTTCCATACATCAGCAAGCACAGCTCATCACACTTTTAGCACTGTGTTGGGGTCACAGCCTTGCTTGATCATTTGCTGGGGTCATAGACTTCACCCTGTGCAGGGGTCTTATCTGTTTCTCTCTTCAGTCTCCATCAATTACAAACCTACACTCTGTCCAGCCTCTGTAGAACCTGGACTTCCAAGAGTACCGGTATAGGCTAGCATTGGGGTTTAGGTTCTTCAGAGGCTGGACAGGGTGTACATCATGCCATTTGGTATATATATAAACCAATCTAAATCCTCTTATGGACACTGCCTCCTTTTCATTAGGATCTACTGAGGCACTTAGCAGAGCTGATATCCGGGCTTGTTGGACAGCAAATGGACTCTTCCTGCCCCTGCCGGGTGAGTACAGAATATGAGTTTTTTTGTTGCATGGTGGGTCGTATGGTGGGCTCTTCTGACCAGACTAATTAAAACTACATGCAACATTCATGGTTTTGTTAATTGAATTCTCTTCCTTATCTGTGGCAAAAGAGAAATATATTCTGCTTTTCCGCATTGCTCAGTACAGGGAAATTATGCAGTTGTACAGGCAAAGTGAAACATGCTCTGTCTACCTATTATTCTTGGCTTTGTTGTTAAATATAGTGTAAAGTATTGCATTCTCTTGGGTTTGGATCATTGACCCAATTACCTCACTGACCTCCAGCTTGGCTAGGTACGCCACAACTGAGTCAGGCTGGGAGGGAGGGCACTTGTTGACCGCACCACCGGTTCGAGCTGATAACAATTATTGTTCCCTGCACTAATCTAATCAGTGGGTAGGGGCAAGAGGGAAGGGGGGACCGCAAGCTTGTGTTTGGGGTAAGGGAGGGCAGGGGGGAAGGCAAGGGTCATCTATCACATGGACAATGCATGGCCTCAGCATGATGGGGAGCTGGGGTCAGTCTACCTTGTAGAGAAGGATTCTCCCTTAGCAAATTAGAATGGGACAGCGCAGCAGAAATATTTCTAGGAACCTTTGTTTGTGAATAATTAAGTACAATGTTCGAGTATAAATAAAGCTGGACACAATAGACCTGGAGGTTATTACAAATGTACAGGCAGATCAGTATCAAACATTTTGAATTCTTTCCTGAATACACTAAAAATGGTCTTCTATTTACCAATGATCATTCATATATTGGTTCTTGTTGCATGAGGCTCTTTATTTACCGAGGATCGTTTTTGTTTTTTCTGTTCAATTCAATTCAATAAGAAGTAATAATAGTGGCCTCTGTTCTTGTACAGGTGCTGCACATCAGGCCTGTCCCAGGAACCAGCAGTACTTCTTCCCAGGGAACATAAGAATAAAGAGAACCTGGAATGATGCAAGAGCTATGTGCCAGCAGGCAGGTGGTGACCTGGCAAAGGTGACAACAGCGGAGGAACAGAAGATGATGATAGCCATCAAGTATGTCACATATGTGATGTGTTTCAGGAAAATGAGGCATAAGTCGCAAAATTGATATTTTTCAAAGCGTTTTTTTCCACAAGATCACATTATTGGAATCTTCTGATTATTGGAGAGTGTGTCACTTGTAGTTATGTCAATCGATGTATCAAATTTCAAGACAACCTATGTAATATATCCTTTCGTTTTAAATGTCCTCATATGGACTACATTTATCTATTTTACTGTTTAATGAGCCCAAGAATTATTGGAAAGTTTTTTTATTCAAAAAGGAAAATATCAAACTTAAAATCTAGAAATACTTATTATTTTATTAGACTGTTTACTATCATTGGAATCGGCTTGATCTCGTCGTTTCAAATATAATGGTATCTCAAAATCTATTTTTTGCGACTTATGACTCATTTTCCTGGAACACATCACATATGATGAATTTAATTAATTCTTTAAATAAGACTAAAAATGGTTACAGGTTTCTGAAAATGTTTTGCCGTGTAATTCAGCACAGGATGGAGAGAACCATTCTAGACACAGAAAGCATACATTTATAAGGCAGAGAGTAATTAAAGGTGACACTGAACACACTTGATATTTAAGTTGTGGTACAGTAAGAAGTGTCAATCATTATCTGTTAAATATAAGCCTGAGGAAGTAACAGGATACAAAGATAGGATAACACAATAATGATTCCATTGCAGCTGGGTAGAAACGAGGACTATAATATGGGTCAGATTTTCAGAAAGTACAATTCGGCTTCACCAATCACCTCAAATAACCCATATTTAAGACGCGAATGAGCTTCAAAATGCAGTTTAACATAAACAAACTGATACTATAAATCAATGTGATACGAAATATACTCAGATATACCCGGTATTCTTCATTTTCAGCCTAATTTAGCAGAATCTCCTAAATGTGTACAGCTGCCATTTGTACATTTTCTGAAAATCTGACCCATATGATAAGATGATGGAAGGAGAAAGAACCTTTTCCTAAAGTTTTTATACTTGCAGGACTCAGCAACAACTTACCTCTGAGGTGATCTGGCTTGGTGGGAAGTGGATAGATGCGGGGCCGTGGACCTGGGGTGATAATGATACGCTTACCTGGCCAGCATTTGTACCTGCTCTAAGTGAGAACATGACAGGAGAGGCCTGCCTCACCATGGAGACTGACAACACTTGGGGCAATGCGAGCTGCTCTACCCTTGCTAAACCTATGTGTGAAAGACCTATGAGTGAGTCCTTAAACGTGTATTGTTCCAGCTACAGCAACAGTGCAATGTTTTCCCAATGTTTATATTAGTTTCAGTAGCCATTACTTTTATAATATTGTTCAATTTTATCTGAAAGCTAAAAGTATATCGGTTCAATTGTAGATTGATATCATAACTCAGGTAGAGACTGGATAAGGAGGTGCTATATTTACCATGTTTTATTTCAATATAATTATAGTGACAAAGAATATTCAGCTTCTATGGAGGTAGAAAGAGCTGACTAGCTAACCAGTCCATTCCCTAGAGCAGTTCAATACCTACTGATAGTTGGGAATATAATACATTTCTTGAGGCAATAAATGAACTTAGGGACATTGACGTCTGGAGAATCCTTTGGTTTGTTAAACATTTTGGCCTGTATCTTTGGCCTTCATCAGGGACAATCAATTTACCAACCAACCGATTAGTGTGCCTGATTTGAGTAAATAAGGTAAAAAATAACCCTTTTTATTATACACGCATTGCTCTGAAAACAACGTATCTAGAGTGATTTATGCATAGTGTGTATTTCACTAGTGATTTATGCGGTGTTGTCATGGCAACCAATCTGTTTTTTTGACTCGATTTTTTTAATATTTTCATGATTGAAAGCATGTATAATAAATCTGTTAACTAGCTTGTTGGTTTCAGTCTCTTAGAATATTGCACTCGTTGCTACGCAACTCGTGCAATATTCACGCTCCTTCAACCAACTCGTTAGTTAAACTGTATTTATTCCATCTGCAATGTGCCCCCTGTGTTGATTTTGCTTAGCACAAGAAGATTGTTTACATACACATACTAAAGATACGCAATTTAAGGTTGAAGCTCGCCACAAAGGTGGTCAAGTTGTACAATCATGTTTATCTCTAGATGCCTCACGGCTGCATGGCAAGGTATGCTTCTGGTATGACACAACAGCTGCATCATTCACCAATGGAGAGGTCATTTGTGAGGCTGCAGGCGGTGGATTAGCCAAGATAGACAACTGGGAAGAATACAGGTTAATAGTTACAGGCTTGGTGTAAGTACTTTATTGAGTATTGAGTTCATTTTAATGTTGGGTTTGTTGATAACTCTGTTATAAAAACACTTTGAAAAATATCAATTTTGTGACTTATGACTCATTTTCCTGAAACACATCACAATTTGTTTCTAGTAACTTCAGAGCCTGGATTGGAGGGAGAGATGAGGGTACAGCAAACCATGTTTACATGTGGCGGGACGGTTCCAGTATGACATGGCACAATTGGCCTAGTGTAGAACCCAACAGCCTGGCTGAGACATGCGTGGAGGTCATTAACGGATACATGAATGACCTTAGATGTGGATATAGCAAGAGGTTATTCTGTGAGAAAGATGGTTAGTCATATTTGTTCACCTGGTTTGCTCTGTTTAGGTATGAAGTTTGGGAGTCAAATCTATACAGCTTTATTTATACCATTCTATTTTTCTTTGAAATCAAACTTTTATTTTGTACTTCTTGAGAGAGGTCTTTCAGCAGAAACTAAATTATCATGCCAGTTTTAGTTTTAGTAGACAGGAGAGTGTTTTAGTAGACAGCAATGAGAATTACTGCAGACTGTAGAACTTCTGTCAATAAAATTTAAAAAAAAAAAAAAAAAAAAAATGCATATATATTTATAAACAAAGAAAATCACGAGGGCCATGTGCAACAAATAAAGTCTAAATATGGCAAGTAAAGATAAATTTTAAATAAATAACCTTAAATACTACTAACAGGAATTTAGTACTTCTGAATCAAAATTGTGACTTTTAATATTCTTAGATACATCAATAATTAAGATGTATTATTTAGTCTGAATAAGCTCTTGTCAAAACTCTGGCCTTGGAGTATTAATTCTGCTATACCTTTATACTGTTGAGAAAAACAATAGGGTTCTTGTATTTTATTAGGCCGAATTATATTGAAACAGATCCATGGTGGATATGACGTTTTTTTCAGTATTGATGTAACAGTAATATTTCTTTGCCCTAAATGAATAAAAAAAAAAAAATTTCAGTGAGTGAAGAGCCTTATGATGGACAGAACATGATAAAGAGTGTGAGGCAGGGAGAAGTTGTCTATAAGCCTAAGCTCACCTCTTTCTTTCGTGGTGGCAGCACAGAACAAGTGTACCCATGCAGCTCCCCGGAGAGCTACACCACCTTCCTACAGCGGGTGGTACGTCTTAGTACAGGTAGTAGTTCATACATATTTATTAACACATCTAGATATTCTAAATGGACAAATACTTTTACATGCTTGAAGGATTAATATGAATTTTTGCTCTATTTAGCACACTGTTATTTTTGCTCTATCAAGCACACTGTTACTTTTGCTCTATCAAGCACACTGTTACTTTTGCTCTATCAAGCACACTGTTATTTATGCTCTATCCAGAAAGTTACCACCCTGAATAATTGTATTGTTTTAATAGTTTGGTTATATTTCTGAAGATCTGAACGCCTAATATTGTTTTTATACGAAGTCCCCTCCACCTCCACCCAACCGTCTCACCCGGGCCTCGGCGCTGTTCATGACTCAAGTCAGTGAACAGCGCCGCTGGTGTCAATTGATGACGCTAAGCGGCTCTTCCATTCTGTTTCCCTACTGTACTGCTCTTGCATGAACCTTATAGCTCCCCATCGATTTGTTTTCTTATTTTGTTATGGCTGACTGCCCTCGATTCGAATGTGCGGTGAGCGATAAGTTTGTAATTATTCAGTAAGTAACACATGTTCCCATGTGAACTTGGCTCCCCTTGGCTCAGTCTAGCTTCTGGGCTCAGTTAGAAAGTTCCCGAAAAATAAAAAGCACTAAAACAGGCCTTCAGAAGACAGTCTCGGTATATACATGTTTAACCCTCGGGGGGGGGGGGGGGGGGGGGGGCGCAACCGGTGACGTGATTCGAGAAGTATAGCAGAAGCTATCCTTATGGATAGCGGTGGGTTGTGCGGGTCAAGCACAGTTATTTTTGCTCTATCCAGTACACTGTTATTTTTGCTCTATCCAGTACACTGTTATTTTTGCTCTATCCAGTACACTGTTATTACTGCTCTATCCAGCACTGTTATTATTGCTCTATCCAGCACAGTTATTATTGCTCTATCCAGCACTGTTATTATTGCTCTATCCAGCACAGTTATTTTTGCTCTATCCAGCACTGTTATTTTTGCTCTATCCAGCACAGTTATTATTGCTCTATCCAGCACTGTTATTATTGCTCTATCCAGCACACTGTTATTATTGCTCTATCCAGCACTGTTATTATTGCTCTATCAAGCACACTGTTATTTTTGCTCTATCCAGCACACTGTTATTATTGCTCTATCCAGCACACTGTTATTATTGCTCTATCCAGCACACTGTTATTATTGCTCTATCCAGCACTGTTATTATTGCTCTATCTAGCACTGTTATTATTGCTCTATCTAGCACTGTTATTATTGCTCTATCCAGCACTGTTATTATTGCTCTATCCAGCACTGTTATTATTGCTCTATCCAGCACAGTTATTATTGCTCTATCCAGCACACTGTTATTATTGCTCTATCCAGCACACTGTTATTATTGCTCTATCCAGCACACTGTTATTATTGCTCTATCCAGCATTGTTATTATTGCTCTATCCAGCACTGTTATTATTGCTCTATCCAGCACACTGTTATTATTGCTCTATCCAGCACACTGTTATTATTGCTCTATCCAGCACTGTTATTTTTGCTCTATCCAGTACACTGTTATTTTTGCTCTATCCAGTACACTGTTATTTTTGCTCTATCCAGTACACTGTTATTACTGCTCTATCCAGCACTGTTATTATTGCTCTGTCCAGCACAGTTATTATTGCTCTATCCAGCACTGTTATTATTGCTCTATCCAGCACAGTTATTTTTGCTCTATCCAGCACTGTTATTTTTGCTCTATCCAGCACAGTTATTATTGCTCTATCCAGCACAGTTATTATTGCTCTATCCAGCACTGTTATTTTTGCTCTATCCAGTACACTGTTATTATTGCTCTATCCAGCACTGTTATTATTGCTCTATCCAGCACTGTTATTATTGCTCTATCCAGCACTGTTATTATTGCTCTATCCAGCACACTGTTATTATTGCTCTATCCAGCACACTGTTATTATTGCTCTATCCAGCACTGTTATTATTGCTCTATCTAGCACTGTTATTATTGCTCTATCCAGCACACTGTTATTATTGCTCTATCCAGCACTGTTATTATTGCTCTATCCAGCACACTGTTATTATTGCTCTATCCAGCACTGTTATTATTGCTCTATCCAGCACTGTTATTATTGTTCTATCCAGCACTGTTATTATTGCTCTATCCAGCACTGTTATTATTGCTCTATCCAGCACACTGTTATTATTGCTCTATCCAGCATTGTTATTATTGCTCTATCCAGCACTGTTATTATTGCTCTATCCAGCACTGTTATTATTGCTCTATCCAGCACTGTTATTATTGCTCTATCCAGCATTGTTATTATTGCTCTATCCAGCACTGTTATTATTGCTCTATCCAGCACTGTTATTATTGCTCTATCCAGCACTGTTATTATTGCTCTATCCAGCACTGTTATTATTGCTCTATCCAGCACTGTTATTATTGCTCTATCCAGTACTGTTATTATTGCTCTATCCAGCACTGTTATTATTGCTCTATCCAGCACTGTTATTATTGCTCTATCCAGCATTGTTATTATTGCTCTATCCAGCACTGTTATTATTGCTCTATCCAGCACACTGTTGTTTTTGCTCTATTCAAGCACAGTTATTTTTGCTCTATCCAGTACTGTTATTTTTGTTTATCCAGCACAGTTATTTTTGCTCTATTCAGCACTGTTATTTTTGCCCTACCCAAGCTGTTATTTTTGCTCTATTTATTCATAGATTATTATGGATAATAATAGTAATGTATAATATTTTTTTATAAAAAAAGAAAAGATATTATTCATAGAGTATGAATAAAGAATGCTTTGAATTGAATTGAATTGAATAGATAACTGTTTGTTCACTTTTCTGTCAATAATAATTTTGAAACTAGTGTGAAATATTTGTTATTTTAAAATTAGTGTATTTTAAAGGTTTCCCCCCACAGGTGGCCAGCTCACAGCTGCCTTTGACAAGTGGTGGGAAATCTTGACAATTAATGTTTTTTGTAGGAGTGGGGGTAGGGATATTGGGGGTGGGGGTGGGGTGGCAGTGCCATTTTGCTGTTTGATCTGTTGGGATGGGGGGCAGTGCCATTGTGCTACTTGCGACAACATCCACGCCTGTTTGGAACCATTGGTCACTTCAAACGCAGTCCTTGATGATATTGTTACCCATGTACACATAACCAGAGATTGAGTACAAGAGGTGGAGCTTACAGGATACAATGGTCTGTTTTCATCACCTAGAGGGAACTCTGATTGATTTCAATATCAACTAATGTTTCCCCATTATCCATCCCTAGTGATATGAGGTAAGTTACTCTTTCTGACTCTATACTCAGAATAGTGCAGAGGCCAATGGAGGTTGAAACATCAGTATCTCAATATTGTCACCGAGACTAACCACACTAAAGCTGCACTGCTCAAATATATTACCAATATTTAAATCAGTAACAGTTCCATATAGTAATTATATTGATTTATTTGCTGATTACATGTAATGGTTTGAGTGTTTTCATTCTTTTACAGCATAATGGAATAGAAGGGGGCGGCATGTACGTTACAGTCTGTGGGTGATGACAAGGGCAGATCTCAGTGAACTGTATAAAGGCAACAGTTTTGTATTTGATCTTCACATAATGGAATAGAAGCATGGACGTTACACAGACTGTGGGTGATAACAAGGGCAGATCTCAGTGATAAAGGCAACAGTTTTGTATTTGATCTTCACTTTTGTTCTGGACTTCTTAAATGCATGTGGATATAAACCCTGTTCAGCCTCCTTCCATGTTCTCCATGGATTCAAAGCTGATGTGCCAACAGTGAGTGCTTTTGATGGCAAAGTATCATATTTCCTTAACCAAGTCGCTAGCCATTTTGAAAAAATGTTGAAACTAGGGTGTTCCATGAATATTTTTCTTGTTGCAAGAAAAAAATTATTTAAATGTATTCCCTTGCTTACATGTGGTCCTTTTATCCAACTTTGACTTTAAGGCACCTGACTAATACTATTCCTCATTGACTTTGTCAGGGTAAAATATTTTAAAATTTGAATGTTGCAAATTTATGTATGGTAATCACTCAAGACTATTCCTATGCACATACACATTAGTATTGTTATGATCTCAATAGATTTCATCATCATAAACTGCTGTGTGGCAACATGAAACTTTCTAAAATATCCTTTGAACATTTTCATAGTATCTTTATTATTGATATCTGGGTCAAGTATTAGACCAAGTATGGTCACACTTTGGGTTCATGACAAGGAGCTGTTTTTGTTCACTGTACAAGACATCTACTTATCTTGCTAGAGGTTGGGCGAGATTCACAGAACAAGTGTAAACTTTGAAACAAATAACACTGGGACAGGCAATAGCAGAGATGGATGGATATTCGCCATGTGCCCCGGTGGCAGATGTTTGGCCACATCATGACGTAGTATGTGCTGAAGCTTTGGATGACGTCTCAAAGGTGTGATAAAGGTACAACACATTGGATCCGAGCCAGTGACAGCTCCCAATGGTACTCTTCAACCCTGAGAAAAACTCAGCACATCATCCAGCTGGTCATCTGTCATTGATGTATTTGATTCCTTTTTTGACTAATAAACTGCAGCCCACTGGCTGTACATGTTGCATAGTACAAACATGATGTGGAATTTTAGATCCAGTGGGGGGACTAGGGTAGATTTACGCTGTATAGCATGTAGCAGTGTATCAGAACCTTAAGGCATGAGGTCCATTACCGTGACTGCATGTTGTACATGTGCAGCAAAAATTTCATTGCTATAGATTTATTAATAGATGGCCCTTCAGACTGTACCTCACTGACAAACTGACCTCACTCAAAATATGGAATATAATACATAGGCAAAAGTGCATGAGGGACGATCTGTCGTCCCATATTTCCCACGGGCATCGCGATTTAAGTGAGTGAGCGTTAGCGAACGAACGGAATTGTGTAGCACAAGGGCCAGTGACACAGTTTGTTGATGAGAAAGGGAAGAGAACAGTGTTAGAAATCCCAATGTATAAAAGTCAATGTACACTAGCTTTTATTCAGTTCCTATGAAACATTGTACAAATTACTACAACAACATTGGCACCATCAACTGATTTTTGAGTATGTATCAAAAATCTAAATTGTTAACCATCTAATTGTTTAAACAACATTTGAACTTGAATAAATTACGACTTGAAAAAAACTCTATCATTGAGAGTAAATTAATGACTATGTACAAGGGGTTGGATATATTCTGAACTCTTCTCTCTGTGTTAAAACATTTGTGATTTTGGCTGCCTGGACAAACAGCTGTAAGAGACATTTGTCCTTCCTCCTGTCCTCCTCCTCCTCCTCCTCCTCCTCCTCCTCTTGAACATCTTCTTCCTCCACCATTAAACTGAAAAAATAGGTAGTAAAACATGTCCTATCATTCCCTTTTTTTTCTTCCCTATTTCCTTTCTTCTCCAATCATTTAATATCATACAACATATTTAAATGATCTAGCACTGTACAAATACTTTGATGCTTGTATTCCATTAGAATAATATTTTGTTAATTATCTTAGAATAAACTTTTCAAGTATTACAAGGACTTCCCAACTTTGAAAAGAAATTGTGAACAAAATTGCAACATAATTCTTGTCCATTGGACAAGTTAATGATAATCTATTATTAAAACATATCCAGTTAGCAGCACACTTAACATCATTTGAAAATATTCATATAACATCCTGATGAATGTAATTATTTATATGAGGCATGGAAATGTTTAGCTCACCCTCTTAGATCTACTGTGGCTTCATCTTCATGATGATGGAATCCTTCAGCTGGAACATATACAGACATGGCGAAAACTTTAGAACTTTCACCGGACAGTCGGACCGGTGAAAAGGAACTTTCACCGGTCCTCCAAAGGTTTCACTGGTCCTCCAAAGGTTTCTCTAACGTTTCATTCAAATTTTTCACCGGACAATCGGACTGGAGAAACTTTACTTTCACCGGTCCGACTTGTCTTTCAACGGTCACGGACCGCGGTCCGGCAGGTTTTGCCATGTCTGCATATAAACAGATTCAAAGCACACAACTGGTCACCATGGTATATCTTATGTTAACTATGCCTACTACATGTAATCAGGCTTATAACACTAACTATTGCTAATAAACCAAATGAAATGAAGTTTAAACTAGTTTTAGTTCTCTGTTGCTTTGGTTCATTTTAAAATCTAAAAAATGTATTTGACCAAACCAAAACTAGGACTAGTTGTTTAATCAATGCAATATTCAATGTATTATTGATCTGTCATATTATAAACATCTAAATACTTCACCTTCATGTATGCCTGACTCAGTGGGTGATGGTTCTGGAGCTTCCTGGGAACATTGTGATGCAGCCTTTAATGATAATATTTGGCATTTAATTATTTCTAACTTTTTGTCTACATGTCATGTCAGAATTATCTTGAAAATAACCATAACGAATTTATTATTAACTAGTGTGCGAAATGAAGTGCAAACTTAATTGAGTTGGTTGCCTAATACTAAATAAGTAAGGTTATCCAATGTGTGATTCAAAGCTCCCAACTGGTCAACACCTTGTATATTAACTATGTGTACATAGTAATCAAGCTGAAAAAAACCTATTGCTAATAAACCAAATAGAATTAAGTTTACACTAGTTTTAGTTCTTTGTTGCTTTGCTGTTTATTTTGAAATCTAAAAGCATGTATTTGAGCAAAATTATCTTGAAGAAGTTTTTATTAACTAGTGAATGACGCTTTGAGTTGGCATGATATAACATTCTCTAAAGAATAGTTGCTTAATATAACCATGTTTTGAACTGGAGAGCTAGTAAGAATGTGGACACAGAGTTATAGTAGAAGACCATTAATATGGTCTCCACAGCTGTACTGCAGATGCCTGGAATGTTACTAAGACCATCTGCCACCCAATGGTACATTACCATATACAGGGTGGGTCAGAAGGTTTAGACATCCACATGGTAACATGATATAATGTACTAATTCTGTCTAATGCCCTCAGCCCTCAAGATTCCCCATATATAATAGTCTAATACTTCATCAACCACTTATTGCATAAATAACTGACCTGCAGACTTGGGAAGTCAGCGGAGAGTTTGATGAGGTGTTGCACACGGACCAGCTGTTCATCCAAGAGCTGCTGTATTGTCTGCTGGAAGGCCTCCACCTCCAGGTTCACCTTGTCCCGCAGTATACTGTCTGTTCAATAGAACCAAACATGGGCTAAAAAGGCAATAGAACTAAACCTCAATACATGGGCTAAATAAGGGCTAAATAGGCAATAGAACTAAACCTCAATACATGGGCTAAATAAGGGCTAAATAGGCAATAGAACTAAACATCAGTTCATAGGCTGGTTAAATAGGGGCAATAGGAGACAAAGTAGGGCTCAAAATGAGAATCATTGAAGTACCATGAAAACAAATATGATGGTACAGCCATGAAAAACCCTTTGAAGGAACTTCTTCACCCAGTTTAAACAAAATCAATAAAAAGAAGGAAAAACGGTCTGCAAATTGAAAAATTCTTTAATGGTCTTTAGATTTTAGTTCAATATCTTCCTTTACGCCTAGTAACTCGGAATTACCACAGTTTACAAAGTTACAATGCAGAATACAAACATATGTTAGTTAGTTGTTGTATCATTTTCACTGCGATGCATCAGTGAGTAGACAGATACAACCAAGGGACGTGCTTGGTGCTTGGTGGATAAAGAAACCAGTCTGTTCTTTGTTAACATTTACTCAACATGTAAGAAAGTAAGAAATATAAAACAATGAATTCTCATTCGTTGTTCAAATTTAAAGTTTCTACTTCTTGCTTGTGTCTTCCCCTAACACTTGTAGGTTCACAACTCAAGCTGAAAGTAAGAAATATAGTAAAAGAAATACAAAGTAATGAATTCTCATTAAAGTTTCTACTTCTTGCTTCTGTCTTCCCCTAACACTAGGAGCTAACACAAGCTGTAAACATTTGGACTATGACTTCTATTAGAGATTCTACCATAGATGAGGACCTGATAATATCCTTTCAATAGTGATCAGTTCTGGAGAATAACCAGAAAATGATGAAAATCCACCAAATATTTGCTTTTAGTAAATATTTGCACTGACCTAAACCGAGGAGGACTCTGGTAGTTGTGTTACACTCCTCCATGCAGGGTTCACTGTCCAGTACTTCACTCATTGCATCCTGCTCAGACATCATCTCTAGCGCCAACTCTACAGTGCACAAACAATAGGCTTTTACAGAACATATTGTGGGCAACTCTATAGTGCACAAACAATAGGCTTTTACAGAACATATTGTGGGCAATTCTTGAGGTTTTGTTATAGGATTAGTCATCAAGGCATTGAGAGGACATTATAAGGATAACAGTCGTCACCAGTCAATTTAGCGATTTATTATATGCACATAGAACAAATTGCAATAGTTTTAAACACTGGTTTTTTAGAATCTACAGGTCTTTCTTTTTAACATATTAACGTATTAGCAGTTTGACAAATAAAAGATTTTCTTATCTTATCTTATGTTAAGATTAAGATTAAGATTAAGATACTTTTATTGTCGATCATGTCGCCTCCAGAGGGCGTAACTCCGGCTGAGGGAGGTTTACAAGCCTTCTGATATTTACAGTATTTAATTAACAGTGGACAATACCCCGGTCGTCATGGACGAAAGGGGCTCACTGTTCTTTTACATTGGTGATGTTAAACATCTAGAATCATGAAAAATAGGGACGACTTTCCCCTAGCACGCAAAAAGAAAAAAAGTTTAAAAATAGAGGAAAATCTCCCCAAATTAAAGGATAATATTACTTCATTTTGGACTCAACTTTTTGGGTTAAAAATCAAACAGCTACAAGTGCTACAAAAAAAGGTATTTGTTTAGTGAAATTGGTAATGCCTAATTGTATGTATAATGACCATACACATGTATTTTACATTGAAGTGTTACCATTTTCTTTATATCTATGTTTTACCTGTGTTATCTTGAATGTAAAGTGGTGGTTCGTGTTTTGGAGACACATCTGGAATCACGTCTTCATAATTGTGTTCAATCTAAAATAAATAAGGAGTATGTCAGCTATTACCTTTGAAATCAATTTCATATGATTGAGTGTAAATAATTCAGAAAGGTCTAGTTCAAGCAGTTAGATGTACTGGTATGTGTAAGAATAAGGTTTAAGTCAAGAATACACTTGTACCAAACATATCAAACATGCCCTGTAGTAAATAGCTCCACCTTGTGGGCAATATTTATACAATATCGCAAATAATAAATGAATCACTCAAGGACCATATGGTAGGCTCCACGTTAGTGCACATGTACTCAATACCAGGTGTGAGTAGTATTGTAAAATAGGAATTTGTACCAGGCATCACAAATGAATGAAAATAAAGTTGAGAAGCAAGAATAAACTTGAGTGTAACTAGTTTATAAAAGTCTAGTTCAAGCAGCTAGATGTACCGGTAGTAAGATGTACCAGTAGTAAATTACCCCACCTTGTGGACAATATGTAAATACAATACCGGAAATACATGTTTAGTTAAGTGAATCAGGTCCATATGGCAGGCTTATATATGATAGACTTTAGTGCACATGTACTCAAGACTAGGTGTAAGTAGTATAGTAAAATATGGATTTGCCTAAGGCATCACAAATAATTAAAGATTAAGTTGAGAAATGAACATATTGATTAATAGAAATACGTGTAACTAAAACTTAGGTTTGCTATGAATCATGCAGGGTACAAATGGTAGGACTATTTATTAAAACTAGTGCATACATGCACTCTGTAGCAAGTGTAAGTAGTATAGTTACATATTACATTTTCAACTAGTATAGACCATTTTCCAAATTCAGGGCTATTTGGAAGACCTGTATACTTTACAGATAATACTGCTTTTTCCATATTTTACTTCATTTCAATTTCTAGTCTGTACTATGTATTACACTTTATAACGTATATGGAAATCTATTATCATTATTATAATGTATTTGTCTCAGGCATCACAAATAAAACTTATTTTCCATACTACAAACTTATGGCCCACCTCAAAAACTCACATTCTGGTGGGGGTAGGACTGACCTTTTTGTACACCATTTCTTATAAATAAAGCATGATTTGAATGGACAAAAACTAACACATAATTAAGACTTACGTAAGTTTGCTGTGAGTTGGTGTAAGTACAGAGACTGTGGTCCCTCCATGCTGAACCAGCTGCTACCTGCTCCATCTCACACTCTGCCTCCTCCCCCATCCGCACACCCTCACTCTCCCGGTATACACTCGGCTGCATCACCCTCAAGCAAACACTCTGAAATGCTAATGTATGATGTTAGCCACTATATAGTTCATGGCAGGGTAATTATAGAGCGGGGATTTCTCCCTGATGTCGAGATGTGGAAGCAGGCATATTCCATTAGTTCCTGTTAATCAGTTCACATCCCCATAAAAGTTCCTCCTGTCTTAGATTTAATCCTCTCCCCTCTAAGCCGGGTCATAATAGCACACATCAAGTAGGCGACGTTTAATGGCACTTAAAATCATTAAATGACCTAAAATAAGGCAGAGACTACAAAGATGAATTCTCTGAATAAACCTTGAGTCAACTTGTTCCAGGGCTCAGAAGATATTCACAGAGAGCATTCCTTTAAGCTTTCCATTCTTCTCCGATGTATGATCTTTACTTTGACCTTTCACTGCATGAGATGATTTGTAAATATGATAAGGAAATAAATATCTATTATTATTGTATTTGTATTCCTCCTAGTTACTGTTAAAATCGTGCATCAAACCCTTCACAGTTATACTGGACTTTATTGTATGTTATGTACTGGATAGCTCTGGATATAATTATTACTGTAATTCAAAGTAGAAGGTCCTGTTGGAAGATGACAGCAATGAAAGATCCATTTCCAGAGACACTATGTAGGCCTACAGACAAACAGAATTAAAGTTTCAATTATTATATTAATTTCGGGCCAGTTGTTACTCAGGAGTAGCACCAAACAGTGCACCAGTAGCCATATTGGCCATTATTATCATTCAATAATATAAAGGACATGTTAAAATAACAACAACTGAAGTTTGAAAAACAGCAACAAAGGACTCTTGATTCCTCACGATTTATTTTGTATAATTAATTAATGAACTAAGGGATGGATATTTAATATTTATTTGTTGATTATAATTATCAACAGTGAATGTGTATAGATTTAAGTGTTAAAAATAATAGATATGGGTGTAAGTAATAAGCGTAAATGATAAGCGTAAACTCACTAATCCCGTGAGTAAGGGGGCTATCATTATTTACCTCATGGGGGGGGGGGGTATAAGAATTATGGGGGGGGTCACAGAAACATGGCACCTTCTGATGGGGGGGGGGGGGTCACAAAAACATGGCACCCTCTGATAGGGGGGGTCACAAAAACACACCAACATCAGGGTTGAAAAAATACTGTGTCTTAGTAATGTTTACTGAGGCAATCCTCACACCATCTTAAGTGATGAATCGGTTAAAAAAACATGCAGATCTATAATGACTTTTACTGGCTAAAGTACCAAGAATTCCGCAAAATATCTTCTGCTACCGCAATTTTTTTCCCTCTATGAATTCAGTGTTTCACATATCATTTCTATGGCACTCAACAGCAAAAAGTTTACACCTCAAAACTGTTTAAAATTGGAGACGGGTTGAAACAGACATAGAGGAATTGATTGATATAATAAAACAACCAATTTTCATTTCGAAAGGTGGGCTTGTGAGTAGTCGCTTGGGTATGAGAACAGCGCGAAAAACACAAATCCAAGGAGTTCGCAAAAAAATAATGATACCCCTATGGGTCGAGTGGAAGAAGTTTTATAATTGGCGTCTTGATGTAACCAACATTCTGCCCTTGTTTAAATATTCAGCAATTGATTCCACTGGGTTTTTTTTATAACACTACTAGAAACAAAACTTCAACATTTATACCCGATCCAGATATACTTTGAAAACATGTAACATAAATATACAAAACAAAAATCAAATTGTCTCCTGCTTGTCTTCTCCCTCAACAAATGAACTGGGTCACTTCTCCTTTCAAAGGAGAGATTCTGGCTGGAAATGTCCAGTTTCACTGTCACTACTTTCTAAGCTAACACATCCAGATCTTTCAAGTGTTGGCACCATTTGGTTCTTTCAGTTTGATTTTTGTAGTCTTCCATGATTTTTTTAAACTTGAGAACTACATCAGGACAAAAGATGGTCTTTGTTCAGAGAAAGTCCTTATGCTTTCTGTCCATCTTTGGGCGAAGGAGACCTTCTAAATTATGATTCAGGGCATTGAGTTGAACCATGACTGCTGACTTGCCAGAAAAATCATTTGGAAAACATTCTATTGCTTTCCCTGGTTCAGTTCTTTTGTTTAGTAACTCTATACTATTGTCCTCATCTTATTTTCTTTTCCAACTGGCTGACTTCCTTTTATTTTCCTTCCTGCTGTTACTTTTAGTATGAGTAGGCTTTAGTGGATTGAACACTCTTAAAGACATCTGCCAGTGTCTCGTTTGATTCCTCTAGCTGCCCTCAAAATATGCTGCATACTTTTCTTGTTCAATTATTCTTCTCTAGAATGGTCTTTTTCTCTCAAGCATTTCTCAACTTTGTCATTGCATATGTATGGTCATGTGTTGTCAAGTTCATGATCCCAATATAGTGTTTCAAAGATGCTGCACCAGGTGATCTACCAAGGCATTATTACTTTAAAAAAATGGAAGAGCACATGAATAATCATTGCCAAGTTGGCGAGCTGTAGAAAGAGTTCCACTGTGTCAGCTGAAATAATGAGGTATGTAATTTGTGTGGGAACAGAAACAATTCCATTCTAAAAACTGTCTACATTGTACCACAGCCCATGCCCTCTCTTGAGTCTGGCCATTACAAGTACACAACATATACTGAAACAATTGATTGTGTACATAGTGAATCTCAACGACTTGATGGTTTTTAGTTGCGCATATAATGCGATGTTCTCATTGAAAAAGAAGAACATGACTTGAAATGACAGCCAAAGTTAAATCTTTTGCTCACAATTTTCTTGTAAGGAAGGACCATGTAATTGGCCACATGCCGAATAAAAAAGAAACAAAGATGAGAAGAGAAATGAGAAGACAGGGACAAAATACTAAGGGTAAGGATTTACAAAAGGAACAAGATAGTGAAGCGTCTAGGGAGAGTAGGACAAAAACTACAGAAGGGATGACAATTCTGACTCAGACAATAACCTAGTTTCAGATTCATGTGAACCTGAAACATATGCTGAAAGGGTAAAAGAAGTCACTAAAGAGGAGAATAATGCTGTAATTAATGAATCTGAGGATGAAGTCATCTTTATGCCCAGACTGTGACATATATCATGGCAGATTAGCTGATACATGGGAAATCAAAATACCAACAATAACAATGAGAGTGGCTATGACATTATAGAATGAAAACTTCAATAAAGGTATATGCAGTCAGCCCAAAGTAAAGCTTGTTTTGGAATGGGAAAGGATAACAATACTTGGATATACCTTGATGGCTTGATGAGTACAGAGACAGAACTAACTGCAGTTATGTATTTCCGATCGTTCTTCACCAAGTTGGAGGGGGGAGCTATCCCAAGGGTCGGAGCGTAGCATAGACCCAAGGGATTCCTATGCAAGAAACGAGGTGAAGAACAATCGGAAATACATAACTAAGGTTAGTTTGAGATTTATTTGACCTCTTCCAAATAATTTTCTTTTTTTCCCCCCCTTGGATATCACCTTTTTATTCTTTGGGATACCCTATTTTTCTGTTTTTATACTACTCTCTCTAGCTTGTCTGTAGCGGTCCATTTTTCGGTGTGTGACATACATGACAGGGCCAGTTCCCATGCTCTCTGTCAGACAGTCAGCTAGGCTGGCTAGAGTCTCCTCCTACTGACCTAGTTTGACTTATACTGATTTTCATCTGTCCCAGGGCTCCTGGATACCGGCAGAGCTAGTATCACCCATAGGCTCTGGCCTAATTCTGTAGTAGCTCTCACAGAGTTGCAGTCGTTGAGTGACTGAATCTTGACCAGGTGGCATAGTCTTCCCATTAGGCCTACAGACAGCGCCTATGCTCTGGGTGGGAGCGGGTTGCAGTGACCAGCCTTTGGTGGGGTTCGAACACGATCTGGAGGATTGTTGCGCTACAAATGATTTTAAATATCCTGGATTGCTTTTAATTATGGTAACTTGATGCGAGAAAAACACAACACAACTACTGCGGGTGTGTGATTGGTGGGGGGTGGGGGGGGGGGGGTCACAAAAATATGGGACCCTCTGATAGGGGGGGTCACAAAAACATGGGACCCTTGGATGGGGGGGGGGGGGGGGGGGTCACAAAAATGTGTATGATTGACAGCCAAAATTCTTATACCCCCCCCCCTATGAGGTAAATAATGATAGCCCCCTAGGCTAAGTGCTTCTTGCCTCCCTTAATCTCACCGTAATCAAGAGTCGAAATGGCCGACATGTAAGTCTGCTATGGTTCCTACAGTGCCACTAATGTAAAATGTAGGACATTGATGAATGATACAGTGAATGTTTTTTTTTATTGTGGATTAATTTAACCTGAAACGAGAGATGAACACTTACGCCGTTACGCTGCTTCGCCTTCGGTTCTGTTTTTGTCTTCTGCTCGTGATCAAGACGGAAGTGGAAGTGACGTTTGGGAAATAATATTTATGGTTCATGAGTGATTCCAAGAAAGACGGAATTAAAGATTAGTTGTAAAACCAATTTATCAATCCCATTTAACCCTCAAAATTATTTATTAATTAAAAAGGATAATAGCTGACACTTCTCGTGGAGCGCGAGATTCTGCGAGACAGCGCCATTTTGGTTTCAGACAAGACAGCGACTCAGCGATCGTCTGCTGAAAGTTGACTTTACGGTTATAGTTGGAACTATAAATACCGAGAATGGAGAATCCTGAAAGCAACCGTGATAATTTACTTGATGTCGCAACGAAGATAAAAGGTATGTGACTATGTCTATGGCTTGAATGATGCAACCTTCTGAAATCTTCTGAACGTTACTGACCGAGTAATGTCGATGATTAGTAATGACAAGCATGTGGGCCCCACTTCGGTACTTGCTATTTCCATCTTCTTTGAGAGAGAGAGAAATTTCCGTCTGCGTGCTGTTTAGTGTTTGTTAATTTATTTATTGGGATATACCGATTCAGCGGGTGGGTGGAGAATTTTACAGTTTAATAGGGTGTACTGTAAAGACAGGTCCCGCTTTCGTTTAAGGTTTTTGTTTTGACTTTGTTAGAGAAGCCTTCCTGCCCGGGCCCCCCACTGCCACTGGCACTGACCACTCAAGGACAATGCTAAAATGTGTACGCTTTTTTGTTCCAGCCCTTTTTGTGGCAAAACGCGGAAAATCTGATGCTAAAAACCTCTTTTTATGATTTCAAGAACATGTGTGTCATCATACCCATTTACCCCACCCCTTTTTTGTGTCAATTCGCGGAAAACTAATATATACCAATAGATCTAGTCTTAAATTTAGTAGCCCGAGAAATTCTGACTGGCTCCGCTCTCTCTATTTTGCTGGTCGCTACACAGTCAGAGAGCAACGTAACGTTTTTCTGAAATAAAATCGAAGCCCCCACTGAAAACTTTAGAACGGTGACTTTTTTCAGACTAAATTCTTGGGCCTCTACTTACTTTCATAATAAATAAAGCAGTGAAATGATTTGTGAGATAGTAATAGATGTATTTTATCACATTCCACAATCATTTTCACCGGACGGTAGGCCTCCACAAATGGCGGCAATGTTCTGTAGCGCCACCTGTAAGCTCCAATAACACTAACTTTTTGGGGGCGAGAGTTAAATGTAAAAGGCCAAAACACCATTTTTTAGTGCCATCATTAGGGCTCTTGACGCCTTAATTTGACAAATCGACACAGCCCTTTTTTTTTACATTAGTGACAGACGACAAAGACACTTTCTTAGCGTGACAAATCGACAAAGACCTTAATAATCCTTAACGACAAAAATTCAGCTGTTTTACGAAAATATAGCAACAAACGACAACAGAATTTTCTTAGTGACACATGACAATTGCTGTTTTTTGGTAGCGACAAGAGAAATTAGATACCCCCCTCAGGAGCCCTATCATTGCTCTTTTTAATTTCATAGCAACATAAACTTAGATTTTTATAGATTTGCAAAACATTTTTTGTATACTTCCGGTACCCACAACACCTTGCTTCATTGTTTTGAAAGTCCTGCCAACTTGGGCCAGAATCATTGGTACCGAAACCATTCTCATTTATCAAAAAAAACCAACTAATCGACGATTAAGTATTATTTTTTGCTCTGCACATTTGTCAACATATATAATTCCATTGCAGACATTAAATATCGGTGGTTAAAGCGTTTTTCTATTACATCTCTACTCGGCCAGAAGTGGCCCAGTAAACACCACTGTTCCTTCGGTTCTGCTCCCAGACCCTCTGTAGGTTAGGGTCTGGGAGCCCGGGCTAAAATTTAGGTGCACGAGTAATTATCAAAAGAAGTAGTTATGGGCAGAAAACCAGTGTTTTCTTTAATAGTCAGGACTACAAAATATACATTTATAACCTTATCAGGCTAATAATGAAAAATACTAGGCCTAATACTTTGCCCCTCCGTTCTTTGTATGAATATTGAGCTTAGGTACTTGCCAATGTATTCTAGTCATTTTAGACATATTACTATTAGAAACATACATAGATATAAAATTATTTATTAGATATGCTAATCGTTAACATCCTAATCTCAGCCTCAGTTAATAAATTCTTCCGTTATACAAACCTGCATAACTTTTATAAAAAGTGTTCTGTGAACCCTTAAATTACATAAACTAGTTACTAGTTATGAAACGGGCCCCAGAGTTGCCTGGCTTGACGCAGAGATTCTGTCATAATTATAATTTATATGCTTTTCTGTGCCACAAAGTGAGTAAAAAAATACCCCCTTTTCCAGCATTTCGCTCTCCTATTTTCCTGCCCTGTCCCTTTTCCTCACTGCCCCCTCCTACAACCTCTCCCTTCCCTCCCCCCTCCAATACCCCCACCCTCTCCCACCCCTCTTCTTCACTCTCCCACTCCTCTCCCACTCCTCTGCATGTAGTGGCAAATGACATAATATCTCACAGGGGCTTTCCCAGGCTATGAATAGGGTGTGTAGATCCCAATTCGAATTCAATTTAAAAAAGGCTTCAAAATGACATTTTCACCCCTGCTCACTCTATTTGGATGACATTTAAAGGTCAAGCCTGAGTGACAATTAAGGCTGAGGATAAACAGGCCAGTATTACAGAAGTTATATTGAATATCTTTCAGTGCGAAAGACCTGCTGTCAGCTCTAAAGCTACCATGCGAGTGGCATCACGCCTACTGTGACGTCACGATTGGCTTCCAAAAAAAAAAAAAGAAGTTATATTGAAGTAGGAAATGGCTCAGGTTGAGAGTGGTGCTACCTTAGTGCTTTCAGATGGACTGGTGTTCTCACTCAGTAAATTGCACTATATGTCATAGCAGACAGAAGATTCTCAAGGATTGGATTAAGGCTTGGAGTATGTTTATGGCTTACAAATATCATCAGTAAATACTAAGACTGTGGCAGAAGGTAAGAGGTATCTTATTAAGCATGCAAGTAAAATAAGGTTAGACAAAGCAAAGCTTCTCTAAACACATGTGGAACATAGAAGGTCATGTGACCTGTCCCATGTGTGTGCATTAAAGGACCTGTCCCATGTGTGTGCATTAAAGAACCTGTCCCATGTGTGTGCACTGGAGGACCTGGCCCATGTGCCCATAAAAGGACCTGTGGATTAGCCTCATTTGCATGTGAAATTTCCCACTAGTCATTGCATGTGCATTAACTGTTCATTGGCTGTCCCCTTAGACCTGGTCACTGGGCCATCTTTTCCGTATGGGCAGGTGGTATAAACGCTTTTATGACCAAGGACACTAGGTAACATACTTCTGTAAGGCAAACAGTATTGGAAAAGGTTTTTAAAAGCGTCACTGTGATGCCTGAAAAAAGACTGTACTGCAGAACCTGCCTATAATATTCACCTATGGAGCCAAAACATTATAATTCTGACAAGCAGAACCTTTAAACCTTTACTGCCAGGGCACTTCATGAGCCACAAGTTGCAAACTTGATATTTTTCAAAGTGTTTTTTCCCAAGATGTCTTTGCAGGAATGTTTTCATTTTTGGGGTGCCTAAGGCTTTTTTTCGTAGCTTGCATACATGTACTAAATGTCAAGATATTCATTTCAATGAGGACAAAGACCATTTCCTCATATTTTTTGAGATTGGCAACTGAGGGAGGACAACAGAAGGAATCGTTCATTTAAATTGCCAATAGAGCATATAATAGCTCTCCGATTCACCTGTTCACAAGTGTTTTCAGAAATGACTAAGTTTAAAGGCAAGAATAAAGGAAGATTTATGTAATGATATCTCATTAGCAGACTGTATACGGTACTTCATGAACGGACACATGTAAGTTCAGAGAGGTCCATATAGACTTATTTTTTTTTAAAATGGTCACCGAGTAGTCGGGCAGCTGAGGAAAGTAGGCGGGGATTTTTCCTCAGGTCCCGGCTACTAACACAAACCCTGTCTCTTATATCTACAGACCAGGTGGACGAGCTGGTGACGAGTGACTCCGCTGCCTGGAATGACTACCTGGAGGAGCTAGAGGTGCTGTGTGAGAAGTTACCCCAGCCACATCCAGTGGAGGACAAACCAGCTATAAAGCAGGTGAGTTACCCCAGCCACACCCAGTGGAGGATAAACCAGCTATAAAGCAGGTGAGTTACTCCAGCCACACCCAGTGGAGGATAAACCAGCTATAAAGCAGGTGAGTTACCCCAGCCACACCCAGTGGAGGATAAACCAGCTATAAAGCAGGTGAGTTACTCCAGCCACACCCAGTGGAGGATAAACCAGCTATAAAGCAGGTGAGTTACCCCAGCCACACCCAGTGGAGGATAAACCAGCTATAAAGCAGGTGAGTTACTCCAGCCACACCCAGTGGAGGATAAACCAGCTATAAAGCAGGTGAGTTACTCCAGCCACATCCAGTGGAGGATAAACCAGCTATAAAGCAGGTGAGTTACCCCAGCCACACCCAGTGGAGGATAAACCAGCTATAAAGCAGGTGAGTTACCCCAGCCACACCCAGTGGAGGATAAACCAGCTATAAAGCAGGTGAGTTACTCCAGCCACATCCAGTGGAGGATAAACCAGCTATAAAGCAGGTGAGGCGAAAAGCTTGCTTCAAGCAGGGACCACATTTTTCATATTATGACTTAGAAGGCTGGATCTATCATTATCTTGGACAAAGGACTTTTAAATAAGTTGGAAAAGAATGGAACCAAACAGTAGTAAATCTTTAGTTTTGACTGATGTTAGCCTCGAAATTCAGTCCTACAGGTCATAATTAGTATTAGTATTAGTAATTAGTAATTAATTAGTAATTAATTAGTATTAGTAATTAGTATATCATTACTTGTTTATTTTTTGTTTATTGCTAAATTTATACACAGGATAAAGGTCTGCTACATACATGTTTTTGACTCTTTATTTTTCCTCAGCATAATATCATTATTTGTTTATTTTTGAAATTGCTAAATTTAATCACAAGATAAAGGTCTGCTACATGCATGTTTATGGCTCTTATAGATTGATGCTTCAGCTGGTAAACTGTGGGACATAGCTCGAAAGGAAGAGAAAAAAGGAAAGCAGTCCACAACCCTCACTGCTACTTGTAAGTTGTTTTTTCAGAACAAAGGTGTGAATTGAAGGAATAGAACAAGGTTGTGTGTATTCTAAAAAATGGACATGATACGGATTAAATCAAATACTTTAAGTTAAGGTAATTATTTAGAATGCATCCCCTGAGCGAGAGAACTATTAGAATATAAAACTTTGTTTTTCATGCTGAATCACTTTGAAGTCTGAATATATTTTTTATGGAACTCTTATATTTATATTCAGATGGTTTAAGAGACAATCTTCAAATTTGTGTGGTTGGTGCTGACTGATTTTTGCATTCAGTGAACCTTAAGGCAACGTTACGACGGTGCAAAGGACCTAAAGAAAATAGAAAGAATGAAAGAGAACCTAAATTTTGATGAAATTTTTATTGACATATTTGCAGTGAGACATACGTCGTTCCAGCTGATGCTGATCACCCACAAGTGTGAAGATGAGGCAGTTCTGAGAAAACTGATCAGGGTAAGGAATCAACTATAGGCATTTATGTGGTACAACAATTGGTGCTAACTAGATATTTACCCATCTAAAAAGATAAAGTACAGAGGGAAAAGGAGTGTCTCTAATTGATGAGAAAAAGTGACCCGAAGTGGGAATTCAGTTGCCAAGGCAAGGCATAACTTTTCTTGTACTGGCTATGTCCAAGAATGGTGCAAAAAGGATGCGGCAATCAATAAATCACCCCTGCAATGAAACAATTTGTTGCAGAAATAGTAATATCTGCCTTGAAATAGGATGTGTGGTGTTGGAAAAGAATTTGTGGTCTCTATTTGTGGCATAATAGCTTGTACTGAAAAGAACAAGTCTGTACCAATTGCCACATTTGTATAGATTGCCATGCTGCACAATTGGACGCAATACACAGTAAATCTTGACAAAATATTGTTTGATTAAATATGTTTTGGTCCAGGGTTGGTATTTTAAACAAATCTATATAGAGAAGCATATCAAACTAAGAAGAATACTCATTGTTTATCTCTATAGATGGCCTTACAGACTGCGCGAGCTTGGCTTGGTGAGGAGTTAGAATTGTTTACTTCATTTAATTATGATTTTTTTAAATAATTCATCTGTTATCAGTCTAAATATTCTATCTGGCCTTCAACTGTTTTCACCTATTTTCGTTATTCATGGTGGAATGACCGCGCTTTCTGCAATTATCTGCAATTAAACCAATAGATCATCTGCAATTAAACCAATAGCATTTATTTTTCCACGGTTAGCTTTGCATAATATATGTTATTTTGGAACACAAATAATTTGTACTGTTCAATCATTTTGTAAATGAGTTTCTTCTGTCCACCCACAGATGCCTCCAACCCCAGCCTGGCTGAGAGTTTGCTAGATATAGCTTCCAGTGTAAGTACACTTATCTCAAGCATTTATGTGATGTAATGTTATGTCTGCCAGCACATGAAAACGTGTTTCCTCTAATTGATGGATTGTATGCTTCACCTCAATTATTTTAACACATTACTGGCTCCCCCTATTTTTCCTTAATGATTGGTTATGATTGAAAACCATTTCGCAAAAGATCGAGCGAGCCAGTGGAATCGCAGCCTTAGAGAGACATATATTATAACTGGAACTATGTCATGGTAACAAAGCAAGGCATGAACTGGAAGAACTCTAATTTGTGAAGTTCACAACCTTTTTTGTTAACTTCACACATATTATGTCAAATAAAGACTCTTTTCTTATCTTATGTAAATTTCTATTTTCTGTCCAGAAATCTTAAAACTATTTTCCTTTTCACCCTGAATTTCACCTTCTGCATTATTCCTCTGTGTCAGTTGTTGGAGAGAGTGCAGCGTGTGGTGGAGGAGGAGAAGGAGAAGCATAGCGGCGGAGGAGATGTGGCAGACACAGGGGCGAGGGACACACAACAGGAGCTGATCATCATCCGCTGTGAGATCAAGGCTTTATATACACAGGCTGTAAGTAAGGTTAACATGTATAAAATGGTTGCCACAATGTCCTGGGTATGACCATAAAGTGCCTTATTGTCTCTTTTCTCTGTCACTCTCTCCCTTCTATCTATCTCTTTTTCCTGGGTATAATCATAAACTGCCTCCCTCTCAGCTCTCCCGCCCTTGATAAAACACTCTTAAATGTGTTGATAAGGGCGTAAAGCAACCAATCTCACTCACTCACAATATTGGACTGAAGAAGCATGCCAATATCTGGCTCATATGAGACCACTAAATTGTACTGTACAGGGTTGAACAAATTGTCCGCACCACCCATGTCAGCCTTGCGGACAACCAAAATGAATATGTATACATGTATATGGGCGTCGGCTTTAGTGTGAGGGGACAACCAAATATTTTGAGATATATGTTTGAAGCGATATTTTCAACCCTGCTGCATAAAGTTACATAGATAGTGGTGATGATTGATTCTTAGCTTCTTATTTGTATTGGTCCTGGGTAAGACCTTAAAGTCCCTTTCTGTCTCTTTTCTCTTTTCTCTGTCTCTCTCCCTTCTTCTCTATCTCTTATTTCCTGGGTATGATCCTAAACTGCCTCCCTCTCTGCTCTCCCGCCCTTGATATAACACTTCAAAGTGTTGATAAGGGCGTAAAGCAACCAATCTCACTCACTCACTCACTCACCATTTGCATGCATGTGTTTCCAGAAGTCAGTGTTTTTCGTGTTGTTGAAACTGCATTGATTTCGGAGGTGGGTCGGTCCTGATTCATTCTGGTCCTCAATCCTTGGCTAACTTGTGAACCTTTATGGCATGCCGCAATATTGGACTGAAGAAGCTTGCTGGTGGATATGTGACCACTAAATCATGCTGTATAAATGGGGCTCTTCAGGCCTTAAATCAACAAATCAACATGGCCTTTTCTTAGATCGACAAATTGACAAAGGCATGCCAGTGACAATTGACAAAAGCAAAAATAGTGGCTGGAGACTCAGATTAATATTTAGCTTCTTATTTGCATGCATTTCAAGAAGTCTGTGTTTGTCGTCTTATTCAAGTCACTTTGTTGTCTAAGGGGGGTTCACACTTTATTCTGGTCTTCAATTCTCGGTCCTAGATTTTTCCTCATTTATCCACTAATCTACCCATTCATTAATTCATTTGTTCTTTCCATCCACCCATTGATCCATCCATCCATTTCTATCTACCTCTGAATACAGTAAGCTGTTACCATGTTTGTTATATTAATTATCTATTAGTAAGTATCTATTACTTACTTCTCTGTATTTTGTAACTGAGTCTGCACCTGTAACACTTTGCAGCTGTACACGTTGGAGAGATATGATGAAGCTTGGGAGAGAGTGAAAGAGCTTGACATCCAGCTCCAGAAGTTAACCTACACACAAAGCAGGAACATGGTGGGTTGAAACAGGGAGGTATATACAGAAGGAATGGTCACAGGGATTATACGTGTCCACCAAATAGTTGTACTAGCTGCCACTACTACCATGATATCATGTTCATTGAAATAGGTTACTTTCTAATAGGTTATTTGTTTTCATTTATATTTTACTTATATTTGTTGTAAAATGATACTATTGAGGTCATATTATATAAGATAGAGATTGATTAATTAAGATACTCCTGGGATTCTGAAAGAATCTCATCATTATCCTAATTATGTTTCTTATTTTTATAACAAATTTCATTACCTGGAAAATTATTGAAGATCAAAATGCAATCAATATTATTTTTGTTATATGAACTTTATGATGGTTCTTGCAGGGTTCCCAGATGTACAAACTGGGGTTTAACTTTGGGTCTCAACTCTACCAGAAGCGCCTCTACCATCACGCCACCTGTTGGCTCAATCTCAGTCATGACATGAGTCAGCGCTTCCGGGCGGCAGACTTCAAAAAACAGGTTCAGTGACACTTTATGTAAAAGGCTTTGTGATTTTGTCACACCTAAGGTTTGTGTCATAGCTAAGTTTATGTTATAGGCCATTACCTTTATAGCCCCTTTAAAAGTTATCATTGCATTATTTTCTATAGCTACTCATACGCATAACCTTCACATTTCATAATTAGGAGAACAATACCAATTAATCAGTTACATCATAGTTATGTAACATGATGTAACAATGCCATCTCCCCACTCCACTTTGATTAAATCTCTTTTACATGGTTTGGTAAGAAACTGAACAAAGGTTAGACCATGTCTCTTTAATTCGACACTGATATTTACAACTCGATCCACACAGGCTCAGTGTCTCCGCCTATTGGCCAATGCCTATGTGGACTGGGATGTGGAGAAGTACAGTAAGGAGGCGCTAAACGCCGTCAACGCTGCCAATGAGGTAAAATCATGGCCTGACTTTGCTTTGTGTTTTGAATTAATTACTTAATGAATTAATCTAACCAAAATGTGAGGTGATATAAAAGTCTCTTTTGATATGAGATGTGAATTACTCGAACCAAGATCTAATTACCAGATTGTTAAATCAATTTATATTCTATATTAAATTTTGCCATTTGAACAGGAACATACTATTCCAGCAGGGCTCTACCTCAAGCTCAAGATTCTGGTTAGGTCGAGTGCAACAGAAGAGAAGCTGAAAGAAGGTGATAACATAGTCATATAATAATAACCTAATACATATTATTGTAGTGTAATCTAATATTCTATAGACTATTCTATTGGTTACGTGAACGTGAAACTAATTGAATTAACTATCAAGGGATTTTGACATCGGGGGTCTATGGTTTGGGGGACAACCCATGGCCAAAGGCATTCCCACTTCTAAAATACCTTTCCTTGATCGATCTGCCCTTTTTTTTTTTTTTTAAAGGTTTTTATTCATAATATCCTGCCGTCGAGGCTCTTACAATTCTAAGACATGATCCGCTGAATCCCTTATATTTTATAGTTTTTTGTGGTTTTCATATTTTCTAACACCTGTTCATTATCCGGAAGAACATTCATATAACATCAGGCAAAATAACAAGCAATATCGATTGATCTGCCTTAATTGTGACTTAGCTTAACTGTCATTCAAGTGAGCAGCAGAAAACTGTGCAAAAATCAGGGATGAGTCTTCAGCATTTCAACTTAAATCAGTATTTTAGAAATTATAATTATTGTCCATTTTCCTCCGAATTTCATCATTTTTATCCCTAAAATTAAGATTAATATTCTCAAATTCTCAGACACAAGATCTACAATGTACCATTCAAAGAGTAGTTTTCATGAAATTCCAAAGAGGTGGTGGTGTGTGTGTTTTGTTGGGTTTTGGTATTTTTGCTGTGACCCCACTTTCAATGTTCATCCCTGAGAAACCCATCATTTTCATATTGCAGTGTTGGGTGATCTACTGAAGCACAGTGAGCTGACTGAGGCGCTGGGTATGAAGGCTATCAGCATCATTGACACCAACACAAGGTAACTCAACATTCAGATTACTGCTGATCTCTGGTGAATAAATGAAAAGTTAAAGGTAAAAGTTAATAAACTATTATGAACAAATGAGCAGTTGTACTGGTGATACTTTTATCAATAATTTCTCATCTGTCTGTGAGTGAGAAAAACTGAGACTTGATTAAAAGATTAATAACATAACATTACATAACAGTATTGAGGGGCTGCTGGTGCACTGTTTGGGTATACTGACAAGGTAAAACTGAGGGCTTATGCCCAGACAGTTTACTAGTGAGCTTGGAATGGAGGTTATTAAACAACTTGACAAGAAAGAGATAGCATTAAACCATACTAATATTGAATAATAAGACAAAAATGACCAAGGGACATAGCGCCCACAGTCGGATACCGAAGCCAAGGGTCGATACAGATTTCCCGCTATGTCCCGCAGATTTTTTTGTATTTATTTCGCCGTTTCTTATTAAAATGTACTCGAGCATGATAGATGTATTGGTAAAACCAACAGGGATGCCAGTCTTCCATGAATTAATGAATTTCCATAATTTCCCTACATCCAAAAATATTCAGAATCTCCTTAACATTAACATGTTTTCTTCCCCATTAAATCTCATGTTTTCATTTTTATATCATAATATATATGAATTATGAATGTTAAATGCTAAATGAATATCAAGTATTACCAGAACGGGTCTACTTGGATTACCTCCCAGCTGTGGAGAGGGGTGTACCGTAGCTTTCTCAGGGGCAAACCAGCGGTCTAATCTTCCATTAAAGAATACACATGGAACACAGCTCGGGGAGGACCCCGGCCTTTAATGGAACAAGGCCTGCCGCCTATACCCCACTCCTGACGGGGACAGGGTGACCAAAACCCGGGCCAAAACCGTCGGCACTTGCTGCCGTTTTCTGGTCTTATTAAAATGTACTCGAGCATGATAAATGTATTGGTAAAAGTAAGTTACATTCATCTTGGTTGACATAGATGTCTTTATTGACATCATGACGGCCGTCATGGGGCATCATGACGCATTTGTGTATTTCTACGAACCGGTTTTTTCCGACCTGCGAGGGTCCGGACTATATTTTAGAAAACAAAATTATTTAATTCTGCATTGTTGTTTTACATACTGTTTTGCAGTAAATTACTATAGTAAACATATTCAATTATTTTTCTTAATTTTGCAACTCATTTATATGCGAAAAATACTATTATTGCTAGGGAACTATATTCATTCCATATCAGCTGATACAGCCATCATATCGGTCTCAGGACTGAGTTGCCCTCTCAGTGCTAACTGTATGGGCCGTGCGTATTGACCACATTCAAAGGTGAAATAATGACATAGATCGGTTCTCACTATTCACTGCATGACAACAATAGATGTACCACTAACCTGTAGTCTGCTTTATTAAACAATTGTTACCTGTGCACATTACAGTGCTGATGTGGCTATTGGAGCCATGGCTGAGCTGGTCTCCAGGTTCCAGTTCTCCCCACTACTGGCGCTCATGTGGCTGGAGCATGTGAAGCTACTCATCAAGTGTGAGCGCAGTGAGCAGGCTGTCAGCCAGGCGGAGGCCTATATACTCAGTGAGTTCTTTAAGCTCAAAAAGCAGAACATGGGGCGTTTATTTTGGCTTTGGTTTATTTAGGTTCCAATGTTTTGGTCAAATTGGTAAACTTCATTTTCGATGTGGAGCCCCTGGAAGTTTTGGGTGTAAAATTGATTTGTCATTACATAACTGTACACCTCCGGAAATAAACATTATACACATGTGCACATACATTAGTAATGAATAATTGCAGATGATATTGAATATAGGAATATAACTCTGCTTCAGAGCACCAGAAGATGGACTGTATGGATGAAAACATACTCTATGAATTCAATCAAATATTTTGTACACAAGGGGCCAAAGAATTTCAGGTAGTTATGACTTGCTCTTATCAAAACAACCTGAATTAATGAATCAATTATTATAGGCTAGGATTCTAGTTTACGAGATTTAAAGGGTGAGCTAACTGTGACAGGACTAGTCACCGTTTTTCTTTACATGATTTACTGTTATGCGGTTGGAGCATTTACTTTAGATGTTTGGCTGTGATATCTGTATTCTGATTATTTTGAATGTTACCTCAAACGATCAAAGTAAAATGGAATGGCTAGAAGAAGTCAATATATGAATTATTGATAAAGTTATTCAAGTCAAGTTATAGACTCCTGGTAGATATTTCTTGTTGGGTCTGATTCCTTTCACATCAACTCTAGAAATAAACGTTGCACAATTCAATCATAAATACAATGTTGATATTCCAGGCGGAGGACTACCCAGTAGCTCTGGCCTGGTACAAGCTGTGTGCCAGTCTACAGTCCACCACACATAGCCCCACTTTGAGAGCCAAACTCTACTGTAACATCGCCACCTGCTATATGCAACTCCACCAGTTGGACAAGGTAGGCTTTGCATTTTATCTCTGATGTATGATTAAACATGTTGAAGGATTTCTCCAGCTGGGTGAGAAAAATGTCAACACAACAATAATGTTTTTGATCCAGAGCAAAAGAGGATGATCAATTTATTCCTGCTAATTTATCCATGCAGATAAAACAATCAACAAGAATAACTTTATTAAATTTAATAACTTTTATTTTGACTGTTGGTTTTTATACATTACTTATTTTTTATTTTCTGCTTTCCTTAAATATAGATAATGTTCTGTTTGTGATTAATATCTTCTCTATTTTATTTCGTAGAACTTTGTTAAAATTAGAATCAGCAAACTCTGAGAATAATGTACTTGTTAAACAATGCTTTTGTCTGAATAAATATCTTGAATACAATACAACTGTCCTTAATTGGGTTACATCAGTTGACCACTAGCCCAGGTAGTAACTGGTCATCTGGCGGGAGTGTGATTAGCAAGCAATGGCGTAATAAATGTCCCAATATTTTTTTGTAAATATCACTAAAATTAAGCTGGCCGAGAATGGATACAGCAATAAACAAATGCAGATTTAGGTAAGATGGAGGGAGAACAGGGTGGGTGGAGGGGAGTGTCAAGGCAAATGAGAAAAAATACCCATACAAGTGACATTGAATAGCCTAAGACTTCCCCAGACTTCCCTGATCCTCTTGCAGCCACACTTTCTGGATCCTATACTCATGAAGTATGAATTCTAACCACATGTGAACCAATGTGTTCAGAGCTGGGGGTTTGTTTAATGCAACATGAGGCCTTTAAGAAGAAGGATAAAACATAATGTTCCCTGTATGATGCAACTGCAGGGGCTGGAGGCTGTGCATGAGGCAGAGCGATGTGAAGTCTCCACCAAGGCCTGCTACCTCAACTACTGCATCAACCTCATGCAGGGTGACATCAAGACAGGTAAGAGACTTTTGGTCTACATTTCTAGATTTAATACCTCCCTGATGCTGTCTCTTTCTCTCTCCCTTCTTGGTTATCTCTATATCCTCGGAAAGATCATAAACTGCCTCCCTCTCAGGTCTCCCGCCCTTGATATCACCTACAGCATGGGGAAAAGGGCGTAACACAACCAATCTCACTCACTCACTCACTCACTCAGGGTGACATCAACACAGGTCTGTTTGAGGAGTTTGATTTCTTGATTCAATATCTTTGGTGTTCCTAAATTGCTAGATGATAGGAAGCTCCTGACATTGTGTAATTTGAGCTATATGCATTCCTGATGTTGCTAAGTCAACATGTATAATCTAGTATTTTAGTATTGATTGATCTATCTGTAAGAGACAGACTTTTGGTCTAAATTTCTAGATTTAATTTTCCAGTCTATTTTCTCTGTCTCTCTCTCCCTTCTTCTCTATCTCTATATCCTTGGAAAGATCATAAACTGCCTCCCTCTCAGGTCTCCCGCCCTTGATATCACCTTCAACGTGGGGAAAAGGGCGTAAAGCAACAGTCTCACTCACTCACTCACTCACTCTCTCCCTCTCAGCTCTCCCGCCCTTGATATAACCTTAAATGTAATGATAAGGACACAAAGCAACCAATCTCACTCACTCTCTCACTCCCTGATGTTGCATGTATAATCTAACATATACAATCTAGCATTTTAGTATTGATTGAACTGCCAATTTTATATTGAATGTTACTAAGAATGCACTCTATAACCCAAGACTAACAGTGACAGTCCTGGTAATTGTTCACTTCCCCCCCTAGTGGAAGAACAGGTGTTTGAGCCTAACTAGTAAGAAAGTGTTACCATATATGTATTTGTTAATTATATTAAAACATGTAAATGACGATATGATAA
This sequence comes from Sthenelais limicola, assembly GCA_942159475.1. Lineage (NCBI taxonomy): Eukaryota > Metazoa > Annelida > Polychaeta > Phyllodocida > Sigalionidae > Sthenelais > Sthenelais limicola. The sequence goes on from OW804097.1 coordinate 3,925,211, forward strand.
TAATTCAGCCCTGGAGGCCCTGACCAAACTGTGTAAGAGGCTGCAGGAGGGACATCTAGAGAAGAGCACAGAGGATTATAGCAGCTACTATACCAACGCCATGCACCTCACCATGCAGGTACACTCTAGTCTCTTCATGCAGTCATATATTATCATCTCGTCTTATTTTGTCTAGCAGAAACAATATATTTGGGGATAAGCTTCTGAGTTGTGAAAACTGCAGCCTTTGAACCAAGAGGAATCAGAAGGTTTCAGGTTCTGTAAGTCCTGGTGCAAATTTGTTGTGCATAACAACCGCAGATGAAACAGAAGTGGATACAATAAAATGTGCTGACTCCAAATATACTGACTCCAAATTTTAATGTGTTGTTCATAAAATTAAATTTTAATTCAACTTTCTTACAGTAATATCTAAAAAATATCTATCCCATATCTAATAATGATAAAATCTGTAAATACCTCACAGCAAGGTAATTATCTTCCCTGTACACAGCAAGGTAAGCGGGAGGCAGCGGTGATGTTACTGGAAGTGCCGGCATGTATGCAGCACAGGGAGAGTGAGTCACTCATTGCCCTGCGCTGCCTCATACGTCTCGTCATCAGGGATGAAGAGGATCTGCTACAACTGCCCAGGTATCTTAACTCATTACATAGAACCTGCACATGTTGTATTTCCTGTTTTATTATCATTATTTTATTTACAGGATATTATATTTGGAAAATTATTCCCAATATTCAATTCACTAATGGTTTCAGGGAGCAACTTGACAAGCTGGTGGAGTACTTGAATCTCGGTATGTATTTTCAACATAATATAGAAATGATAATTTATAATGAGTAGGATATATTTTTTGTTTGAAGATTTTGTTTTTTCTGGGATAGCATTTCCTAGGTAAACCCAGGATTTTCAAATGGTCTCAGTGTTACATCAAACGTTTATAATAAGAGATTAATCACTTACCACGATGATCATTGGTATAATAGTGTTTGATTGTATTTATCATATCCCATGATTTGTTGAATTTTCTCATATAGTAACAGGCAGATCGGTGTAGTTCATAATTATAAATTATCATAACTTATAATAGAAGCCTATAACTAGATATTTCTTGTTGTATTTAGGACATGAGAGACTTGGTAGTCTCATGAAGAATGGGCAGAGTAAAGGTCTACAGGAGGAGAGCACATGGTTTGTCAAAACTGGTGAGTAATTAGCTATCAACATTAGACCTAGATGCAGCTCTATATGCAAAACACTCAATGTATCTTACGTAGCATCTTACCAGCTAGTACTGAGGAAAGTGTGTCATCGCATAATGTCGCTCAGCTGAATAAACATATTTAAACACAATACAGTTTAATTTAATAGGCTGTGGTAATTTGTGGAGTCTTATGCTTGTATCTTTATAAATGGGTGGCCCACTTCTATGTCAATCATAGTTCTTACTTTATTATTTAGTGAATATGATGTTCTCTTCTCATATATCTCTCAACTTGTATCTTTGTAACTGATTATAGCACGAAAACTGGATGTTTAATAATTTTCCTAATTGTTAACCTTTAAGCCAATAAATGGAAACCAATTAATCCAAGTTTCTCAACTCCTCCACAAACCCAACACTGGAATATTATTCCTGGAAATGGGTGGCCCTCATAGATGTCAATCATAGTTCTCCCACTAAGTTAACATATAGTATATAAGTACATGCTAGAATATGTTAGGCTGAAATTGAACATAGATATAGAAGTACATAATATACAAAATATGATCACACATTTCTCTCTGTTCTGCAATGACTAGTTTAACCACTCAAGGGTCTGGTATGGAATTATTACAGTCAAAACGTGTAGGGATCTCTTTTGTAACATAAAATGCAACCTAAGAAAAACCAACAAGAGTTTATTTCATTTCATTATTTATTTCATCGGGGATCACATTATACAAATATCTATGGAACTATTTTTTATTACATGACTCAATATGATGTTCTCTTCTCTCTCAACAAGCTAAACAACTTGAACAGTCCCGATGTTTTATTGGCTGACTGACAACCCTACTTAGAAATAAAGTTGTCTTTAATTGCTACTCAATTCAATTCAATACATTTTTCATTTGTACAAAACTTGTACAAAAAGGATTAATAGGTATACAGGACAGTTCAATGAAAAAAAAACCGACCGGTCCGAATGCCATAAAACTTTCAGGGATTGTTCCTTACTACTGAAGAAAGAAATGAATGAAAAAAAAATGATATGTTACCCCGCTTGTTTTTTTTAAAGGGTGACTTGAAAAAAAAGTGCTTTACTATGGGACTCTATGAGAAAATGTGGGTTTTTTTCACGTTTTATGGAATAATAAAAAAATACCCAGTCCAAATTAGTTTAGACTTTCTATACATTTATTTGAGGTCAAATGTGGTGAAATCCATTTTTTTGCTTTTTGTTATCACCCAACCCAGTTCTTTCTCTTGACAAAGTTTGAAGAAAATACTGTGAATCCTTATTTTCCATGCATTAGTTTCTTGAACTCCCGCCTGCAGCAGTGCATATGACGGTGGCGTATACCTTTAATTTCAAGTCTTCCAGTGGGTTCCTAACTAGTTGGGACTGATAGAACAATACATTAGTATTGCCAAAATGAATGTGAGGCCTATTTTCTAGATGTCTACACTGGTTGATGGTAGGAGTAGTTTATGGTAACATAACAGTAAACATTAGCTTCTCATCTATCCAGCTTTAATCTATCCAAAGAATGGAAGAGTGCAATAATATTATGTTACAAGAAATAACAGATTAATTGTTTCTTTGTTTCAGCCTGGAACCTGGCTGTGCGGTGCAGTAAAGATGTGGGCGTGGCTTGTCACTTCTACTCTGTCTGTGCTAAGGTAAAACGTTTGTCATTCTTTTATTTATCTTTTCTTGATGTGATATTTATTTGCTTGTGCAGATTTATAGATGCAGTATGAATGGGTTTGTTTGAGTAGAATACCGCCCTCCCATATCATCTATAAACAAGCATATTCTTTTTTCTATTTATTTGAGGCCTATATAATTTTTAAAATGTTCACATGAAAATAGGCTCTATCCACCATGGATGCCTCTGGGCGTTGACTTGTTATCAAAGTGTAATAATCATCTCTCAACATAGACTTACTGAACTAAATGACTATGTATCTTCATTGTACTTGACTACTTGTGAAATGATTTGACTTATTGATTTGCTGTATAAACATTCTATACATAAAAATAAATACTCATGGCATATTGGAAGGTTTACTTCCTTGGCTTTGTCCATACTATAATTTACGATTTCATCCACATCACAAATAAAGCTGTTTCCTTGTTTGATGTCTGTTTCACTTCTATTGTCAAATAGGTAGAACATGTCAGTGAGTCTAGCTCCCTACAAATTGGAGGATTTCAAGCCCGACTTGTTCTTTTCCCAGAGTCAATGTTCTTTACTCTGAAGCCCTTGAGCTGTCACCCTTGATGTATTCCATGTTAGCCTCATTCATCCCAATTGATATAGAACTTTACTGAAGAGTTGAACTAATGTTGTTTTGACTTATTAAATGATTTGACTTATTGATTTGCTGTACATTCTAAATAAAAAAAGAATTACTGATGAGTTTAAATAATGGTGTTGCATCATTTGATGTGGCAGTTGACAGTTGACTCTGCTTTGTCCGTAATTATATAACTTACCTTATTATCCACATCCCAAATGAAGCTGTTTCCTTGTTCTTTCCCCAGAGTCAATGTTCTTTGGAGGTTTTGCTCTGAAGCCCCATTCATTATGTCAATTGATGTTCCATGTCAGCCTCATTCATGTCAACTTATTACTGCTGAGTTGAAATAATGTTGTTTTGTATGACAGTTGTGTGGTGTGTGCCCAGACTCCGGGAGTGCAGAGGCAGTGAATCAGAGGAAGGCGTGCAGTATGATGGCTGCTGGAGCACTGCTGCACCTCGCCAAGTCTGCAGACACACAGGAGCAGAAGGTCAGAGGCTGGATATACTTAGCAATGAAATTAGTGACTTAGGATTGCTCTTTTCAGCATAAGGCAGGTAGTCAGTGCCTTTAGTTAGCTTACAACCTTTTATCAATAACTGAAAGTGATTCATTACTATAAATATAGTCAATATGTACAATTTGTTTAATATGTCATATGTAATATGTCTCAGGTTCTTAAAATTTTGAGTGCAGTTTATTTCTCTAAAAACTGGTTACACCTCTCCTTGTTAACTTGGACAGCCAGAGGGGAAAGCTTTTGATTTCTTCTTTTGGGAATTTTCAATTTGCTGACTATGTTAAATGTTAGATTTCAGATCATGAGATAAAGCTTCAGAGCTGTAAGAAATAAAGTATCACATTTTTTTCCACACAATATTTTCAAATAATTTATATCAAATACCTAGAATGTTTAAATACCAAATGACTTGCAGAAACTAATTTTCTTACAAGCATTTTTACACTCTCATAATAAAGTCCAGCCATTGACAAAAAGGTTGAGTGAACTAACTCTAATTCCGACCAGTAAAGGAAGGAACATCTAATATTATTACTTTGTTATGTGAGTTACTAATTCCGACCAGTAAAGGAAGGAATTTTCTTCTTGATGTGAGCTGCAAATTCCGACCAGTAAAGGAAGGAACATCTAATATTATTACTTTGTTATGTGAGTTTCTAATTCCGACCAGTAAAGGAAGGAACGTTCTTCTAAACATTTTCCGACCAGTACAGGGAAGATTCGCTTATTTAATTAATGGTGTCTGCGAGAATATACCGAAACATTTAAAATGAAAGCAGTTAATAACAACTAACTGTTCAGCCTCTCTGTGTGGCTATCTAGTACAAGGAGCTTCAAAAGCTTCACATTTTCCTTCTACACCAGGAATGAACGAAACAAGGCTACAGATATAACATCTTATCGGAGAATACGATTGAAATAACGAACACTAGGAGTACTACTCCATATCATAAATGGGACCTCTCTAAAAGACAGTCAATATCAAAAATTAAATTACCTACTAATGATGTTTTACTTCATGATCAACGATTATCGATGTTAGTTTAAGTTCTCTTCATCACTACATTAACCTTTGTTTTAATGGGCAACCAGGAAGACCACTACTGTGAGGCTTAGCGCCCTATTCCTGATTTATGTATCGAAGTCGTGAATAAAAATTCTATATATATATATATAATAACTCTAACTCATGTGTTGCTGTGTGTAGGTGAGCTACTTACAGGAGTGCCTCAAGTACGTCATGGAGTGTAAACAGCTGGTACACACCAAGATGCACAACACAGACGGTGGGTGGATTCCATCTTCATACAAAGTCCTCTCTTGATTCAAAAACCTGCTCTCAAGGCTGATATCTCACATCGTAGCTAGACATTCTTTTAATAAAATTGTACAAAATGTTTATGAAAAAACAGCTCTTTAGGACTAAAACCAGCATTTTATAAGTAGCAAGACCAACATTAAACCTATATTTGATATCTGATATCTAGATTTTGATGCAGACATCAATACAAAGGAAAATAGAAATCTGGTATTCAACGCATTGTCAGTGAAATCAATAAAATAAACATATGAATCCTAAATCCTATTCTCTGCCCCACACTACAGGAGGCAAGGACCTGACCATCCTGTGTCTGTATGAGTTTGAGGCTCGTGCACTGCTACAACAGACGGCCAGGCTGGGGGACGTCTATGAAGAGGCACTGACCATCCAACAGGCAGCCGGACCTCAGCTCTTTGAGGGAATCACAGGTAAAACCTAACACTATTATTTCACCTCTGGAATGGAGTGCATTGATTTAGTAAAACCTAACACTGGTAATTCACCTCAGGAATGGAATGCATTGATTTAGTAAAACCTTACTCTATTATTTAACCTCTGGAGTCGAGTGCATTTGCTATAGAGCTGGAGTTGCCATTGCCCCTCCCTCCATCACGCATGCATTCTGAGGGGCCTATCAGAGATAGAGCCCCGCCCCCTCCAGGAGTTAGCATGTGAGCTTCTCCTGCGTGGGGTTCCAGAATGAGTAAGAATAAAGCAGTCTAGATTTCGCAATCCTTGGAGTCACTTGTCTGTCCTTCTGTCCCTTCTCCTTCTACTATACTCCCCTGTCTATCTACCAGCTAGCACATTGATTTAGTAAAACCTTACACTATTATTTCACTTCTGGAATGGAGTACATTGATTTAGTAAAGGCTTGCTATATGCAAGCGAGGATTGCACACAATAGGAAATGAAATCCTTTTCAATTGATCTAAAGATACCAAAATCTAAAATGGAAGTGGTGGTATCACTACTAACTGACCTATGCCCTAAGATTGTAGAAGGTGGATTCTAATGAAGGAGACTTGACATATTATTACACACATGAACATTTAGAAAGGTGCAGTTCGGGGGTGCAGTTTGGCTGATCTGAACTGTTCATGTGATCAGTTTGGCTTCCATGGTTACACATGCCTAAATGATACGATCTCATTGGCGCAGCTAGGCCTGACCTACAAACCTGAAACAAATGATGTTGTCCCTGACTGCAAGTTGCAGTGAATCGAGCTTCCTTGAGCAAAAAATTTAGGCTAAACAAGTTAAATTTACTTTTTAACATCCATATAAAGTGTTTGATGAATAGCAAATGTCACTCTGTTTGGGTTCAAATTATCTCAACACATCAGAAAATGGGAACTCACCCTTTTGTGCTTGTTCCATTTCCCGAAATGTCTCGATCAGTTTGAACCCTCCATCGTCCCATTTGCTATAAATATTGTTGGTTTCATTTGAATACTAATATTCAAATACAATTTCTTTAAAATGATTAAATGGTGGTCAAATATTACTTAAACTAACCTTAGTTCTACAGAACCTCAGTTAGTTGTATCTATTTATTGCTGAAAGTTCAATGAAGAAACAAGTTACCCATACACTTACAAAGTCTGTGAATGTATTATTGCGGTGGTCTGCTAAGATAAGATAAGATAAGAGAATCTTTTATTTGTCTGACTTAATACAATATACAATAATGGAACGACAAAAGGGTCTACGTGCCTATATGAAAAGTTAATTCCATTTCTGCCGGCGGTTACCTTTAATTTTGATTTTTAACTTAGGTTATAAGGAGGAGAAATAAAATATAATAATGTTGAGTAAATGAGTTGTGTCAGATGGACCTACGACTAACAATAAGAATGGAAACAGATAAAGTAAAATAAAAATAAAATACAATACAAATGACCTTTTAACAGTGTTTTTCTTCTTGGGTATACTCCCAAGGGGTTCGATGGACTTAGTTATAACATGAGATGGTAAAATTATTAGTTAATTACCTGAGTTTAATTAGTGTCTGTATTGTGCACATTAGTATGGACGTTCTGTTGTAATTATACATTGGATATACTTCCAAGTATTTCGGTCAAGTGAAACAATATATTGAATGATAGTAACTATGATGATAACCACAGCCACATCATATCATCACCATGAGACTATACTTACAGTGAGTGTACTCCTCATTATATTACAGGAATCGAATAACAATATCCCCGAATGTACCCGATCTACTCCTGTATAACTCAGGGTAACTTGCTCTAGTGCCCGAACCTTTATTACCCCACCTTAGTAACCACTACCCTGTACAAACATGATCAAAATGCCTACACATGACATGTACCTCTGTACCAATATACCTTAACTATACCCCATAAGAAATTACTGAGTAAACCTATACAACTGTCTTAAGTACCATGTACCTGCCACACATGTATAATGCAACACTCTGAAAACTGCCGTGTAACTAACACACGTGCCAATGTGCCTTAACTTTACCTCATGAGTGAACCTATACCTACATATCACTGCATACGCATATGCCAATGTACCTTAATTCTGCCTCATGAATGAACATATATTGTATACCACTATACACCTATCAACCATATCAACCATGTATACTCATTAAGATCTCATAACCATCTCATTAAATTAGAACTAGTCATAGCTACTCCTAGTCAATCCATTATAACTAAAAGTAAACTCACTCTTATTATATTGTAGTCATATCATTGTAGTAATAGTCAAACTGTAACAAAAAGTAAAGATCAAACAAATATTCGGGCACCCAATGGAAGACCTAACTAAACAATGGTTTACTTAGATAGTTGGACAACCCTACTGTATAACATCTTCAGCAATAAAAGAATCCTTGAATTGAATTGAATTGAATATCAAATCTTAATTAATTTACACCAATTTTTAAGATATTGTACTTCCAATGGGTGTACTCCACATTGTGATACGATTACTTGAGTGATATTATTTGAAACCTTGGCTAAAGGCTGAATGTATTATTGCAGTGGTCTGCCTACAGAACAAGGACATAGAGGAGCGGCTGAGAGTGAAGGTGCTCAAACAGACCATCACCTGCTGCCTCCACAGTAAGGACTACAAGCGGTGCAGGTTGGTACCTATTCACACATGTGGAACTATGGACAGAATGTGAATTAATGTTGTAAGCTTTTTAGACTTATTCATTTTAGTATACTACATTTTCAGATATAGAGGATTATGGTAAGAATGTGAATGGTTGTAAGATTTTTAGATGGATACCCTAGATGTCTTAATTAAACCTCATAATTAATTGTTTTGATTCGTTCCTGATTGTCTATTTGCGCCATTTGAAAGAATAACATTTTGCTGATAGGAGCGAAACTCCAAAGTTACAATGCTGGAGGGGAAGCCAACGTCAACTGCTGCTTTACATCCTTATCATCCTATTCATACAACTGTAGTGATTTGGCAGAGGCAGACATATGTGATCTGTTATAGGAAAATGTGTCACAAGTCGCAAAAATGATATTCTTCAAAGTGTTTTTTCCACATATTTTCTTCATTGAAATGTTCTGATTTTTAGGGGGTTTAGCACTTATAGTCATATGAATCCATGCAACAAATTTCAGGACATTGTATTAAATATATCCTTGCGTTTTTAAGGCCTTTGTATGGAGTTTATTTAGTTACTTTAATGGTAATTACCCAGCCAGAAACTTTGCAAACTTTTTTTTTCAAAAATAAAAATATCAAACTTAAAATATAGACACTTATTAGGACGTAGTGTTTACTATCATTGGAATCAGCTTGATCTTCTCTTTTCAAATATGATGATATCTCAAAATCCATATTTTGCGACTTGTGACTTATTTTCCTAAAACGGATCACATATATTATGGTCTGATGCTTTTCTCTCACTGATCACATTCACCACACCACACTCTCCTTGTCTGACCTACAGCTGGGCCTTCCGTCACCTGGTCACAATCAGCTTCAGTAAGCTGGCCTGGTACAACAAGACTGCCCACCAGGAACTCTCTGTCTACTACACAGACATCAGTAAAGTCATAGCAGAGGCTGGACGAGTGAGTACAGACATTTATATTATGTCATGTGTTTCAGGAAATAAGTCATAAGTCAAAACGAAAATATCAAACTTAAAATCTATAAATGCTTATTAGATTATTAGACTGTTTCCTATCGTTGGAATCGGCTTGATCTCATCTTTTTAAATATAATTAATATAATGATGATGCAGGGTGGTTCTATACAAACAGTTTTGTGCTTTTGGACAATCACTGTTGATTTTGGAGGTTTCCATCATTTTATTTATTTTGTTCCTTCTAAACATTGTTACATGTAATTCTTTTCCCCTCATACTATTCTTTCTGGGCCATGATAAGATACCATTATACAAATCGTTTTGGATACAAAAGACATTTTATCAACTATAAATTATTTATGCAAGTATGGCTTTGAATGAAGATGTTGGGTGTTTTTATGCAATCAGGTTTGTGTGCTTGGAACATCTCTTTATTTTTTTAGGCTTTCCATTACTTTCTTTTTCACATTTACATGTAATTCGTTTTCCCTAATACTATTATTTCTGGTCTATGTTATGTTAACATTATACAACATGTTTTAATAATAATAATAATAATAATAAATTTTCATGTTATGTTAGCATTATACAACATGTTTTAATAATAGATTTTTGTTTCCATAAGACATTTACAAATGTAAAAGTAACATGTAATATTTTGTCAACCAAAAAGTTTTTCAAACTTGTAATGTACCTTCCCCTGTCTTACTGGGCGAAATGAAAAACCAGGGGAATTGTCAACACAGTATGAATGAAAAAAACCCAACTAATTAATGTATTTACACCTTTCTCAAACCTATTGAAAGTACATCTCAAAGTCCATGTTTTAAATATCAACACTTCTAATGTCCATGCTGTGCACCACAAGCCAGCTATTGTATAAACTGCTTGTGGAATGCTAACACTAACAAGGCCTGGCCACTACTGGTAATGTCCATGCTGTGCACCACAAGCCAGCTATTGTATAAACTGCTTGTGGAATGGTTAACACTAACAAGGCCTGGCCACTACTGTAGGCCTACCCAGAGGAAGAGGTGATGTGGCTGTGTACCAACGCCTGGAACCAAGGCATTGATGCCTACAGGTGAGTTACCCTTATTTCTGCCATAGTAATCAAATTTTTACTCGCAACCCATATGGGTTCGTGACTAAATAGAGATTCCGCGCCGTGGTATCACATGACTTCAGTTCGTGCGGTTTTCACGCGGTGGCATAGACTTAAAAAATCTCTGAATTGCGGAATCTCTATTTGGGTCATTTTTTCTGAATGTGTACAAATGTAAAATTCCTGACTTGTGTCTGTTTTCCCGCCCATCAGAGTCACAATTTTGCATTCACATTAACGCAGTGTATCTCAGCGTAACAAGGAGGAGAAAAGCTTTCCAGAAATGTATACTTTTATATACCTATGGCAAAGACATCACATTCTTTTGTAGGGTCAGAATCAAAATAACCTGTAATTTACAGCTTCTCCTGATTTTAGAAGTTTAAATCTTTTTGTAAAAATGTATTTGATCATTTATCTTACTTTATTTTGGCTTTCCATGTATAACTTTAGTGTACAACTCTATGAAAGGGGTGGTAGGGCCCATGCAGGTCCCAATGGTAAACTATTGGGGCCCATGAGAAATTTTAACCATTTTCAAGCAAACGCCCATCATCATATATATCTGCAATTCTAGAAAAATGAACACAATATGTTCAATACTAAAAAGTACTTGAATGTATTGAACATCTTTTAGCGAACAAGATACAAAAAAAGAAACAACTCTACTCCCATTTACAAGGAAATAACAACAAATCCACAAAACCATCTTCAATTTATACTAATTATGCTGATGGGCGTTTGCAGGAGTAGGTGTGACAAGTGATGTGTTATCCAGGTATTGCAAAACGTTTCAAACTTGCTATAATGATGTTATTCATAAATGGTGTGCCAAAGTGAAAGTGGAAAACACAAAACCCTAACTTCAAAGTGTTTTTGGAAGATTTTATAGCAAGATTTTCAACAAAGCAAACGTCCATCATGAAAATAATGCCCATCATTGAAATGCTCTGCTGAGCTAGGTCTGCTCAGTAAGTTAATCTGCTGTTGGAGACATCTTTAGTTGGAATATACAGTGGTAAGTAACAGTCTTTTCTAGCACTGATCTTACCTAATTTTGTCAAAAATAGCATGAAAAATTGAAAGTGACATTCTGATTATGTGAAGGATAATGTTTTGATATTCTGTAAGATCAACTGAAATGGTCAGAAAGTTTCAAAGCTTTGTATATTCTGTTTCAATTGTGTTCAGAAATCAATGGCTGAAAGATATTTAGTCATGACACAGAACCAGATTGCTTTACTCATGTGATCAGAACTACACATGTTAGTTATAAATCAGGCATAACGCCCATCATGGTAATGATTACAGTACAAATCTGTTTCTCAAAGTGATAATAATCAGTGGAAATATGATATTGTTGTGTTTGTATTGTTGTATGACTTGTATTGGTATGCAAGAAATTCTTTCTTGTGGTTGATCAATGCCCAAAATCTTAATATGGGTGATACAAAATGAGGTTAACATTTGCTATGACAAACGCCCATCATCAAAATGAAAAATAACTCAGTAAATTTGGCATATTGTCTGTGTTAATAACATGAAAACATGCCCCTGCATGTATTTCATTGCATCCAATCGTTTAAACATGTTCTTTATATTCTACATGGTCATAGTCAGTGGATTTTGTAATGTACAGTGTTTACATTGTTTTTCATGATGGGCGTTTGTGAATATAGCAAATTATATAGAGTGGGTCTACCAACAGCCCTACACATTATACAATGCCCTTCTTTCAATATTATGTTTTATAAGCTACTGTTTAATCATATATAAATGGTTAAGGGTGGAACTATTACTATATTTTAGTACAAGGGGTACCATTTCCATGATGGGCGTTTTCCAAGGTAATGTTCACCCTCAAAAACCCATGAAAGGTTCTTTCAACCAACACCAAATTTCAACCATAAATGCATGATTTTATGCTTTATGAAATGGCATTACAATCTTCCTGTTTTTTCAAAAATGTTTTTTCACATTTATGGGGCCTTACTATGTATTATATGTAAATTTCATTTTCAGATCAACATGGTTGGACTACCAACACTAACAAACTATGAAAGGGCTGCTGCATCATCTAGGGTCTACTGGAGAAAAAAGACAGCCACCAGCTAGACCTGGAGTGCCCTAAACAATGAGTAGAAGAGGAAATAATGTTTGAAAACGAAAGTTGAAAATATCCCATTTAATTAATTAAAATGTTATCCTACTTGCAATATCTATCATACAGATGTATAATATTGATGAAGCATTATAAACTTCATAACTACAAACTGTCACTGTTACACTGTCAAAAAATGAAAAGATTCTAAGAGGGATTTCTTGTGAAAAAAGCCATTTGAAGTAATATCATTTTTGCAACTTATGACTCATTTTTCTGAAACACATCACCTATGGCATCTTAAAAATGCAACTTACTGATGATGGTCGACCATATAAACAAGTTAATTTCATTATGAAGCTAGTAGCAATGAGTACACTGTGCTACTAAATGTATCCATGCAATTCTGAGGTCATCCTGAGCATTAGATAAAAAGAGGCTATTGTGACAAACCTAACTTTAGACATAAGTCATACAGCAGCATGAGACATGGAAAGTTGCTGATGACTTTTAAACATTTCAGAAGTAAAAAGAACATGTTGGGCATGTTTCCTGAAAACATTGTTTATGTATGGTTATTATTAGATTCCTTTAGATGATGTTTCATATCCTATCTACATGCACAAACGCCCATCATGGAAAACCAAACGCCCATCATAAGAAGTCTTTTATAAGGCCAGCTTGAAGGTTATATACTCTTTCTTTGATGATTTAAATACTTCTTTTGTACTGACAGGTGACACTACTTCTCTGTTGGAATTTCTGGAGAGAAAAGTATGTTTTTTTGTATCTTGAAGTCATGTGTAGCCATTGTTGATACTCAATAAACGAAGGTATACTTTTTCGTATATTATTTAATTGAAATACACTTGTCTTGTTTTAATCTCAGTTGTTGATGAATATAGAGCAATATTGAACCATTTCAGGTTCATTCATAACGAAATAGGACAGATAATGGGCTTTTACTTCATTATGTATAATATGCTATTGTGACAAACGCCCATCAGTGAAATACAGCACCTTTGGGATGGAGTAATTTAAACACAACTTTGTTTAAGGTCCTATAACTTGGGGAAGTATTAGATAATATATTTGTTATTACCCAGGTGCATTATTAAGGTTCAAGCCATTTCAAACACTTTTTTACAAGTATTTGAAACCAAGGTATGGGAAAAAAATGGATGATGGGGATTTTGAGGAAATAGGGCTGATGCACTTAGCCCAATTTTGTCATGAAGTTATACTTCTTGGTTATAACAATTTTTACTACAGATTCATTACCATGTTGTCTTGTTGTGGTGTACTTTTAGGCTTTATGTACAAATAGAATTAACTATAAGGTGTGTGTTTCATCTTAAATGAGTTATGATGATGGACGTTTGCCAATTTCTGAATCCCAAATTTTGATTTACCATAAAAACTGTACCACTGGGAGGAAATGTGTATAATGGGTATTGACAGAAAGCTCTAAACCTGGACTAATGAGACATGTAGGTTTAAAATTGATCCGGAGAACCTTTTGAAATTCCATACTTCTAGCTGAATTGTACACGTTCAGAAAAAATGACCCATTTACTCCCGCAACCCTATGTGTTGCTCATAAAAATCTAAATTTTAATTCAACTTCCATGGTAAGTCTCTAAAATTCCAAAAACTACCTCACATCTGGTATGGCTATTTCTATTCTTGCCATATAGTAAGTAGAACAATAGAACTAAACATGGTCCTGGGTATGACCATGAACTGCCTTTCTGTCTCTTTTCTCTTGTCTCTTTTCTCTCTCTCCCTTCTTCTCTATCTCTATTTCCTGGATATGACCATAAAGTGCCTTTTTGTCTCTTTTATGTCTCTACCTCCCTTCTTCTCTATCTCTATTTCCTGGGTATGATCATAAAGTGCCTTTTTGTCTCTTTTATCTGTCTCTACCTCCCTTCTTCTCTATCTCTATTTCCTGGGTATGATCATAAAGTGCCTTTTTGTCTCTTTTATCTGTCTCTACCTCCCTTCTTCTCTATCTCTATTTCCTGGATATGACCATAAAGTGCCTTTCTGTCTCTTTTCTCTGTCTCTCTCTCCCTTCTTCTCTATCTCTATTTCCTGGGTATGATCATAAACTGCCTCCCTCTCAGCTCTTCCGCCCTTGATATAACCATATTAAATGTGTTAATAAGGGCGTAAAGCAATCATCTCACTCACTCACTCACTCACTCACTCATATAACTAAATATATATGCACTTCAAGTCTATTTCAATTTCTAAGCGAGATATATTTTAGCATTAATTGATCAGAATTTCAATTTAAATTACATATTGCAGCTTTTGTTGACCTTGAAAGAGCTTGAGTCTACTTGAGTTTGAGAAAGCTGTATTTAAGAGCATTGGTGATATAATATTTTTTTTTTTTTTGGACAATATGTTTATTCAGGAGGTTTGTACAATAAAGCAACCAAAACAATTTTGTTTATAAATATAGCGATTTTCCTCATGCCCTGATCATCAGGACTTTGTCTCTTGTCCATATGGTGGGTGAGACGTTCATTTAAATAATATACTATTGTCATCAGCATAGTTAGATTCAATTTTTGATACATTGGTCTTTTGCAATCTTTTTACCTTAATTTATACTACTATGCGATATATACATTCAATGGAAGTGGATTGATCCAAGGATCGTTAATGAAATTTATGTGATGAGAAATGGAGTGATATGATGAAATAATATCAGGCTATTATTTGTATAGCTATAAATGGTGGGTGAGTGAGTGGCACATATGCATAGTTTGTTTTTAGGGGTGAGTAGGGTAAGCATTTCGGTTTTGTAACAGTTACTGTGAAACAGTATAATCATTGTACGTCATGGCAATACATTTTCAGACATTTTTCTTATAATAGTGTGCTTGAGCGCAGTGCTAAACTCTTTACAAACATCTCTATTTCTCAATGATGGTTCTAAAGCATTCCAATCTCTGGCACATTGGTATGTCAGAGATCTCCTATCTTTCTCAGTTCGCGGTATAAAAGTAGTCAAAGTAGGAGCGGTGTTTTGTCTCGTATTTCTAGTATCTATATTATTTCTCTCACTATATGCTGCTCCATGAGCTAATCTCATATTGTTAAATAATATCCTATCTTTGATTAACATCGTTTTTGTTTCTATGTGCATTTCAATTATAGGCGTCCTTATATCTGCACCTAATGCGCTACGAATTACTCTATTTTGGAGTTTTTGAAGTTTTTCTAATTCAGTTTTATTTAGACAGCTTAGTACAGATAGACTATAATCAAATAATGATAATATCTTAGACTTACAGATAATGACTGCAGTCCTGGCATCCAGATTTTTTCTTATTTTGTTAAACGAATAGAGCTTGTAATTTATTTGCTTCACTACTGAGTTTAGCTGACCTATCATCGTTAGATGTTCGTCCAGTTTAATGCCTAAATATTCATATGAGACTACTGATTCTAGTGGCGTATTATCTATTTTGACTACTACCTGCTTGCCATGTGTTTTATGGCGCGTGTTAAACACCAGCAATTTTGTTTTTGTTTTGTTGAGAGAAAGCTTGCAGCTCAAGCACCAATTATAAAATATTTTAAGATCAGCAGAGAGAGAATCTTCACAGTTTTTCAGGTTTGGTGCAGAATAATAAATAACAGTGTCATCTGCATATTGTATGAATTTAGATGCACTAATTAGTTACTAATTATAACTGACTGATGCCCTATTGCAGGGGGAGCCGGCTGGACGAGGCTCTACAGTGGTGTGAAATGTTACTAATTATAACTGCCCTGTGTTACTATTGCAGGGGGAGCCGGCTGGACGAGGCTCTACAGTGGTGTGAAATGTTACTAATTATAACTGCCCTGTGTTACTATTGCAGGGGGAGCCGGCTGGACGAGGCTCTACAGTGGTGTGAAATGGCCATGAACCTCGTGCAACATGTCAACCAGTCTCAGCGTAATGACTATCTCCAAAAGGTGGGAATTAATATCACTTCTAGCATGGTGACAAATATTGTGTTGTAAAAGTAGGGTCTAGTCTTTGACTTGACCCAGCTTCTTAATTTAAGTTTTATTTACATCGAAACGCATCTGCCATGCCTCCTACTGGCTCATGGGTCTAACCATCCTTCTCTCCGCCACCACTCATGAATGGTTTTCCACCCAAAAGCATACTCCCTGGTTACATTCACAGTATCACTAATTGTTATCACGTCGAAGGAGGGGGCGGACGGGAATGGCCAGCAGGCCGAGGGTGGGGGGGGGGGGGGACTGATTATAGCAGGAGGGAGATAACTGAGTGACCATTAAGGTAATTAATTGGCCCATTCAGGGTAAGCCAATCGACCCAGTCTCCTTCTGTTTAGTATATGAGTCATCAAATAAATGAACAGATTGATTCTCTTTCAACTAGTTTGGTTCTGGCCTTAAAACATACCCATCTGTGTGTTGCGTTGATTAATTTCTTGCCCAACTGCTGACCCTAATTTATTATGAAGAACAACATGGTATTCTTCAGTGTAATTAGAGAAGCCTACTTTACTCCTTAATATACCTATTTTGTATTTTATTTGGAACCAGCAGATTAGCACACAAGTGGTATTTTATTTGTTTTTTGAGATGAAATATAAAAATGATCATGAATTGGTGAGAGATCTGAGAAACAGTATCACAATAAAAATAACAAGTTTCACTACTTTTATTTTGTCCTTGTTTTGATTCTTGATTGGGTAATTAATTACTTGTTTTCTGAAAACAATTTTTAATACTTATTGTGTTTAATATGAACGTAGCTTAGTCAAATGTAACCAAGAAAAAAGGTAATCAAGAAAGGCAGTTCGGGAAGACCTCCTCTTGAGAAGAACGTAACCTCTTTGTCAAACACCTTATGGCAAATAAAGAATTATCTTATCTTATCTGACATTTTGATGATATTTTAAAGACTTAATGTCTGTCTCTTTTTATTGCTTGGAGCTTGTTCCATTCTTCAGAACTCTTATATAGAACGCTTTTTGAAGACTTTTTTAATTGGTATTATTGTTTTAGATTAGTTGGTCTAATTACGGACTCTATACATCTATCACATGCCACATGCTGGGAGACCTGGTGATCAGTTATTATACTGTGAAATACAATAAATCAATCACTTTTATAATATTAGCCTTGAAACGGTCCTGGCAATGAAGAATTTTTTAATGAGACCACCTCGCTATGAGACCACAAATCGTTCAGTCTCAATAGAGAGGTTCTACTGTATCCAGCATCAATGAGTGGACAACCCACTTTGCAAACAAAATAAAGAATACAATGAATCAGTCAACCTCAAACTAATATTTATTAACAGATTAATATTCTCCATTATCTGTCCTCAAGGTTATGCACAGTTGTCTCCCTGATATGACAGTTTCTATTTTTGAAAAAGTTAAACAATTCAAACACACTTTCTCTCTGCAGATGTCGGACGTGTATGGAGAGCTGATGTTGCGGAAGGCAGGAGAGCAGGCAACCGTTAGCCTCTAGCCACCGCTATACACCAAGCAGTCGTTAATTATACACAGAATTATTAGGACTGATTAGTGTCTTTAAGTAATTAACAGTCGAGAACCTATAAGCTCAATACTTAGACTATTATACATATATTTGGAAACTGGTAATTGGCGCAACAAAAAGGATTTATTGATCTCATTCTGTATATTTAAAAAAATATGTTTCAAGGAGATGAGGGAATAATCTGTACTAATAAATAGCTTTCCTTAAGAATATACCGTAACGTTTTATCCTCTTTATAATTCTTCATGCAGCATAGAGAGGTAGATTGATATCATGCCATTCCAAATTATATCAGGTTTAATTTGAATAATATGCACAATTTTTAAAGAGATTCTAAACCTGCCCAATATAATAAAAATGATACAAATTGTATGTTTTCCAGAATACATTTCTTTATTAACCAAACAACTTCATATATTTGAGATGTAGAACTTATCTCCATACTATCCAATATGTAGAGCCGTTGCAGATGTATACTTTTTCTCTACTACTTACACTTGTGCTGTGGGTACATGTATGGTACTTACAAACCTTTATAGCGTGCAGTTGCTGAATATGTGCTATACTATTGAGCAACAACACTGTAACATGTGCTTATTATCCACTGGGTGGAGCTTATAACAACTTTTATTCAGTAATCAAATAAATGATACAAAATCGGATGAGCCCCCTAAACTGTAGTTTTTCCAGGTCAACCTTGAAAATCCTGATGTAAATAATTGAGAGAATACAGGGTTACATCCCTTAACCATTTAACCATATTATATAGTTAAGTAATCATTGGTCGTATTTTCTTGATGCAAATTAGATATTATTATGTTTTGTTTTTACAATTTCCTCTTTAATTTAACAAAGATCTATTATTTAATAATGTGCAGTTTGTATCCAATAGCAATAATTTATTAACACTATTCGAAATACCTACTTAGGCACAATGCACAGTGTGTATGTTCTCGTTCTAGGTAGAAACAGTACTACTTTCACAATATTTTCATTACAATGCACGTCCGGTTTACAATTTACAAAATATACAATTGGGGTAGACCCTCTCTCTATACATAGGCATAAAATGTTGTTTTAATATCGAAAACGAGATAAGGTAGGGAAGATTGTAAGCCCTACTGGACACAGTAGTAAGAATGAATTAGGTATAACACTGATGAATATTATTTTCATGTCTAATCTGAAATTATATCTCAGCAGGCTTTACAGAATAAAAAGTAGTTGTTTTATTCTCCTCCCCCAACTCAAGGTCATTACAAATATGTAATAACTTATAAATAACAGGATTTATACTTGTAACGTTGGTGGATGATTATAATGATAGGATAACGTTGGTCAATGAATACAATGCTTGGATAACGTTGGTCAAAGATTATAATGCTAGGGTGACGCTGGTCAATGATTACAATGTTCATGTCAAAACGTGCATCTTCACTTTTGGTAATGTGTAAAAAGTTAGATAAATACAAACTAGTCAACCTAGTTCTTTAACTTAGCTTAGCATAGCTCAGCCATAAAGAAGACGAAGAGAAGAACTCGTTTTTAACTCTTACTTCATTCCTACATCTGAGGAAAGATGGGATACAGAAGAATCAGTTTACAAGAGATTCACCCTTAGTCAAAGAATGTGGAGAGACTACGGAAATCGCTGAAACCAGGAGGAGTGGAGGTGTAAAGAAGAGCAGCTAGTAAGACTAGTCAGGGTCCAGTGATGCCCAGTAGCGATCCTATGCTGTACATTAGGTAGATTGTTCCTGTTCCCAAGAGATCCTTCGCTGGAACAAAAATTTGGCTGCTGCATCCCCCCACCTAGAGGAATTTGAATAATTATTGGAGAAGAAATCCTCAATGTTCAAATAACTCATCAATTTGAAGTCTTTTACAGCATCATCTACAAGTATTTCCTCAACACTTGGGGCACTAAGGACGAGAAATATTAATGAACTATGAGAGTACAACTATCCACATATATTGGGAAAAAATCACCTCCTTGCTCCAGCGAGGCCATTCTTTTTTGCTTTTTTTCAATTCAACAATAAAGGGTCGTCTGCCCCAAGAGACATTAATTGTATATTTGTATTTCAACTTGTTAATCCATATATCTAGCCAATCAGAAATAATTAATATATATCTGGTGTTTGAAGTTCAGCCCTCACGCTTGGGGCCATGGATGCATGCAAATATTCAACAGCTGTAATATTTTGTACGCAAACCTGGGTTTCACTGCCATGCTACAGTACTTCTCCCACTCCCACTACTCCTGTTTCTTTGTTCATACTTTTAGAAGTGTGGGTGGGTGGGTGGGTGAGGGGAAGGGGGGGGGGGGAGTAGCGGGAAGGAACCATTTCAATTCAAACATATTTGTGCATTTGGTTATGCACTATTTATTGTAACTGTATTAAATGATCGCCAATAAAAATATTCAAAAACATAAGGGTGGAGGCAGTGGAACCCAGATGTTTGTGGGTTTACTAGTGCAAATATAGAGATCTACATGTAACACTCATCAAGTGAACTCAAGCTACATTAAGAAGGAACTATATATATATGGGGCTAATTCTCTCAATTTGGCTAGTAGTTCATTTTAGTTTATTTTCACTTATTCAATCCCCCAAATAGTTTATTAGTTTTAGCATTAAAAACTATTTCTAAAAGAACTGAGAATAACCTCATTCCTATGGTGACCGAAATCAAAATTGATTCCATATCTGGTGCATTCAAAACTGTTACAAAATTCGGAGTTGGTTTCAACAGTTCCTACTGACTTTTCTGTCTTTACTAAATTACTGTCACTAACAGCCATTCTTCGTCCCATTAAAGTTCCAGAAATGGGAAAGTACTACACAGAACTGATATAAGTCACATTTACATGCAGTGCTTGTGCAATTACAGACATTTTCTATAGAAGGTTGATAATGTCCATTCATTCAGATACATTGGAACTGGCATTGGTGGCCCAGAAAATAGAGGATACAAAAACTTACTAAAAAGCTACTGACACTGTTCTGAGGTGCAAGACGTTCTTTCACTGCCCTACAACTGTCCATTTGTTTTGTTTGATTTTAGTTTACCTACTTACATTACTTCTGTTAACCTGCCCGAATGTCTGTATTATGGTCACTACTGTACCTAAATGTTATCATAAAGTATATTAGCTATTTCACCCGTAACCATATGTATCATATTCACACTATAATTAACCATCCGTCATTCACATGTACTGAAGCTAGTTATTACTTAGTGGAATAGTTTGGTTTATTTGCAACTCAACTCAAACTTCTAGCGGAAGACCTGACATGTCAGAGTTGACCAACCACTAGTAATAACATCAGCAATAAAGAATTTTTTAATTGAATTGAATAAAAAAAACATTGTACTTGAGTTCTACTATTGTTCCTGTGAGAGGTTTGTTCCCAATGATAACAGCTAATTTCAAATGGTTAAATTGATAATGCATGTTCACTACTCCTACCTAGAGCTCCCACGACCACCAAGTAGTGTTGACATTTAACCCCATGTTGGCGATGATGAAGTCCTGACCATCATCTTTCACTGCCTGCAGGAAGCCCCGGAAGTGACCAATGGTTTTGATGTGATCCAGAAGAAGGAGAACTTGCTCTTCATTACCTTGGACACTCTATAAATGAATAAGTGATAGCAAATACCAATAAATTAAAATCAATAGTAAGGCCATTATTCGGTTAAAACTTCATTTAAGGCAAACCAGATAAGATATCTACACCAAGTAGGAAATATATGTTATGTAACCAATAGTAGGTATATTTTTCTTTTGTTATTATTCAGCATATTCATACGTCAGGACCCGCCCCCCACTCAGGGGCCAAATGTGTACATATGTTTGTTCCAGCATTTGAAAAGTACCCCCATTCCGCAAATTTTCAAGGCATTTTAACCCCACTTTTTTCGGCAAGAGGCGGACAATTTTATGCCAAAAGGAAACCCTTTTTATGATTTCGAGGAGTCTTGAAGGAATATCTCTGGTAAAGTTGACTTGACGCAGATTTTCTGCCATGGATAGTATGCTGTTCTGTGCCACAAATTTAGTCAAATAATTCTCTGGCATTAAAACACCCCCTTTTTCAGCATTTTGTGATTTCAGTTGCAAAATTCATATCTTTTTTCCGATTTTGTAATATGCAGATATGTGTGAAAAATGAGTTTTTTCTCTGTGAAATTGGGAACACATTTGACACTGGAGTGAATATAACTGCATACAGAAGTCAGCCACTGCACAGGTGTTATCTATAAACAAGTGACAGTCGCCCAAATGGTTTGTATAAGATGACAATACTTACTTGGGCATGTATCTGGGATTTTGTTTGTCTATCAATGACATGGTTTGCAAAAAGTCTTGCTACCAGTGTTGGTCTGTATTTTAGGTTTTCCAAAATCAGCCGAGTATGATGAATCAAGAAACACTCAATATTCAAATCGCTCAACAATTTGAAGTCTTTCACCGAGTCATCTTTAAGTATTTCCTCAGCATTTCGGTCTGGAGCCCTAGGGAGAAATATTCATGAAATGAAGCGATTTCAACTATTTACATCTATTGGGAAAAAGAGGAATGTAATGCTATAATGTGAATTCTCTTTCTATTGTGTTTAATATGAATTAATGTGTTTATTAATGTGAATTAATTTGTAATTATTTACACCTGATCCTCAGCTTGCGGTTTTTGAACTTTTGTTTTAACAAATCCAGTTTGACAGATGAATCAAAGGTTACCTTTGTTGGTTACCACCACTCTGACGGCGCCTGGTTGATCCTGAAATATATTCATATAACTTAGTTCAGAGCTGATTCTGGAGCTTCCTACTCCCAACAGGATAGGACATGAGTCATTCATAAATATATGTTTCAAAATATGACGTTTTCTACATCTATTAAATTTAACAAAACATGTGATGTACAGTTTACAAAAACATGTGATAGCCTATGGCAAAAACCATACTATTATTTCCAGTGATTGATAATATAAAGATTATCAATAAATAGAAACTGTAAAACTATTGAGGATCTTTCTGGAAATTTCGTTGACTTGACTTCAGGCAAAGAATTGATTAAATTCATCAATTGATATGATTACATAGGCCTATTTCACCCAACATCAAGGTATAGGGAATACCTCTAGACTGATTTTACCATATTGTTTTGTTAATTATGCTTCGCATCTCCGTCGCTAGACGGTAGCACCAAGGATACGTCATGCGTATCGATGACATCACTTTTAGTCGCCCTTTCGAGCATGCCATCATGCAAGCCGCGGTCGTAGCGAGATTGGATAGAAATATCTGTGTTAACTTTTTCCTTGTTGGAAAATTTTTTCACATTCGGGGCCGAGCACCCGATAGACTCTCGTGGGAGACTGGTTCCCCGCTCTGTTGAGTAGTTTGCTAGAAAAATCGAATTTCTAACAGACACCGGTGTAATCCAACATGGCGGATTCTCCGGATGAGTCAGGAGATGGACGTTCGACGTCATCTCGACTCTCGTGACTTATCTACTCTCAGATAACTTGGAAGGTTCACTGAAGGAGAGCGAGCATGTCGCAAGACTGGCCAAACGCATGGAAGACATGAAAAAGTCTACATGGGAGAAGAAGGGGAAATCCCAGAACTCCAAAAACCAGCAAGGCAAGTCCTTCAAAAAAGGCAAGGGAAAAAACTTCTCCAAAGGAAAGAAATATTCCAAGGGAGGTGACAAGTCCAACCAAAAGTCGGATTTTCCCAAGGGGGGAGCCAACTCGAAAGAGTAACTCCCGAGGCAGGTAGGTCAGTACATTTCTCACCGATCAGTGAAGATCCATGAAGACAAAGTTAAATCCACTAAGACCAGTGCTGATACTGATGATAGTGGTAGTAGACAATCTGAAGATTCGTCGTCGAGCAAAGCCAAAAGCTCTCAAAGCCATTCCCACAGCTCGTCCAAGGACAGACGTCATGACGGTTCGAGTAGAGGTCACAGCAGCAGCCACGGCAGCCATTCAAGCCATTCAAGGTCCAAGTCGTCTGATCCCAGCCGAGATAACCAGAAAAGGGATGAGGTGCAAGACCAAGTCCTGAAAACTTTGGCAGTGATTAATGATCAACTGGGGAAAGTCAATAAATGACTGGACTCAGTGGAATCGGATTTGAACCCATTTCACGGAAAAGAATCCATGAGGTGAGCTCTGACAGCTCGGATGATAGTTCTTGGTTGGATGAGGACTGTCCCGATGATTCCTTCCATGATGGGGTGAGTGAATACAGTGATTTTCCTCAAGCTAAGAAGGCTAAAACTGATTTCTCCTTCACCGCACCCGGGCCCTAGCCGGAGCTTCGGCGAAGTCTGTGTGGGAAAACTTGGCTGACGACATCGAAGAGGATGACAAAGTAGGTGACCCCGTGCACGAGCACATTAAAACATTCTTTGACAGGCGTATGAAAACCACATTGTCGACTGATGGACTGAAAAAGTCCATGGACAGATATTATAGGCCTAAAAATCTGGATTACCTAACCCCTACCTCTCTAAATGTCAAAATCAGAGATGCTCTCCCGAAGGAAGCATGTGAGAACAATGACAAACTGAAGCGCAATGAACTTTTGTTTATGAAAATTGTGGGGGTGGTTCTATGTGCGGCTCAGAAACTGAAAGAGCACAAAAAGGAGGTAGATTGGATTATCAGGCCGATGGAAGACATAGCCAATGCAGTGGCGATGGCCTCGTATTTTATCAGATTCAAACTTGTAAAAGACAGGCATGAGGCAATAAGATCGTTTCTTCCACAAGAGTATAAGAATCTTGCCAACGACTCAAATCCACCTGGAGTGACTTATCTACTCTCAGATAACTTGGAAGGTTCACTGAAGGAGAGCGAGCATGTCGCAAGACTGGCCAAACGCATGGAAGACATGAAAAAGTCTACATGGGAGAAGAAGGGGAAATCCCAGAACTCCAAAAACCAGCAAGGCAAGTCCTTCAAAAAAGGCAAGGGAAAAAACTTCTCCAAAGGAAAGAAATATTCCAAGGGAGGTGACACGTCCGACCAAAAGTCGGATTTTCCCAAGGGGGGAGCCAACTCGAAAGAGTAACTCCCGAGGCAGGTAGGTCAGTACATTTCCCTACTTTTTCCACCTGTATTGGATCCCCCTGTAATGATAAATTTATTCCGGGAAAGTTACAATTTCACTTAGACCCTTGGGAGTCTATCTGCTCCGATAAATGGGTCTTATCTCAAGTCAGAGGTGTAAAATTAGATTTCATGGAAGAACCAGTTCATGTTTCTGTTCCGAGAGAATACAAAATGAATGAAGTTCAAAATGAAGCATTGCAAATTGAAGTAAATAAGCTGATCGAGAAGGGTGTAGTGTCAGAGATTAGAAAACAGGAAGCAAAATTCATTGCGAATGTTTTTCTTCGGCCAAAACCCGATGGACGATGGAGACTGATCATAGATCTCACAGTTCTGAATGGGTACATAAAGAAAGAACATTTCAAAATGGACAATTTGGAAACTGACGTTGATTTATTAGAACAGGGAGCTTTCATGGCTTCGCTAGATCTGAAAGAGGCTTACTATGCCTTAAACTTAGACCCTGAATTCAGGAATTATGTCACGTTTCAATGGAAGAAAAGAATCTATAGATTTAATGTAGTTCCATTCGGGCTTTCTCCTGCTCCCAGAATTTTCACGAAAATTCTAAAACCTGTTTTTGCCTCCCTTCATCGAAAGGGTATTCTGTGCTTTATTTACATTGATGACATTTTTGTTATAGGAAGCTCAGAAGATGAATGTGCAGACGGGATAACGGAGATCAAACAGGTAATGACCAATCTTGGCTTTACTATCAATCACGAAAAATCCCCCAAAACCCCCTCTCAAGAACTAACCTTTTTAGGGTACACCCTAAACTCAACCCTCATGTCGGTCAGACCGACAGAGGAAAAAATTCAAAAATTGCGTACTGGAATAGACAATTTCAGAACAAAACCTATTTTGAAAATTAGGAATGTAGCAAATTGGTAGGCTTGATGGTCGACATGACCAAAGGTTTCGATTATGCACTAGCACATTACAAACAGGTCGAAATGGAAAAGATCATTGCTCTGAAAAGAGCAGGGGATCGGGGATTTGATGGTCACATGACGTTAACAAAAACTGGTTTTGAAAGACCTAAACTGGTGGTATGATAGAGTTCCTTCAGCGGTCAGGCTTATAAGGCCAAAGGCCCCAGATCGAACTCTTACCACTGATGCATCCTTATTGGGATGGGGGGCTGTATTCGAAGGTCAGAGTACGGGACAAAGATGGGACTCAGAAATGAGTAAGAAACACATTAATGTTCTAGAAATGAAAGCAGTTCTTAATGGACTCAACAGCCGCCTTAGACAAGTAGAAAACACAAAGATTCTAGTTCTCTCAGATAACAGCACCACCGTGAGTTATATAAACAAAAGGGGGGCACCAGGTCCAGGGAATGTAATGATCTGGCCAGAGAAATCTGGTCTTGGGCAGAGTCCAGGTCTAACTGGCTCTTTGCCAGTCACATCCCGGGAGTAGAGAACGTAGAAGCGGACTACGCGAGTAGACACTTCACGGATAATACTGAGTGGGAACTCAAGCCAAAAATCTTTGATGAAATTTGTCGGGAATTTGGAAAACCTGATATAGATTTGTTTGCCTCCCATTTGAATTTCAAAGTAGCTCAATTCACTAGTTGGAGGCCAGACCCTCTAGCAACGTTCGTAGATGCTTTTTCTGTAAATTGGTCATCTTTTGATCTTGGGTATTTATTTCCTCCTTTCAGTCTGATGGGGAAATGCCTGCAGAAAATTCAAGCGGAAGGAGCAAGAACGATCGTGGTCAGACCAGCATGGCCGAATCAAGTATGGTTTCCAAAGCTTGTGAAGATAAGCAAAGGTCGGTACAGGATAAAAATCAAGGGAACTTGATTCCTACGTTTAAAAAAAGCCAAGAAGAACAACTGGGCTCAACCGAACTGATAATAGCTATTTGTGGGAACAAAAAATAGCAACTCTAAATTTATCCGATTCAGCAAGAGAACTGTATATGGCCTCTTGGCGAGATAATACGAAGAAAGTGTACAATGTGTTTTTACGCAGATGGGACTCTTATTGCATTGAAAGAGGATTAGATCCTGCTAATTCTGATATCGTTACTGGTGTTGAATTTCTGGCGAATATGGTTGAGTTAGGTTATTCGTACAGTACCCTGGGGGTAGCGCGTTCGGCGTTGTCCTCCATTTTTGAAAGTAATGGTGACATGACATTTGGACGAAATGAAATTGTTCGTAGAGTGTTAACAGGAGCGTTTAATAAAAGACCTCCCACATGCAGATATGTAGAAACTTGGGACAGTGATATTGTCGTAGAATTTCTCAAAGAGCTTTCTCCTGTCAAAGGGTTATCGTTAAAAGATTTGACGTTAAAATTTGTGGTGTTATTCTTGTTGATTCATGCTCAAAGACTTCAAATGATACATTCGTTAGAAGCAAGAAATGTTTTTGTTAGAACAGAAAAAGAAAAGTAATTTTTCTAATTGACAAAGTGTTGAAGACCTCTATACAGGGTAAACCATTTAAAGTCTTTACGAGTAAAACTTTCTTGGAAGACCCAAGGGTCTGTTTAGTGAAAACTACCACAGAATACCTCAAACGCACTGAGGACCTGAGGGGTCGAGATAGAGATGGGAAATTAATAGGCCCTCTCTTAATAAGCTATGTTTCTACTAGCACCATCGCTAGATGGGTTAAAGACATTCTAAATCAAAGCGGTGTAGATGTCGAGGCTTTTAAAGCACATAGTGTAAGATCTGCTTCTGTATCGAAGTTGGACAATTTAGGGGTCCCAGTTCCGGACATCTTAAAACAAGGTTGCTGGTCTTCGGACAGCTCCTTTAGAAGGTTTTACAACAAACCAATAGTTTCTCAGGAAGACCTTTCTCACAAATTGTTAAAGGCAAAGACTTAATTGTTGTGTTATTCAGTGTTGAAACTGGATTTTATTGACATGAATTATTAGTGAATACTGTAACAAGGTACAGTGAGAACTCATTACGAAATGTTGATATTGTAATTGTTACACAAGTGTAATAAAAGTGGGTTTAGTACTTTTTCCCTTGAAAAAAGTTTCGTAACTCATTGTTATGATTATTGTTTTTTACGGTTCGGGTACCTAGACTTGAAAGTCTCCTTGGTGCTACCGTCTAACGACGAAGATGCAAAGCATAATCAAGAAATAAACTAACCTTTGGGGAAGTTTATTTCGGGTTATGCATAGCATCGTAGTCGTTATAGACGGTAGTACAAAGGCCCGCCCGTCCCTACCCAGAATTAAAAATTCTCTTTGTACTACTCGCGAATTTAATTGCTAATTAGATTAGTGGGGATCTATACCGACAGTATTAGGTCCCCTCACCATGGCTGGAAAGTGTGACGTCATCGATACGCTGACGTATCTCCTTTGTACTACCGTCTATAACGACTACGATGCTATGCATAACCCAAAATAAACTTCACCAAAGGTTAGTTTATTTCTTGAATAAGCACTAATTAAAGCTTATTAAATCGGCGATCCTACAATGTATGTAAAAGTATCCAGTACACATTGTGTACATACCATCTGTTTCACTGTCAGGAATGTCCTGAAAAAAATCACAAGTTTTATTATAATTTTCTGATTAAAAAAGACTAGATTAACTTATTGTTGCAAATTAATTTATGATCAATAAGACTTGTTGGATGATAAGCTCTCCTGTCAATGTAGCATGACCTGGATGTCCTGTTAATGTTTCAATGTGAATATGATATTTTTTTTTGATTTTTAAATATGATATAACTTAACAAATAATGAAGAAATGCACCTTGATCCATGTCTGATACTTGTCACTTTCAGGTTTTCTGTAGCACTTTTTGCACCTTACTAATTTTGCGTCACCCCGCATCTCATCCACAGGCAACCAGAAGAAGTTTTGAATCTTGCATTTGCATCCCAATTTAAAAAATCTTGTGTAAACTTGAATGACATTTATCATTTCCAAAATCTTCTTGATGCCATTTTCAATTCCATCCAGGATCTCTATGCGATGAGTGAGAAAGTCTCGCTCCTCAATGAATCTGACACCAACCGAAATGGCGGACATCCCTTCACATATGATTTCATGGACTTGTACCTGGTTTCCTTCCTTCACATCATAAGTAGCACCATTACAACTGATTTCCCCAATGGTACGCCAGTTTTTCTCTACCACAAGATATGACAGGAGTTTGCTTGTTAGACCAACTGGTATAAAGCAGGATCGTGGTTGGATATCTGCCTGAGACTGATCTCTAATGTAGGGAATAAGATATATGGGTGGGATTCTGTTGTTATCCCATACTTCAGTCATCTTTGGCCTTGAGGATGGGATTAAGAAACGCTGACAGTCTTGCACTGCTGGTGTTGTGAATGGGTCTGATGAATGCTGGTAGTGTTGCATGACTGGTGTTGAGGATGGGTTTGATGAATGCTGGTAGTGTTGCATGACTGGTGTTGAGGATGGGTTTGATGAATGCTGGTAGTGTTGCATGACTGGTGTTGAGGATGGGTTTGATGAATGCTGGTAGTGTTGCATGACTGGTGTTGAGGATGGGTTTGATGAATGCTGGTAGTGTTGCATGACTGGTGTTGAGGATGGGTTTGATGAATGCTGGTAGTGTTGCATGACTGGTGTTGAGGATGGGTTTGATGAATGCTGGTAGTGTTGCATGACTGGTGTTGAGGATGGGTTTGATGAATGCTGGTAGTGTTGCATGACTGGTGTTGAGGATGGGTTTGATGAATGCTGGTAGTGTTGCATGACTGGTGTTGAGGATGGGTTTGATGAATGCTGGTAGTGTTGCATGACTGGTGTTGAGGATGGGTTTGATGAATGCTGGTAGTGTTGCATGACTGGTGTTGAGGATGGGTTTGATGAATGCTGGTAGTGTTGCATGACTGGTGTTGAGGATGGGTTTGATGAATGCTGGTAGTGTTGCATTGCTGGTGTTGATAAATGCTGATAGTATTGCATTGGTGGTGTCGAGAATGGGTTTGATAAACACTGAGGTTGTTTTGTTGCTGCCATTGCGGATTTGTTCAAGCAATGCTGATGGCCTTTATTTTCCCAAGGAACAAGCAGGAAGTACCTTTGCAAGATGCTAATGATATGTTGTGTGTGAGGTTTCCACATACTGTCTGCCAAACAGTAGTGTAGAAAACCATTTGTTTGCAGATCATAGAGGTACTGGTCATGTGGTCCGTGATTACCACTTTGCAATACTTTACCACCGATAGCTTTACGTAATTGCATAACAAACCAGTCAGGTGAGGTAATAATCATATCTATATTATTGAAGAATATTAGTTCACGGTGTTTATGAAAGTACAGCAGTACATTCTTTAGAGATTCCTCTGTTTCTTCATGAAAGCCTTCTTCAACAATCTTATTCATCGCACTATTCAAAGTATGGACTGGTTCCTGTTGCAGTAAATTGCGGATCCAAAACCACTTCACTGGTAATTCCTCTTCAAATAAATGAAGATCATGTTTGATGCAGTCCTTTATATTACCATAGTGATTGGGATTCTTGCTAGAATATCTTAGGTAATGCCCATTGACAATAGCACTATTATTGTCATGCTCAAATCTTCTGACAAAGTCCTTTACATCATTCATTCTCGTTGTAGCCAGCTTTATAAAGTAAAATGAGAGGATGCTAAATTAATATTAAATCATATTCATTATCTCTCAGAAAATTCATTCTTTATCAAATTAGAAATGAATTCAAACATTTGTTCAAACCTTATTAAATGGTTTATACAACAGGGCTCCACCTGCTTATTGTGGTGAGTGAGTGAGACTGGTTGGTTTACACCCTTATCAACACATTGAAGTGCTATATCAAGGGCGGGAGAGCTGAGAGGGAGGCAGTTTATGATCGTACCAGGGAAATAGAGATAGAGAAGAAGGGAGAGAGAGACAAGAGAAAAAGAGAGAGAAAGGCACTTTAAGGTTTTACCCAGGACCATTGCTTATTGTGGCTAATATGTGGTCTGATTGTTATAATCATATATTGATTATTACTAAGTGTTTATTGTTAGCTTTATTCTTAATGAACCAAAGGTTGTTTCAACTGGTTCATCTTATTTTATGATGGCAACATTGGCACTGTTTATACATGGGCCCCATCTTTTATTACTAAAATAATGGGGTGAACCCCGCTAATTATTAAATGCAGCACAGGTTATAAACAACAGAATATGGTATTTAGTTGTACAAATATAATTATGATCAATTTGTTTCAGAAAATAAGGTACAAACCTTGTCACTTAATTTGTCTGCCTTAGTTCCGACTACAAGGACAAGAGGCAATTGATCTTGTTGCTTCCTTTCCGATCTTACAAGAATTGAATTCAAGAAAAACTGGAGGAACTCTACAAAAAATTATGTAAACCGAGCATTTGAAATCATGTTTAAAATCATTTAAATCATCACAAAGATTAAATCCTTATTGACATTCTATTCATACTACTTCTGTACAATCATCAGTACTTTGGTCATATAACAATATACAGCATATAACAAACAATTAATACATACAATATCTTTTGTGAAGTACTATTAAACTTCAACTCAGTCTTTAACAAAAAACAACAAAAACAGAATCGTTTTCAGCCATTTAGTTATTAAGAGTGTGTACCTTTTCCAGTTTTGGGATGAGTACCCTGTGGCATATCATCATGAGCCATTTGTTCAACATCCTCATTTAAATCTTTTGACAGGTCTGTCACAAGTATGTACAGCGTGTTGCGGGTGATGAATAACTGATGCACTGTGTAGAAGATCATCTGTAAACAAACAACATGCATGGTAGACTGACATCAATATAGATGTGTATTGGACCCTACGTTTGCTTAACATAAAAGTGAAAGTGATACCTAATACATAGGTGTGGTGATATTTGGGTGCAGCCCCGAGTTAGCTGGTTTATTTATTCTATGTTTACCACTAAGGATAACTCCTGAAATGTTAGCAAGGGAACCGACTAAATACTAGGTGCCAGGCTATTCACTGCACTGACTTAGGACCACCAATTTAGGGTTAGGGTTATTATGAATTAATCCCAAACTGGGAGAATTAGTAGGCTAACCCGGAAAATAACTGACAAATTCACCATTGAAAATCCATGCGAACTGGGGAATTTTGTTCCGGGTTAGCCGAGAATTAGAAACCAAATCGGAAACTTCCTAAAATTCCCAAATTGTGCTTTTTAATATTTAGCTAATCTTCCCTTTCCACCATTTCTACTTAGACTTCATCAATTCCTGAGTGGGGCATAGCTTTTGTTAATTCACCCCAAGCTGGCATCTAATTCTCTTGTTATGTAACATTACGTAACATTGTGTAACCTCATTATCTATCTAATTATCACCTATTAACTATATTATCTCATTATTAAAATCGCTAATTATACTTAGCTATCCAGTACTGTGCAAGTCTACTTATTCATGCTAAGCCATAGGTATTAGGTAAGGGCTCCGCCCCCTACTCTTTACCCACATCCTGTAGGAACATGTGTACAGATTCTAGTTCATTAAATCAGTTGCTTAGTTCTTCTCACGAAGACCACACGTTCGTTTGCTATTCTTCCATCATACCTTAACACTGGCGGACAACCCGCTCGATCTTGGACTTATAAAATCTCACATGAACAAGCGAGTTCTTTTCTGGAATATGGAGAGATTATTTGAACATTTAATCAGAATATAAGCAATGGAAGATGCTCCGAATTCGCCTGAGTTGGCATTGTTCGACAGACTAAAGAAATCAGTGGAACGATTGGCAGCCATTCCTCAAGCGATTGTGACGAGAAGACAATTGAGAGAAAATCGTGGTAAAATCCTGAACCAGCAGCCTAAACAACTAGTTTTCGAAGAACATCCCTATGAAGTGCCTCAGGCTATGGAAGATGAGCAGGAAAGACAAGTAGAAGCAGGTCCACAGGCAATTCCGCTACCCCCTCCTCCAGCACGTGAACAGGTAGAAGTGCCAGAACAAGTTCAACAGGAAAGGGTAGTAAATAATCATTGGTTAGACGATATTATGAACAGAAATGTGCAGCAACTAGCTGGGAATAATATTGGTCAGGAACAGCTGGTTGAAGAGAATCCAGTCGACGAGGAAAGAGTCGGCGACCAAGCGCTAGAGGAACATTTAGCGCCAAACCCCGACGACGCGGTGAATGATCCAGCGATAGATCACCAAGGTCAAGCTGTCGACGATGAGCAGCAGCCACAGGTTGGTTTATATGTTGAGAACAATATCGTTGAAAACGTGATAAATGAAGGGGAAGTTCTGGAGGAAAATGTCCAGAATCAACGTGAAAGAGTGTTAACACCCCAAGCTGTCGCAGCACAGCCTCCTATAGTTAATCAGGGACCTTATTACCCATTTGAAACCCCAGGATTAAACGATAAGTTTGTGACACCTCTACAAACTCCAGCAAAACCAGTGGTTAATCAGTTCATTCCATTACAAGTACAGAGGCCTATTCTCAAGAACTTTCCCCAGGCTCCAGTGTTCAATGTGAATGGACCCAGACCTCCTGTGTTTACTAATACCACCCCGCAACACGTACATCAACAGCCGCCTCAGTTGCCTAGGCAACCGCCTCAGTCGCCTAGACGAGACCCCTATCAACACCAGTGGGATATGAATAATCAACAGGGACAGATAGGAGAAATGCAGGCAAATCAGTACGGTTTGCCTCCCCAGAATCACCAATATTTTCCTCAAAATGTTGGAGGAAATATTCAGTATTTTGTTCCTTTGCAAAATGCTATTCCACAGCAACAGGCCCAGAATATCGTTAATCACCAGCAGCAAAATGATATTCAGCAACAGCCACAGAACATTATTCAGCAACAGCCTCAACAGAATAATGTTCCTGTTCAGCAACAAGTTGGTTACCAAGCTCCCCAGCAAACAAATGTTAACCAGCAAAGCCCTCGAGGATATCAGAATCAGGGGAGAGGCAGACAGACCCCTCCTCGTCAGCAACAGCGGCCAAGGCAACAGCAACAAAATTACCAACCTAGGCCGCAACAACAGAGGCAACAGTACAGACCTAATGTGCAGCAACAACAGCAACAGCAAGGGTTTGTACAACTGCCAAATGTGCAACAAGGGATGTATAGGCCCCCACCCCCTGCCTATAACCAACCCTTGTATGATTTGGTAGGTGAAATCAAGCAGATGAGGC
Organism: Sthenelais limicola; assembly: GCA_942159475.1. Taxonomy (NCBI): domain Eukaryota; kingdom Metazoa; phylum Annelida; class Polychaeta; order Phyllodocida; family Sigalionidae; genus Sthenelais; species Sthenelais limicola. The sequence continues at coordinate 3,959,724 of OW804097.1, forward strand.
TTGATCAAACAGCCTTTTTGGATGTGTCCCTATGACGACAAGCAGAAGCGATGGGATCCACCACTTCTGCTGCTTTATCTAAACAATATCGCAGAGCCCCTGTGATTTTTGAGAAACCAACAGCAAAAAGGCCTGTTCAAGAATTTTTTGAGGAATTCGAAAATTTCACTACCCCGATTAAAGAAGATAACCAGCTGATGGTGACCACGTTGGTTCAATATTTATCGGGTAGGGCGAAAACTTTTTACAGACAAATTGTGGGTCTATATGGCGATACCATATCTTTTAATAGAATCAAATCAGATTTCATCACGAAATTCAGCGAATTATCACTTTCTGAGGTGTTAAAAGATTATTCGCACAGAAAGCAAGGGCGACATGAGTCAGTAGAAGACTACGACAATGACATGTTGCTGCTGTTATCGAAGGCAAATTTGCCTACACATGTTCAGATACGATTCTATGTGACCAATTTGCGTTCAGAATTGGCTGGGAGAGTTGCTGCAGAGTACCCATCTTCCCTTGATCAAGCCTCTAAGCTAGCAGCTAAGCACGAGTGTATGATGGCGACAGATAGAGCCCCTAGAAATACACCAATGGAAGAGGCTATCAACATGATGTATTCTAAGAAAGATAAGCAATATTCCAAACACAATGATGACAAGCATAAGGGCGATAGTTATCGTAAATCGAGGTCTGATAAATATCACGAATCTCGAAGCAAGAATGAGCATGATAGGTCTCAGAGCAGACATAGGTCGAAGAGCTATAATAATAGCAGCAAGGAACGATCTAGTAGTCGACATAAGAGCTATGAGAGGAGTTCCAGCAGGGAAAAAGGTGATAACAGCAAGTATCAACGCTCTAATAGCAAGGATAAATCTGTTGGCTTCGAGAAAAAAGAGAAGTACAGAGAAAAATCGAAATCGCCGAATTCCAGTCAGAGAAATCTGACGCCTTATAGGCAAAAGTCATCTTCTCGTGAGAGAGAGGGTGGAAAAAACGAATAGGCTGTGTCTTGGTTGGCGACCGACACAGCTACGACGATATAGTTAACGAAATAGGAACGACCATGGACTATTCTAGTGAACAAGTGTGTGATATACCTGACATTGAAGCTTCAATTCCTAAAATGAACAGTGTATCCGGATTCAGAATAGGCAGATGGGCGGGAAGCAAAAAGAACATTATATCTTCTACCGATTCTGAGAGAAAAGCTGATTGTCAAGCAACTCTAAAGCTGAGGAAACCAAAGGACAAAGGTAAGAAAGTTTTGGTCACTGCTCCAATTGAAAAGGGTTGCATAGACATCGAGGTAAAAGATTTAAATATGCCAGTTCTCGTCGATACAGGTGCCACTGTTTCTTGTATAAGCTCTGCCTTCTTTAGGAAAATGAGAAGCAAGGTTCCAAACGATAAGATTTTGCATTGCAATATCAAAATATTTGTAGCCGATGGAGGTGCACATCACTGTTATAAGAAAATTGAAATCGAGTTTAGAATAGGCGACCAACAATTCAGACCCAAGTTTATCGTATTGCCAGCTTTGCATAGAAGTATGATCTTAGGTGTTGATTTCTTGAGAAAATTCCGAGCAAAGATTAAGTTTAATTTGGGTGAACAACAGCAGATGTTTCCTATCAGAGCAACACATATGTTCATGATAGCTCCTGGAACAGAATACACAACTGTGGCTGAAATTACTTCACATACGGATATGTTAAAATCTATCGGTGTCACTGAGAATCTGCAAAGGCAGAGACCTGTATCGTTTTTAGTCAAGCATGCTTTGGTAAAACCTTTTAGTGAAAATAAGGTACCAATTACAATTTTTAACGCTTCAAAAGCCTCCTCTACTATCGAGAGAGGCACGGTATTAGGTATGTACACTCTGGCTTCTGAAGAAGATTTTCTTTCTCCTAAAGAAATTGAACAAGTGAATAATTTAAAAGCTGGAACAGCTGAGACGAGCGATAAAATTGTTGATTTCCAGATAGGTGAGGAGTTAACGGTTGAACAGAACTACCAATTGTTAGATTTGTTGCAGGAAAATGAGAGTGCTTTTGTTGGCAAGGATAAAAAGCTGGGTTTAACAACAGAATATGAACATAAAATCGAATTGAAGCCTGATTTTAAGCCTGTCATGAGACAACCATATCGCATGAATCCTGTAATGTCTAAGGTGATGGAGGGAATTTTAAGGGAACAGGTCGAGCAAAATTTAATAGAGAAGTGTGTCGACCCAGTTGAATTTAGTTCCCCATGTTTTCTTGTTCAAAAACCTACTACAGCCGATGGGAAAAGGGCCTGGCGTCTTGTTATTGACTATCGTCAAGTCAATAGATCAATAAAGGACGAAATTAGGGCTTTCCCGCGTGCACCATGCTACATCGGAAAAACACTAGACCTACCTTTGCCACTTCTCTCACCAACACAACCATGTCATTCCCCATACTATGGAAGGTAAATTATACATGTAATGAATTAACCCTAAATCGGGAGAATTAGTAGGCTAACCAGGAAAATGACTTACAAATTAACCATTGAAAATGCATGCAAACTGGGGAAATATTTTCCGGGTTAGCCAAGATTTAGAGACCAAATTGAAAACTTCCTAAAATTCCAAAATCGTGCTTTTAATATTTAGCTAATCATCCCTTTGTAATCAAACTCAGGCCATCTCTATTTAAGAGATGGCTATAGAAGTTGGGCAGGTTTGGAAAAGATGAGGCTAACATATATATCCTATTTTATCAGAGTCAAGTAGGCACATTCCAGATTGGCCGCCGAGCTGGGCCAATTTTCCCGAAATAAGATGCCGGTTCACTGAGAAAAAGGTTAATCAGGAATATGGCTAGGTAAATTAGGAAAAGTATTACTAAAATTCTGTACATTTGGGTTATATGTATAAATGGCTTCCATAATATACAATGTATCATGGCTATTTAAGTCTACATGAGGCCAGTATATATATAGTAAGTATATTTAGTCAAATATATGCTTTATTTACAATGATAGAAACAGGGAGGGTTTCTGAGTGTGGTGTTTTGTCGTTGATATAAGCCGTCATCCAGAACTGGACGTCCAGCACCAGTAGGCTTGGCCTACAACTGCGGGGTTTGTCACTGGATGCCCATGTTGATTTGTCAATCATATGAATAGGCAATGTCAATTTGTCCTACAGGGAGGATGTGACATAGGTGGCAGCCTTATACTGCCCGTTATTTAAAAGAAACATTGTGTGCATATTCACTGGTGGAGGAGGCAAATTTCAATATGGAACTTTGAAATGGGACGGAAATTGCTAATCCAAATTACCCCCAAAACAGAGCAGATAAGGAAATCTGTATATAACAGAATTTCAACATCCTGGAATAGACTGCCTGCGGTGGCCCACCAAACCCTAGATCCTATTAAATTAAGTCATTTAAAATCCGAGCCATGTCAACATATATCTGGCAAGACCATTATTTTATCTAGATCATATCATAATAAGACATTACCAGGAAATCGTTGTAAGAATTTATTATTATACCTCTTAGGTTCAAATATTATATTATTAAACTGTAGCATCGAGCAATCTATAAAGAACTTACTGCCCCCTTGATACTTCAATAACGTTACAGTGTTATTGATCAGGATTGTCTAGGATGTCTAGTCAGGTTGATTATGTAATTGACTGACTGTCCTGACCCTGTGTGGTGTGATATGTAAAGCATTATTGAAGCATCAATACTCTTCAGATAGTTGTGCATGTGCCGCCCAATATATTGGAGGCCCCCTTCTAGGGACACCCCCTACTGTATTCGTTTCAGATAGCATGACATTTACACAGCTTTACCTATGGTATACATTTGTAATAATTCATGCTATAAAAATACGTTTAATATCATAGCACCAACCTGCCCGGCAAAATCCCATATCTTCACATATGCCTCTGATTTCTTCAACTCTCTAAGCTTAAGAATGTTATCCTGATCTGCTATACTCATATCCACATCATATTCTGAAGACTGTAACAGAAATTAGAGTTTAAAGCACAGCTAATTTTTAAAGGAAATGAAAAACATGTATATGGCAAAATGGATTGAGAAATAACTTTAATCTAGGAGTCTAGGCATCTCATGACAATTGCCATTAACCTTATTAAAACATCTTGTTTCATTTTAGTTATATTTATAACTAGAAAAAAAAGTGTGTTTAGTTTTACACTGACTTGAACAAAATTGTTTGGTTATGTTGAACTGTATTTTGAACATCATAAGTTTGGTTTATTTGGATAGTTGAAGGTGAATTGTACATTTTCAGGCTTTTCCCTCTTTGGTTTGGGCATTTTGTGATTTAGGAGAGTTCAATGTGCATAGCGGCTATGAAGCACTTTAACTATGAAACTCCTATGGGGTGCTTCCATTTTGCCTGTTTACCTTATCTAAATGACCATCATTTGAGTATTTAATTATCATAGAGTATTCAAATGATAAGATGTGTACCGATTCAGGTCTAGTGCTTTCCATTGCCTTAGCCAGCATTTCGTGTGTCTCTTTTTCTTGGCTGTCCTCTGCAAAGACAGGTAAAGTGAATAATTTACTATTTATAGTAATGTTAGTAAACATGCGACTTAAAAGACACAAGATTCATCTTTTATGACAGAAAAGTTTGGAGAATAACTGGGTGCATTGGTGTAGGCCTACACCTAAATGACTCTGGGGTCCCTAGAATAGCACATGGCACCAACTAGACCCTTATTATGCTTAGGGTAATATAACTAACCGCGGTGCTGTCTGTGGGATTTTTCTTCAACTGGAAACAAGGTGAAGAAAGATCCCACAGACAGGACCAAGGTTAGTTCGAGATTTATTTGACCTCTCCCAGCAGTCTCCCGCCCTTGATATAACACTTAAAAGTGTTGATAAGGGCGTAAAGCAACCAATCTCACTCACTCACTCCCTCTCAGCTCTCCCACCCTTGATATAACCAAATTAAATGTGCTGAAAAGGGCGTAAAGCAACCAATCTCACTCACTCACTCCCTCTCAGCTCTCCCACCCTTGATATAACCATATTACAGCTCTCCCACCCTTGATATAACCATATTAAAAGTGTTGATAAGGGCGTAAAGCAACCAATCTCACTCACTCACTCACTCTCCCAGCATTATCGGTCCAGTGGCGCTTTAGTTTATGACGGCCGTCGTGACGTTGACGATGCCATGACAACCCTATCCTACTTTCAGAATAATGAAAAGCCAATGAAAACGCAGAAGGATGAACTGGGTCATCTGTTTCTTCCCTAGGGAGGAATGAAACATATTTCTTCCCGCTCACTAGCATATAGCGAGTCTATACAACGTCTATGGACACTCCATTCCAGAGGTGAAATAAAGAAGGAGCAAAGTAAAGTTGAGAGTAGTAGGACTTTGAATAAATGTACAATTGACGGCTAAGTAGGCCTCAGCGAGTTAATACCAATCTTTTTATGGGTCAGATTTTCAGAAAATGTACAATTGGCAGCTGTACACATTTAGTAAATTCTGTTAATTAGGCTGCAATTTGGTCAATACTAGGTGAATTCGAGTACATTCGGCAAAAAAAGTTGCATTGATTCTAGCAATCTGTTTGATTAGGTTGAAGCGTCTTTTGGACTTATTTTCGCCTGAAATTCGGGTTATTTGAGGGGATTGTTGAAGGTGAATTGTCCATTTTCTGGCGACTTCACCCAGTATGTATTATGAAACAGATGTATTAATACTGAAATAGATTTTATTGCACAGTCTAACTGGTGTTGTGGATGGGTTTAATTAAAGTCAGGGATCAAGGGTTTAGGAAATCATGGGTGCCATTTATTGTTCAGCCGTTTATGTGCCTGTAGTGTTGTAAGGCTATTCCGTTCCGTTTCGGCGGTACTGTCTCACTCTCGCTTCCAATACACCAATAGACGATTTGTATTTTACTTCCAAGGGGGCGCTTAGAGAATAAACATATGAAGCACATGCTTGAGTATATCTTTCCTTCACAAAACCTAACAGTGCCACCAAGGGGCGGTTTGTACCAATTTTGGCCCTTTTAAGACTCATTTATTGGTTTGGTCTGACCTGTCATGGCAGAGGGGGCACCATTGGCTACAACGTCATTGGAGTGATGTCCTCATGGCCTCATGGCCCGTCTCCGCCTGTAGTAGCTAAAATGACGTTAAACCTGCTTTAATTAAGATCAGAGAAGAGGCAGAGAACCACAGAGAATTAATATAGACTAGCAAATACCAGTACAGATAGAGAGAAAGAGAAGGGGAAGAAAGGTGCATGGGAGCGAGAGGGAGAGAGAGACAAAGAATGGCAGAGAGAAGGAGTGTGAACAAATTAGACAAAAGAAGGGGGTGTAAGTTTATTTTGAAACCCCTTTTAAACCCTTATTTTCTAGGAAATCGCATATAAAACATAGTGGAACAGGTTCCCATGATGCCACCCGAAATCCGTGACAATGCCTCCAGCAGCTTCAGAGGAGATGCGGGAGAATTACACTTTTCTCTTACATCTAATATTATAGAATATGCACATAATTTGCTAATGGTTCAGTGGGCCCCCAATGAAAGGGGAGTGATAACCCGTTTTTTTTTCATCATTCCTCGCTCCCTTTTCTGCCAACTTTCTTTTCCAACTTCTTTCTCCCTCTTATTACCCTTTGCTGTACATTTCTCAAATGAACACCTTTCTAGATGTTATTGGTCACTGTTCATCAACAGAGAAAATCAGACAGGTTCGGAAATCGAGACAGAGGCAAAGATCCAAGAAATCAGATAGTGGGTCCATGCAATAAACGGGTGTGAATTGGAACTGTGCAATATTATGATGTGTGAAAAATGTGACAATTATTCATTAAATTGCATGCTGCGATGAACTAAAAGTCTGAAATAGGTTATGGACAGATATATTACGAAATGTGCTTCAAACCATTGCAAAAGAAGGTGTCACCATCACCATTCCTTTTATATTTAAATATTTTTATTTAGCCAAAACATTATATGCAATGCACAATATTCTCAATCACAGCTAAACAAAACAAGATAGAAATTTCATATTTCTTAGGGTTTTTTCTCTTTCTCTCTCTACTCCCCTTTCCCCAACGAGAGGAGGAAGAGGAGGGAGGATGAGGAGGAGGATTATGTTACTGATGTATGTTCATGATGCTGTGTTGAACTTGCTATGATAACCCGTTTTTTCTGACGCAGTGTTGACCCTAAAGTGCCAAAAGGGTTACAGTGACAACCCTGTTTTGACGTCAGCCCTAACCGTTAGTCAACTGATTGCATTAGGCTTCATTAGCTCAATCTCTAGTATTTAACAATTGGTGCATATTGACCAAAATATCAAAAAGAATATTTACTTTCATTGAAAGACCATTTTCCAGTGTAATCGATTGTTAGATTCACCAAAGTGACCTCAGCAAGATCCGTTGGCTCATGTTTGTCATTGATAGGCTTGCCCAGCAGCGAGTTTACCAACGACGTCTTCCCTGCACACTGATGTCCAAGAACAACGATGCGAAGGCGACATGTTTTTGTAGTTCCATCTTTCAATGCATTTTGTAGATCAGTACCTGATAACAGAAATAAAATTTAATATTTGCATAAAGGTTAAATAGTCAAATCCAAAACGTGTAGTGAACCTAAATTTAGCGATTTTTAGTTTGTTGTCTGGCATCACTTGCGTACATATTGTATTTAGTTATTTGTTTAATCTCTGTTCTATAAGAGCCAACCATTGCCAACGCTCAGCACAGTATACCCTGTGCCCAATACCACTGTGTTGGGACGTCGGCAAGTGGTTAGTTCTTAAATATTCCAGCACTGCATTTCCAGTGTCTTCATTATAGAGCTAGTGATACCACTATCAGTTGAATTTTTGTCATTTACTGACACAACAGGGTTGGCCTTCGCAAAAGGATGCCAGAATCATCATAACACTGCTGTAGTGTACGCCTACAGAGTATTTGTATGGTTGGTAAACATTATAAATGCACGCCATCTTATTTAAAGCAGTTTTGATACAAACATTCAAATTAAGTTACTAGGTAGACACAATTTCCAGGATGAAATTTTCATATATATCAAGCCCACAAACATTTTCGAAATTCCTGAAGCCCCCCAACGTTTTCGAACAGGAGGGGAGGTATCAATCATATATATGTATATCATGATGTTGTTGTATGGGTAGGTTTTCCAATTATAATTCTGTGAGGGTAACTGCAATCTAGTAAAATATAATACAATTTCCAACGGGAACTTGTATGTATGGATCTTGCAATAAGTGCTACAAGGAAATTATGAGTGTTTTCAACAAATTTGGTCCTCAAAATTTAATGCCTATGTGTATTAGTGTGCTTGAGCAGTTAAATTGTTAATCATTTATGCCTAGCTAGCAATTCATCAATTGACGGTGATGTCAATTGATCTTGATATTTGATAATTGATTATAATAATTGATATTAAAGAACAAAGACATGATACATATCCATCAGTCCGCAATATATCTTAGATCACCTGACATTCCTTCAGAAGGATTGTTTTTCTTCCTAGACATTGACTTTAAAAGATTCTCAACCTGGAGATGCTGAGTATTAAAAGTTGTGTTAATATAAGTCTCTGAGCTAATATATATATAATATATTGTATTCTTATTCTGAATCAAACAGTTACATCAATTTTCAGAAAAGGATGCCAGCCTCTCCCTGAGGAGGTCTTCCTGGAGGATCCTTGTTTTAATATCTACTATATAAGCAGTACAGCTTAGAATGAGCAAAAAAGGTATAGCTTACACATGTAAACTTCAAAATGGTTGAGATATCAAGATGTGATATCCTAGTATGAGAATTAGAATCAGCAATACCTAAACATAACATAGAGATTGTCAAGGAATATCTTCATTGTCATTGCATAGATAACTAACGAATAAGTGGAGATAACACAGAAATACAAGTAATATTAAGCAGTACAGCTTAGAACTTGCAACAAGTTTATATTTCTACATGGAAACTGAAATATCTAATTCTAAAATGATGAGCTTGACTGAAATTTTATTTATGTACAAGGTCGTCACAGATGAAGACATCAAGACATTAGCAACGCATGAGGATGACATATAAAGAACTTTAAAACTCATGAAAAGAGAAATACGAACAATGATAGACTCAATTGACTATAATAATAAATAAGAATAAGAACGCTGAAACAACAAACAACCAGAGACACTTTGAAGGAATTAATGAAGCAATTATTTATTTATTTTAAGGGTCGTCAGGAAAACCTAGGTTTAGAGGGCGCTTCACCCTATTTTGATGCATTACAATATATGTACAATTTTTAATGTGAAATTGTCATATTAAACATTCATAACTATTACCGACCAATACCCTCTGTGACCTATCACTAAGATAATTAACAAACCAATTGTGGGTTTTTCCTTCAACTCCATAACTCCTTAATTTTGATAGTAATATATTGTGATTAACTGTGTCAAAAGCTTTTTTGAAATCTAGAAATATTAAATCTGTTGCCTTTTTTTCATTCAAATTTGTGTAGACACTTCTTAACATATGGTCTAAAGCATTGTTTATCGATTTTCCCGCCCTAAAGCCGAACTGACATTCACATAATAGCCTGTTGTCCTCCTAGTACTGTGATAACTGTTTTTGAATACACCATAAACAATTCCAACATCCCATTAGATTTTAAACAGGCGAATGTAATGCCACTGTTCAAGGAGGGAGATAAAGGTACACCGGGAATTTATAGACCAATCTCATGTATGAAACTACCAGCTAAAATTTAGGTGAATATAATGCCACTGTTCAAGGAGGGAGATAAAGGCACACCGGGAAATTATAGACCAATATCATGTATAAAACTACCAGCTAAAATTTTAGAAATATGAGGTTAAATAAATATACCAGTTGGCCCTTGAGAGCCAACAAGCATTGCTTAAGACTCTTTGTTGGCATGAGAGTGATCCCTGAGGTTTTGTAGTTGCTGATTTTTTAAATAGCTAATTCAATATCAAGTTCATTTATTTCTCTAAATTGGAATGTTACGTCTGAGGTATTTCTATTATCTATTTCTTTCCTTTCTCTTACTATTTCATCATCTTCCTCAATTTTGCCTGCTAATTCAGGGCCTATTCCTACAAAAAAGTCGTTTATGGCCTCTGCCGCATCTTTCCCTTTAAGTTTCCCGCCGTTCTCAGCAGTAATTTTTATTTCCTCATTGGGAGATTTGTTATTGGTTGAAAGTAAAGGTTTTAAAATTTCCCAAAATTTGTGGGGTTCATTTTGTCCCTGATTTGATTCCTAATAAAGGTGTCTTTGCCTTTTTTCACATCAGTGTTTACTTTTCTTCTCAGTGATCTAGCTCTCATCCAGTCCTCTTCCTTATTTGATTTTGTGGCTACTCTAAAAGCCTTGTGTCTAGCATTAATTGCAGAAATAATAGCCTGGTCATACCAACTAGGGGTGACTCATACCCTTTTAAACCTTTTGATCGGACACATTCTATCCACATATCTAGTAATATTATTCATAATTATGTCCCATGCTCTATTGACATCTTTTGTTAAGTATAACTCTTCCCAATTTAGATACAGGAGAATTTCTTTAAGTAATTTGGTGTCGAATGCTTTGGTATCTCCAGCAATAAATGAGGCTGTTTTATAACTGTTCCTCTCCTTCTTTATTTGTATGAAAATCGGTAAGTGGTCACTGATGTTTATATCAATTGAACCATTCAATTTAATCCATTTACCATTTGTGTACACATGATCTATCGTGGTGGCCAAAGATCTACTTATTCTTGTATGCGTTTTTATAATTTGTTGTAGGTTAAATTTGTTCAATAAAGTCCTGAACTTATCAGCTCCAGCTGTCTTACCATCTGATATTAATCAAGCTCATCTAGATGGTATCATGATTCTAAATATACATACAATACCAAATTTAATGGGAGAAACAGACTAATATTCTCTGAACACAAACACTCTGTACTGAAGATTTGCCATGAGGATGATTAATGACATAAGATTCTCGCTACAAGTATGCAAATATGCAGGAGATAAGTAAAAAAACAATTGTTGTGAATTTAGTATTGCCCAAATATTTCATCCATTACCAACATTCATACTGAGTAATATACAAGAACATATGGGGAAAGCCTCAACATAATTGTTCACATTGAGGTAAAACATATTCTGATGTTAAAAAGTTTGACGGGACTCATGAATATTCTTATAGATAGTCTATAGGCAATGAATGCAATTGACTGTTTACATTGGTCTATAATTGTGGTGCAATTCAAATATTGTGCTTTGAGGATTTTAAGAAAGTAATCTAGGTGTGTCACATTTAGTTTAGACTTTCAGGCATTCAACTTCGTATTCTGCAATTAGAAGTTAAAGGTCTGTTGGAAATTTTAAGGTAATATTGTAATCAATAATATTAAATAAAAGAACCAGAGCATGGAGCGTTTTATATCCTTCAGTCTGCAAGATATGTTCAGGGCCCTGACATTCTTTTGGAAGCATTGTATTTCTTCTTGGATATTGCCTTTAAAAGATTCCTTATCAGGAGATGCTGGTTATCAATGACACACATATATATATCTATTACTTACGGTCTGTTGATGTATCCACATGATGAGGGATATGCAATGAAATAAAGGAAAATAAGTACTTTTGTTAATATAAGCCTCATATGCAAATATGCAGGAGATAGGTAAGAAAAAACAATTGTGGTGAACTTTAGTATTGCCCAAATGTTTCATCCATTACCAACATCCATATTGAGTAATATACAAGAACATATAGGGAAAGCCTCAACATATTGTTCACATTGAGGTAAAACATATTCTGATGTTAAAATGTTTGACGGGAATAATTATTATTCTCATAGACAGTCTGTAGGCATTGAATGCAATTGACTGTTTACATTGGCCTATAATTGTGGTGCAATTCAAATATTGTGCATTAAGGATTGTAAGAAAAGTAATCTAGATCTGTCACATTTAGTTTAGACTTTGAGGCATTCGACTTTGTATTCTACAATTAAAAGTTCAAAGACTATGGGAAATTTTAAGGTATTATTGTAATCAATAACAATTAAAAAACAACCAATACATGCAAGGTTTTCACATCCTTCAGTCTGCAAGATATATTCAGTGCCCTGACATTCTTTTAGAAGCATTGTATTTCTTCTTGGATATTGCCTATGAAAGATTCCCCATCTGGAGATGCTAATTGTTGGTGACACATATATATATTATATCAAATACTTACAGGCTGTTGATGTATCCACATGATGAGGGATATGCAATGAAAACAAAGGGAAAGAAGTAGTGTTAATATAAGTCTCCTGAGCTTATCAAGCTCATCTAGATGGTATCATGATTCTAAGTATACATACAATACCAAATGTAATGAGAGAAACATACCAATATTCTCTGAACACAAACACTCTGTACTGAAGATTTGCCATGGGGATGATTAATGACATAAGATTCTCGCTACAAGTATGCAAATATGCAGAAGATAAGTTAAAAAAAATTCTTGTGAATTTAATATTGCCCAAATGCTTTATTCATTACCAACATCCATCTTGAGTAATATACAAGAACATATGGGGAAAGCCTCAACATATTGTTCACATTGAGGTAAAACATATTCTGATATCAAAAAGTTTGACGGGAATAATTACTATTCTCATAGACAGTCTGTAGGCATTGAATGCAATTGACTGTTTACATTGGCCTATCAGTGTGGTGCAATTCAAACATAATGCTCTTTGGATTTTAAGAAAGTAAACTAGGTGTGTCACATTTAGTTTAGACTTTGAGGCATTCAACTTTGTATTCTGCAATTAAAAGTTAAAGGTCTGTTGAAAATTTTAAGGTAATATTGTAATCAGTAATATTAAAAAAAAGAACCAAGGCATGCAACGTTTTATATCCTTCAGTCTGCAAGATATGTTCAGTGCCCTGACATTCTTTTGGAAGCATTGTATTTCTTCTTGGATATTGTCTTTAAAAGATTCCTTATCAGGAGATGCTGGTTATCAATGACATACATATATATCTATTACTTACCAGCTGTTGATGTATCCACATGATGAGGGATATGCAATGAAAACAAAGGAAAAGAAGTAGTGTTAATATAAGTATCCTCAGCTTATCAAGCTCATCTAGATGGTATCATGATTCTAAGTATACATACAATTCCAAATGTAATGAGAGAAACAGACTAATATTCTCTGAACACAAACACTCTGTACTGAAGATTTGCCATGAGGATGATTAGTGACATAAGATTCTCGCTACAAATATGCAAATATGCAGGAGATAAGTAAAAAAAACATTCTTGTGAATTTAACATTGCCCAAATGTTTTATTCATTACCAACATCCATCTTGATTAATATACAAGAACATATGGGGAAAGCCTCAACATATTGTTCACATTGAGGTAAAAATGTTTGACAGGAATCATTAATATTCTCATAAATAGTCTATAGGTAATGAATGCAATTGACTGTTTACATTGGCCTATAATTATGGTGCAATTTAAACATTGTGCTTTGAGGATTTTCAGAAAGTAATCTAGGTGTTTCACATTTAGTTAAGACTTTGAGGCATTCAACTTTGTATTCTGCAATTAAAAGTTAAAGGTCTGTTGGAAACTTAAAGGTAATATTGTAATCAATAATATTAAAAAAAAGAACCGAGGCATGCAACGTTATATATCCTTCAGTCTGCAAGATATGTTCAGTGCCCTGACATTCTTTTGGAAGCATTGTATTTCTTCTCGTATATTGCCTTTAAAAGATTCCTTATCTGGAGATGCTGGTTATCAATGACAAACATATATATCTATTACTTACCGACTGTTGATGTATCCACACGATGAGGGATATGCAATGAAAACAAAGGAAAAGAAGTAATGTTAATATAAGTCTCCTGAGCTAATCAAGCTCATCTAGATGGTATCATGATTCTAAATATACATACAATACCAAATGTAATGAGAGAAACAGACTAATATTCTCTGAACACAAACACTCTGTACTGAAGATTTGCCATGAGGATGATTAATGACATAAGATTCCTGCTACAAGTATGCAAATATGCAGGAGATAAGTAAAAAAACAATTGTTGTGAATTTAGTATTGCCCAAATATTTCATCCATTACCAACATTCATACTGAGTAATATACAAGAACATATGGGCAAAGCCTCAACATAATTGTTCACATTGAGGTAAAACATATTCTGATGTTAAAAAGTTTGACAGGACTCATTGATATTCTTATAGATAGTCTATAGGCAATGAATGCAATTGACTGTTTACATTGGTCTATAATTGTGGTCCAATTCAAATATTGTGCTTTAAGGATTTTAAGAAAGTAATCTAGGTGTGTCACATTTAGTTTAGACTTTGAGGCATTCAACTTCGTATTCTGCAATTAGAAGTTAAAGGTCTGTTGGAAATTTAAAGGTAATATTGTAATCAATAATATTAAATAAAAGAACCAGAGCATGGAGCGTTTTATATCCTTCAGTCTGCAAGATATGTTCAGGGCCCTGACATTCTTTTGGAAGCATTGTATTTCTTCTTGGATATTGTCTTTAAAAGATTCCTTATCAGGAGATGCTGGTTATCAATGACACACATATATATATCTATTACTTACGGTCTGTTGATGTATCCACATGATGAGGGATATGCAATGAAATAAAGGAAAATAAGTACTTTTGTTAATATAAGCCTCATATGCAGATATGCAGGAGATAGGTAAGAAAAAACAATTGTGGTGAACTTTAGTATTGCCCAAATGTTTCATCCATTACCAACATCCATATTGAGTAATATACAAGAACATATAGGGAAAGCCTCAACATATTGTTCACATTGAGGTAAAACATATTCTGATGTTAAAATGTTTGATGGGAATAATTATTATTCTCATAGACAGTCTGTAGGCATTGAATGCAGTTGACTGTTTACATTGGCCTATAATTGTGGTGCAATTCAAATATTGTGCATTAAAGATTGTAAGAAAAGTAATCTAGATCTGTCACATTTAGTTTAGACTTTGAGGCATTCGACTTTGTATTCTACAATTAAAAGTTCAAAGACTATGGGAAATTTTAAGGTATTATTGTAATCAATAACAATTAAAAAACAACCAATACATGCAAGGTTTCACATCCTTCAGTCTGCAAGATATATTCAGTGCCCTGACATTCTTTTAGAAGCATTGTATTTCTTCTTGGATATTGCCTATGAAAGATTCCCCATCTGGAGATGCTAATTGTTGGTGACACATATATATATCAAATACTTACAGGCTGTTGATGTATCCACATGATGAGGGATATGCAATGAAAACAAAGGGAAAGAATTAGTGTTAATATAAGTATCCTCAGCTTATCAAGCTCATCTAGTTGGTATCATGATTCTAAGTATACATACAATTCCAAATGTAATGAGAGAAACAGACTAATATTCTCTGAACACAAACACTCTGAACTGAAGATTTGCAATGAGGATGATTAATGACATAAGATTCTCGCTACAAGTATGCAATTATGCAGAAGATAAGTAAAAAAAAAATATCTTGTGAATTAAATATTGCCCAAATGTTTTATTCATTACCAACATCCATCTTGATTAATATACAAGAACATATGGGGAAAGCCTCAACATATTGTTCACATTGAAGTAAAACATATTCTGATGTTAAAAGGTTTGACAGGAATCATTAATATTCTTATAGATAGTCTGTAGGCAATGAATGCAATTGACTGTTTACATTGGCCTATAATTACAGTGCAATTCAAACATTGTCCTTTGAGGATTTTAAGAAAGTAATCTATGTGGGTCACATTTAGTTTAGACCTTGAGGCATTCAACTTTGTATTCTGCAATTAAAAGTTAAAGGTCTGTTGGAAATTTAAAGGTAATATTTTAATCAATAATATTAAAAAAAAAGAACCAGAGCATGCAACGTTTTATATCCTTCAGTCTGCAAGATATGTTCAGTGCCCTGACATTCTTTTGGAAGCATTGTATTTCTTCTTGGATATTGTCTTTAAAAGATTCCTTATCTGGAGATGCTGGTTATCAATGACACATATTATATCTATTACTTACCAGCTGTTGATGTATCCACATGATGAGGGATATGCAATGAAAACAAAGGAAAAGAAGTAGTGTTAATATAAGTATCCTCAGCTTATCAAGCTCATCTAGATGGTATCATGATTCTAAGTATACATACAATACCAAATGTAATGAGAGAAACAGACTAATATTCTCTGAACACAAACACTCTGTACTGAAGATTTGCCATGAGGATGATTAATGACATGAGATTCTCGCTACAAATATGCAAATATGCAGGAGATAAGTAAAAAAAACATTCTTGTGAATTTAACATTGCCCAATTGTTTTATTCATTACCAACATCCATCTTGATTAATATACAAGAACATATGGGGAAAGCCTCAACATATTGTTCACATTGAGGTAAAAATGTTTGACAGGAATCATTAATATTCTCATAAATAGTCTATAGGTAATGAACGCAATTGACTGTTTACATTGGCCTATAATTATGGTGCAATTTAAACATTGTGCTTTGAGGATTTTCAGAAAGTAATCTAGCTGGGTCACATTCAGTTTTGACTTTGAGGCATTCAACTTTGTATTCTGCAATTAAAAGTTAAAGGTCTGTTGGAAATTTTAAGGTAATATTGTAATGAATAATATTAAAAAAAAGAACCAAGGCATGCAACGTTTTATATCCTTCAGTCTGCAAGATATGTTCAGTGCCCTGACATTCTTTTGGAAGCATTGTATTTCTTCTTGGATATTGCCTTTAAACAATTCCTTATCTGGAGATGCTGGTTATCAATGACATACATATATATCTATAACTTACCAACTGTTGATGTATCCACATGATGAGGGATATGCAATGAAAACAAAGGAAAAGAAGTAGTGTTAATATAAGTCTCCTGAGCTAATCAAGCTCATCTAGATGGTATCATGATTCTAAATATACATACAATACCAAATGTAATGAGAGAAACAGACTAATATTCTCTGAACACAAAGACTCTGAACTGAAGATTTGAAATGAGGATGACTAATGACATAAGATTCTCGCTACAAGTATGCAAATATGCAGAAGATAAGTAAAAAAAGAATTCTTGTGAATTTAATATTGCCCAAATGCTTTATTCATTACCAACATCCATCTTGAGTAATATACAAGAACATATGGGGAAACCTCAACATATTGTTCACATTGAGGTAAAACATATTCTGATGTTAAAAGGTTTGACAGGAATCATTAATATTCTTATAGATAGTCTGTAGGCAATGAATGCAATTGACTGTTTACATTGGCCTATAATTATGGTCCAATTCAAATATTGTGCCTTGAGGTTTTTAGGAAAGTAGTCTAGGTGTGTCACTTTTAGTTTATATGTTGAGGCATTCAACTTTGTATTCTGCAATTAAAAGTTAAAGGTCTGTGGGAAATTTTAAGGTAATATTGTAATCAATAATATTAAAAAAAAGAACCAGGGCATGCAACGTTTTATATCCTTCGGTCTGCAAGATATGTTCTGTGTCCTGACATTCTTTTGGAAGCATTGTATTTCTTCTTGGATATTGCCTTTAAAAGATTCCTTATCTGGAGATGCTTATCAATGACACACACATATATATCTATTACTTACGGGCTGTTGATGTATCCACATGATGAGGGATATGCAATGAAAACAAAGGAAAAGAAGTAGTGTTAATATAAGTATCCTCAGCTTATCAAGCTCATCTAGATGGTATCATGATTCTAAATATACATACAATACCAAATGTAATGAGAGAAACAGACTAATATTCTCTGAACACAAACACTCTGTACTGAGGATTTGCCATGAGGATGATTAATGACATAAGATTCTCGCTACAAGTATGCAAATATGCAGAAGATAAGTAAAAAAAATTCTTATGAATTTATTATCGCCCAAATGTTTTATTCATGACGCCTCCCTCCCTCCCTTCCCCCTCTCCACACAAACACAAACACTCTGCACAGAAGATTCGAAATAAGGATTACTAATTACATGAGTTCCTGGCTACAAGTATGCAAAAGTAAGACAATGCTATGGAAGTTGCTGATGGATCAACACAAACAGAAGTAAATATTGCAATTCTATTTACTAGGAAATACCACAAATTACCAAATAAAGGAGCAGAAGTTGGATAATGTCTTAGCCTACAAATATCTAGGTATTGAAATTGACAAACAAAAATTGACATCCCTTTAAAATGAATTATTACATATCTGTTGTTAAAAGGGAATATTATATAAATTAGGGGGGCTTAACTGGTGATGTACTACCAGGATGAAGTTAAGATCGATATATCGATAGGGGGGAATGGAATCCAAGAAAAAGGGGAGGGGTAGGTGGGGGGAGGGGAGGGAACACTGTGAAGAAATATTATATGTTGTAAAGTCTGTTTAGCGAATGCTATTCCATGTAATATGAAACTTTATCATTAAACATAGAACATTTTGAATGTCTAAAGAAAGCACATTACGTACTGTAATAATAATTGTGAACTCAAAAAATCAATAGATTAAACTAATGTAAACATGTTAATTATAGATTACTGTTCATGTACTATGTAAAAATTCAAACTGAAGTGTTATCAACCGGCCAGCCAGGAAAACCTGCAATTTAGCAGAGGGCTAATACCTATTCAGATAATGCTTCAATACTATGCAAATTGTAATAACTTGTTTTTTTTGTTTTTTGTTTATATATATATAGGCTATAGTAGCCTAGGACCGTAAAAAATGAGATATGATTGATAGCAAAGCTATGTCCACCCTCAAGGGGTGCCACGCAAAATGGTGCTTAAACAGTGCCTGGGGGATCAAATGTACAATGAATAATGAATTAACACATATAATTATATCCAGATATATAAAGGTCCTTATTTTGCATAAAGGTACCACATGGGTAACGCATGAGAATGAGGAAATAGAGACATAGTAATAACTCTGTGATACAAGACTCACTGGAGAACAACTTGTGTCATAAGCTATGATCGACTGAAATCTAACCAAACTATTTACTGATGATACTAGTGTTTGTTCTTCTTATGCGGTAAATGCAAGTGTCTCAATTCTGCATTAGCAGATTGATTCTTTAACACTTAGAACATACACACTTATACAGAAATCTAATCTTTAAAAGTGGTGATTTAAAACTGAGGATACGTAGTTAATACTGCTCAATGATGTCAAATTGGCATGGATACGGCTCCAGGGAAGAAATGAATGAACAGAGATATGTCTGCAACTATCATAAGAATGTGGAAATGCAGATTCATCCCTTGTCACAAGTGTTTCAAGATTCAGAAGACTAATACTAACAACCCATCCCTCAGGTCATGAATGTTTAAACATTCAGTAGACAATTCATGCATCCCTTATGTTATTGACATTTCATCTTCCAATAAGCTAGATACTCATACTGCCATTTCTGCATTTCTCTCATTATTACTGAACCGCCTTGTTATATCATGTTACACAATATTATGTATTGCATTACATTGATTAACCACAATATTATTGACATCCCTAATTATCATTAACACTAAGTATTACTTATTAAGTTAATTAATCGCAGTACTATGCAAATCTAGTAACAGAATTAGGTTACATCAGAGTTCATATAGAAATGTATCACCAAATCACCAGCAACCATGACCATTCTACAACAAATACTCATGTGCATCATTGGCATAATAAAATATGTCAGTCGGATCTCGAAATTCAAAGCCTCCAGCCTCTATTTACTTCTGCTTCTACAATAGCTCTACAATATTCTAAATAATATATAATATTCAGTTATTAGCTGGTGCTATTTCAATAAAGATCGCTGAGAATGAAAATCACGAATTGGGTAAAGTAGAACAAGGATATGCTTCAAGGCATTTCAGGAATTGTCAAATGTACTTCCAAATGTTTCTACATTTCCTTGATTGCTTTAAATGGAATTACTCAATAAGGAACATACATGGCAAAGGAATGACAGGGTTCCATTTTTAAACTGAATTAACTGTGTCAATTCTCAAAAGGAGCCTCCGAAGCACAGAAACGTCACAAGACGATGTACAGTTGTACGCCTATCTGCTTAAAATGTAACATCTATAAACGTCTGTAAAACACTCAATGTAGGCCTATTGTCAATAATATATCCCACAGGTTTTGTGCAGATCTAATACACCGCATGTACATGGGTCAGATTTTCAGAAAATGTACAATTCGCCTTCACCAATCCTCACAAATAACCCACATTTAAGACAACAATGTGTTTCAAAATGCAGCTTAACATAACAGAACTGATACTTTAAATCAATGTGATACCAAATATACTCAGATATACCCAGCATTCTTCATTTTTCAGCCTAATTTAGCAGAATTTCCTAAATGTGTAGAGCTGCAAATTGTACATTTTCTGAAAATCTGACTCCTGGCAATGCATCACTGACATCCATCACAGAATGCACATGTATGCGTCATTGATACTTGCAAAAGGCCACTGTGCCACGGCCATTATTACTGGTCTGCCAGACCAGTAATAATTCTCAATAGGAAGATGTGTAAGATATACCCAGGATTTCTGTCTTTTCACTTTTTTAATTAAGTAGGTTTTCATACAGTAAGTCTTCAGTAGATGACAATTGAATTATAACCATGTACATTAAAATTAATAATCAATAGAGGCCATTTACAATTATGGAATGTATTCAAGAATTGGACAAGATATATCAATAATTAGCACTTAACTATGAGCATTGTTGCATTTGGGCATTGTTGGCTACTTATCAGCTATTCAGAAGCACAGCTTGACAAACTCTATTCAACTATGTCTAACACATGCAAAACTTACGAGAATCGAAAACGAAATTTGATGCCATGCCTGAGGGGATGAGACTGTTGCTGCAACCAACATATAAATGTATGACATGAGGTATGAGTTGAAAGCAGCATATGTCAGTGCACAGTCAAAAAGGAGGCCTACCTTTATCATTTAAATACCATTATTAAATAACTGTTTATTCATAATCATGATGAATCACCAATTGTCATAGCTATCATACAATCAGATCCTTCCCGTGAAATAAAGGGAGGACAACTCATACATACAAAACAAAATATTTTTTTAAAAATAACAATGAAATAAAAACAAATTATTTGATGCTCAATTTTAAATTTATGATTATTACATATGAGCAGTAGGATCTACATAATTTATTTCTTCTCCTGGTTGAAATAAAATTCACACTCACTATTGTAAACCAGGTGGCGTCAGTGTCTCTATCTGTAGCACCTGTACTGCAGCACTGGAACTTAGTTTAGTTTAGATTTCACACTGTGGGCGAGGGGTTCTGCTATATGCAATATCTAACGCCTTGTCAACCTGAAAATAAAATAATAAATTATACAGGGGAGAATACTAAAATGAAGTGGCGGGATTATTCACAAATATTTGCTGCGGACCCTTTGCTCGGTACTGTAATTCCTATGACGTCACTCCTTCACTCCCAGTATTGTTTTTTTGTAGCTCGGGAACATTCTATTTGAATGAAGGCTGCCCTTAAATGCTTATTTTGGAAAAATACATTTCTGAGTCCTGTCATCAATCAGATATAAGATGCATCACATATGTTATTCCCTTTAGTATACATCAGACATATCAATAAGGTTGGGTAAAAGATCAATGCTGTCAACTCAGTGTTTTTCTTCCAGGACTACTTTTATTTTACTACAATAAACTACTCCAATAAGCTTTCATTTTATATTCCATGTTTAAACCTTTTTATATAACAATTAAGAATCAATAAGGTGTGTATTGACTAGAAGTGAATATAGGTATAAATTTAGGAGGACCACCTCCCCGGGCTGTGTGAAACTACTGTGTTGGTGGTCATCGGTTCTGCTTGATTGCACCCTGCCGTTGGTGTGCGTGCTGGTGCACTGGTGCAGAGCGGAACAGCACGAGCTAGAGGCAGGACATTGGACAATATAAAGGACGGACAGCCATTTTAGACAGCCATAGAGCAAACTAATAAATTATGAATTCAAATCGCCATAGATCGACGGCAAATGTCGCTAGAAACACACTGAAAAAAGCCTCTTGAAGCTCTATTCACGGCCTGTCAGACGGCACCATTTTGCATGGTTGAAAATATCAACCATGCAAATCATACCTTATGGCCAAATCAGACCTGATGACACCATGGTATATGGCCTCATATTGCATTCGAAATAGACCCAAAATCTGACCCAGAATGGACTAATATTGTATATACGTCTGCCTGTATGCCTAGACTCATTATATGTAGTCGCTGTGGCTCTCTGCACTTGGAACCTAGTTGCAAGAATAAGAGGAAAGACTCACCAGCTATGGCGCTGCCTGTGAAGCAAATTGCTGTCAGGGCCAATTTGAAGGAGATGTCCTGCAGAAAGGGACTGAAGCTTCGGGTGCTACTTCAAGTTAGAAGTTGGTAGGAGAATGCCTCGTATGGATTTGGATGTGGACAAATGGCCTGTGGACGAGTCGTTGAATGGTATGGAAGTGCTTGGTAATGGTACTTCAATGTGTCCTGGTAGAGTGGTTTCAACCGGTGTTCTTTGTGACCACGACAACTGCCTGGGAAAGATACGGCTGGAATACTATACTCTTATGCCCAAGTACATATATCTATAATATTCAGTTGAATTTAATTAGTATACTGGGCTGTACTGGATCCCGAGCAAAACACTATAACAATGACATACATTTAAAATATGTAATATAATGTAATCTATATATTATGGTCTGTAGTCAAACAAATGTACCTGTAGACATAGTTCTTGAGCTACTGGTATTAATGATTTAATGTTATTGTAGGTGAAATCTAATATATGTATTTTAAGGCATGAAACTATCTAAACCATCCAACATCATGATACAATAAAGTTACAATTGTACTTTAATTACATAATTTCCTTTAACCCTTATAGTTCATAGTGAGTCAGTAAAGGAACATTATAGTGAATCATGACCACTTTGTGTGTAGGTAGTAGTCCTGATTCTAACACCTCTATGTGTTATATTATATAATTGATAATGGGGAAGTGAGGTACCATCTTCATACTCACTCTTACAGCTCTCCTTATGTGTCCAATAGAATTGTAGTTGCATGCATGAATCCAAGCCTAGTCAATGTATTCTGGTCTGCAATGTCTAGTCAACCTAGGAGAAAGTAGTTGCATTATAGCACTCATATATAAGATAGTGTTTAGCATTTCCTTTCAGCTTCATACCCGGCTAAGTCGGCCAAGATAGTTCTTCTCAGATATAGGTCCCTAACCTTCTCCATTAATAATTTGGATTTCTCAGGAAATGAATAATGTGGAAGGTGATTTTCACGAAAAAGGAAAAAGGATGACGGTCAATACATTCTAAAGTCATTTTCTGCCAATTATTCCAATAGTAGAATATATATTTTAGGGATTGAACTTAATTCCCTAAAGGACCAATGTTTATGAGTGCTGCTTATGTACTGCACCGTAAGGGTGGTACTGCTGGTCAAATGGTACTAACAGTGATTTCCAAAATTGGAGAAATTGACGGATTATGTCTTCCGTTTTAATTGTATTAAGTATTGGCCAAGAAAAGACTCAAATCTTTTAAAATTCCCTCTTGGTTACCTGTGTAAAAAATGATACAGCTTTGTAGTATATCCCCCATGGGGGATCAGTATATAAAGCAAAAGTCTAGCTATAATTCAATACTCTTTGCTGCAGTAAATCAAATTATATTTTTTGTGCCTCATTCCACTCTGTTTCTTGTGTAAATTGTGAATCTAAGTGAATTAATTAAATAATTAGTACCAGAAGGTAGTTTATACTCACCATTAAGGTTATGCCTATTGCGGCCTGGCAATGAATGCCACGAGGATGGATTCCAGGACTTATTGAAGTACTTAAATCTACTGCTATATATAGAGCTGACAGGCTTAAAGGTAGTTTAATGTACACTCAACACACTAAGAAAGGTCTACAAGGATTAAGCCTATGTTAAACAATCACTCAGGTCTTGGAGGATGACGTATGATTACACTTGGTGTTAGGGTGTGTAGATAAGTAAAGACTTAAACTGTAATCTTCAACCCAGCATGTAGTCAGGCATGTACAGACTAAGCTCTTAAACACAACATGTACAAACTAAGCTTGAGCTCTTAAATCCAGACTAAGATTAAATCTTTATTCCAGATGTACAGAACTCCAGCATGTACAAAGTAAGCTCTTACATCAATTATGTATAGACTTAATTAGATCCAGTATGTGCGTTTAACAACAGCTGCATGCACCTGGAAGATGGAAGATATGTATATGTATGACATTTACAATATTCATATGAAGCACAGTAAATGTTGTATTTCATGTATAACATTATCAGTTGAAACGTAAGTCAATTCTGAGTAAATTGATGACTCTGCCAGCATGCTGCCTTTAGGACCCAGCCTGTCCAGATGTCTGTAGCTTATAGTTTAACACTGATTTTTTTAAAGAATTTACTAACACAATTCCTTCAGGCACAGCTTCTTCAATTGGTGCATTTGTGGAAGCAATAGATTAATCAATAATACATAATACATTAAATAATTGGAAATAATTGGAAATAATTGGAATTGGAATAATTGTAATACAATGTAATCAGGCTTAGATGCTTAAATTTAACTTAATGCGATAAAATAATATTTTACTCACTCTTAAATCAGAATCTATCAGGCAGATGTGGATGTTGCTTCAGGCAAAGCTTAATGACGTCACACTAACTACAAGTCTTGGCCTGAGATAATTAGCATATCCTGCAAAATGAGCGAAAATAGATGTATTATTATTATTATTATTATAAGATTTTATTTCCATTTCACATATACAATCACACAAATTAAATTAAAGAAAGAAGAATGGAAAAGGAATATTGTCTGTGACTGTCACAGCTCTTCCGAATACCCCGTTGGTTTTTTTGAATACATACTGATATAAGAATGGCACTAGGTGATAACAGTTGACTAGTAGACTAAAGTAAGTTATCAAGTATAGAATATAGTAAGTTATCAGGTATAGAATACACAATACAAGATAAAGAACAAGGTACAAATAAAGCGTACAAACGTGTACGTGTATATACAGGCAGGTGTGCAAGCACCCTGTCCGACTATTGTCAGGATTTCCTGGTTCTATCTACAAGTAGCGAAGTAACAATTATTTATCCATATGTTTTGGGACTTTAGCATCACTAGCTAGAAGGTGTCCACTATATGTTCTATATTCAAAAACCGTTAAAACCATTAAATATGATATTAGTCTCGTCCTTGAAGGATCTGGGTTCGGCTAATAAAAGGAATAATGAACAGCATTGATGGGCCGGGATGACAAGATTACTATCTGCAGTATACTAACAGCTTCATATCATGCAGTTGTTTGTGCAAATTAAGGAATTCATTATTATTATTTAGTCCATTTTGGGTCAGATTTTGCATGCACTTATTATACTACAGACCGTGTTTGTCTAGTGGTGCCACCTGACGTGTTCCATCACGGACTAAAATCAATATACAACTTGGATTTAGCGTTTGAACGGTCTGGTGGGGGATTAGAACCTGTAGTTGTAGCGGGGGTTCGTTGTCTGTTTGCTTAGAGACCCCACCGAGGCGATAGTTCGAACGCTAAAATTCTCGTTGTCTATTGCTATAATGGTCGATTCTCTTTTTCAGCAGCACAGGGAATTTCTGAAGGGCAACAACAAATGCCCAGATAATTTTGGGTCTCATATTCTAGATGTTTTGAAGATATTTTTATGAAAATTGGGCACCTTATTTTCTTTAAATTTATTTTTAACAGATAAATCAAATAAAAAAAGTTTGTATGGGTGTTACCCCTCCAATGCACTGACCTTGTGACCTTTAATTGAGTATTTCTATGTTCATTTATGATCATTGTTCGTTATTTTTCTGTTTGGAGTTAAAAAAACATATCATTGACCTTGTTCATAAAAACAAATTATATCAAAGTTGATTTATTTAATTTCTTTTATTGCTTTTGGTGATGACAACGCCGTTTCCATGATGATATATTTCAGACATGACCTCATGTCTAAACCAATTATTCATAACTCCAGGTGTATAATATCTATTCAAAAAGTAAATGTGTGACGCCTTTCAAATGCATGTTTTTAAGGTTATTATCCTTTCATATGGCTCCTTCTTTATTCATTAAGAAGAAATGTAAGTGAATCCGATTCTGACGTGACTCAGGGACTGGCCAACTGTCAATGACATGGACTACTTTTTGTTCGAGTGAGGTTTTGAAAGAATAAGATTAATTAGAATCACTTAGAAGATATATTTCTTGATTATTGATTATGGTTTAACAATGTTAATTGATAATAATTTCTATACTTCTAGACTATATTACTTGATCGGGATCCTTCCTTGCACCTTGGGGTTGATGGTCCTTCCCGCCTCCACCCTTGGTGGATTCCTTCAGTCTACAGACATAAGGGCCCAACGACGTTAGGGCCCAACAACGATAGGGCCCACTCTTGCTTATTTTCAAACGTTCGGGCCCACCCATGCTCAGACGTTAGGGCCCAAACTTTGGATGTTAGGGCACACCCACAACATGTTGAATGAAACTATCATATAAGTACTCATTCAGACAGTACGTCCCATCCCAGCTGGGCCCTAGCGTCTGAGGAATGGTGGGCCATATCGTCTAAAATATATACTTGTAAATATGTAGGTCTACTATTCGACTTCCTTCTAAAATAAATTTTACTATGGTGGGAGATGTTCAGACCCTAGGACCACCCCCTGTCCGACGTTTAGGCCCACCCACCTTCAGACGCTAGGGCCCAACCCCCATCAGACGTTAGGGCCCACCCCAGAATCAGCCGTGGGCCTAATGTCTGAAGGCGGGTGGGCCCTAACGTCTGGACTTTGGGCCCAAACGTCCGAGGTTTCTGGGCCCTATCGTCGTTGGGCCCTAACGTCTGGAGCCCATTCCTTCTACAAATTTGTGTAGTTTTGGGGATGCTGAAGTCAGAATTTTAAAGATAGATCGGCAAAAGACAAAAGAGGGGGGTAGCGGGTTCCCCCGAAAGCTTTCATCAAACTGCAACCACTAAACAAGGCATTACCAACCTACAATATATTGTTAACGATTCTGGGCTGAAACCCGCTGTGATCCCACAAAAAGAGAATCGACCATACATGATACTCACCCTTAAGTCACAAGGTATCAGGGTGATGTGGATGCTGCAGCAGGTAGAGGTCTATGAGCTAACGTCACCCTAAGTACAGGTCCAGGCTGAGGCAAGTAATCACCTGCAACATGAACATGTATACACTAGACTCTAGTATACCAGGAATTGTGTGATATACATAGTGGATAACATGCTTCTTTTGTATCTGTTTGAATTATATTTAAATATTGTATAGGCTTCAATTAAATGGTAATAACAAAATATATCAATGTATCAAAGGATCGTTTCCGTAGCTTGCTGATAGGTATAAATAGTTTTGTTTGATAGACTCTGGAAGTATTGGGGGAGAAGTAGGAGACAGGAAAACAGGAGTACAGAGAAGTAACTCCAAGGATTCCGAAATCAAGACTGAAGTTTATTGGCACACATAGGATCACACAACAATAGCAGGAGGAGAAAAAGGGCGGGGTCCTATCCCTGATAGGCCCACCTCACATGTTCATCTTAGAAAGGAAATATTCTGCTAGTAAACATATTATATGTAGAGCCTCACACGTTGTATTCCTTTCCAATTCTACTTATATCTTGGTAGAGAGTGCATCTACACTGGGTCTCTATTATGTGTAGGTACACAGCGTGTTTTGTACTTATTTTAGCATGTTTGTGCATATATGTGTGATGTGTTTTAATAAAATGGGTCACAAGTTACAAAATTGATATTTTTCAAAGTGATATATTCACAAGATCCCTTCGTTGGAATGTTTTCATTTTTGGGGTGTTTAGTCCTGGAGGTTGTATGAATACATGTATCAAATCTTTATAAGACAGTTCATAAAATATGTCCTTGCGTTTCTGAAGTCATCTTATGGGGGGTATTTAGCTACCTTACTAGTAATTGTCCAACCACAAATATTGGTTAATTTTCTATCAAAAATATCAAACATAAAATCCAGAAATAGTTGTTATCTGTCCTAGTGCTCACTATCATTACAATTATTCAAAAGAATATGGGTTCAGACAAGGTCGATCCGTAAACCAAGCCCATGTAGACCTTCTCCAAGAAGTATAATAAGATGAACCCTAAATGAAGAAAAAGTGTTTTAGACTTCAAAAAAGCATTCGATACTGTTCACCATGGAAAATTATTATTGAAACTCGAAAGTTATGGAATATTAGGTAAAGAAAATGCCTGGTTAAAAAATTATTGAGAGAGAATGCTTGATCTCATCTTTTCAAATATAATGATATCTCAAAATTTATTTTTTGCGACATGTGACTCATTTTTCTGAAACATACCATGTATTGTGTTTGAATATTATCTACAAGGTGGAGCTATTTACTACACGCTGCTACTTGTGCTACTTCTTCTTTGTCTCTAATACTTGCTAATCACCCATTAGTTCTGTTGTTATTTCTCCTCAACGCTACCGGAGGCCTTTATATATGTATTCCGGAGATCTGTAACTCTGCTATTTTCTACATTTTTGGATAGAAACTTGTTCATTTGCAATTTTTGTGTTTTGTGCGCTAACCTCTCTATACTGACCTTGAATGTGACCTTGAATACAAGAGCTGGAGACTTGGGTATGAAGCACTGATGTGTATCTGGTCAAGGCTTGCTGCAACTGGTCGATAAATAAAAGGTGGAATATTTTACAAATTAATTACTAACCTTCCACACACAATATAGTCTGTTTCTAATGATAACACAATGTTTAGATAATAATTTCACACTGAATATATAGATATCTTATTCAGTATTCAGACTAGTTATTACTTTATCTGAGAAAAGTAAGCTGCCAAACACTGACATTAGTTATTAGATTCTGCTATACTAGAAATGGTCAATACTAGGTATATCTGGATGTATTTGCAAATTATATAAGTAAACTCGACGTTTCGCGTGTCTCGTTCACTTATAAATCATAATTCAATGGCGGCCGAAAAAAAACATCCATTATCCATTAAGTAATGAATCTAAAACTAATGTATGTAAAAATATCGTGCACTAATATAAGGCTGTTCTGGTAATCAATATCCATTTAGATCATTCGACGTCTTGTGGATCTGTTGTTGTATGTTTGAGTACAATGAAAGTAATGTAATATTAGTAACACATAGATCTATACTCACCTTAAGATTGAATATGTGTGGTGTTGTGGGAAAAGCTGTGGTACAGATATTAAACGCTGCTGTTGCTACCATCTGAATATATAAGAAAAGGTAATGAATGTTAATTAAATGAATAATATAATATTATGATGAAATAATAACATCCTGTCTTTTTTGCTTCTTGTATTCACCTAACCAGGTTCTTTCTCAAGACGAAGTTTGAAAAAAATATTGTTACTTCTATTTTTTCATGCATTGATTCCTAGCAGCAGTGCTAATGACGCTGGCATTTGATCTTTAATATGAAAATATCTGTTTCAAAAGACATTTGAATACATTCCTCTAACGTATTCATAGAGGAAACTTAGAGCTGATAAATGGGTCTACCAGGTGGCGACTGGGAGACCTGGATGTTATCCAGAAGTCGAGTTCACCCATTTGTCTATTCTCCTTATGTATACTTATGTAAAACCCTAGACAAATAAAGTATTTTTCAATTCAATTCATTTGTATTCAAAGATCATGAATTACGTTCGGCTGGATTTGTTGACATAATTGAATAAAAGTTGTAAAAAAAAATAAATCATGAATTATACTCAGTTATTATAGATAATAATGATGAACGAGCATAACATCGATGACAAAACATAAACTAATAAAAGACAACATTCAGAGCGATCATCATGATAGAGGAAATCTGGTCAAAGTATATGGGTCAGATTTTCAGAAAATGTACAATTGGCAGTTTTACATATTTAGTAATTTCTACTAAATTACGCTGCAATTTGGCCAATACTAGGTAAATTTGAGTATATTCGGCATTGCATTTATTCTAGCAATCTGTTTGGTTAGGTTGAACTGTATTTTGAACTTTATTTTCTTCTCAAATTTGGGTTATTTGAGAGGATTGGTGAAGGTGAATTGTACATTTCCTAAAAATCTGACCCATACGTGATCCGATTTAGGAAAATGAGTCATAAGTCGCAAAATATGGATTTTGAGATATTCCCATATTTGAAAAGATGAGACCAACCCGATTCCAATGAATGTAAACATTAAGGGCATCTCATAAGTACTTTTATCTCTTTAGTTAGATATTTTTATTTAAAAAAAAACATTTGCAATTTCTGGGTGGATAATTACCAGTAAAGTAAATAGCTGAATATACTCAATGGGATGATCTAGGAAACGCACTGATATAAGTAATAAACAGTCTTGAAATCTGGTAGATGTATTCATATAACCACAAGGACTAGACACTCAAAAAATCAAAATAACAAAGAGATCTTGTAAGTAAATATATAGAATCGGTATTTACATGTTTTAAACGATTCTGCTAAATTCTGCGAGAAATACAATTATTCGGAATTTCGGTGTGTTTGAACTGTATTTGGGTCTTTATTTGTCTTAAATTGGAGTTATTTGAGGATTTGTGCCAGTTGTACATTTTCTGATGTCTTCACCCACATATATACTCACATAGAGCCAGAGTAAAGCTGACCAAATGTCTCTAAGGATGTGTTTGGTTATGTTGAACTTAATGTTGATCTTCGCTTTTGCCTTAAACTTAAGTTTTTTGAGAGGATTTGTGAAGACCAATTGTACATTTTCTGACAACTTCACCCCTTATACTCACATATAACAGCCTAGATGATGCGGCTGACTGGAATATTCAACTAAATCTCCTGGACCCGGTCTGTTGATTGAAATACATTTAGGCAACCTGTGGAAAGAATTGGGACAGAGAAATAATTACTCAATTGTTCATGGCAGCCATGATTATTTTGTGAAATTATCCAAGGGATTTGCCCACTCTCGTCAAAATAAATCAGTCTATCCCACGTTCGATTTATTGGCATCTCGTTTTCTGAAGGACGCTCCCTATAAAGTAGATGATCATATCATTATCTCCATCATTACCTCGATGGAGGACAAGTATAATCTAATAAATAGTGAAACTAATTGTTAATTAGTTTTAGTGCTTTATTTATAACTCAACCCTAAGTTCTATATACAATCATCGGAAGAGCTGACGCCATAGACTGAAATGATCATCCACTTGTAGTAACAGCAGCAATAAAGAATGAAGTATAAAGTAAACAAATGGAGCAAAATATATACATTAAGTGTGCAATAATGCACATATGTTTTCAAATCCATAGCTATAGCTAGAGTTAACCATACCACATTACTTTTATGGATGTTAATAGTTTGTGGAGCTTTAGCTAGAAGATGTCTCTACAGAGTATAATGAGTATAAATAACAATATTAGTAATAGTAATACTAATATGAACTGATATTGTTAGAGTATGTCTAACCGCCATGAGAAGTCTTGATTTTCAGTATAGTTGTTCATATGTATTCAGTGTGCTCAATATTTGAAATAACTGACCACGAAATATATAAAAGATTGATGTTTCTACTCACTTTCTACTACTTTCTGTCTATGCTTGGTCCCAATAGTGCACTAAGGTGTATGCTGTCAATGTACAAAGTAAGAAACATTTTTTATTACAGCCGAGACGTCATAAAGTCATGTTACACTTCATTTGTTTTTGTTTTAAATATGTTTATTCAGCTAAGAGACATTAAATTGTTATACACTTTTCTCAGTATTAGCTGATGGAAAAGCATTAGAAAAAAGTTCAGTATAATTCACAATTTAGTTCAACAGCTACATATCTCGAAAGTAAAACAATATATAAAGTAATATATTTAAACAGTAAAGTCAACATATAATACAATAGGAGCCACCACCCGAGTATCATCATCGCTATCCAAGGAGAGGCTAAATATTTCCATATAAACAACATACAACAAAAATTGCTGCTTTTGGAAGGTATTTACGACGATTTAGACTTGATTCCACAGATTAATTCGATATTTATACCGTCAGACTTGCCAAGAGGATCTCTCCAACATTTAGCATTCCAATTTGACAAGTATTTGTTAAGTATTCAGAGGTTCAGACACTATTTAAGTTAATGGCGGAATAAGAGATAGACAGCGATATTTCTATACGCGAGTAATCCTTTATTATAAGCTTATAGGAAAAACAAAAAAAAAGCTTATAGGATTTAAGTACTCAACTAGTTAATAGTGGACAGAGTACAACATCAATTTGGCACGCATGCTCAATGTCCTCAATTTGATTAGGGTTGGCAAAAGTTATAAAATATAACTATATCATAAGCGATGTTTTATCACAATGTAATTTGGGATGCCTTTCATTTTGTATAGTAGAACTACGTTAGTAGAATATTGACCCTCACTCGTTGTTGACGTCTCTGAAATAACACTAATAATATTCATGATAGAATATATTTGTACCTTTTATTGTTGACACACATCTGGGGAGGTGGGGTGGTCTGGCGGAGGTAGAGAGTAGTTGGAGAGGAATAAGACTACTGATCAGTTTCCTAATGTAAAGACCTTGGAACGACCATTTCTGCATAATATTATATGCAAAACATGTACTAATCCTAGTTGCGTGCGGATTGAGCGTGATTCAGTATTTTACCACAAATTTAATAGAATAAAGGACAATGAATAAATAGATGCACATTATTCTAGGCTAATAATTATAGATCATTCATTTTGCATAATGGCATGAATGCATGAATTGTTAATATGTGATTAATTTCTCGAGATTTTGTGTCTGAGGCATTTGCTTGAAAATAAACCCCGAGGCCCGGAGGGCCGAGGGGTTTATTTTCAAGCAAAAGCCGAAGACACAAAATCGAGAGAATTAATCACTTTAATAGCCGATTTTTGGATTCAATAATACTGTTTAAACACATATTAACAAATATTAGGCTCAAAAAAAGGTTTTAGATGTACTTACAGCATGAAGAACTCCAATAATTTAACTCCTTAACTCCAATACATAGGTTACTATTTTACATCTGACATGGAAAGGACCGAGTTAAATGCAGCCTTTATAACATCCAAATCAGGATGTTTCACACATTTTAACCCATCACATTCTAATATTTAGATTATTTTACCTATTTCTAACCAATATCACATATGTACACGTAATCATAACTTCACAATGTCGTTTACGTCAGCCGCACTCTCCGTTCCAGAAACAAACGAAGCTTCCAGTTTTTGCATGCAACCAAGCATCAGACTTCCGGTTTACGAATGCCGTATCCGTGTGTCTAGGGACTTAAAAAGGGAATAAATAAAAGATTTGAATCGGTAGAAATGTTTTAAATGTTGTTTTAGCCCGATAGCGACGTTTTCCTCTATGGAAATCAAGTAATAAATGAATGGCGATTTCAGAAACCCTGTGTTTACTCTCCGCAAGTTTGCACCGCTTTAGTCGGAATCTCAATGACAACGCGACGGCTGGCCGAATGAACCTCCAGCTTCAACAGCCAATCAGAGATGCGTATTCACTTATGTTTAAGTTCAGCCAGCCGCCGTGTTTTCGTAAGGATTCGCTTCTTGCCATCCAAAGCATCGGAGACTTCCGGTTTTCGAATGCCGTGTTGCGTGTGTCTAGGGATTTAAAAAAGAAATAAATAAAAGATTTGAATCGGTAGAAATGTTTTAAATGTTGTTTGAGCCCGATAGCGGAGATTTAGTGTACGGGAATCAAGTATTCAATGAATGGCGATTTCAGAAGCCATACGTGCGACCGGAAGAGATGTGGAGATCCTTCGGCATAGCCACTCATGTGCACCATGCACTTGGCGTTGCATTGTGTACGGTAGTCTATATAGCGCACGGAGGATTTCATTCGAAAGTGCCCCCACGTCAACAAACCGGAGCTTGCACGATGTCTACTGTCGTCATGTTATGGCGAGGCTTAGGCTGTATTTACTTTAAAATGGCTAATATTTCCATCGGAAACAGTGGAGGAATTACTTTAATGTGACCAGGACTTTATACACGTTCCAAACTGAACGCGGAATCGACGAAAAACAACCAAAAAACTCTAGTTAAGACCCGACCTTGAACCCTGAATCTGGAACTGTCATGGCCGCTTGTGGCGAACATGACGATGATTTGCAGGAATTGACAAATCGATTATTCCCTATTTTGTTGTTCACCACCATTCAGCAAGCGGAATATCCTTCTACAATGATATTTGGAACATTATCGGTGATTTTGGAGCTATTGGGAGTGATATTTAGGCGACAAACAACTAGTTGATGAGGTAAGTGACTGATTGAGCGGAAACGCCGACTGGGGTTTATTTTAAATACATCCGCAAAATAAATCTACATCCGCAAAATAAACCCCTGAATCCGAACAATAATTTACTTCATCCGTTTTCCGGTTTGACCACTTCCTGTCCAAACAGTAATTTATAAGTATCCAGAACCCCAGCAGAATCCAAAGATCTGCTATTAATACACAATAACACATGGAGTAAGTGAGTGAGATGGTTGCTCCACGCTTAACACATTTAATATGGTTATATTAAGGGCGGGAGAGCTGAGAGGGAGGCAGTTTATGATCATACCCAGGAAATAGAGATAGAAAAGCACTTTAAGGTCTTACCCAGGTATCGAGTGAAATTGGTATGTAACATTAATAACTTCCTGAAAGACACAGACATTATATAGAAGTTGACCTCTTTCCCAGCGATCTAGAACCACATTTCCCTTCTTTCCAAGGAAAGCATTCAAACTATCCAAAGTCAAAAATAAATCCTTCAATGCCGTATTTAAATAGTTGTTTTATAGTCCTTATCAGCAGTAATAAACACATTTTAAAAGGTAGGCAAGAAGTCCACAAAATTATACACAAGGAAACCCAATAATTATACCATGATCTTTTCACACCTTGATAACGATATAGCTAGTACATCCCATTGCAGTAGTGTAGGTAACTATTGCCACTTTATATAGAATAGAATAGAATAGAATAATCTTTTATTTGTCCAAGTATTTCAACAATTACAGACAAATAGGTCCACAGGCCTCTGGGAAGATCCCAGCTCTTCCAGCCGTTACCTTTTATACCTTTTACCTTGATATCTCTATATACCGTAAATTGTAACTTAAAGTCTAGTCTAAGGGACCCTCTGGAAGAGCTATGGCTGCCATAGAATAGGACTGACCCATTTCCGATGTAATTGATCATACGTACATACAAGTAACAATAAACTTACGTTTCACGTGTTTCCCCAAAATGGCGGATGATCCGAGATGATACATTTACACCTGGGTGTCCTATGCTCAAATTGAGGCTGTCCCACTTTTCAATCCAAGAGATAAGGAGGATTCCTTATCTAGAGTCAATTTCACCTGTTTAAACATACTATAATCGACCGGTTATCTGAATTATTACTAGTTTGTTCTTGTTCCATCCATTTCCTGACACATGTATTAATGAATTCATGGGTAAATAATGTAACATCTTCCATCAAAATCCTTGAATGATTATGACAATTAAATGTTTCATGTTAAATCATTCCTGGCTAATTTAACTTTAGATTTCGTGGCTTACTCAAGTCATTACCACATTGGTTTAACGGTGCATACTGTGCTGACGATATGTTTTTTATCTGCGAAGTATTACCTGTATTGATATGAATTGTCTACTGGTATTTCTATTTTTTATTTCTTTTTAATCATGGCCACAAACACATATGTAAGCGGGTTATTCCTGAGAATCCAATATATAAATATTGTGTATTGTAAAACTTAAGTTGTGATGAATTTATATAACAAAAGTTATAGTAAAGTTTATTTTAATAAAGAATAGATACTGGTATAAATGGGTATTGAATATAAAACTGGGTTATATTTAGAGAATGAGACTTACCACATTGTGGAAATTCATGAAACAAAAATGTCATTTCTAACCAGGTGGGCAATTTCCTGCTGACTTAATTTGTATTTTCTATTCTGGAATTGACTGTGTTGATTTCTGTATAGTATTACATCGGTATTTCTAAAGACAAAAGTCCATTGGATTGTATATTAAATGTCATACCTTTATTCTATGGCAATGCAAGAACACAATCGCTAGTCGGTCATGTTGGTGGTCCTCTAGGCTGGGAAAATTAATCAATTAATGATTTTATTACTTAATATGATTTTTATTTCCATAAACGTTTACAAAGTGTAATACATAGTACAGACTAAAAGTTGAAATGAAGTAAAATATCGAAAAAGGAGTATTATCTGTAAAGTATACAGGTCTTCCAAATAGCCCTGAATTTGGAAAATGATCTATACTAGTTGCCAATGTAATATGATATAATATGACATAATATGATAAAATGTGCTGAGATCGCCGGTATCTCATCGGTACTGTCAGTACCTACCTATCTAAAAACATAGGTATGTAGGCAAGAGTATACGAATATACATGTTTACATACAAACAAGGTAGAGTAGAAATACAATAGAATAACAATATCAGCCCTACCTTTCACCGATTCCATATTATATTAGTCTCATTTGCCATTAGGACTTCCTTTACTAGTTCAGCGGTAGAATGTAGGTAACGAACGACGGGCTAACACATATCAAATGTTGGATTTGGTTTGCTTTTATGGAAACAATCCAATGATGAAAATGTCCAGAGGGTATGATGGCACCAGGTGGGCGCTGGGGGTGCAACGTCATTTTCAGGCATTTTACGTCAAAAATATAAATTGTTTTTGTCGATTAACACTATCAAGACCCTACCTGCTTCCCTCCCTCCTATGGCGTCTGCCGACGCATCCAAATTGTTTCGTTTTTTAGCTTTAATCGTGTGGACCCCATCGCCTATCATGCCCATGATACGGCGATGTGGATTCCCTGCTGCTATGACATCATTACATAGGCCTCGTTCTGGGTAGGGTTCCGGTGGGGAATCCCCGCGACTATGATGTCATTACTCTACCGAGCGTTTCTCAGAGAGGCAGCTATGTTTGATTTCGACGTCCTCATGCAGATAAAGGGTGAACGTGAGAGGTCTGTTATGCACTAATTATACCAGTAAGAGCTAAAACATCTTGGTCCAATCTCTCCCTAAGGCTCTAACTTAGGCACTCATGTAACTTTTGGGTCTTGGACAATGAGAAATAGAGTGGGTTTCCCGATCATGGAGGAAGTTGTCCAGTACAATTTGTATTCTCCGAAGGAGGAATGGCGATGGTTCTGGCTTGGGTTTTTATGCGGTTTTTTTGCATAATTAATAATTATGCCATTTTCGCCAGATCGTCCAGTTACAAAAGACACAAGCAATCCTGGTCACGGCACCAAATTGTAATGTCTGCTATTCACTTAAACGGCGATTCGGGTAAATAACAACAATTAGACAACACAGATCTCTGAGTCCTTGCTAGCGTGGTTCTTTTATTCAAACCGGGTAGTGTCTCCCATCCACAGTGACAGACGATACACCTTAACTTCATAGAAGAGAGGGCTATGAACGAATAATTATAAAAGGTAAATGGTGTTCATACACACAATAAGAAATATAAACATAATCATCCTCAGTACTTATTTTGTACTTTTGTTATTCGGTATAAGATGCACTATATTTCTGAATGGGCAATCGCTAATATAAATTCCTAGATATATTCATAATGATGAGATATTCGTTTGAGGAGGAGACTATAGGAAAAATCAAAGTTGAGTCGTGTAGCTGCATTTGAGAATGATTGTGCTGATCAGATCAGTTCCCTTTTATTCATGTTGTAATGTACAGTAATTTCAGTATAACAATGAGAGAATGAATAATTAATTGCCCTCCATGCATTGGACTCGTTTACATAGAGCTCTTGCTCGAGGGTCTTCTTTGATGTATCCATATAATATACGGCTAGAGCGATTTCTAGGAAAGGAGGTAGAAAAGAAATGGTAGAAAGAAGGTTTTCTTTGTCCGGAATGTTCTCGGAATTTGTTGAATTACAAACTACTTTACTCATCTGTAGATG
This sequence comes from Sthenelais limicola, assembly GCA_942159475.1. Lineage (NCBI taxonomy): Eukaryota > Metazoa > Annelida > Polychaeta > Phyllodocida > Sigalionidae > Sthenelais > Sthenelais limicola. Next base: position 3,998,105 of record OW804097.1, read on the forward strand.
TCAATCCCCCCTCTCTGGATGTCGTCGTATGTGGTTTGTGAGGGTATTTGGGGTGGAAATGTGATTTTGAAGCCCTTTTTATTCATTTTTTATACAACTATTTTTAGCGCGGGAAAGCCCCTGTTAGAAAGTAAAAGAGATTGACGTCATGCCTCTCCCACCGTCTGTGGCAACGTGGGATTCCCTAGCAAATGGAGGGACAGGGAAGAAGAGTTCAAGGACGCAGTTTATGTGAACCCTGGACGTTTTTGTGAATACTGGATATTTCTTTGAATCCGGCCAGAACAAATCAAGCCTGTCAAGGTAAATCTTAAGATCTTATAGAATGCATTTCATACCTGCAAAAATGAAAATGAAAATCCATCTTTTTATTTACGTACCAACATTATGTAACAGCAACTTCATCATAAAAAATAAAACAAAATGTAATCCAAAATATATCAGGAAATCTGAGAAGATCAACACACTTCAGAGTATGGCTGACAGATCATATGCTATCCCCTTTTTCTCTTTTATGTAACTGTATGCTTAATGAGAAATAAAATTCTATAATGATAATAATGAGGAAGAGGGGAGGGAGATGGGGGAGGCAGAAGGGCGGGGGGAAATCGGAGATGGGGTTGGGGGGGGGGGGGGACATGTATGAAAGACAGAGAAGAGGGGGAGGGAAAACAGGGAGAGGGGGAAGTGTGGGGAGAGAGAGTGACCGTCCGGAGGACGGGTACTTTGCTAGTACCTAATACAATGGAACAGCACAGTGTGGTCGTTGATTTATTCATAGAACCATTCGCACACAATTATATACCTTCCATTGCAGTGCTAGAGCCTTTGACTAAACACTTCCATCCAGACTACAGATCACATAAACAGAAGGATCCCAAGAACATAAAGATAAAGGGGCAGTCTTGAATCCAATAACACATTTATTTATCAATTGTATGGACAGAGGGTATTCTATTACGAAGCATAGGTTTTGACTACATTACCAGTCAACATATTATTTATATTTTCTTCTTTAAAAGTCTTTTTTTAATGGTTTTCCCTCAACATAAAATCAGGTGCCTGTTCTATGGATAACAAACTTTGTATATTTTGAGGAAAATGTTCAACAAACATTGCATAAACTTAATCATCTTTTGTTGATTACATGAGAAATTAATTATTGTTAATTATATTATGTCTGGTACATGAGAAAAACAGATCTCACTGTCAAGTACAAATTGTCAAACATGCTAGAACGATGGGAACATGGAACATTTTCAAGGTAATTTAGTTTGTTGTAAACATTGACTGAGCAAACATCAACATATCACTTTCTGCTGTTATGTTTCCCACAAATAGATTGACAGGAGATTTCACATTAACGTGAGTAATCATGAATACAAATATTACATCGCATGATAGATAGATTCGTTAGAAATGTGCTGTGTTTCAGGAAAATGAGTAGTAAGATTGATATTTTTTTTAAATTGATAAATTTTTTTTTGATATATTAAGTTAACTTTTATTAACTTTTTTTTCAACAATAAAAATATCAAACTTGAAATATGAAAATATGTATTAGGTGTCCTAGTGCTTCGTATCATTGGAATCACTTTGATCTCCTCCTTTAAAATATGGTGATATCTCAAAATCCATATTTTGCGACTTATGACTCATTTTCCTAAAACACATCACAAATGTTCCTTTTATTTCTATTTAACCACCAGGCATACGGTGGGTCAAAGGTATATGCGGGTGTTTAATGAATAAAGAGTATCCACCGATATTTTCACAAAACTTTCAGGAATTACCCCTTACTACATTTTCAACTTTCAAAAATGTATATCTCACCACATTAGTTAATATTTTACAGTCACATAAACATAACAGTGCTTTAACATGGCGGTCTGTGGGTAAAAGTATTATTTTTTCTTCACGTTTTACATTATAGAAAAAAATTGCCCACTGACTTTTCCTCCAATTTCTGCACATATATATCCAGTCATATGGTACATATCTATGGAAAAAAATACCTCACTAGGGTAAAAAAACAACTAGTAGTGGTCATTTAAAGTTGACCACATCACCCGAAGTCAGTAATTGTGCAGTATAATCAATAGCAATGAATCTAAAAAACGCAACTCAATACAGCTGTAATAGAAACAAAAATTGTAGATGTTGGTATAGGGATAAACACTCCACATTTATCATTAGACTACTTCATTGTGAGTCACATTTACAGCAACACGGTCAATGTGGTTATTGGTGGGTCAAATACCCCCTCCACTATATAGCTGCAGTGGTCAGATGTGTCGCCGGCCCACTAACACCTCCACAGCACCACCGGTCACTCACTCCACTACTCTCAACATCATTACTTTTTTGTTTGTTTTATTAATAACATACTAGCAAATGCCCGTGCTTCGCACAGGATTTGCTAGTGGGACAGTGGGGCCCACATCTTCCCACTCTCCTTGTTCCCTCTCCAACCATCTTCCTCTTTCAAGTTGTCTCTGTAAGTTAGTATCTGTATTAACATTCAAACCTCAAACCCTGTGAAGATGTTTTTTGTCACTGTTGTATTGTTGTTGCCTCCAATTCCCTTCCCCCCCGCCCCCTTTCCCCCCTGTCCCCCCTTCCCTTCCCCCACCCCCTTTATTAATATAGAGATTAGGCGGTCAACAAGACGGCTGTGCACCACCACCCTTTGTTGAGTTGAGTTGAATACATATGGAGAGCAAAAAATGTAATGTTAGTCTAAAATCCTAGCCCTAACTTTACAAAGTTACAAAGATTTATTTTTAAAAGTCTCATTCAGACATGCATCTGCATGTTATAGCTGTACTCTCAGCTGTACTCTCAGGTAAAATAGTAAATATTTTCTACCTTTTTATCTGGTTTTCCTTGCTACAGGGCTTTGAAAACATCCTCATTTGTATTTGGAGGATCCACCTGTATCCTTTCTTTGTATGACCCATTCTTATCACACTAATTAACGCTCGTTTTCTCATGGCCTAATCCACTTCACAGTTCATTAACCCAAAGCAACAGTTTACCTCAGTTATTAGCAACCTTTTCAATTCATCATTTCAGTTAATGATATTTCCTGTACAAATGTACATAATTCCGACATTTAAAATTTAACATCCTATTTTCGTGTTACTGTATACATACACCTTGGTATTATCTATTTCTAATCATTTATTTCTGTTTACATACACATTATGTCATAGTACAATACATAGTACAATATTATATTTACATTCATCAGTTACTTATTAAATTTAACCTTTAAAACACGTTAACCTCCAACAGTGCATATATAATGCCAGGGAATGCGATTAACATTGTGTTTGGTGTCACATGCAGCCAATTCACCCCTGCCAGAGCCTCATTCGACGGCTCAGCATCTCACTAGGGATAATGGCCTACAATTCGCCTTAAAAATTCCCCTCACATAACACAGGATTAAGACAAAAATGTGGTTTCATATACAGTTCAACTATTCCAACATATGTAGTATCGACCTTTTTCAGCATACTTTAGCCAAATCTATTAAAAATGTAGAACTGTAGATTGTACATTTTCAGACGCCCTGACACTATAATTATTAGGGTCTTTTTGTTAAATAAGTGTACTAACTTGATGCAATTGTTCTAAGTTGATTTCATTTCATGTAGTAAAGATAAACCCCATTTTGAAAGTATTAATCATAATCATATATAATTGATGTAGAGTTTGCTACGATGATAATAAATTTACATTAAATGGATCATTTCAAAACTAGTCCTAATCAGGACTGGTTCAGAGCGTACACCTGAGGGAGCGGGTTGCGGCACAATAGGGGAGTTGCATAGCCACCATTTTGAATCTTGATTCGCATTATGGGAGTAATGGTACAGTGTAAAATCTATAGAAAATAGCTTGGGATATTTACCAGTGGTCTAATGTCAATATCCAAGTGTTTTACATGTTTATTAACGCACAACTTCATCTTTCCCATCATGCATTTGGTTTCTATAGATCATTTACACAAGCTATGATATTGTTGAAAATATTCTTGCAAAATTCCATAAAATTCTTGCTAAGTTTTTCTATACATAGATTTGAACTGAATCTATCCCAGCATGCACTGCAGTAGACATGCGCAGTGGCACCTGCAACTCCCCTATTATTGCACTGTCAAGGCTATAAGGTCTGTCTAGTTCCTTAGACTAGTCCATTACCCCACGTCCAAAGAACAAACATATAAACAGTGGACATTACGAAGCTGACCAATTTGAACTAAGTTGATCTGACAATTGCAGAAAATCCAAATAATTATTTTTGTTATGAAATATGAAATCTACCTCAATCTATACATTCTTTTCTGTTACACTACATATACTCAGAATCTACAATCATACAAGTATACAAACTGGAACAAACAAGCCCTATTTTTTAGCATCATCTGAAAGCATCCATCATGCTTTCATCCATCTTTGCTATTCATCAAACATCTATTGACGTCATATATATATAAGGGAAATATATAGAAATGACTACATTATCATTTGTAGGCCTATACATAGCAAGTCATTCCTGGGACCTTGGGAGGTTGTCTGGCGCCTTGAAACGTTCATCCCCTCCTGTTATAAAGATAATGTAATAGCTAATGAAATGGTATAACATTTTAGCAAGTAATCATATACATATTACAATAATCTATTTAACGTCAATCGATTCCTTGATATACCTTTCTTTCATCGTATTTGCCTTCGTTATGGCTAGACTGTATGGGATATTGGTATTACCTATTTCTAATCATTTAATGTGTTTTATGCTGGTTTTTCTTTGATTGATGTACCTTTGTTTAGGTACACTCTTTCATTGATTAATTCTTTGGGAAATGGGTGGTTACATATTAGATTGCATATCTATGTGATAGTGGTGGAAATAAATTCTGGCCTGGGTCCTTCATTGAAGGTACTATTCTCATTTGACATATGCAAACATCCTACAATCATGAGTTAAACCGTGCCAATAATTCCTACCTCAGAACTATTTGGACCACCAGGTTGTTCCTGCATCTAGTCCCATGTTGGTTATAATGAATTCCTGTTTATCATCTTTGACTGCTTGCAGGAAGCCCCGGAAGTGACCAATTGTTGGAATGTGGTCCAATAAAAGCAGGACTTGATCTTCCGAAGTGGGCTGAAAATAATCATGATCATGATCTCTCCGTGTAAACACCCTCATACAATAATACAAAAAGGATATGTGAACAAACTTAATTAACATTAACTTCAATCAATTTGATTTGGTAAAAATTCAGAGACAGTATATTTGAATGAAACTCTTTCGTTGATCCTGATGTGTGGTACATATGGTCTATTTATGGCACAAATTCAGTCCTCTGAAATGTTTTTCACTGGATTGTTGAATCATTTTTAGATCTTTTTACTGTTTTGGTTTTACATGGTTTCTATCCGTGAGAAAAATCAACTAAATAAGTTGTTTGTAGATATGCATTGTAGTGTTTTGCATAGGATCCAGTAGAGCTCGGTATATATACTGTAAACTTAAAACTATCATCTGTACTTGTACTTGGTATAATGTTCCATAAACTAATTGTTATCTCAAAAGGATAAACATGTAATTGGAAATGTAAGCTATTAGGGGTCAATGTCAAATAACTATGCCGTCTAGGAGGACTGACGTTAAGTTGACAGCCCTAACCTATTCCCCAACTTTATTAATATGTTTGTATGCTTAGGGAAATAAAGATACTTAAATATATACAGAATACTCGCCTGTGCTTGAATCCGCGATCTTGTAGCTTTATCAATCACTTGGTTTGCCTCTAGCCGAGCAGCCAAGGAGGCTCTGTACTTCAGATTGTCAACAATAATTGGTTTGTGACTGGTCAGGAAGTCAAGAAGAAGCTTCACTTTGCTCAACAGTCTGGAGTTGGGGATGGAATCATCAACAAGTTGGTCCTCTACCTCCGGTTCTGCTCTTGGTCTGAAAGTAAGATATTGTCCAAGAGAGACATAAGTAGTTATATCAACTATCAAGTACCTCACTGAGAAAATTCCATGGGATTATATTATTACTACTATTAAATGTAATTAGCAAGCTGTAAAACTAATAAATTCTGAGAACATAAAATATTGATTATCTTTTCTATGATCTCACAATCAAAATATTGGGAATTGATGATTTTCGTAATACTGTGGAAAATAATCATCTGAGTAATGTATGACATGAATGTTTAATGTTCTGTCATTTAAGTAATGTAGTGAGAGCTATTTCAAATAAAACAATTAGTTTGGTCCTTTCCTATAGTTTAGCAATAGTTTCTTATTATGACATATGTGATGTGTTTCAAGAAAATGAGTCATAAGTCGCAAAAAATGGATTTTGAGATATCATTATATTTGAAAAGATGAGACCAAGTCGATTTCAATGATAGTAAACACTCTAATAATCTAATAAGTATTTCCAGATTTTAAGTTTGATATTTTTATTTTTGAAGAGAAAATTTTGCAATATTTCTGGGGAGCATTAACCAGTAAAGTAACTAAATGTACTCCATTTGAGGACCTTTAAAACGAGAGGATATATTACATAGATTATCCTGAAATTTGATACATCGGCTGACGTAATGATAGGTAATGGACTCCCCAAAAATCAGAACATTCCAATAAAGTGATCGTATGAAATAAACATTTTAAAAAATATCATTTTTGCGACTTATGACTCATTTTCCTAAAACGGATCACATATTTAAGGAAATATCGCGTAATGTTTATATGTATTTACACAGTAATTAGGAATATTTCAACCAATCAACTAAACCAGGGTAATGAATGATCCATTCACTTACACTTTCATCTTGGTCTTCGATTTTTGGTGAGCTGATGATCCTAGAATAGAGGAAGTATTTCAAACCTTAAATAGAATGAATACTATTACAATACCACTTTAATAACCATAACATCTAAACTGGTTCATTGTGTGGTGAAATTATTGAGCTCAAATAACTAACGTGGTATATAAATCTACTCACTGCACTTACTTAGGACCACTAATTTAAAGTTAGTGTAAATTGGGGTCTCCACTGGCTGCGGTAAGCTCTGTGGTAAGCTCTGTGGTAAGCTCCACGGTAAGTCTTGTGATGGTGCTGTGATGGTGAGAGGTGGCGAGGTTCTGTCTACATGGCCAGTGAACCATGTAGGCAAGATCTCATCATTCGTCTCCACCTACAGCACCAGCACAAACCATCGCAAGGCTTACCATAGAGTTTATCGCAGCCAGTGGAGACCACCATTAAGGGTTAGTTTTGATATCAATCCATGTATTCTATTCCACCTTACAGGACATTGGAAAAAACAGTGCTTCATGGCTTTCCTAAATCTATTTGAGCTAACACTACGGGAAATAACCAGGCTCCCGAAAACATCACACTGACGACGGCAGCAAGAGACTATTCAAGCCTAGTTTAAACATTATCGCTAATACTTATTACTAGCCATATTGATTAGTATATGTGTTGCACATCGTCGTTTTTAAGAGTTGAATAAGCTGCATTTATCAACAATTAATGGCTCTGAATTGTTTGGGCATATCCTCATCCTAAGCCACCAAGCCTGACGTCACCACAATTATTAATATTATATACCAGGGATATCTGGGGAATGATAATTTGAGTGAAAGCAAGAGGGTTTAAAACTAGTTCATTAGTTTTCAGTATCCAATGACACTAGGACCCAATGATTCTAGGTGCCGCTTTTGCATATTTTCAGACTTCAAGGCCCACCCCTCCTCAGACGCTAGAGGCCACTGACATTCAGGCACTGACCATTGACCACTATGAAACCGTCAAATAAGTACTCCCATCTATTGTCTGAAATATTTGCTTGTAAATGACAAGGCTAATCTGACCTGTTGCAAAAATGAATTTGAGTATTGTGGGAGATGTTTGCAATTCAGTTTAGAGATCTTGTGATGACCATCCTAATTGTAAGCATTTATTTATCCAGAATCAAATCTTCCGACTTTCCGCCCATTTAGCAGTCCCAATGCTAGGGCCCACCGGCCATCAAACATCACAGCTGCTAAAGCCCACCCACAATCAGCCGTGTATCCTAGCGTCAGATTTGGGTTGGGTCCTGGCACCTCGATGCATGGCCTAGCATCTGGGCCCAAGCGTCACTGGGCCCTAACGTCTGGATCCCAATAAGGACGATTGCTCATGGGATTAATTCAACTAGGAATAGCCATGTTTTTCCAGCTACTGGAAGCACTTTCACCACAGCAAATCAGGAACATATGTATTACGATTAACTTCTAATCCAGAGGAAAGGACTTAACCAAATTTAATGATGTATTTTATTGTGTTGCAGTTCACTTGCTTAGACTTAATTAGCTTAGACTTAATTATATCACTCCAAGCAATGTTTTTGTTCATCGGTCCCGATTGTGTATCACCAACAGTTGGCGATACTTACCGATGCTTTTATCAGCCAACTGTTGGGAGCAAATAGCTTTCCTGATGGCCTCCCGGCACTTGTAGTTATCAGCGACAGTTGCCAATGATTTTAAACAAGTTTGATTTACATGTGCGTTGCCTACATGTCGGCAATTGTAATCACCAATGTAGAGCCATTGCCGATATTCAGGACAACTCTATGGCCATGATACTTGGTTGCATCGCTACCATTGGGAACTTTTGTCAACGGTAAATGACAGGCGAGTGCTTGGCAGTGAGTTAATTACAGGAATATTAATGATTTTGATATTGTCTTCACCCTTGGGCCTTGCTCTATACACTTATCGGGGAATCTATTTTAATTCCATAACCATATGATAACACTTTATAAACACTTGTTCAAGCACTTATTCCAATAGTTGTATAAAAAGAAGCAACACACAATACATAATGCAATATTGACATGCATGACATATGCCAGGCTTGGTACTCATCAGGCAGTGAATACCTACCATCCACTTCACTGAGATGTTCAGGCTGCAAAATACATGTTGGGTTCTGTCAATTAATGCAATAACAAGAAAGACCTACAATTTGAAGAAACATTACTATTTGAACTTAAAGAAAATATTCATTCATTTAAAGTTAAAGTGTCCTCTCTCTGCCTACTTTCTTCACTCTCCCCACTTTTTGTTGAGATTACTGAATATTTGTATAAGATCTTCATAAGAATACCTTAATCCACTGAAGATGCTTGGTGATTTCTGGTTTCCATAGGCAGAGTTTGCATTCCACCCGTTTTGGTTCGGCCCGAGCATCAGAAAGAGACATCCAGAAAGATTCCTGGGGTTGACATTTGCATTGAAGTCTCAGACATATCGCATAGGTTTGACTGACATTAATCATTTTCAAAATTTTGTTAATGCCTTCCTTAATCTCATTCAGAATAGTTGAACATGCCTTGAAGTCATCTTCCTCATGCATTCTGACCCCCACCGAAATTGCTGATGTCCCTCCGCATACAACTTCTGCGACTTGTACTTTGATCTGGTTGGCTCCTTTAGTGATTTCGTATTTTGCACCATTGCAGTAGACCGTCCCTATTGTCTTCCATCCCTTCTCTGTCACTAGGTACGAAATAAGTTTACTTGTTAGACCAACTGGTATGAAGGTTTCTTTTGCTTCATAGTTATCATCTGTTGTCAGTTTTCTGTCAGTGGGTATAAAGTATACCCGTGGGGCTTGGTCAGAACTCCATCGATCGGACTCTTTCATCTTTTCCATTAAAGATGGAATCAGGAACCATTGTTGTTGTGAAGAATCTAGCCGTGCTTGAACACTCCATGGAAGTAAAAGAAAAAACCTCTGCATGATTTGAATGACATTTTCTGTATGGGGATTCCATAATTTCTTCGCTAGGCTAGGGTGCAGTTCACCCTTCTTCTCTAAATCGTGTAAATACTTGTCTTCTTCTTTCATTTCCGAGGGACATATAGCCTTTCTGATTTCCTGAATAAACCACGCTGGGTCTGTGATTATCAAATCAGTTTCCAAGTCATTGAAGAAAATCAGTTCTCGCTGGTCATGAAAATACTCTAGGACTTCTTTGAGTGATTCTTCATTCTCAGTGTACCCATGCTCTGTGATCTTCTCCATTGCGCTAGCCAGGGTATGGGTGCGTTCCTGCTGTAGAACGTCACGGATCCACAACCATCTCACTGGGAGTTCTACTTCAAAGTGCTTCAGGACTTTTTGAAGAGTTTGTTTCAAATCATCATACTTGCCTGGTCTCTTACTGGAGTACTTCAAATACTTGTGAATATTTATTGAAGCATCGTTGTCAGACATGAACTGTCTGATAAAAGATTTGATTCTTTCTAATCTCCGGTCTGCCAGCTTTGCAAAGAGACAAACGATTGATAGATAATTAGGGGCTACAAAACTTTGTAAATGTAAACAAAGGCACTTATTTTACATATAATGGTAATTTCGATGCAAGATATTTTTTAACTTTCAAAAAAGCACATTATGAAATAAATTGAAGCTATATTTTCACAATTTCTTAACCAAATGTTTTCAATATATTGTTAAATGCTTAAAACTTACTTTCATGTCTATTACATCTGCTTTCGTTGCAACAACAAGCAAAAGCGGAAGAGATGTATTTCCTTCTTTTTGGATAGATGATCTAACCAGAATCGATTTTAAGAAGAATTGAAGGAACTCTAGAAAGACAAAGATATAAATGAACATGTTCAGTATGACGAAAATTAAAGAGACCAATAACATTGTTATTTTTGTACATCACAAATGTTTTGAATGTAAGACATATATAGAACCTACCGAGGGGTCATTTTGTCAAAGGGTTATGCCATTGAGGATGGGGGAAAACCAAGGAGCGGAGCACAGCATAGCCGTGAGGTCTCCCTCCACAACTGAGATGGCATAACCCTTTGACAGAATGATCCTGATAGGCCATCAGCCAATGCACTCAAAATAGACTTTTCGTTCCCATGTCAGGGGTGCTACAAAATTTTTACATATTTTGGTAGACAATAACCTTAATAACTCAGGATTAAAAGTTCTGCATCCAATTTCCTGCAGTGTTTGAGTAAAGTGGATTTTAACAAATTAAATATTAAAAATTAAAAAAATATTCTGTAGCTCAATATGAGGGTTTTAGTGGTCTTTTAAAAATATATTCTAGTACACAATGCCATAGATAAAATAGGAACAATAATTGTATGTCCAATCTCCAACAGTGTTCATATAAAGTGGATTTAAATATAAAAAAAGGGAAAAAATTGGGAAAAAATGTGGAGCTCAATATGAGCCATTTAGTGAAATTTAAAATACATATTCTAGTACACAATACTGCAGATAACTCAGAAATAAATGTTCCCCATCAAAAACTTTAAAGTTACATATGCAATTTTTAATATTTAATTTTTAAAAATCCACTTGACTCAAAAACTGTAGGAAATTGGATGGAGAACTTTTAATCCTGAGTTATTAAGGTTATTGTCTACCAAAATATGTAAAAATGTTGTAGCACCCCCAACATGGGAACGAAAACTCATTTCTAGCCTACTTATTATATTGGCTCATGGCCTGTGAGGTAGGTTCTTTATTTATTTCACCCCAAAAATCAATAAAAGAAATCAATAAATCAAAATAAAAGAACTAATTTCAGTTTTCCGCCATTTTGTATGCATTTTGCGAAAGATGAAGAAAATAGTCCCTCTGCCACTGCGGCAATCTAGCGAGTCACGCTACTTGTCAGTCAAAGCTCTGCTCTGGTCAGACCAACAATCTACATGGTAATTTCTTGTCACCCAAAACAGTCTGAATCGTTCCAAAGATCAGGAATGGGACCTTCCCATACTAACAAAAGCTTCATTAGAATACTTTTTAAGGAACTCAATCATATAAAAAAAGATCAAATTGCAGTGGTTTTGGTTATCATCTACCACAAAATTTAGGACAGACGATCGGTAATTTTACTAATAGACGTTATAGTGTTGTAGGCTAGTCAATGGGCACACACACAAGCATCAGCGGGTTGGGCCTTCACTTATTCATTTCCATTCTAAATCAATATACTTTTATAGAATCAAAGATTTAAATTCCATTTTTTGGTGTACCCACTCATTTGGAGCTATAGGTTTAGTAACGTGTGTAATTATTTCCAGAGAATTTAGGAGAAATGATTGAGCCTTCTGCAATGATCTGTAGGCTAGCAAATCGGATATGCCACAGCACAGCCAAACGGAATAAACAGCTAGAGCGGTTTCCATAAGTCCTACGATCTTCCCTTTGAGCCAACCTCTGCTGACACTGACAACAACAACAGCAACAACAAAAACAACAGTGGCGTGTCCGATTCGGTACCCGATTCACTATAGGATCTTGGTTCATGGTGGGTTTACATCAATATACTTTAGCAAAATCAAATATTTCTATGGCATTATATGATAGAACTTTTGATTTTGAAGCAATAGCTTTATTATTTCCAGAGAAGTTAGGGTGAATGATTGACGATTCCAGTCAGAAATGGCGGCTCATTAATACACAATTTTTGACTTCCGGTGAACAGGCTTAAGTGCCGGATCTATTTGTTTGTATCAGCCTAGGGCGCGGTAATTTTCATGTTATCACCCGCCTTGACGAAGTGGGTGATACAATGCTGAAAGTATGTGCAACTCATCACAGGGGTGAAATAAACGTATGGTCGCTATATTGTGTAATACACACTAATCTCCTATTCCCCCTATAGAAAAGTTCCCAGGAACATTGATATCTATTGGCAGTATTGGATGCAACAACCACTGATGGAAAAGTATGAATAAAATCAATAGTTCAAATCCTCTTTTAATACGTTACTAGAACTAGAACTGATATTACAATGTTAAGAAAATAAATGTACCCTTTTCCGTTTTGGGCTGCATGCTGCACGGCATCTCATCCTCTGGTTGTGCTACTTCATCATCTAATTCATGCGACAGGTCCGTTACCAGTATGTAGAGGGTTTTGGGGGTGATGAACAATTGATGGATGGTGTAGTACACAGCCTGTAAACAAGCATATATGGCTGGAGTTTTGACACTGATTAATGGGTACATGTCACTGGTATGTAGAGGGTGTAAATAAAGATCAATATTGCACTGAATTAGGTTTGGAAGTATGTTTGTATTTGAAATTATTGCTCGCATTTTTAATTCAGGAAATTTTTACAAAACTATAGCACGCTCATCCGCAGATGAATTTTCGTTGTGCCCTGATAGAATTAAATTATTTTAGACATATATAGAGAGAGGGCATGAGTTATTATACAACCATTCGTATATATCATACATACATTTCATACAACATTGCATACTAATGGGTAGGTAAATAAGATGAATGAAAGATGAGTGAAAGGTGATGAGAGTTCCAGGCTATTAGATAATATTACACTTTGATAGATGTGTGAGAGTTTTGGTGAATTTTGAACACAGTTACGGATCATACTTGTTTCACATACAATCAATTGCATACAACTTATGTGATTTACAAAAGGAAGATAGGACAGTGAGGGTTAACCCAGTTACTGAGCTTTGTACGACAGCTACTAGGTCGATAACAGTAAACAAACAAACAAACTAGCCCAGGTGGGCGTATTACATAAGGACATAAGCAGAGGCACAATACAGTGTACTATATACAATGTTCCCACGCAGGGTGTGTCGGGAGTATTAGCATATGAGGTAGTAGTCAACAAATGCTAAGAGTATAAACAAGGTATTTATAGAGCCCCTGGAGCAAGCTGAGTGCCAGGACAGTAGTTCCAGGACGGTGTGCATTTACACCAATTACACCAGTTAAACCGGATCTTCCCCATGTGTCAGAGCTTTAGTTCTTTTTGGGTCTTGAGTAGATCTGCATTTAGGTACCATTTCATAAAAGTAAGTATTTTAAAGCTAGCTTGCTATCATCTTTTGCATGTGATTCTTTTGTATCATTCTTGCCAGTTTCCGCCATTCTTGCCAGTTTTAATGAAAGAGTATAATCACATATATTGGAAGACCTGGACGTCACCTTTCAGATGCGTGTCTCCTTTTTGAGAAAAATGCTTTGAATTGAATTTAATGAAATTGAAATCCTTCTGCGAGAAAAACACAGATCTTCCAGGTCACCCTAATAAGGGCCTATGTAAAATGACTGATTTATACTTGATAAGTTTGGTTGATGTAATAATTGGTACAGGTGTGGCTATGCACTTTATTCTTACACAATTCAATACTCTTTTCAAGTTTAGCAATTAAACCTACATTAAACCTTTTAATTTTCGTTCTACCACTCTTTCAACATCATATACTTTCATGTAAGTATGTATGTATTATTTACCAAAACATTTTCAATTCAATTCAATTCAAGAATTCGTTATTGCTTTGATCTTGAATTATGTTACAGAGTTTCAATAACGTGAACATGAAATAAATCATGCTGAGTAAAATATCATAAACAGTGTAACCATAGTAAATCCTCAATATCGGTTTCGTCGGTAACAGGTATATAGAGCATTGTTATACAAATATAAATATATACACTTTGGATTCACAGGTATAGAGATACCCAGGGTAGGTTTAGGTACTAAAGCAAGTTACCTTTCTCATCCACCTGAGTATCTCGATACAAATAGAGCATACGTCATGATACTTGACAAGCTGTCTGTCACTGAAACAGTCCAGGGCCCCCCAAGAAACATACGAATCTAGGGCCCCACCATTCTGACACTCCAATCTACATGGGGGTGTTGGGGTCCATATTTTCACCCAATCCCACAAATATTCATACAGGGTCCGAATTAAAGGTACATGGGGGTCCCCGTGCCGGCCCACCCCCCAACACTACAAAATCATTTTTTAAATTTTAATAAAGTTCTTCATAACTTTCAAGGAGCCAAATACATTTATATTATGTTCTAACTTCATTTCAAGACTATTTTATAACATTTCAATTCTTATGTTTGTACTAAGGGCCGCAGGCCCCCGCCACAGTTGCCACACAATCACTGCTCATATGTAACCTATTAGGTCAACTCCACAGTGGCTCTATCTATACTCGTAATCATAAACCTTAATATCTGGGGCTACCATCTATGTAAGATGGGCTGTTTATTTATATCCCTTTATATTTATTATCTATCAACAAGGCTCATTAAAAAATACATGTCATGCTTGGCCTTGGTTGTTAAAGTTTCTCGTCCTGTATAGCAGACAAATTTTGGCTGAGACCAGTTTTAGGGTATTTTTCATATGATGCTTAAAAGTTAATAAATCATCAAGAGTAAAGCCAAGGTATTTATCATTATGTACCTGCTCAAGAGTTGAATTGCCTAGTTATAGATTTTTAGTTTAGTTAATAGAAGTTTTGAGTTTTTTTCTTTGTGGGGTACCACAATGCAAATGATGTGTTAAGCGACAACTTGTTTACTCTACACCAAGTGTAAACATTATTCAGATCGTGCTGAAGGTTGTCATATAGGCTGTCAATATTTTTATTATTAAAGAATAGAACCGTGTCATCTGCATATTGCTGTATAGGCATGTCCTACCACAGAATGGAGGATATTAATATAGATTGTGAATAATATCGGTCCAAGCATTGTACCTTGAGGCATTCCATAGGTGACTGTACCCTCCTTTGAGTTTAACCCATTTAGCTGTGCTATTTGTTTTCTATTTGATAAGTAATTTGTGAACCAGAGTTGTTCCATACCCCGTATTCCATATGCTGCCTATTTATTTAAAAGAATCTGGTAGTTTACAGTGTCTTTTAGCTGGTGTTAATTTAAGTTAATACTTATATTTGTGAGAAACCAACTTGCCTTAATAGAAGAAGGTATGGTAGGTCTATGATATAACTGCAGTAACACGTTACAATTTTGGGTGACTGTTCAAACACTGCTGCATATTTTGAATATCTTATCCCCTACACAAGCATGAAAATTCATGTTACTGCTCAAATACTCACTTGTCCTGCAAAGTCCCAAAATTGTATGTACACATTTGGTCTCAGCTTCAGTTGTAACATATCTCCCCACGACATCTTTGCGTTGTTTTGAAGCTTATTGGTTAGGGTCGGAAATTACAACATGAATCGATGTAGAATACATTAAAAGTTGATAATGATTTCATTGATAACCACTTCTGATAATATATCATGAAACAAGTAAGTTCTGAATATTCAAAATACAGATGTTGGGAGTGCCCAGAATCATTCATGTTATAACATATGATTCTAAAGAAGACGTACTGGATAAACAAGTAAAAATTACTAGTCAAGTCATTTATACTACGACTGAATGGGTTACTCACTTTGAGCGGGAAGAATACGCCCATTTAATAGTTTGTTCATTTCTGTACGCGTTGAATAAAGAGCGCGTGGCCGCCGATGTAAAAACGTTTTTGATTGGTCAGTAATGTTTGATATGGTGACGTCATCGCTGCGTCGACCAATCAGAGACAAGCTTACTCCATGATTCGGCATGATCAAAACTAAAGATGGCCGCACGTCTTGGACATGCAGCCAGCCTGTAAGTGTAAGATTGGCCTTTTTTTTAATATTTCCAAGTCGTAGTATAAAGAAAAAACTGTACTTAAGGTTGGAACTACTTGTGTAATTCAATGGCTCTTGTTAAAACTTTCTTTTGTATCCAACGCGCGACCTGCGGCCGCTTGTTGGATACAAAAGAAAGTTTTAACTCGAGCCATTGAATCACACTTGTAGTTCCAACCTTGCGTACAGTTCTATCTAAATCCCCCATACAATCATTGATACTAAAAAAGAACTATAGGGCAGATATTCATGTCATATAAAAAAAAGAACTATAGGATAAACAAGAAAATAAGAAAATATACTTCTGAAGGCGAATCGATTCTCTCCATAGATTCTGCAAGAGCTTTCCATGATTCTTTCTCTTGGGCATTTTCTGCAAGCAGAGAACAGCAATAAATAAAAATAAATTCTCTGACTCTTTATCATACCATGATGAAGGTTCTCCCTGAAAAACCAAACTGTTGGAATCACAACGTCATACCAACAACTGAATGATAAAAACGATTTCGCTAAAATTGCTGACTTTCTAGTTTTGGTGTTCTAGCAATTTTATACAACCTTTAGGATTTCATGCTCATTAACAATATATAGTTATGCCCGCACTTTACAAAGAACTAATACTTATACATTCTAAACCCAACCTTAGCTCCTACACAAAACCCCTAGTCAACCCAAGTCAACACCCGCATAAGGCATACATGGGAAAAAGAGATCCAATTACCATGATCTGAAATGTACAACCTTCAAGTGTGCTTTCTGTACTAATTTAATCTTGGAAAATAAATATTTTATTATTATTATCATTACAAGTTAAACGGTTCTGAGATCTTCCCCTAGCCCCTTCAAAATCAGTCTTGGACTACATTTCTCCACACTGGAAAAACAGTTGTCAATGACGCAGAAAAGGAATGTGCTTAACTAATGAAATTACGTTATATTATTGCATCTGCGAGCCCGGCTGACAAACCATAAATCATGATCTTTTATGTTCACTTAAAGCACCCAAACAAATAGTTAAACCCATCGTAGAGAAACATACCTTACATGCTTTTAGAGCTCTTTTTCTTCGCATTCCAAATTTCTACCTCATGTTGATATATTTTATTGGGAAATAGCCACACCTCCCGGTTGTCCTAATCGACAAAGGCCTAATTTTACCTGGCGAAACTCTCAATTTCAATCTTACTGAAAATTCTGTGCTTTCTCAGATTTCTCAGCATCAAATGGATAGTTTTGTTTAGCGATGGAAGTAGTTCCCATATTAATAGGCTGCATGGTGCCTGACAACTAATTATTTTTCATTGATATTTTATTATCAAAATAATTTGTTATCATTTAATAATTACAGGCTCTGTAGTTTGGGTTTAAAACAGATTTAGTTTCATGAATAGCTTTTCTAGTTATCCCTTTTTTACTAACTTATCATTATATATCATTATTTTCACTTTTTCACCTTCAGCTTAAGATTCTACTTTTAATTTTTATCAAATATGATATAAAACTGCGGAAACTTAAGGGCACATTCTGGGACATTTGTGTGAATCAGCTAATGGAGCAATGCATAAATCAATGATTACTAAATAAACTTGCCTTCGTCTAAGGACCACTGTCCAGTAACCTTTGATGCCACATTTACAACTTTGACATCAGCAAGGTTGGTGCTGTAGTGCTCTTCTGTAAACCTTTTACCAAGTAAAGAGTTTAACAACGAAGTTTTTCCAACAGAGCAGCGACCAAGAACGACAACTCTGGGCCGGCAGGTCTTCAAAGTGTCCTCTTGCAGGGCCTCTTGCATTAATCCTAAGGGTAGATAGACAACCTCATGAGTATTTGCTTTTAGAATACTTTCCAGAATATAGCTATTTAGGCTCTACTTTGAAAGCTGCAGTATGGTGATGCAGTTTGGTTGATCCAAACTGCACACATGATGAATACAGCTTCTATCATTACATGTGACACAATGACGCAATTTGGTTGGTGCAGAGTAGGCCTGACTTAAAAATAATGTTGTCTATAGCTGTCAACACATTGTAGTGTATTGAGCCTCATTAAACTAAAGTTAAGGTAAACAAGTAACATCAACATTTTTACAATTTTACCAATAACCGTTACTGTTTTTATAATATTATCATTTTAAATAAACGATTAATTTTGCTCATAATAACAAGCCCAATAACTGAACACATTTTTATGGATGAGTCATTTTGTGTGTCTCACTTGAGAGTGTGACAACATCGCCATCTTTGACGTCATACAGTGACTGCGCATGGGCGACCTAAACAGCAACAAGATGATGTGCATGACAACCCCTGCGACGATTAATTTCTTTCATTAAAACTGTTGCACATGAACAAATTTGGGGATATTTTTTGGGGGGATACTTTTTTTAAGTGAGTAAATAGTTGCAACTTTTTCTAGAACCCTGCGACGCCATGTCATTGAGCATGCGCAGACCGATCCGCAACACTTGGATCTAAAGGTAAGGAAGGGGACGGCGGGAGGCTGGGAAGGATCTAATCTTACACATGCACCATGAATCACCTTGGCATGATTTGGGGGCAGAGGTCAGTCCAATAAGAGAAGTGTTAGGGCAGCAGAATATTTCTTGGGAATGAATTGGTGTTTTGTTTGGTGAAGTGTTTTGCTGAGTATAAATAAAGCTGGAGGAAAAGCCTTCAGTCACTCTTGCCTGGGCCAAACATGACAAACTTCAATGAGCTCTGACTTCTTCTCTACCAACTCAATACAACACCAAACCTATGGGCAAATGCACCTAGATTCCTAAAAAATACCCCACCCCAGAATCAGACATGGACCCTAACATCTGAAGATGGAGGGGCAATAATGTTTGAAATTTGTGCCCTAATGCCCATAGTACTGAATAGACTATGCCGGGTAGGATCTATGTCCCTAATCATGAATCAATAACAAATCCATAATACAGAAACAATTATTATATTTCTGTAGACTGTCACTCTGCAGAGAAGTATAATGACAAACACAAATATTACTTACCAACTGTTTATGTATCCACATGATGAGTAAGAAGCAATGAAATAAAGAAATAAGAGTATGTCTGTTAAAACAATACTTGTTACCCTGAGTAGACTATATTGCTGTTTGGTACTATAAACCTGAGCATTCATCAATACTAAATCTATGAAACAGAAACAATTATTATATTTGTTATCATATATCTGTAGACTATCACTATGGAGAAAAGTATTAATGAAAAACATAAATATTACTTACAGACTGGTTATGGATCCACATGATGAGTAAGAAGCAATGAAATAAAGAAATAAGAGTAGGTCTGTTAAAACAAGACTTATTAACCTGAATGGACTGTACCAGTTTGGTACTATGAACCTCAGCATGAATCAATAATAAATCCATAATACAGAAACAATTATTATATTTCTGTAGACTGTCACTCTGCAGAGAAGTATTAATGACAGACACAAATATTACTTACGGCCTGTTTATGGAACCACATGATGGGTTGGTAGCAATGAAATAAAGAAGTAAGAGTAGGTCTGTTAAAACAAGACTTATTCGCCTGAATAGACTGTACCAGTTTGGTACTATGAACCTCAGCATGAATCAATAATAAATCAATAATACAGAAACAAGTATTACTGGTATTATTATTATTACTATTATTATTGGTACTATGAACCTGAGCATCAATCAATAATAAATCAATAATAGAGAAACAATTATTATATTTCTGTAGACTGTTACTGTGCAGAGAAGTATAATAACAAACACAAATATTACTTACGTTCTGTTTATGGATCCACATGATGAGTTAGAAGCAATGAAAAAAAGAAATAGGAGTAGGTCTGTTAAAACAATACTTATTAACCTGAATAGACTGTAACAGTTTGGTACTATGAACCTGAGCATGAATCAATAATAAATCAATAATACAGAAACAATTATTATATTTCTGTAGACTGTTACTGTGCAGAGAAGTATAATAACAAACACAAATATTGCTTACGTGCTGTTTATGGATCCACATGATGAGTAAGAAGCAATGAAATAAAGAAATAAGAGTAGGTCTGTTAAAACAAGACTCCTTAGCATGAATACATTATTGCTGTTTGGTACTATGACATTGAGCATGAATCAATACTAAATCCATAATACAGAAACAATTATTATATTTCTATAGACTGTCACTGTGCAGAGAAGTATTAATGACAGACACAAATATTACTTACGCCCTGTTTATGGATCCAAATGATGGGTTGGTAGCAATGAAATAAAGAAATAAGAGTAGGTCTGTTAAAACAGGACTTATTCGCCTGAATAGACTATACCAGTTTGGTACTATGACCCTGAGCATAAATAAATAATGAATCAATTATACAGAAACAATCATTATATTTCTGTAGACTGTCACTGTGCAGAGAAGTATTAATAACAAACACAAATATTACTGACAGACTGTTTATGGATCCAAATGATGAGTAAGAAGCAATGAAATAAGGAAATAAGAGTAGGTCTGTTAAAACAAGACTTATTAGCCTGAATAGACTGTACCAGTTTGGTACTATGAACCTCAGCATGAATCAATAATAAATCAATAATACAGAAACAATTATTATATTTCTGTAGACTGTCACTGTACAGAGAAGTATTAATAACAAACACAAATATTACTTACGTGCTGTTTATGGATCCAAATGATGAGTTAGAAGCAATGAAATAAAGAAATAAGAGTAGGTCTGTTAAAACAATACTTATTAGCCTCAATAGACTAATGCTGTTTGGTACTATGAACCTCAGCATGAATCAATACTAAATCCATAATACAGAAACAATTATTATATTTCTGTAGACTGTCACTCTGCACAGAAGTATTCATGACAGATACAAATATTACTTACGCCCTGTTTATGGATCCACATGATGGGTTGGTAGCAATGAAATAAAGAAATAAGAGTAGGTCTGTTGAAACAAGACTTATTAGTCTGAATAGACCATGCCAGCTAGGTTCTGTGACCCAAAGCATGAATGAATAATGAATCATGAATAGAGAAACAATTATATTTCTATAGACTGTCACTGTGCAGAGAAGTATAATAACAAACACAATTATTACTTACATGCTGTTTATGGATCCACATGATGAGTTAGAAGCAATGAAATAAAGAAATGAGAGTAGGTCTGTTAAAACAATACTTATTAGCCTGAATAGATTAATGCTGTTTGGTACTATGAACCTCAGCGTGAATCAATAATAAATCCATAATACAGAAACAATTATTATATTTCTGTAGACTGTCACTCCTCAGAGAATTATTAATGACAAACACAAATATTACTTACAGACTGTTATTGATCCACAAGATGAGTTAGAAGCAATGAAATAAAGAAATAAGAGTAGGTCTGTTAAAACAAGACTTATTAGCCTGAATGGACTGTACCAGTTTGGTACTATAGACCTAAGCATGAATCAATAACAAATCCATTATACAGAAACAATTATTATATTTCTATAGACTGTCACTGTACAGAGAAGTATTAATAACAAACACAAATATTACTTACATGCTGTTTATGGATCCACATGATGAGTAAGAAGCAATGAAATAAAGAAATAAGAGTAGGTCTGTTGAAACAAGACTTATTAGTCTGAATAGACTATACCAGCTAGGTTCTGTGACCCAAAGCATGAATGAATAATGAATCATGAATAGAGAAACAATTATATTTCTGTAGACTGTCACTCTGCAGAGAAGTATTAATGACAAACAAAAATATTACTTACACACTGTTTATGGATCCACATGATGAGTAAGAAGCAATGAAATAAAGAAATAAGAGTAGGTCTGTTAAAACAAGACTTATTAGCTTCAATAGACTAATGCTGTTTGGTACTATGAACCTGAGCACGAATCAATACCAACTCATTTATACAGAAACAATTATTATATTTCTGTAGACTGTCACTCTGCACAGAAGTATTCATGACAGATACAAATATTACTTACTTGCTGTTTATGGATCCACATGATGGGTTGGTAGCAATGAAATAAAGAAATAAGAGTAGGTCTGTTAAAACAAGACTTATTAGTCTGAATAGACTATACCAGCTAGGTTCTGTGACCCAAAGCATGAATGAATAATGAATCATGAATAGAGAAACAATTATATTTCTGTAGACTGTCACTCTGCAGAGAAGTATAATAACAAACACAAATATTACTGACAGAGTGTTTATGGATCCACATGATGAGTTAGAAGCAATGAAATAAAGAAATAAGAGTAGGTCTGTTAAAACAATACTTATTAGCCTGAATAGACTGTACCAGTTTGGTACTATAATCCTTAGCATGAATCAATAATAAATCCATAATACATAAACAATTATTATATTTCTGTAGACTGTCACTGTGTAGTGAAGTATAATGACAAACACAAATATTACTTACACACTGTTTATGGATCCAAATGATGAGTTAGAAGCAATGAAATAAAGAAATAAGAGTAGGTCTGTTAAAACAAGACTTATTAGCCTGAATGGACTGTACCTGTTTGGTACTATGAACCTCAGCATGAATCAAAACTAAATCAATAATACAGAAACAATTATTATATTTCTGTAGACTGTTACTATGCAGATAAGTATTAACGATGAACACTAATATAACTTACGGACTGTTTATGGATCCACAAGATGAGTTAGAAGCAATGAAATAAAGAAATAAGAGTAGGTCTGTTAAAACAAGACTTATTAACCTGAATAGACTGTACCAGTTTGGTACTATAGACCTAAGCATGAATCAATAACAAATCCATTATACAGAAACAATTATTATATTTCTATAGACTGTCACTGTGCAGAGAAGTATAATAACAAACACAAATATTACTTACATGCTGTTTATGGATCCAGATTATGAGTTAGAAGCAATGAAATGAAAAAATAAGAGTAGGTCTGTTAAAACAATACTTATTAGTCTGAATAGATTTTGCCAGTTTGGTTCTATGACCCTAAGCATGAATTGATAATAAATCCATAATACAGAAACAAATATTATATTTCTGTAGACTGTCACTGTGCAGAGAAGTATAATAACAAACACAAATATTACTTACATGCTGTTTATGGATCCACATTATGAGTTAGAAGCAATGAAATGAAGAAATAAGAGTAGGTCTGTTAAAACAATACTTATTAGCCTGAGTAGACTATTGCTGTTTGGTATTATGACCCTAAGCATGAATCAATAATATCACCCCACTGCCTAAATCAGGGAATCTTCGCCTATTCCTGCATCTACAGCCTATAGCGTTTGGTCCCTCTGCCTTCAAAACTTCTGGAACATGTTATTTGTTTAGCTTTAAAGAGGCTCATGAACCTGAGCCAAATTGAACCAACGTCAATCCTTCTATTATAAATACAATACCTGAATGATGGAATACCTGAATAATAGCAAAGAACGTTACTAAATGGAAAAATATCAGATAAATTAGACATTAACCTCGGTTTACCCCAGGGAAGCCTGTTGGGACCACTTATCTTCATTATCTGTGTGAATTATTTGCCCGCGATTTGCCCGCTATTACAAACTATAAATTCAACCCAAAATAAGAAAATTATAATTAATTAACGAGGATGGGTCTTAATGACCCTCCCCCACTTAGTTGATTACTCATTAGCGACCCCCCCTTATATGGTTTAGGGGGGAAGGGGGAAGGGGGAGAAGGCGGAGGGGGGAAGGGGGGAAGGGGGGAAGGGGGGAAGGGGGGAAGGGGGGAAGGGGGGAAGGGGGGAAGGGGGGAAGGGGGGAAGGGGGGAAGGGGGGAAGGGGGGAAGGGGGGAAGGGGGGAAGGGGGGAAGGGGGGAAGGGGGGAAGGGGGGAGATTGTGTAAATATACGTTCAACAGTGCAGACAGAGCTGTCCCTGATATATATGTTACCCCTCTGACGGCCACTTCTATAAGAATTTAGGTCAAAGTGACCTAGTTATTTAAAAGTGCTTCTCACACGTTGATACATTGCACCAAAAATGTGTAGTGAACCTCGGCAGTTTATCGTACCAATCTGAGGCTGTAGGCTCTTCTACAGGTAATTATCAGTAAATGGTGACACTAGTTATCCGGCCCATGATAAACGTCTTGCTATTCCTAGACAACTCAGGTTTGATATTCCTTTCAACTAAGGGAAAGTAAAACTGGACAAAGATCTCTGTTTCCATAGCTTTATTTCCCCCACAGTGCTCACGCACAAGATACAAAGTCAGCTGGGTTAACTAAGACAATGGTAAGTGATACAGGAGATATGCAATGCATCAACAATCGGCAATACAGCACACATTTTGGTATACACAATTAGTTGATAGGTAACCTGTAAATAGGGTAAAGATTGACATTTCATTCAGGATAAGAACGGAACAGATCCGAAAGGACAGAGTAAACAATCCACAAAAGGTGAGATATCACAAGGCAATGTGGATATACAATAAGTAAGAAGTAAAGCACCAATAGAGAATTAACAATGAAAATTCAAGAGTACAAGCAGGAGTAATATTGTGACCCGCGCATGTTATACAATAGATCGCGACATCTCTAATTACAGTGTGAGAATAAATCGGATTCAGCATACCAATACAGCCTTTGACAAGTAGGAGCTTCAGTAGACCTGCTACAGCTATATGTACTGCATGTCAAAATATTAAGTTTTAGGGTGGAAAAACTTCTCACTTTCCACACAGAGAAAAAAATTCTGGGGAGTCCGGGGTCGGATATTGGTCAGCATCAGTATTTATGGCAAGTCCAGCATTTGTATTCATCAGGAGTTGGTTACATCAGTGACGTCAGGGGTTCCCATTTCCGCTTGTCAAGGAATCAAGTCATCATCAGGTCCATCCGGCCATTTGTCCATAATCACAGTCCATAAGTTGCATCCATGGGCATTTGTCACGGTTTCACGCCCAGCACACAGTAGCTGGACCTACTTCTACTTCTCTCCGGTATCATCCATTCCAATCTCCAGAATATTAGCGGGATTGATACCTGTGGTGGCAGGAGCGGTAGGCCTGTCCCTTCCAGGGGTCACCGGCATTGGTGGCGTTATTGGTTTTGGTAACTGTCGGAAGAAATGGTACCTTCGCTCTATCATACAGACATGTCAACCATTTTCTCAATCACTTATACTCGCTCATTTGTACTCCTCTGTACTCTATGAAAGTGGCAAATAAAAAACAACTTATCTTATCTTATCTTATCTGGAATGATATGGGCATGGGGGGGTTTGGCATCAAACCACCACTCGTGGTTTGGGGGCTCATGAACTCATTCATGAGTCGACCAAACATAAGGAACTGCTGCATGCTTTCGGTACTTTTTCCTTCTCTGTCGGGGTTCCAGTTAAGAGTAGCACTGACAGTGGTACTCTGCTCACATCCAGGGATGGTGGCCGGACTCGTCTGAAGGGGATGCTTCTGGGCATCTTCAAGCTCTCTCTGAGATTCTCTTCTCTGAGAGCTGCAAGTTCCTGCACTTAGTCAAGGACCGTTTGCAGCTGACGTAGAGGTTCCGTCAGAGTTTTAGTCTAGACTTCTGGGTCAGGATCGCCTTGGAGGCCTGCTCCAGCACCCCTTTGACCTCTGTTGGCCAGTAGCTCAGCAGTTGGAACAGGTAAAGGCAACTGGGCCATTAACTCTTCAGCCCCCCTCTTTGGGGGCCGGCGGAATTCCATAGCTGCTGCTTTTGGAACTGAATCGGGATCGATTCCTCTTCCTCTCTGTCTTACCGGACTGAGCATTAATTGAGCTCAATGTTCTGGTGGCAGCACTGGTACTTAGCTTAGCAAACCCAGTCTCTTTAGAGGCTGACTTGGTCACGGTCTGCCGGACAGTGTGCAGATCGGCACCAGTCAAATATGCTGTCCGTTGGAACAATGAGTTTGTCTCGCTCGTAGGCATCACTGTGTTTGCCTTCTCGACAGCTTTGTCCCAGCTAAATTTGTGAGCTACTTTCTCAACGTATTGGAGGTGTCTTATTAGTTCTAGCCTCGGCAGACAGGAGGAGGACAGGCAGGTTCACACCTCTCTCCTCTGTGCGTGTTCCTCACAGAAGTAGCGGAACAAGCGGGGATGAGTGGAGTATGACTTCACTCCGGAGGTATTCATCTGGAGATACCTGCACACAGCAAAGAGGCAGCGGAAACCTGGTCTCCACAAGGTTGCTGTACTCGCCACCTTCTGGTATGTACCTGCATCCGTAAGTTTCTAACAAAGCAGGCTGAGCCACAGCCGGGTCTCGTATCTGTCCATCAGATCATCAGAGAACTTGGCAGACTCATCTTCACTCTCGTCGTTGGGTGGAATAAACTTTCCACTCTCATCCTGGGCGGGATTGATTGGTAGTAGATCAGAATCTTTCGTAAAAGGTATGAAAGTCTGTCATCTTTTCCAACTCTGGGAATATAGCCAACCGTTTCCGGTGAATTTACATCACTCTCTTCTTGGGGGTTTTGACCATGGTCTGGCCTTTCATGCCCTTAGGCTTGGTCACTGCGGAGGCCATGGCCATGCTTGGTGAATCGATATCCATTCACTCCACGTTAAGGATTCACAGGATTCTCTCAGGCACTCTCACAAGGGTTTGTTGGCAGGTTTTAGTTCTCTGATCCTATAACATAACATTACAGTTCTAGTCACAAGAGAGAATGCAGCCGGAAAATCTATTTACACATAACTTAGGTGAAAGTTGCCCCAAAAGACAACAGATATGGCTATTATGGTCTCTCAGGGTATTCTAGTCCTAAAATACACAGGTCTGAGAACATATAATGTACCAAACAAGCTAGATAATTGAAAAAATCATCCTAGCGTGGCCCAATTCACGTCCACATCCAAGATGGCAGTTGGGTCATAGCTTTGGTGCTTCACGCATCAAAACACTGAAACTTACGGTATGAATATAAGGTATGAATGTATAATACAGAGACATGTGTGATCTTCATGAGAAGAACGAAGCTGCTGATTTGATAATCTAAATGAAACTACAGATCTTCCTCCAGGATCTGGGTTAAGAGTAGGGGGTGTTGCCTGTGATGTAATACCCATGGCCTAGCATGAATAAGTAGACTTGCACAGTACTGGGTAGCTAAGCATAATTAGTTATTTTAGTAAGGAGATAATATAAAAAATGGGTGATAATTAATAATTAATATAAATATAATGAGGTTACACAATGTTACGTAATGTTACATAACAGTGACGACCATCAACATCATGTTAAAATACCTCTCCTCCTTCAAAGCAATCATACAGAATCATTTCATAAGTTTCATGCAACAACTCAACTCATAGAACGATCACAGTAGAAAGCATACAAGTTTACAGGTCAGAGTCTAGGAGCAAAGTGACCCACAAGGCAGAGCAAACTGGTGAACTCTGATGCAGCCACCTGTAGCGGCAACCCGGTGCAATGCTAGTTGACTCACTCGCCACATGACCACAGTGCCAAGCTCCCACCACTGTCTGCTGGATAATGTTACCCAATTTTGCAAGCTTAGTTCAGTTATATGCTCCCTGTAACTGAGGTAACTGTATGTAAAATTGACTACTTCTCCACTCACACAGGGTAGAGGGGAATTCCAGTGAATTCACCCAAAAATGACACTGTTGCTAGCAGCTGTTTCAAGGTCTCCAGACCAAGATTCAGAGCTAGTACACTATGGAGTCGGACTCTTCCCTTAACACAAGTCTAACTTCAAGCCACTCACAGCTCTCACAGTTTCTGCAGGGGCGTCGCTACCGGAGGGGACGGGGGGGACATGTCCCCCTACTTTTGGTGGCAGCCTAAAAAGGTCCAAGCCCAACGGCTCTAAAGAATTTCGTCTCAAAATCTAAAAAAAGATCCAAAGCCCTCATAACAACCTTCGTTCTAGAGCCTTTTAATCAGGGACGTCCCTACTTGGGCAGACTTTTGGTGGCAGCCTACAAAAGGTCCAAGGCTGTAGAATGTTTTTACTCTAAAAAGATATATGTTTCATGATTGGAAAATCTAATTACATATACATATAAAATGATGCGTTTGCGTTACTAAAAATAATTATGAAATAATGTTTAAACATCTATATTTAAAGACCTTTTAGAACTCTAAGCATAAGACCAAATAGACAAACGTACCCCATACATAACAAACAGCCATACATACAGTATTATATGGATTTTACTAGCGGAGGATGTTTAATTTTTATCCATATTGCAGATAAATAATAATTTTCATATCCAAATCTCTTTTCAAAAATAGAAAAATAAGTGTTATTGTACCGTTTCCAAGTATGTTGTGTTGTTTTCAATAGATTACTGAGCATAATGGGCCTAGTCCCCTAAACCGATTCTCATGCTATTTTGCGCCGCAGGGGACCCTTTTCTACTAGATTGCATGAGAATAGGCTTAGTGAACTAGGCCCTTTAGATACATGTACAATTACACTTGGGGAGAAATTATTTTTTTGTCCATTTTATAGAAAAATGATAGTTCCATGTACAAGTCCCCATTGGGAGGTACAATTATTGGAACTTATCAGGCCTTGTACTGTATCAAACTATGTTGTAGATTTGTTGCAAATGAACGTCTAAGCTTTAGACACATATACATTATATATTGGATCAATGTCACTTATGTCACAAATATATTTTGCTTGGACCCACTACACTCTCATATATTTCTGAGGAGAACCCTGAATGGAGATCCATTTTTCGCCTACTCAATTCAAGGCAGGGTTCCCACAGCTGGTAATTTTGATTGTGGGGTTTTAAAGGCGTTAATAATTATTAATTTTCAAAGTGCATCAGCAATTTTCGATCTGAGGCTTACAGCCATATAAAATCAGTGAAATGTACTCAAATGGCACTCATTTTCTAAAAAATGTTTCTTGGGGGACCATGCCCCTAGTACTCATATGATGGCTATGACACAGTTGAGTCATTTTTCTGAACCAGTTATTTTAGTTTCCTTTATAACCAGCAACATTCATCTCATCTCAGGCAACATAAATGTTTAATTTTAACAAGCAACATTTTCTGTTAAAATGAAGTGCTCATGTGTATTTTATAGGCATTTTCTTATGCTAACAACTTTTTTTTAAAAATTTAAAAATTTAAAAACCAATACACATAAATGACCTGAAGGACGACTGCCTGTGCCCCCCTACCCCGCCACCCCCATTACTGTATAAGGAGGATTGTGAAACCATGATTCAATTGATAAAGGATATTGAAAAAATATCTTCTTAGGTATTCATAAAATCGGAAATCAGCTGAAAGTCTGACATTAATTTAGCATCCCTGATAATACAATTTCACAGCAATGAAATATTCTTGACCATTACCCAAGCCCCACGAATCGGAAAACAGCACACTTGAAAAAACTAAAATAATTGCAAGAGCCCGCTTTCAACCTTGCTATCATGCACCTTCCCTTGAATCTTAACAATTTCTTATAACATAGATTGTAATGTAATTTTCTATGATCATTATTTAATTACTGTTGTAATTTCTTGCTATGATACATAGGCATAATGGTGATTTGTAATAGTATACTTTAATGTATAAAAATAATTAATCAAAGACAATGAAATGACACCCTTGGAAGTCATCAGTTTCATAAGATAATTTTAAGAGCTACTCGTTGTACACAGAAAAATTAAAATAAGCAATTTATGCTTTTTACTGAAAGAAAATGTTTTTCAAATTTTTCAAAACAAATCGTATACCAGTGCTAATGCAGCCTGAGCCAAAGCTGATATTGTGTCGTGGCTGCCAAAAATATCACGTTCGTCCTAGCTGTTTATGGCGAGCGAATCAAGAAAAGAAGAGATCTTTGTTATTGACGACCCAAAGTTTAACCCCGATCGTAAAAGCCGAAACTGTAACAACTCACCTGACAATGGAGAAGGCGCAATTGGCCTCTGTTGCGGGAATCGGGGTGGATGATGTTCCTGATAGAGGTTCAGCAGAATATTTGAAGTTAGTGGAACAGTGTATTGTCAAAAAGCAAGCAGAGGCTGATCAAGCCAATTTGCTATTGAAGACCCAAGAGGCCGAAGAAGCACTACGTCACTTGTCAATTTCTCCAACCGGCTCTGGCGGCGGGAGTCCCGGCGGCAGTTCGCCTCACTCTCCTGGTAATCCATTCAACAAAACGCCTGCCGCTTCTATCCCAGGTATTTGTCGTCCTGAAAGTTATTTCCCTGATATGAAATCGTATCGTGATCTTTCCTACAGGAATATGGTACATGGATGTGTTCGAGTGCTTCAAGATATGGTTGACAGTGGGGCTTCCATTGACGGCTATTTGGGGCACCTACGCTATGTGACATTCAAGGCAGCAAAAGAGAGATATTTGGATTCTGCCATTTTGGATTATGAGAGGAGTGTTACCACGAAAGTTCTGTCCCGCCACCTTGAGGAGTGACCTCACGTTGACACTGAATCTGATTGTATGTACTTATGCCCAGAGAACATGAGAAGCCTCTACTATCGCCCGCCGCCATCTTCCTACGCAAGGTCCCAGAACTCGAAGGAGAGTTCCAAACCATTGTCACCTCACTATGACTTTCGCAACAAGTGGGTTGCGGACGCATGTTGGAAGTGGAACGATGGGAGGGACTGCTATAATTGTAGATACCACCATGGAATATGCGGTTTGTGCAAGGGCCCCCATCGTTCCAAGACATGTGAGATCCAGTTAAAGTGGCTCCGCGAACACGCCTCTCCGGATGTTGCCACCGGAAGTGCTGACGGAAGTGGCGAACTCTCTCCACCGTTGGGTCCAAATTGATGGCAATATGGCGGCCATGTTTCGTTTTCACCAACCTTGACAACTACAGATACCCAATTATTTCTCGGATTACCGACTACTGCTTCTGATGATGTAATCTCAGACTTATATTTACCTGATCTCTTCAATCGCTGTGCATCTGAGACTGATCACGGCTATATGGAAGGTGTTATGCGTCAGTTTCGTCCGAAAGGTTGGGCTACTTGGTTGTGCGATAATGGCCGCCTTGACGAGGATTCTCACTGGCTCCTTGATGGTGTCTGGAATGGTTTTCGCCTGGTGAACAAAGATTCCTCGATTGCTGCTTATGAATTGTCAAATTATTCTTCTTGTTTCTCCAATGATAATGCTACCAAACTTGACAGATTGATCTCCAAAGAGCTGTTGGCTGGCAAGTTGTCGTTCGTGGACTTTCGGCCTCACTGTGTACACGCCATGGGGGTTATTAAAAAATCGAATGGTGGCATTAGACCAATTACTGACTGTAGTCGCCCAAAGGAGAGTTCTGTTAACAGTTATGTATCGGAAGTGTGCTCCACTTTTGCCTTTGTAACCCTTGATGACATCGTGGCGAATCTTCGTCGTGGATCATACATGTGTACCATTGACATCCGAGCTGCTTACCGTAGTGTCATGATTCATTCATCTAACAGAACTTACTTTGGCTTAAAATGGAAGAAAGGCCTTGTGGAATCTTACCTTGTGGATAATTTCATGTGCTTTGGTGCACGCTCGGCCCCAAGCTGCTTCTCTAGAATAACCGATGCTTCGTCTGCTACTCATATTTAGATGACTTCCTTCTATGTGGCGATACGTATGATGATTGTGTTCGTGCCCAGTTATTTTTAATCAAATTATTGGGTGATCTAGGCTTCTATGTCGCTTGGGATAAGGTGACTCACCCCTGCCAACAAAATCGCTACCTGGGGGTTATCATTGATAGTGAATCGATGTCTTTGAGCCTTCCCAACGACAAACTGGCTAAGTTGAGAAAAGAACTGGATTTCTTTGATGGGAAGAAATATGGTTCTAGAAAACAAATCAGAAGGCTTGCTGGCGTGCTGAACCATTGCAGCAAAGTGATAAAGGGTGGCCGTTTATACTGTCATTTCGTCATCAACCTGCTCAAACCTCTCTACCTGCGCCGTCGTGTACGCCTTCAGCTGTCTTTTCATAATGACCTTCGCTGGTGGCGTGCGGCTATAGCTGATTTCAATGGCACGAGGGATCTATCGTTGAAGTCAGAGCTAAGCGAAGCTATAATTTTGTCTTGTGAGAAGGAGTCTTTTGTGGCCGCCTACAAGAACTTGACTTATTCTGGCGTCTTTCAGCCAGGAGATACCACTTATGAGAACATCACCAGTTGCTCACATTACCAGGATTTTTCGGTGATTTATTTGAACCATGAGGTTGCTTACACACAGGCGTTTAAGGCCCTTATGGCTCTGTCTGTCGTGCTGCAGCAATGGCTATATTTCTACAGGAATTCTGGTATTCGTATTCTTTGCCATGACAAGAAATTGGTCCGTTGCTTATCTAAGGAAAGGGCTCCGGATGAGTTTTGTGCAAATATTGTTCGCACTTTGTTCTGGTTGTGTGATAGGCAGAACTGTTTTCTTGACCCAGCTTTCATATAATTACAGATCTCTCTTCCCTGGATGACAGAGTTGCTGCTATACAGAGAAATGCCTTAGCTCTCAGTACTCAATCGGTGCGTGCATCTCAGTGGAAGAAATACTACTATTTTTGTCGTCAAATGGGAATATCTCCTCACCCGATTATTTCTGAGAATGTCTGCCGCTTCTTGGTTTGGTCTGTGGGCACGCTGTCATATTCATCTATGGAGAACTACACTTCAGCTATCAACCATCTTGCTAAACTAGAAGGAAACCTGAGTTTAAGATCTGATTTTCGTCTGAAGCTTACCTTAATGGGTTTAAAGCGCCTGTTGGGTGACAAAAAATCTCCCAAAGACCCTCTTTTTCCTGAAGATCTGCTCCTCATCTACAAACGAGTTGATAAGAGTGCCGTTAAGGAATTGGCGACCTGGCTAGGCTTACTGCTGTGCTTTCGTTCTTTGTTGAGAAAGTGTCACGTTTTTTCGTCCGCCTTCAATGAACATCTTCTCTCCAAATCGGATCTGCAGTGGCGTGACTGGGGCTTTTTGCTGTTGGTGCGTTCGTCAAAGACTAACCAGTATTCTGCTAGGGTTTTGGAGATTCCGATCTCTTATACCTACAACGACTTATGCCTTGCAACACAGCTTCGTCTCTGGTTTGACAGATTTCCGACCTCTTCACCTGCTTCTCCTTTAATATCCTATGATGGTGTTTCTGCTGTTTCATACGATTTTGCCTTGAAGAGGCTGAAAGAGTGGTCTTCCTCATCGGGTATCGTGAAGGATATAGGTCTTCATAGCCTTAGGCGTGGTTCGGCATCGTTCATGCATATGTCTGGCCTCAATCTATCGGACATTAAGATGGCAGGGGACTGGCAAAGTCTGGCTGTGTTAATTTACCTCAATACCACCACTTCATATAAACTTGATCTTGATCGCAAAATCGCTTCTGCTCTTTCAAGATTCTGATGGGAATAATAAACAACATGAACTGACATTAACTTTTTGGGCTTGGGCTTAACGAGCCTACTCATCAGGTTATAATAAAAATTCCTGAGAAGCCCTCCTGCCTCGTGTCTCCTTCATATATATTTATGTGGTATATTTGTGTGACATAAATATAGTTATAAATATATTGATCTGCCTCCTGAATTGACTGTTTGCTCGTTGCTGTCGACAACCAAGGCGTCAGAAAGACCCGGGTCGTCGCACTGATTGGACGCGAAAATTTTTCTTTTTTCTGCTGTTGCTTCTGTTGGTGTTGGGGCTTAACGAGCCTACTCATCAGGTTATAATAAAAATTCCTGAGAAGCCCTCCTGCCTCGTGTCTCCTTCATATATATTTATATCTCCTGTGGGGAGGTCACACCAACTAATACTACACATATGCATTATATACAATACAACATAAACAGTGAAACCATTTTCAACTGGGTAGTCTGGTTGTGGAATTTTTTTCAAAACTGGGAGTAAAAAGGTGCATTCTAGGGTCATTTTCACATAATATTCCAGCTATCTGAAAGCAAACTAAATGTTGTGTAATGAAATAGGCATTACTGGTATAAATGTAAGAGAGTGTCTCCACCTGGTGGCTCCCGTATCAACTACCCTGGTTGAGCAAGGCAGCATTCACTCTATTCGCCGCTTCTCATGAGAGAGGACAGTTGTATGCATTTTTTTCTCTTTTGGTGATTGCTAATAAAATATAGGGCGGACGATTCTGCCATGGGCTCAGCTGCACTACATTGTTTATTGTTTCATTCCATCTCCCTTAACTAATTTATATGTATTTAATTGGGACAGGAGGCTGTCATGTAAAAAAACATGGATTTAGATTTTAAATTTACTTTCTTGGTAATCCGCACACCATTGGAAAGGCTAGAGGACAAGCTGTTGACTCTTTTCTAGCCAGACCTGTATGGTTGGTTGCAGAGAAAAGAATGGCTGGCATACCTCCAAATTTTCCCATATGGGACTTGAACATGTTTACACTTGCATTAATTGCCTTTCTCATGTTTGTTTTAAATCTATATATCAAATGGGCTACCCAGATTAGAGGGGATTAACCCTTCTCATCAATGTGCTTGTTGTACATCATGTGATGGCAGTAATAAGGAGAATACAGGATGCTGCTTTACCCTATTTTTGGTACCTGCAGGAGGTACATGTGATTTCTGCATTAAGTTGGGGATTTTGATTTTGTTGGTACCGAAGAGAGGATTTATGTGACTTCGGCATAAAAGCGGGAGATTTTGATTTGAAACCTATATGCAGATTCTAAAAATAAATTGTATGATTCAATCGTCTGCTATTGGGGAAAATGCAGAAAATAAAATTTTCCCCATAGACTTCTGAACAGCAGTCCCTGAAATAAAAACTAATCCAATGACACACTTTTGGGGAGCTTTTGGGGTTTCCACAACCATGCTCTTTCTAACTCCAAAGTTTAAAATAAATTCCACCATTCATTAAATTTCGATTAAACACTGGCATTGGCCTTTAATACAAATTTTAAAATGCCATTCATCTCACTTTCAATGTTATATATATCTAAAGGCGCTGGAACGCAACACAATTTGCAATTTGTGTTATACTTCATTTTGGCTGCCCAAGGAAAGGATTTTAATATTAGTGTTCGATCTGGGCTGTTAGGCATGGATAGAATCGCTGATGTGAAGGATTAGTAGTTCCAATTAATTTAGAATTTGACCCCAAAATAGTCCCTATTTACCCCATTTCGTGAGAATCGACCATATGGGAAAACAGGGTCTATTGATATGTTCCCAATATTTCATTATCCATTAGTATATAAGAAAGAAAATAATCAAAATAAAAGTATGTCATCAACTTTTGTTTTTACATTCGCTACAAAAACACAATACTTTAGTGTCGGAGTCTATGGGAAAATGGGGCGTTTAATCATGTTTTACCATGAAAAAACTACTGACTTTTTTCAAAATTGTCTGCACTTGTATTTGAGGTCATCTACTACAGATTTAATGAAATAAGGACGCTGGGATCAGAAAAAGGTTCTGGCCATCTCAAATTGGTAATGTCACCCAAATTCAGTACACAATTTACACAGCATACTCAGTGATAATAAAATCTTAAACAACATAACTGAAACAGATGTAACAGAAAATTATAATATATTAAAAAATTGTGCGCAAATACATCAACTCTTATGATAGCAAAGACAAATTTCCCAGGAAAGAATGAGCTGTTAGGCGATTTGTGTGTTTACACCCGCATATAATATCTAGAGATTGATACAATCGATGAGCATTGAATAGTGTAACATAGCGAGGTAGGCTTGACATACATCATATGTCGGTGAGAATTATACAATAACCTGCCAAGCGTCCAGCTATTGGCACATGGTATTATCGAATCATATAATCAATATTCATAGTCATGTTGATACATTTTAATAGAAATATGCTATGTTATGTTACACAACATGATTGATAATAAAAGAATGATATTAATAGCTGTGATAATTATTAGCTGTATGTATGCACTTACACTTCAAAAGGTCGGCTACTTCCCATTGTTTGTCATTCTCCAAGCACTTAATGAATCGGTAGTAGTTGTCTTTTGTCCCATTAAGAATCTTCTTAATTAATAGCCCAGATGAGTGGCATTCATCTCTGTTTTTCTGTAAGACAAAGTATATAAATTTTAAATTGATTATGGTATTAGCTATAGAAACATTGGCCTTGTTACATGAAAATAAGATGCAGGCTTAACGTTTCTTTCACATTTATCAAACAGGCATCTTTCCCAACATTTCTAAGCTATGATGGGATGGTCTGTCTTGACAGTCCCGCAGACCCCAATACTATCTAGCTCGCTTGGCTACAACATGGATATGTTTGGTATGATCATTTTTCTGTCAGTGGATATACCTTTGCCAATTAAAGCTGCAAAGTGTTACTTACAGATATCGCCTTGAAGTCTTTGTTCACTATTTGTGAAGAAAGCAGCTCTGACATCAGATTTTCAGTCAGCTCCAGTTTATCCATTATGTTCTTTTCACTTTGAATGAACGCTTCTTCTGTAAATCTATATACCTGAAACATGTAGAACATGAAGAATGCAACAATATCTACTCTCAGTTCAATATCATTTTGCTGTAAATAATAACAAAGAAGAGAACCTTCTCATGCATGTGATATTATCAGAAGTGTGAGTACTGGGTGAGGGGTGTTGCGCCCAATATGATCTGTAGGATATATATGTAATACTACTGAGTTTACCACTTCCTAGGATGAGACCGGCGCGATAAAAAAAACCCTCTTTTATTAAGTAAAAAACGGGAGAATGGGAAACACATCTATTTGAATCTCTCAGTCTTTTCACGTCCAATCTGTGTCCAACCTTGTTAGCCTCTGAATGAAGAAGGGTATGCTGGCAGAGTTACTTTGAAGAATTGTGAGTCATTCTCCATAATATTTTGGGTCAGTAGTTGAGCGAGAAATGAATCAACGCAACACACAGAGATGTATGTTTCAAGTCAGCCGAACCAGTTCCAAGAGATCGACTGTAATCATTCTTTATTCTTCTATCCTAGTCAGATTATAATCTTGTACACAGGGCCTGGGCTGATTGGCTTATCCTCTCTGGACCAATTAATTACCAGGTTAGATAAGAGATCCAATCAGCCACATGATAACAATGAACAAAGAAATATCAAAACGAGGGTCAGAGTGACCACTTCCACCCTGACCAATCTCTTTGTGTAGTGACCAGGTCACGTGGTTATCTCCCCTCCCCTCTCCCTCCCGCTCTTAATCAATACCCCCTCCCCCGACCTTGCAGTCAGTCCCTTCCCTCCCTTCCCACAGGATCAACCTTGAGATAACGGTCAGACCTGGACATCACTTGTACCTTTGGACTTTGGTGAAAAGCGATCCATGAGTGTGGCGGTAAGAAAGTTTGATTAGCCTTCTCGTTGGTAGGGGGCGTGGTGGATGTATGTCTGAATGAGACTAATAAAAATACAGAAATCTTTCTCTCAAGATTTTACAACATTACTATAGAGGACGCTTTTTCTATTACCGATCAGGTATTCCTTTTTCTGGAACTAATGAAAATGGAAATAAAAATATTTATATATAGTCCAGTAGATCTAGGGTAAAAAATGGCCTAACCTAGAACAAATTGCAAACGAAGGTTTTTCAACAGTTTTGAGTACTATACATCCCCGTTGGTCACATACTAAAAGTCTACAAAAATCAAGATGGCAGAACATGCCAAAATCGAAGGTCAAAGGTCAAGGTCACCAAAAAATGAAGCATCCAAAATATTTTGCCTTTTGGTCCATACATTTGGATTTATTAAAAATAGAAATTTCATTTTTTGCACACATATCACCTATGATGGGCCCTTACTTTTGAAACAGTTATTCGACCTCTGACCCCAAGGTCAAGGTCATTGAAGGTCACCAAATCATGAAAAATGAAGCCTTTGAGGGAATATGACTTATCAAAGTCTCCACCATTGAAAGGATTTTACTCAAATTCATTCACAATATAGTGTACATATGAAAGCCAGTGAAATTCTGAACCCTACAGTCAATTTTCAGAGCCCTACTTGAGAAATTGACATTACAACAGCTTAACTAATGCAGTATCTAAGAAAATATAGAGTAGGATTTTGGCCTCAATGGGTATTTTATTGACTGCAAAGCTTATGATAGTGCAGAACTGTCTGGTAACCTTTTTTGATATCAACATTTATTCAAATGTCTTAATTCTTATGGGTGTTCTGAAACACTGATGCTGAAAAAAAAATGAGGCTGGGTGCCATTTTCTTTTTTCACTATTATTGCCATTTTCCCCCTATTTATGCATATAAGGTGAAATCTGATTGGCTGACAGGACATCAGCCTATATATCCATAGGTCTTATAGATACATTGGATTTACTAACCCCTACCCCCACTAAATCAACCCCAAGGAATCTGATAATGTCATTGAAAATATTCTATCTGCCTTGGTTGCTTAGCAATGAACTATTCCCATGGTTACCAGGGTTCTCGCCAGCCTTTTTGAGCGTAGTGGCCCGCTACGCAGCAAATCGACTTCTACGCTGTCTCAGAGACAGCGTAGTGGCCATAATTCAGCCATAATTAGATTTAAAAATACTATTCTGAACTACTGGTCTAGTCTAATAGGCGCTCTGCCCTATGTGCACACCCATTCTGCCTCACAGCTTTTTAGGCCTATGTAAAGTGTATGCCTCAGTGCAACCAGCAATGAAAAAGCAGTCCACTCACTGGTCAAGCTACAAGCTTCCTTAGAGGGGTATAGTGCCTGACTGCATACTGCACGCACTATAGCTTTTAACTTAATAAGTTATAAGCTATATAAAGGCATATATGGCCTATGTACCTATATACCTTAGATATCTATGCAAATTTTCATCATGAAAATACCCTTGCTCTGAACCATTTTTTTTCTACTGCACATTCCCAACTATATAAGTATTTATAAATTTGCATCTTACAAAATTTACCCTAACATTTAGCAATATATGTTCCTAGTGTGTCCTGCACAGTGCATGAAAATGCATCACAAAACTACCCTCAAGCATCTAGGCTACATTAAGTTACCACAGGCGTGAAAATCCACATTACCTGGCACTTCACTCACCTATAGCTGGCATTTCACACTCACCTGTTGCTCATTACACCCACCTCCCCTTCCCTGTATTCATAAACCCCTCTGCGCTAAAACCAAACAGTGTCAATTGTGTATTCTAGCACTAGAGGGCGGTACAGGCAAGCCTGTCATTATTACTAATTCTTCTATATTAAAAGCACAACCCATGTAGTACTTTAACATAATATGCACTATTGGAATTATCCATTATATATCTTAAATTGTTTTTGGTGATATTCTTCTATATTTTGTCTGTGTAATCATTTGTAGGCAATTGTAGAGGATGTGTAATCAAAACACCCCAAACCATTTACATATGTATATGTAGTGTACCCCCAATGGGTCTACCAACTCCAGAATCTACACCAGACAAAGGGAAAATGATAAACACTTACATTCATGTGGTCATTGTCTGTGGCAAAATGATGAATAAATGAATGTCTTTCTAAGGATGCTCTATTGCTGGTTATTGTCAATTGTTGGGTTCCTCAGCAACTCTAATTGGATAATTACTTCATCTGAATGTCCATTAAAAACTATTCATAACTTAATGAAAATTTACCCTAAAATGAGCTAAATATCATGCATATAAATGAGCATTTTGATGCGCATATAATATACTGTATTGAATACGATTGCTATATATAGCTTCTTTGTACATATTTGACTTATTATTACTGTGTTTTGAGGTGCTACACAGTAGTGCCTTCCGACCTACAGCTACACTGCAGCCTATGAAACAGTGCGTCAAGTGTTTATAAAACAACTTGTGGGGAGGTGCATTTTGACACGCAACCTGTTGTGCATTAAAATCCGGCACCCCAGTGCCAATGTGTCCATCGGGTGTTGACGAAAAGGCTGTCAGTCCTTATCTTGATTTCATTAATGCATTTGAAAAACTTCAATTGGTTTTCATAGAAAATATGATCTAGGCCTACCACTATCTTGTGGAACTTCTCGTCCCTTGATGTCTGGAAAAGCCTATAACTGAAAAATGAAGCTGTTTTTAAT
The DNA here is from genome assembly GCA_942159475.1 of Sthenelais limicola. Classification (NCBI taxonomy): domain Eukaryota; kingdom Metazoa; phylum Annelida; class Polychaeta; order Phyllodocida; family Sigalionidae; genus Sthenelais; species Sthenelais limicola. Next base: position 4,038,770 of record OW804097.1, read on the forward strand.
TTTGAAATTCCCAAACCAAAATAGGAGAGTTCTAATACAACAAATTGCCAAACACATGTTGAATTACCCCTATCCACACTAATTAATTGTCGATTTACGACATTCAATGCTCCACACAAAGTATTAAAAGGATTTTTATTTACTATATGTACAAGGGTCTAAGTTTTGGGATGGCTTACATACATCTCAAGTGAAGTTACCTCAAGTGAAGTTTCCCCAGATTATTTTGTTCAAGGAAGTGATTTTGAAGCTATTCTAATGCTATTCCATTTGGCACATGTTTCAACCCACCCACTTACAGCAGCTGGGCTTTACGTCATAGAGGGCTGATGCAATGTCGCCCAACTACATGTGGGTTTTCTTTTCTATTTATTTAGGTTGGGGGGTGGGGGGGGGGGGGGGGAAGGAATGGGGAAGGAGCAAGGGGTTTCTGTGAAAGGGATACCAAGGGAAAGGTAGGTGGGAGAGGGACAATGACAAGGAAAAGGGTAGAGTGGGGAGGAGAATTATAAAGGTGGGAGTGAAAAAGAGTAGGAGAAGAGATGGAGGAATTGAATAGAAACTACATTCAGAGAATTACTACCCGTTTTAGAGGGAGGCATCTAGTTTTCCATATAAATTGCCCAATCATACCAAAACTACTTTCTCATTGCCAAAATGCCTAATATTTAGGGCAAATTTGATGTGCGACGTAAAAACAGAAAGTACTATCCTATTTTGTAATTGTGTGTAGAATAACAACTATTTGATCAATTTAGTAGCAAATTTAGATTCGAAAGGTTCCAAACTCTATTTTAAGTTCTCTAACAATGGAAAACATTAAAAGAATTGTTTGGGCACAATGGTTTTAGGCTACTTAACCATTATTTCTTAAATATTCTAAATTAATTTGGGAATGGCAAATGTCGGCCTAATGATTGATGCAAATGTGTACTTACTATACTTAATGTAAAGTAGTAAGGCCAATCTTTTAAGATTTTGATATATTCCACATGAGATCACATGAGATGGCAATAAGCATGCCATTTTTTCTTCCATTTCAAATTATCTAATTATGTAATGACACTATGCTACGCTATTAAAAAAAATGATATCTCAAAAGTATTGTTAGGGTGACTAGGAAAATAAAGTCTAATCATGTAAACTATGGGCTTAACCTTTTAATGATTAAGGGATTGACCTGATGGCCCTTAAAATCAGTAGAACGCACTAAAACAGCATCGTTCTGCTCAAAATTTTCCTGGGGGTGCATGCCAGACCCCCCTAGATGGTGTGTAGCCCCCGCTACGCTGTCAAATAATCCTGGTGAGAACCCTGGTTATCATTGCAATTCTAAAGAGCATCATCCCCTTATGTCAATCTGATTCCCTTTCAGCCAATCAGATTTCATGTAATTAGCATAGATAGGGCAGATATATTCAAGATACAAACTATAATCCCATTCTGAAAATAAAATAAACATGGTATTTAATTCTTTGCCATAAACCCTCTGTGACATGACCCACATTATGCATTTCATGTTTGTGAATGACCCTTCCCATTACACCCTCTATTATACTCCATGCCCATGCCCCATATTATACCCTGATTATACCGTCTATGTTGCTGCATGACATCCATTATGCCCCATCATTGCTGCACTACCACACCATGACCTTGATGTTGCTGAATGACCCACATTACTGACTCTATATTACTCCATTACGCAGATTAAAGCCTCTTTATTACTCCATGACCCACATTATACCCTCTATGTTATACCATGACCCACATTATACTCTCTTTATTACTCTAAGACCCATATTATACCCTCTGTGTTGCTGAATGGCCCTAAATTAACACTTTGTGATACTCCATGACCCAAATTAGGGACCATCCATATATTACTTAATGCATTTTTGCTTCCATGAGTTATATCATACCCTCTAAGTTACTCGAGTTGCTTGCTGAATGACCCCCATTACATCCTGTGTTACTCACATTATACCCTCTATATTGCTAAATAAACCCCCATTACACCCTCTGTGTTACTCCATGACCCACATTACACCCCCTAAGATACTCCAAGACCCAGATTATACCCTCTATGTTGCTGAATAAACCCCTATTACACCCTCTGTGTTACTCCATAACCCACATTACACCGACCCACATTACACCCTCTATGTTGCTGAATAAACCCCCTTTACACCCTCTGTGTTACTCCATGACCCACTTTACACCCTCTATGTTGCTGAATACACCCCCATTACACCCTCTGTGTTACTCCATGACCCACATTATACCCCCTATGTTGCTGAATACACCCCCATTACACCCTCTGTGTTACTCCATGACCCACATTATACCCCCTTTGATACTCCAAGACCCGCATTATACCCTCTATGTTGCTGTGTTTCTGTCACCCTCTGTGTTACTCGATGACCCACATTATACCCTCTATGTTGCTGAATAAACCCCCATTACACCCTCTGTGTTACTCCATGACCCACATTATACCCCCTTTGATACTCCAAGACCCGCATTATACCCTCTATGTTGCTGAATAAACCCCCATTACACCCTCTGTGTTACTCCATGACCCACATTACACCACCTATAATACTCCAAGACCCACATTATACCCTCTATGTTGCTGAATAAACCCCCATTACATCCTCTGTGTTACTCCATGACCCACTTTATACCCTCTATGTTGCTGAATAATCCCCCATTACACCCTCTGTGTTACTCCATGACCCACATTACACCCCCTATGATAATTCATGACCCACATTATACCCTCTATGTTGCTGAATGACGCCCAATTACATTCTCTTTGTTACTCCATGACCCACATTACACCCTCTATGATACTCCAAGACCCACATTATACCCTCTATGTTGCTGAATAAACCCCCATTACACCCTCTGTATTACGCCATGACCGACATTACACCCCGTATGATACTCCAAGACCCACATTATATATGTTGCTGAATGACCCCCATTACAGCATTTTGGTACTCTATGACACCCAATTTACCCTCTATATTGCTGAATGCCCCCCCCCCATTACACTCTCTTCATTACTCAATGACCCCCATTACACCTTCTATGTTTTTTTTTTATTTTTGCAACAACCTTTATTACTTTCACATGTTAGACAGATTCAGCTGGTTATTACATCTAGGATAAAGTTTTTAATGTACTCTAGTTGAGGTTACCTGATGTGGACCTTGTTCTCTTTTCTAGTGAGGATCTGGTATTATACCCTAGTTCTTCTTTCATGCTTTTTTCCTATTAATTAACTCCTCTATATCTACCTTGAGATTGGCCCAAAGCCTGTTCTGCTCCTTTTTATTGGCAGTTTTGTCTGTGTTAATGATTTCTAAATTAATTCTTGATCTTAAGTCATACAGAATTTGGATGATACACATTTTGCCTTCGCGGAAGAGTTTTTGTCTATGTATGACCGCTTTAACCTGGAGTATAAACCAGTTGATGATTCTTGACTGTACATTACTAACTTCTATACCAAATAGAATATCTTGTGTACAATAAACCACTCGATGACCTTCCTTACGGAAGAATCTATCTCCATTTGATTTTAAATTAATATATTCCAATTCATACAGCCATTCGGTTAACCAGTCCCAGACTTTCTTAGTTTCTTTACATTCCACCATGAAGTGGTCTAAGGAGTCTTCTTTTTTACAGAAGTCGCACTTTGGTTTGTTCTTAATACCAATTTCACACAATAATTTATTCATGGTGTAGTTTGTATTGCATCACTTGTAGTCTTGTTTCCGAGGTACATTTATAAGGTAGTGCGAACATTTTCTTCCAAGTTATACATTCATATTGTTCATCCGATAATTTTAAGATTTCTTTCCACTTTAGGAACTTTCCCCATTTTGGTTTTCTCTTTTGTATCAGGCTAAGATAAATTATTTTTGCCGGACACCTTATGAGGTTTAACATTCTTCCTTCCATGTTAAATTCAACAGAGTTATTACACCTTTGTGGGTTTTCATTCGCCATTTTGGCTAACCAACTATCAGGAATTGCTTTTTTTAACGCTCTAATTTCGTCATATGAGGGTACAAAATTGAAGGTTTCAAGGAAAGTTTCATTTGATAAGATTAAACCATTCTCTTCGAAAATGTCGCCTATCACACATGTTCCATTATCTATCCAGCGTTGCCATCTTAACATCATACCTTTGGCTTTAATATTTTTGTTAGTCCAAATTCTTTCCTTTAGTATTTGTTCAATAGAATCTGGTGAAAGCTTGTAATAACAGTCATTCCATGTTTTAAAGAGATTTTTGTAGAATGTGTTTAGGTGATAACTGGGTTTGAATCTAGCTAACAGTATATCTTCTTTCGGTCTTTTATGAAAGTTTTCTATTACATCAAACCAGTTTCTGTTTCCACTCATTAGGATTCTCTCGACCCATTTTATTCTGTTAGTTTCACACACTTCTCCTAAGAGGCTGAGGCCCATACCACCCTTCTCAATACCCTGAGACAGAAAATCAGCGCTGATTCTGTTTGATCCGATTTTCCATACAAATTTTAATATTATATCATTCACCCTTTTAATGGCGCTTTGATCTAAATAAACACAGGATAGTACATGTTGAAACACTGGTAATAAAAAGGTATTACAAACCAGGATTCTTCCTTTTAAAGTAAGAAATCTCTTATTCCATTAGTTTTTTTCACCTTTTCTATTAACCCTTCGATATTGATTTTAAGTAGTTTGTTTTCATCTCTTGGATACACTAGAGTGATTCCTAGTACCCTCATTTCCTCTTTCCAGTTAATTTCCATTAATTTGTTACTGGTAATGGTAATATCTCCTATAATGAAGCCATTTGATTTGGGAGGGATTTAGCCTTAGGCCAGAGGCCAGTGAAAACTTGTCAATGGTTCTTATTGTGTTTAACAGTGATAACTCATCTGCGCAAAAGACCGTGACATCATCTGCGAATTGTACTAATTTAGCTTCCCTTTTTTCTAGATTAACACCTCTGATTGCTGGGTCAGATCTGATCTGTTCCGCCAGTTTTTCTACTATAATTAAGAATAACGAGGAAGAAATTGGGTCTCCCTGTTTTACCCCGTTTTCGACCTTGAACCAGCCGGCAGTGTAGCCGTTATTACAAAATGTGGCTTTGGAGTCAGCAAATAATGTCATTATCCATTCAACAAATGTATTACTCATGCCATGCGACAGTAAAGCTTTTTCTAGAAAAGACCAGTTTACCGAATCGTATGCTTTCACGAAATCTAGTGAGGTAATTATACCGTTTTCGTTTCTCTCTTCTAGTAGAGCAATTATATCATCAATTTTCCTTATGGCCGTGCCAATGTACCTTCCTTTTAGGAAACCAAATTGATCATCATGTATTAAGTTAGGTAGAACGACGTTCAATCTGTTAGCCAGGGTTTTTGAAATTATTTTATAATCCACGTTTAAGAGTGTAATTGGTCTATAATTTTTTATATATACTGGATCTGTACCCTTTTTAGGAATTACACTGATAATGCCTCTCTTTTGGTTTTCTGTCATATGACCAGATTCTAAACATTCATACATCATAGCCATGAACTTCTTCTCAATGGCGTACCAGAAATATTGGTAGAACTCTACCGTGAAGCCATCACAGCCTGGGGCTTTATTTCTCTTCATACTCTTTAAATTCTTCTCTATTTAGAGATTCGATATTTCCTCGCTTAGAAACGCGTTATCCGCATCATCTAGCTGTGTTACCTGAGACTCTTTTAAGAATTCCTCTGCTGCCTCGCTCTCTACCTTACTTTTGGCATAAAGGTTAGAATAAAAGTTATTACCCTCTTTAAGAATTTCTAGGGGGTTGGCGGAGAGATTTCCTCCGATATTTAACAGATTGATGGATTTTTTTTCTGCTCTATATTTCTCAAGGCTACAGAAATACTTACTGGGTTTTTCCCCGTCTTTCACCCATTTTGCTCTAGATCTGATTAACGATCCCTCGGCTCTCTTATTTTCTAGGCTTTTAATTTCTTCCAAAACTTGAGTTCTGTCGTTTCTCTCATTTAAGGATAAACGTTTTTTTAGATCTATCGTTTTTAATTTTTCTCTTAAGTTTTTTTCCTCTTCTCTTCTTTTCCTGGCTCTTAGGCCGCTTATTTTGATAGCCAGTTCCCTAATTCTTAGTTTTAAGAAATCCCAGGCTTGTTTGTGGCTGGTGTTGTCCCCACTATCCTGCATACATAATTCCTCTACTCCCTGGACAAAGTCTTGGTCATTTAATAGGTTAACATTCAGTTTCCAGAAACCTGTGCCTCTTTTACTTGTACTGTTTAGTATTGAAATTAGCACCTCTTTATGGTCAGTATGTGGGCTTGATGTAACAGAGACCTCGCTAACAGAATTTGCTATATTTTCTGATACTAGTACATAATCGAGTCTTGAGTTTTGCTCGTTTCTTTGCCATGTGTACAATGGGGGACCTAGAAATTTTGTTTGTACGATGTCACATAAGTCCAGTTTATTTACAAAATCATATAATATTTTGCTCGATTGCTCATTTGGTCTATAATATAAGTCAGCATTGAAGTCACCCATAATAATTAATTGGTCAAACAATAAACTTTCACTTGTTTTAACAATTTGTTCTAGTATTAACTCTTGTTCCTTATATGAGTCAGCGTTGGGCGCGTACACATTGAAAATACAGGTTGTGGAGGCTTTCTCTTTAATTAACACATATTGCCATCTTCTGGCTTAGTCCTTTCCAGAATCTACAATTTTGCCTGCCATATTTTTATGAATTAAAAATAACACACCTTTGCTGGCTGATGTGCCACATAGGACTTTACCTCTCCATTGCGATGCCCAGATTTTTTCTTTAGATTGCACAGAATGGGTCTCTTGCATTGCGATAATACCTGCATTTTTTTCCGCAAAATATTCAAAGAGAGAGCTTTTCTCTTAGTACCATTATTTAAACCGTTTACATTTATTGTTATAAGTTTTGTGGAACTCTTGGTACAGTTTGCACCCGTCTGCTCCATTGTCAGTTTATATGGTAACCATTATCTTTTCTAAGCGTCCGCTTCCTTCTCAGCTATTCTTGCCATGTGGTCTTTTAGCTCTTGACGGACTCTCATCCATTGGTTGCCCATGATGTTTCCGTGGGGGGCCACCATTGGGTATTTAGGACATTTGGGTCGTCGAGGTCCATCCCGATGCCCCATTCTTCATTGGTGGGGGAAGCTTCCCCTATCTTCCTCTCACCAGTCAGTAGTAAGTAGTCTCGTACCACTTCGTGAGCTCTTGTTTTAGCCCTGAGTGCCCTCCTGACTATCTCCTCTCTGTGTTGCTCCCATCTATCCTTATGATCCGTGATCTGCTTCATCATTCTCTTGCAGGCGACAGGGTCGGGGGTATCCAAGGCCAATCCTGGCTTGTTTGGGTCCTCCCCAATTTTTGCCCGGTGATAGCATAGGAATTGTTCCACATTTTCGAAGGTGGCCGTCAATAAACATGGGGGCTCTATAATGGTTCGATAGTGGATTATTGCAGCAAAAGAACACCATGGCCGATTCGTTCTGTCTCTTGCTTAACTGGGAAAGCATTAACTCGGTTGGGATTGCATCTAGCCTGTTGTGCTTATAGAACACCTTGTTAATGTAGATACCCGTACCTTGTTTCAACACTTCGTAACCCCTTTTCTCTGCGACGTCTGCGATGAGGTTAACCTTGGCTTGCCTCTGTCTTACTATGAGAGGGACATCCCTTTTGATGCCCAACTTATCGGCCGGCTTGGCTCCTTCGTTGAATTGCTTAAGTCGGGTTCTGGCTCCCAATATTACTTGAGCATGTTGTACTGTTTCGAATACAACTTTCACCGGGCCATCCTTGTCCCATCCCACCCTGAAGGAAGCCTTGGGGATCAGGTTGGGAATGAGGAGGCATTCTGCTATAAAGCATAGGACTTTTTCTGCCAGGCTAGATTTATCTTCATTTTCTCCCAATTTGATGCCCATAAATAAGATGTTTTTCTCCAATTTCTTGGTCTCGCTTCTTATAAAGTCTGCGTCTCTTTCCTCTGCTTCCCTTTGGCGCTGGAGGTAATCAGTGTCTTTGGTTATGCTCAGGATTTCCTTTACTACTTTCATGCTTTCTTCTTGGGCTTCCAATCTTTGATCAAATTCAATCATGGCATAGCTTTTCTCTTCTAACTCATTTCTCATTTCCTTTACCTCTCCTTGCACCTGATCGATTTTCTCGATTTCTCCCAACATTTGTCTAAAATAGCCTGCCATTACGTCATGACTTTTCTTATTCTCCTCTCTATTTTTATCATATGCAGCTGCCATTTTTGCCATCATTTCTTTTAACCCTCCCCCTGCCGCTTCATCTAGCTTCAGTTCTTCTGATAGCAGCTTCTCCGATGTAGCCTCTTTTTTGTCATCTTGGGGGACCTGAGAAGTCTCTTTTTTTTCATCGTGGGGAGTCTGGGTATCCATCTGATCCACATTTTCATCATTGTTTATTGCTAGCAACTTAGGTAGTGGTTTGTGCATCTTCTTGGATTGCGCTGTGGTAGACATTTCAGGGGAGGTTAGCCTCTCCTTATCGATTACAACCTTGTTGTTGGGGCCACTAGACTCCTTCATGCCTGGGCGGGAGCACAGGCGTTGAACCTGGTTCTGCGCGCCGGCGTGGTATGCGTTTTAGTTGATTGTTTACCCTTTTCTGGTTGAGACCAAGATGGCGACCGTTTACTTCCGGTCGTTCGATTTCTCGGCTTCGACAGAGTTATTTTACTTCCACAGTCTATATTTTTTGGTTCATCCTGTTTCTAAGTATTGCAAACTTATTATAAGCCTATTATCCTTAAAGTCCATGGTTTTTAGTCCTTTATCGGTACACTATAACGTTGCTCTGCCCTGGGGAGCGGGGTTCTGACTCCGCCTATTGAGAATAGCACTGACGGTATTAAGTAGGTCAAGTATATGTTAGCGGTCTAGTCTATACTGCAACTGTTCAACACTGTCGGGAAATCGTCACAACATCCAAATACATGATTCATACACCGAAAATGATATGATTGTCTATTCTGATCGTATTCCTCAATGTACTTACTCGGATGCAATTTATACAGTTCACACTGGGAAACTGAGAAAGAGAAAAGGAAAAAGAAAAAAGAATAAACAAGCAATAGTGGATGATAACAATGAACGAAGATAGTAAGAATAGTTTTAAAGGATTCTCAATAATATCATGGAATCTAAGAAGTCTTATGCCAAAAATTTTTGAGGTCACAACGCTGGTTGCTAAATATAAACCAAGTATAGTTGCGTGTCAAGAAACGTGGCTGAATAAAAAGGTTTTGGATTCTCAAGTTGCGGTAGATGGGTACCAACTCGTGAGGTGGGATAGATTAGTAGGCAAAAGAGGGGGTGGAGTAGCTATGTATATCCAAGATGGGATACATGTAAATGAACAAGAATATCAAGAGTTCAATATTTCAACAATAGATATTGAATTACAGATACTTGGTATAACGAAAGGAAAGAGTAAGAAAGTTGTATTTCTTAACTTATACAGACCTCCTACAGGTTCGATAAACAAATGCAGAGAACACCTCAAGAATGTGTTAGAAAACATAAGCAACACTGCTGAAATTGTAGTGGCTGGTGATTTTAATATCGATTTTAATGAAATGAAAAGAGCAACAAAATCCTCACAGACTGGGGAATTCAACAGTATATTTGTAAAACACAACCTTACTCAACTAATAAAAACAGGCACGAGAATCACACAAAAGTCAGTCAGATTGATTGACATGGTTTTTAGCAACAGTGGAAAAGTTTGTTCGTCTGGTACAATAGAGAACAATGCAAGTGATCACATGCCAGTATACATTGTATTGAAAAAAGCAAAAACAAAACATCAAAAAGTTACTTTTAAGGCTAGAGACATGAGATACTATGATGGAAAAATTCTCAATGAGATATTAGAAAACGAGGATTGGACAGAATTCTATGAAACGAGAGATGTAAATAAATGTTGGGATTTAATGCAGGAGAAAATTAATTTCTTCCTTAACAGAATGAGCCCAGTTAAAGAATATAGTAATGTTAAGGCTACACCGCCTTGGTATTCTGTTGACCTTGTCAGGCTGACGAAAAAGAGAGATAAATTGTTTGTCAAAGCTAAGAAAAGTAATAAACTAAATGACTGGAATGAAGCCAGAATGTGTAGAAATAAAGTTAATTCAGAGATCATAAAACTAAAGAATGATTTCTTAAGATCGCAAATATATGAAAATAGAAACGACCCAAAAAAATTCTGGGAATCTATAAATTCAATAATCTCACCTGACAAGGCCAAAGAAAACAAAAAAATTCAGACCAAATTGGAAAACGGAGATATTGTTGAGGAGAGTCAGGTACCGAATATTTTCAATAGTTACTTTGCCTCAATAGGACATAAATTAGCAAAAAACATTGAACCTCCTAGTAATGATGAAGTTGATTATGATGTAAGTCTGCTAATGACAGGGACTAGTAAAAACTTTGACGATAAGATCGCGAAGTTACAAGAGGAGGAAGATGTTCATCCTGAATTCAATTTTACACAGATCGAGCTAAAAGAAGTGTTAACTTTCTTAAAGAAGGTTAGCGTTTATAAAGCCTCAGGTATTCCTTATATTCCAACGAAGATTTTGAAACCAGTACTGATAAGGTTGTCTATGCAACTAATGTATCTTTTTAATCTCTCTCTCGAAATGGGTAGCATACCGGATGAGTTCAAAAAAGCACTCATAACGCCAATTTACAAGGACGGTAGCAAAACTGAACCTGGAAATTACAGACCAATATCAGTTATAACTCTGCCAGCAAAAATTCTGGAGAAATGTGTGCAGAGGCAGTATTATCAGTACTTAGAGAGTGAAAATATGATTTATGATAATCAATATGGCTTCCGCCAAGGGCTGTCTCTGACAGATGCCCACCACAAATTATTCTCGAATATATATAATAACTTAAATGATAAGCAGGTGTCATTAACGGCTTTTTTAGATCTAAAAAAGGCGTTCGACACGGTTGATCACGAAAGGTTATTGCATAAATTAAAAATGACAGGTGCTAGTAACGAAGTTTCAAAATGGTTCAGGGATTATCTGAGCAACAGAAATCAATCAGTTGTCGTTAACAATTATACCTCAAGTGAGGAAAATGTTATATGTGGTGTACCACAGGGTACTGCCTTGGGGCCACTGCTGTTCCAAGTATATATTAACGACTTACACAAATGGATAAAACACTCAAAGATTATTCTGTTTGCAGATGATACGGTTATTTACAATGCAAACATAGAGAGAGGAGTAGTGGAGGATGAATTACAATTTGACTTGAAACGAGTCGACATTTGGTGCAGGGAAAACAAAATATCGCTAAACATAAAGAAAAGTAAGGTTATGGAAATTAGCAGGAAAAGTAGATCAATAAATGATGAAAAAACAAAGTTCTTTATAGGCAATAACGAGATAGAGAGAACCTCAATTTACAAATATCTAGGGGTCGATATAGATGACTCTCTTTCATTTAAACAACATATAACAAAGAGAGTGAACTCAGCTAGGAGCAAAATAAGTAAGCTGGCTAAAATAAGATATGCAGCAAACAATAATACTCTGCTGAAGATCTACAAAGTAGCGATAAGACCTATCATAGAATTTGGCGATCTCTTATACAGTGGAGGAAACGTGTCAAATATAAGTAAACTACAAGTTATACATAACTCAGCCATTAGAATAATAAATAGACTGGAGAAGAGAGAGAACACAAATCAGGCACACAAAGATCTTGGTCTCTCAAAATTGGAACATAGAAGGAATGTTCATCTCCTGGAAATAGGTTTTAAAATGGCGCAGAGCAGAGTAAACGTAGATGAGAGAAATCTCAACCTTAGAAGTTTAGCAACAGGGAGAAACTTAAAGATGATAACTCCAAAAACAGAAATGGTTAAGAAATCGTTTGTGTACAAAATTCCCAAACTGTGGAACAGCTTGGCCCCAAGGCACCAGTGTTATGAAACAATTGAAGAATTTAAAAGATACTTAAAAAAGGAATACGACCCGGGTTAGGACAATAGACCCAAGTAGCTAGGGTTAAATGATATATTAGAATAAAAGACAAAGTAGGGCAGTGTTGGCCCTCAGAACGACTAACAATGAAAAATCAAGTAGATTTTACAAATACCATTGTACATATACACTAAGTAGAAGAATCCAGAATAACTGATTCAATTACGTAAAACAAAGTAGTTGCAGTTCTTGTAAAACTGTAAATAAAGTGAACCTATAGTATAGAATAGGAAGAAAAAAGAGAATTTAAGTCATGGTCTGAAAAATGTTAAAAAAATGCGAAACTGTGTATAGGGCACAGAAATATACTGGGCAACTTGTAAATAAACCAAACTAATGTGAGCAAAGTTAAGTACATAACTACGTACTAAAGGGATAGAACTAATTATATATTAATCCATCCATCCCAAAAATGTAAAAATTATACTTACTTAAGACTAAATATTTTATATTGAATGATTTTACTGTGTAACAGTAATAACAAATTGTATAACATTAATAACAAATTGATCAAAGCAAATTGTAATTGAAGTACACTGTTTATCTAAAAAGTTGTTTCAACTATCATTGTTTAATATCTTTTTATTAAGGGAACCTGGGAAGACCAACTGAGCTGACAGGATAAACCCTTTTTCTCTGTAACATTATTGTATTTTGCATGTACTGAAAAGAGAAATAAATATTCTTATATATATATATAACTGATTTTTCAGCTTTAGATAACTTTGAAGCCTATATATTGATGCACATGGTATACTCCAGGCGTGGGGACCCACGCTACTTTTGGCGCCTTCGGCTCCAGGGTGGAGGGTCCGAGTCAAAAGTTTGAATTTGCCTTGGTAAACTATTTGTGGTTTTAGTCCTTGAGCGAAACTATTGACAGTCTTTTTCCTGAAGGAATTCCTGAGCCACTCGTGCGAGCGATTTAACTCCAAAACACGTTAAACCCCTTCGGTCAGTGAGCCAGGCGATGATCAGGAGGCGGTGGAGGAAGATGGCCACCAGCCGCTTCCTTGATATACTGGGTTGCTTTGTCCTGATATTGTCTCTATTCTCGCTTTCTGTCCGGAAATATTTTGTTCTAGAGGTTCTTGAGTTAGTAATCCTTGCCTGAGCTAGATTTACACCAACTGACACTGTTTCCTGAAAGAAAAAAAGGATTAAAACACTGGAGCGTGTCTTGCGACGTCTTACTCTCCGGAAGTCTACCGGAAGTCTACACCTTCTATGTTACTCCATGATCCACATTAGACACATTAAGCAACCGACCTATCCACCTCGACCCTAACCAAACCTGTAATCTTGAGCTGTCTACGTCATCACTTCCTGTGCCCCGGCCTGCTTAGGTAGGGGACTCGCTAGCGTAGGTCGAGTACCTATGAGAGGCATCGTTTACGTTGTGTTTTCCCGTTTTCCCCCATGTATCTGCTAAGTAATTGAAACAATTTTAGATATGTTAAACCAATTATTATGGATCCTAAGACATTTCTCTATTTAGTTAACCTGTAATGGAATTCCTTGAGTTGTGATTTAAGTGCTTATGATGGTTAAGTGCTTATGTTGGGGTATACTGCCGACGGCAGAGTTTGGTGTAGACGGTCTCCCTGGGTGGTCTCCCTGGGCGGTGCTGGTCAACTGCTTATACTCAATTTGGTCACCCCAACTTACGGGACTGACCCATCGCGATGGGTTAGCGTTTAGGGGTAGGTCGGCCGATGGGTGCGTGTTGCTTAATGTCACTATTATGTTGCTGAATGGCACATATTATACCTTCTATGAATGACCCCCATTACACCCTCTGTGTTACTCCATGACCCACATTACACCCTCCAAGACCCACATTATACCCTCTATAATGCTGAATGACCCCCAATTACATCATCTGTGATACTCCATGACCCACATTACACCCTCCAAGACCCACATTATACCCTCTATGTTGCTGAATAACCCCCAATTACATCCTCTGTGATACTCCATGACTCACATTATACCCTCCAAGACCCACAGTAGCCATCTTGGCAGCCATCTTGGCATCCATCTTGGCAGCCATCTTGAATTTCTCATATACTGGTGGCAATGCCCCAACTACCTATGAATCAAAGGTCAACAGCTATATAGTATACTTATCATACAAGGACAACTATAATATTGACTATAGAGGAAACTTTCATCAGATATACTCCTTAAAAAAGCCTCATTTTTCATCATTTGGTAACCTTGGATGACCTTGACCTTGGGGTCAGAGGTTGAATAACTATTTTAAAATGAAGCTCTTATCATAGGTCTTATTTGTGCCAAAAATGGAAATAGTATTAATAATCCAGAGATATGGATCAAAACATAGAAAAAAAGTTTGGTTCTATCTGGAGCTTAATGCCTAATAAGGTTAAAATCCTGACTATTGTTGTTGTTGTATTACCACATTCGTTAGGCGGTTGTTAGGTCAATATATATATATAAGAATTTTTATTTCTCCTTTCACAATACAAAATTTTTTATAGAGAAATAGGGTGCATCCTGTCAACCCTGTTGGTCTTCCCAGGCTCCCTTTACATCGAAAGAAGATATTACAACATATAATTCTTTATAAACATTCTCTTATCAGTAACAAAGTGTTTTGTGGTTTAAGATAGTAATTTCTACTTTACTTTGTAGAACTTTATACTGAATATTCTACATTGTGATATTCATTATTTACAATTATACATTTGTTGTGTAGTAATATACTTTTGCTTACGCTTACATTCTGCTAATATAATGGATGAAAAGTCATTGTTATGATACATCCTATACTGTTTTATCCCTTTGAACGTTCCTCTATCTGGTAAATGTAATATTCAAACCTTCCTCTTTCAATCCTTTCAATCTTTATTGAAACAATTTCTATTCTTAATATTAAGTTCCCAACGAACTGCTTATTCAGTAATCCTTCCGTGACCGTTTTTATGATATGACTTCAATATTTAAAGCGTTACATACATTATTTTCTCATTTATCACTGTGATCAGGACAAACACTGCCCTCTTATTCGTTTAAATCCAAATGGTCTATATTATTCCATTTTTTATATAACCTAACCTGGTTCGTATTCCCTTTTTAAATATCTTTTAAATTCTTCAATAGTATTGTAACGCTGGTGCCTTGGGGCCAGACTGTTCCACAGTGAGGGGATTCTATACATAAAAGATTTCTTAATCAGTTCTGTTTTTGGAGTAATCATTTTCAGATTTTTTCCACCTACTAAATTTCGTAGGTTAATACATCTCTCATCTTTGGACTGAGCCATTTTATAGCCTATTTCGAGGAGATGAACATTTCTTCTTTGTTCAAGTTTCAATAACCCAAGTTCAATATGAGCTTGGTCTGTGTTCTCCCTCTTGTCTAGCTTCTTAATTATTCTGATTGCCGAGTTTTGAATAACTTGGAGTTTATCAATACTAGTTGTATTACCCCCACTGTATAGGAGATCTCCAAACTCAATGATCGGTCTTATGGCGACTTTGTATATTTTTAGTAAGGTATTATCGTTAGCTGCATATCTGATCCTTGCTAGTTTGTTAATTTTATTTCTAGCGGTTCCCCACCTCATTGTTATATGCTGTTTAAAAGACAAGGCATCATCTATAGTGACCCCTAGGTATTTATAACTTGAGGTTCTCTCTATCTTATTATTTCCTATGAAGAATTCATTTTCCTCACAGTTAGCTGGTTTACCTTTTCTACAAATTTCCATGATCTTGCTTTTCTTTATGTTTAACGATATTTTGTTTACCCTGCACCAAATATCTACTCTTTTCAAGTCAAATTGCAGTTCTTCCTCTACTACATTTCTATTACTATTTGTGTTATAAATATCCGTATCATCTGCATATATAATAGCTGTGCCCTGAGGCACCACACAGACTACACTCTCCTCTCTTGAGGTATAATTATTTACAACGACCGATTGATTCCTATCACAAAGATAATCACTAAACCATTCTGAAACCTCTTCACTTACTCCTGTCTTTTTTACTTTACCCAGCAATCTCTCGTGATCAACAGTATCGAACGCCTTTTTTAGGTCCAAAAAAGCCATAAGAGATACTTGTTTACCATTTAGATTGCTGTATATATCAGAGAATAATTTATGGTGAGCATCAGTTAACGATAACCCCTGCCTAAGACCATACTGATTCTCATAAATCAATTTTTCACTCTCCAAATATTGGTAATATTGTTTTTGTACGCATTTCTCCAAAATCTTGGCGGGTAGCGTTATCACCGAAATTGGTCTATAATTACCAGGCTCAGTCTTGTTTCCATCTTTAAAAAGTGGTGTAACTAGCGCCTTTTTAAACTCTTTTGGTATTTTACCCGTTTGAAGAGAGAGGTTCAAGAGATACAACAATTGAATCGATAATTTTATTAATACAGGTTTCAGAATCTTTGTCGGAATAAACGGGACACCAGAGGCTTTGTAAATACTCACTTTCTTTAAGAAATTAATTACTTCTTTTAACTTTATTTGAGTAAAATTAAATTCCGAAGAATTATTTTCACTCTCTTTTGCCTTGCTATTATCGTTACTATCTGTGGTATTTACTTTCAACCCCTTTACCAACATTTCTATCTCTGAGTCTATTTCTTCTTCTTTTACAGGATTTATATTCTTTGCTAGTTTTTGTCCTATAGAGGCAAAGTATCCATTAAATACATCGGGTACATGTTTTTCATCTATCATTTCTCCACTTTCAGATTTGGTTTGAATTTTCCTACTCTCTTTGATCTTGTCAGGCGATATTATTGAATTTATGGATTCCCAGAATTTTTTTGGGTCGTTTCTATTTTCATGAATCTGTGTTCTCAAAAAGTTATTCTTCATTTTAATGATATCAGAGTTTACTTTATTTCTACACATTTTGGCTTTAATCCAATCTTCTAATTTATTGTTTTTCTTTGCCTTAGCAAATAATTTGTCTCTCTCTTTCGTCAGCCTGACTAGATCAGCAGAGTACCATGGTGCTCTAGCTTTTACATTACTATACTCTTTTATTGGACTCATTCTATCAAGAAAGAAAGTAATTCTCTCCTGCAACATATTCCAGCATTCATCTACATCTCTCCCTTCATAGAACTCTGTCCAATCCTCATTTTCTAATATCTCGGTAAGGATTTTTTCATCGTAATGTCTCATATCTCTAGCTTTGAACGTTACTTTTTGTCTTTTCGTTTTAGCCTTCTTTATTACAATATAAACCGGTAGGTGGTCACTTGCATTGTTCTCAATTGTACCTGAAGAATAGATTTTTGAGCTGTTGCTAAACATCAAGTCAATCAGCCTACTTGATTTATGTGTTATTCTTGTACTCTTTTTTATTAATTGAGAAAGGTTATGTTTAACAAATATGCAATTTAACTCACCGGTCTTTGATGATTTCGTGGCTTTTTTCATTTCATTGTAATCAATGTTAAAATCACCTGTCACTACAATTTCCACCGTATTACTAATATTTTCTAATGCATTTTTTAAATGTTCTCTACACTTGTCAATAGATCCAGTAGGAGGTCTGTATAAGTTAAGAATTACTACTTTCTTACTCTTCCCTTTTGTAACACTAATTATTTGTAATTCAATGTCTTTTGTTGATACATTATGTTCTTGGTATTCTTGATCACTAACTTGTAAATCTTCTTTTACGTACATAGCAATGCCTCCTCCTCTTTTCCCTACTGATCTGTCCCACCTTAATAACTGATATCCTTTAATATCAGTTTGTGATTCTACTACATTTTTGTTAAGCCAGGTCTCCTGGCATGCAACTACACTAGGTTCATGTTTAGCAATAAGTGTAGAGACTGCGTAAATTTTGGGCATAAGACTCCTCAAGTTCCATGATATTATTGACAACCCTTTGAAGTCTAGTCTTTTATCTTCCACTTTTTCATTTTCCATTTTTCTTCTTTTTTTCTTTTTACTTTTATATCAAGTTTCTAGTATGAACCATTAAATTTTACAATTTTTAACAACAATATACATAATACATAACCGTTTGGACATGCTTACCTTGCAAAATATGGTATATTAATCTTATCTTCCGATTAATTTTTAGTTGAGTTTGCCAAGGTTAGACCATTTATATTTACACTTGCCAGTAATCATACATAATATAATATAATAATGATAATAATAATATAACATATATATATATCTATATATAAAATATATGTAGTGGGTTTGGGTATCTTATAAGAAAGGCATGGGACATTTAGTGTCCAGTCTTACTGCTGCGTGGTGCTGTCCGCTGAGGTTGGTACGCTTGTACTAACCCAGTGGGCAGTACCGGCTTATATCATTAGTTTTGCCTTTTTAGGAAGAAGTTTCCTTATTGTTCTTATCTTACCCTTTATGTATGTCACTCTTTATATTATTGTTACAAGCCTTTTGTACCACGCTTCTGTACATAACGTCTGTGAGTAAGGTTTTTATCTCTCTGAATGTATTCATCAACCTGCGGATGAGACACCATGGTTGTGTTGGTGTGAGAATTACGAGGTGGCCGGACCATCTCCACTGGTCAGGTCGTTGGGGAGCTTGTCCCGTGTTTGCTAATAAAAGCTGTGCAGAACGTCTTTCCTTGTTGGAGTCTTTTATTGTCGTAGTTGAGCGGATCGGATCCGAAAGATCACTACAATTGGTGCTGTGACCAAAGCTCGCCGCGGGGCAAACCTCTATTGGTGAACTAGATTCATTTCTGAGTTCCAAGAAATATTTTCCGAGTAAAATAAAAAGTATGGCAGCCGCTAAACCGTTGGTAGACGTTGCTACCCAGATCCAGGACAACCTTGCTAGATCTAGAGTTGCTTCTCCGGAGAAGGGTGATCTAGTTGGCATTGGAGCAAGGCGGAAAACCGCTCCGCCAAGTGTGAAGTCACCTGATTCTGTCCCGAAAGGACCAGAAACTCTAGGTGCTGCTGGGTTTGACCCATGGGGTTACCGTGATCCGGCTAAAAATACGGAATCAGAAGACGAGATAGAGATATCTACGTTAAGAGCTCAGGTGATGAGTTGGAAAAGAGCCTACTCCAACTCTCATCAGCAGCTTATTATGATGCGTAGATCTGTCGATCAGTTAACTGAGCAGAATTCGGATGCTTCTGCTACCACTAGGGAGCTAAGAACTGAGAATGAGAAATTGAGAACGGAGGCCTCGCGGGTAGACGATTTGTCAAGGCTCCACAACCATCTGCTAGATTCCGAAGCGGATATAGCAGAGAAGCTTGCTCTGTCTATGACCCCTCTGAAGATAATCCAGCCAGCAACCTCGACGTTTCATGATGCGGGTGCTGGCCCGGGTTACCAGGAGGGTGACTCCTACAAACTCTTGACTCCGAGACATTTCGGAGCTCAAAGACAGGTTACTATAAGAGAGCCTGCAGCTGTAGCTGAGTCCTCTCCTAAAGATCAGGGGGAGAAGGTAGTTGAGCTAGGTGGAATGTCTAGCATTAAGAGGCCTGCTACTCCAAAAAGCAACTCTTATGTGCGCGGACATGTGGTTAATGAAACCTATGTCCGAAGAGATCCGGTAGGTACTACACCTCCAGTGGTTGCTACACCCAGAGCATCGGTTCATTCCACTACAGGGACTGATCCGGATGGGCTACGTACCACTACTGTGTGTGTACCAACTGGTATGCACTCACAATCGCTGACCTTGCTTCCGGCGGGTCCCCAGAAGTCTGCTTATGGAAATAAGTCATTGGTGCAAGGCCGGACCCAGCTGATACTCATTTCTCGTACACGTTCTATACTGACGAAGAACATATCAGCCCACGACTAGGAACAATCAGATTGTGGGATTGTGGGACACTTGGCTTCACCATTTGGCTGAGATGAAGGTTGTGGCCGAGGCTCACAACTGGACGGACGCTATGTTCGTGAGACAGCTAAAAAGTAGTTGCAGGCGTCAGATTGCTGAGTTAGGAGAATTACCCCAGGGGGTTACTCTTCCTGAACTTGTCGCGCATATGGACGCCAACTATGGTGAACACTCCAGGGAGAAGAGGGAGGCGGAATTGTTTAAATGTCGCCAAACTCCTCGCCAGAACGGTCGAGCATTTGCTAATGAGGTAGCAAAGAGGGCTAGGTATGCCTTTGGTACGGTGATGGATAGCACTTCACGTACCATGGGTATCCAAACCTTTTTGAAGGGACTTTCTGACCCGAAGCAGGCTCTTTGGATTAGGTTCAAGCAGCCAAATGATCTAAATGATTGCGCTCACTGGTCAGAAGTCTATGAGAGCTGCACTCAGGATGTGGATTCTGTGACCCTTCAGGAAATTAGTGTAGAGTCCCATAACTCTATGATCTCACCTGTGTCCGCCGCTCCTAGCGGACTTGGTGAGAAGAAAGTTAGTGCCAGAGCCGTAGCCCAAGTAACGGAGCTGTTGGAGAAATCTTCATTGGCTGAGTCCGGACCAATTTCGGATGATGTTAGTGAAGTGATTGTGCAGGCGTTGCAGGCTTGGCAACAACGTAAGAGGACCGCGCCGGGTGCTGATTCGGTCACTCCCTCCTACGGAGGTGGACGTGGTAGATTCAGGCGCTGGAAACCAAGCCGAGAATGCTGGTTCTGTAGTGAGGAGGGGCATTTCAACTCAGCTTGCCCCAGAAGGCTAGCTCTTCTTGGATTGGTTCCGAAAGCAGATGCTGTTGCATCCAAGCCTTCGGGAAACGCGGCGAGACCCTCATAAGGAGCGAGATGGGGGTCGGGAAAAGGGCGCTTCACAGTACCACAGTCCGAAGTGAAGCTGTGAGTAGTACAGAAATTGGCGGGCAGGCCCAGGCACCAGCTATTACGTTGGAGGTTTCACAACAAGGTGAACCCCTTCCGAAAACTGGAGATTCGCGATCGTTGCCGGACGGTAAAGCCTTGTCACAAGGCCATGTGCTTTGTGATGACTCGGATTCTACCTCAGATGTGAGGTGGGGGCAGTCCGGGTTCCAAGCTGAACAAGATCAGATTGTGTTGGTCAAGGGCGGAGCAACTAAGTCAGCTCAAGTTCAGAAGGTTTCTGTACACGAACAGGGAACTTTGGAGATCCCTACCAAATTGTTGGTACGGGAGAGATGGTATGCCCCTGTAACGATGGATGGGGAAACTGGCAGCTTTCTGGTTGATCCTGGTGCTACTACTAGTTTGATCACCAGAAGGTTCTATGAATCCCTTCCAAATCCACCACCAATGACGTCGGTACGAATGGTGTGTGCGATGGGAGATGGAACACCCATTGTTACATATGGGAGCGTGCTTTGTCCGTTACTAGTTGGCGACCGGACATATATGATTACTTGTCTCGTGGTCAGTGGACTGAAAGGTCCTGAAAGCGGGATATTGGGTGCAGATTTCTATTATGTGCACCGCTGTAATCTAGATTGGTCAGGGACTTTCTTCTTGGACAATTACGGGTCTTCTGTAACTTGTAAGTTATGGAAAAAACCTGTTAGCAGAATTGAAAGTTCCTCTGTTAATGCGGTTCAAGTTGAGGATGCAATTGTGGGGAGAGAGGTGAAACTGCTTAAGACAGTTATCCTCAAACCCAAAGCAGTTGCGTTGGCCAAACTTGATATTGACAGTGGCTCAGTCGCAGTTGAAGGAATGATGTTCGAGCCAGACCAACGATTGTTGTAATATCTAGCCTTGGGCAGCCTGAATACTTATGTACCAGGTGACGGTTCTCCGGCCGTGGTGGCTTTCTCCAATCTGACCGGTCGCACGTTGAAAATTAAGAAGAATAGGGTGGTTGGCAGAGTATTTGAAGTTGCTTTGGTAGCTCAGGATTCTCTGTCTGACGATGGGGAGAATGAGGAGATGATTAGGGAAGCAATCATTAATTCAATACAGGTGCTGGAGTCTCCTGTTGCGGATGATGACCTGATCGCTCCTACTCTTCCTATTCCGGCCACTCCGGAGTGTCCACTGACAAAGATGGTTGACGATTCTGACTTGTCCGAAGTCCAAGAAAAACAAAATGCTCTAGATCTCTTGGAGGAATTCCGTTGCTGCTTCTCCCTGCCAGGAGATAAAGCTTTGGGATGTACTCATAAGGTCCGTCATGTTATTGATACTGGCGATGCTTGCCCGATCAAGCAAGTATATAGACGGATTCCAGTTGCTAAACGTGATAAAGCGGAGGCAGAAATCTGGAAGATGTATAGAGAAGGCCGAATTGAGCATAGCAGTAGCCCTTGGGGAGCTCCTATTGTTATGGTGGCCAAGAAGGACGGGACACAGCGTTTCTGTGTAGTTTATCGTCAGTTGAACTCCGTCACGATTAAAGACAGTTTTCCTCTGCCTAGGATTGATGAGTGTGTTGAGGCTCTTGGTGGAAACCAATGGTTTTGCACACTTGATCTTGAAAGCGGATATTGGCAGGTGGCTATGGATGAGGCTAGCAAAGAAAAGACTGCTTTCCTCTCCAGTGTGGGCTTGTTCCAGTTCAAAGTTATGGCTTTCGGACTGTGCAATGCTCCGGCTACCTTCCAACGTATGATGGACACCATGCTGGACGGACTCAAGTGGAAGTCATGTTTGGTTTACTTGGATGACATTGTGGTTTTTGGAAAGACACTTGATGAGTGTCTCCATAACCTCAGGCTCGTTCTTGAAAGAATCAAAGACTATGGCTTGAGATTGAAGCCGAAGAAGTGTGAATTCTTCCGTCGGCGAGTTGAATACCTGGGCCTATTGTTTCTGGTAAAGGTATTCAAGCCAATCCGAAGCAAATTGAGAAGGTCCAGAATTGGCCAGTCCCCACAAATGCTAAGGAAGTTAGACAGTTTATTGGGTTTGCTTCCTATTATAGGGAGTTTCAGCCCAATTTTGGTGAAATTGTCTCTCCTTTGCAGGACATTGTGACGGCTGCATGTAAGGATAAGCGCTATACCAAACCTATAGTGTGGACTCCGCAGTGTCAGGCTGCATTTAGCAAGGTCAAGGAATTGCTGACCACGGCGCCAGTGCTTGGATATCCCCAGAAGGTGGGAGATTTCATTTTAGACACTGATGCAAGTGGTTTTGGAATGGCCGGAATACTCTCACAGATACAGGATGGACGTGAAGTTGTCTTGGGTTATGCCAGTAATAGTTTTTCTAAGGCTCAGAAGAACTACTGTGCTACAAAACGCGAGCTACTTGCTGTCCTGACGTATTTAAAGAAATTTAGACATTATCTTCTGGGTAATAGGAATTTCTATGTGAGGACGGATCATGCCTCTCTCCGCTGGTTGCTAAATTTTAAGGATCCAACAGACATGCTTGCTAGGTGGTTGAATACCATGCAGGAGTATGGGTTGGATCAGGCCATGATCCTGCACCGAGCGGGTCGCAAGCATGAAAATGCTGATGCGCTCTCTCGCCTGCCGACACGAAAATGTGGAAGACTGGATTGTCAAGATTGCGGACTGCATGACGCTGTGTTAGCTGTTACCAAAGTCACCCCTGTTGTGGAGGCTAAAGGTAATAAGCTACAAGAAGCTCAACAGTCTGATCCGATGATCAAGAGATTAATCGCGATGTTGGATGGCTCTGAGGAGATTCCTAGCAGGGAAGATCTGGCTGGGGAATCCGATGAATTTCGGACTTGCATTCAACATCTTGGCAGTATGGAAATGAGAGACGGTGTGCTATGCTTGGGCTGGGTCCGGCTAGCCACTGGTAGAAAGTATTGGCGAAAGGTGGTCCCTGCTTCAATGAGAAGGGAGGTATTTTTGGGCATGCATGGTCCGAAGACCTCAGGTCATTTTGGTGTTTTTAAGAACACATGGTCAGCCAAGATGAGGTATTATTGGCCCGGCCAACGTTATGATCTGAAACGCTGGATCAGGGCTTGCCCTGAATGTAGTACAAGGAAATCTCGGATAGGAGGTGGGAAATCTCTCCTAAAGAAAGAGAAACATGGTGATAGGTGGAACCGTATATCTTTGGATATTCTAGGGCCGTTTAAAGAAACTCCTAGAGGAAACAATTATATAATGGTTGTGACGGATCATTTTTCCAAATGGGCCGAAGCCTATCCCATGAGAGACCACACTGCAGAGAGCTGTGCGGAAGTCCTTTTTAAGGAATGGATTCTGCGCTTCGGATGCCCGGTAGCTTTACAGACCGATGGAGCTCCGGAATTCCGATCACAGCTGCTGAGAAGTCTTTTAGACATGCTTGGGATTGAGAAGCTCATAACTCTTCCATATAGACCTCAGTCCAATGGACAGAGCGAGCGGGTAAATAGAGTTCTTGTAGAGCAGCTCTCCTGTCTGACGGACTATCATGAAGATAACTGGGATATGCTAGCTCCGTGTATAGCTCATGCTTACCGGGCGACTGTACATGCCAGTACTTTGTGTACACCAAACTCTGTGGTTTTTGGTGCCGAACTGGTTGCTCCTATGGATATTGTTCATGGGGTGGAGCCGGATGGGTTGGATTTCCCTTGTAAGGTTTCCTTTGTCGAGAATTTGAAGCAGTGGATGCGTGACGGCCACAAGTACATACGTAATAATCTCGGGATTTCTGCTGTCAACCAGAAACGAGATTATAATAAACGTACACGACCACCAAAGTTTGCTGTGGGGGATGTTGTCTACAGATATTGCCCCCCAAAGGCAAGCAAGAAAATTGGACAAAAATGGGATGGCCCATTTAAGATACATAAGTTCATAGGCGGTACCACTTGTGAACTTGAAACCACTGAAGGCTTGCTGAGGTATCATATTGATTATCTCAAACCCGCTTTTGATGAGAATGGTCCTATCCAGGCTAGCAACCTTCATAGGGCTCCAGAGTTTAGGAAACTGGAGAAAGCGGGTAGAGATATACTCAGGCTGGAAGCTGGTAAAGTGATAGCGGGAGTAGAATGTCCTTCCAAGTCCGAGAAGGCGAAGATCACTATAGGTGTTAAGCCTAGAGGTAGGCCGAGGAAGAAGGGAACTTCTACCTCGCCCGCCAGTGTTCCCCCTCGGACTAAGAAGAAGAAAAAGGATGCTGTTAAGACGGGTGATCATGTATTGCCTGCCACAAAACAGGTTCCTAAAGGTATCAAACGTAGGCCTGGGAGACCTAAGAAAGGGGGGACGGGGGTCGGAACAGCATTGGCTGATCCCCCTGTCCTACCTAGTACTGGTGTTCTTCCAAGGAAAAAGCGGGGTAGACCGAAAAAACAGATTTTGGATCAACCAGCTGTTCCTTCGTTACCTGTTAAAAGGAAAGTGGGTCGGCCTAGGAAGTTGCCAGCTCCAGTGGTCACCTTGCCAACCCCTTTGCCTAAGAGGAGGGTGCGGAGAAATCCGTTTCCTAATTTGGGGGACTCCTCCCCACCACTGGTGAGGGCTCAGCGCACGCGCAAGGCCCCAGTTCGGTTGAATCAGTTAGAAAAATGGTATCCAGGAGGGAAATTTCTGAACTGGTTTTCCTCCCCTAAAAAAGTACACAACGAGAAGTCAAGCAGACAGTTTATTTGTACCGAATGTTAATTGTTTGCTCCCATTTCGGCAGATTGGATTGCTGTCCAACATGACTGGGAAACGAATATGGTCTCGGAGAGTACTTGTTTTGAACGACAGGAAAAAGCTAGGCCTAGGCTTGCCCTGCGAGTGATGGTAGCTCGGAACTTGCTGAAAGGCCGGAATCTATTTATAGTGAATAGATGGTTGCTCGAACCTGTCCAGATAGGCAAGGAAATTTGAGGAAAACACCCTGTATAGTCTCAGCAGGGATGAACAGGTTAGCCAGACTGGTCAAACACGTCTGCGCTAAGGCTCAGTGTGAGCGCGGGAGTCGAGTGGCGCTGCTAACAGCGGCGGCGGTTGGAAACACCGGGTGTGGCCACTGGTTCCGCCGGTGTGTTTTACCATTTGCACTCTGCTTCCGATTTTCAAGAGAGCAACAGCTACGACGGAAAAGAAGTTCAAACTGTAAGTCTTTCAAATGGATGAACTTATTGCTTTGTACCTTGAAATGTTTGTAGCATGTTGCAAGAAGGTGACAAGAATTTTGGTAACTTTGTGTACGGTATTTATTGTAATATCAGTGTTGAAAGTGACTTAGCGGTCTGGCGCTAAACACATAGTCGCCATGTTGGTTGTTTTGTCTAGCGAATGAATGACTGTAGTGTTCCTAGACTAAACACGCCATTCCTTGTCAAGTCCCGGTATTTTATGTGGGTGGAACTCGAAGTAACATACTTGTGCACGTGGTGTGTTATTAGAGCTAGAAACCAAGTTATAATTACGCCGGTAGTAGGTCTCGGACTCGCCGAATCTAAGATTGGTAGTGAAAGACCAGACTTTTTCTTTAAGTCCGAGACGTTGTCCGGAAGGGGTGTTGAGTTGGGTGTGACCAGTTATACTCTGTTATACTCTATGTTTGATTGTTTCTCTCCTTAATTGTTGCAGAGTAAGTGTATCGTTCATTTCTGAAAATGTCCGACCGCGAGTTCGAAGAACACGAAGAGCTCGGACTGTCCGAGTCCGAGGGAGAGCCCCTGACAGAGGAGGAGGCGGCCGCAGTGCTAGACGGCCTACTCCACGCAGGTTCTGCACCCGAAGTGCAACCTCCAGCCCCGTTCCCGGATGGTGAGGAGGAGATGGAAGTCGAGGTAGTAAAGGAGACAGGTGGAAATCCTGCAGTAGAGGGCCATGAGTCCGAGACCTTTAAGGACAAGCAGTCCAAGGTCGAAAAGATCTGTAAGGTGGTCGCTGACAAGCGAACGTCCGAGGTAGCCAAGGAATCCGCAACGTCCAAGGACAAGCCGTCCGCAGCTGCCAAGGACAGGTCGTCTGCTCAGTCCACCACCAGACGGTCCGGCAAGCAGTCCGGCAAGCCCTCAGACTCAGACCCTAGCTCCAAGGTGGAAGTGCCACCATTGCGCCGGAGTCCGAGAAAGCAGTCTGTCCCGAGGAAGAGTGATGAGAGCAGGTCCTCTTCAACCAGGAAGTCCCGCTCCCGTTCTCGCTCTCCCTCTCCCAGGCCAGACCCTCCTCCGGCGAGTGAGACAAGAGGCCGCAGCTTGACTAGGGCGTCAAAAACCAAAGCTGGTACTGACTCCCAAGTTGCTGGCACTAGTCGGACTAGTGTCTCACGAGGTAGAGGTCAAGCCTCTCAAGGCATCTCTCAGCTTCCTCGGATCAGGAAGCTGAAGTGCGAGCACGAGCACCGCTCAGAGGCCCGCCGGATCCAGCTGTCATCCATGGGATCTTTCCCTAAGTTCAAGGCTGACATGGACCTGGCAGAGCTAGTGCCAATGAACCCTGCACTGGACCAACCTGGGTCCAGTAACCAGGCGCCAGCGGAGTCCGATTCCGAGGAAAGGGACTTCGCTGACAAGCAAATGTCCAGGTACGAGGAGGTATTGTGGCCTGAACCCGTCCGCGAGGATAGCCTGGACTCCGGAACCTACGGGAAGTTGTCCAGCGTCCACAAACTATGGCAGCCGGGCTTCCGATGCCCCTTCATGGTTTGTAGGTACCCTCGTTTGAACGAGAAGGGTGTAAGGGCCTATTCCACCCGGGCCCGATTCTTCCGCCACCTCTGTGAGGTCCATGCTCCCTCCTCTCAGGCGTGGATATGTCCCTACCCCAACTGCTCCCAGGTGCTTGATCGGAGAGTGGAGTTAGTGAAACGCCTGATGAATGGCGAGTCAGTCATTCACAATCAAGCACGGGAAAAAGCAGTGGGTCGGGTTATGAATGTCATCCCCACTATTGTTAACAACAGCGCATTTTTTAGGATGACATACTGTTCGGCCCAGCACCTTCGGGTTATGCGCCGGATGAAGTCCGTCACCAAGACTGCTACCAAGTCGTCTTCAGGCAAGGAGAAGGAGACTTCTTCTTCCCCTACTGCCAGTACCAGCACTCCCGGAAGCTCTGGTGGTAGTAAGGGCAAGGCCGGAGGCAGAGGCGGACGTGTCAAAGGCTCCAGCAGCAGCTCCAGCCGGAGTGCTCCAAAAGGTGGAGCAAGCGACTCTCAGAAGCGCGGGCGCTCAGCATCCGCGGAACTGGTGTCCCCTGCCCCACCCGCTGCCAAGAGAGGGCGTAAAGCTCAGAAAGAGACGGAAGAACTGGTCTCTAAGCTACCGGAAGCAGTCGACACGGACAAACTCGTGAAGACTGCTACTGAGGAAGTGCAGCGCTGCTTGCTGACCCTCCGGGCAGCTTCAGACGCAGCACAACAGCAGGTGCAAACCTCTTTGGCAACGCTGACCACCCCGCTGCGTCAGCTGCAAGGAGTCAAGCAACAGATTGGGGAGGTGGCCTCTCTCCGTGAAACGATTAGGACTCAGGCCAAGCTGATCCAGGTCCTCCGCACTTCTGCTGATAAGAAAGACGTCTTAAAAGACGTCTTAAAAGTGAATTGGCAGAGGGCGGGAGATCCAGTACTCCGGAGAACTTGGATCAGGAAGTGAGAAGCAAAGAGGTGGAGCAGACCACCCAGTCCGGCGGAGCTGTTGCCAGCACGTCAGTTGTGTCTGTGTCCGGCGGTGCGGCAGTAAGTGTTGATGCTGCTCAATACGAGCTGCTGACCAGGCTGCTGGCGCATCTTCGGCGCATCTGGGGAGCATCTTCGGAACTCCTGAGGCTGCTGTCACGCCCCTTAAGGAGACCAAGGAACCAGCTGCCGAGCCAACAGCCCCCGCGGACCCCTCCAAGGAGCCTGAGAACCCGGACAAGGCCGACGACAGTGCCATGGATGTCGCCTAGATAGAACTCTCCGCAGTTGTAAGCCTCCGCTGACGCAGCGTCGAGCATTCCAAGCCTTCCCTCCGCTGTGTCAGCGTCGAGCAA
The DNA here is from genome assembly GCA_942159475.1 of Sthenelais limicola. Lineage (NCBI taxonomy): Eukaryota > Metazoa > Annelida > Polychaeta > Phyllodocida > Sigalionidae > Sthenelais > Sthenelais limicola. The sequence goes on from OW804097.1 coordinate 4,067,725, forward strand.
AGCTTCTCCGACATGCTGCATTGCCCACGGACATCCCTTCAGACTATGTTACCACCAGAACAGAGTGAGACGTTGATCTATATTTTAACAGTGACTTTATTCTCATTTTCTCAGAAGGAGAAATGTGAACCCGTTTTGCGGACTGCATTTTATATTTTCTAACTACTTTACACTGGATTCTGTAGATTTTTTCTGTGAGGACACCAAATGCTCCTTTATGTATTTGCAAAAAAAAAAAAAAACTTTTTTCTTCGCTTCTGCGGATGTGTGTAAGTGGTTCGGACTTGCTTTTTATTTGTCCAAAGTCTACTGTTTCAACGGATTTGTCTCTGGTGTGTTTATGCTGTATATTACTGCCTTGTTGCCGAGTTTATATTGATGTTAAACTCTTTTTATTAAAGGGGGAGTATTGTAGTGGGTTTGGGTATCTTATAAGAAAGGCATGGGACATTTAGTGTCCAGTCTTACTGCTGCGTGGTGCTGTCCGCTGAGGTTGGTACGCTTGTACTAACCCAGTGGGCAGTACCGGCTTATATCATTAGTTTTGCCTTTTTAGGAAGAAATTTCCTTATTGTTCTTATCTTACCCTTTATGCATGTCACTCTTTATATTATTGTTACAAGCCTTTTGTACCACGCTTGTGTACATAATGTCCATGAGTAAGGTTGTTATCTCTCTGAATGTATTCATCAACCTGCGGATGAGACACCATGGTTGTGTTGGTGTGAGAATTACGAGGTGGCCGGACCATCCCCACTGGTCAGGTCGTTGGGGAGCTTGTCCCGTGTTTGCTAATAAAAGCTGTGCAGAAGGTCTTTCCTTGTTGGAGTCTTTTATTGGCGTAGTTGAGCGGATCGGATCCGAAAGATCACTACATATATATATATATATATATATATGTATAGACAAAATAGTATGATACTGTGCGAATAATTAATAGTGTACTAGCGCATAATACCCATATCACCTATCAATACATTGAGGTCCATTATACTATAACGTTCAATGTTCACTCATAAATGAGTTCATTAGTTTCACCATCTTCATATACACTTGGGTTTCCACTTCTGGGTTCATCGTATAAGTTCAGTTAGAATCGATTAAGAGTTAATAATATTTAGTTCAATAATACTTATAATCAATCAGTTTCTTCAGTCATTATTTCAACTTGTTAGTTGTATTATCTTCAATTGTAAAGTGTCTCTTACTTGTTGTTTCCAGTTCAGTCCTGTATGGTAACCACTTAGTATTTTGCCAGTTCTTATCAAAATACTCCTCCGTGGAATATGCCTGACCCTTCATACCTACGTTCAGTAGAAATATAGTTATTCCGGGTCAGGCATTGTTCCTTAAAGGCGTATTATCATGTCTTAGATGTAATGTTCAGATGACTTGCTGTCCCCCTATCTTTTATGACTTAATACCACTGATTTTTTAACTATTGTTTCGGTGAGCCCCTCATCTCTCCTGATGATCTCGTCCAACCCTTCTTAACTACGTTCAATAGAAATATAGTTAATCTGGGTTGGACTCTGACCAAGGGATCGATGTATAGATTTACTAATATTTAATAAGAGCACTTATTTACTTTTTGTAATAATAAAGCATTTCAAAGCACTGGGCTTGATGTGTGAGATATTTGATTTACAAGAGACCCCTCAATAAGAATTCAATAAGAATTTATTCCACACTTTATCAAGGCTCCATATGAAATACTGTAATGGCTCTATTTATCATATACAACTGCATGATAATTACTCAAAGATCTTAATTTCCTTTTGCTTTCTGCACAACTCAAGTGCCATTTTCTCATTTACTAATTGATCACACATGAGGGTCCTCCCTCACTTATTGGGCCTTGTTGTAGGCATCAGCACTCCTAGATGCCACGTTATTTTTCACCTCTTCAGAAAAGTGACACCCGTCTGACGCTAGCTTATGGTACAAGGCCGAGTATTTTGTCGGACCATTTTTTCTCTTTTTGTTTCCAGCTATGCATCTATGTATGAGTTGACCAACGAAAGGAGTCGGATTTCCCTCATCCGCGTTGAGCCTCTTTGCGATATTACTAAAGATTGCAACCCTTTCGTTTATTTTTATTTGTGTTTCATAGCTTTTGTCCTGCCTTGGATAAAGGATTCCGTGTTTAGAGGCGAGAAGAGTATTATACTTTTTGATATCTATGCCAATCATAGTGGCCACCGATATTCTGGGGTTATACCCGTTTACTACTGCAGCTTCCTTGAGCAATGTTATTGCACTAGTTAATGTTGCTTTGATTTCATCTTCGAAGATAATGTTCGTACTGTGCTGCAGTTTAATTTGTTCCCCGTAATCTCTTTTGTTTCTCCTTGTAATGTTACATAGCCCTGCTACAATAAAGATTAGCCTGGGTCTATGGAGATTAACGATTGGGCGAGCTTCGTTTACTAGCCTTTCAATCGAGGCTCCGGCTATTATTATAAACCTAATCGCAACTCCAGGCAAATTAGATCTAACTCCATATTTGCCCCCCTAGAATCCATCAAGATTAAAAGGTCCATTTTGGTGTTTATGATAGACTACTAGTTACTCTGGTAATAGATTCTTTCCCTCACCCTTTCAAGGATCTTGCCGAACTGGTTGTTCCCTCTCAGTTTACTTGGATCGATCACAACACGCTCGCCATCTTGTATCTTTACTTCGGGATGTCTATGTCCCGCTGCCCATTTGTAGGACGTTGTTAACTGATATAATCTCTTACCTCGTGTAGCAAGTAGTTTCTCCTTCAGCATTTTACTTTGGTCAAATTTATGAAATACCACGCTTTCCAGAACACTCGATTCTATTTCCAGCCAATCAGGGGCCGTCTGGAATTCATTTCCCAATCGCTTGGCAACCGCTGGGTGTTTCTCCCGCACTATTCCCTCCGCTAGTTTGGGCTTTCCTGCTTTCGCCGCCTTAGTGGCCTGAAAACAGTGCTCGGATGAACTGAATGATCTGCCATAGTATTCCATTTCTATCGGATAAAAGTTACTTAGGAAGCTGTGCTCCCCCTTAAACCCAATCCCATCTGTTCCTACTTGTACGTGGTAGATATCTTCTAATTTGCAGCCGTCAGGCAAATCATCTAAATCTTGTACCGCGTACGACTCTTGCTCCCTTCCGATCAAGATATGATTTGCCACTAACTTAGCTTCGATTTTGTGTAATTTTAGAAGCTTCATGGAGTTTCCAAGAAGATTAAGATCATATCCATTTGTTTGGCGACTAAACCTATTGAGCCACATTTTCCCAAACTTCCTTAAGCTTCTGATCTTTTTGCTAGCTTTCACTATTCTGATCTTAAGCGCATTCAACGCGACAACCAAAAATATGGCCCTAGTTCTTCCTCTCTTGGCTATGCCTACTCGATATGCTGCTACTTAGTAACTGGGTCAAATTTTTTTAGAATGTACAATTGCGATTTGGGGAGGTTTAGGAAGATTGAAAAAAAAAATAATAAGTATAAACTCATATTCCTTCTGACTGTTATCATAGATGTCCTAACCACCTAAAAACACCAATTATATTCACAAACTCTCAATATGTCAGTTTTTATTTAAGTTGAAACAATGTGAACATTTTTTAGGGTATGCCCGGTATCAAATTAAGTGGCAGCTCCTTAAATCTTTAATAACTCAGGACATAATGATTCAATTTCCAAATAAAAAATATTTTTATAAGGATTAAATGACCCTTTACATGTATATCAATCAATAACTATGTATCATCAAAGAATATTATGTGAGACATGAAAGGAAATGGATCACATTTCCCCAAAACAGGAGTGTTTTGATCAGTAACATATGGTTCAAATATAAATTGAATAATGCTGTAGTTGTTGCTATAAACAGGGTGAAAACCTGTTTTCTGGCAACATACACATCCTATCCATCACTATAGTAACTTATAACTTATTTATCATATTCAGTTTCCCTGAGAAACTTGGTAATAGGAGGACATCTTTGATACGAGACATCCTTTACATATAATACCGGGCATCCCCCAGTAAAGTACCTTATATCTGACCTCTGGCATATAATAGGAGGAGCCTACCTACAATAATAATGCTATTTTGCTATCATTTATCAACAGAAAAATAATGATCTGTGTGGGATGCCCGGTATCCATTCATATCACATTTGTCTCAACATGCCTGCCCCCATAGTCCTAAAAGTCTGTTGAATTATATATATGACATTTCTGATTAATAAGAACTGACTTGATATGGTCCCCATTGAGAAATAATTGTTAAATGTGCATAGAAATTATGTTTAATAATTATGGTACCGGGCATACCCTCTTGGATTCTTGTTAACTGTGAGGCTATATTAATCTTTCCTTTAACATAAGACAGGAAAATACTTCACTAAGAATTGTTGAGAGCAATTTTTTAAACATATAAATAATGATTAGACTTATGAATATCACACACATGGTTAATTCCTAAACATCTTAACAATAATTCCACACCATACAAGGGCATGTATAATCTTTGGTCACTCTCATTTTGGTTGACAATGTCCAGGGAATCCCAGGAATACCTACCCAATATTTATATATGGTGGTTGTCTTGGTTTCCAGAAGAAAAAGCAGAGGCTTGGTCATATAAAAACAATTTGAATGTGTATCCTAGTTGTTCCTTTCCTCCCATACCGGGTATACCCCCCAATATACCGGGTATACCCCCCATATCATTTGTATTCATATCTCCACAATAGATTTTTTTAGAAGAATGTAATTTGGGGTATATATGGAGATACATACTGGGATTACATAAACGGAGATTTAGAACCATTGTATCAGTAAAGCTGGGTCTCCATTATAATATGGTACAGGGCATACCCGGTATGAAATAGTATAAAATCTCCAGTTTGGTAAACATTGAAGCATGACCCTGTTAATGTCTGCATTACTGGCTAAATTGTACCAAGATTGCATTGATGATATGTTAAAGTGTATTCTAAATATTTTAAATCATATGCCAAGGATATATTCATAGCAAGTATACTAGAATCTGTGTTTGATACCGGGTATACCCATGTGACTTCTGAAAATTGGAGATTTGAGTATAGGACTGGCATACTGTGATGAAGGCTAATAGAAGGCTAAAACTTTACCAAGTTGTCATAGATATGTATAAGGAATGAAACCAGGTGAAATATGATACCTAGAACAGTTACTTTTTTTCAGAATGGAGGTATAATGTGAAAAAGTAGTGAATTCTGAGGTGTTTTTATTAGGAAATCAACATTTAAGGTGATTTATTGCATACAAAACATATGAATATGATACTAATGTGCACATTTTCGTAAAGCTTAGGATATCTCCTTTCCAATGATACCAGGATCATTAGGATTGATCTATTGGTTTGCAATACCAATCCAGTATAATGTGCAAAAGTCGGGAATTTCGCAATTGTACATTCTAAAAAAATCTGACCCGTCTATGTCTTGTTTTCTAGCTGTTGCATCTGCTATTTTAACAATTTCTAGTGCTTTCCCTTTTACATCTTCATTTTTGTCGCTGTCTTTTACTAATTTGTTCCATTCAGCCTGAGTTTTAGGTCTTAATGTTGTCCACTCTTCATCTACGCCCTCAACTATCAAATAATGGGTCGTGTCAAGAGACCGTTCATTATTTACAACATTTTTCTCGCCCTTTTCTGCCGCGAAAACTTCTTTTTCCGCACTGAAAACTACTTTATCTTCAGCTTTCCTTGCTTTCATGGACGAATTTATTGCCTTGACATCAGTTTCTAGTGATCTTAAACCCGTCAAAGAATTTTCTAGATTTTTTATACGTCTGGCGAATCCCTGAATTGTGTTTGAATTCTCCCACGCATATTGTTGAAAATCTCCCTGCATACAACTAATGTCGTTCTTGATTTTGCTAATGAAAAGTGAAAACCCTTCTTCGATCATATTCACATCTTCTCTCAATTTGGTTAACCCATCATATTCCTCAGGTTTCAACTCATTTACAGCTTTAGATTTTTTGTCACCCACCTTGCATAACGGCCTTGGCGGTTCGAGTGTGTCATCGGCTTTGTCACCTCCTGGGCCTGTCACTGTGACAGCTTTGTGGTCGATAATTTCTCTATCATCGAACAGGACTTTCTTGACACTTCCGTACTTCGTGTGAAGTTTTTCTTCCTTTCTATCCATATTTTCTGTTCTTTCCAGTGATCTAATCTTTTCTGCTGTCTTGAATCCACTATTTCCAATCATTTCAGCTAGATTATCCGGTTCGCCTGTTTCGAACTTTTCTTCAAGCACTGTAGCGCCGCTAACGGTTTTTTTCTTACTCGAGAAACATTTCCTCGTCGAGCCTCCCATGACTGCCATCTTCACTCTAGTGAGAAATCCAGGGGTATCCATGGTTCTTCACTGTTGTATTGCGCCACTTTTTTCGTCTTAAGCAATGTTTTGTCCAACTTTTCGGTTATTTTTATGCTTAGCCGCTTACTTTGGCATGTTCACGCGTGGAACGTTTTCCCGCCTTGATGTGGAGCAGGTCACTTAAAATTGACTGCAGGGCTCATAATTTTACTGGCTTTCATATACATTACATTGTGAATGAGTTTGAGTCATATCCTGTCAAAAGTGGACACTTTCATGAGTCCAATTCCTGAAAAAGCCCAATTTTTCATTTTTTGATGACCTTAAATGACTTTGACCTTGGGGTCAGGGGTCAAATGACTGTTTTAAAGTGAAGGGTCTGTTATAGGGTATATGTGTGCAAAAAATGAAAATTCTATCTTCAATGAATAAAAACATATGGCTCAAAAGGTTTCAAAGTACTCAAAGTACCTAAAACCGTTGAAAAACTTTCTATTGCAATTTGTTCTAGGTTGAACCCTATGTCAACTGGACTAATATAATATATATATGTGTGATGTATAATATTACCCAACATGAATATTGTTGGATAATAACACCAGGTGGCTCTTCAACCACTGGCTGACCAGTCTACCTGTCTGCCATTCTTCCTACAACTGCTGAAGCTACAGGTCTTGTTCTGTATTTTTTTCTTTGGTTACCATGCCTCATTGTGCAGGTTGCTCATGTATCCACAAACGTCCTTGTGGAGAATCAGTTTGTATTTATCGCAAGGCTGCTATAAAAAAAAGTAAGGAGCTTAAATTGGACGGGGAAGAATTTACTTCTTATTTGCCGGAGATTGATCCGGAGGACACAGAGGGAGGTGCTAACTACAAGCCTGGGGGCTCTCATTAGAAACATGTTAAGAAGGAGCCCTTGGACTATGATAAGTTACTTGAACTTAGTGTTAATTAGAAAGGCATGATAGACACTCTTATTGGGAAAATGGACGCCTTATTGATTAATCAGCCTCCTCAGCAAAACCCAGGTGCCGGCTCTCCACCACCACCGCCTCCACCGCCTCCACCGCCATATATATATATGGATATCTTTCTGACAGAGGAAATATCCCAAATCCAAGATAGTTTCAATAGGATCCCTGAAACTTTTGTATACCTCATATGAAATTCCTAGACATAGTGTGGGAATATTTTATGTACAATATCTTCAATAAACATTTTTTATCTTCAATAAACATGTTATTTCTAAATATTAGTCTGCTGTAATTTCCCTTTGTTGCAGTGCTCTTACCACAAATTCTGCCACTGATTGCATCACAAAGGCAGAGCTGTGAGCGCCAAAAGGCAGAACTTTATCAATACAATAGGTGTTGTCTACATATGTCCGTCAGCGGCCAGTCCATAGAGCACAATGGGAAGTGTGTGTAGGCGTGACTCACTCTGTCAACCGGGCACATGTTGACGTCATGGAGATTATCTACGATAATCTAAATGAGGCCAACATAACAACTGCCGTTTTCTTAGACTTTAAGAAAGCGTTTGACACGTGGATAATTAGAAATTGTTAGACCTTTGGGACCGCACCAATAGCATGAGTGCACTGAGACTCATAAGGGGCCTTAATGTATTTCCCGTCGCATATTTCTTTCATTAAAAGATTACAGATCAACTTATAAGCGTCAGGTTGGGTTTTTTTGGACACATTTTTATTCAGGATAATAGTTGGCATTTGCCATGGTTTTAACAGTCGGGTAATCCTGAAGGTAGTCCTGAAGGTTGAAGGGCTGTACTATAATTAAATTTTGAGCAATTATAGGGGGGAACCATGCCCACATCATCAACCACCATGAAACCATTTGTGATCCCATCAGAGAGGAAATGTTTTAACTTAGCATAAGTCTTGTACAACAGCGCAGAGATCCATCTATTCTATTTCATCTGCGATCTGCACCCATTAATATAATGAAAGTCATCGATGTGATGAGTCAGAGAGTCAAGATCACAATTCAAGGCAGAAAAATGGTCAGAACTCTTTGTACCACAAGCAACCAACCTCAATCACATGGTTATCCTCGAATAAATGATCATCAAATTTCTGTAGAGGAAATGTATTGTTGTTATGAACTCTTTGTATCAAACTAGATGAAGGAGAGGCATCATCCCGACATGTAAGAGCAGATTTTTCAAAGCAGCTTACTTAACTCCAGTAAACATGAAGTGTAGTCAGTCACTCTTGGGGCAGGAGGAACACACCGGAGCTTTATGTTGGCCCTTGAAAAAACAGCAAATATGTGACCTCGAACACTTGCCATTGCAATCCTTGAAATTATAGTAATAACATATCTCTTCAGGAAAATCAGGGGGAACCACAGACCCTGCTTTTTTAGCAGTTTTTGCCACCTTCTTGCCGTTCTTCTTGTGTTCCATAGCAGACAAAGGAGAGGGGGGTGTGACCATAGCGCCAGGATGAAGGGCCAGGCTCTGTGACTCATGATCAGCGGCAACAAATGGTTTTAATTCTCCATCAAGAATTTTATTACCTACTTCACATTCATACTTTGCAAGAGCTGAGTCTTTATAGGTTTTGGTATCTTCCTCCCTCGCTATGGGAGAGTATACCTGACGGGCCTTCTGAGCAGGGTCCAGGGCAGATGAGAGCAGGCTGAAAGCGTCAGTGTAGTCAGCAGTCAGGAGGTCCGACGTGGCGACCTGTGACTGGGAGTAGGGTTTGTTAGGGACGCCACCCAACAATGGAGACTTCCCGCCATTACCAGATTGAGTGTTTGGAGAACCCCCAGTCGCCCTACCAGACACAGTTTGAGCTAATGCGCATAGAGAATGTACCATCTTATCCATTGTTGCTGTAAGAACTGACATTCCTGTGCTTTCATAGTCAGTTCGGCCACCATTTCTACTTCTTCATCGTTGTCAGGAATATCGTCCACATGATCCATACACATGCAGCCGGATGATTTCATTATATAGATTTCTGAGATTTGGTTAGATAGGTTTTCTAGGGACATAGCATGAACAGAGTTAAACATCTCAATGATTTTTTCATCATGTATGACTGGTGGGACATTTGGAATTTTCCATTGGAGTTTTTCTTCGATAGAGCAATAACGACTATTCAAATAATTAGCAGCGTTGAGAGGTTTTTATAAATGTTATTATCATGGCGAATACTGGTAATCGCTTTCCATTTTTTTGATGTAATTTCATCAAATGTTCTCCATAATTTTTTACTATTATTAGAAAAAAAGAAAAAAAATTGTTTTCCCATATCTGAGAACCTGGACCAGACTCACGCAACATGCAACAGCTCTCATCTAGTATTCAACGAGGGTAAGAGAATTTCAAAATTATTAGAAATATTGTCAAGGAGGTTGGTGAAATATTGGGTCTTGGTAAGCCAGCTAACGGTGCCAAACAAGAATGGGGGGTAACCTGGTTAGGTTAGGTTAAATTAATGATTCAGACGATTGGGCCCTGGAACATTCAGTGGTTCCATACCTTACCGCGCTCCAGTTTACCGCTCACCTGCATTTCGCGCTAATGTTTACCGCCCACCTGCCTACCGCACTCAAACTTTGCGCTCCCGGCAGACGGCCGTCACGCTCCCGTCAATGTATTCGCGCTGGAAAGAGGCCCATGCAAAGGCCTCCAGTGACGGCCTCCCTTCCTGAATGAAGTCCACGTTATTTATTTATAAGCTCCCTTATTGGAGGGTTTAGCGCTGTCAGTCATATATATATTCACACAATTTCAGGACATTGTATTAAGGAGATCCTTGCGTTTCAAACTTCAACAAATGGAGTATATTTAGTTACTTTACTGGTACTTGCCCACCATAAATCGATAAATAAAAGATTCTCAAATCAAATCAAATGTTTACCATCATTGGAATTTGATATCTCAAATCCATTTCTTGCGACTTGTAACTCATTTTCCTAAAACACATCACAATATAGATTGACTGTCTAGAACTATAAAGGAAGTTATTTGCTGCCAAGCACCCAGATTAGGATATATAATTATTAATAAAATAAAATGAACATTTTGGTAGGGAGAGCTTGAAGCTTTCTCATAAGGATTAATCTCCCCATATTTAAGCTGCCTGGCACCGCCTAGGCTGGGGGCAGGGAGGGGGATTAGCTATAGGATTAAGCATGCTTCAGCACAACTTATGAGTCTGAATGCAAAGCTCAAAACCTTAAAAATATTGTTTTCCATTAGATAGCTCATACCTCCCATTAAAATGCCTCCGATCGGAATATAAAAATCAACCCAGACCCTTCTAAATGTCAGGAAGACAGCCCCGCTTTCAGAATTACAATCGCATTGTTAGTTCCTTCGTAATAAATTATTTTTGTCGGCCGCATCCAGTCGTTCGAATCGATATATATTATATGAATCACCCAATTCTGTACCCGCACATTTCAAAGTTTATCAAAGTGATTTATTCACAAGATCCCTTTATTGGAATGTTCCTATTTTTTTAGTGTTTATTCCTCCTAGTCATACAAATATGTATATTGAATCTCAAGACATTGCATTGAATATATCCTTGCGTTTTGAAGGTTATTTTAAGAATAGTTATTTTCATCAATCACTTGGTAAGGAATAAATGAAGAATAAAAACATAATTAGGATTTACTTAAACAGAACTTACATTTACCTTCTTGAACAACCAATACAAGTATTCAGTCAACTTACAAAGAAAACGAAAGGGAATGAATGTTAAATATTTTTGTATATATAGTAAATTCCAAAATAATGGGTTATATATGTATACATGTATGTGGGCAGAGGGTCAATGACATGTCATCCTTGCCGCTGCCATTATCATTACCATTACTGAGTGGTTATTTGGCTATAACTTTTCTTCTAGTTGGAATATTCTCACAAACTAAAAAGCGTTATGACCCTTATGTCGAGACCTAATGATAAGTATACAATAATTTGAAACATTATGTGCATATTTCTTTTATTTATTTCTAATTTAAATCCTTATTTATGTAGAAATATCTACCATCCTCCAGTGCCCTTATCAGCTGAGTTCCAGTCACAGACTCAGCTAATTTTTGCATTTATATTGCGTTATACCCTTAGCGTGACCATCTCGCGATCATTGCGCAATAATTATTGCGTGAAAAGCGTCCACGCTCATCACAGAACCATGGCGAGGTGATTGCGCATTAAAAATCGCGCTCATTTGCCCGTTGGGTTAGCTGAATGATATACTATACTGTACTGGACATCGTTACAACTCTTCACATACAAACAGGGGCAATGTCTCAAAAGTCGTTGCTAAATTTCTTCCAAAAATGTGTTACTATATTATTTTGGTACAAAGAAAGAATGGTATACTATTTCATTATTTACTTGTGTGATTGAAATCACCTCAGACATCTGTCATTAAAGTGTAATTATTTGTGGGCGGGTAAATTTATGTGTGGGCGGGTAAATATCTGCGATCGATATAAGCTCTCCAAAAATCAGAACATTCCAATAAAGTGATCTTGTAAAATATTCTTACATACACTTTGAAAAATATTATTTTTGCGACTTATGACTCATTTCCTGGAACACATCATATGTGATGTCACATAACCGATCAGAATGAGTTGTTTTGTTTTATTATCTAATATTTAATCATTTCATGAAATAGTTTATAGGCCAAGCATTAATATTGGTGTCAAGGCACGTCAGGAATGGCCAAAGCCAGGTTTTTGCATCTGGGAAAGAATAACCATAGGTTCGGACATTTTTTGTTGTAATGATATGAAAACAAGGACATAGAGGCCAGCTTTTGATATATTTTAAGTTCATATAGATAGATTACGAATGCACACCCTAAAAATTGCATATATACACATATATTTATTATCTAAGAACATTTTAAAACAATGAAATGTGCTCAACATATACTGGAAGGGCTTGTCAATGCATAGGAATAAATATATTTGTATTATGATCAAATATGAAGACACCAGGATCAGTTGTTCATGACAAAGTCGGCCAAATTTTACTCTAAGCGATAGATTACGAATGACACGTTTTTCCTACATATTTCTTTTTGCTTTGAAGATTAGTGAAAGATATTTGTCATATATATTCCATGGGGTGTTTTGCAAATTATCCCAAATTTTTGTGATTCTGCAACCATTTTGAGGCTCCCAGTGAGCCTTTCGGATGCAAAAATCATGTTTGTATTGAATTCCTTGCAGCATGACAATTAGCAGCACTTGTATAGTAAATAATGGAGAATAAACAACAATTTCTGGTGTATTTGATCATTATTCATGTCTTGATAGGTAACAGGCACCGAAATTCATATCTACATTCTTATTTCTTGTATACATGTGATTAAAATGTCATACGTAATCTATTGCGATATATTACGTATGCAATGATAGATTACGTATGCATGGTAAAAATGATATTTCTGAAACCAAGAATCATCTAGGATTAATTTTTATTACTGAAAATATGTGGGAAGGGACAAAGTCAGAGAACTGATGCTTTCATTCAATAAATAGCAAAATTTCTCATGGAATAGCACAAATAAAAGTTAATGATAGATTACGAATGAGATAATTGATAACAAAAGACCCTGGAAAAGGGATATTTCTTGAAGCAGAAGTAATCAAAGACTGCTTAACTATCATAGGTTGTTGGTAAATATGCAAAATATCGCCAGAAATGGCTGCAGCGATAGATTACGTATGTTTTTTCAATTAAATGCCTAAATTACATTAATATATGTACTAGGTGTAAATGGTTTTCACCTATACACAGCCCTAACAGTTCTCTTTAATGACATATTCAGACATTTATTCTTTATGAGATATGGGATATAGTGTAAAGATTAGCAGAAAGTTACTTAGGATAAACTCAAGGAACGATAGGTAGCCAAGATCTTTAAATGCACACACAAAAAAAATAAATAAAAAAACACATTTTTTTCAACATTCTAAACTAAGTTAAGCGGTTCTTCATGATTTAAATAATCAAAATTGGGACATCTCCAATTAAATATGCACAAATATGATATATTCAAGATTTAAGGATTGCATTCGTAATCTATCACTAATTTTCAATGCAAAAACTTCTACCACTACTGGTTCCCAGAATTTCAAGAGTTAAGAGCTAAGACTTTGGGCTTTTCATCCTTTGACCATCTATAATCAATGACAAAAAAATGATAACGATTGGATAAAATGATAAAAAACACATTTCGCTGGAATCGACCATATATACATCGTCCCTCCACAGAAAACTAAATGTAATTTAATATCAATCATTACTCTTGGGGTATCTGATTGTGTTGAAGCCAATATATGTTGTAACGGCGACACAAATATTCCAAAATGATATTTTCAATGTCTAGATCAGTTTAAATTAGATATTACATAAATATTGTGTTTTTTCATAATACTGAACCTGTGTGCATGTGTAGAAGTCCTTTTCCTCAGCAGAAAGAATATATTTTCTAAATGCGCCTGTGTATTGTATTCAAATTCCATAATTATTACTTATTTCCTAGCCTGAAAAACCACTTTTATTGCAATAGCGGTTGAGATTCTGGCATAAGAACTTTGAAAGTATGGTTCCCATAACCTCATTTTTGCCAGGGAACACGAACAAAATGGTTATAATCATGTGTGATCATCCCAAATACCGGGGCCAGGGCAGGGTAAGAGATAGATACCAAAGTATATATACTCAGTTATTATTACAAATACAAGAAATATTTAAGATACTCTGTTCCAACTTTCAAAAGTGCAAATATACACATTTCTAATTTGGACCCATACATGTAGCCATTTCATCTAATTACGTTGCCAGATTGTGACGCAACTTTTGGGGGGAGACGCGTGGGAAAGTTCAATTTCTCAGGCGACAGGTTCACGGCAAGGTTGGGCGCGGCAATGTAGGGACGGGAAGGGCTACAGGGGGCGCGGTTAGGTAAGCTTGTCGCGGTAAGTACAGCGCGGAAAGATTTGGCGCGGTAAGGGTGGTACCCACATTCAGTCCATGTTGCGGTATGTGTCCTGATATTAGGGCCCACCCCACATCCTTATCCATCAGTACAAAAATCGGTTCAGAGAATTTCCCACCCCCTCTTTTCTGTCACTCATACCTGTTTTTCTCTCCCAACCCCATCTCTGATTTTCGCTTCTCTCCCCTCTTCCTCATGCTCCCCTTCACCTACATCCTCAGCCTCCCCTTTATTCCCTCCCCCTCTTCTTTCCATCCCCCTCTCCCTTTTCTTCACTCCCCCCTCCTACTACACCCTCTCCCTCCCCTCTCCTTCACCCCCCCACTCCTCCGCATGTAGTCAGGTCCCCCTGGAAGTGATGTAGTAGCTTCCCAACATGGGCTATTTCCCAGGCTATACAATTTAATAGAGTGTAGCTGTCCCAATTTAAAAAAGACAGGGTCGACAGACTTGTACAGACCAGAAAGACAATTGGTAACATCACAGATTCCAAGAACATGCCTGACCAAAAAACACTTCTTATGCTTTATATATTAGATTAGATGTATATATAATACCTCATATATATGTAACATTCGCTTAAGGTATTTAAGAGGCTGAGCTACCATCATGTAGATTCACTGGTATTCGCTATATAATACAGGAGAATGGGGTTAGGATTTCGAAAGGATATCAAATGTATAATTTATTCCTGTGCCATCATCACCAACTAGACCAATATCGGCTCTACTTTGTGACAGCAAGTTGGTAACCAGTATTCAAGAATAGACTAGGAAAGGACATTCGCCCGGACATACCCCGACGCAATTAGGGCACAGAATAGATGAGGTCATGCATATAAAATTAATGTTAGGGTAGCGTTTTTGTTTAGCGTAGTTTATTAGTTGAACAATTTCTCTATTATTCAATTGTGTTTGGCATTACTTGCCGTATGTCTTACATACTTATTTAAAGATAATTTCTACCGTCAAAGTACAATAGTATTTCAAGAACGAAGTCTTTATTTCTATGCTCTTCCTTTTATTAATTCAGTTAAATAATAAGGTGATTAATCTTAAATTGATAGAACCCCACAACTCGAAATCAGCAGATTTAGTGAAGTTGTTTTTATCAACGTATAGTTGATTAGATTGTTTGATTCCAAAGTTCTGGTAGTTGGACCTTCTTCAGGAAATAGTTCTTATCCTGGTGATTCATGGAAAATTACTCATGAGTCATTGCTTATTTTGATGCCTATATTAGATATATCATATTAATGGCAGGTATCTTCCCACATAAGTCCTTAAATTAATGTGTATCACATGAATAACAACTGATTATGAACACAATGTTAATAAATTATAATATCATCCTACCTTCTTTGGCTTATCAATAGAGGCGCCCATATTGAACGTTAAATATAGCCTGAACCTTGCACGTTGAAATATCTGAAATGGTTAAGTCTGATTATAGATACATTGGGATCATTGTAAAATGGGTGGCTGTACTAGATTTGTGATTACTAATGGTTACGTTTAAACTTACCTCAAAAAACGGAGGCCTTTAGTCGCGCAAATATAATGTTGGGTAGATTTGGTTCCTTTCTTCTGACTAGCTAGAATTTAACTTGTTAGTACTTGACATGGTATGACGCCATCTGCTCTTGATAATGTTATCGGTCCAGTTGACCTCTTTTCTGCACAGTCACAATCTAAAGCGACCCCTCAGAAGTTAGTTCATTAGTTTTAAGTTTTCATTTACATATGCATCGATGGCGACAGTTTTGAGGATAAAAATGATATGATAATATTTTAATAATCCTAGTGACGTTTTCAAAACATATTATATAAACGTATTTTATATCATATGCATACCTGTTACTGATTTCATGGAGACAGGTCCAACCCACCCATAAACTACTGATATTTTGAATCAATAGATAAGGTAGGAAGGTATCATTGATTGGGGGTGGGTGGGCGGAAGTGGTGGGGGCAACTCCATGTCATCCTTCCTTGTCAAAATGCGAAAGCGGGAAGGGAGGGCACCAAGAACATGACAATAGAGTCATTGCACTGGACAGACTATCGTGGAGCTGGGTGGTAAACTAGGGTGCCATATGTACATGCACACTTTGTGCGTCACAGGGAGAGAGAGGGACCTGCCACGCCGAGTCAAAACAAACCTTATAGGTTTTCCGTGCCCGCCCCACAGGAAAGCTGGTAGTGCAGACACTCATGGGTTCTGGAGCCTGTGTGTAGGTGTGCGCTGCCTTGACTAAGGTCATGTGTGTTAGTGTGTAACAAAAATCTGAATTGGCAGAAATGATGGCAAGATTGTTTAACCCGATAGTGAAGTTTAAGTGTATGTGAGTCAATGAATGGCGATTGCAGAAGGGATGTGGTGTTGTTGATGATTAGAATCGATCTGATGAGATTCTGGGAGGTTTTTTTTCTTTATAGATTCCCTCTAAACCACTTCCGTCCCCATAGATCCGTCCCTATAGATCAGTATCAAGCCTATAGTTCAGTCTCAAGACTCCCTATAGATCAGTATCAGTCCCTATAGATCAGTATCAAGACTTCCGTCTCCATAGATCAAGACTTCCCCATAGATCAATACTTCCGTCTCCATAGATCAATACTTCCGTCTCCATAGATCAATACTTTCGTCTCCATAGATCAATACTTTCGTCTCCATAGATCAATACTTTCGTCTCCATAGATCAACTTCTCCCTAAGTTGGTGCTGACATCTAGCGTATGTGTTTGAAACTAATTTAGAAGCCTAGTTGCTAGTTGCGGGTCACTTTCGAATGAAATCCTCCGTGCGCTATATAGACTACCGTACACAATGCAACGCCAAGTGAACGTGCACATGAGTGGGTATGCCGAAGGATCTCCACATCTCTTCCGGTCTACGAAACGTAAGCACGTATAGCTTCTGAACTCGCCATTCATTTATTACTCGATTCCCGTCGACTAAATCTTCGCTATCGGGCTCAAACCATATTTAAATCATTTCTACCGATTCAAATCTTTTATTTATTTCTTTTTTAAGTCCCTAGACACACGCAACACGGCATTCGAGAACCGGAAGTGTCCGATGCTTTGGATAGCAAGCAGCAGAACCTTGCGAAAACAGGCCGGCCGGTTGAACATAAACATTAGTGAATACGCACCTCTGATTGGCTGTTTCTCCGCTAAGCCCCGCCCACTTCACTTGGCCAGCCGTCGTGGTATTATTTAGATTTCGACTAACGCGGTGTCCGATGCTTTGGATAGCAAGCAGCGGAACCTTGCGAAAACAGGCCGGCCGGTTGAACATAAACATTAGTGAATACGCTCCTCTGATTGGCTGTTGTGGCTGAAGCTTCATTCGGTCAGCCGTCGCGGTATTATGTAGGTTCCGATTAAAGCAGTGCATTCACTTCCGGTCTCATAGAAAGGCTGACGACTCGCATGGGATTGCATGATATTTTGGATGTTTTTGGATGTTTTTGGATGTTTTTGGACGGAATAAAGAAGGTTTGTCTATCTTTTTTGCTCTAACATTAAGGAAATCTCATCAATTCTCTTCTAAAAGCAATAATTTCCTCGGATTTTTCTGCTCGCGGTGTCTATAGCGTCAGGGAATTCTCGGGCTTCGCCCTCGAACTCCCTGACGCTATAGACACCGCGAGCAGAAAAAACCTCGGAAATTATTCCTTAAGTAGTAAGCTTGATTTTTGCTTGGAACAGACCATTTTACTTAGTTAAAGGTAAATACCATACTCAAGTCTATTAAAATAATACAGAATGAAACGCAGAAAAACGCCCCGGTGGTTGTTCATGATGGATATGCAAAAAAAAAATATTTTGAAAAATCAAAATTGCTAAAGACTATAATCTTACAAAGTTTTATAGGAATAGTTCCAATCTTTCATTTTCAAATACTCAATCAAAATATTTAGGGCTAATCCATGGCTATCAATATTCAATCGCACTTTCCCAACTTATGCCCATGATTCAGGACTGTCACCCTCGATTTTATTTCAAGCCAGGATACCCTCTAAATGATTCTGGAGAGAAACTTAGTACATTCAGACTTGCACACAGAATCACCCCCAGACAATGGACTACGGAGTTCTAGGACAAAAAACCGATTAGCTAGGTAGGCTAACATACCATTCTTATCTGATCTGAGGGTCTGGACCTAGAGTGCGAGGGAGGATTTCCAGCTCTCCCTAGTCCTGAAGGGATTTCAAAATACCCTCAAGGCGGGTGTCAAGATCTACTGCTCCTACATGATTTGCTAGTGATATTTCAGCAGGTTAGTCTGAGTAATGGCACAGAATTTGCATCTGGACTGGAGTTCTCCTCTGGTACCGCACATTATCATGCAAATGTCATGTCTTCCACTTAACGGTAAATTGCACCTTCTAACACATGTGGATGCCAAATTTGAGTTTCTTGCTCAATATGAGTGCACCTTCTAAAAAGGAACAGATCGTATTCTATGAATCTCACCAACTAAAGGCGTGTAATGCCTCATTATTGAAAGATCGAGATATTGATACCGTCCAAATTACCGTCCAAATTGTATGTTTATGTGTATGTGATTGGATCTGTAAATAATTCTACATAAGTAGATCATATGGGGTGACTTTTCTTAAAAGGTCTTACGTTATATTATATCTGACATACTAGATAACTATAATTTAAAAAATCCGGTGTAATCTTCCAACTTCACTAACTTACAATAATTATCATGACACTATATTAATCATGTTATGTAACACCATACAAAAATGGCACATGTACGACCAGTAAGAGACATGAATATAAACCAATTGTTAATCTAAATGTAGTATATGAATAACTGCCTGTGTAGAACTATACTATAGAACAAGTATAATAAATCAATACATGTGTTATTATAGCAGCGGTGACCTGTACTGGTACGCCAAAATGAAGTATATTAACAATGACTCTGTAGTTTATTATAAGAGGTAACAAACAACAAGAATATCGTTCAAGCTGCAACTAAATTCATGATGTATAATGTTTCTTGAAGCATGTGATGTATTGAATAATCAACTGATTTAAATTATTTACGGACTAGCCGGAAGAACTATTTGCCTCTGCGTATAGATGCCAAGCCCTTTTCATTTCTTGTAACTGTATAATGATTGATTGAATACAAATTCTTATATATATAAGTAATAATAATATAATTGAGTATTTTGGTCGCTGTTACCTCAAGACATTAGCAATGATCAAATAATACAAAGGATGGTTGCATATACTTTATTATTCGTTCATCAAACGTTGCTGTTTGTCTTGCTACATTGAAATTCAGCACAAATATGGCTTATGCATCTGTAATAGTTGTAGGAGCTAGAGAAATCGTTGCACAGCCAAGAAAATTGGGGATAAAACGCAATATTTAAAATATATGAGAAATATCTCTCATTAATCGTTAAAGGAAAATAAATATGTAGGAAAAACGTTTCATTCACAATCTATCGCTTAGAGCAGAATATGGCTGACTTTGTCTTGAATGACTCAACCTGGTGACTTCATATTTGATGATAATGAAAATATATATGTGTCTATGTATTGACAAGCCCTTCCACTGTATGTATGTTGAGCATAATTAATTGTTTTAACATTTTCTCTGATAATTAATATATCTGTAAATAAAGCAGTTTTTAGGTTGTGCATTCTCAATCTATCACTGGAAAATGCTGCCACTGTATAAATACTCACTGGACATGCAAAACACAAGACATTATATTAGGGGTGAACGGACCAATAGTATGTTTTTCTTTTGATAATAACATCAATATTGTTTCCTTTATTGACAAAATTGAAACAGGTAGGTTTTGACCCCAATATCTCTGAAATCGACACAACCAATGGTAAAATATCATGCAGAACTATGAAAATCATAACGTATATACATGTTGCTTTGATATACTATCAAATTCACAGGTAGATGTGCAGCTATATTGGACATGTTCAATAGAGCTTCAGGCTCATGCCATGGATAACTATGCATATCTTTATGTGTGAGCCCATAACTTGATTGA
Source organism: Sthenelais limicola (assembly GCA_942159475.1). Classification (NCBI taxonomy): domain Eukaryota; kingdom Metazoa; phylum Annelida; class Polychaeta; order Phyllodocida; family Sigalionidae; genus Sthenelais; species Sthenelais limicola. The sequence goes on from OW804097.1 coordinate 4,088,142, forward strand.
TAGGACTTTAAGTAATAAACTCCCCAAAAAACAGAACGTTTCAATAAAGTGATCTTGTTAAACAAACACTTTGAGAAATATCATTTTTGACTTGTGACACATCACATATTGTATTGAATAGTAAGTGCAGTGGGGGAATGATTTAGCTAATCCCATTTAGTTATAGTAGTTATACTCAAATTTCAGATCTCTAAATAAGGATTGGGTATGTATAATTATGTATTTTTGCAAGAAGTCCGATACTAAACTATATATATTTAAGAAAGAAAATATATATTTACAAGTAAATGTTTCAGCCCACTGTCCTTCAAACACTAGGGCCCAGCTTGGATGTGCCCTAGTGTTTGATAGAGTACTTCTTTCATAGTTTCATTCAATTTATTGTGGATGGGCTCTAACGTCTGAATGGATGGTGGATGGGCCTATAATTTCTGAAAATATGTGAAAAATGTGCTAAAGTGGGCCCTAACGTCGTTGGGCCCTAACGTTGTTGGGCCCTAACGTCTGTAGACCAAATTGAAAGGATCGACAAATTAATATACTTATTTAGGGGAAACAATTGATAACATATTAACATTCACAGACCACCTGCTAAAATGATAAACCACCTGCTAAAAGACCACCTATCAAAATTATGAGAATCGCTACACTGAAGACAATAGTGTACGATTGACAATAAATTTAGTGACATAGTTGGTTCGTTTGGAAGTACTCTAATGAACAGAGAACACAGACCTATTTTGCATGTAGAAAACTGTAAACATTTGTATACCGAGATGGGAATACATTTTCTTAACGCCATTTTCGATGTACCAGCAGATATTTTACGGATTTTACTTTGCCCCTACAGGTCCATTTACTACTGAATCTCTGTTGACAGCCATTCATACATATCTCACAGTCAGACGGTCACGTTTGAAGTCTGTGTTATTTGGTTGTGAAGTTGATATCAACCTGCAACAGTTTAGACAAGATGAGATTATTTGTATTGCATCATACAAAGTCACTAATATGGACGTAATTGTGTAATTGTATGATTGCATGTGTTCTAGCATCAGTAGCCATACTACTTTTCTCTATCACAAACTGATAGTAAATGGTGCTATTTTCAAAAGGCTTTCCAAATATATAATATATAAGTGCTTTTATTTCCGATAAGTGAGACAGTTACATATTATAGAAAAGGGTCCTCTCTTTCTTTGCAAACATAGTACTTCCAAGAGTGCCTTGACATGTTTTTTTATTCCATTAAGACATCTATTTTTAGTAACCATGCTACGGCTCTGACTGTCTTGTGTACAGAGCTGTGCGGCACCCCGTATTCAAGCCTTGCAGTTCTGATATAAATGTGTTTCGAGAAGGAAAACTAATTAAGACTCACATATTTGAAGACTTTCTAATGATAATCCCTTGTCTCCGCTACATATTTATCATAATAACCAGCCCAATAACTGAACAAATTTTTATGGATGAGTCATACATGAGAGTGCGCTTGTGTGATCGTATAACGACGTCGCCATCTTTGACGTCATACAGTGACTGCGCTTGGGCGACCTAAACATCAACAAGATGATGTGCATCGCAACTTTTTCTAGAACCCTGCAACATCATAGTATTGAGCATGCGCAGACCAATCCGCAATACTTGAGACAGCGCCATTTCTAAATAGCATGTTACGGCCGCGGGACTCACGTGAATATAAACGGAAATTAATCCACTTTCGACATCATATACATGATTAATTCATCATTAATTAACTATTCATATTATTCCATCCGGACCTTAACCATGCTATTTATTACATATTTAACTATTTTTTAATTTTGTTTGGACGAATTTATTCAGGTTAATGAGACGGCAACGGCCATACTTAAATACATTCGGATCCGATCCGATCTTCCTCTGCACCCTGAATTGTTGAGTAATAAATTTGAACATAATAGTGAGTGTGATCAATCTAATTTCATTGTACAAATATCATATGGGAGAAATACAGAATAATGGTAATAATAAGTGAGATGAGATGGTAAATGAAAAGATGATGTCAGCGGACATTTGCTTCATAGGAATATGAATGTTCAAGTTTGTAGGCCTACTTATTTCATTATTATACTTATTTAGTTATTCCTGTTTGTATTGCAAACATAATGTTACCTTATGTGAGAAATCATTGATATACCTTAGGCCTATGTACCTGTTTCATATTTGGGGTGAGGAGCAAGGTCTTCACCAAAGCACACAACGAGGAATAAAGGGAACATATATAGATGTAATGTACCAAGGGCGCCATCTGTCAAACTATTATGCATCAAGGTTGCGGCAGGATACCGAGGGACGGAGCGCAGCTATTATTATCCCGAGATGCATAATAGTTTGACAGACGGCGTCCGAGGTACATTACATATTCATTACATCCCGTTCATAAATAAAAAAATATAAATAAATCAAAATAAAAGAACTAAATTCAGTTTTCTGCCATTTTGTATGTATTTTGTGAAAGATGAAGAAAATAGTCCCTCTGGGTCTGCTCTTGTGGTGCTGTCAAGCTTTCTATAGGTCTGAAGCCCTTGTCACTAAACACTACTGTCAGTCCAAATTTCGAACAATAAACATTGTGTTTCTTTAATTTTCAACGGCAGGCTTTGGGACACATATAGCTTGGAAATCCATACATTATAATCTATATTCAAGTTGATGTTACCATAAATTTGTTACCATAAATCTGCCTTAATTATTACCAAAAATTTGGAGAAATGATCGGACCTTCTGCAGTGATCTGTAGTGAGTCCAACACTTGTCAGTCTGCTAACTACCATAGTGTAGTCAATGGGCACACAGGTGGCCGGGCAGGTGGGCCTTCACTTCCATTCTACATCAATATACTTTTACAAAATCAAAGATTCAAATCCCATAATCGGGTGGACCTATTCATTTGGAGCTAAATGTTTATTATTTACAGAGAATTTAGGAGAAACGATCTAGTGGGCGATGATATAAGCTTCGCAAGATCAAAATAAGAGCTCTCACTTACAAGTACGCGTTTAGTGTGTCATCGAAGAACAGAAAATTTGCTATCAAATGAAAGTTTTTCCAGCTTTCTAGGCCAATTAGAAGTTAATCGAACCTTTATTATTCTATCTGTTGAATTATTTGCTGTCATTCTGCGTTAATTATTTAGGAGAAACGATCGGGCCTTCTGCAATGATCTGGCTAGCGAATTGGATACGCCACACTCAACTGACTGCGACACGGCGATCTAGCGATTTCAAGAGTCAAGGGCGTATTCGATTTGCTACCCGATTCGCTATAGGATCTTTGTTCATGGATGGTCTACAATGATATGCTTTAGCAAAATAGAATATTTAAATGACATTTTCCAATAGAACTTTTCATTTTGAAGCTTTATATTTATTATTTCAAGAGAAATTAGGGTGAACGATCGGTGGCGCATTAATACACACTTTGACTCCTGGTGATCAGGCTTAGCTGCCGGAACTACTTGTTGTATGCACCAAGGGTGACATGATTTACATGTTATGCACCACCTTGGACCAAGTGTGACATACAATGCTGAAGGTATAGGCAACTGCAGCACAGGGGTGTAATAAGAAAGAAGTATTTCACTCCTGATGTTATATCTCGGATCTGCATTTGGAACATAGACTATTTCAACCCTTGGTCCCTTGGAACTTTAATAATTATCCAGTAGCTTTAGTTCATTTCCTCCCCTCTCTTGCTATCGATATTCATAATGTATTTATTCTCGCAGAAGTAAACCTATACGATCACGAAATATCATTATTTAATATCGATTAATATTAAGCCGGAGCTTAAACACAGATGTGCAACGATGGCCACTCAGACATTGGAAAGAACATAGGCAAGAATCGCAACACGCGTACACATCGTGGTGATTTTACGCTCCCGCAAATTGATAAAAACAACGCTATTTCTACTCGAAATACATTGTCAAGATGTTAAAATTAAGAAAGAGCATGCTTTTCTACCCCTAGATATGTGTTTATAGCAAGATCAGTTTATAAGTAAGGAATATATGAGCAAAACTTTTCAGTAGGCCTAGGTAAACAAAAAGATCGCCACAAGTAGGCCTCATTATTGAGTCAGGATGTACGAAAATGTACAATTCTCCTGCAACATTCCTCTCAGATTTTTAGTAAGAAATAAGGTTCAAAATGCAGTTTGACATAACCAAGCAGATTCATTAAATCAATGTTACACCAAATATTTTTTCATTTTTCAGAGTAAATTAGCAAGATTTGCCAAATGTGTAAAGCCGATGATTGTACATTTTATGACGACCTGATCCATTGCGGGGAAATTACGGTTCCATACCTTACCGCGCTCATGTTTACCGCTCTCCTGCATTTCGCGCTCATGTTTACCGCTCCCCTCCCTTACCGCTCCCATGCATACCGCGCACCTGCCTACCGCACTCAAGCTTTACGCCCCCGGCCGACGGCCGACATGCACCCACGCAAACCAATTTGACCGACGTCAACACCATCCACTGAATAGGGGAATTTGCATAGTCATTCTATTAGCTTCAAAATGGATACACTGAGAATTATTATCGTTCTGATAAAATGCTATCAATAAACAAACAAAACAAACAAACAAAATAATGAAATATCCCAAGACAAAACATTAATATTACATTGCATTTAATGATAGCTGTATCATAGGTGTAGGAATTGAAATATTGCCCCCAGCCTTCCCAATCTGACCTTAGCAATCGCGATATCTGCCACAAAAGTGTTGCTCCAATGAAATAGCAATCTCTATAGGCCTATTTCTTAGCTCATGAGGCAAATTATACTAATCTGCAAATTTGTTCTGATTGTTATCGGGTTTAGCACTTAAAGTCATATAAATACATGTAACAAATTTCAGGACATTGTATTAAATATATCCTTGCGTTTTGAAGGCATTTGTATGGAGTATATTTAATTACTTTACTGATAATTATCCACCCAGAAACATTGCAAACTTTTTTCCAAGAATAAAAATATCAAACATAAAATATAGAAATACTTCTTAAATGTCCTTCATGTTTACTTTCATTGGAATCAGCTTAATCTCCTCTTTACAAATATAAAGGTATCTCAAAATCCATATTTTGCATGTAGTGATGTCTCTCATAACGTCGCCAGTTTGTGACGCAACTATTGGGGGAGGAGCGTGGGTAAGTTCCATTTCTCAGGGGAGAGGTTCACGGCAAGGTTGGGCGCAGTAATGTAGGGAGCGGGAAGGGCTGCAGTGGGCGCGGTGAGGCACACCAGTGGCATGGACGCGAGTCGCGGTTAGGTAGGGTGTCGCGGTAAGTACAGCGCGGAAAGATTTGGCGCGGCAAGGGTGGTACCCGGAAATTACGCTCCGGCGAAATGATGAAAAGCGCTATTTCTAATCGAAATACATTGCGAATATGTTTAAATTCTTTTCTACCACTATATATTAATTTGATCAACATTTGTATTTGAATAAGAAAGATATGAGGAAAACTGTGGGCCTATATTTTTGTCCACAACCAATATGCCGGCCATGACGCAATATTGCACAGGTCGTTGTGACGTCTTCTAATTTACACTACGTTAGTAACATGCATTGAACTTGACAATGCTTTTTCCCATGCGTGTGTGATGGGGTTGAAGCAACGATCTTATAGCTACACAGTGAAGCTATAGGATCGTTGGTAGAATTGGTAGGGGGAAACCGTTTTCTCCTTGGTCACAACCAAAATTTCTTATTATTTTAACATTGAAATCTTGTCTTGATTTAAAACTCTATACTTATTTAATTAATAGTAAAGTACCATAGTACAATCTAACCCCAACAGCAAACCTGTTTCATAACTAACACTAATATCATTTGTCCATTATTACTACCTTGTATCTTCTCTATCTACACATCAGTTTTGCATTTAGTAACTTTGTGGTTACTTTCATTTACTAATACAAATTTCTTTTCCAAGCCTGATTCAGATATAAATTTGATCGGAAATGATTAAAAATTAAATCACCAACGATGTAAGAAATCATTGAAGTTTACTTACTCCAAACGTACTCGTTTACTTTCTGAAAATAGCTTATCCAGGCGGGAGTTAACTGCCTCTGAGGAGCTTTTTGTGATGAAGGGAAGATCAAACCTGTGATAGTGCAAATGTCAGAAAGAAGATCAGTGATTAGTTTTTCCATGTTACCATTTTACTTTCATCTTATTTCATAAATTGTTTGTATGGTCAACCATGTGATATCAAATATAATGGTTGTGTAATCAGAAGGACTGAATCATAATCAGTGTACATTTGCGTCTCCGTATATTTGTATACGCTATTACCTGACAAGAGACAATCCTTTCATCTCCTTGAGTCCATCCAATATTTTCAGAAATCCTGTTGTTGTCATGTTTTGAGTTTGGTCTAGACCACCAGACTCAAAGCTAGAATTATTTGTCTTGAATTAGCAAAGGTCAAAACAGGAATGTTGGTCAAATTGACAATCAATAATACAATTTTATTCAATTGACTTATTGTATGTTACAGTATTAGTACGCTCTACAAAATCTTAATTATTCTAAAAAAAAAAAAGAATGTATTATATGTTCACCTGATCTCTGTCAGTTTTGATTCCCCAGAATGTCTGCATAGATCGACAATATAATTACACACTTCATCAGATATATTGTTGCCGTCCAAACTGTTGATAATGCAAAATTAATTTAGTTAACTAGTTTGAGAATCAGGCACTAGTATATTAGTTGTCACATTCAGAAGCCATTAATTGTAAAAAATGAAAATTGTGAAAAGAAAATGTATGAATCATATATCAGCATTTAATGCATGGGGTTTAAGTACTATCATGGGGTTTAAGTACTATCATTTGATCACACAACATTATAATAGAGAGACTATTACTCAATCTTTTCCAGGGTTGTGTTTTTCTTTAAGGCGTTGGTGATCTTCTGTATTCCGCCTGGACCTATTTCATTGTATTTGAGTCTTCAGAAAAGAAATTAGAGAACCACTTTTAAAACTTATTTATGACTAATATTATGTAAATCTTTTTAAACTGGCACAAGTCAATTCATTCTACAACTTATTGGATGATAGATTCTCCCTTACGAATTTAACCATTTTCATTAGAAACATACTACAGTGTATTGAGAAACTACTTGGCTTCCTTCCTTGGATTAGAAAGTACAGTTACCTAAGATCTTTGATTGATTTGTTCTTCTGCAGAATTAGAGCTATGCTGGAACAACCATTATCGCCTATGCTGTTGTTGTCAGCGCTATAAATCAGGAATATAACCACAGAAATGTTATAAATCATTTCGAAGATTAGGATGTTTAAGAAGAATGGATTCATTAAAAGAAAACATGGCAGTCTGGTGTTTATGCAAGGTCCCATCTTTGCAAGTTTGCGGATCTTGCCAGTACATCATCAACATATCAAAGCAGAAACTGTAGTTGGAAGTGAGTGCACTGCCATATTTCTGCCCAGTTCAGCACTCTTTGCTCAGTTTCCCACTTTGTGCATGCTCCTTGGCAACCCATCTCTACTGCCCTGACTTGTCTGTCCTCTTAATATTTGGCTTTTATTTCCTTCTGGACCATGCTCCGCCTTTTCAGCTGCCTTAGCGTTGTTCCCGTAGCAGGCTTTTGTTGTACCCAGCCCTTCCTTTAGCTACTGTCCTACACTTTCTTCTTCACACTTTTTCATTCATCAGGCATGTGATCTAGTGAGATCTCATTTTTCTTAAGCCTCATTCTTACACTTTCATCTTTTTCACAAATTTTAGATTTGTTCTCTTTATTAGAAAAATACCTTTTTTCATTTTTATTCTATCATTTCTTATCAGTTTAAGTGAACATTCTGGACTTCCGTACTTTGAAACAAGACATCACACACATCTTTAGTCTGAGCTAACACTTAACAACAACTTAAATTTGATTTCCAAGCGAAATATATTCACAGTGGAAAGCAGTACCTACCTCTCTATAAACATAGGCAAGAAGGTAAGAATATACAAATATACACGGCTACATAGAAATGAAGTAGAAATACAATACAATAGAAATGCAAATTAATCCGGTGGAACTTAAGCATTGCATGCTAGTTTCAGTGGCGGTATCAGGGGGGGGGGGCCTGGGGGGCACCGGCCCCCCTAGACCCTTAAAATGGTCCCTGTGCCCCCCCTTACTCAGAGGGGCAGGGGGCCACTAAAGTCCTGCTAAGGGCCCCTGTGGTAGGGGCCAGATGCTCTGCCAGAATTTGCACTTTCCTTCAAATTGCTGACTCTACAAGTACAACACTCCCAATAACCCCATATTTTATTTTAACTTAATAATTCTTTTTAAATTAAACTATATTTTACTTACTTTCTATCACATAATTTATTTTGCTGTAAAATATGCCTATATACGTGTTACTGTTAACACCCTTTTCCAGTGGTAACTGCCTTGTTGTTTCAGGGCCTCTATTCAAAAAGGATTTTTAGAGTCAGAATGTCTCAACAGGCTTTTAAATTTCAGACGGTCTCAAAATTGAGACTGACGGTGAACAGTTTACAGTTATGATTTGTTCGTAATTTGTTCAATTCATTGTTTTCAGTTATTTCCGTTTCCCAAAGGAAACATGACAGGGTCCAGTAAAATCTAAATTCTGGAAAAAAAATAAACCTATATATGCCTCAAATGTGAGGACTCAAGAGGGTGTCAATTGGGACAATTAATTTTGTTAATTTTATTTACTCAAAATGTTTTTTTGGGAAGCAAGAATATTGGGTTGTCATTTTTGTTACTCAACTTAGAGTTGTGGGGGCTTTATTTCATTGTTATTAGGCAAATCAACTGTTATGCATTGCAATCACATTCCAAACAGGCAAATTCAGAAGATTTTCACCTCAATTGTGCCCCCCCTAGACCTGCCTTCTGGTACCGCCCCTGAGTTTGATTAGTGTTATAATTATAATGTTATAGTGAGTTTAGCGATCAGATTCGTTTGCTGTCAGTATCATTGGCGGCACTCACAGTGTTTACATTTTCTTCAGAGATGCGGCTCTTGGTCTACTGACAGCCAACTTATTAAATTCTAGATGCCCTAGGGAGAGGGGAGTGGCATAAGGGGAGGGAGGAAATGCCAGCCGGGAATGGGAGAGTTAAGAGGGAGAGGAGATCCATGGTCCTGACCATGTGCAGAACTACTGAGTTGTACATGACTCAGCTGCATCTGTGCAGAGCAACCAATTCCGAAAAGGACAGGTCAGCTTGATCTTTGGAGTTTACATAACGCATGTTAATTTAGGGATCAATGTTTGCCTATGAATAAAACAGACGCACCGCTCGGGGTACTCCTTGCCTGGGCGGAGTTAACATCAACAAATATCAATTTCAAAGACCAACGAAAATTCTGCAGAGACCTTGGCGTCAGTCTCTGAATAATGTAGCTTTTACCTTTTATTGGACATTGGACACTGTTCTCTATTTGTTTTCGGTAAAATGCAAGGTAGACACTATATTGGTCTTCCGAGGCTATCTGAAGCCTATTGAAAATATCCCAAAGTCTTTGCTAGTATTTTAACATTTTAAAACACCGAATAATTATAATGATAATATTTGTTAAAATTTAACATACACGTTGTGGACGATCTCATATTTATAGAAATATCAGCCTCCTACTTACTTCTAATTTCAACTAGTTAGGTGGGATTCGAATTTACAAAAGTGTGCTGTTCTAGATTTCTGCGATGTAATGGGGAAAAAAGACTTATTGGTAAATGGTTCTGTTATGAATTCCTTATATCATATTGTATACTTACATTAGGCTAGTGAGTGTTGTATTTGTATTGAGTGCTTCTACCAAAACCTTCAAACCATTCCATTCAATGTTGTTCGATGATAGGCTATGGACAAATATTGGAATGTCACAGATTTACAAATAACACTTGAAACGTATTAAAACAGATAAATAATTAAAACGTACATAATTTTATTCCGATTGTTATGTGTAATCTAAGTCATGCATCATTTTTCGTAAACAATTTGAAATTTGGAGCATTTGTTTCTATTTGAATAAACATTCACTTCAAACCTGGGGTATTTTGTTGAATTAATTTAGATATTATAGAATGTTGTAGTAGGTAGACGTGGCAGTATTCACCTAAACCCGTACCCGCACCTGTATATTATAGAATGTTGGTTAAAATATTAAACATGAATGTAGTTGTAACCCACTCTAATGTTTCAAGACCTTTATTCCGCTTCAACAGTTTGCTCAGATGCTCCATATGTTCCTGGTTACCGATACCCATTCTTAAGAGCCTATTGAAGAAGCAACAACGGCATTGATCAAGTAAATTTTTAATTTGCATATGTATTTCCTGTATATAAGTTTTAGACTATGCTGGAATTTAAATACTTGTTTTACACTTAGTCAGATCTAATTGTGGATATTGATGTATTATTATGTGACGATAAAAAACGATATCTGCTGATATAATAATTATGATTACTACAATCTCTAAGCGATTTCCTTTAAAGCTGCATACATAGCTGTTAAGACAAAACAAATATCTCCAAATTTACTGAGATAAAATTGAATCTAAACTTAAACTGATGTGTGAAATATGAATGTAGAATATATCTCACCCTAAATGCTTCAAGGAGGGTTTCAGCTCCAACGCATATGTAATTTGCCCAAGTAATCTATCTGATAGATATGTGCACCTGAAGCTGAAAAACAAAAATGTGGCTATAACCTCGCATCATCTGTTGGTGTCAATATTGTTCCAAGATTTATTTCATTCATGTGTACCTCACGAAAATACTCTCCAAACAGAGTGTTCAACTTTAATATTTACATTTCGTATATAAGTCTGCGAGTAACTCAGGTATTTGCTAGTGTCATAGCTTGTTTGTCCCGTTGTATTTACAGCTATTTTCAAATGACTTATTACAAGAGCACACCCTTTTCTTCCCAGTAAACATTGCCATATATGTAATAATAAAGTATATACATCCAGAGATACTGTACTTCATTTAGCTGAAATAAAAGCCTTCAACACCTACATAAGTTTTGGAATGTTCTCTACTCTTTCCAACAACAAGATGAGTGCCTTTACGTCCACTTCCGTCAAACACATTCTCTGTTCTGAGATATTGGACAGTTCAATTCCTTTGCCATCACCAAACCTAGTCATGCTTACTTCATTTGCAAATGCTTCATACTGACCCTCGTAAATCATCTTAATAATATGAAGGTTATTATGGCTGTCATTTGCCTGAAATATAAAAGGAAACTCGAGACGTTCATTTTGATTAGCTAGGTAATATTCCCATATTCACCTTCTCACAACCAATGATTGTTTACCAACTATATCGAGTGCTTTTGTATCAGACGCACGTCTGTCACAATAACTAGCAAGGGACATGGGAACAATGGATATGGTATTTTCAAATCTAGTCCCTAATAAAAGGTTGAGCCTATACCATGTGCATCGAATTACGATAACTTAGATACACATTTTTTTAATTTTGAGTGTGTTGAATTGTTCTTAAAATGAAATGTGTATTATGGAAATATTCATAAACATGGATATTGACGTTAGAGCATTAATAAATAGTCAATACTGAACATTACATGATTTTTATAGATTTTATGATGTATGATTAGTCCGATAGTTACATTTGAATCTAGATTCAAAATGGCGGCTATACAAATCCTCAATGTGAACTGTTAGGAAAATGACAGTGTTTAAACACAAAGTATAAGGACTCCAAGCATTAGGTACCTTTAACAGCTCAGCGATGGTATCAGAAATATCTTTAATCCACTGGTTCTTAATTTCATCTGAGACGCAAGGTTTGAGTTCATTTGGAATAGTTGAATCAAAAAGCAGCCCACAAAGGTAGAGAATAGCCATATCCTTATTTCCTGCAATGAACATTTCCCTCAGCTTATCCTTGAGAGTATTCTGTCCTACCAGATGTATCATCGCCATGAATTCTTCTATTAGCTGGTGTTGGAAATCTACAGGTCCTTCAGGTGTTTCATGTCCTCCCTTCATCGACTCGTCTTCCCCATTAACAGTCACTGAAATTTTATGATAGTCCGATAGTATCAGTTGTAACACATACATGAGAAATGTGAAATTGTTTGACCGTAGGGGCCCAGATGGCAGGCTAACCGAAATAAAGATTTATATATAAATGTTCACAAAGAAAAAATACATGAGGAATACCCTGCTATCATATTACATACATCAAGCAACATTTCTTACCTTCTTTACAGGAGTTAATTTCTGTTTTTTGTTCTTCAGCATGCAGTTGTTCAGATTTCCTATCCTCAATTGGGAACATTCTATCATAGGCTAGCTTTGCTCGTGTATGAATATCTTCTGTTTTTGGAAGTAGTGTGTCTGTTTCACCTTGGTCTCTGTCTCTACCATAACAGGTCTGAAACACAGGAGGACATTGCACACATATTGATTGTATGCTAGCAATAATTCGCAGAATTTAAATATGCCCGAAAATGGGACTAACTTTGAAAATATTGGTAAAGCTCATGAAACCATAGTTTTATCAATTGATTTCGCTGACTGTTCATTAAATCATGATGCCAATACTTTGTTGTAAAGTGGGGTCTTCTGAAACTCAACTTTCGGAGGACTTGTGATAACTACAGGTTTATTTCTATTTCCATGTATTTCATTTTCGACACTGTATTTATATGATGACCTTTGTAAATGTGATATAGAAATATAAAGCTATTATTGTTATATCATCAACATTTATGTTTAAGGAAGCCTTGCATTTTTATTACATTATTTGCTTCACCTTATCATATAGGATTGCGGAAAACAAGGGTTCTATATAACGAAGTCAGTCTACAAGTCCACATTATTATAAGTCTCTAGTATTATTCCCAAATACTGTTTTGTGATCGGGTCATAGTCCATAAAAAAGTCATCCCTACCTTGATGAGATAAAGAAAAATCCGTGTGTAGGTGCTGAGGTCTACCTGTTCGTTTTCAGTCCCAGAATCCTTGGAAAATGCCTTGCATAAGTTCATACAGAAGAAGGTAATTGTTGACACTGAGTGGAGAATGGAGTTATCCTGCATGACGCATTCAACTCTTTCCCTACTGTCTTTCTTTACATGTTTCTCAATGTATTCCTTTATACCTTTAGTATTTAGGCCCACTACATGTATCGTTCTGGTTGGTCGCAACTTTGCTAGAGCAATCATGGGTCTGAAAAATATCAATTACCATACTTAAAAGTATCGATCAAACATGTTTCATGTGAAGTGCTGCTACTTTGTAGTGGGAGGTAGCGGGAAGTAGCGGGGGCAGAAGCGGGGGCAGAAGCGGGGGCAGAAGCGGGGGCAGAAGCGGGGCAATGGCACCACTCTATGCTACTTCTCACGCTACTTGATGCGCCTGCTTAGATTTCTGAGTAGCGTTAGAAGTAGCGGTGGAAGTAGCCGGGCAAAAGCACCCATTCCGGTATACCTTCAGCTTCTTGCTCCCGCTTCTAAAGAAGCGGCAGCAAAGAAACGGGAAAAGTAGCGGGAAGAGAAGCTGGCCAGTGGAACCCAGCCTTGGAACCCAGGGTTTAACTTGTTCTCCTTGTTGCTTTGATTAATCAATGGAATAGAATGATTCAAAGGTGGTTTAACATAAGTGACGTCTCGTCCAGCATGTCCCCATACAGGTCTGAAGTAATGGGGTGTTGACACATTTAGGCTCAGACTCAATGAACCCCAGAACTCATACTTATCTGAAATAGCAGAGTGAGGATTGTCCCTCTTATACCAACTGATAGCTTAGCCTATAACAATACCTTGAGCTGATGATAAGGGTACTCTTCTTCAAAACCTTTCTGTGCAATATTCCATGACACCAGTTCATAGGCGACCTCTCCTTGAGTTTTTCATTCCAGTTCAAAATCACACCATTCCATGGTGACTCATCCAGAGCATCTGTTAATTTGCAATATTTTGTCTGTGAAATCTTAAGATAATAGCGTTTTGTCACAAGTAAATGTTTTTAAACCATCAAATGTGTTCAGAAGGTTTTATAACGCTCAAAGCCTTTTCAATATTGATTTCAGTGATGTTATATTTTTTATGCTAATTTATTTATAATTATAAGTTTAATATTTTCTAATTCTTACCCATGCATAGAAGCCACTGAACACCATTACAATCGCTTCCATTTTGCAAGATTTTCTCATCTAGATCCTTGAGGTCATAGAAGCTGTACCTTCTTATGAAGTCAATAAGACTTATTTTCTCCTTTGATTTGACAGGTATAGCCCTCATGTTAAAGAGTAAAACAAACTTGAATTTCAACTTCTGCGCCCATTCAGATTTAGCCCACAAGCGTAATAACTTCTGCACAAGTGTTGTCTTCCCGACTCCTGCTCTGCCCACCAAGTTGATTAAAGGATTTGTCGGATAAGGTGGGATAATATCCTCAAATCCAACCTCCATTGTGTTCTTAGAGTCCTGAAGTTCAAGCTGAACAAACCCATTATCCAGGTCAATTTCCTTGTCCAGAGTCTTCTCCACTATATGTTTCTTCCCAAGTATGATAGCTTGTATGCTCTTTTTTCTTCGACTGTTGTAAGCAAACATTACAGTCAATGTAGACTTTCGTCTTCTACCAAAACTAAGTCAAAACAGTGATTTTCAGTTTTTGATGTCTACCAGAGATAGAGTCAATTGTGGTCATGAACTGAAGCTAATATATAGAGAAACATTGTTAAAATGGGGGCGTATGACCTTCGTAAACGTTACTCATTTTACTAGAACTTCATAGATAGATAAATATGTATATGAATATAGGTAGGTACATATGCATTGATAGATTGATAGATAGATAGACATTGAGACATACAGACTCAGCTTGACAGACAGATGGGTGGATGGATTGATAGATAGATAGGCAGATAAGCATATATAAATAAACCATCTGAATGTATTTACTACCTTTGCTAACATGGTAACGTTACCTGAAGTATACTATGAAACCAACTACCGTAGCCAAAAACACAAGAACTAGTAGAACTATTATGGCAATCACAAGCGGAGAAATTCCTTCTGGAAGCAAGATATGCAAATATTATGGTTAGAGATTTTTGACTATGAACTAAAACTCATACATATTCCTTTTACCTAAACAGGATTTTTATATGAAATCACTGACAGTGATGTGCTGGCTTTGGAATAGAGTCAATCGTTTCACTTATATGATTCTGTCATACATGTATGCAGTTCTAGCTTTTGTATATAATATTTGATATTTGTCCATTCCTACGACATAGGCCCAATAGCCTGAGACCATTGTGCCAAAATGATCCTTTCAGTTGGGGAATTAATGTCGAGCATTAATATCTCATCATTTTCGCAAAGGTTCTCTTATTACCATGACAAATCAACATTTGGCACTGCATGTGGGAAGTAAAATCGCAATCATGTGAAATCAATGGCATCAACCAGAGCTGCCACTAAAAGTGCACAGCATGGTCAAATTGAGAGAAATGAAATTAAAGTAAATTTCACGATATTGTTGATTTTCCATCTCATCAAACCCCACATAGCAAATGGAAATTGAGAGTTATCCATATTTTTAAAAAAAATTCTCTCCCCTAAAAATGGTTGAAAGTCTTACTGGTTTTTAAATATAAGTTATCCATATTAAGTCAACAGAAACGCAAATACACATTAATCCACTCCAAAATATTATGTTTATTCTAAGCTAGAAAATACTCCACAATACATGCATTTTGTATTATTACACCACATTACTCATCCAGGTTAATATTCTCAAAAGATATGTGTCAATTATTCTTTAAAATGGGGTTTGATTGATGAGCATTATACGATGAAAAAAATGTCACCAATATATATAGTGCTAAGCAAAGGGCAATCTTATTTCATTTCGTGGCATTATGTATATCCTGCAACCTTTTAAGAAGATTGTAAATACAAGTTTAGAAATATCTCCTTCGTTTTTTTGTTTTGACATACAACAAATATGCTGGAGCTTCAATGAAGCTGCGTAAGAAAAGAATTCAATGGTTATTAATAATGAATGCAGGGTACTCAAAATGACCGTCTCCTAGCATTACCCTAGGGGCTGACAAAAGAGATGAGTTATGCCTCTTTGAGACTAGTAGTTCAGAGAAAAGTATTTTACCTTTATCCTAAAATGAAAAGTAATACTTTTCACTTATATATATATAAGCAATGGGCAATCACAGGTCGTTTCGTAGCATTACGCCTACCACATTTTTGCGCCAACTTTTTAAAAGGTGGGAAATATTAAAATATTTCCGAAAAATAAATAACATCTTAGAGCTTCCAGGAACTGGGCAACATACATTTCAGGATTACTTTAATACTCAATACTTTAATACTTAATTCTTTGAAGCCATTTAAAATGGTCGTTCCATAGCATGAAGTGTTAAAGGAAATAATCGTATTTTGAATTTTAAGGCTTGAAAATGCTTCGAATTCTATTTTATAAATACCATCTTAAAAAACGGAATCTGTAGTACTAGGAAGTCTATAAGAATGTTTTGAACAAAATAATGTAACAAATGAGATTGAGTTTAAAAATGCAAACAATGCACCACTTTCTGACGCAATCGATAATTAATATGTATGCCTTGTTTTCCCTCTTCTTCTTGCTGCTCGTCTTCTTGTTACTCTGATGCCTACTATGATTGGTATAATGCTTATGCTTACTGAATTGCTAATTACAAATATGTATACTGCCTAGATGGAATGTTAAATTGTTCAAGGATTGTATATACTCAATGACAGTCTCTCGTTACCGGACTACTTATAGAGAGAATGGGACGAGCCGGCAATAATAAAAAAATTATAGGACGAGATTCGTCCACAAAAGCACGATGCCGTAGGCAGAGTGCTTATGTGGACAAATCAAGTCCTATAAATTTTCGATTATTGCTGGCGAGTTCAATTCTATATTTATTGTATGTGCATGAAATTTGATCATATGTGATGTGTTTCAGGAAAATGAGTCATAAGTCGCAAAATTGATATTTTTCAAAGTGATATTTTTCAAAGATCTCTTCGTAGGAATGTTCTCATCTTTGGTGTGACTAACGCTGGATAAAGCATGAATACATGTACCAAATTGCAAGACAGTGTATCAAATATTGTCATGCATGCATAGGGTCATCCCATAGAGTATATTTAGCTACTTTAATAATAGTTGTCCACCCAAAAATATTGAAAACATTTTTTCCAGAAATAAAAATATCAAACTTAGAATATAAAAATACTTAGATATCCTTAATGTTTATATTCATTGGAATCCCCTTGGTCTCATCTTTTCAAATATGATGATATCACAAAACCCAATTTTTGCGACTTATGACTCATTTTCCTGAAACACATCACATATGGCATCAAATATCACTGAAAAAATATTAAAGAAGCACAGAGAGCCCCGCTGCCAGCCCTACTGACAGCCTCGTTAGTATAGGCCTATTTATATTGTTAACTTAAAACGTTCATATTGTGGCCATTTCTTGAGCTACATCAATAAAACTTATATCATTGGATAGAGAATTTAATGCTCTATTTAATGATATGGCTTTTATTATGTATTTCTATAATCATAATACCAGAATCACGGGTGGATTACCGATCGCGGGGATTTGTTTACATGCTCCGCAGAGAGCCAAAGCTCCGCGAAGCATAACAACAGAGCTATTTTTAGACAACTACATTTCATATAGGACACGTCCTATATGAATATTTTTACAGCACCCCACTTATAGCACGTCTCATATAGAATGCGCGTATAATAAATTATATTATATCATACCAGATATTATTTGATCGCATCAGATTGAATGTTCATAACCAATAGCTCTATAAGTAAGGAAACTAGATAGTCCAACTGTATTGAAAAATTATGGGGAAGAGAGGGTATATACTCTGACCAGGATTATTAGGCAGAATAGCAGGAGCCTAACTCCTTTTATATTACCAAAATAGATAAAGGATTGCAAGTTGAATTAAGGTGAACAAACCATCACAGTATCCTGGATGCGTCCATTGCCCTGTGTCTTGACATGTGATGTTCCCCTCGCCGTAGTACACAAAACCTGCCATACAGCTTACTCCTACCATGGCCTGATATTCATGGGAGTTACCGTCAAGCTTACCATTCTCAAGTATTGGATAACTTTCACATTGAAGTCCTACATGCACATGTGGTGTGAGAAATATGACAATTCAATTAGCAATCTCAGCACAACTGCTCTTTGGGCTAATGATGTGATTATGAATAAATTCAAAAGATATGATCATCAGAAATAAAGATGCTAGAATACGCAAATTAGTAGAATATTATTAAACAGAAATAAATGAAACAAAAGAAGAAAATAAGAATAAAGACCAAGAAATGTATGCTGTGGCAACCACCATAACCACATCCTAACCTTGCCATAATTCCCATGACGCCGAACGTTCTTTCAAAGCGACGGTCTCCCTTATGAACTTACTTATACATTGTCCAATCTTGCTCCACTGATGATTCGTCTCACACATGCTGATAGATCCATTATACACGAAGCCTGGGTCACAGGTAACATTCAGCACTGAGCCAAAAGGGCAGGGTTCGCATGCAGACATCAATGCTCCATGACTGATTGCATGTGTTGGTAGAGGACAGAATATTCCTGTTCGAGAGAAGGCATACTTTATTATCAACAGAAGTGTTAATAAACCAAAACCCTACTAGAATCAAGGGTTTTTAAGCATAGCTCTGTCGGCCAGCAAATCGGGAGTAGTACATTGTACAGGTAGTATTCTGAAAGAAAAACTGCAGTTCTTCATTAATGAATAACATACTGTTGGTTTACTAGCGAAATATACACCTTGATAATAATGGTTAGTACCACGTCTTACACGCATAGATCTGATGTGGAGATACCACTAATGGTTCAATTAGAAGTACTGAACCAATACGTAATTTAACAGATTTACATAAAGTAATCAACAATGCCCCTGTTGCATAAAAATCTGCGAGCTCTTGGATTGTTTCTATGACGTCGTTGACAGTCATCGGTAATGTCTGCAATGCATAACATTTGACAACATCTTCGATGACATTGTATATCTACGATGGATTTTTTATACTGCGTCAATATTGATGTGTGAAATGTTTTCATTATTTCTTACTCTAAGTATAGCTGCAATGAGACCAAACATCAAATCTGAACACTTATCATTATGGTTATTTATTTCAAATATCGGCATCCATCATTTTGGTGAAAAAAACCAAGGCGATAGTCAGAGTGTGAATATTCTGCATTGCATAACAGACATGGTCTGCGATGCAATTTACTCCTCTAAATATATCAATAGTGAAGAAATGGACAAATTTATCAGACCAAATTTACCAATATTAAATGTAGGCCTATTATGAATTTCATACATTACAGATTAATATATCTTTTGAACTTCAAGATACTTTGGGTAATTTTTTGGCATAATAGGAATGATTTTTTTAAGGAAAGTAACGAAAGCCAGATTTAACAAATTATAATATTGTAGTGAATATGTCGAAAAACAGCCTTCCTCAGCCAAGACTTGAACATTGGTTCTCCATATTGTACGCGGGTGTGCTAACCATGATACTGCTGAGGTCAGCTGTTCAATGATCTCCACTACCAACTAGCTCAACACCCAGAAACACCACAATATATTCTTTTTATGGACGATGTTATCCTTTGCATCATTTTGTCGTCTTAATGCCTCTCTACCTATACATTGTCCTTTAATTTTGTTTTATTTAATTTAGTTTATTTTTATGAGTCACAAACAGACCTTTTAGTCAAGTCTATGACATCGTAGATAGGCAATCCTATGGCAACGATCACTGGCTGCCAAAATATACCTTCATGACATTTGTTTTTTCGCCTAATTCCATTTTCCTTTTTGTGAATTCTGTAAAATGCATTCCAACGCCCTTTTCATGATCTCATCTAGGTATGACAAATAAATAGTTATCAGTAATATGCGCATGTTGTTCCCCAAAGTTTGACTTCAAATTAATATGTTAAAAAGGGAATAATTAACATAAAGAACAGTATTCATGTCAGACATGAATAAGTACAAAAACATCCCAGTGGGGTAATTACAAAAGTTGTGTTTTAACGCCGTTAAATTGCAATACTGTCATTAAAGATAATGATATAGATTAGTCAATGAAAATTTAGCTCTTGAAGCATTTTCTCCTGACTGAATTGAAGTACCAACGTTGCATTACAACGCGCAGTGTAAGATGCTTGCTTGAAATACAAAGCACTATCACAGATGTACCAGAAAGAAATGATGACATATTAACATTAATTGTTGTATTCCAACGACGCCCAAGAAAAACTCCAAAAAAACATTATCCTTATATTTTATGCCCAAAACTGTACCTGTAATTATAATAATTATTTTGAAGCATGCTCTTAGTTAAGCACCTATTCTTAATGACACAATACTAAACAGAAATGTTAGAATTGTATTCACCTCACTTCCAATGTTGTAGGAATGCAATGCAAGGCAATTTATTTTATTCTTCATTCGGGCTGTCCCAAGAAAGGTTTTTAGGATTAGTGTTCCCATTGTTCAATGTGGACTGTTAAACATGTATATGGTCAGTTCTCTCGAATTGGGATCACTTGGACCTATTTGGGGGTCAGATTTTGAATTCGTTGGAACACTAATCCTTCATGTGATCAATTGTACACATGTTCACAACGAAACTTGGGAACACTAATATTAAAATCTCTCCCTGTTACAGCCAAAATCAAGAAAAGCATAAATTGTCTTGTGTTGCTGTTATGACACATTACGTAACATTGCATAACCTCATACTATTTATATCAATTATTGATAATCACCTCTTTATTTGGGTTATAACATCGCTAAGAACCATTACTGTGCAAGTCTATTTATACATGCTAGTCATGGATATGAAGTAATGGGCATACGCCCCTTCTCATTCCAACGCCCATTGTAACGCCCTTCCAAAGCCTTTGAATAAAATTCTAAAATTTCTGTTTATATTGTACCATTAAAAACAGTTGCTAAACTAAGTATTCGGTTGTGTAAAAATGATGTTTTGTTCATATTTTATTGAACAATGCTTTTCTGGGGTTCCTAACATTTCAAGCATGTTGCATATGGCGTTGGAACACAACAGGGCGTTGGAATGCAACATCCGCACTTTGATTGAGTCTAAAGAAGTCATAAATTATCTCTGGATAAAATTTAAAAAAACATGGTATAAACCTTTATATAGATTCTTCATGAAGTAAATTTTCATTGACTAATCTATATATTTGTAGACACTGTATTGCAAACGAACACTCTAAGAAAAAAGGGTTCTTTTGGGTTCTAGATAGAACCCCGTGGTTCTACCAAGAACCCTAGGGTTCTTCGACACCTAAAAGGGTTCTTCGGGACCACCGGGGGTTCCATCTAGAACCATAGGGGTTCTTCAGCGATTTAAGGGTTCTTCGTGAACTTGAAGGGTTCTTTAGCTCAAAGTGGAGCTAAACGTTCAAGGATTTCTAGCCCATTTCTAGTATAGTGAGTAAGTTTTAGTTTCATGATTTCAGTATTTCTAGACCCATACATGTTTATATTGACCCACGATGACAAAATAACAAGTAAAATGATAAAACGATAAATCTTAGAATATAATTTGAAACGTTTATGTTTAATTAAAAGAAAAATCGCTTTCATCATGGTTAAGCAAGCTTTAAGTGGTTCGTTAACAGATGCTATAGTAAATGCCAGTTTAGCTTGATATGTGCTATAACAAGTAATGTAAGTGGCGACGCCCTGGGCAACAGAGAAAGCCAGAGAAGGGCCTAGAGAAAGCTTGAGAATCGTCGCTCAGTAAGTTAGCTTGTTGAAGATTAATATTGGTTAGAAGACTCCTCCCCCCTTCTTCATCTCCCCTGTTCTCCTCCTCTCCCCTCCCCCCCCCCCCTCCCCCGTTTCCCTGGCCAGGTCGTCGCCAGGCAGCTTAGGAACATGATGGGAGTAATCACTTGCACCCAATCCTCTGGTCAAGGTACCCATGGGTCCCGTGACTAGACCCGCGGGTACCCTGACCATACCAGCGCCACGGTCCCGTGGCCAAACACCAATCCGTCACACCCCAGTGCCCACGCTCAGGCCTAACTGGGACACCTCCTCTGTTACTACATTGTATAGACTTGTAGTGGGTGGGGTGGGTGGGGGTGAGTGTAGCCATAACGACCAGCAGGCTTATAGCCCTTGCATTCCACTATTGGTTTTATAACGGCCAACGGTGACAGAGAGGACGTATACATTTCGAACTGACTGGTAACAGGCTGGTATGAGAGTCGAGGTAAGTCACTTAATTCTTGTTCATTTCTCTAATCCTCTGAATCGATATTCAAATGTATGTGTTGGTTATATCATACAGTAGTTTCTTGCTTTTGAAATAGCACCAGTTACATTGATAAGATACGTCATATATTGTAGGCAGACACCTAGATTAGAGATGTGATGGATGTTTCAACGACCAATGGGGTCTCCGACCTTCTACATCATGGAACCTATTCATAAGTTAACATACATTGTATGACTGAGAATAGAACAAAGCTTCAGAGGAAACTGGTAAAATAGAGGAGCTGGTTGTAGAGCAATTGTCTTGTTATACTTACTGTACTATAATTCTTATTTGGTATCAAAGAATGATATTTCCATTGTGAATAAGTTCTTAATGCACATACTGGTTTAATAGTGAAATGTTTATCTCTCATTTAAAGATTTTTCTTCATATTTTGTTAAAACTCAGTACATGTACATCTTTACTTAATATTGTCAAACTTTTTTCTAGGAGATAAGAATGGAAGGAAGAAAGGAAGTATCTGGAATACTCACTGAAGAATAAGGGAAAATACTATCCACACCATGAAATGGAATATGTTGAATAATTTGATGAAAAGTGATGTTACTTCAGCAATAAAAAACAATAATAAAATCAACTAGGTTCTATCAAGAACCCCGGACATTTTCAGGATTCTTCAAATCAGGGGTTCTATGTAGAACCCTACCTATTTTGGCCAGAGGGTTCTTCAAATCCAGGGTTCTATGTAGAACCCTGCCTATTCCCGAAACGGGGGTTCTACTTAGAACCCTCAAAAAAGGGTTCTGCCATGTCGACAAGCCGAAGAACCCTTAAGGGTTCTTGTTAGAACCCTTTCTTCTTAGAGTGAAGGTCGTTGGAACCCAACGTTAGGAATTCCCCAACTCGGTTTTTGTACTTATTCAGGTAGCGAATAATTACTATTATTTGTAGTTCCTTTTTAAACATTTTAATTCAAAGTCAAAGAACGTGGGCAAATTGATAATAAATAAATATTTTTAAAAAAGGGCGTTGGAACGCAATGCACAAAATTCCTCAAAAGAAAAATTGAATTAGGAGAAACTAAAAATATTTTATGGATATAAATGTTTGTCTGGGTATATAACCAACAAATAGACGTATAGTTACAAACAGAAAATATGATTTTTTTGAGGATTGTATGAACTGGTGATAATCGTTTTCATAAAATTGTGTATATCTCCTTCGACAATTTTGTGAGAACCGACCGT
This sequence comes from Sthenelais limicola, assembly GCA_942159475.1. Classification (NCBI taxonomy): domain Eukaryota; kingdom Metazoa; phylum Annelida; class Polychaeta; order Phyllodocida; family Sigalionidae; genus Sthenelais; species Sthenelais limicola. The sequence goes on from OW804097.1 coordinate 4,111,834, forward strand.
ATATGTACAATATTTTGATTTAGGAATAATGTTCATTACTAACTACGTTTTTCTCGCTTCTGAACCATTTTTTGCTTTAAATTCATTCTTCCAAAGCCATTTATTCCCTCTTTGTGGAACTTACTGTTGCACACTCCTTCTAAACCAGACCAACGGTTATTCGCCTGGCACCTTCTTATCATCGTACCGTTGTACTTATATCCCTCAATACAGGTAGTGTTGATGGTATCATTAAAGTGGTAGTACTGGACATAAGGATGGACCAACATTTCCTTTTGGTGAACTGGTCTTCCACAATTGATTTTCCTGATACCTGTAATTGGATTGGACAAAGTTTAGAAAAAGTTGCACTGAATTAGGGTGCAATAGTAAATCATCATTTAATCGTTGATAATAGTATTACTATCAAGGACAACAGGACAGCATAGGCCCTGAAAAGCAAACCTGAAGCATAGTTATGAAGACTAAACCATCTTTATGTCAACCATGTCATCATGTTCAACATGTCGATATAAAATTATGTTTCATCATACACGGGAGTTATATAACTCTCTGATCTACATCCATTAGATAAACCAAGTGAATAGATGTTCAGTTGGTAAAAGGTATCAACTACTAATGAACATTCATGCAGTTCCAGGGAAATGAGTCACAAGTCGCAAACATTATATTTTGTAAAGGGCTTTATTCATAAGATTCCTTTGTTGGATTGTTCTTATTTTTTAAGGGTTTAGCGCTGTATGTCATTTGAATACAAGTAACAAATTTCGACACACTGTATTAATTTTATTCTTGCATTTCTAAGGTGGCATTTCTTATGGAGTGCATTTATTTACTTTACTGGTAGTTGCCCGCCCAGAAATATTACAAACCTTTTTCAAACAGTATATTAAACATAAAATATAGAAACATTTCCCAGATGTATTAATGTTTGCCATCATTGGAATCGTCAAGATCTCCTCTTTTCAAATATGATGATATCTCAAAATTCATTGTCTGTGATATATGACTCACTTCCCATTAACACATAATATGTTTATTTAATTCCATTCAGTAATATTTTTTATGTTTTGACAATACCGTAATCAAATGCTACCAATTATTGTATGCTTTGTAATACAATGGTCATAAATCCTTTTAGTCGCTGACTTAGGTGATTGGTGGTTATGAGATAAGATACAACGATTCGTTGCTTGCCATGATAGGTGTGAAATTGACAAAAAGTTTGTGAACGTTCTATTGATTCAGTCTATAGCCTTCGTTTCGTTCAAAGCAGTGATAAGACTCCGATTATCATCTATCAAACCTCAATCAAATCAGGCATAAGGGTGCATTCAATATAATTTCAAAACTATAACTTGAATAAATAGATCTGCTGATTGTAAACTTTCACCTCAAGGAACCGGAAATCAGGAGGGCGGAAGCTCCGATGGTGATTTTGGTTTAAGGCCACTTTTCGATCATTTGAGTACAATTAAACTCTTAAGCCATGTGCACAAGTCTTGCAATATGAAAGCAAACTTTACATTGTGCATTACGTTATTCTATGTCATGTTCAGTCTTTTTTGAAGTTATAGTATACTTTACTAAAGTCTTCGATTTCCTTTCAGACAAATAAGTTTCTATAGTGATTACAGAATCTAGTCAATTACTACAATCTAATCAATTATTACAAGTCAAATCAGTAGAACAAAGGACAATCCAATCAATGTATTTTAAATCAATTTCTATGAGGAAGGAGAGAGTACATGAATATTATACAAACCCATTTGCTATCTTATAATGGCTTCAGTTGAAGAAGAAAAAACAAAGGTTATAGTTCATAGTTCATCATTCACAAGGAATTTGAATATCATACATATAGCCACAATTACATAATTAGATATTTCGAAAACAATTTGAGTAAAGACTTCAGTAAAGAATGTTTTCTAATCAATAGGACACATCAAACCCAACCATCTATATTCTGTGGTTTGAGAAGCTGTCATACTCCATGGAGTGATGCCGCCTGAAGAAGTTATTCTCCTCCTCCTATTGGCAATTTTGCAATTATGTATAGCAGAAATAGCTTGATGAGCCTTGATGAAGCAGGATTGTGCGTAGTTTAGATCTGGGCCTATTTCGGATGTGTCAGATGTTTCTATCATGGTTCTAATAGATACTAGGGGTATTTCTATGCTACAGGTATGTTTTTTGAATAAAAGAACCTTTTTGTAGCACCATTGTACTGAAGGCGGTACTTTATTTTAATATCTTCTCTACTATCAGGTCGGTCAAACTGAGGAAATATTACGTACCCATACATTCCCCTAATGCAGCACTCCACGTCTCATCAGCCTGGCACACTATAGGGTTGACACCATCATACACGTAGTCAGGCGCACATTTCATGGTTACCTTGTCATTATAGCCATATGGTGGTGGCGTGGAAGGCCAGCGTTTGTGTGTAGTCATTGGAGTATGGCATTCAATTACTGTTTTGAAGGCAAAAAACGTACTTTAATGTAGACAGTGAAGGGGATGAATTGGCCATTCGGAATTAATGACAAGTACTAATATTCAGACACATTACACCTTAGGCTCGGTTGGTTAAAATAAAGTCAAGGCAGGTCGTTGGGAAGCTTTTATTATTACAAATTACTGAAGTAACTACATCGTAACCTTGGTCATCTCGTTTTATTCAAAGAACGCTGGACTGTGCATTGTCTAGTACATGCAAATAAAAGAGTGGTGTATAAGACTACTGAATACACATTAGTATTTTGCGGCCATAATCCTGCAGGAGCAGCCGCATTTTGCAATCATTTTAGTACTCATCACATCAATCACATTAGTACTCTTGGTTCATTACGTTAGTACTTTAAGGGCCAATCAAGTTTGTACTCATGAACAAGGACAAAGGTTGATTGTTTCCTGGCAGCACTGAATATATTGTACAATCAGCTTGCAGTTCAGTATTGCTTCGTGCAGTAGGAATCGATGTCTTCATCAAGTTATAATATAATGTATACAGGTACGTCCACGAGGTGAGAGAAAGGGAGGGGGAGGGAGAAGAGAGAGGGGGAGAAAAAGGGCATGAGAGACGAGACAAACGGATAATACAGGGAGGCAGAGGATAGATTAACTATATACCTTGAACAGTTATGAAAGAGAGATCGGTGACAGAGAAGAGAGACATAGAGAAAAGAGACAGGGAGTGAGGAGAAAAAGGGGGAAGACAGAGAGTGGAGACAGGGAAAATGAGAACTAACCACAAGTTTATCTGATATAAAGTAGATATATTCGGTATGAAGATCTTTACATGCATGTTTATATGAAACAAGTTCCAGTTTATTATTGGTCATATTAATATATTTTGTCCACAATAAATTAATATCATAAGCTAGATGGGTTGTCACATGACAAATCCTTCAGTCTACTTATAGACATACAAGTTCCTACATATGTCAACCTGTATATTATTTCTATCGTTGCAAGTAGGATATTGTACTGTACAGGCCTGAAATAATAATATTTTACTAAGATGTTAATAATCATCATAGAATTGTTAAAAATGTGGACAGGCTGTTGTCAGCGTTCCGTAGGACATATTGATAAGCAACTACATCCATCGCTTAGCAATATTTGGTCATTACGCATAATTATGATCATCTTTACCCAGTCACAGTTTATTCGAACAAATGTGTCATTTATACCATCGGCAACCTGAGAAAATGAGCTTTAAAACAATTTATCTTATGTTAATATCTGAAGGATATAACTGTTTATTTGTGAGTAGGATAACCCTGTGAGAAAGCACATCATTTTCACAGCTTTAGACACTATAGGGGACCACCGCCCTACCTTTTTACACTGTTCTTTATCACACAATCAGGCGCCACCTAGGGGATTGGGGTCAGACGGTCCTGTATACCTTTAATACTATGGACTGGGGCTGCGCTGCGGACCGAGATACATCTGTTGTTCAAATTAAGCACCCTTTTGCAGAGACAGTACCTTTGTAACTTGGGTAATAAAAATAGCTGGGAAACAAATACTTTTCGTTCTCATGATTCTTTCTCAAATTTTGTAAACTTGTGCCCACAAATCTGCAGTTCACTACAAATGTCATAACAGGATAACGAAAACCTTTATTATTATAGGCAAAACTATTACTTTATTTACATTAAGGTTCATGTGTCACTTGCTTGCCACGATTAATCCTTTATTCCATGATTTGGCCGTGAGCGGACAGTATAATCGATATACTTGCCACTCACAAGGTGGACAATATAAACTCCCTGTATTGTACAGTCATGTCACAACAGTTCGAGACTATGCAGACAACACAGTTTTTGTCGCATTGGCTGTGTGCTAAGGCGGGATCATTGCCGGTGTGATATTGGAAAGTGACCCCTTCGAAAAGTGGACGTCGAAAAGTGACCCACCCCATCGAAAAATGACCCACCCTTTTATGTAGAGATATATAGACATAACTTTTATACCATATTGAGCGTTCATTTATCAGCAATTATGAAGCTACAAGGAGCTAATATAACAACATGGAATGTGTTTTAGATCCCGAATATTGTCACGCTAAATGTTACACCTATTCACCTGGTACATTTTCGTGCATGGTCCTGTCATACATGATGTCTACATATGGTATCATATATATATTTATTATACGCGCATGCTATATGAGAGGTGCTATAAGTGGGGTGCTATAAAAATATTCATATAGGACGCGTCCTATAAAAATGTAGTTGTCTAAAAATAGCTCTGACGTTACCTCAGCACTTCCGCTGTCTCCGCGGAGATCCCCGCAGAGATCCCCGCGATCGGTAATCCACCCGTGATCCTGGTACTATAATTATAAAATTACATAATAAGAAGCATACCATTAAATAGAGAATTAAATTCTCTATTTAATGATATAAGATTTATTACTGTAGCTCAAGAAATGGCCACGATATGAACGTTTTGATTCAACAATGTCAGTAAGTAAATACTCCATGATCAAGCCTGACAAGGCACAGGCCTGACAAGGCACCGTTGTACTAATGGAGCTCTCAGCGGGGCTCTCAGCGGGGCAGCGGGGCTCTCTGAGAGTTCTTTAATACTTTTTCAGTGATATATGATGATATATGATCAATTTTTATGCACATATAATAAATATAGAATGGAACTCGCCGGCAATAATCGAAAAATTTATAGGACTTGATTCGTCCACATAAGCACTCTGCCTACGGCATCGTGCTTATGTGGACGAATCTCGTCCTATAAATTTTCGATTATTGCCGGCTCGTCCCGTTCTCTCTATATATATATATCATGTATACATACCATCGAAAATTGACTCCCTACTTGTATGGTATCATTAAATCATACCAGTTTTACTAATACATGATGTATATGGTATCATATATATTTATGTATATAAGCTGCCATTATCTAGGCAACACTACGTCCACCCCCGCACACATACTTGTACCAACACCCCCCCCCCAAACACATACACACACCTTTATACAATATCAGGCATCGTAATATATTTTTTCAGAACATTAAGTTAGAAAAGAAGAGGGGGTCGATTTTCGATGGGGTGGGTCACTTTTCGATTGCCGAAAATAGACCCATGGGTCACTTTTCGATGGGGGTCACTTTTCGTCATGACACCGGCATGACTCACTACCCATACCACCTTTCACCCCTCACCTGCGCCCTCTATCACCACCTATATATAATCACTCACACCACCGCCATCGTCCTCACTTCGCCTTCGACAATACATCAAGGCACCCACCCACCCACACCTTTTTCTCATCCTTCATATTACTTCATCAATATTTTAACTTGCATGATTTTATCATCATCAAATTTATATAATTTATCAATTTTACACATTTTATTACTCAAATCAAACAACATTTTATCAAAATAAAAATATAGAATTTCCCAATTGCCTCTTGAGTCATTTGTCCGGTATTCGGGGGCCATATTCTCCTTGTATGGCCGAAAAACAACTCGGCCTATGGCCTCGTTGTTTTCGGCCATACTCGGAGAATATAGGCCCCCTCATACGCGATACTATGCTGTTCTTGCTTTAATATTGGAATGTTATGTTTTACACCTTATTGATAAATATTTATTAACCTTATTATGTACTTTATTTTAGTCTATTGTATAAATAAATAAATATTTAAAATCCATCTGAATACGACCAATATCTTAGCGAACCTATTACTGAAAAAATTGAGTGAATATTTGTGACCAGTTGTTTGTTACCGATGTATGTATTTTATCCAATGCTAACTTTACAGAGTAGTGAGATGACTTAAACATAAACCAACTAAGTTGAAACCTGATTTTCGGGTATAGAACTGAGGTACATAGTACCTAATTTTTAAAGATCGAGACATCAATGGGTAGACATTCCAGGGTTGGATGGCGGGGTGATCTTTATTTAAAGATCTTATCGATTATTCAATTGTATGTTATTGATGTTATATTGCTCTAAAACAACTATGACGATGCCTAGTAAATATTGGCAATGACTAAATTCCGTCCATATAGATTGTAGTATATAATATGTAGTCATAATATAGGGAATATCCCCCCGTAACTACTACGGATATGTTGTTATTAATGAATTGTGATATACCTATTATAAAGATGATATGAACATAAATGGAAAGGTCTTAGAGTATACTAAGACTTAACTATTACCAAAGTACTTACTGTATGTAAATTGGAACCAATAGAGCGTAACTCAGATATAATTGTATATGTAAATCTCGAGACATGTAAGATATTTTATTTTATTTTATTTTAGGACTCAGTGGAAGACCTACTCGTTAGAATTGTACGCCCCTTTCATGATTCTGTAACTGTTGACAAACCATGAATAAAAATTCAATATATATAAATATCAAGGGAACGGCCGGAAGATCTAGGTATAAATCCTTAATGGTACCCAGAGGCCTGTTAGCCTGTTAGCCTATTCGTCACAATAATTGTAAACCCTTGATGAATAAAAGATTTCTCTATTCTATTTTATTTTAAGCTGAGAGAAAGAGCTTTAAAACCATACACCATATCTTAATGTGTAAAGGATATAATCATTCATTTGAAAGCTGGAAACACAGAACTTTCAGTAGGATTGAAATTGACAGTTTGGCCGGGTGAAATTAGGCCTTCGTCGATTACGACGATGGGCAGAAATGGTTGTTTCCCATTAATAGCAGATCTTTGGATTCTGCTGGGGTTCTGGATACTTATAAATTACTGTTTGGACAGGAAGTGGTCAAACCGGAAAACGGATGAAGTAAATTATTGTTCGGATTCAGGGGTTTATTTTGCGGATGTAGATTTATTTTGCGGATGTAGTTAAAATAAACCCCAGTCGGCGTTTCCGCTCAATCAGTCACTTACCTCATCAAAGGTCGGGTCTTAACTAGAGTTTTTTGGTTGTTTTTCGTCGATTCCGCGTTCAGTTTGGAACGTGTATAAAGTCCTGGTCACATTAAAGTCATTCCTCCACTGTTTCCGATGGAAATATTAGCCATTTTTAAGTTTTTAGGGCATAGGGTTCGCCATAACGTGACGACGATAGACATCGTGCGAGCGATATTTCATGATACAATGGCTGCCTCCCCTCGTGGGGTCAAGCCCAGGCTATGTAAAACTCTACACAATATCTCCAAAATCACCGATAATGTTCCAAATATCCTTGTACTTAGCATGATCTGCTTGCTGAATGGTGGTAAGCAACGAAATAGGGAATAATCCATTTGTCAATTCCGCCACAGTAGACATCGTGCCGGACATCGTGCAAGCCTCAGTTTGTTGACGTGTGGGTCACTTTCGAATGAAATCCTCCGTGCGCTATATAGACTACCGTACACAATGCAACGCCAAGTGAAGGTGCACATAAGTGGCTATGCCGAAGGATCTCCACATCTCTTCCGGTCGCACGTATAGCTTCTGAACTCGCCATTCGTTTATTGCTTGATTCCCGTCGACTAAATCTTCGCTATCGGGCTCAAACACTATTTAAATCATTTCTACCGATTCAAATCTTTTATCTATTTCTTTTTTAAGTCCCTAGACACACGGACACGGCATTCGAGAACCGGAAGTCTGATGCTTCGTTAGTTGACGTGCGGGTCACTTTCGAATGAAATCCTCCGTGCGCTATATAGGCCACCGTACACAATGCAACGCCAAGTGAATGTGCACATGAGTGGGTATGCCGAAGGATCTCCACATCTCTTCCGGTCGCACGTATAGCTTCTGAAATCGCCATTCATTGAATACTTGATTTCCGTAGACTAAATCTTCACTATCGGGCTAAAACAACATTTAAAACATTTCTACCGATTCAAATCTTTTATTTATTTCTTTTTTAAGTCCCTAGACACACGCAACACGGCATTGGAAAACCGGAAGTCTCTGATGCTTTGGATGGCAAGAAGCGGATCCTTGTGAATACACGGCGGCTGGCTGAACTTAAACAGAAGTGAATACGCACCTCTGATTGGCTGTTGTAGCTGGAGCTTCATTCGGCCAGCCGTCGCATTATCATGTAGATTCCGACTAAAGCGGTGCAAACTTGCGGCGAGTAAACACAAGGTTTCTGAAGTCGCCATGCATTTATTACTTGATTTCCATAGAGGAAAACTTCGCTATCGGCTTAAAACAACATTTAAAACATTTCTACCGATTCAAATCTTTTATTTATTTCTTTTTTAAGTCCCTAGACACACGGACACGGCATTCGTAAACCGGAAGTCTGATGCTTGGTTGCATGCAAAAAGTGGAAGCTTCGTTTGTTTCTGGAACGGAGAGTGCGGCTGACGTAAACGACATTCTGAAGTTATGATTACGTGTACATATGTGATATTGGTTAGAAATAGGTAAAATAATCTAAATATTAGAATGTGATGGGTTAAAATGTGTAAAACATCCTGATTTGGATGTTATAAAGGCTGCATTTGACTCGGTCCTTTCCATGTCAGATGTAAAATAGTAACCTATGTATTGGAGTTAAGGAGTTAAATTATTGGAGTTCTTCATGCTGTAAGTACATCTAAAACCTTTTTTTGAGCCTAATATTTGTTAATATGTGTTTAAACAGTCTTATTGAATCCAAAAATCGGCTATTAAAGTGATTAATTCCCTCGATTTTGTGTCTTCGGCTTTTGCTTGAAAATAAACCCCTCGGCCCTCCGGGCCTCGGGGTTTATTTTCAAGCAAATGCCTCAGACACAAAATCTCGAGAAATTAATCACATAATGAATTACATCAATATTAGGTAGAAATTCGAGGTAGACTCAATGCTCCTATAATGCATATTGCATATCAACTAAGGTAGGCAGAAGTTGAAGGGGCTAAGGGGAGATCTGAGAACAGTCTAACTTGTAATGGTACTAATGATATAATGATATCATTGCACCTGAATGCACCATATGATTATGTTTATATCCCGGCAACTATTTAAAATCTTTCTCAAATTCAAAATAAATGAAATAGCTTTGCGACTGTCCTAAAATTGTATGATTATATTGATATACATTGTAGCAGTGTAATTCAGTAATATCACTAGTCTCTAAAACAGGCAGATTCGTTGAGAGCACCATTAATATGGATATTCAAGGAAACGCTGGTAGAAGGGTTGAAATACACGGATGGAAGAAGAAAAACACTTCCAGATCAGATCTAGCAAAATCCAACTCTTATTGGTATGATTTGCCTCTAGTAATGAGGAACACCTTTGACCACGGCAGCTTCAAAATCAAAATTAAGAATAAATTGATGACGGAATTTAGAGAAAACGAAAACATCTGATCAATTTATGCTGACTAGATTTACAGTTTGGGCCTAGAATACACAATTCTGATTTTACACTTTTATTCATACCTGACAAAATACAAACAAAAATGTTGTATCGTGATTTTAACTATTTGTCTACTGTTATTTTTTGCCTTTTAGAAAATCTGTATTTTCTTTAACCTGCCATCTGGGTTTGTCTACTATTATTCTTTTTGTCTTTTATCACATATTGAACATTTGTTCGGTGTTGAACCACCAGGTGGAGCCTTGGGGTCATGTCTCGTGAAGAGAACATTATGTATTTATTTTGTCTAGATTTATTAGGTTAAACTATTTAAAGAATAATATTAAAGTATCTTTATTTTGCTAACTGAGTTGATTCATCAATTAAGGAGCGTCTATCTTTGCATTGGAACAGAAGATCTGCAGAAGTACACTTGTTTCTGATGCACGCTAAGAAAAATCCCTAGAACTAGTATGCAATAGCGTAGCGTGTCATGTGAATTGCGTAATTATGATATATAATATAATTCTACGCAGTACCTGGCATTGGGTTTATGCAATGTGTGGATTAGGGAATCACTCAAGCGTGCCCAAATGGGAAGGCTCGCCTAGCCATTGTCTTAAGTAACACCTCCCATAAGGCTTTCTCTGTATATAACTAGGTGCGAATATGAATCCATATCCATCCAATATGAATCCATGCGATTTTAAATCTGAAAGCAGGACTATATTCCTGACATTCAGGGGGTTCATGGGATATTTTTTATATTCAGATTTTTAGGGAGTTGTGAGCTATCTAAAGCGGAAAGCAATATTCTTGAGTTTTCTTTTATATTGTGACAACTTTTCCTGTAACTCATCACACATATACCTGGATATATTCAATATATATTCCTGAAAAAAATATTCCCTGCTCTTCCTCTCCTTTCCCACCCATCTCTTTCTCATTTTCTGTCTCTGTTTCTCTCTCTCTCTCCTCTCTCTCACACACACTATTATCATCCATACTGGTTTGTTGAAGCCCAGTTCATAGCTGGTTCTGTGGTGTAATGGTTAGGACTCTCACTTGTGAATCCCAAGGTTCCTATATCAAACCCAAGCTTGGTCAAATTTTTTTCTCTGCTTTCTCATGCCATCACAGGTGAGCGCACACGCCTTCACCCACTGCCGCACATGGCTTGTCGCGCCACTGCTTCACGCACTGTCGCACAGCCAGGGGATTAGGACATTTCGTCCTAAGCCTTTGGCTTTGTCAGGGAGATAAATTACGTGATTGAATACTATGAGAAACGATATGTTGAAGGGATAATTTCCAGCGTTTCGTCTTTAAAATATGCGATCAGCGTTTAGTGTGTGCTACAAAAATGGGACTATAACAATATCTAGAAAGTAACTACAGCAAGCATGAACTTACATTTGCAGACTCCATCTGTCCCATTCCATGTACCGTCCCTCATGCAGGTCCTTATTAGTGTACCCGTGAATATGTAGCCCTCCTCACACTGGAACACGGCCTTGTCACTGTACCCTAGCTCTGGTACAACACTCACTGCTCCATGGGATATTGATGTGAAGGTTGGGCAGCGGACATCTTATAAATAAATGTGTATTAAATTACCAAAATGCAAATTCAATGTGTCTTAAGCAAACACATTAAATTGATAATTGCTTTATTCTCTCCATGAATTGAAGCAGATTATGTGGTTCTATTAATGTATACACATTTTTACGTAGAACTATAATAATAATGATTTCAGTTGGTGACTTGGGTTTGTTATACATCAAATACAGATGGAAATAGTATGTATTCATCTTACATTCACATGGTGGACGGATATTTTCCCATCTCTCATATCCTGAGCAGGTTGAGTATGTTGGTCTGTCATAGTACTTGGCCTTACATCTGAACTGCACACGATCATTTACTTCAAAGCCTTGCTCTGGCCAGTCGCCATCGTAGATGGCAGTATTGAAGTCAGGATGTTGCAAACATTCTGAAACAAGCAATGATTTACAGTACTCGCCCTGCTTAGATACCAAAGATCAAACTGACTATCTTTTATTGTCCTTACATACAGCACAGAGTAACTGTGCGTGGCCTATTATGAATGGCTTTGCCCACTCTGATGTTACCTGATCCCTTTACTAGTGTTGCACAATCCTGCAGTTATATAAGTGATATGATAAATAATTATAGTAATTAAAGATCCTTATTGATTTAACCTATTGATAACAATGTGGTTAATCGATATTACATTCTGATCATGTAATATGATATAACACATATTATTTTAAACTGATACTCACGTTATTAGCAAATATAATATTTATTTCAAGATATTCCTTTCAGGATATCAAATATAATTGAAGATGATTATGTTTTTGCAACATTACTTTTTTGTGTATACATTTAAGCTAAATTATCAAGGCAGTACTTACTTCCTTTGTTCCTGTATACAGAGAACGATGCCACTGCTGCTATGCACATGAGCACAGTTGCCACGTCCCACGCATGCATTATTCACCATCAACTCTAGTAGCCCAGTTTCTATCTATGCATACAAAAAACACTATAGAAACTTATCATGTTCTTGCGTCAAATGGAAATGCATCAAGGAGTTATACAGTTTCTAGTTTCGTTACGCAATTTATTGATAGACCTCGCACGACCCTTTATTTCACCTCCATTTGACTAGGAATCCTTTGAGCATTTTCATAGAAGAGATGCTCCTTTTATCTTTGTAAAATTACTGTATGATTATTTTATTATCATTATGTATGCATATCCGGAAATAGTAATAAATGAACCGGATTAGCTTTGCAATTACATAACTGTAGATTAACCAAGTTCAGAAATGGCATTGCAAATGCCATTGCTCTGACAGGAATCGAGGTGTTCCTGTGTTGAAGTAAGAGAAAGCATTGTTTTGCACACCGTCACCTCTATTAACCTGTCATATATTTCCTCCATCATTTAAACCTGAAATCGGAGAGCAATTATACAATTAACCAACTTACTTAAATTTCGATGTTAGCTCCCCTGTTTCTCTGGGACATTGAACCCATTTCAGTTATCTTCTTTATTGGTGATAGCTTCGAAGTTAGGAAAATTTGGGTCACTCAGGAAATCGTGTCACTAGCCGGTCACTAGCAAGGTAAGATTATGTTTATTGAGTCTTATCTCATATACCAGTAAAACAATTTTGGTTACAACCAGTCCCACACTCACCAGGGTTTCCTTCGGATTAACAATCATTATTCTTGATTAAGATATATATGGTATATACTTGTCAATCACCAGTAAACTAAGTGAATATGAATATGAATCGGACCAAAAATATTGCTGGCAGCCGAATAGAAAAGGTAGGGATCCAATTCCATCCAATTCCAAAGGGTATGCCATCAAAATAAGTTAATGCACTAACAGAGTATCCGATTTGAGACCTTACCTTACCTAAAGTATTCAATGGCGGATGTTTTTCAAGATGTCTGTTTTCCTCATCATTAAACAAAGCTCAGTTAAAACCGACCATGGTATCACCGTTTTCACTTCACATTAGGCTACGTCATTTAATATTCTTTGGGTGGACTTCCGGTTGTCAGTCATGTGACACCTAAGGGACTGTTCATTTTTAACCTCTGGGGGGGGAGAGGAGAATTTTCAGGGGGGGCCATCTTTTTTTGCACAGACTCTGAAGGGGGGGTCACCTGTTTTTGCACAGACTCTGAAGGGGGGGTCATCATTTTTTGCACAGATTCTGAAGGTCAAGGAGGCACCTTTTTTTACACAGACTTAAAGGGGGGGGCACTTTTTTTGCACCAACTATGAAGGGCAGCGCCATTTATACTTGCGTAAACCTTGCTGAATTCTGGGTCATGAAAGAAGATTCCTGTACTTCAATCATAAAATTCTCTAGTATTTGGACAAGCAGACCATTCTCTAAGGCAGTCAGCAAGCTTCTGACTTGTGGTGGTCTGGAAGCATTGGAGAGTTGTGGTTTGTAACACATAGTGTAGCTGCATGGTGGTCTGTGCTTGTGCTTTTTCTGGGTCCCTTGCCCACCTCTTGTTGATGAAAGACATGGCTGTTGTGTCATCAGAATAGACCATTAGAATAGACCATCTTGTATGCTGTTATGTAAAATAACTGTATGAGGGCAGGAGCAACTCCCCCAAGCCTCAAAACATATCGCTGCCATGATCACTAGTTGTGGTTGGGTACACGAGCAGTGCTAGACTTCTTGGTATCCTTTTCACATGGGGAAATTCATACTTATCCCCAAATCTACAGGTGCCAAACATGGCAAAAGCCCTGTAGAGCTCTGCGATATCGCTTCTTTTATACTTGCCCAAGAACTTCTCCTGGGCTTTGTCTTTCTTTGTTCTTGGGATCAGCAAGGCAGATATATATAAGACCCAGGGGCTGTCCCCTACCTTAAGTCAAACTGCACCTGCAGTTCCTGATAAGGACTGTTATATATATGCGAGGATCAAGGGCTACTTGTGGTTCTCCACTACATAAAAAATCCTTATCATGTATGCGAGGTAATACTCTCTCTGGCCTTTTGCAGGTCTCTGTTGGTCTTGAGGTGACACATGGTCCTCAGGCTGGCCATACCTGATTCATCCATCAACCTAATCTTCATGTTCCTTCCATCAATTGTATAGCACAATTGGCTCCTAGAATGATGGTAAACTTTTCCCGGAGTTTTTCAGCCAGTCTGTTTGCTATGTGCTTTGGCACAAACTTGGACACTTTATCAGCCTTGTTTGCATCCTAGCCTCCCTGATGAGGCTGGGTTGTTGCCTTGAACTTCCTTTTATTTGGCACCAGGGACCCCACCCAGAAAAAAAATCGCAAACCAGGTTAGCAAGGGAAATTCAGCGATTTTAACCAACTAGGTAACTTTGTGGTGAGATGCCTTGCTAGACGTGGGATTGGTGGCATTAGCAATTACTTCGATGACCTTATCATTGTTGGCGAGACTATGGATGATTGTGCCTTCAAACAAAATGCCCTGATCCATCTACTTGTTTAGCTAGGTTTTCGCATCTCGTGGTGGAAGTGCTCATCCCCTGCCCAGCAATGCATCTTCCTCAGTATCTTCTTTGACACTATAAAGATGGAAATCAGGCTGCCGGAAAAGAAGCTGATCTCATTGTAAGATAACCTGGCTTCTTTCACGGTGATTGCCCCTCCAAGAGACAGATTCAGCACTTGTGCGGCTCTGTTGTGCATGTTTCAAAGGTGATCTGTGGCGGTCACACCTTCTCCAGGAGGAGAATCCAACCACCAAACTAAGTCAAGCTTGAAGTCATTGCTTAATCTAACCCTGGTATCAGTCCAAGTTGGGTGCTGGCTGGTGTTGAAGAGAAGTGAGGCCTACCAGCACCGGTTGAGGCATGACCTAAGTGGTAAACAAGGTGCAGTAATCATGTCCCTCAATAGAGGACATAAATAGAATGTATGTCAACACATATTGCAATTATAGCAATATTTTTATTGTGAGTTGCCCAGAAAAATATTGCTGTCATATGGATCCTGTGATGTATCACAGTCACGTTTGCTAGCAGAAATGCAAACATTGCAGGCTGTACATCGCAGTATATTGGTTCTGAGGATATTTCTTGTACTAGTTTGAAGCTAGTACAAGAATATCAGCTTCTGTTGCTTAGAGAAAGATTTATGAACAGAATTTCACATTGGAACTTCAAATTTAGGCATCAGATATCTCAAATTATGTACCAACAAGTTTCAGTGACCAGAAATAACATTGTCATGACAATGACATAAATGATAAAAGATGATCACACATCAGGCTTTCTCTTGCAAACCTATTTCTGCGATGTTTTTTCCTGTGATCTTTTTTTTCTTGCTGGGGTACCAGGCCTAGCTAGAAGTCATCTGTCTCATCCTCAGTGGCTGTGTGGATCCCCAAATTTTTTTATCACATTGTAGCACCTCCACATGGTCAACTTCCTTCAAGCTGTTCTTTCCTGCTTTTGCACATTCTGGAGGTTTGGTGCTGGCTGCTGCCTTCATGTGAGGGAAATAGGCATGGACCTGCGGGCCTCACTGCCCCAATGAAATAACTGCCAGTATGTCTCTTGTAATGCAGCCCTCTTTAAATAATGCTGTTGTCATCTGGCAACCTGTGTTTATCTGTCCACATCTGGAAGTCAAAATCTCCAGTTTCTTCATATTTCCGATGGATTAGCTCTCACCACTCAAGTGATTGTTCTCTAAGGCAATCACTAAGCATAATATTAATCCCTGGTTGTTCCTTTGTCATCAATTTTAAACATGTGGATCAGTATTAAAAAAGGATGGTTTAAAGGGGGGGTCATGCAATTTTGCACAAACTTTGAAGGGGGGGTCAAGCATTTTTGCGCAAGACTTTAAGGGGGGGTCATACAATTTTGCGCAAGAATTTTTCATGAATTCTCCTCTCCCCCCCTAGTGGTTAATTATGAACAGTCCCTAACAACCAATTAGGTTTGCGTTTGATTTCTTCAGGTATCATTCCCTGATGACGAGGAAATAGAATATATATGCATGTGCAGTGCACAAGAAAGCTAATATACTTTACAAGCACTTGATAGATAGCCGGTGGATAGTGAGTCCTCCCATATTTGCTATTGTCTGTTTCCAACATTTCTGATCCAGGTAGAACTAAGAATTCGCGTAATTTGAGTATTTTAGATTATGGTAAATATTAAAGTAAACTTTATTCATGTGCATTATATGATTTTAATAGCAGATCATTGGATTCTGCTGGGGTTGTGGATAGTTATAAATTACTGTTTGGACAGGAAGTCGTCAAACCGGAAAACGGATGTAGTAGTTTATTTTTCGGATAAGAGGGGTTTATTTTTCGGATGTAGAATTATTTTGCGGATGTAGTTAAAATAAACCCCAGCCGGCGTTTCCGCTCAATCACTTACCTCATCAACTATAGTTGTTTGTCGTCGATTCGGCGTTCATTTTTGAACGTGTATAAAGTCCTGGTCACCCAAAAGTCTTTTCTCCACTGCTTTCGATGGAAATATAAGCCATTTTTAAGTTTTTAGGGCATAGGGTTCGCCATAACGTGACGACGATAGACATCATGCGAGGTGAGAACCAGGCGAAACAAGCCAGGCTCTGTACAACTGCCTAAATATCACTCCCAATAGCTCCAAACTCACCGATAATGTTCCAAATATCATTGTAGAAGGATATTCCGCTTGCTGAATGGTGGTGAACAACGAAAAAGGGAATAATCCATTTGTCAATTCCTGCAAATCATCGTCATGTTCGCCACAAGCGGCCATGACAGTTCTAATTTCAGAGTTCAAGGTCGGTTCGAAAATCCTCTGTGTGCCTAAATCCCGGCCTAAATATCACTCCCAATAGCTCCAAAATCACCGATAATGTTCCAAATATCCTTGTACTAAGCATGATCTGCTTGCTGAATGGTGGTAAGCAACGAAATAGGGAATAATCTATTTGTCAATTCCGCCACAGTAGACATCTTGCCGGACATCGTGCAAGCCACGTTTGTTGACGTGCGGGCTCTTTCAAATGAAATCCTCTGTGCGCTATATAGACTACCGTACACAATGCAACGCCAAGTGCACGGTGCACATGAGTGGCTATGCCGAAGGGTCTCCACATCTCTTCCGGTCTACGTATGGGTTCTGAAGTCGCCATTCATTGAATACTTGATTCCCGTACACTAAATCTTCGCTATCGGGCTCAAACAACATTTAAAACATTTCTACCGATTCAAATCTTTTATTTATTTCTTTTTTAAGTCCCTAGACACACGCAACACGGCATTTGAAAAACGGAAGTCTCCGATGCTTTGGATAGCAAGCAGCGGATCCTTACGAAAAAACGCCGGCTGGCTGAACATAAACATAAGTAAATACGCACCTCTGATTGGCTGTTATACCTGGATGTTCATTCAGCCAGCCGTCGCCTATATCATATAGATTCCGACTAAAGCGGTGCAAACTTGCGGTGTGTAAACACATGGTTTCTGAAGTCGCCATTCATTTATTACTTGATTTCCATAGAGGAAAACTTCGCTATCGGCTTAAAACAATATTTAAAACATTTCTACCGATTCAAATCTTTTATTTATTTCTTTTTTAAGTCCCTAGACACACAGACACGGCATTTGTAAACCGGAAGTCTGATGCTTGGTTGTCTGCAAAAGGTGGAAGCTTCGTTTGTTTCTGGAACGGAGAATATGGCTGACATAACCGACATTCTGAAGTTACCATTAGGTATACATATGTGATATTGGTTGGACAGAGGTAAAATAAACTAAATATTAAAATGTATTGGTTTTAAATGTATAAAACATGCTAATTTGGACGTTATAAAGGCGGCGTTTTGACTCGGTCCTTTCCATGTCAGATGTAAAATAGTAACCCATGTAGTGGAGTTAAGGAGTTAAATTATTGGAGTTCTTCATGCTGTAAGTACATCTACAACGTTTTTTTAAGCATCATATTTGTTAATATGTGTTTAAACAGTGTTATTGAATCCAAAAATCAGCTATTAAAGTGATTAATTTCACGAGATTTTGTGTCTTCGGCTTTTGCTTGAAAATAAACCCCTCGGCCCTTCGGGCCTCATGAAATTATATATGTATATTGTATTTTTATTCCGAATCAAACAGTTACATCAATTTTCAGAAAAGGATGCCAACCTCTCCTTGAGGAGGTCTTCCTGGGGGATCCTTGTTTTAATATCTACTATGTGGTAGCAAGATATCGGGATGCATTCATTCTGTCTGATTCAAAGTAATCATTCAATAATTTAGACCCCACCCCGCTCATTTCCCTACATATATATGAGCCTGTCCCCAGTACAAAACCCCTATAAACATTCACTAACTACACTATACAGTTAATTAACTTTTTATTGATGTATCGATCTTACAATAAGGACTTACATGCCTTTTATAATAACACGTTATTCTTTTGAAAGGTATTCATCAAAGTCACTGAAATAAGTGGTTTTGAGATACATTCTAAATCGGATTCTTGTCTTTGTAACTTGAATGTTATTTGGAAGATTATTCCATAGATTTGATAACACATAAACGTATGACTTCTTGAAAATTTCATTTTTTGGCTGTGGCACTACCAGCTTTTTTCCTTTCGTTAGACTTCTTAAACCCAGTTTTCTTTTGTCTAAATTTTCTTCGTCTCTTGATCTCAAAAAGGCAAGGTCTAATAAGTGAGCCATAATGAGCCATAAAACAAGTCTCCGTAATCAATGATTGGGAGAACCATAGTTTTATATAAGAATAGGAGAGTCTTCTTCTCACATGCGTTATATAGCTTGGACATAGCATGGAATGACGTTTCAATATGAAAACTTTAAACATCCATTCATTATAGTCATGAAACCTAATTCAGATGTCGGGGAGCGCCATCTTGGATTATTTAAAATTATGATACACATTTTGGAATTTCTATGGAGTATTTCTCATCAAGACAAATTCATATCTATTAATAAATATCACAGTATCGAATTTGGGTTTAAAAATAGTTTATTGTTGCAAAGATTTGTTGAATTATTTAACAAATCAAACTTCGTTAGCAACTTTAGGATTGTCACTAAAGGTCTTAGTAAATAATTATGTACTGCAAAAGAAAAAGTATGTATGCGAAAGAAAAAGAGCAGAGAGTAGAGAGAGAGAGAGAGAGAGAGAGGGGGGATACAGAATTTCACTTAATAGCTAAAATTATGACTAAAATTATGTCAGAATATTTGGCTCATTACTTAAAAGCTATTTAAATGGATTTATTTACATACCTATACAGTCAGGTTCAGAAGGCAGTTTTGACTCCCTGAGTCTCAGGGAGTCATTAACACTTTAGCCTTAGTCTTAGCCTTGCGGTTAAGCTTATCGCTGTATGTGGTATCGAGGAATGTGGGTGTCTGGATAGGACTGTATATTGTCTAGGACTTGAGACCCCTACAAATTCACATAATTAAAATATTTCCATATTTGATGATAAACCCAGTTTTATGGTGATTTTTTATATTATTTCATTTTTGTCTACATATCTTTACACTATTCAGACCTATCAGTCAAAATATGAGTTAATTTGGTGAGATTCTGTCATAATAGCTCAGAATGCAGCTTTAATATAGGCTTATGAACTTGTGATTTTAAGGAAATATGCAAAGGGTTGATTCTCATCCACAGTTGTTATGATATAAATGTTTTAAACTACACATGATGAAGTCGTTTTGTTTTTAATTTCATTCAGGTCGATTTCATATTTAATAAGTTAGCCTACAGAAAAACGCACTATCCTTCAAGGATGATCTCAAATGTTGCCAGTGTATAAGTACCATTGACAGGTGTTGGAAATTCACAGAAACATGAATAAATGTCACAAATTTTGTTTTGCATCCATGCTATTACCCAGATATTCCTCTGAATCTTAATGATTCTTATTATATTTTTTTTATTATAAAGGAGTGATATTACTCTATGTTTGTAAAAATGGTATTATGATATACAAGACTTCCTGAAATCAGAAAAAGGGATCCATTTTGGCATAAAGTTTTCTGTGTTTTGCCCCACAAAAGAGTGTGTGTGTGTGTGGGGGGGGGGGGGGGGGGGGTAAAATGGGTTGGCCTATCATGTTAGACAAGACTCCTTGAAATCATAAAAAGGGTTCTTTTATAGCATCGGATTTTCCGCATTTTGCCCCATGGGCTATTTAGTCCAGATCACACATTTTTTTTTGGTACTGGTCTTTATTCAGGCACGGTTACATGTACATTGCAATATAAGTTTTCAGGTATTCTCGATTATAAATATAGTAACCACGGTTCACCCTGGGGTGATATACCACCGTTGCCTGAGTTCGGCTGGCCATTTTTAAAACATATAGTCTCATTTTCGTTGAATATGCAAGTGCATTAATGGGCACTGTGAATCAAGGGTTATTAAGAAAATTAAACATAGTTATGCACAAATCCCTGTGAATATCCGATGACAATAATTTACATTGCTTGAGAAAGACAATAGAGTTAACCTACCCGCATGTGTCCACCTGGACTACCAACTCACCAGATTGACATTGACAGATTGTACTCAACTACAGTCCTGTTCCTTTTAATTCAAAATACGTTATATCCATCTCCCAACTCAGAAAACCCCTCACTAACACATATTATATAACACAATTGGCAGTATCGCCTATTTTTTTTTTTTATCAAATTAATTATTCATCATTTTATCTACTCATTAAGTCACCAATATTATCAAAACACTTTTTACTAAAGTAACTGTTCTGAATAAAAATTGTTTTTATATAATTCAAACAAATTAATTAAATAATTCATCACCCACAGCTGCCTCTCTCTCTTTACCATTTTATTTACCATCTTAGTTTCAGCACTGCAACCATGTCACTAGTATCCTCATAATATCAGGTCTCCATAATAGTTATTTGACCAAGTAAATAATACATAGGGGTTCAAGACAAATACCATAGGAAAAACCCATTCGTTCCATAAAGCAAACGTCTTCTCACTAAACTCTGAATTACTATTACGACTACCGAGGACCAAATGTGTCATATATAACTGGCATTTAAAATGAAATTATCTATTCTAACGTGTTTATTTGTATTGCTTGCAATAGGGGAAAGCTTCCGTCTCCAGGAGTTAACTTACACAGCCAGTTACAAAAAGGGAATACTTCAGGAGAATACGGAAACAGACAGCTCAATTTCGCAGCGGATTATTAATAAATGTGTAGAGGAAAGGAGAAAACCTCTACACGAATTCCCCTTGGAGTATATTCCATTTTCGTCTATCGTGTGTGCCAAGCCTTATCGTTTGAACTTGTTCGGGACTGACACTGAGGACAAATCGTTATCTGTTGGACTGAATTTTACCTGTGCTACCGATGGTAAAGCCCTATCGCAATTGAATATCAGTTTTGATAAATTAAACGCTTCTCTGACATGCAGTAAGAGCAAAGTTTTACTACAAGCTAGTGTTGTTGAACGAGGGCAGACATTGGGTACAATTCATAAGGACATCTCTTCATTTGGTGAAGGTATAGCCCATCTCTTGTATAAGGTGAGTAATCAATTTTGGGTTATATAATTGTAATTCATACATTCTCCTACCAGTTTAATATAGCTTTTATTTGTTTATATGTTAGGATGTGGGATCCTTAAAGCAATGGTTTATATTGTACTCATCTTGCGGTACAGCAGTGGTATAATATCAGCCTGATATTTTACATGGGATTTTACTGGATATGTTGTTATAGTTAACTAAGTTTATGAAAGTTTACGAAAGTTTATGTTAACCTTTACAATATGAGAGTCAAACAAATACAATTGTTTAGCACACTTTTAGGCCATTTTCATGCCGTATTACCATTATTTTTTTTTTACAAATTCACCGATATTATATGTTGTCACACTCTCGTGAAAATTACTGTGAATGTTATAGCCTTTCAGTGATAACATTCACAGTAACCTGAAACTCTGTGTTGAAACGATTAATAGAAAAATACTCCAAATATACCGATGTACCTTGATTATATGATGTTGTATTATAACATATTATTATTATGTTGCCATACTATGTAATTATTCGTATTGTACTATACGATAAACATAGCAAACCATGTAGTGACATCAATATAATACGTTTACCTGTTAACATTTAATTATGTACTTAATTAACGTGGATTATTAACCTTATTCATACCAAATATTGATGTATTTATACGCAATCTTGCCTCTTAGTTACCTTTAGTTCATCTTCCAAAAATCATGGTAACGACTGGAAGAACTGGGATTATCCCAGAAGTCTGTGGACCAATTTGTCATTTTCTTCTTAATGTACCTGTTACTATATTATTGACAAATAAAAGATTTTTCAATTAAATTAAATTCAATTCTACAGCTTCGATGAAAATGTAAGAAAGGGTGATTGCTATGGTTGTTGGTTATACGAGCTGATGGGCTTGCTGATGAATCATGAAACAGCTTGCTGGCTCCCTTGCGGTTGACGGTTAAATGCGGGGCGGGTTGGCCAGGCCAGGCCGGGTTCTTATCTTGGTAGATAAGACAAGGTGGTCAGCCTAACTGGGGGCACTATATTTGGTTACATGTGGTCAATTCTCTTTTCCCACCACAACCACATAATAACATATTGCTGTATTGCTTGGTGGCGTATGATATGCTTATACATGTATATTGCCTTGGCTTTTATGCTTCAATATCAAAGTACAAAAAGAAATGGGAAAATAGATCCTATACATCCTTGACACTATTTTCTCTTATTAAAGTAAAAGTTATGTATTTTTAACATTTATTCATTTCATGGAGTCTCCTGACTGCCGTTTAGAATAGCCAAATAAGAACCATGGAACATTACTTCTTTCTCTCATAAGCCTCCGCCCCAACACCTACCATTCCTATCCCCGATCTCACACTTGGGCTAGGGGACGTAACATTTGTCTAACCATTCCTTACACGTCTGCAGAGAAATATATATATATATATATAGGATTTTTATTCTGAACAGATAATACGTTACAATCAGAAAAGAATATACCATCTGCAAGTCAAGTGAATACTGTACATGATCAAATAAAGCTTGTGGAGATGCATTTCTCTCCTCCTCCCGACCTTATCAGGGTAATCAGTGCTTTGTTTACCCTTGACATGACTGGACGTTTGGGTTTAAGTATGAAAATGGATGCCTGAGGTATTGGTTAGGTCATTCTATGCATGTTTTTTAAAATTGGCCATTTTGAATCACCTTTTCTATTTAGACATCAGTGATGGTCACTCGTGACCTAAACTAGTGCGTTGTCATGGCGATGCAATGTGAAGAATCTATACTTCCCATACCATATCATTTTCATTACTTATTTAATTTGAAATAAATATAATAATGCTGTTGAAAATAACATCTCACATGGCTCCCCCTCTTCCTCTCCCTCCCCTCCTCCCCCCCCCCCCACTCCCCTCCTCTCTCTCCTCCCCTATTCTCTTTCACTCTCCCCTCCCTCTTCCTCTCCACCCCTTCTCACTCCCCATCCCACTCTACCCGCACTGTCTTCACCTCCCCATCTCTATACCATCCTCTCCACTCTTCCTCATGCCTTCCCCCTTTCACTTCCGCCCACACCTTTCCTCCTCTCATCCTCATCATCCCCTTCTTTCCCTCCTGCTGTGTTCCTCATCATTTGAGGGAGATTTTGATTCTGAGATTGCCCCTCTTATGGAGTGCTATCCCTGATAAAACATGGCAAACGATTGTCCCCATGTGTTAACCAATGCATATTGTATTAAATTGTTCATTCCGATTAAACTTTTGATACAATCAGAATATGATTAATTCCTCTGCCGAAACAGTTCTTCCAGAAAGATGAAAAATAAAAGAAGCTATCACTATATCCAAACCGTAATGCTATATGCAGATCAAATAGATAACATTTGATATCTGATCCTATTAATGGCTATACTAGAACTAGATCTAAATATCATAAATCCCAAAATAAATAAATCCTTTATTAACAATCCCCAAGACGTTTTTTTAAATGTTGTTAAAAACCAGTCCATGAATTCTGGTAAATCCGATTTACGTGGAAATTTATACATCATTACTGGTGACGCCTGGCTTACGAGAGACAAGAGTAAGAGAGGGTTTGGGCTAATTAAAATTTTATTAGGTAAGATTTTAATTATTGTACATATAATGAGATATGACATGTTGATATACATTTTGTTTGTAAACAAGCATATACATGATATATAGGCCCTAGCCGCGTTAGCCTTAAATAGATTTGGTGAGGGTGGGTGGGTGAAAAAGGAGAAGCTGTAGTAGGGTGAAGCGCTGGAGCAGAGTGAGGGGGAGAGACAGGGGTGAGTAGGTTAAGTAGTAGGACAGCTAGGAAGAGAGAGGGGGTGTTAGTCTCCGACACCAGGTGTCAGCAATGACGCGGTATCTCTTGTCCAGATACCTATCCCATTACTGGTGACGCCTGGCTTACGAGAGACAAGAGTAAGAGAGGGTTTGGGCTAATTAAAATTTTATTAGGTAAGATTTTAATTATTGTACATATAATGAGATATGACATGTTGATATACATTTTGTTTGTAAACAAGCATATACATGATATATAGGCCAAGAAACCAGAAGTTATGTGTTTAAGGAGTGGGAGGGAGGGTTTAGATTGAGAGAGTGGAGTTGAGAGAAGAAGGCTGTTTATAGGCGGCTGTAATTGAGAGTTGTTATTTTTTTGAGTTTTTGCTAGTGAAGATTTCTAGGCAAATGTGGAGATTTTTGAGCTTGTTACTTTAAGCTTGTTATTTAGCGATTTTTAATTGTTATTTGGCTATGGCTTTTATGATCTTCCTGTTCGTTTTGGAGTATTTTGTCTTTACGTAGGCTCTGTAGGCCTGTGAAGACCACCCGCCATAATTTTGTACCTCAAGTTCTGTAGCCCCTGCATTGAATGCGACAGTTGCTGCTGATTTTCTTAAACTGTGTAAGCTGAGGTTTTTAGTGTTTATGTTATTGTCTTTTAGGTGCTTTTTCCATCTGCGGCTTACATATGTGGCTGGGACCGGTCTTATTGTGGCCTGGAAGCATATAAATGGCTGGTCGGGTTGTGTAGTGGGGTCTTTTCTTAGCATTTCACTTATTGCCCTGACTACGCACATTCGCTTGTCCGGGGACTTGGCGAGCTCGATGGTTCTTCGTTGATAAGTTGACTGCATGTTCTTTGCTGATTTTATGTTCACAGATATTCCGTTCAGATTAGGTTCGACGACCACATCTGATCTAGTGAGGTGTCTCAGGGGGTCAAAGGCTTTGATGGATCGTGGAGTCACCTCTGATTGCCTGAGCGCCCCTTGAAACATCAACAACACTGCCACTTTAATTATTAGATCATTGAACTCACTTCCGAGGAGGAGTATCATATTTCTGAGCACTTTCGGGTCCAGGGGCTCTTTTATTCTTGGTATGTAGGCCTTGTTTTTAGTCAGCCCATCTATGAGCCACTTTACCCTCTGATGCTCCCAGGGTGATGTATCAGAGTCACACTTTCTCAGGTAGGTTTTTATGTTTGCTAGATGGTTTGCGACAGATCTTGGCGATGGTAGATGCTCGGATAGGTATTGCAGGTATGCACATGCCTGTCCGACGGTGGCACTGTGTGGGTCGAACTGTGCATAGCGTGCAAATGCAGAGTATGTGGCAACACTCGATTTTCGGTTGGCAGTCGTGCCCTTACTCCATGCACTTTCTTGAGTGGCCTCAGCTCGCCTTCCCAGAGCTTGTAGTCTTGTCCCTAAAATGGAGAATGTCATTGCATGAGTTTACTGCTTCAATATTTGGGTCGATGACCTTTAGGCCGTAGTGATCGACCCACATCTTAGCTTTATTAAAGTCTTTAGCGCCCATGTGCGCTCTACTTAATGCGTCTGCCACCTGAGCGTATGAGATGGTGAGATCGAATAGTGCCTGTATCATCCAGGCAATTCGTGCTGCCTTGATGATGACCTTGTTTCTTCCTTTTCCTGTGCTTAGGACAGATACACTTGCTTCGTTGTCGCACAGTACTCGTATGTGGGTGCCCCTGTCCTCGGGGCCCACAAAATTTTGCAGTGCTACTGCCACGTTTATTGCCTCTAGTTCTGAGATGTTCTCCGCCTCTTGATGGTGGGGGCAGACCTGTTTGGAGTATGCATACTCTCCATCAGTACCTCCGATCCCTGACAGGCAGGCATCCACCATATACACCTTGGAGAACGATGTATTAGGTATGATCGATACGCCATTCCATTGATCACAGAACTGGCTAAACCACTTGAGGTCCTCCCTCATGGGACTATTGATGTTCATGTGCTTGCCCTTGAACTCTCGCAGTCCATCTAGTAGCCTTGACACGAATAGTCGAGCGGGGGCCACGCATTTGCCTATGTGTATCAGGGTCCCCACGATTGACTGTAGTTCGGTTTTTGTTAGAGATCTGCGTTTGATGTATTTGTCCACCAGGGCCTTTGCCTCCTCAACTTTGTCCTGTGGTATGCTTAGGGTCATGTCGTTGGTGTTAATCAGTATGCCCAGCCACCTCACGGATTTGGCTGGTGCCTTGAGTTTTTCTGGGGCCTCAGGTAGCCCTAGATCTTTTAGGAGGCCTCTGGCGAACTGGTAGGCATCTCGAGTCACTTCTAGGGTCTCACCAACGAGTATGAGGTCGTCGAGGTACATGTATGCACGGTATCCATTTTCCCTGACTATCCTCACAATGGTGTTGGCTACCCTTTGCATGTGTGCGCTTGAGGCCCTACTGCCGAAGGGCATTGTCACGTCGCAGAACCACTGGTTTCCCCACTGCAAGCACAGCAAGCACCAGTCCAGTGGGTCTGATGTAAAGTTCTTATATGCTCTGGAGATGTCGATCGAGGCCAGGTGTATGTCCCCCGTCATCGAGCTCAGCTCTGATACCAGGTCTCCTACTGTGGGGAGAGTATGGGGGCGTTCCTGGCCCCAGACCGAGTTCTTTACGATATAGCGATTTATTGAATTTTCTTCGGGGAATGTCAAGTCTATTATAACCCTTCTGTCCTCCGACTCACGTTTAGCCCTTGACATTATTGGGGATGTGTGGCACCATTGTTTGAATGGAGGAGAATCAAATGGTCCCAACAGTCCCTTTAGTGCCACTTCTTTCTTTATAAAATGATCGATTTTGTCACTGAACTTTGTAGAGCTTGGGTGGTTCCTGACCTTAGAATTATTAGACACTGGCCCGGAGTAGCCCATGGGGAAGCCATACCTTATGAATGATAGCAGTTCCCTGTCATCACTTGAATCAGATAGTCTGTCTTCCCATGCCTGTAGATGGAGTCTTGTTGGTAGCACTCGTTTTGCCCCAATCGCATTTGGTACACCATACGATTTAACTTCGTTGTAAATTTCGTCTAAGTTGCACCATTGCTGGTGTTGTACAGGGTCTGGCCATGTAATCCTTCGGTGTGCAGATAGGTGCTGCGGATGTGTGTATACTGTGGACGGGTGTGCCTTGCCCTGGCACACTGCCTCCACACGCTGGAAATAATCCCTGGTGAGTCCATAGGGTTTGTTGTCTGCCTGCCTTTCACTACATATATTTTTCGGTTGAGGGCTAAAGCATGTGGCATTTGGATTGAGTCTATGATTCACTTCCGAGCTGTTATGTTTCGAGTTTTTGTTTTGGTGTCCGCCATGATGGATCTCGGCTGAGGTCTCGCGTGTAGCGCGATCATGTGCGGTAATGTATTCGGCTTTGATCGGGGGAACTAGGTCGGTGTGGCCTAGTTTCTTCGGCCCGATGGGTAGCGGCGCACCAGGTGCGCCGCCTACTGGTTTTTTGAGACACTACTGGCGGAGTTATCCGTAGGGCTTCCCGCCTTGCTCCTGGTGTAGTTGCTGCCATTATATGAGCTGTTGTTCCCTCCTCGCGCTCCAGGCTTAAAGGCACCTTCGGCTTGCTGGGATGCATGCCTTATTCTTCGTTCACATTCACGCACACTGTGTGGTATTTTCCTACCAATGGAGTCGCAGTATGTACATATGTGTAGGCAGGAAATGGCTCCCTCCTTGTGATCCCCACTGTGTCTACATCCTTTGTTGGTGTTGTAGGGCCTGCAGACGGTTTCAATTTGGGCTTTATTTCCATTGTCCTTCTTAGGTAGAGCCGATGAGGGTTGGTGGTATTTGGCGTCATTTGCATTTGCACTGCTTCTGGATATGCCTCCTCCTGTGAGGCAGATCCTTACTCTCTCATCTTGAATCGATGCTTTATCAGACCATGTGAACCTGCCGTTCTCAATCGAATCAAACACAAACTGAGACCAGCGTCTCACATCATTCCAGGGGCGTTCCATGATATCCCTTGTAACCTGCCTTAAGTGCAGCATAATATCCTCATATTGCTCATCTTTATATGCCTCTGGGTCGTTGAGAAGGGTTAGGAAACCATCGATATATTCCACAGAAGTTAATGTAGATCGGGCATCTAGCCTTTGCTTGACGGTTTGGTTACCATCACGCTGCACATACATATAAGGTTTCGACATAATATTAGCACGGTGAATATTACCAATAATGTTAACCCTACCATGTAAGCCATCTGCAAATCGCTCCTGGTCTATCTGCTTCTCAATGAAATCGTCTGTGATCATTTGGCGTCTTAGGATTCTTGGTCCGGGGAATGACTGTCTAGTATTCCTGTGAATCCAGTCCTCCACTTTTAATTTTCTCTCCTGATATTCGTCGTCGTTTTCTTTCTTCTTTTCTTGGTCGTTGGATTCGGCCTTCCTCTTCCTGGATGGGGAGGATTTCTTGGTCCGGTGGGAGCGGCCGCTGGACTCTGACTTCCTGCTCCTTGACCGGGAGGAGCGGCTTTCTTTGTCTGACTCGTTATGGCGGGACTTTGTTTCCGAGTCCTTGTCTCCCTTTAGTTCCTTTCTTATCGTGTCCAGTGTGGAAAGTATTGTGGCCACCTGAGACTTAACTTCTTTTATCTCACCCCCTACTCCTGTTAGCTCCTTCTGAAGGGACATGCAATTTGGTGCCTTGGGTTTGTCCGTTTTCTTCCCAGTCTTTTTCTTCTCTCCTTTCGGCTCCTCGTGTCCGCCCTCAGCGTGTCCACCATCAGCGTCCCTTTGTTCGTTGTTATCGGCCATACTTTATGAGCAGATTCAACTGAGTTCCTTTCAGTCGAATACCTAGGTATATATTTCCTGAGGTGTGTCTTGAGTATTCCAGTCTCTATTTTGATGTTAGAGGCATGGATGGGCCAAAACTATGTGTGATTAGATGAGATTTAGATGGCGGTCTTGGAGGCTGAAAAAGGAGAAGCTGTAGTAGGGTGAAGCGCTGGAGCAGAGTGAGGGGGAGAGACAGGGGTGAGTAGGTTAAGTAGTAGGACAGCTAGGAAGAGAGAGGGGGTGTTAGTCTCCGACACCAGGTGTCAGCAATGACGCGGTATCTCTTGTCCAGATACCTATCCAATTTGTATGGAGAGATAGGTGGGTGTTTTTAAAATTAGGGAATGAGTGGAAGTGTCCACCTAGGCTGAGTCAGTATGTGTGTGTGGGAGGGGGGAGTCCTTTATTTTGGGCTTTGCTTTTAGCAAACTGACAAGTAGTTGTCCGGTGCAATGATGGGCTGTCCGAATAGCTACCAGATTAAGCAAAATGTCCTACATTGAACATTTTGTATACAATTTAATTCTTTAAAAACTATAGCAGATGTTGAATGAAGTGTTCCTATGAATTTTAATGAACAAACAAACAATAAAAATGGGTAATTATGTGTAGTCTGTTAAATTTAATCTATAGTCAGCTCTAAATTGAATCATTGGAACTATTCCTCTTAAAAAGAACTGTCAGGGACTATTTCCTTTCACATTTTGTGAATATATAAAAACGAAACACATGAGGACAATTTAACTATTCATTGATAGTAACCTATTTTTATTGTTCAAGTGGTCATATAGCTTTCTTTTTATTTATTTGTAATTAATTAATTGGGTGTAATCAAATAGAACATACCTTGGGTGCATTCTCTCAAAGGGTTATGCATCGCAATTGTGTTTGGAGTGGCCATACTCTGGTATCCTGTCACTTGATGCATAACAATTGGAGAGAATACAAGCCATTATCTCTCCATTTATGAGTATCTTTATGTACATGAATTACAGTATTGATTTCAACAAACCCTTTTCTGTGGTTTAACCAATACCAGTTCACCATCAGTGTTATACACCAAATATACCCTTCATACACCAAAGAGTGCATCAGCAGCCCCTCATTGCCCCTCTTTAATCCTAGAGGAATATATTCTTGCTTACTGTAGATATGCGAGGTTTTCTATTCAAATATACGCTATTTCAGATCCCAAGCAATAGGCAGGGCTCAAATGGGGCAGTATTCTATACAGTTTACAACAAAGGGGGACGTATAACTCACGACTTCTCGTTTACTATAAAAGAGCCAGGACAGAATTTGACACTTGCTCTAAGATACACCCAGACGTACAAGGAAGAAGGTAAGATAA
Source organism: Sthenelais limicola (assembly GCA_942159475.1). Classification (NCBI taxonomy): domain Eukaryota; kingdom Metazoa; phylum Annelida; class Polychaeta; order Phyllodocida; family Sigalionidae; genus Sthenelais; species Sthenelais limicola. Next base: position 4,142,759 of record OW804097.1, read on the forward strand.
TATATTTAATCATATCAGATATAATATATACGGGTGCTTTCATTCTTGCTTATCTTGCCCACATGGAGAACTGTTTACAAAGTAGAACAAATGATTGAATTGATGGTCAGATGTGTACTTAATCATTCTGTCATGGTCATATATTGTGCAAGAAAAACCGTTAAAAGTCAAGATGGAAAATTTCGCTCACAGTTTGCTATACCTTTCATATAAAATCAAATTATATTGTCATATATTAGAAATAGGTGTTATGAGCGCACTTCAGTATTCAACCATTAACACACTCATTGATGTATATTCACATTTCAAATTTCAAGCATTTCACATTACAAATGGAATTTTTGGTCGCATTTTACTGTCTTATTGTATTCCTTAGTATGATTTCTGTGATAGATGTATCATGATTCATCTTTCACCATTATAGAGCGGCATCAGCCTCTGTATCTAATATGTACCATACACGTCTTTACCTCCAACACTTTCAGACTCAATCAAGCTTGAGGGCAGAATACTTACAGCAGACATTTTGGATCTAAAGGAATATGAAGGAACAGAAAAGTGAGTCATTACAATTTACTTGCAGAAAATAAATAATTTCTTCGAAATCCGTTATCTGTGTCTTGCTGGGGAACCCTCCCTCCAACATTGATTTAAAAAAGACGATGGACGCTTTGATAATACCTAATATTCTGACGCACTTATACTGAAAATACCTCGCTTTAGAACAAAAACAGTCCAAAATACAATCCTTATCAAACAGCACAGTCCTGGAATGAGCTAATTGCTAGACAACACAACATAAGTAATATCAAAGCCTTTAGGTATAATCATACACTTTCGTTGAATACCCTCTATGTTATGCCATTTACATTTGATTTAACAAACGCTGGATAAAGTTAACGTTGGCTAAATGATAAGTTAACAAGCAAGATGTTTTAATTCAAGATTTTAGGAAACAGAATTATCAAGCCCAGATTAGATATTATTGTTGTCAGGTATGCGTTGGGTTAGGTAAACAACCACATGTTGTGTTCATTATGCAGCATAGCCCAGGTTACCCAGTGTAAATCAAACACAACTGCTTATTAACACCTTACCAACTGAGTATGTTTATTGATATTATTTTCAGGACAGTTCATAATTTCATTGTGATAGTGTGAGTAATATATTATTGAATCATATCTCCAGTGCAATCCAGAAAGAATTCCAATACATACAGCTATTACATGAGGGCGCGCCACACCCAGAATGTCTGTGCCAGGAAGGTACACCAGACTGCAGTGATCCCGCACAGCGCATGACTGGCACAGACAATGCTACGTACTACCTGCCCATCAGTGGGCTGCAGGACGGTATACTAGATCCAGACAATTTCAACCTGCGATATGGCTATTGGGCAGCACCAAATACAAACATTACCATAACCCTTAGCCTCCAGGTCCCTGCTTTGGTAAGTTTTCATACTTTACTTAAAGTGCTGTTCTGTTATGTCTGTACAACTTAACAGATCACAAAGGTCAAAGGTCGTCCTAATTTTGAATCGAAATAATATGATATTCAATACCTCAACTGTCAAGTGCTCATCTGTATTACAAAATGTGTCACTCACAGAGGGGAAAAAATCATGCTTCATCTCCTACTGTCCTTATGTCATAATCCTCATGAATATTTGACGAGGAAATATTTCTTGTTGAAGACTATAAGAACGTTCAAGTACTCATTTTAATAAAAACAATTGGAGATGCATAACAATTGGAGAGAATACATTGCCCCTCATTAATCCTACAGGAATGTACTGGAGACACAGACAATCAACATGCCAAAATTGAAGGAATACCAAGTTGTCTAACTCTTTAAAGGGTTCACTAAATTGATTCATGGTCACTTTCAGGACAACAAACATTATTTAAGCCTTATTCCCCATTGTGATTGGCCCAACGTGGGAAATATTGTTTGGTGTTCATCGCTACCCTCACCAATGCAATTTTAACATTCACCCATTCACCCATTCATCGCCAGTCATTGCTTATTGTGCTGAAGGCGTGGCGATGACAAGTCAATGAAGGGATGATAAGAATTTGTAAAATTCTTATTGACTAGCTCATCGTCAATGCATCATCAAAGATTTTGTAGAGAGGGGCCGAACCACTTTAAACTGTCAAACTACTTTTGCTCTCATCTAAATGGGAGAAAGTCAATAAATGTTATGTTACATTTAGTACCACTGAGGCCATTACATTTGAATAGAAGCTAATAAGTTGATTTCTATCATAATGGTTTGGGGTATTGTGACGCTTTAAAAAAACACCCTTGTAACAAAGCTCACTACATCTGATGGTTTCTTGTCCGTCAAGATCGGGCGGTCACTTGAAACATATTATATTGAAGAAATGCGAGACATTCTTCGTAATAATTCAGGGTCAGTAGTTGGGCGAGAAATTAATCAACGCAACACACAGAGATGTATGCTTCAGGTCAGTAGGATCACTTAAAAGAGGTTGAACTAATCGCTGATCTTTATTCTTATACTAGACAGATTAGAACAAATACACTGGGCCTGCGCTGATTGGCTTAGGTCTCTCTGGACCAATTAATCAACAGGTTAGATTAGAGATCCAATCAGCCACAGGATAACAATGACAGGAAAATATTAAAACGAGGTTCAGAGTGACCACTGCCACTCTGACCAATCTCTTTGGATGGTGACCAGGTCACGGGGTTATCTCCCCTCCCCTCTCCCTCCCGCTCTTAATCAATACCCCCCCTCCCCTGACCTGGCGGTCAGTCCCTCCCCTCCTTTCCCATGTGATCGACTTTGAGATAACGGTCAGACCTGGACCTCGCCTGGACCTTTGGACCTTTGGACTTTGGAATGATAAGAAATCTGCGAGTGTTGTGGCGGTAAGAAAGTGTATGGAGCCTTCTGGCCGGTAGGAGCATGTCACTCGTTCTAGCCTTGCTTCTTTGGATTTGTTGGTATTCAGGTTCTGACAAAATTTGATTATTTTGTCTAAAAAAATTTTAAATGAATAAACATTTTCAATAACTCAAATATTCTCATGTTTCGCCTATAGTACGAATATATCGATAATAATAGTAGTTTAAACCATTGAGGATCTAATTCTCATAGTAACCTTTCCAATCTTTTTTGCAATGTCAAAGTGTAGTACTTAAAGACGTTAATTAATTCTTTTAGGAGTGTATGGTGACAGTTGTCAATAGATTCATAGGGTTCTTGTGCATTTAGCAAATGTTGATGAATGCAATTCGTGTCTAGGAGTTTAAACGATGAAGTCTACATCCGATTATTGATTGATTTCAGGTGTCTGATATGAAATTCTATTTGACCAACCAGTCCTTCACAGTATATAAACACGACTTTGGAACAAACAACATTCTCCAGGCCCACTATTTTAGAAAGAAAGCGGGGTGAGAATTTTTCCATTACCCATTATCAGTTCCATTCTTTTATTCATTATAATATGTGCATTTCATTTCAGAGATGCAATTAAATGGGTGCGATTCAGATACTTGTATCATTTGTGAGGAAAAAAAAATGGTTTTTGTTTTAGTTTTTAGTACGTTTCAAAAGCACGTTTCAAAAGCAAAATATTATTGCATGCTAAGGGCATAGAATAAAAAAGTGAATGGAACCTTGTATTTTTAATTGAATATTTAATTAATATTCAATTAATAGCACATTGTCATATCCTCCATACTTATTGCTGAGGGTTATGTTGTTCAATCATACACTGTATTTCTAGGCTCACCAATATAGACAACCCAACATCATCTGTTTTCGAGTGGAATTTCAGCAGTGAGAATCAAAGCCCTGTCATCGTTGATAAGATCCTTATCCATTTCCCTGGGGACCGGGTGGCAGATTACACGTCCTATCCTAGTCCATTTCGATTTTACAACATGCTCTATGAGATAGTTGTGCTAGGCAGGTGCGTAGAATGTTTTACTATTTGGTTGTTAAATTATTACATGAATCAATTATTATAGAATCAATTGTTATGGTCATGAACAAGTCGACGTTCAACCCACTACTGTGGTGAATTCATATTGAAAACTCTGGTCTATATCAATATATGGCTATATACGTCTGTATGAGACATAATAATGCAAAATGTCACATTGTTCACGACAATAGCATACTCGAGTTCATGTGATCATTTTGTTTAAATCATTTTTTATTCAGGTTAGAGCACTACATCATTATTAATCCATTAACTTCAAAACAAATAATTTCAGGGAATACAAATAATTACAAATTGCGCCATATTTCTGTTTTGTTATTTGTGTATTTATTGAATTACAGACTGTTTTCCCTAGTATAATAATAAGTATTTAGTGAATCGCAGATCAGCAGCATCAATGGTGATGTTGGGCAGCCCCACTATTCTGAATTATCTATTTTATTTGCAAAGACTACCTGTTACACAATTGATGATACATCTCAGATAATAATCCTCTCGTCCAGTGCATGCCATCGTACTAGGGGTGACTAGCTACGTTGTGGGGTTATGTTAAGGGTTATGTAACATTACATAAAAGAAAATTACATTAACAATTATAGATATAGCATTGTCATTGCACACTTTTCAGAGAGGCATGTTATTTTTGGGATGACATAACCCATCAAAAAAATTTACCATTTAATGGCTTCATCAAACAATGGAGTCGGTGTTGAAAGTAATGAAGGAATACATTAATTTTAGGTCGTTAAAACCAAGCCATCCTACACGTTGTGGATGTTTTCCTGGCAATGGCGAAGAACCGGAAGGATGCAACTGTGGCGGCTGTCTCTGCCGGGGCGTAATTCAAGCAGACAAGATGTGTGTAAGTCTTGATCTACTTTACAGTTGCTTTACCTTGGGGAAATAGTGATTTCTGGTATGTATACCAAAAACATCGTTTTGGTGTGCATGTTCGTAATATTTTACTTCAAATATACTTTAATAGCTTCCATTTAATTCCACATATCATTTATTTGCAACAAACTACTGGACCTACATGTAAAATAGAGTATTTCTGAAACTTAACTGTACTACTGGTGTCTAATATAGTCTACCATGGTAGATATAGGTGAAGCGAAAATGAGAACAATAAGGACCACTACAGGTACAATACAATACAATAACACAAAGTTCTGCCAGATGTGAAGTTGAGAACAATCGCAGGGAAGTTACTGTTACTGTTACTGTAAAAGGATTAATGTTCGCGCAGTATTTATTTCCGCCAATTTAGTGCGCCATCCTTTGTGCATGAAAATAAAACATGCGCGAACCTACAATAATTGTGAGGCTTCCTTACTGCACACATTAAAATCCGAGCGAAAAACGGTTAAAGTACATGGTGCGCGGAAATGTGTCCACGCAAAAATAGATATATACATCTACAGTATATTCAATTCAAGTATTCTTTATTTAGCTGATCTTGTTGCACATGAAAGGTAATTCGACGTCTGGGTAATACAAAAATAAATTCCTGATTAGCCAGGTCTTCCGGCGAACGCCTAGAAACTTGATTGTCTTTACTTGTTACAACAATAATAACATGAATACAAAAATAAATAATAGTATAACAGCAGGTGATTAGAAATGAGATGAGATGAATTATGAGATAATTAACAGAGTATCAATAGGATGTTAAATACAGCATCAACTTAGTTATCAGGTGGAACAACTAGAGTTAACACATGACAATACCAACAAATTATTATTATAGGTACTATATAAAGGGAAAACAGAGTAACAGGGTTATCAACTCAAAAGCGGCGAACGGCAGTAAATACATCTCAGGCACTAGACAAGTTGCACTGAGTTTGTAAAGTCGTATATGCAAACACACTGATAAGAATCATTTATCTACTACTCTGGATTAAAGTTGATCTAAAAGAAATTATATGGATGGGACTGGAAAATTGGGAACATACCATTTTCTACATAACCATTAATCTACAGATTGATTTACTGATTAATATGTTCATTATTGCACTGATAATGTGAATATCTAGACATCTTGTAAACAATTAGTTGTTCCAGTGTTGGCTGAAGTTTACTAACTCCACGATTAATCTGAGAAGGTATATGGTAAGCTTCAGTACGTTATAGTCAGTTGTAAACAAGCGTGAGTAATAGTGATTAATTATTATCACTATACATGTCGACATCACTATACAGGTCCACATGGCAGAGGTATACAACTCATATCTATGCGTGTATCGTTGGTGTTTGACTTCCAACACTCTTGACCTGTCATAAATAATGTTGTACGATATGTGTAAATATGATAGGCTATCATGCACAATAGCCTACATATTTCAATCGTAATCATCTAACTGGGATATATACATACAGGCTTAGAATACACATACCACATCTATATTATATTGGACAGGGACACATACATACACCCAACCACCCCCACCTCCCCCTTCCACCACCGCCCCCCCCCCCCCCCCCGCCCCCTCCCACCCCTAGACGAAAAGTCGCCAAGTGGCAATGCCATGCATAAAAAACCTCAGCTCAGCAATTCGACCCAAGCTCATTGGCCAACACCTATTGCGCAAATGTGCAAATAATTTCCAAAAATCCCTACGTTCCCATATGTACACACACTTCAAACCTGTCCCAGTCTCAAGCTTATTGATTTTAAGAGACATTTCAGCAAAAAATTTAACGTCTTACTAGTATAATTACGGACTTCCAGCATTACATGCTTACGCCTATTTCTCTGACTGATGAAAACTCAAACGCCATAACCATGCTCATACTCGTAGGCTCGGCGTGACACATGACAGCCTGGGTAATGACATCATAGTCACAGGGGATTCCCCAGAGGAACCCTATCCAGAACGAGGCCCATGTAATGCAGTCATAGCAGCGGGGAATCCACAGCGCCGTATCATGTACATTCATGATCGGCGCTGATTAAAGCTAAAAAACGAAACGATTTGGAAGGTGTCGGGAGACGCCATAGGAGGGAGCGAAGTGGGTAGGGTCTTGATAGTGTTAATCAACAAAAACAATCTATATATATGAACGTAAATAGCCCAAGACTTCTCATTCCCATCAAATTGTGACGATAGACCTATCTGGTGCCACGATACTCTCCTAGACTGTATCGCACTACTTGAATTCACTGCCGTCTAGCAACCCACTGACGAGGCAACAACCTTTCATTCAAATTTCCCCCTCTCTCCCCACGCTTATATCTACTATGCTCTTTTGAATTTGATTAAATGTGTTAAAACATTATTGTGTGCATAATACGTAATACAATCTTCATTTTTGATTAAATTGTTTTAATTTGTCACAGTAGGCTTTCATCTCCATTATCGTCTATACTTCAAGATAACTCATGAGCATATAATAGTGAAACCAACTTGAATATACAGGGAAATGGGAGCAGCGGCCCTGCTTGTCCTGAACAAATTGATTTCCTCCTCAAACTAAAGCCTGGATTCCACTGCTCTGCTACTTGTCTGCTTCCAGCAGGGAAATGGCACCACTCGGCGTTAACCCTCACATTACTTGATGCATTCATTTCGATGTGAAAGTAAAATGTTGTCTGCTCACATTTACTGGTACAAGTAGCGGTGGAAGTACCATGGCAATAGCACCGATTCCGGTTACCATGATCGTCCAGGGCCCTTTGGATTTATGGCCATTTTATTAAATATTGATCAATATTTTATTTTATTTTCTCAATTGTTATAGCGGTTTTCAAGGGTGCTGAAAACGATGAGATTGGGCATTTTTTACTTGGGGTTAATTTAGGTAGGTGGATGGCCTAGGACTTGATTCTCTTTAAAATTGTATTTGTGACCGTGCAAATACCGTGTTGCTAAGCAACCAAGGCAGATAAAACAATTTCCAGGACATCATTTAATTCCTTGGGGTCGATTTAGTGGAAAGGTGTCATCCAAATCAAAATATCTTTAAAATTTTGAGTTATGAGCAATTCCTTCTCAGCCAATCAGATTTCATCTAATTTGCATAAATAGGTCCCAAAATGGCGGAAATATTGGAAATAAAAAATGCCGTCCAATCTCATCATTTTCAGCACCTCTTGAAGTATAGAATTCAATTCTAAAAACAAAATACACATGAAATTGTATTTTTGGCCAATTTTTGGCCATAGGGTCCTGGACTATCAGTTGCTTGCTCCCAATCGGGAACCAGCAACTGAGGGTAACTGGCATAGGTGCTATCAATAGGTACTGTCAAAGTAGCGAGAGTAGTATCCAGTAGCTGGGTTCCACTGGTTCTAAGAAAAGGAGAGGGAGCGGGTGGGGATATTGGAGAGGGGGAGGGGAGGGAGAGGGTATTGGGGATGTAAGGAAAGAGTAGGGGAATCGTAGATGAGGAGGGGGGGGGGAAACGAAGAGGGCGAGCATGAGGAAGAGGGGAGGGAGAGGAGGGGAATCGGAGAAGGGGTTGGGAGAGAAAAACATCATTACACAGTCTTGAACAGCAGGTGATCTGAGTCGCTCATCTTCTCTCCTACTATTCTCCCTACATATCTACCATGACGATCCCCAATGTATAATACCGTTATGTATCTTTCCCAGAGTCCGTATGTAACACATGTGACACCACACTACGGCCCTGTATCAGGTGGTACGCTACTAACCCTACATGGAGGGTTGCTGAAACCACACTTGGATATTGACATTACCCCTAGAGTGACAATGACAGGAAATATGACATGCAATGTTGTGGGGTAAGAAATACTTTTTACTCCTTCTGCTTCTCATCAAAGTTTCATTAAAGATCACCCTGACCTTCTCTTTTTAACCCCCTACTGGCAACAAATTAGGCCTTCAACCAGTCATGTTAACACATTATCTAAATGTTCTTGGTTAAAGACTTTGCGCTATTTGAAATGTTGGCATGCCAGCTACGAACTATTACTGACATTGTTACAATAATACTGCAAGAACTACAACATTGATTAGGTATTTACTATAAATCAATGAATCAGTAAGATATATCAACCACAGAATTTTAGCTGATCGCAGTAAATAGGTAAAAAATGATAAGAGCGTGTGATCAAATCTGGTTGGTGTAACACAATCTTCAGTGGTTCCATTCAATCTATATTTCCATGTCTGTGCCTGATGGGAACTGTCTATTAACAGTAGTTGCCACAGTCTCTAAATGTAGAAAGAGAATACATGTAGGTACAAACAAGCCTGGTAAATGTTGATGATTTACTAAAACTTCATAATAGGTTTATTATCAATACTAGAATGACACTAGCTTTTGTTATGTGTACTTAAGTCTCCTACAATAGATCTATATCATTGGCATATTTTTTTAAAACCTCATCATTGTTCACCTTTATATACATATATAAATCTATAATACTTCTATACCTGCACTTGTAATCCTTTAAAAACAAGTAAAAAACCTCTTAATCTTAATCTAATATATACATTTTTTTTTGTTTTTAAAAGTTTTTATTCAGTCTATCAACAGATTCTTTCTTCATATGGGGTCGATCACACTGTTTTACATCGTACCCTCTCTTTTCCTGGAATTTGTATTTATTTAAAAGTGAAGATTGAGAAATAAAAGAGAAAATATTAGCTTCATGCGCATAGAAATGATCTTTTTTGTTAATACAATATGACATGTACAGAGAATGACTATTTGGTAACGTTCAAGGTTTGTGTACGGAGTATGACACTTTGGTAGCCAGTCAAGACAAACTACTCTGATTTAAAATTTGTTGTCTAAAAGATTTATGTACCGGGAATGACTTCTTGGCAGCACGCAGGTTGTACATTTGATATGAGACTTTATCACTTTAAAAAAAGGGGTTTTTAACATCGACATCGACGTTCCTACGACTAGCTTAAACCTATAATTCTCATATGTACTGAGGATGACTTTTTGGTAGTCGTCTTAAGATATATATTAAATTTGGTTATCTAAAGGGCTTATGTACCGAGAATGACTTCTTGGCAGCACAAACAAGCTATACATTGGATATAATTTTTCTTTTCCTAAAGAGGGTTTTTACCATCTACAGCACCACTTCTACAACTATCATGAAACTATAATTCTCATATGTACTGAGAATGATCTTTTGGTTACCGTTTTTTTGTAAAAAAATATATTACTATGTAACTTGGTTACGTATTATATACATTTCCAGGTTTAAGCCTGACTAGAATATTTTAAAATCTCAAACTTAACCTGAGAGGTGTTTGGATTTACTTGTCACCATTTTTATTACCTGAATATTTTGGCGAGGGAAAGTGTTATTTACATTGTGTTTTGAACTATATATTAAGAACTAAAAATGCAGAAAGGAGATCTTCTTAGCTAACTAGTTGATTCCCTCAGAATCTGCTCAAGTGTACGCCAAGGTAAGGATTGAGCTCTGTTTTTTTTGTACATCGACATACTTTTCACTTGGATTTCAACTCTAAATTTCAGTTCCAAGAGTACTAAGAGTCTGGAAATTTCTCCCATATGGAATAACTTGCGTCTATATATAAATGCTTTCACCTGTAGAAAAATCCAATTAATAATACTTACATTATTATTATTTTCGTCAATACCAAACAAGATTTCAATTGGCTTGATAATAACTCTTCCTGACGAATTTTTCCTAATAATAGGTTCTTTTTGCGCGTTTATATTAAGAAAGTCTGTTTCTATAATCCAATTAAAAAGATCTTCCCATACTTTTCTCGTTTTCTTACATGAAACAAAGAAGTGACCAGGGTCGTCTCTATGGTTACAGAACTTACATGTTGGAGACAAAATTATTTTGTTATGAAAAAGATACTCATTACATGTTATTGCATTGTGCAATAGTTTATACTGGAAAGATTGAATTCTGGTTTCTGAGCTTACTTTATAAACTCGAGAAAAGATCTGCTTCCAGTTTACATGCTCAAATTCTTGGTCAGACATATGTAGGTACATCTTCCATTTTTCAAACTTTTCAATGTTTAATTTCTTTTTCTCCACTATAGCCTGGTGTATTATTTTATGCGTACATTTTAGTATATCGAAGTCTTCATTCACAATATGAATTTCAATTTTATTATTGTCAGGAATTCCTGTGCTTGATCTTATTTAACCATTCTCTAGGTATGGCTCTTGCTAGATCCAATCTTTGTTCGAAAGTGGTATCAATGTCATAATAAGTTTTAAGCTGTCTAACAGACATCAGTCTGCCCTGCTCATCAATAATATCACCTATAACTTTTATACCTTTATTTTTCCATTTAGGCCACTCTAGCAATTTACGTTTGATTTTAATATTATTATTTGACCATATCCTCTCCTTTCTCACTTGTGAAACATTTCGAGGAGTCTGACTGTAAAAACATCTATTCCAATATAAGAAAAGCTCTCTATAGAAACCATTTAGGGCCTTGGTTGGCTTATTTCTTCTAAGGAAAATCTCTTCTTTGGACATATTCATGTCTTGTTCCAGTATGGCGTACCAGGAATTGTTATTAGTATTTATTATTCTTTGGATCCACATCAATCTATTTACTTCATAGAAATCTTCCATCAATTTTAAACCCATGCCTCCATATTCAACTTTTTGAGTTAAAAAATCGGCGCTTATTGGGAATTTCTTCTTGTTATTCCATACAAAATTGAGAATTAAGGTATCCACTTTTTTCCTAGATTTTACATCAATATTAACGCATGACATAATATGCTGAATGACAGGGAGAATAAAAGTGTTAGACACTACGACTCTGCCTTTTAATGTGAGAAATCTATTTCTCCAGTCGTTTGCCACATTCAACATTTTTTCTAGACACTTATCCACATTTATTTTTGACATTTCTTTTTCATTTCTTGGACTCGTTAAAGTAACTCCCAATATATTAATTGTTTTTTTCCACTGAAACTCTTTGGCTTTGGGAGATTGTATTGTAATATCTCCTACTAACACACCTACAGATTTAGAGGAATTAAGAGAGAGGCCCGAAGCCTTCCCAAACCTCCTCAGTACCTGAGAAGGGAGAATTCATTTCTGACAATTATAGTGGTGTCGTCCGCAAATTGAACAATTTTCATAACAGTATCGCCAATTTCTATACTAGTACAGGCATTTTAGCATGGAACCCGGAATAAAATAATGTAAAGCTGATTTTTGGATATATGATGCGGGACACATTGGGGATCATTCCCTGAAAAGTCCCCCTCTGGGGACCGTGTGCTTTTTGAGATTTTGACGTTTTTGTGTCATTTTCCACAAAATAGCATTGGTCTCTATGGGAAAAAGCACCTGGCTCAGGCCATTATTGCCAAAATTAGGAATATTAAGCATTGTTATTTGCAAGGAATATAACATATATAAAATAAACTGTACAGGTTGGGGTTTTATAGTGAACAAGTATGTATGGAGATTCCAAAAATATATGTTTCAACAAAATATCTTTATTTTTTAATTTTGTTACCATGGCAACGGTCAGATTTTGGTGAAAAAAGCATTTTTTCCGATCAGGTCATACTATTTGGGGACCTAATTGTCTACATTGTGCATGTTGTGACACCTTTTTGAAATTTGGCATGGTGTTAAATAAGGCCTGAAATTTTCAAAAAGCACCAGCAACAAGTTGGTAGACACCCCTGGTGGCCAGTAGCTGCAAAATACAAGATGGCCACCCAGAACAGTAAAAATGGCATATCTTGCCTTCTATTTGTTAGATTTTCAACTATAATACCAGTTTATTGATGTTTTTAAGTATGAGGAATTCATTTCTCAAGGTCAATTTATGTTTCAAGGTCATTTTCAAGGTCAAAATCCAATATGGCCGCCACTGAGTAACAAGAATGTTATCTCAGCGCTCATATATGCATTCAGTGGGTTTACATATTGATGAATAAGAACAATTTTTTTAGGATCAAGGATGTGAGGAAATAATAATTATTTCATGTAACCTTTTGCTTTGAAGGTCATTTTGGAGGTCATGATTCAATATGGCTGCTGCTAGGAACGACAATATCATATATCTTAGCTGCTGTTATTGCTAGATTCAAGTAAAATACCATTTTACAAGTTTTGAGGTGTAACGAAGCTCTAAATCGATGTGTAACAGCAGTTGTTCAATGTTTATAGGTGTAATGAATCCATTTCTGCAATCATTTCCTGCTTCAAGGTCATTAAAGATCCTTTTCAAGGTCAAAATTTGATATGGCTCCCAGATCAGTTGTTGCTGAGTAAGATTTCAGCTTTTGTTGAGAAATGACTTGGAAATAGATCCCTCACACCTTAAAATATAGAAAAACTGGTACTATACATTGATTTAGTGGCGAGAGCAGCCAAAATATATGACATTCTGATTCCTGACAGCAGCCATATTGAATCATGACCTTCAAAAAGACCTACAAAGCAAACAGTGACATACAAAATTGTTTCCTCACTCCCTTGATCCTAAAAAAAATTGTTCTTATTCATCAATCTGTACACCCATTGAATGCTTATACGAGTGCTGAGATAACATTCTTGTTACTCAGTGGAGACCATATTGGATTTTGACCTTGAAAATGAACTTGAAACATAAATTGACCTTGAAAATGACCTTGAAACATAAATTGACCTTGAGAAATGAATTCCTCATACCTAAAAACATCAATAAACTGGTATTATAGTTGAAAATCTAACAAATAGAAGGCAAGATATGCCATTTTTACTGTTCTGGGTGGCCATCTTGTATTTTGCAGCTACTGGCCACCAGGGGTGTCTACCAACTTGTTGCTGGTGCTTTTTGAAAATTTCAGGCCTTATTTAACACCATGCCAAATTTCAAAAAGGTGTCACAACATGCACAATGTAGACAATTAGGTCCCCAAATAGTATGACCTGATCGGAAAAAATGCTTTTTTCACCAAAATCTGACCGTTGCCATGGCAACAAAATTAAAAAATAAAGATATTTTGTTGAAACATATATTTTTGGAATCTCCATACATACTTGTTTACTATAAAACCCCAACCTGTACAGTATATTTTATATATGTTATATTCCTTGCAAATAACAATGCTTAATATTCTTAATTTTGGCAATAATGGCCTGAGCCAAGTGCTTTTTCCCATAGAGACCAATGCTATTTTGTGGAAAATGACACAAAAACGTCAAAATCTCAAAAAGCACACGGTCCCCAGAGGGGGACTTTTCAGGGAATGATCCCCAATGTGTCCCGCATCATATATCCAAAAATCAGCTTTACATTATTTTATTCCGGGTTTGGCCCTAAATCTACCTAAAATGCCTGTACTATACCCTTTATCTCATTATTTTTTCTAATCATCTCCGCCATTTTTTCCACACAAATATTGAACAGAACAGAAGATATGGTCTCCTTGTTTCACACCTCTAGCAATCTGAAAATATTTAGACATGTGTCCGTTGTTAGTGAATACCGCTTTGGAGTCTGTAAGGAGGGTTTTAATCAAAGAAATGAAATTTTCCGAGACACCATGAGCTCTTAGGGCTTCATAGAGGAATGACCAGCTGACAGAGTCATAAGCTTTGGAAAAGTCGATTGCAGCAATAATACCGTTTTGTTTTTGTTTTTCCATCATAGAAATAACATCATCGATTTTCCTGATAGCTGTTCCTATATATCTGCCCGACATGAAACCGAACTGATCTTCTTTCATAATTTTCGGTAAAAATGTTGATAATCTTTTGGCTATAAGTTTCGAAACAATTTTATAATCAACGTTCAAAAGAGTGATAGGTCTCCAGTTCTTCATGTAGAGCGGATTGACATTTTTTTTAGGTATTACGCTTATTATACCTCTTTTTTGGTTTTCTGTCATATTCTTATCTTCTATACATTTTCTGAGCATATTTATAAAAAGACTCTGTACCTTGTACCAGAAGAAACAGTAAAACTCCACTGAGATATATAATAGCTACATTTGTACTACCCGGTGGAAAACAAACCAGTGCAGTTCTTACACCTTATGAATTGATTCTTTATAGATCTTTGTAAATCACCTCAACTATTGCTTCTTGTCGGATCTATTGCTACTTTGATTTTTGTTTACTATTTAGGCTTCTTCTATCTTGGAAGTTCACAGTGTGACCTGCAGATGTTTGTGGTGGGCACATACCTGAAAATCTACCCTGCTAAGTTCACTCTATTGTTCACATTTTTATCGTAATTCAAACCGAATAATTGCAATGTTCTAGAATCTTTTATAATAACTCAATGTTGATTTGTTAATTTGCAATGATTCGAGAATAGTATGGACTCATTTTAGATTAGTTTCGACTTAAGACTTTCTACATTTCTTTGGATTAAGTAAACCTTTTTGTGCCCATGAGTTTTATGTTCTGAACAGTCATAATACCTCTCATGACATTACCTCACAGAGACCAGTTTAGAGATGACAGAGTGGTATGCAGATCTGCAGCTGGTGGTACTATCAACCAAACTCTACAACTGAGTGTGGAGTTACTACTGGCGGGCTTCCCTTACAAGATCCACAACATACCACAGCTGAACTTCACCTACCTGCCTGACCCTTCCATAGAGGACATAATAACACCACAACCAGTGTGCAGGAAGTAAGTACCCTTGTTTCTGTTATTTAACTGGGTATTAAAACTGCATTTTGTAATAAATTGACCAACGTTTTCTTTTCGATTTTGTCCTTCATTGTAATTTAACTAAAGGAGAATTGATATATCTATCAACTCATGATTTATCAGATTTAGCCTTTATAGCTCTGACACTGTTCAAGGCAGTGATTAATCAGTCAACACTCACCTCGTGAAACCTCTAGGTGAATTTAGCTGATTGTGATTTTCTTCACTAATATTTCAATTTTCACTTTTAGTCAACAAACAAGCCTTGCAATCACAGGACGGCATTTGGACGTTCCCAACCAGATAAAACTCGCATTGATGGGCCAGGACATCCATGGGGTGAGTTATAGTTATTCACAAATTTATAATCTGTTATATCCAGACGCTTAACCTCGAAACGGTTATTGCTGTGTCCTATATTGATGACTTTTTTGGTCTGGGCTTCTACCTTGACAAATATATTGAAAGCCAACAGGCACTTAGCTCCCAGGTTAGAGATCTGGGATTCTACGTGACTTGGGTCAAGTCAACTAGTCCCTCACAAAGTTTTACTTTAATTTTATCGAAATAGTCAAAAAAGTCTTGCATGCAATTTATTTTGTGTCCACTAGAAATTGAGTGACGGTTCAAATTGTGAGGTGTGTAGCAGGTCTGCTGGGTCCTGTGGCCAGTCGTAAAAGAGAGTTGTATTCATACAATTCTTTCTATTATTCGTCAATATTGCAGGAGATGATAGAATGACCCAGAGATTCTGGGAAAAACTCTCTTAAAAACGGATCTTAGATTGGCCTCAATGCAATGTTACTTGTGCACAGATCTATATCTGACGCTTTGCTGCTTGGGGGGACATATGGACGACTTCAGGGGCGATTTAACACCTATGATTTGTTTATGATCTTGTTTCAGTGGTGCACATAATCACATAACTAATCATGGGACTTGATTTTGGGGCAAACATGCACAACTTTGAGGTCAATTTCAATGCATACTTCCAGGTTTGGGATTGTGTAGTTCCTACGAGGAATTCTGTATGTGTGGTAACCCATGACTAGTTATATGGAAGTGGTATCTTTGATGGTACTTTTTCTTATTAAGCAAAAGCCAAGGGGATCATTTTGCCTTGGCTCCAGGTGCCTATAAAGCAAATTTCTTTGGTGATATTTACATTGGTTCATACTTTTTGGTCAGGGATAATTCCACCAGTTGTGTTTCATCTGACGAAGTCATATCCAACGTGGCAGGCAAACAATCTGATTGTGTAGCTATCAGTGGTAGCTCAAACAAAGCCAGGAATTTTTGTATGTGCCTGTCTGAGTTTGAAGCGAATTTTGTTTCTGAGCTTTTTTGGATTTGTATAGGGTTTGATATCGCCCTCTGTTTTTGTAGAGCTGCTTAAGAGAGAGGTTTCCAACATCAAGCAACAGGCTGTGGTAGACTCGTCAATACATACAGCCAGTAGGATGAATATTATCATTTCTGGGAATCATATAATAGGCAGCCACCACATGTACACATTGTGGCTACGTCCTAGTTCCTTGGGTGTGCTGTGCTATGCTATTTGTCTTTAAACAATCTTCTTTCTCCTATTAACCATCTTTCAAATGTTCATTACTGTAAATAAGTCAACTACACAACTCCAGTATCCTAGTTCAAGAGCATTTATTCTGTAAAAGTGCTTCACCCCTGGTCATGTTTTACCACTAGAAGTAGCCACACACACACTTATGGCCAGGATCTGATGAAAGAGTTGGGTATTAACCTCCTAATGAGGGGATTGAGAAGCAAGTTAGGAGTCAAGGCAACCCCTAAAGAGGCTTTGTTACCTCTAGACATGTTCAAAATTCTCTAATGTGTGGATTTGTGGTCCAAGAAATAAACGGGTTGGTTAGATATTCTATTACTTCTTTATTTAGTTTTATTTTGTGTTTATTCAGGAAATTGTTTGACTTATGCCATAAGTGATACGATTCACACTTGTAATCAATTTGATAATAATTTATATTTTATATATTTCCAGAACTGTTCAAAAGCTGAAATGTCAGTAAAGTGTCAATTGCCGAAGATCAATTACATAGATGGTGACATTGTGGACATGGTTTTCACCTTTGATGGGATAGAACTACCACCTTTTAATCTCTCCCTCCATCCTGAACCATTTCTGAACAGCACTGGACATCTGACCAATGAACGAAGTTTATTGTTGGAGGTAAAAATCAAAACAATTTTGGCTCATTCTGTTCTATGAAAACCAATGTCCCGTAAAGGACCACAGCAAATTTCTTGATGATTCCAATACTGTGCCCAAAGAAACAATAACATAGAAGAATATACTCATTTATTTATGATTCTGACAACCCATAAATCCGTCTATGAGTTAAACGGAAAGTAAAATATAATCTATTATTGTATGTGTAACAACTGTGTAGCCATCTAAGGAAAGGTTAATAGGGGGCCCACACAGACTGTGATAGTCTTTGTGATAGACTTTGGTGATTAACCTTTGCAATGAGTATTGAAATAAAAAGGCGTCACAATAGAGTTTTGTAATGACATGGTTTGCAACAGAGTTTTGCGATATACCTCGACCTTAGATGTCTTTGGCAGACCATTTTGAGTTCTATATCGCAAAGGCTATCACAAAACCTATCGCAAAGCAGAACACACTTTTCTGATTAATCACAAAGTAGGCCTATATTAACTTCGCAATCAATATTAATATCGCAAACAAATATTAAACACATCAAATAATTTTGTGATTAACTTCACAACTTTTTCTGTTGCAAAACCCGTTGCAAAACCTGTTGGGAAGTAGCACAAACTGCTGCGACAGGATTATGTTTGTGATAGAATATGTTCCATTTTATTGTGAACCTTATTGCAAAGCTTATCACAAAGCCAATTGCCCCCTATCAAATTGTTACCAAAACATCGTCAAGAAAGGCTTCAATGCCCTTTAAAATCGTCACCTATAAGTCAATGGCATGAAAAGGGTGATGGCTTTAGAGCTAAACCTTTAAAATCGATAATAGGGATACATGCCTCTTTTAAATTAGTAAAACATCGTTCAAAGAATTACGGATCAGATACTAACTTCAGGCCAAGACTGGAGTTTACTTAAAGTGTAACTTTATTGAAATAAGATGCTCACTCCCTGCTATATCCAAGGCTATTGTTGTAAATCGATATAGATCATAATTATTACAAATTTAGGTGTATTAATTCAATTGTCGTTGATGTGTTATCCGAATAAACATCTATTATTATCATAACTGCTTTAATCACTGCCTATCAGGTTTTTGGTCTGTAAACTCAAAAACAAGACAGCTATTTACGTTTTGAAAATCATTGGGATTCAGTACCCGATTTATTGAATTATGATTTGATAATTACACAAACTATTTTACCTCTCTGTTTTTTAGGGCGACAACCTTACCCCTTGCTATGCTGAAAGAGACTATACGATCATGGTTGAGGAAGTTCCTTGCAGTATTACCCATTTGAACCAATCACACTTACACTGTTCCGTTACAGATTCAATCGCAATATATAATAGTGACCACATAGTATTGGTGAGTGTGCTTCCGCAGTAGTTTTAAATTCAATGGGTCCACACATGAAAGCTAGTTTTCAGCTAGCATGACTATGAAGCTAAGCTAACCGCCCCATCAGAAGTTTAACGATTATGGTGGACATAAGTGCAATGCTTTGGTCCGTTTGATAGATATCTGGTCTTAAGAATTGGTAAGATTTGTTAAAATGATGAAAGCAGAGAAAAAAGCTAATCTATGTCTGCAATGTTTAGCCCAAGGGAGTTTTGTAGGACATGCATATTCGACGATATACATAGATATAGATACTTGGAGTTGAGAGGACTGCCACAGGACAGCACCAAATTGACGAAATTGTATTCTACAAATTGTCCCTATATTGGAATAGCCTGACCCCTAAATACCAAAAACCTCAAAGAGGAACTAAATTAAAGTATAGGAAAAGTGCAACTGGAATACCATTAGTTTCCAATACTAAATACAATATTAAGGGGGCTATCATTATTTACCTCATAGGGGGGGTATAAGAATTTTGGCAGTCAATCATACACATTTTTGTGACCCCCCCCATCCAAGGGTCCCATGTTTTTGTGACCCCCCCTATCAGAGGGTCCCATATTTTTGTGACCCCCCCCTACCAATCACACACCCGCAGTGAATTAAAATAGATGACACATCATGCCATGATGCTACATCCTCTGCTAAGCATTGAAACTGTGGTGGCCATTGTCAATGTCACAATGGCCATCATAAACACAGGCACTAAATGGAACCATGCCATACCCTTGTTGTGTTTTTCTCGCATCAAGTTACCATAATTAAAAGCAATCCAGGATATTGAAAATCATTTGTAGTGCGACAAGACTCCAGATCGGGGGTTGTGTGTTCGAACCCCACCAAAGGTTGGGGAGTAACTGTTCACTGCAACCTGCTCCCACCCAGAGTGTAGGCGCTGTCTGTAGGCCTAATGGGAAGACTATGCCACCTGGTCAAGATTCAGTCACTCAACGACTGCAACTCTGTGCGAGCTACTACAGAATTAGGCCAGAGCCTATGGGTGATACTAGCTCTGCCGGTATCCAGGAGCCCTGGGACAGATGAAAATCAGTATAAGTCAAACTAGGTCAGTAGGAGGAGACTCTAGCCAGCCTAGCTGACTGTCTGACAGAAAGCATGGGAACTGGCCCTGTCATGTATGTCACACACCAAAAAATGGACCGCTACAGACAAGCTAGAGAGAGTAGTATAAAAACAGAAGAATAGGGTGTCCCAAAGAATAAAAAGGTGATATCCAAGGGGGAAAAAAAAGAAAATTATTTGGAAGAGGTCGAATAAATCTCAAACTAACCTTAGTTATGTATTTCCGATTGTTCTTCACCTTGTTTCTTGCATAGGAATCCCTTGGGTCTATGCTACGCTCTGACCCTTGGGATAGTCCCCCCCCCACCACTCCCCGCCCCCCCCCCCCCCCATCCCCCGCCCTCCAACTTGGTGAAGAACGATCGGAAATACATAACTGCAGTTAGTTTTGTCTCTGTACTCATCAAGCCATCAAGGTATATCCAAGTATCGTTACCCTTTCCCATTCCAAAACAAGCTTTACTTTGGGCTGACTGCACATACCTTTATTGAAGTTTTCATTCTATAATGCAACAGCCACTCTCATTGTTATCGTTGGTATTTTGATTTCCCATGTATCAGCTAATCTGTCATGATATATGTCACAGTCTGGGCATAAAGATGACTTCATCCTCAGATTCATTAATTACAGCATTACTCTCCTCTTTAGTGACTTCATTTACCCTTTATGTTTCAGGTTCACATGAATCTGAAACTAGGTTATTGTCTGAGTCAGAATTGTCATCACCTTCTGTAGTTTTTGTCCTACTCTCCCTAGAAGCTTCACTATATTGTTCCTCTTGTAAATCCTTACCCTTAGTATTTTTTCCCTGTCTTCTCATTTCTCTTCTCATCCCTGTTTCTTTTTTATTCTGCATGTGGCCAATTACATGGTCCTTCCTTACAAGAAAATTGTTAGCAAAAGATTTAACTTTGGCTGTCATTTCAAGTCAAGTTCTTCTTTTTCAATGAGAACATCGCATTATTTGCACACCTGAAAACCATCAATTGGAGATTCACTATGTACACAATCAATTGTTTCAGTATATGTTGTGTACTTGTAATGGCCAGACTCAAGAGAGGGCATGGGCTGTGGTACAATGTACACAGTTTTTAGAGTGGAATCATTTCTGTTCCCACACAAATTACATACCTCATTATTTCAGCTGACACAGTGGAACTCTTTCTACAGCTTGCCAACTTTGCAATGGTTATTCATGTGCTCTTCCATTTTTGTAAAGTATAATAATGCCTTGGTAGATCACCTGGTGCAGCATCTTTGAAACACTATATTGGGATCATGAACTTGACAACACATGACCATACATATGTAATGACAAAGTTGAGAAATGCTTGAGAGAAAATGACCATTCTAGAGAAGAATAATTGAACAAGAAAAGTATGCAGCATATTTTGAGGGCAGCTAGAGGAATCAAACGAGACACTGGCAGATGTCTTTAAGAGTGTTCAATCCACTAAAGCCTACTCATACTAAAAGTAACAGCAGGAAGGAAAATAAAAGGAAGTCAGCCAGTTGGAAAAGAAAATAAGATGAGGAAAATAGTATAGAGTTACTAAACAAAAGAACTGAACCAGGGAAAGCAATAGAATGTTTTCCAAATAATTTTTTGTGGCAAGTCAGCAGTCATGGTTCAACTCAATGCCCTGAATCATAATGTACAAGGTCTCCTTTGCCCAAAGATGGACAGAAAGCATAAGGACTTCCTCTGAAAAAAGACCATCTTTTGTCCTGATGTAGTTCTCAAGTTTAAAAAAATCATGGAAGACTACAAAATTCAAACTGAAAGAACCAAATCGTGCCAACACTTGAAACATCTGGATGTCGTAGTTTAGAAAGTAGTGAGAGTGAAACTGGACATTTCCAGCGAGAATCTCACTTTTGAAAGGAGAAGTGACCCATTTCATTTGTTGAGGGAGAAGACAAGCAGGAGTCAATTTGATTTTTGTTTTGCAGTATATTTATGTTACATGTTTTCAAAGTATAGCTGGATCGGGTATAAATGTTGAAGTTTTGTTTCTAGTAGTGTTATAAAAAAAACCAGTGGAATCAATTGCTGAATATTTAAACAAGGGCAGAATGTTGGTTACATCAAGACGCCAATTATAAAACTTCTTCAACTCGACCCAAAGGGGTATCATTAGCTTTTTGCAAACTCCTTGGATTTGTGTTTTTCGCGCTGTTCTCATACCCAAGTGACTACTCACAAGCCCACCTTTCGAAATGAAAATTGGTTGTTTTATTATATCAATCAATTCCTCTATGTCTGTTCCAACCCGTCTCCAATTTTCAACAGTTTTGCGGTGTAAACTTTTTGCAGTTGAGTGCCTCAGCACCATAGAAATGATATGTGAAACACTGAATTCATTGAGGAAAAAAATTGCCGTAGCAGAAGATATTTTGCGGAATTCTTGGTACTTTAGCCAGTAAAAGTTACTATATAGATCTGCATGGTTTTTTTTAACCGATTCATCACTTAAGATGGTGTGAGGATTGCCTCAGTAAACATTACTAAGACACAGTATTTTTTCAACCCGATGTTGGTGTGTTTTTGTGACCCCCCCTATCAGAGGGTGCCATGTTTTTGTGACCCCCCCCATCAGAGGGTGCCATGTTTTTGTGACCCCCCCCCATAATTCTTATACCCCCCCCATGAGGTAAATAATGATAGCCCCCTTTAAAGGAGTTCAGACCATCTGACTTGACAATCTGACAATTGGTCACTTGTCTTAGTCTTGGTGTTAATACCCCTTGAATTGATCGAAGACTCTAAATAAACACCTATCACTTACTCAACGTTATTATTCTGGCTGTGGTGTAAAACTTTGTCCCTTCTGCTGTTATGATTGGAAAGTCTTAGTATTGAGGAAATAATAAAGAACAAGGAGGCACGACTTGTCTTACTCACAAACCAATATCAACTGAACTTTTATTATATATTCATACACACTCTCACCAGGATGAGAGTCATCGTCCAAGGGGGCGTATGTCTATTACATCATATCCTAGACTGACTTGTATAAGTAGACTTGCCTAGTACTGATGCTTATCGGTTTTTTAACCCTAATAAAGAGGTGATTATTAATAATTAATATAAATATGATGAGGTTATGCAATGTTACGTAATGTCTCATAACACTGCATATAAAATACAATTGCCTGTTTGAATTGGGTACGGATTCAACCGTTATACGCACTCATTCTATGAACATTTAACAAACTACATATTTGTTTTATATTAGGTGAGTGTGAATGGAAGGAAGATGAAGGTAGGCTTTCGTGGCTTTGCTACAAAAGCAGTAAACAAAGAGTGGAAAATCCCTGCATTGGTGACCGCCTTTATTCTGGTCTCCTGCTTCACCATGCTTGGTATTGCTTTGACCTGGAAATACAAACAGCTGAAGAATAGGACCAAAGATACTAGCCCACCCCTTAACGTAGAAGCAATGCCTATGAGTGGTAGGAACAATAACTTAATTAATCTAAAGCTGCATTCTCAGTAATTATGGCACCGGAATTCTTATAGAATTTACTTATAGAATTGACTATATTATGAACTATCAATTTTCTGCTACAGTTATATACATATTTATACAAGAATTTCAAGACTTCAAAAATTGGCCGCTGGTGAGCCATAGTAAGTGAAGCAAATGCAGAAAGGATTCGGGACAGTCCTCCAAATTTAAATGAAGCCCGATGTAAAACACTCGACAAAACCTTCTAAAGTTTTGGACAAATAGAAAAGAACAACAACTAACAAATCTGTGTTTTTTCAAATAGGTTTAATTTTGACAACCATTTCACAATACCTTACATGTATCGAAACTGCTCTGTTATTTATATACAATTACCGCTAAATAATGCTACATATTTTTGCCTTGAAAACAAACTTTTCTTTCATTTCTTGTTGACTGATTGATGCTTAAATACATAATGTCTAAACTGCTCTAGAAATTTACTTATGAGGGCTTACTGCTAGATTTTATCATGAGGCTTGTCATAAAGATTTTTTAAGACAGCTGCTGGTCGAATATGTTTAGATGTTGTGCTACACTCCCATTGCAACAAAGTTTACTCTTTCGTTTATAGTCTTGCCCTCCGTGGCAGATCCAACTGAAGTCGGAGATGAGGAAATAGCAGATATGGATATCTTGGGTCATCTTAAGCCACCACTTCAAAAAGTTATCCGATCCAAGCTTCTTGATTGTGAACAGATAGAGAAACACAGGCGGATTGGAAAAGGCAAGATATTGATTCATTTAACAACTCTAATATTAAACCTGAATTGACTCATAAATAACATGATTAACTGAAAAAAAAATCTCTATCTTGGAACAGTTCTGCCTTGTGATGTAGGTCAATTCAGCCAATAGAACCACCAGGGGCCGTTGCTCCGTTTCTTGCTAACTATTTTCCCAAACACTTAGAAATAGTTAGCGAGAAACGGAGCAACAGGCCCCTGGGCGCAGCAAATAAGGTTATGCAAATGTATACTGGCATACAAGCTATTATATGCATGTTCTGTGTTTTATTATTTTTGTATAATTGGATTTTATCTTAGTATGCAGCTCCTTACAGTCAATACACTTTAATGTTGTTAGTAAAGTGTTGATATATTAAAACAATGACGATCATTAGCTGCGGAAGAAATTACATATCCAAGTTTCAGGATACAAATTAAAAACACCACAAAAATATATCTTGTGGATGATTCATGGCTATCAAGTTCTGCTTTACTTACATGAAGGTTATTATCTGATACGTAACACTAATAAAACAACTGAAGTGAATTATAACATTTGTGTTAAAGGTAACTTTGGGAAAGTCTTCCATGGAACGATTGTCCTCGGAGGTGTTCCAGAATCCGTTGCTTTGAAAACACTCAAAGGTAATAAGCAACTTATTTTACAAAAATGATGAATTCCTGTCCATCTATTACCTATAAATGCTCATGTTTATGATACTATTGTGTCTTGATTGTTCTACCACATATGTCCTGTGCATTAAACATTTCCAGATGGTACACGTTCAGACAAGGAGGACATAGAGGAGTTCCTGACTGAGGCTACAATAATGAAGGACTTCTGCCACCCTAACGTTCTCTGTCTCATCGGTGTCATCCTCACTGACTTGGACATCTTTGTAGTTCTCCCGTACATGGTTAATGGCGACCTCAGGAAATATATCGCTAGACAGGTGCGAGACATATATTCTACATTTTTCTGTCATATGATTACGCTTACTCGATTTGGCTTTGTACAGAACAAAATGTTCCCTTTGGGATCTAACACAATTTACTCCCTTAACTTGACTTAAAAAGGAATAATCTTGATAATATGAGGAATAATAAAGGATTAATGACGATTTGGGGGCCCGCTGTTGCTTTGATTTGAATAAGCAAATTATCATTATAGAACTAATAACTGACATTTAGGTGCACTGTTTGGTGTATAACCTGGAGGTGAAGTAGCACAGGCCCTTAATGGAGGTTATTAATTCCTTTAATCCCTGCCCAAGGTGGTAGTGGCCCAAACACAATTCAAAGTAGACTTACTTGTGATTTGTCCCAGACAAATGAGTCATAAGTCGCAAAAGATGGATTTTGAGATATCATCTTATTTGAAAAGTTGAGATCAAGTAGATTCCAATGATAGTAAACCATAGGACATCTGTAATAAGCATTTCTATATTCTAAATTTTATATTGTTTATTTTTAAGAAAGGAATTGCAACTTTTCTGAGTGAACAACTAATAGGAAATAAGCTGAACATACTCAATAGGATGACCTTAACTATGCATTTATATATTTGGCACACTGTCTTGAAATGTGGTGCATTTATTCATATGACTCACTAGATAGTTAAAAGATGAACATATTCCAACAAAACGTTCTCGTGAATAAATTACTTTGGAAAGTATAAAATCTGTGATTTGTGATCATTCTCACATCATAATTATTGCTTGTCCGCCTGAATAACGTTTTGTTCATGTATGGTGCAAGTCTGTGCCTAATCATATTGTCCAGAAAGAGTACCAATTATGTGATCTAATAACTTCATCAAATCAATTCAATTTAGTCCATCAACTCAACTCCTTTATATAATCATATGAACTAAACTCTTTTATATCAAATCACCAATTTTTATCAACTCACCAATTTAAAGATATGTATATATACGTTTATTTTATAATAAAGACAAATTGATACAATCAATTTTACAGCCCATGAGATACTTATAGCTTATAGCTGACACCATAGGGTGTATAGTTTGTGCGGCACAGCGAAAACCCACGACTACTCCCTATATATACCTCCCTGTTAAATGCAAGGTTTGATCATGTCACACATTGGAACTTTGAAACCAATATTGCATTACATATATCGGTATCTATCTTTCAGATGTTTGACTTCCAAACCTTCCATCAAATTACACTCGACATAGCAAAAGGAATGGCATACCTCGCCTCTAAACGATTTGTCCACCGTGATCTGGCAGCTAGGAACTGCATGTAGGTATATGTTGTTAAATATGATTTCATGCATGTGATTATACTTTCCAACTCCAAATGATAGGAATCAATAAAACTATGATTTCATTTTTAGGTACTAAATTTTTATTTTTTCTATACTATTCATCAACAGAATTCTATATGATATATTGTGAGAATGTGAGAATTATATATTTACAATAAGAGAGTTCAATATTTTACACTTACAGCACAACTTCAGATTGCGGCATGAATATAAAAAAACTCAATATACGATTAGAAACATTGTAGAATTGAGAGCAATTAGGGAGCTTGGGCAAGACGAATTCTGAAATTGGATATTAGGGGGTGGGGGGGGGGGGGGGGGGCAGGATCCCTCAATATAGGTTTGATTCCACCACCCAAATATCATGGCAACAGTAAACGATTGATTATACATGTATGTGTGGGCAAGCGTGGGGTGAGGGGGGGGGGGGATACCATAATGTGATTGTTATGCATTTATGTGTTAGTAAAAGGTACAAAGTTGCAATAAATCTTGTAATTTGTGTGGTAATAACGAGCTGAGAAATCGATGGGATCGATGAGACACTATTTGTAGCCCCGTGCCCTGTGGTAACAATCACCAGACTAAGAGACTCAAATTAATCTATTATATATGTAGAAGTTTTCATTGCTTATCTTTGTCATTTGTTACCAGAGAAATAGGGGTAAACAGTCAATGACCGGCCCATCTACATTATGATGGCCGAAGAAATACGTAGATTGTGGCAATGGACACACAATTGTATCACAGCGAACAAGATTTTTTTTTTTTTTTTTTTTTATTACAAATCTGGCCGTACAATTTAATTGAATTCACAAAAAGCGTGTGTCCACTTCGTGGATGTATTTGTGCGATTGCAGAGTACGTTGGTAGAAACATAATTCCACTTGCATCATTTCCCCATGGCACACCTTGTGTCGATTGTATTCATGCTATAACAACTAATTGGTATTTGAACTAGTCAGTCAGGTGAAACAGATGTGATACATACAAAGTTACCGCTGATGAACATTTGAATATTTTATTCCTTGGTGATTAGGATAAAATAACAGTTGCAGGCCTATTGTTACTTCAGAATAAGGCAGAACGTTTCTTGGTCCTATTTCAGGGTGAATGCCGAGGGTGTTGTGCTGATAGGAGACTTTGGTCTGGCAAAAGACATTTACGTGGCAGACTACTACAGACCAGATGACCGTGATAAGCCCATGCCCTTCAAGTGGATGGCTCCAGAGTGTCTTGATGAACAACGCTTTACTTCCAAATCAGACACGGTATATATATATCATATATATCTATGAAATGGAAGAGTGAATATGTGTATTTGTTTGAAAAGTATTTATACTGCTCATACACAATACAACTTATAAGTAGTTATTCTCAGTGAAGACAGATGCATTAATTATGACAATAGATCACCATAAATCAATATAAAAAAATGCTTATTCAGATTAAAGAAGAACTATTATCACAATATGATATAGTTTTGCATGTACATTACGGCATCATACCATGATGTTACACCAAATACTTGTACATATATAATATGACTGGAGGTTTAATAACAGTCCTTTGAGAGAGACAAAGTATGGGAATACATGGGGTTCACTAATAGTCAGTGTTCAAAATAAGAGAAATATAGTAATAAAATAATATATTAAAATAGAAGAGCAACATGTAGAAAAAGAACCCATCACCAGGGAAACGTGCATAGCCAAGGTGAACTGTTCAGAATCAAGTAAATACTAATGTATCTATATATAAATGTGAGCGTAAGGTAGTAACAACAAACACAGGCATGGCATGATGGCCGGTGTGATATCGAAAAGTGACCCCGTCGAAAAGTGACCCATGGGTCGATTTTGGACTTCGAAAATCGACCCATGGGTCACTTTTCGATTGCCGAAAAGTGACCCACCCTATCGAAAAATGACCCACCCATTTATGCAGAGATATATAGACATAACTTTTATACCATATTGAGCGTTCATTTGTCAGCAATCATGAAGCTACATGGAGCTAATGTAACAACATGGAATGTGTTTTAGCTCCCGAATATTGTCGCGCTAAATGTTACACCTATTCAATCACCCTAGGTGTTATAATAGGCTGGCTTATTGTAATAATGACCTCACCGTGTAGAAATTGAGGGAGGATAATTGTTATTATTAATAGGTATTATGTATCCAGATTATTTCATTAGATTTTAAAACTAGGAAGCGTCTATAGATGTTATGGTAGAAATTACAGTTACTACGGATATTTATTTCTCATTTCATTATTATGTATACGTTATGAGTTATTATACTCACTAGAAACTTTATGTTAAACTATCTATCAAACAACTGAATTAATATAAAATATCAGGCATTGTAATATATTATTTCAGAATATTAAGTTAGAAAAGAAGAGGGGGTCGATTTTCGATGGGGTGGGTCACTTTTCGATTGCCAAAAATCGACCCATGGGTCACTTTTCGATGGGGGTCACTTTTCGTCATGACACCGGCTGTCATGTTGACCACCCTATAATAAAGTTCAAAGCGAGGAAGCAAAAACGTGCGGCATTGTCAAGTGACCAGCAAAGAGTGCGTGAGAAACGTGTTTTCCACAAACAAAATTTGTATAGAGAGGGTAGCCTCCGCATCATTCAATAATCTGAATGCATACTCATATCATTAAACAAATAATGATTAGTAAATTATATAACAGAGTATACAAACAAAGAATACACAAATCAAAAACAAATGAGAGGTAATTACTGTTTTTTGTATCTTTTAGTGGGCTTATGGAGTGACAATGTGGGAGACATATACCCACGGAGATCGGCCCTACCTGATGGTAGACAACCTGGACCTACACACCTACCTGCTGCGGGGAAACAGACTCAAGAAACCTGACAACTGTCCTGAACCAATGTAAACAACTCTTTTTTTCTATTTTGCCTCACCAACACCAAATGCATTTTTATATCAAAATCTGAACAGATAGTGCTGTTCTGCCAACATGTGTCCAACATATGTGTATCTAAATTACTTTAGACCTATCACAATTTGTATCAATTAAGTTATGTGGAATCAAACACTGCAAATTGTTTGCCGCTTGCAACAAATATCACTACAGTCTAAAAGCAATTCAAAGTGGTGGATATTAAGTGTCCTACACATTATTACCATTCACCAGTTTCCAGATAATGATGAAGTGCTGGCAGCTGGATCCAGAACAAAGACCAACCTTCACTGAATTAGTTGACATGCTAAACAAGGCAGCAACAGTAATTCAGGCAGCACAAAAGACAGACACGTTCTCAGACAAAGATGTTATGTCTCTGTCCAGCAGTGGATCTTCGATTGGTGGGACTACTGCAGCTGATAACGCCTCCATTTTCACCACCACCAACTCTCAATGCCCCTTGCTACAGGACACAGACTGGGACTTCCATGAAGAAGACATGCCCGACTACCTTGCTCCTGTACCACCGGAAGAAGAGTGTGAGGGTGCAGTGGGAGGAGCACCTGCTCAAACCATCTCACCCCAGGACCAGGCAGCCATTGCAGCCATCATGAGAGAGGGAAGTTCTCCAGAAGATGATGCTGGATACCTCAAGCCTGTCAGCACAAGACTGCAGCTTCCAAAAGTAACACCAGTGTTGAGCAGGCCAAGGCGATTTCCTGACCCAAAACCATTGTAGGTAGGAAAGACTTCAACAGATGAATTGATTTGTATAGCCATTCCTAACTTCTATTATACGCTTGTATAATATTACCATCTCATGGGCTGGGTCAGGTGAAAAACCCAGATTTTGGGACCTGTCACCCCATTATAAATAAAAGCACAAGACACAATTTCGAGAAAGTATATAGCTAGTACATACATGATTTTATTTAATCAAAACCGATTGTGCCAATATCAGGATCAGTCATATTAACATGTAACATGAATTGCTGCTTCTGAATCTCAATATCCCTTACTACAAGACACAGACTGGGATGATGATGAGGATGACATGCCCGACTACCTTGCTCCTGTACCACCAGAGGAGGAGTGTGAGGGTGCAGTGGGAGGAACACCTGCTACAACCATCTCATCCCAGGACCTGGCAGCCATCGCAGCCACCATGAGAGAGGGAAGTTCTCCCCAAGATGATGCAGGATATTTGAAGCCGGTGAAGAATTACTTGTAATTTACCAAACACTGATGGTTCATATATATGCATTACTGAGAATGTGCTATTTAGTGCAAAGATAAGTGACAATGAATGTGAATTTTATAGCATTTAGCTATACAGCTTACTGTTTTACTGTAGGGTGCTTTCATGTTATCAACAGTGAATCAAGGCACCAAAAGCAGTTGATTTTTGAACAACTGCTCGCTAGAATCGATTTCATAATCAAAATATTTGGGTTGATACATAATTTTACTTCAAATATAAAACTGAATATATTATTAGACCAAGATACCCAATATCATTAGATACAAGCCTTACTGATTTTGAAGATCTGTGAAGTAGAAGTTAAAAAACATTATGTTTTACCGATGCATATTGAAACTATGTATGCCTTTACACTGGAAATGATGTGTGCAGCTGTGGAGTTGTACATGTATACTGCTTAAACAAGTTATTGTAGGACTAATGACCAACATTGACGGGCTGCTGGTGCACTGTGTATAATGCCGAGGCAAAGCCGATCATGTATATCCCACACAGTGCACCAGCATTCTCAAAATAGAGGTAATTAATCATTTGGACTACTTTACGTGGGTGTGTACCCAATACTTTCAAGGCAGTGATGAAAATTGGTTAATACTGCTTTCTCAGCTGAATTACTCAAATGTCTTTTTTTCTAAATGGATTTCTGGTTCGTAACATTGTTGATAGAGGAATAGAGGGATTTAAAAAAGAAATGAAAGTTTGATATCTTTATTTTGTTTCACAAAACTAACTGTAACAGACACCAAGTCAGTTTGTGGTCGGCAGACGAATAATCAATCATTATGTAGAGTATACATCGTTCTTTGATTAAAGGTTCCAAATATCAATTGGAGCAGAGAGTAAATCTAGAAAGTTGGTCATGAATATCAGTGGAAATCATTCATCTACTGAACATCGGATATTTAACTGTAAGTCACTTTACATTTGAAACTTCCATGACAAATGACATACTTCTCATTAATAAAACTGGCAAGATAGATGATAACGTTGACCATTGAAATATAACTGTTTTTTAGGCAACGCGATCATACATCAGCATAGCTGTCACGTGTATATTTGTAAAGATGTACTATTGATAGGCTTAAAATAAAAAAAATAAAAATAGTATAGGTCTGCTATAATAACCCCCTGACTGTCAGAAAGACGGCCATCCTTTTAGATTTATAATCGGGCGGGTAATTCTTCGGTAATACATTATTTCTGTTGGCCGCATCAAGGCGTTCAAATTGATATAAATCAGCCGATTCTGTGCCCGCACATTTCAAAGTTTTTCAAAGTGATTTATTCACAACATCTCTTAGTTGGAATGTTCTTATTTTGGGGGTTTGTTGCTCCTAGTCATATAAATATGTGTACCAAATATCAAAACATTGCATTGAATATATCATTGCGTTTTGAAGGTTATCATAAGCCTGCAGCATGGTGTGCTTGAGTGACTTCCTAATCGCCAAATTCCATTATGCCAATGCCTTGTAACGCGTAGAATTTAAATTATGCAATGCACATGACACCCTACGCATTTTTGTCCTATTTCTAGGCATATTTCTTAGCATGTAGTCACTTATTTTATTTAATTTTTTTTATTTAACATATTTATACAGCCATTAGTGATAAGGATATACAAGGCTCACGGGGGCTATTATTTAGCATTGTCCATGACTTTCCGCCAGGGGCTGTTAAGTGCAGTCCTACTTCTATAGAAGAAAAGGCGTGGTGCATAAGTAAAGGTAATTAGTAATTAGTGTAGAAGGAAAGATGATAGTTGTTAATCTACATGATAGGATCAGCTATTCTATCCGTCCGTGTGGTTTAATCGTCGGCAATAGGGAAAACTGGGAACACTGGGAACTAATAAATCATATGTATATAAGGCAACATTCTCGTGCATGTTCATGTTCATATCATGCGTCTTCATGTAATGTAAGTAGGCCTACCTTGTTGTTAGTAACAAACTTGTTGTAGAACCTCTCTTGCCAAAGTACATTTACAAAATAGGGGACTCGTAGGAGACCACAAATGGAACAGTTGAATTTAAAATGCATGTGCTTCTATGTATGTTTGATCGAACTGTACAGAGTGAATAGAAGAAACAGAATTATAATAAAATTGTGGGCTTCCAGACGAGAAACAGAATTATAGTAAATGAAACGCTTTTACAATGCTAGTTAAGGGATTAAAAGCATATGCAATAAATGAATTGCTATCAATGTGTACTCCTGGGAAATCATTCTCTGTTATCGGAATTTAATCTTCATGTATCATGAATAATAATTATCTTACTAACGCAACCCTAATGCTGAGATTGTTTATTGCTAGATATTATTGCAGACAAAATATCAGATGGAAATAAATAATTTTGATGCAAAATCCTTTTTTGTTATCCTCTTAATACAAAACCACACCAACCATAATGCAAAGTCACATGATTTTTAGAAGAGTAACTGTGTCAATACCTCAATACGTCAATTTTCTGCGACATTGACATCATCTTCTTCCCTCCAATTGTATTTCAAGAAATATATGGGGCAATCATTTCACTAGATACTCCTCGAGATACAAGAAAAAACTTATGATTTGAATATAGATATAATTATTTTCTAATGGAAACAGTCTCTAATTTCAAAACAATGAACATAAGAACTTACATAATATTTATTCACACCCCACACATGGAAGTCTCAATGATTCATTGGGTTTGATTCAATACAATTATTCATATACACATTGTGTCTGACACATGTTTATGATAAGCATTGAATACATTTCTCCTATTTTGTCATAGTTAACACAAATATAATTATGAAAAATGGAATTTGTATATCCTTAGATATTTGCTGACTTTCGTACCATTATTTACAACTAATAAGTATTGTTCAGAATGTGAAATGTAATTACACGAAAAAGATGTTTTGTTTTAAGTAATACATTTACAGCAAATACTCATTTTGCAATTTGTTCCTTTTGATAGTGACCAAGACGAGCAAAACAATTTTAAACAAAAGAAAACCTTAATAGGGGAGAGAGTAGAACAATGTAAATCATTAAAAGCACGAGTTCTTTCAAAGTCCAAAAGACACAAAAATGAAACAAACAAAATGATCCTCTAAGTCATCTTTATGTTCCCTGTACAAGGTAAAAAGAGCCTGTAATTAGCAACTGCCAGTTTAGTGTAAAACCACTTTAGCCCACTTGCGCGGACACCATTTTGCATAAGGGATCATGGGGTCTGAGGTCCCATTGCTGTAGCAAACAATCGTCATACATGATTTGGCAGACTGTAAGGACCTCAACGATCCCATATTTAAATATAATCCATTCCATCCATAAATAAATCCATTCATGTGCCCTTTGAAATGCAAGTTGGCTATTTGAAATTGAAATTCATTCACTAGGGATTTCCTCAAACTTGTTGAAAAATCCCGACATCATATATAGTCAAACTTGGGATATGTATTCCACTTTTCAAGAAAATTGTCTTTTTTATACTAAATAATGTTTTTACCATTTACTGATTGTACTTAATTGTTGGGAATCTATACTGATAGACTTATTAATTAATTTTGTGATTTCCTGATGTCTAAGTGTTAATAAAAAGTATTCCATTCCATATTCCATAGAAAGTACTCATACATAGCATGGTGAATATTGAATATGATAAATATTCGACGTTGTGTGTAGTATTAATTATATATTAGATATCAATAGTATAATAGATTAAAGCTGTACTGTAAACTGACATTGGTCAAAAACTAAAGATTTTCTACCCTAATACCTCTGCCTATTTCCACATTTTAATATTCCTACTACTTTGAGTGTATAATATGAACTGGAAATAGTGTAAAGAATTGCATTCTTTTGGGTTTGGATTATTGACCCAAGTAAGCCGCTGACCCCCAGCTTGGGTTAGGTACGCAACACCTGAGTCAGGCTGGGAGGGAGGGATGCGTTATCACTTGACCACACCACCTGTCCAATCTAATTATTGTTCCCAGTGTTCCCTATTGTTAATCAGGGTGTTGGGGGAAGGGGCATGAGGGAAGGGAGGAGACTGCAAGCTTTGGATTCAGGTATGATGGGGAGCTGGGGCCAGTCTACCTGGAAGAAAGATTCTTCCTCAGCCAATTAGAATGGGACAGCACAGGGGGGAATATTTCTAGGAACCTTTCTTAGTGAATAATTAAGTACAATGCTCGAGCATAAATAAAGCTGGATGCCAAGCCATAGATACTTCCTTGCTGGGCATAGGCTGATGACTACATCCGATCTCTAACTTCATTCTTCCGACTACTAGAATACCAAATCTCTGGGCAATTTGCCTTTAGTTTCTCACAATAGACGATAAACCATACAATACTTCTATTTCATTTGACCACAATTTTGGAGGATTTTGTCCATTTGACTTTCCTATTGGGCTTCATTCAAAGCTAGGAAGGCACCCACCCAATTGATACATTGAGGAAAAAGAATGTTTCGTAATAATAACAGAACTGGTCCATGGACCAAATATCTCAATCCTGTTTCGGAGGATATCTGCAAAGGATATCATTTATTATAGCATTGTTTATTCTTTTATTTTTTTAGCAATGAGTTTGAGTTTTGCCTTATATTGAAGGGGAAGGTGTTCCAGCACCACATTCACATTTATATTGATGTAAACCTTATTATGAATCTTTTTCACAGTTTTTTTTCATGTTCAGTGCTCTCCTGTTATGGAAACGATTTCTCAGCCTCAATTACTTATGTCCGATGTCAGGCAGAAGACCAACCTAGACACCTGTCTATCTAGAATGCTGGACCACCTCATTGTAAACAACATCTATTGCAATAAAGAATTCTTGAATTGAATTGAATTGAATTTATGACCAGTCACTGAGGACCATTGAAATCATGAATTCTGAAACATGTAGAGAAAGGGAGAAAAATTATAAACTTAGGGAAATACCTACGTAGAAATAAGATCCACTAGTCCTCCTGAGTTTCCACTAGTCCTCACAGACCAGAAGGTAAAATCTAATATGGCACAAAAGACATACAAATGTCAACTAGACTAGGGTTTATATACACTTGACTTTTATTTCCACTTCAGTAACTATTACAAATAATGAATAACTCTGCAATAGCCAGGGCTGTAAAAAAAAGTTGGTTGTAAAAAAAGTTGGTTGAAAAAAAATTATTGTTGAAAAATAGTTGGTTGGAAAAAAATTGTCGTGAAAAAAAAGTTTGTCGTGAAAAATAAGTAATAATAAGGTATAAGAATTATCTATAATATAGACAATTATTAGACGATATTATCATTATATATAAGATATATATATCTGGCAGTAATTAAATTACAATTATTATTATACAGAATCACACCATCCCTGAAAAAGAGACTGCTCTCAGCCTATAATCTGGACTCAATCAGTGCGATTCAGTGGGGTATTGTGCACAAGGAGGATGCCCTTAAGAGGTACCATACAGCAGGTGCCCAAACCAAACCAACAGGTACACTGTACACATTTTTACAAGTTTTGTTTGAACAACTATAGATCAATTGAATTATATAGGAAATAATACTTGGATAAATGTTTATTGTTGAGGTAAAAATAACGCCCTAGTTTTTACACTAACACAACACTTGTTTATTAAATATCTTAAAAAGTTATATTTGATGTTCAATATTGACCTATCAAACCTGCTTCTCTGCTGATGAGGCCTTGGGCAAGTTTGTGGTTCACAATATATAAAGAGCCGAAACCAGAATGGTTACAGTAAATTGTAAATTATAAATGTGTAAGGAGAATTCATAATTGATGGAAATCACTATCAATTCCTTCAGATGGTAACCAACCCTATGTGCGCAAGCCAGTTATTAGCTTACCAAATGAGGCTTACTGAAGCCTCCCATGGTCAACTTTTACCCTGGCCAAACGTAACAGGTTGCGCAGTGTCTGTTACCATAGCCGTCCATGGACAGCTACATGTAGCCATCCATGGTCTCTACATTTAGCTGTCCATGGGTGCTTTCAATAGCCGTCCTATGAACATTAAATACAGTACCTTTGCTGACCTGGTCGGTTGGTCAGTTCCCTGCCCCTCCCTCCCACATGATCAAACCTAAGATAACAGTGACATGGACCACAGTGTGTACTTTGGACATTAGAGGGACACCCGTGAGTGTGTGGCGGAAGGAAAGGTAGTTGGCTTCTGAGTTGGTATGGGGCGTGGCAGATGCATGTCTGAATGAGACTTACCAAAATAAAATCCTAACTTTGCAAAGTTAAGCTAGGATTTATCAACATTTTTTGGCACTCTCAATTCTCCAGTATGTTGCTATGTTCCTGATATCCTGGCATACTCTGATCGCTGCAATATAATGATAAAAATCAAGATTAGGATAATAACAGACATAATATTCAAACGAACACATATAGCCACTTTATTACTATCTACATTTTACAAATCATCTTGCGAATCCACTATTAACAGCTATACTTTATATTTTATACAGTTTTCGGATTACTTTGTGGATAATAGGATACTAGCCTATCATTGGATGTGGATAGAAAGTTAACTATTTCAAACAAACAATGCATGTGGGCAGGGCTATCACTGAGACTGATCTTGTATACTGAGACTAAGTTGTTTAATTGGAGAAATAAAGATTACAGTTGATGTCATTGAACTTGGAAGTGATTACTCTGAAGAAAGCAGGATATTATATCTACCGTTGGTTATACATACTGTAGCCCATTAACATATCGCCCAGTTTACATAATATATAATACTGTACTGCGTTGATAATCAGTTGATTACAATGATGTCTCCAATCCACTTCATGTGTATGTGAATGCCAGTCAAAACGTCCCCACACGAAAACGGAACTGTCAAAACGGCCCCCGATGCTCTACCACGTAAAGTGACGGGGTGTGGGGCTGTATATCCCGGCCAATATCTGCCCCCTTTATGTAGGCCA
Source organism: Sthenelais limicola (assembly GCA_942159475.1). NCBI lineage: Eukaryota > Metazoa > Annelida > Polychaeta > Phyllodocida > Sigalionidae > Sthenelais > Sthenelais limicola. The sequence continues at coordinate 4,180,741 of OW804097.1, forward strand.
CAATAGGGTTAACTCCACCTTCATTAATAAATCAAAATGTTTTGATGTATGTGGGAAACTGTAGAAATCTCAGGGACAATTCAGTTCTTGAAAAATAAGAAATGATCAATGCCAGTGCATGGACTAACAAAAACAACACTGTGCGAATCCAGTATTAACAGCTATGTTGTGTATATCACACCTACTGACACTTTCGCTTAGCCATTGAGCTAGGCTTGTCAATGGGTCGGAATGAGGTGGCATCTTTATGACACCTTAGCTAGTTTTGTTATTTGTTATGTGCACACAGGAGCACCAATAAAGGTTGATGCGCATTCCTACATAGAATTGTCCAAAACAGAGTGGTCAGTCCATCTGATGGTCCATCCTGTGCAAATCTCTGAGCTGTGGGATGTTTAATGGGATGACAGGCCTGTATCAAATTGTACATCATATTTAATTGAAAAAATGAGGATTACATTTACACTACATTTATACTGGATTTAATTAAATTTATTGGAAAGTGAGATGTTAATGTATAGCCCCTGTATAGGGTACATATAATATAAAGGATACGATTGAGGATCATTACAGGGATGTGAGGATCATTACCCCATTTCAAGGTAGGTTTCTCATCTAGATTGTCTGTGTACATGCGTAATATTCCCGTGCACATTCACAGTAAAATAAATATGTTGACTGACCTATGCTGGAAATGTGTGATAGTCAATTGCCACGTATACTAGTGGGCCTAGGGTGGAATGGTTTAATAGTCAAACTGGCTTTTGTTTTGATTCTGTATAACTCCCATTCTGGATAACGATTGAAACCTACAACTTAGACACAAGTTATAACAAGCTATTGTCATAATTCTATACATAAGACCATGTACACTTTAGACCCATTCGTTGACCATATCTCTCACGAAATTAATTACTTAAAAATAAGGAAGATACTCATTATATATGAATAGGAGATTCCCTAATTGTGTGTAGCCTTGTGCATCTGTAACATACGCCATTTTCACATTGATGTTTGAAAATATATGTTATGGTCATATGATTAATTATTTCCGGTGCCTATTATGTGTACACTTCGCCTGTTATAGCAGGCTGTGTGATGCCGGTATGGGGACGCATAAGGTAAACACCATTGTCCAAAAACTTTGTGCTTATCCATCATGTGAAATAGATAATAAAATCATGTTCATAGCAAAACGGCTATCATATTTAGATGTACTCCTAATAGGTGTCAATTCAGTGTACCAGTACATTCACATTTTCAAAGGTTTTTCCTCTTTTAATATAAAGTGGCTACATAAAGCATCCACTTGTCCACTCTCACGAGGTTACAGGTGTGTCCATAGGTGTGGACAGGCGGCTACCTGTAGCTAGAGCCTAATTATCCACACTTATGGACCATCCTGAAACATCATGGCCGCCATCTGTGCACATAGGGTACAGATCATATTAACATGAGGATCTGAAGAACAGAGATCAAAGTGTAGTTTTGGATCGAATAAAAACACTTTTTTATTAAATGTATGGACAGAGAGGATATTTTATTACGAAGCATAGGTTTTGACTACATAGCCTACCAACATAACAGTTATTGTTTTCTTTAAAAGTTTTTTTTTAATGTTTTCCCCTCAACAATAAATCAGTCGCCTGTTCTATGGATAACAAACTTTGTACATTTTGAGAAGAAATGTCCAACAAACATTGCATGAACGTAAACTTAATTTTGTTAATTACATTAGACACATAGAATGACAGGAAATATCAGATTAACATGAATAATTATAAATAAAGATTTTTACATCACAAGATATCGTTAGAATAGAAATACTCATTTTATTTCTATCTATTGGCCAGGCATACAGTGTATATGCGGGTGCTCAATAAAAAAAGATGTCCACTGATTTTTTCACAAAACTTTCAGGAATTACACCTTACTACATAAGAAATACAGTACTCAAAAAATGTATATCTCATAACCTTTATATTATAGTCACTTAAAAACAGTGCTTTAAAATGGCGGTCTATGGGAAAAAGTAATATTTTTTCATGTTTTAAGTTATAGAAAAAAATTGCCCACTGACTTTTTCCTCTAATTTTTTCTATGCATAAATATTCAGTCATATGCTACAGATCCATGGACAAAATACCTCACTAGGGTAAAAAAGAAATAGTAGTGGTCATTTAAAGTTGACAACATCACCCAAATTCAGTAATTGTGCAGTATAATCAATAGTAATGAATCTAAAAAAACATAAATCAAAACAGCTATAATAAAAACAAATATTGTAGATATTGAAAACCGTGCTAAACTTATCAACTTATGATAACAAGGCAATGTTTTTAAGTACAAAAAAGGACCCGCTATGTGGCATGCTTTGACACCTGCATTTATCTTTAAGTCGTCAGAAATTGTACAATTCACCTTCACAAATCCCCTTACATAACACAGAATTAAGGCAAAAATGAGGTTTCATATACGGTTCAACAATGCCAATATACGTAGTATGGACCTGTTTCAGCACACCTTAGCCAAACCTATTAAATATAGATCTGTAGATTGTACATTTTCAGACGCCCTGACACTATATAGGATAATACACAGTAGTATAGCACATGTGTTGAATAAAACAGATGCTGATATGCTGCACAGTGACCCAAATAGATTCCTTTCTGGTGAGGGGATAAACACTCCACATCTATCATTAGATTACTTCATCATGAGTCACATTTACACCACCACAGTCAATGGGGTTATTGGTGGGTCGAATACCCCCTCCCCTAGCTACAGTGGTCAGGTGAGTCACTCCGCTGCACCACCAGTCACTCAATCTACCACTCTCAACATCTATTACTTTTTTTTCTTGTTTTATTAATAAAATATTAGGCGGTCAACAAGTCAGCTTTGCATCACCACCCTTTGTTGAGTTGAATACATTTTTTTTTTTTAAACAGCTTTATTCAATATATATCAACAAAACTTGCTGAGTTGAATACATATGGAGAGCCGACCAATACTCTGATGGAAATGTAATGTTAGTGTAAAATCCTACTTTGCAAAGTTAAGAGATTTATTTTTAAAAGTCTCATTCAGACATGCATCTGCATGTTATAGCTGTACTCACAGCTAACGTAGGTAAAAGAGTAAATATTTTCTACCTTTTGTTCAATTCTTTTCCAACCCTTCGAAAAGACATTTGAGCAACATTTTCAAGGATTTTATATGGTTTTCTTTGCTACAGGGCTTCTAAAACGTCCTCATTAGTATTTGGAGGATCCACCTGTATCCTTTCTTTGGATGACACATTCTTATCACACTTATAAACGCTCGTTTTCTCATGGCCTAATCCACTTCACAGTTCATTAACCCAAAGCAACAGTTTACCTCAGTTATTAACAACCTTTTCAATTCATAATTTCAGTTAATGATATTTCCTGTACAAATGTACATAATTCCCTTCGTCAGACGGGTCAACTAAGTTCAAATTTAAAATTTAACATCCTATTTTTGTGTTCCTGTATACATACACATAATCTTATTATACCCTGTACACTATTATATTTACATTTATCAGTTACTTATTAAATTTAACCTTTAAAACACGTTAACCTCCAACAGTGCATATATAATGCCAGGGAATGCGATTAACATTGTGTTTGGTCTCACATACAGCCAATTCACCCCTGCCAGAGGCTCATTCGATGGCTCAGCATCTCACTAGGGCTAGGAGTAATGGCCTACAATTCGCCTTAAAAAATCCCCTCACATAACACAGAATTAAGACAAATATACAGTTCAAATATTCCAACATACGTAGTATGGACCTTTTTCAGCATACTTTAGCCAAATCTATTAAATATGTAGAACTGTAGATTGTGCATTTTCAGACGCCCTGACACTTCTTAGAGTTTTTTTGTTTAATAAGTGTACTAACTTGATGCATTTGTTCTACCTTGATTTCATTTCATGAATCAAAGATGAAACTCATTTTGAAAGAACTGGTTATAATGAGTTTGCTACGATTATAATACCTTTACATTCAATGGATCATTTCAAAACTTGTCCTAATCAGGACTGGTTCAGAGCGCACACCTGAGGGAGCGGGCTGAGGCACAATAGGGGAGTTGCATAACCGCCATTTTGAATCTTGATTCACATTGAATTATGGGAGTAATGGTACAGTGTAAAATCTATAGAAAATAGCTTGGAATATTTTCCAGTGCTCTAATATCAATATCCAAGTGTTTTACATGTTTCTTTAACGCACAACTTCATCTTTCCCATCATGCATTTGGTTTCTATAGATAATTACACAAGCTATGATATTGTTGAAATACTCTTGCAATTTTCCATAAAATTCTTGCTAAGTTTTTCTATGTAGATTTGAACTGAATCTATCCCAGCATGCAGTGCAGTAGACATGCGCAGTGGCACCTGCAACTCCCCTATTATTGCACTGTCAGGGCTATAAGGTCTGTCCAGTTCCTGAGAGTAGTCCACCACCCCACGTCCAAAGAACGTACATATAAACAGTGGACAATACAAAGCTGACAAATTATACCCATTTGAACTAAGTTGATCTGACAAGTGCAGAAAATCCAAATAATTATTTTTGTTATGAAATATGTAACATACTTCAATCTATACATGCTTTTCTGTTACACTACATGTACTCAGAATCTACAATCATACATTTATACAAACTGGAAGAAACAAGCCCTATTTTCCAGCATCGTCTGAAAACATTCATCATGCCTTCATCCATCTTTGGTATTTGTCAAACATCTATTGACGTCATATGTATAAGGCAAGTATATAGAAATGACTACATTATCACGTGTACATAGCAAGTCATTGCTGGGACCGAGGGAGGTTGTCTTGCGCCTTGAAACGTTCATCCTCTCCTGTTATAAACGTTCATCCTCTCCTGTTATAAAGATAATGACATAGCTAACGGAAGTGTATAACATTTAAGCAAGTAATTATTATATATAAAATGATTCTGGAGATGGAAGGAGTCACTCACGTCGATATCTTATAAGTTTTCTTTTTATTTCAATATTTTGCCCTTGTGTGTATGTGTGTATGTGTGTGTGGAGGCGGGGCGCTTCGTCAAGGATAATACAAGAAGACTACTGCTCCAATAAAGTAAATTTGTGTAAGGAATGTGTAAACCCACGACACATAATGTGTACCAGGCGACACTTAATGTGTGGTTAATGTGTAAGAAGAGAGTGAGGAAAAGAAGGTTAGGTTGAAATTGATGGATTTTAATTGATGGTTGAATAAACTGGTGTTATTTTGTCATCAATTATATATAATATACAATAATCTATTTAACGTCAATCGATGCCTTGATATACCTTTCTTTCATTACAGGGGCGGCGGAACCGGGGGGGGGGGGGCAAGGGGGGCAAAGAAAGAGTGGTCTCTCACAGAACCTTGTGCAACTTATACTATCTATCTGAGTGCTAAAACATTCCAGTATAAAGGTCGTTCATAGATATTATATCCATCTAAAATAATATTCAAAATATCAAATTTTCAGAAAATTCTACCCCTTTATTTAGTTGATTACCTATATATATGATGTGTTCCAAAAAAATGAGTCACAAGTCGCAAAATTGATATTTTTCAAAGTGATTTCTTTTTTACGGGATCTCTTTATGACAATGTTTTGATTTTTGCAGGGTCTAGCCCTTATCGTCATATGAATGTATACAACAAATGTCAGGACATTGTATTTAATTTATTTTTGCGTTTTGAAGGCCTTCATATCAGTGGTGTTACCAGGGGGCCTAGACCTCTCAAAATGGTCTCTGTGCCCCCCCCCTAACTGAGAGGGGCAGAGCACCCCTAAAGCAATGCCTGTAGTAGGGGCCAGATGCAACGCCAGAATTTGCACTTTCCTTCAAATCACTGACTCTACATGTACAACATTACCAATAACCCCATATTTTATTTTAACTTAATAATTCTTTTAACATTAAACTATATTTTACTTACTTTCTATCACATAATTTATTTTGCTGTAAAATATGCCTATGTAGGTTAGCATCCTATTCCAGTGGTAACTGCCTTGCTGTTTCTGGGCCTCTATTCAAAATGCATTTTAAGACTCAGAATGTCTTAACGGTCTCAAAATTGGTATTCAAACAAGAATCAGTGAGGGTGAACAGTTTACAGTTATGATTTGTTCATACTTTGTACGATTCAGGGTTTTTAGTTATTTCCATTTCCCAAAGGAAACATGACATGGTCCAGTCAAATCTAATTTCTGGACAAAATAAACATATATTGGTGAGATTTTCAGAAAATGTACAATTGGCAGCTGCCCACATTTAGTGAATTCTGCTAAATTAGGCTGCAATTTGGTCAATACTAGGTAAATTCGAGTATATTCGGCATCACATTGATTTTAGCAATCTGTTTGACTAGGTTAAACTGTATTTTGAACTTTATGTTTGTCTAAAATTTGGTTTATTTGAGAAAATTGGCGAAGCTAAATTGTATATTTTCTCAAAATCTGACCCATATTATATATGCCTGAAATGTGAGGACTCAACAGGGTTTCAATAGGGGAGTTGCATAGCCACCATTTTGAATCTTGATTCGCATGGAATTATGGGAGCAATGGTACAGTATAATATTTGATAAAATATGTTATATTTAGCATGGGATATTACCAGTGTTCTAATGTCAATGTAAATGTGTTTTACATCCTTCCATGACACAAGACTTCATCTTTCCCATCATGCATTTGGTTTTCATTGATCATTTATACAAGCTATGATAACGGTGGTATATCACCCCAGGGTGAACCGTGGTTACTATATTTATAATCGAGAATACCTGAAAACTTATATTGCAATGTACATGTAACCGTGCCTGAATAAAGACCAGTACCAAAAAAATATAGGTGAAAACACTTTTGCAATTTTTGATAAAAATGTTGCTACATATTATGTATGTCAGATTTCAACAGAATCCATCCCGGCATGCACTGCAGTAGACATGGCCAATTCCGCCAATTTGACAACATTTGGCCCCAAACCGTGGAAAGTGATTGAATTATCATTAATTAGATTTTTTTTTGATTGGATGGTTCCACCAACATGTGGAACAACATTTTTGGCAATTTTACCCCAGATTTTTTTTTTCAAAATCCCATTTTGGGGGCAAAAATCAAATTTTTGAACTGTCATTATACCGTGGAATTGCTAAATTTCTAAATAATCATCAAAATTGAACATTTTACTTTATATGTAGTATACTTTACATTTTTGTTAGACAAATTAGAATTGTGGGGCTTTATTTCATTGTCATATGCAAATTAACTGTGATGTATTGCAATAACATTCCAAACAGGTAAATTCAGAAGATTTTGACCTCAAGTGTGCTCCCCCCTAGACCTGCCTTCTGGTACCGCCCCTGTGTATGGAGCATATTTAGTTACTTTACTGGTAATTATCCATCCAGAAACATTGCAAACATACATTGCAAACATTATTTTTTTCAAAAATAAAAATATCAAACTTAAGATATAGAAACACTTATTAGGTGCCCTAGTGTTTCTATTATACAATTGGAGGGTAATGCAAACTCACCCTCAATGCTTCCCCTGCCCCCCTCCCCCGCTGCCCATCCCCCAAAAAGTTTGCCCCCCCAATATTTTATCTGTTCCGCCGCCCCTGTAATTCATTGTATTTGCCTTCGTTATGGCTAGACTGTATGGGGTATCGGTATCATCTATTTCTAATCATTTAATGTGTCTTATGCTGGTTTTTCTTTAATTGATGTACCTTTGTTTAGGTAAATACTTGTCGATTCTTTGAGAAATGGGTGGTTATTTATTTGATTGCATATTATATGATATTGGTGGAAATAAATTCTGGCCTGGGTCCTTCATTGAAGGTATCATTTGAGAGAAGCAAACACCCTACAATCTTGGGTTAAAGAGATAAACCACTGTTCAACAGGGAAAAAAAACTGAAAATAACATTTTGGTTAAACTTTGCCTCGTGAAAGAACAAGGTTATGTGAATTAAAAAAGCCCATAAAACAATGTCACCGGGTTAGTTTTTATTTCAGGGAGCCCTGAAATTTATGGCTGTTCATTATAGAAGTCTATGAGAAAAGGACATTTTTTTTTCGTTTTTATTCAGAATAAAAAAAATTAAAAATAACTTTTGCCTAAAAATCTCTATAGACATAGCTAACATATTGCTTTACGCTTTCAAGCAATAAAAAATGGGGGTCACCAAATTTTTAAAAAAAAGTTATTCAACTGAATCTGCATCCTGATGAGTTAGAAACAGGAATATTGAAGGTATTCTAAATAATATCTTTCAAAATATGTTGAGATATCCTGTTCTCTCATGCATGAATGTAAACCTGTATTGTGGCTATGTTTAGAAAACATTTCAACTGAAAAATGTTATTTGTCCGTCTGAAATCTTGGAAAAACTGAAAAAATATTCATGCATCCATCCGGACTTCAATACTAAACTTTGGTGGTCTCTAAAATGAAAAAAAGATACGCTGAGATCCATTTTGTTTGCTTTTTGTTATCCCCCAACCACGTTCCTTCTCAAGATGAAGTTTGAAAAAATGATTGTCACTCCTTATTTTTCATGCACTCCTGCCTGCAGCAGTGCATATAGGACAAGGGTTTATCTCTTTAAACCATGCATAACTCGTACCTAAGAACTATTTGGACCACCAGGTTGTTCTTGCATCTAGTCCCATGTTGGTTAGAATGAAATCCTGTTTATCATCTTTGACTGCTTGCAGGAAGCCTCGGAAGTGACCAATCGTTCGGATGTGGTCCAATAAAAGCAGGACTTGAGCTTCCTGACTCTCAAATGACTGGAAATAATCATCATCATTATCTCTCCATGTACCCTTATAAGATAATACAAAAATGATAGGTGAATGAGCTTTGTGATTATTATCATTGACTTCCTTTATGCTGAATGCATTTCATTTCCTCAAAATGCAGAAATAATATCAATATTTGAATGAAACATATAATTCATTTATTATACGCGCATGCTATATGAGAGGTGCTATAAGTGGGGTGCTATAAAAATAGTCATATAGGACGTGTCCTATAAAAATGTAGTTGTCTAAAAATAGCTCTGACTCAGCACTTCCGCTGTCTCCGCGGAGATCCCCGCGGAGATCCCCGCGATCGGTAATCCACCTGTGATTATAAAAATACATAATAAACACCACACCATTAAATAGAGAATTAAATTCTCTATCAAATGATGTAAGGTTTATTATTGTAGCTCAAGAAATGGCTATGATATGAACGTTTTAGTTCAACCAAGTCAGTAAGTAAACACTGCATGATCACACAGTCCTGACAGCTCACTCACACAGTCCTGACAGCTACAACAAGCCTACTGAAGGTGCTCTCAGCGGGGCAGCTGGGGCTCTCTGAGAGTTCTTTAATACTCTTTCAGTGATATCTGATGATGATCAAATTTTATGCACATATAATAAATATAGAATGGAACTCGCCATATAGAATGGAACTCGCCAGCAAGACTTGATTCGTCCACATAAGCACTCTGCCTACGGCATCGTGCTTATGTGGACGAATCTCGTCCTATAAATTTTCGATTATTGCCGGCTCGTCCCATTCTCTCTATTTATTGACCCCGATGTTGTGGTAGGCCTATATTTGGTCATATTTAGGGTACAGATTAAGTTTTCTGAAATACGATTCACTGGATTGTTGAATCAGCTTTAGATATTTTATCTGCTTATCTGGTTGAACATGGTTTCTGCCAACAAACTACTCGCCTTTGCTTGAATCTGTGATCTAGTAGCTTTATCAATGGCTTTATTTGCCTCCAGTCGAGCAGCCAAAGTGGATCTGTACTTCAAATTCTCAACAATAATTGGTTTGTGGTCGATCAGGAAGTCAAGAAGAAGCTTCACGTTGCTCAACCATGTGAAGTTGGGGATGGAATCATCAACAAGTTGGTCCTCTACCTCCGGTCTTGCTCTTGCTCTGAAAGTAAGATATTGTCCAAGAGAGACATAAGTAGTTATATCAACTATCAAGTACCTCACTGAGAAAATTCTATGGGATTATATTATTACTACTATTAAATGAAATTAGCAAGCTGTAAAACTAATAAATTCTGAGAACATAAAATATTGATTATCTTTTCTATGATCTCACAATCAAAATATTGGGAATTGGTGATTGTCGTAATACTGTGGAAAATAATCATCTGAGTAATGTATGACATGAATGTTTAACGTTCTGTCATTTAAGTAATGTAGTGAGAGCTATTTCAAATAAAACAATTAGTTCGGTCCTTTCCTATAGTTTAGCAATAGTTTCTTATTATGACATATTTAAGGAAATATCGCGTAATGTTTATATGTATTTACACAGTAATTAGGAATATTTCAACCAATCAACTAAACCAGGGTAATGAATGATCCATTCACTTACACTTTCATCTTGGTCTTCGATTTTTGGTGAGCTGATGATCCTAGAATAGAGGAAGTATTTCAAACCTTAAATAGAATGAATACTATTACAATACCACTTTAATAACCATAACATCTAAACTGGTTCATTGTGTGGTGAAATTATTGAGCTCAAATAACTAACGTGGTATATAAATCTACTCACTGCACTTACTTAGGACCACTAATTTAAAGTTAGTGTAAATTGGGGTCTCCACTGGCTGTGGTAAGCTCTATGGTAAGCTCTATGGTAAGCTCTGTGGTAAGCTCCGCGGTAAGTCTTGTGATGGTGCTGTGATGGTGAGAAGTGGCGAGGACCTGCCTACATGGCCAATGAACCATGTAGGCAAGATCTCATCATTCGTCTCCACCTACAGCACCAGCACAAACCATCGCAAGGCTTACCATAGAGTTTATCGCAGCCAGTGGAGACCACCCTTAAGGGTTAGTTTTGATATCAATCCATGTATTCTATTCCACCTTACAGGACATTGGAAAAAACAGTGCTTCATGGCTTTCCTAAGTCTATTTGAGCTAACACTACGGGAAATAACCAAGCTCCCGAAAACATCACACTGACGACGGCAGCAAGAGACTATTCAAGCCTAATTTAAACATTATCGCTAATACTTATTACTAGCCATATTGATTAGTATATGTGTTGCACATCGTCGTTTTTAAGAGTTGAATAAGCTGCATTTATCAACAATTAATAGCTCTGAATTGTTTGGGGATGTCCTCATCCTAAGCCACCAAGCCTGACGTCACCACAATTATCAATATTATATACCAGGGATATCTGGGGAATGATAATTTGAGTGAAAGCAAGAGGGTTTAAACCTAGTTCATTAGTTTTCAGTATTGATATAATACTGTGTGTCCCCAGTACTAATGCTACAAATAAAGGTATATAGTGATCTGCCCTTGCCTGAACAATCAGGAGGCACAGACTTATCCTGCAAAATACCAGAAATAAAACAGACCCTTAGCATATGATCGTAACAAGAAAATTCATCAGCAATTTCACATAAGGACCCTTTGGTCATTGTAAAAATTCCTCACCACGCCATGCTCCCGGGGAGCATAACGCCACTTTTCCTAATCCATGACTTAGAATCCGCGTAGTAAGTTTTTGCATCTATTTTTACTTGTTGAGCTTCAAGACCCTCATCAGGGTAAAATATGAAACGTGTAAAGGTAGATTTGAATCCCAAAATCACTTACCACAGTGTTTGAGTCATGTTTTGTTTTCTTGGGACAACTTATCGGACCTCTCAATACTTGACTCTCTCTCCGTGACGGTTGGATCAGCAAGGGCTCGATCTCGGCGCGAATTAGAAACCTCATGCCAGTCTAGGGTGGTTACATCCCAAGTCGGTAGGCGGGGCCAGCGTCAGCTGCTCAGGTTCCCCTGGCGTGTTTGCCGCGCATCAAAATCTCCCGCCCGGTCTTGCGACCCTAATACGGACTCGAGAAAGCAATGAGGAGCTGTTACACCCCCCCCACTTATTCACAGTCAAACCCGTACTAGCCAACTGGAAAAATACCTCTATCTGACCTTAGCAGGGTGCCCAGAGATCTACTCCTTATAAGGGTACCAAACCGTCGGGACCAACTGCAACAAGTAACGGCAGACTCTCGTCCACGATTACACGCCATATTTGTGTGTATAGGTTTTTTTGTAACGCCATCCTCACAGCGTGGCCTATCTCATTGCAGGTTGAGACCAAATTCCTGTATGGCAGAATTTATGGATAATTCATTAACCTTCACTTAACTTCAGTGAAGAACTTCATTTTATAACCAACATCCCCATATTGCTGAAAATATGCTGATGAATTCTCCCAATAGTTCCCAAAACACTAAATTATCCGTTTCCAGCCAGATTCCCACCCCCAAATAGACACCGTCAGGTGCTGCCCCCTATGACCAAACTTTGTTCATAGAACTAGCAACTTTCCCTAGGCATCCATTCGGTGTGACACTCACGCCCAAACATGGCGTCGAATGGCTTCCCTTCTCGAGTTTGGAATCCTGTGTTGAGCTGGTTAAACCCCTAAGTATTTTACATTCTCGTCTGTTCCATGACTACGGGAACACCACGCCATATTTGAGCATCAGTATAGATGTTGCTAAGCGCACTGGTTATTTTATTGCTCGCTTAGTCTGATACTGTGGCGTGCGCCCGCAGCTCACTACATTTCTGACTCACCTGATTTATTGCTTTTCGTAAATACCGCACCTCGCTTCTGCTCCGATGTTATTTTCAAGTCTTAGTCACGAGTTATACGTCGGCGCCCTGTCTATCCCACTGGAGTTCTCCTGAATCCAGTCGCATACCCATTTTTGGGCGTCAGAATACAGTCTTGTTACAACATAAATCTGTCTTAAGAACTAGCTCATGGGTTATTATCGTTTCCTTTTTGCCTTACTGATAGTTAGCTTGGGCTTGCGACCTGGATTACGTTTGGTCGGTACCGGCTCTATCTGAGTTTGCTCTTCAGGAAACTTTTCCATGAGTCTTTCCATGAACCTATTATTTTCGACTGCAGACACTTTCTTTACCTGTGTGATATTCACGCTCTTACCCATCATCTTTCCAGTACTGAGCTGTTTTAGACGGACCGTGAATTTAGATGGAATATCTACCACTAGCCATGGACCAGTGTAGGCGTTCTGCAGCTTCATACTCGTATGTTTTTGGAGTAATCTGTTTATTTTAACGTATACAATGTCACCCAATTTAATATCATGATCTTTAGCCCCCTTATCATGTCTTGTCTTCATCTTCTCTTGAGCCCTCTCCAAACTAATAGCTGCTTGCAAAGCTGCCTTAGACTGAGTATTCACAATATCCAGCAAATGGGCTGTAATAGGACGAATTTCTTCGTCCACATTTAATATTGCCTCCTCCGGCGGCGTCACCGCATTTTTACCGAATACTAGTAAATAAGGAGAATGACCCAAACTGTTAGAATCAGAGATATTTAGGGCAAAAACTACCGCAGCCAAGTATAAATCCCAGTCTCGCTGGTACTTTTGCACATACATTTTTATTGACTGAACCAAACTTTGGTTTTGGCGTTCTACTTGACCCTGTGTAGTAGGTTTCCAGCTACTACTGAATACCTGCTGTATTCCAAAAGCTTTACAAAAAGATGTGAAAGTTACACTACGGAAATTTGAGCCATTATCGCTGAAAAGCTTATTTGGGACTCCCACGACGCACAGAATGTTGTTGAAAAATTCTTGTTTCAAAGTTGTGGCGTCAATAGCATGGGTTGCCCAAGCAAAACAGTACCGACTATATATATCCACTACTACGTGAATATACTTTCGGCCAGCGTTTGACTGTGTTATTGGTCCAATAGTATCAATCATCAGACAGGACATGGGTGCCGGTGCTGGGTCTCTCAGTGCCATTGGTAATTTATATGGATGTTTTGATTTCTTATTCCTTAGACACTGATCACAAGTCCCCACGTAATCAACGATATCTTTTGTCATTAACGGCCAGTAAAATCGTGCACTTACTACGCTCAATAAGCGCACTGACCCTAAATGACCTGCCATAGGTCTATCATGTAACAATTCTAGTACAGGCCGAATACAGGTGCCTGGCAACACTACTTGGTAGAGTCTTGCTGCATCCCTAATTTTCGTGCCTGTAGGCAGTCTGCATAGCATACCCGAATTCACAAAAAACTGATCATGTGTGAGTAAAATCTGTCTAGCCTTCGCCGCATCCTTAGGCAGCGTTTTGGAGCCAATGTAGTCCAATATACCAGAACAGAACTCGTCTTCCCATTGGGCTTGTATAAATTCGTCCTGAGACAGAGGCATCCCCAGTTTTTCTTGTAAGTCACCGAAAAATGCTCTGTCAACTTTAGGTACTTCATTAGCTAACGCCTTTCTTTTAGCCACAGCCCTACTTGGTTGGGCGTGCGACTTGGCTATCCCTGATTTATTCACTGTTTTTGTTTTAAATTTCGGGGTTCTTATTTTAGCTGCTATTTTCCTGTCTTCCCTCAATTTCTCAGATATTGCAGTTTTCTGCTTAGTAGATTCCCTTGTCTGTGCCACGTTTATAGTATAAAACGATTCTTTCTTACCAGCAGGGCGTCCAAATCTCTGAAAAACCGGTTCCAACACAGCTACCTTCTCATTACATGAATCCCCACATACAGAAACACTGGCCAAATGATGAACTGTCTCCTGTCTCCCTGAATTGATGTCAATAAAAGGTATCGTTGTGTCAGTAAGTGTCTCTACTAACACTGATCTTACTAATGCATCTTTTACTCTGGGATAGGGGGTTCCACCTTTCCATCCCTTGAGAATAGGCCTATTACGGATTTTCAAGATGGGATAATTCTCGCAACAGTCCTCCTCATTGAATGGTTTGACCACGTCTATAGGATTGAAAGTCACGCCCTTTTTCTTTGGGGCGTCCAATCTCTCCTTTTGCTCCTTTATCGAGAGAGGGTAATCTTGTCTACTTAATGAATCTGGGACCAGATTTAATTTACCTGCTACAAATTTAATCTCATAGTCGTACTCCATTATCTCTTCTAAAGAGCGGTACATTCTTCCAGATAGGTCGCGTTTAGAATTTAGAGCCAACAGGGCCGCATGATCGGTGTATATAGTACATCTATTTCCTAAGAGATAGTGTCTAAACTTCCTTAATGCGAATTTAATTCCAAGTAATTCCCTGTCAGTAGTTGAATATCTCGATTCACATGGCGTTAACGCCCTACCTGCAAAGGCTACTGGTCTAAAATTTCCCTCATTATCCTTTTGACTGATGCACGCCCCAAGCGCAGTGGACGAGGCGTCACTTGCGAGCTCGAATGGCTTCTTATAGTCTGGATAATGTAGTAAAACCTCTGTACAAATAGTTTTCTTAATTTTATCAAAAGCTTTCTGACAATTCTCGTCCCATTTAAAGTCCACACTCTTCTTTGTTAAGTGATAGAGTGGTCCCATTATGTTTGAGAAGTCAGGAATAAACGACCTATAGTAATTAGCCAGCCCATTAAACGCCCTTACTTGCTTAGGCGTCTTTGGCACTGGATAAGTTTCTATGGCTTCTACCTTATCTTGGTTAGGTTGTAAGCCTCTGGAAGTAATTTTGAATCCTAAGAACGGAACTGAGTCCAAGCCAAAAAAACATTTCTCCCTTTTGAATTTAATATTGACTCGTCGGAATGCGTCAAATACCTGCGTCAGGTGTTCCATGTGTAACTTCCACGTTTTACTGGCTATCAAAATATCATCTACATATGGCAATGCAGATGGCACTGACGCCAAAACGTTATCAATAACAGCATGGAAAGCCTTGGGCGATGTTTTCAATCCCATCGGCATACACTTATAAACATAAATTCCGTCACACGTGCTTATGGCTGTGTGTTTTCTGTCTCTATCTCTAATTTTAATTTGGTGAAAGCCACTTTGAGCATCCATCTTGGAAAAGTATTTGCCTTCTAATTCACCGACAGCCTCAATAGTTTCTTCAGCACTAGGGAAAGTTCTGGCCTGGTCCTTTATCATAGAATTCAGCAACCTAAAGTCCGCGACAATTCGCCAGGCTTTGGCGGCGTCAGGACCGGTTGCCTTCTGCACCAGAAATGCTGGTGACGCAAATTCAACGATTTCGTCCGTTTTCTCTAAAACTCCCTGGTCCACTTGTTCCTTCAACAATTTTCTCATAACCTCTTTCATTTTAGGATTTAGTCTGTAAGGGTGCATTGCTTTAGGCTCATAGTTCTTTTTCAAATCGATTCTATGTTCATAACCATTGGCACTACCTATTTTCATATCCTTCCCAACAAAAACATCCTCCCTTTCTTCTAGAAATTGGATAATGTCGTCCCTCTGTTGAGAGTCTAGATTTATGCCCAATTTATATTGTCTGTTTTCAAAATATTCCCCTTCGGTCGATTTTCCAGTTACTATGTCCAGTCTGTCTGATTTTAAATCTGAAACATAGTCAGTAGGTGTGTCACTGTCTGAAAAACTCCTAAGTCGATCTGTGTTATTTTCCACTATATTGTCATTTTCCAATTTCGTCAATTCCTTAGACCCCTTCCCATTGGAGTCATTCGTGTCCTTGTCATGGTCCATCGGAGCAAAGTCATCTTCATCTGCTACAGTATACAAACCGAGTATTGAACCCTTTTTTACACTGTACCAAGCCGTACTTGAGTTATATACACAAATTCTGATCTTATTGCTTTGGGCGTCCGGCTTTACTAACGCCCTTTTTACCAAATACGGGACTGGTACCTGTCTCTTGGCATTATCTGTGACTCCCACTGTATCAGAGATATCTTCAGGAGCCACTACTGAATTTGTGAAATAGAATTCCGAGCTAGGTGGGATTTTAAAATTTCTGTCTGATCTTATGGCATAAACTCCATTCCGATCTAAATTGAAGTTTATCTGAGCTCGAAACCTTCTCATGAAATCAACCCCCATTATCAGAGGGCAAGTTAAATTTGGTACCACATCAAACCAATGTCTAAAAGTACGCCCATACATAGTTAATCTCAGACGCACTTTAAAGTCTATTTGGCGGGAAGAATTATCAGCCATGAAGATTCTTTTCCTGAATTTCCGGATAGGGATGTCCCCAATTTGTGCAATTATACCTTTAAACAAAGTCTCACTAACACATGTGCAAGTCGCCCCAGTATCAACCAAAAAGGGAATATTGGTAAACTTACCCACGGTAGCACGCACAAATCCGTCCTTCACTGGCAGTCTGATTCTGTCTACACGCTCGTTTTCCTCCTGAAAAAGAGTGACTAGATCATAAGAGTCACCCTCCACATTGTAAAAACCTTCAGCGGGGTCCACAGAATTCTCACTAGGGATTACACGCCCTTTACCATCTACTCTAGACAACCTCCCAACTCTATTCTTTCCCGCCGTGCGTCTTCGGCGCAATGACGTTCTATTCTTCATCATTGTTTACATTGGTTTTCTTCCTGCTTGGAGCAGGCGTGAGTTCGCACTTGGCAAGTTTTTGCTTGCGCTTTTCTGAAGTGGTGGCACCTTCATGGCCCGATTCCTCTGCCTCTGTCTGCGTTTCAGCACCTGAACTCGGCTGACTCTTTGGCTTAGGCTTAAACCACTTCTTCTTGGGGATACTTGATGTTCCACAATTTCCACACATATGAGTACCTGCCTTGGGCGTCACTGACTCTACACTGCTGTCTCTCTTTATGAATTTCTTTGTAAAAGGCTTTTTGAAACTCTTCTTCTTGAAAGACACCTTCTTGTCTTCGTCGTCAGTAGTTTCCCCAGCTGCCATGTTCTTTAACAAGTTGATTACCGCCGTAGTAGAGCCCTGGTGCTCTTCCTCTTTAGCCTCATCACTAACAGCATGGCGATTCGCCGCCTCCATGGCCTCATCCAAGGTCTTTGGATTATCGGCCATGACTCTCTTTGACAAACTGGGCTTCAGATTTGTTATGTAAAACTTCATCTGTGTCTTGTCATCGACACCAGATTTAGCCAAAAGCAGATCCATTTCGGCATCATACTCTTGTAGTGATTCATCTTTGCCCTGTCTACGGCTGCTGTAATCCATCATGCGTTCGTGATAGGACAGCTTCTTAAACTTTTCCAAAAATTTTCTCTTGAAGGTCTCAAATCCTGACGTAGGATTCCTCGACCTATACTGTTTATAGAAGTCTAGGGGCTTACCCTTCAAAAACTTCTTAATTCCCTGTGCTTTTAATGAGCTAGACGCCCCCAAGGAATCAGTATATTCTTCATAGTCGGCCAAGAACTGCGCCGCCGACATTAACGTCGTTGGCGCTGAAAATTTCTCGGCGGTGCTGCCAGTGTTTTGGCGACTGACGCACTATCTTTTGTCACCTGTTTCACCGCCCTGTTGCTGACCATTCTGAGGTGGTTTTTGCTGTCTTTTTCGTCATCTGACGATGACGAATCCGTCAGCCAATCATCCTCCCATTCATCTGAATTGTCATCCATCTGTTTTTTCTGGCGTGACCTTCTGTGTGCTCCCATGGGCATCTGTCTCGAATGCCTGACTCTGCCCCTTTTGAACTCGTCATCGCCAGGGTCTGCCATCTCCCATTGGCGTTGTACAAGGTAATCATTGTTCTGACGCCCCACAGATCCTATTTGCCCATGTGTGTTGTAACCTGGACCTTCTTCCACATGTACTCGTGTGGGCCTCGGCCTTATTGGGCTTATTCCCTGTACTGGGAAAGGATCTCTGGAACTCTCTCGTCCTATTGACTGCTGTGGGACATACACACTGTGCCTACTCACGCTTTGATAACCATCCAATTTAAGAGGCGCCGTTGGCCTTGGAATTTCTCGTCCCAGGTCTCTATTATACGCCGGCGGTGGCGTGTTTTGAGGGATATCCAACCTGTTATTTAATCCCCTTATTGATGGGGCTGGAGGCATAGCTGTTTTGTAAATGCTACCATATGAATCATTTATGTCAAAGTGATGACCTGTATCTTCACATGGGAACTGTTGTGGCCACGGCAATTCACTCTGGATTGTCTGAGTTGGCCTATCCATAGTGGGCACTTTTGGCGTAGGTTGGTGCACTGCCTGAACTTCCAATAGTCTGTTTCTTATCTGCAGCTTTCTTATCACTTCCCTAAGTTCGTTCACCTCCTGCCTATGGTCTATCTCCATCCTATCTAGTTCCATTGTACAGGTATGCACCAGTTCATCACTTTTGTACCTGCACATGTCTAACTCTTGCCGCACAACATTGTTCTGAGTTTCCAAGTCAATCCGGTCCTCTCTGAACTGTTGCAATTCACATTCCAGATCTTGAGCTCTTTTCTGCTCAAACAGAATCAGCTCATCCCTCCTCTTTAGTTCCTGGATGTACTTTCTTTGAGGATCCATTTGTGGCACTGCACCTGTTCCTTCCAGGTGCATTGTGGCGAATGTTCTGAATCTGTCTGCTGCAGATTTTGCCTCAGGCACACCACCGGTCGCACCTAATGCTTCAGAACCCCTACCTTCACTATCCTCTTTGGACGCCATTATGTTTTCATAAGTCCTAGCAGGCCTGTTTACCTTCAGGGTACCATCACCATTCACATTAGAGAGACTCCAATCTGAGAATGAAGATAGATCCAACCGATCACCTTCCCTATTGTTCTTGGTTTGTGGTACAGTCAAGTGAATCTGTTGGTTTCCCTCACTCTCATAGCCCCTTCTATTGGGATCCTCCCTGAACTGTTCTCTGCCAGTAGTGTGATGTTTTCCTGGCGTCAGCACTGACTTATACTTTGATCCCGACAGCGTGGACTTCTCAGAATCCCCATCGTCGTCATCAGGACCTTCCTTTAGGGGACCTACGGCACCAAAGCCCCCTGCCAGCTCATTGTCTCTTTGCCAGTGCCTTAATTCCTCCAACTCCGGATATTGTACTTTGGTAGGAGTACCCAAAATATCCACAGCTAGCGCCCCTTCATCCCCTTCTGTCTTGACTTTCTTTTCTGCAATTGGGGTTGAAGTAGAGGGTTGGACGCCCTCAGCCGTTGATGTTGACGGTTGGGCGCCCTGACGCAATGCTCTTACTTGGTTGTGAAGGAGTGGTTGCTCTTGAACTTCAGTCTCCTCGTCCGCTTGACCACGGGGAAGCTGAACTTTAGCCAAATAGTTTCCCCCACTCCTTAGACGTTTCCAGACATCAGAAAACATGTACCCCGGCCTAGGCTTCCTTGGGGCCCTTGTCTTCCGGGTTCCCATGATGGACATTCATGGTTCCCCCAAGTCCTCCAGGCTATACATATACACTACACATATGAGATCGATGGTAATGATCTCACTTTCCCATCCCCTGGACTCGGCACAACTTGATTGTTTTTAAGCTTTGATATCAATCCAGAGATGCACTGTGTAGTTGGATGTCTGTCTATCTTTCAGTCACTCAATGTAGGAGTCTGTTGTATCTTCCTCCTACATGACTGCTGCTTACTCCTCTCAGGTCTCCTTACACCCAGAGAAAGCTGGCTTGCTTTCCCCAGGTGGGCTATTTTTAGCCTCCCTGACTGGAGCTTCTCTACTCACCAGGTAGTGGAAGGGTTTGCTCAATTTCAGCAAACTTTCCACCCCTTAAGTTAGGGGATAATTCGTGTATAAATACACAATTAACCACGATCTTAATTGGCTTCTCCACCAGTTATATAATACTGTGTGTCCCCAGTATTAATACTACAAATAAAGGTAATAGTCAATAGACTATCCTATAGTTTAAATTTTGAATAGATTCGGTGAGAGAGAAGAAGTGCAGACACGGCGACTGTAATATTATAAGTGAGTAGAGGCGAGCTCCCTCAATGTATTTATTCCAAGGTTCTAGTGCTGCCCGCGTGGACGCAGCCACGCCCCAGGCCTCCCGAGCCTTCCCAGAAACCCACTACTGTAACAGTATCCAATGACACTAGGGCCCAATGATTCTAGGTGCCGCTTTTGCATATTTTCAGACTTCAAGGCCCACCCCTCCTCAGATGCTAGAGGCCACTGACATTCAGGCACTGACCATTGACCACTAGGGACTATCTACAATAATTACAATGAAACCGTCAAATAAGTACTCCCATCTATTGTCTGAAATATTTGCTTGTAAATGACAGGGCTTAGTATCTGACCTGTTGCAAAAATGAATTTGAGTATTGTGGGAGGTGTTTGCAATTCAGTTTAGCGATCTTGTGATGACTATCCTAATTGTAAGAATTTATTTATCCAGAATGAACTCCGACTGTCCAGACCATTTAGCAGTCCAAATGCTATGGCCCACCGACCATCAGATGCTGAGGCCCAAACATCACAGATGTTACAGCCCACCCACAATCAGCTGTGTACCCTAGCACCAGATGTGGGGTGGGTCCTGGCACCTGGATGCATGGCCTAGCATCAGGGCCCTAGCGTCGTTGGGCCCTAATGTCTGGATCCCAATAAGGAGCATGCTCATGGGATTAATTCAACTAGGAATAGCCATGGTTTCCAGCTACTGGAAGCACTTTCACCACAGCAAATCGTTATCCAGGAACATATGTCTTACAATTAACTTCTAATCCAGAGGGAACAACTTAATCAAATTTAATAATGCAATTTATTGTGTTGCAGTTCATTTGCTTAGAATGTAAATTTAGAATTATATCACTCCAAACAATGTTTTTGTTCATCAGTCCTGATTGTGTATCGCCAACAGTTGGCAATACACTTTGCTTTTATTGGCCAAATGTCGGGAGTAATGTACGGCCTCCCAACACTTGTAGCTATCGGCGACAGGTGCCAATGATTTTGAACATGTTTGAATTTACATGTGCATCACCTACCTGTCGGCACTTGTAACAGCCAATGTAGAGGCATTGCCGATACTCAGGACCGATGGCGACGATACTTGGTTGAATCGCTACCTAAGGAACTTTTGTCAACATTTGCCATCGAAAAGTTTTGGTGATTGGCAGTGAGTCAATTACAGGAATATTAATCATTTTGATATTTTTTCACACTTTGGCTTCGCTCTATATATACTTATCAGGGAAATCTACTTTAATTCCGTAACCATATGATAACATCAATTTATAAGGACTTGTTCAAGCACTTATTCCAATAGTTAAAAGTAGCAAAACACAATACATAATGCAATCTTGACGTATGCTATGCTTGGTACCCATCAGATAGTGAATACCTACCATCTACTTCACTGAGATGTTCAGGCTGCAAAATATATGTCGGGTTCTGTCAATTAATGCAATAACAAGAAAGACCTACAATTTGAACTTAAAGAAAATATTTATCCATTTAATGTTTATCTTTCCTCTCTCTGCCCACTTTCTTCACTCTGCCGACTTTCTCATGAACGAAAAGGACATAATCGTGTTGAGATTACTGAATATTTGTATAAGATCTTTATAAGAATACCTTAATCCACTGAAGATGCTTGGTGGTTTCTGGTTTCCATAGGCAGAGTTTGCATTCCACCCGTTTTGGTTCGGCCCGAGCATCAGAAAGAGAGATCCAGAAAGATTCCTGGGGTTGACACTTGCATTGAAGCCTCAGAAACATCCCATAGGTTTGACTGACATTAATCATTTTCAGAATATTGTTGATGCCTCCTTCAATCTGATCCAAAATAGTTGAACATGCTTTGAAGTCATCTGTCTCAGGCATTCTGACCCCCACCGAAATGGCTGATGTCCCTCCGCATACAACTTCTGCGACTTGTACTTTGATCTGGTTGGCTCCTGCAGTGACTTCGTATTTTGCACCATTGCAGTAGACCGTCCCTATTGTCTTCCATCCCTTCTCTGTCACTAGGTATGAAATGAGTTTACTGGTGAGACCAACTGGTATGAAGGTCTCTTGTGCTTCATAGCCATCATCTGTTGTCAGTTTTCTGTCAGTGGGTATAAAGTATACCCGTGGGGCTTGGTCAGAAATCCATCGAGCTGACTCTTCCATCTTTTGCATTAAAGATGGAATCAGGAACCATGGTTGTTCTTGCTGTGCTTGATCAATCCATGGATGTAAGATAAAAAATCTCTGCATGATTTGAATGACCTTGTTCGTATGGGGATGCCATAATTCTTTAGCTAGGCTACCATGCAGTTTACCCTTCGACTCTAAAGCATATGCATACTTGTCTTCCTTTATTTCCAAGGGACATATAACCTTTCGGATTTCTTTTATTAACCACAGTGGGTCAGTGATTATCAAATCAGTTTCCAGTTCATTGAAGAAAATCAGTTCCCGCTGGTCATGAAAATACTCTAGGACTTTTTTGAGTGATTCTTCATTCTCAGTGTACCCATCTTCTGTGATCTTCTTCAATGCACTAGCCAGGGTATGGGTGCGTTCCTGCTGTAGAACGTCACGGATCCACAACCATCTCACTGGGAGTTCTACTTCAAAGTGCTTCAGGACTTCTTGTAGAGTTTGTGTCAAATCATCATAGTCTCTGGGTGTCTTACTTGAGTACTTCAAATACTTGAGAATATTTATTGACACATTGTTGTCAGAGATGAATTTTCTGATAAAGGTTTTTATTTCTTTTAATCTCCGGTCTGCCAGCTTTGTAAACAGATAAAGAATTATTATAAATAGCTAATTGGGGGGTACAAGACTTTATAAATGTAAACAAAGACACTTATTTCAATTGCAATTTCGATGCCAGACCTTTTTGATTTATGAAAAATCCTATTATGAGATAAATTGAAGCTATAATTTTCACATTTCTTAACTGAAAGTATTCAATCTAATGTTAAATGTTGAAAATTTACCTTCATGTCTATTAAATCTGCTTTCGTTGCAACAACAAGCAAAAGTGGAAGCGATGTATTTCCGTCTTTTTGAATAGATGATCTAACCAGAATCGATTTTAAGAAGAATTGAAGGAACTCTAGAAAGACATTAATGAAAATTTTAAGTATAACAAAACTTGAAGAGACCAATAACATTATTATTTGTGTACATCACAAATGTTTTGAATGTAAGCGAATTATGGGCGCTATATTGCATATGGCACACTAATCCCCTTTTCACCCTAAAGAAAATTCCCAGGCACACCCTCCTAACCACCCACCCTCCCAACCATCAAAGAGCATCAGGCTACGGTGATGGCGGCTGTTTATTATGTATATTAGTTCTTTTAAAGAATAATTATGTTGTTAACAATTGGTATGAAAGTGATGCCCAAGAAATAACCGATGTGTGTAGATAAAGCTATCTTTTTTGTATGGATTGAAATATTTTAAATCATAAGTAATGATTACCACTCTGAGGGCGATAAGCATCAGCCAAAGTAGGGCAACCGTATATATATGGGTCTTGGGAAATGATAAATGCCAGGTATATCTGAATATATTTAGTATTGCATTGTGCTAAACTGCAGTTTATTTTTCAGCTCATTTTTGTCCTAAATGTGGGTTATTTGAGAGGATTGGTGGAGGCGAACTGTACATTTTCTAAGGATCTGACCCAAATAGTGGCACAGCAGATGAGATCTTTCTTCAGAATGGAAATGGTAGATATGCAATTTCTTTGTTATGGTTCCAAGGGGAGAGAACATACAAGTGGATAGCATTGCATTTGTCGATGGGGGGATAATTACAATAATGCCATGAACCTTTTGTTTTAGAAAAAAGGATATCTGTTGGAAATCGGATAAAAAGGTTTGCTGAGAACAAATCTGTGTTATGGGTATGATCTTCTTCAAAAGAGGAAAAGATTGAGAGCACCGTTGATATCTATTGGCACTATTTGATGCAACAACCACTGATGGAAAAGTATGAATAAAATCAATAGTCCAAACCCCCCTTTAATACTTTACCAGAACTAGAACTGACATTACAATATTATGAAAATAAATGTACCTTTTTCTGTTTTAGGCTGCATGCTGCATGGCATCTCATCATCTGGCTGCGCTACTTCATCATCTAATTCATGTGACAGGTCTGTCACCAGTATGTAGAGGGTTTTTGGGGTGATGAATAATTGATGGATGGTGTAAAACACAGCCTGCAAACAATCAGTAGTTGGAGTTTTGACACTGATTAATGGCTACATGTCACTGGTATGTAGAGGGTGTAAATAAAGATCAATATTGCACTGAATTAGGTTTAGAAGTATGTTTGTATTTGAAATTATTGCTCGCATTTTAAAAAATGTAATGACAAAAACTCATAACAAATTTATCCCAGAAAATTCTAGAGAGAAATTTCCCTGATAAAGGGTGCAACAGCTTTAATATCATAACCATTCTTAACAAAACGTTTATTTATGAAGAGGCAGCTAAGAGTTCATTAATCATTTATTTATCATAATTATTTAATTTTTAAAACTTTTGATATTCATTATCAGAGGCTATAAATGGTCATAACTATTATATGAGATAAATTGAAAAATCCAATAATTGAATAATCCTAATAATCCAGTCATTTATTGGTTGATGACTGGTTTATTGGGTTTCAGGATGGATTGTGAATCTGTGAACATGAAATATTTTCATTTTCATTCCTCTATTGTTCTCCTCTGTTGTTTGTTTAGCTGTTTAGAGGTCGAGTTGACTGTTTACATTACTTTGTCTACAATGTCATTGAAATGCATACAAACACATGATGCACAATTTTTGCTTGTAGTGGGATGCACGACTCTGGTGATGATGTGCCATGATTCATTCAGCAATGGACCAATTGTCATTGCATGGATAGATAGATCCTTACCGCGCAGGGACACAACATTCAGCAAGCTGAGTGCCAGGACAGTAGTTCTAGGACGGTGTGCATTTGCACCAATTACACCAGGTAAACCGGATCTTCCCCATCTGTCAGAGCTTTAGTTTTTACTAGATATGTGGTTGTTAAGATGGAATGCGCTTTCTTGGGTCTTGAATGGATTTGCATTTAGGTACCATTTCATAAAAGTAAATATTTTAAAGCTAGCTGGTTATCATCTTTTGCATGTGATTCTGTTGTATCATTCTTGCCAGTTTCCGCCATTCTTGCCAGTTTTAATAAGAGTATAATCAAATATCTTGGAAGACCTGGACGTCACCTTTCAGATGCGTGTCTCCTTTGTGTAAACCTTTCTTGTATAAATAAAAAATGCTTTGAATTGAATTTAATGAAATTGAAATCCTTCTGCGAGAAAAACACAGATCTTCCAGGTCACCCTATGTAAAATGACTGATTTATACTTGATAAGTTTGGTTGATGTAATAGTTGGTACAGGTGTGGCTATGCACTTTATTCTTACACAATTCAATACTCTTTTCGAGTTTAGCAATTAAACCTATATTAAACCTTTTAATTTTCGTTCTACCACTCTTTCAACATCATATACTTTCATGTAAGTAAGTATGTATTATTTACCAAAACCTTTTCAATTCAATTCAATTAAAGAATTCGTTATTGCTTTGATCTTGAATTATGTTACAGAGTTTCAATAACGTGAACATGAAATAAATCATGCTGAGTAAAATATCAGTAAACATAAACAGTGTAACCAAAGGAAATCCTCAATATCGGTTTCGGTAACAGGTATATAGAGCATTGTTATAAAAATATAAATATAAATACACTCTGGATTCACAGGTATAGAGATACCCAGGGTAGGTTTAGGTACTAAAGCAAGTTACCTTTCTCATCCACCTGAGTATCTCGATACAAATAGAGCATACGTCATGATACTTGACAAGCTGTCTGTCACTGAAACAGTCCAGGGCCCCCCAAGAAACATACGAATCTAGGGCCCCACAGGGGCCCCCTAGTCACCATCCTGACACTCCAATCTACATGGGGGTGTTGGGGTCCAGATTTTCACCCAATCCCACAAATATCCATATAGGGTCCCAATTAAAGGTACATGGGGGTCCACGTGGCCACCCCACTACAAAATCATTTTTTAATTTTAAATAAAGTTGTTCATAATTTTCAAGGAGCCAAATACGTTTATATTATGTTCTAACTTCATTTCAAGACTATTTCATAACATTTCAATTCTTATGTTTATACTAAGGGCCGCGGGCCCCCACCACAGTTGCCACACAATCACTGGGGCCCCAGCTCATATGTAACCTATTAGGTCAACTCCACAGTGGCTCTATCTATACTCGTAATCATAAACCTTAATATCTGGGGCTACCATATATGTAAGATGGGCTGTTTATTTATATCCCTTTATATTTATTATCTATCAACAAGGCTCATTAAAAAAAATACACAAAGAGCCATCCTTTCTATCAATGGTCTTTGTGGGGCCACCTGATATACGATAGTATGCTTTTTACTATTACTCCTTTAGATTTATAAGATATGAACCATAATTTTATTTAAATCAATACATGTAGGTTAATTAGATAGCTGCGGGGGTCCCCATTTTCGTGGGGGTCCCGTGGGCACTGTCACCAGATGATCTGTGTGTTGGTGTGCCAAGTATCTTGACATAACTGGTTTTACATGTATGGAGACACCCAGGGAAGGGCTAGGCACTAAAAGTAATACAAGTTACCTTTTCCATCCACCTGAGTATTTCAGTACTATAGCAAGAATAGCATAGTATCGCGTATGAGGGGGGCTATATTCTCCGAGTATGGCCGAAAACTACGAGGCCGTACACCGAGTTGTTTTTTCGGCCATACGAGGAGAATATAGGCCGTCGAAGACGCGATACTGTGCTATTCTTGCTTTTATTCTATGATTCTTAACTTAAAACAACTTTATTTGCATTAATTTCATCAAACTTTGTTGTCCCCCAAGTCTCGAATGGTTGTGACGTCACTGTACAATACAAGGAATTTATATTATCCACCTTGTGAGCGGCAAGTATATCGATTATATTGTACGCTCACGGCCAAATCATGGAATGAAATACAGGTACAGTCACCACTAACATATAAAGTGAAATATGATAGTCTCTTGGAAATAATTTTATTAGGATAAGATGATTTCAGTATTGATCAGAATAATGCCAGTACAGGTGATAAATGGGGTTCATGTGTTCCTGAGGAGCAGTATGAATTATTAAGAAGCAAAGGACATTATGAATTATCTAGGCTCAAAAGGGGACAAGAGTTTGTCCGTGTACTTTTGGAAAGTTTGTTTGTCCTCTTTTTTTGCGTGCTTCAACACTGAGTTCATACCTTTATTGACATTTATAAATCATACAATTATTGATTTTGGACAATTTTGAATTTGAAACTACAAGATTCTTTCTACCCTTGGCATGGCTCCTCGTGGACAGATGTCTGTCATCTATATCATCTGGATTTTGGAATAGGTAAAAAGCCAAATGAAGTATATGTTTTTATATTCAACAGTTTGTGCTCAAGGTCAACATTCTTGAATTTCGATTTGTTAAATATGAGTGCCCTGTTCTGCTGAGATTGCAATTTCTGAAGTATGAATTTAGGAGGTGAATCATGAATGAAATCGCTAAAGTCAAATTTGGAAGAATGGCCATTTTATACATGTCATGCTTGGCCTTGGTTGTTAAAGTTTCTCGTCCTGTATAGCAGACGAATTTTGGCTGAGACCAGTTTTAGGGTATTTTTCATATGATGCTTAAAAGTTAATAAATCATCAAGAGTAAAGCCAAGGTATTTATCATTATGTATCTGCTCAAGAGTTGAATTGCCTAGTTATAGATTTTTAGTTTAGTTAATAGAAGTTTTTAGTTTTTTTCTTTGTGGGGTACCACAATGCAAATGATGTGTTAAGCGACAACTTGTTTACTCTACACCAAGTGTAAACATTATTCAGATCGTGCTGAAGGTTGTCATATAGGCTGTCAATATTTTTATTATTAAAGAATAGAACCGTGTCATCTGCATATTGCTGTATAGGCATGTCCTACCACAGAATGGAGGATATTAATATAGATTGTGAATAATATCGGTCCAAGCATTGTACCTTGAGGCATTCCATAGGTGACTGTACCCTCCTTTGAGTTTAACCCATTTAGCTGTGCTATTTGTTTTCTATTTGATAAGTAATTTGTGAACCAGAGTTGTTCCATACCCCGTATTCCATATGCTGCCTATTTATCTAAAAGAATCTGGTAGTTTACAGTGTCTTTTAGCTGGTGTTAATTTAAGTTAATACTTATATTTGTGAGAAACCAACTTGCCTTAATAGAAGAAGGTATGGTAGGTCTATGATATAACTGCAGTAACACGTAACAATTTCGGGTGACAGTTCAAACACTGCTGCATATTTTGAATATCTTATCCCCTACACAAGCATGAAAATTCATGTTACTGCTCAAATACTCACTTGTCCTGCAAAGTCCCAAAATTGTATGTACACATTTGGTCTCAGCTTCAGTTGTAACATATCTCCCCACGACATCTTTGCGTTGTTTTGAAGCTTATTGGTTAGGGTTGGAAATTACAACATGAATCGATGTAGAATACATTAAAAGTTGATAATGATTTCATTGATAACCACTTCTGATAATATATCATGAAACAAGTAAGTTCTGAATATTCAAAATACAGAAGTTGGGAGTGCCCAGAATCATTCATGTTATAACATATGATTCTAAAGAAGACGTACTGGATAAACAAGTAAAAATTACTAGTCAAGTCATTTATACTACGACTGAATGGGTTGCTCACTTTGAGCGGGAAGAATACGCCCATTTAATAGTTTGTTCATTTCTGTACGCGTTGAATAAAGAGCGTGTGGCCGCCGATGTAAAAACGTTTTTGATTGGTCAGTAATGGTCGATATGGTGACGTCATCGCTGCGTCGACCAATCAGAGACGAGCTTACTCCATGATTCGGCATGATCAAAACTAAAGATGGCCACACGTCTTGGACATGCAGCCAGCCTGTAAGTGTAAGATTGGCCTTTTTTTTAATATTTCCAAGTCGTAGTATAAAGAAAGAACTGTACTTAAGGTTGGAACTACTTGTGTAATTCAATGGCTCTTGTTAAAACTTTCTTTTGTATCCAACGCGCGACCTGCGGCCGCTTGTTGGATACAAAAGAAAGTTTTAACTCGAGCCATTGAATCACACTTGTAGTTCCAACCTTGCGTACAGTTCTATCTAAATCCCCCATACAATCATTGATACTAAAAAAGAACTATAGGGCAGATATTCATGTCATATAAAAAAAAGAACTATAGGATAAACAAGAAAATAAGAAAATATACTTCTGAAGGCGAATCGATTCTCTCCAAAGATTCTGCAAGAGCTTTCCATGATTCTTTCTCTTGGGCATTTTCTGCAAGCAGAGAACAGCAATAAATAAAAATAAATTCTCTGACTCTTTATCATACCATGATGAAGGTTCTCCCTGAAAAACCAAACTGTTGGAATCACAACGTCATACCAACAACTGAATGATAAAAACGATTTCGCTAAAATTGCTGACTTTCTAGTTTTGGTGTTCTAGCAATTTTATACAACCTTTAGGATTTTATGCTCATTAACAATATATAGTTATGCCCGCACTTTACAAAGAACTAATACTTATACATTCTAAACCCAACCTTAGCTCCTACACAAAACCCCTAGTCAACCCAAGTCAACACCCGCATAAGGCATACATGGGAAAAAGAGATCCAATTACCATGATCTGAAATGTACAACCTTCAAGTGTGCTTTCTGTACTAATTTAATCTTGGAAAATAAATATTTTATTATTATTATCATTACAAGTTAAACGGTTCTGAGATCTTCCCCTAGCCCCTTCAAAATCAGTCTTGGACTACATTTCTCCACACTGGAAAAACAGTTGTCAATGACGCAGAAAAGGAATGTGCTTAACTAATGAAATTACGTTATATTATTGCATCTGCGAGCCCGGCTGACAAACCATAAATCATGATCTTTTATGTTCACTTAAAGCACCCAAACAAATAGTTAAACCCATCGTAGAGAAACATACCTTACATGCTTTTAGAGCTCTTTTTCTTCGCATTCCAAATTTCTACCTCATGTTGATATATTTTATTGGGAAATAGCCACACCTCCCGGTTGTCCTAATCGACAAAGGCCTAATTTTACCTGGCGAAACTCTCAATTTCAATCTTACTGAAAATTCTGTGCTTTCTCAGATTTCTCAGCATCAAATGGATAGTTTTGTTTAGCGATGGAAGTAGTTCCCATATTAATATGCTGCATGGTGCCTGACAACTAATTATTTTTCATTGATATTTTATTATCAAAATAATTTGTTATCATTTAATAATTACAGGCTCTGTAGTTTGGGTTTAAAACAGATTTAGTTTCATGAATAGCTTTTCTAGTTATCCCTTTTTTACTAACTTATCATTATATATCATTATTTTCACTTTTTCACCTTCAGCTTAAGATTCTACTTTTAATTTTTATCAAATATGATATAAAACTGCGGAAACTTAAGGGCACATTCTGGGACATTTGTGTGAATCAGCTAATGGAGCAATGCATAAATCAATGATTACTAAATAAACTTGCCTTCGTCTAAGGACCACTGTCCAGTAACCTTTGATGCCACATTTACAACTTTGACATCAGCAAGGTTGGTGCTGTAGTGCTCTTCTGTAAACCTTTTACCAAGTAAAGAGTTTAACAACGAAGTTTTTCCAACAGAGCAGCGACCAAGAACGACAACTCTGGGCCGGCAGGTCTTCAAAGTTTCCTCTTGCAGGGCCTTTTGCATTGATCCTAAGGGTAGATAGACAACCTCATGAGTATTTGCTTTTAGAATACTTTCGAGAATATAGCTATTTAGGCTCTACTTTGAAAGCTGCAGTATGGTGATGCAGTTTGGTTGATCCAAACTGCACACATGATGAATACAGCTTCTATCATTACATGTGACACAATGACGCAATTTGGTTGGTGCAGAGTAGGCCTGACTTAAAAATAATGTTGTCTATAGCTGTCAACACATTGTAGTGTATTGAGCCTCATTAAACTAAAGTTAAGGTAAACAAGTAACATCAACATTTTTACAATTTTACCAATAACCGTTACTGTTTTTATAATATTATCATTTTAAATAAACGATTAATTTTGCTCATAATAACAAGCCCAATAACTGAACACATTTTTATGGATGAGTCATTTTGTGTGTCTCACTTGAGAGTGTGACAACATCGCCATCTTTGACGTCATACAGTGACTGCGCATGGGCGACCTAAACAGCAACAAGATGATGTGCATGACAACCCCTGCGACGATTAATTTCTTTCATTAAAACTGTTGCACATGAACAAATTTGGGGATATTTTTTGGGGGGATACTTTTTTTAAGTGAGTAAATAGTTGCAACTTTTTCTAGAACCCTGCGACGCCATGTCATTGAGCATGCGCAGACCGATCCGCAACACTTGGATCTAAAGGTAAGGAAGGGGACGGCGGGAGGCTGGGAAGGATCTAATCTTACACATGCACCATGAATCACCTTGGCATGATTTGGGGGCAGAGGTCAGTCCAATAAGAGAAGTGTTAGGGCAGCAGAATATTTCTTGGGAATGAATTGGTGTTTTGTTTGGTGAAGTGTTTTGCTGAGTATAAATAAAGCTGGAGGAAAAGCCTTCAGTCACTCTTGCCTGGGCCAAACATGACAAACTTCAATGAGCTCTGACTTCTTCTCTACCAACTCAATACAACACCAAACCTATGGGCAAATGCACCTAGATTCCTAAAAAATCAGACATGGACCCTAACATCTGAAGATGGAGGGGCAATAATGTTTGAAATTTGTGCCTTAATGCCCATAGTACTGAATAGACTATGCCGGGTAGGATCTATGACCCTAATCATGAATCAATAACAAATCCATAATACAGAAACAATTATTATATTTCTGTAGACTGTCACTCTGCAGAGAAGTATAATGACAAACACAAATATTACTTACGTGCTGTTTATGGATCCACATGATGAGTAAGAAGCAATGAAATAAAGAAATAAGAGTAGGTCTGTTAAAACAATACTTGTTACCATGAGTAGACTATATTGCTGTTTGGTACTATAAACCTGAGCATTCATCAATACTAAATCTATGAAACAGAAACAATTATTATATTTATTATCATATATCTGTAGATATCACTATGGAGAAAAGTATTAATGAAAAACATAAATATTACTTACAGACTGGTTATGGATCCACATGATGAGTAAGAAGCAATGAAATAAAGAAATAGGAGTAGGTCTGTTAAACAATACTTATTAGCCTGAATAGACTGTACCAGTTTGGTACTATGAACCTGAGCATGAATCAATAATAAATCAATAATAGAGAAACAGTTATTATATTTCTGTAGACTGTCACTGTGCAGATAAGTATAATAACAAACACTAATATTACTTACAGACTGTTTATGGATCCACATGATGAGTTAGAAGTAATGAAATAAAGAAATAAGAGTAGGTCTGTTAAAACAAGACTCCTTAGCATGAATACATTATTGCTGTTTGGTACTATGAACCTCAGCATGAATCAATAATAAATCCATAATACAGAAACAATTATTATATTTCTATAGACTGTCACTGTGCAGAGAAGTATATTAACAAACACAAATATTACTTACGTGCTGTTTATGGATCCACATGATGAGTAAGAAGCAATGAAATAAAGAAATAGGAGTAGGTCTATTAAAACAATATTTATTAGCCTGAATGGACTGTACCTGTTTGGTACTATGAACCTCAGCATGAATCAATAATAAATCCATAATACAGAAACAATTATTATATTTCTGTAGACTGTCACTCTGCAGAGAAGTATTAATGACAGACACAAATATTACTTACGCCCTGTTTATGGATCCACATGATGGGTTGGTAGCAATGAAATAAAGAAATAAGAGTAGGTCTGTTAAAACAGGACTTATTCGCCTGAATAGACTATACCAGTTTGGTACTATGACCCTGAGCATAAATAAATAATGAATCAATTATACAGAAACAATTATTATATTTCTGTAGACTGTCACTGTGCAGAGAAGTATTAATAACAAACACAAATATTACTTACATGCTGTTCATGGATTCACATGATGAGTAAGAAGCAATGAAATAAAGAAATAGGAGTAGGTCTGTTAAACAATACTTATTAGCCTGAATAGACTGTACCAGTTTGGTACTATGAACCTGAGCATGAATCAATAATACAGAAACAATTATTATATTTCTATAGACTGTCACTGTGCAGATAAGTATAATAACAAACACTAATATTACTTACAGACTGTTTATGGATCCACATGATGAGTTAGAAGCAATGAAATGAAGAAATAAGAGTAGGTCTGTTAAAACAAGACTTATTAGCATGAATACATTAATGCTGTTTGGTACTATGACATTGAGCATGAATCAATACTAAATCCATAATACAGAAACAATTATTATATTTCTGTAGACTGTCACTGTGCAGAGAAGTATATTAACAAACACAAATATTACTTACACGCTGTTTATGGATCCACATGATGAGTAAGAAGCAATGAAATAAAGAAATAAGAGTAGGTCTGTTAAAACAATACTTATTAGCCTGAATGGACTGTACCTGTTTGCTACTATGAACCTCAGCATGAATCAATAATAAATCCATAATACAGAAACAATTATTATATTTCTATAGACTGTCACTGTGCAGAGAAATATATTAACAAACACAAATATTACTTACGTGCTGTTTATGGATCCACATGATGAGTAAGAAGCAATGAAATAAAGAAATAAGAGTAGGTCTGTTAAACAATATTTATTAGCCTGAATGGACTGTACCTGTTTGGTACTATGAACCTGAGCATGAATCAATAATAAATCAATAATAGAGAAACAGTTATTATATTTCTGTAGACTGTCACTCTGCAGAGAAGTATTAATAACATACACAAATATTACTTACGCCCTGTTTATGGATCCACATGATGAGTTAGAAGCAATGAAATGAAGAAATAAGAGTAGGTCTGTTAAAACAAGACTTATTAGCATGAATACATTAATGCTGTTTGGTACTATGACATTGAGCATGAATCAATACTAAATCCATAATACAGAAACAATTATTATATTTCTGTAGACTGTCACTGTGCAGAGAAGTATATTAACAAACACAAATATTACTTACACGCTGTTTATGGATCCACATGATGAGTAAGAAGCAATGAAATAAAGAAATAAGAGTAGGTCTGTTAAAACAATACTTATTAGCCTGAATGGACTGTACCTGTTTGCTACTATGAACCTCAGCATGAATCAATAATAAATCCATAATACAGAAACAATTATTATATTTCTATAGACTGTCACTGTGCAGAGAAATATATTAACAAACACAAATATTACTTACGTGCTGTTTATGGATCCACATGATGAGTAAGAAGCAATGAAATAAAGAAATAAGAGTAGGTCTGTTAAACAATATTTATTAGCCTGAATGGACTGTACCTGTTTGGTACTATGAACCTGAGCATGAATCAATAATAAATCAATAATAGAGAAACAGTTATTATATTTCTGTAGACTGTCACTCTGCAGAGAAGTATTAATAACATACACAAATATTACTTACGCCCTGTTTATGGATCCACATGATGAGTAAGAAGCAATGAAATAAAGAAATAAGAGTAGGTCTGTTAAAACAGGACTTATTCGCCTGAATAGACTATACCAGTTTGGTACTATGACCCTGAGCATAAATAAATAATAAATCACTTATACAGAAACAATTATTATATTTCTGTAGACTGTCACGGTGCAGAGAAGTATTAATAACAAACACAAATATTACTTACAGGCTGTTTATGGATCCAAATGATGAGTTAGAAGCAATGAAATAAAGAAATAAGAGTAGGTCTGTTAAAACAAGACTTATTAGCCTGAATAGATTAATGCTGTTTGGTACTATGAACCTCAGCATGAATCAATAATAAATCAACAAATCAGAAACAATTATTATATTTCTGCAGAGGGTCACTCTGCAGAGAAGTATTCATGACAGACACAAATATCACTTACCCCCTGTTTATGGATCCACATGATGAGTTAGAAGCAATGAAATAAAGAAAAAGGAGTAGGTCTGTTAAAACAAGACTTATTAGCCTGAATGGACTGTACCTGTTTGCTACTATGAACCTCACCATGAATCAATAATAAATCCATAATACAGAAACAATTATTATATTTCTGTAGACTGTCACTGTGTTGGGAAGTATAATAACAAACACAAATATTACTTACACCCTGTTTATGGATCCACATGATGAGTTAGAAGCAATGAAATAAAGAAATAAGAGTAGGTCTGTTAAAACAAGACTTATTAGCCTGAATAGATTAATGCTGTTTGGTACTATGAACCTCAGCATGAATCAATAATAAATCAACAAATCAGAAACAATTATTATATTTCTGCAGAGGGTCACTCTGCAGAGAAGTATTCATGACAGACACAAATATCACTTGTGCCCTGTTTATGGATCCACATGATGAGTTAGAAGCAATGAAATAAAGAAAAAGGAGAAGGTCTGTTAAAACAAGACTTATTAGCCTGAATGGACTGTACCTGTTTGCTACTATGAACCTCAGCATGAATCAATAATAAATCCATAATACATAAACAATTATTATATTTCTGTAGACTGTCACTGTGTAGGGAAGTATAATAACAAACACAAATATTACTTACAGACTGTTTATGGATCCACATGATGAGTTAGAAGCAATGAAATAAAGAAATAAGAGTAGGTCTGTTAAACAATACTTATTAGCCTGAATAGACTGTACCAGTTTGGTACTATGAACCTGAGCATGAATCAATAATAAATCAATAATAGAGAAACAGTTATTATATTTCTGTAGACTGTCACTGTGCAGATAAGTATAATAACAAACACTAATATTACTTACACCCTGTTTATGGATCCACATGATGAGTTAGAAGCAATGAAATTAAGAAATAAGAGTAGGTCTGTTAAACAATACTTATTAGCCTGAATGGACTGTACCTGTTTGGTACTATGAACCTCAGCATGAATCAATAATAAATCCATAATACAGAAACAATTATTATATTTCTGTAGACTGTCACTCTGCAGAGAAGTATTAATGACAGACACAAATATTACTTACGCCCTGTTTATGGATCCACATGATGGGTTGGTAGCAATGAAATAAAGAAATAAGAGTAGGTCTGTTAAAACAGGACTTATTCGCCTGAATAGACTATACCAGTTTGGTACTATGACCCTGAGCATGAATAAATAATGAATCAATTATACAGAAACAATTATTATATTTCTGTAGACTGTCACGGTGCAGAGAAGTATTAATAACAAACACAAATATTACTTACAGGCTGTTTATGGATCCAAATGATGAGTTAGAAGCAATGAAATAAAGAAATAAGAGTAGGTCTGTTAAAACAAGACTTATTAGCCTGAATAGATTAATGCTGTTTGGTACTATGAACCTCAGCATGAATCAATAATAAATCAACAAATCAGAAACAATTATTATATTTCTGCAGAGGGTCACTCTGCAGAGAAGTATTCATGACAGACACAAATATCACTTACCCCCTGTTTATGGATCCACATGATGAGTTAGAAGCAATGAAATAAAGAAAAAGGAGTAGGTCTGTTAAAACAAGACTTATTAGCCTGAATGGACTGTACCTGTTTGCTACTATGAACCTCAGCATGAATCAATAATAAATCCATAATACATAAACAATTATTATATTTCTGTAGACTGTCACTGTGTAGGGAAGAATATTAACAAACACAAATATTACTTACATGCTGTTTATGGATCCACATGATGAGTAAGAAGCAATGAAATAAAGAAATAAGAGTAGGTCTGTTAAAACAAGACTTATTAGCCTGAATAGATTAATGCTGTTTGGTACTATGAACCTCAGCATGAATCAATAATAAATCAACAAATCAGAAACAATTATTATATTTCTGCAGAGGGTCACTCTGCAGAGAAGTATTCATGACAGACACAAATCTCACTTACGCCCTGTTTATGGATCCACATGATGAGTTAGAAGCAATGAAATAAAGAAAAAGGAGTAGGTCTGTTAAAACAAGACTTATTAGCCTGAATGGACTGTACCTGTTTGCTACTATGAACCTCAGCATGAATCAATAATAAATCCATAATACATAAACAATTATTATATTTCTGTAGACTGTCACTGTGTAGGGAAGTATATTAACAAACACAAATATTACTTACATGCTGTTTATGGATCCACATGATGAGTAAGAAGCAATGAAATAAAGAAATAAGAGTAGGTCTGTTAAAACAGGACTTATTCGCCTGAATAGACTATACCAGTTTGGTACTATGACCCTGAGCATGAATAAATAATGAATCAATTATACAGAAACAGTTATTATATTTCTGTAGACTGTCACTGTGCAGATAAGTATAATAACAAACACTAATATTACTTACAGACTGTTTATGGATCCACATGATGAGTTAGAAGCAATGAAATGAAGAAATAAGAGTAGGTCTGTTAAAACAAGACTCCTTAGCATGAATACATTATTGCTGTTTGGTACTATGACATTGAGCATGAATCAATACTAAATCCATAATACAGAAACAATTATTATATTTCTGTAGACTGTCACTGTGCAGAGAAGTATATTAACAAACACAAATATTACTTACATGCTGTTTATGGATCCACATGATGAGTAAGAAGCAATGAAATAAAGAAATGAGAGTAGGTCTGTTAAAACAATACTTATTAGCCTGAATGGACTGTACCTGTTTGGTACTATGAACCTCAGCATGAATCAATAATAAATCCATAAT
The DNA here is from genome assembly GCA_942159475.1 of Sthenelais limicola. Classification (NCBI taxonomy): domain Eukaryota; kingdom Metazoa; phylum Annelida; class Polychaeta; order Phyllodocida; family Sigalionidae; genus Sthenelais; species Sthenelais limicola. The sequence continues at coordinate 4,219,535 of OW804097.1, forward strand.
ACAGAAACAATTATTATATTTCTGTAGATATCACTATGGAGAAAAGTATTAATGAAAAACATAAATATTACTTACAGTCTGGTTATGGATCCACATGATGAGTAAGAAGCAATGAAATAAAGAAATAGGAGTAGGTCTGTTAAACAATACTTATTAGCCTGAATAGACTGTACCAGTTTGGTACTATGAACCTGAGCATGAATCAATAATAAATCAATAATAGAGAAACAGTTATTATATTTTTGTAGACTGTCATGGTGCAGAGAAATATAATAACAAACACTCATATTACTTACAGACTGTTTATGGATCCACATGATGAGTTAGAAGCAATGAAATTAAGAAATAAGAGTAGGTATGTTAAAACAAGACTTATTAGCCTGAATAGATTAATGATGTTTGGTACTATGAACCTCAGCGTGAATCAAAACTAAATCAAAAATACAAAAACAATTATTATATTTCTCTAGACTGTCACTGTGCAGAGAAATATAATAACAAACACTAATATTACCTACCGACTGTTTATGGATCCACATGATGAGTTAGAAGCAATGAAATAAAGAAATAAGAGTAGGTCTGTTAAAACAAGACTTATTAACCTGAATGGACCATGCCAGGAATATTCTACTACCCTAAACATGAATGAACAATGAATCCAAAATACAGAAACAATTATTATATTTCTGTAGACACTCACTGTGCAGAGAAGTATTAATGGCAATTAGAATCGATTTGGTGAGATTCTGGGAGGATGTTTTTCTCTATAGAATCCCGCCTACGACTTCCATCTCGAGGGATCAGTGGTCGGCCGGGTTCTATAGTACCCTGTCATTTCAGGCGATTCAGCCAAGCAGTTGCCATATTCGAACGTTGATTTTAAAAAAAACGGGACCTTGTATAAAAACAAAATCTTCAGGACATCCTAATCAATATGATTTCTTATGACATCTGAAATCTTGTTGTCTTCCCATCATTCCTTCATAGAGAAATGTTAGTAGGAATGTTGTGAGGATGGAAAAAAAAGCTGCCCGGGCGAGCCTCAAACCCCTAACCCTTGGCACTGAAGGCGATTGCTCTGCCACTGAGCTATGCATGTAGGTTAGGAGAGGATGACAGAATTTGGCTATTTATGTACGGCCCAACAAGTATAGAATGAAAAAGAAAGCTGACAGACCTGGACGAGGTTTGAACCCTGGTTGTGTTTGTATACCAGCACTTACTGGAGGACATTTCATAATTTGTTTCCATCGTTATTTTAACATTTTATCATTAGAAACTAGAAGATAACATGTCTGACATTGAAATCAACATCAAACAAGTTGATGTTGCCAGCAAATAAACATATTTAAAATTAATAACTGAGCATCTGTGGAACTGACATGCAGTTCCAAACACAACCAATTGTAAGTGGCGCTTGGTGGGAGCAAGGCGTGATGGGTGTGTTTGGGTTTAGTCCATTCTGTTGGTGATAGAGGGGTGGCCGTTGTCCCGCAGAGAGCTAAAAAAAAGAGCTAAACAAGGACAATTGGATGTTTTTTGGCCGTAATAAAAAAGGTTTGTCTATCTTTTTTTCCGTCCCCTGAAGTGAATCTCATCAAATCTAGGTAGCCTGGGGAAGTTCTCGGGCAAGCCCTCAAACTTTTCCCCAGGCTACAATACCCGCGAGCAGAAAAAACCAAGGGAATTATTTCTATAACAAAAATATTACTTACATTCTGTTTAGGGATCCACATGATGAGTTAGAAGCAATGAAATAAAGAAAAAATAATAGTCTGTTAAAACAATATGTATTAGCCTTTGCTGTTTGGTACTATGAACCTGAGCATGAATCAATAATAAATCCATAATACAGAAACAATTATTATATTTCTGTAGACTGTCACTGTGCAGAGAAGTATAATAACACACACTAATATTACTTACCGACTGTTTATTGATCCACATGACGAGTAAGAAGCAATGAAATAAAAAAATAAGAGTAGTTCTGTTAAAACAAGACTTATTAACCTGAATAGACCATGCCAGCTAGGTTCTGTGACCCAAAGCATGAATGAATAATGAATCACATTTTTAAAGAAATTTTATTGAGGACATTTCCATTCGGACATAGTAATCTCATGCACACTCAATGGCAAAAAAGAATTATTATACATCAAGATTAATTATCATTTAATTTTTTAAAGATCTTTGTAAATATATAGAGAATATACCGTACAGGATGACATTCGTAAGCAATGATTTAAAGTTATCAAACCTTAACCTCAATAAGGTCGCATGACGACACATATCATTAGAAAGAAGTTAACCGTTTGATTTATCAACCTGATTTTTCAAGTAATTATGTACAACATGAATTTTTCTTTTAATTTTTTCTCCAATAATCATAGTGATAGTATCGCCCTTATAGAGTGAATAAAAACAAGTATTTCAACGTACAGAGAGACAGAATTATAGAGGTAAAGGTCATTGTGTCCACCACAGCTCATCTCCTTTTAGAAAGATTTTCATGGCTTTCCATTCCATATTTTGCACATGTGGAGGAAGTTTGTTCCATTCATGTTGACCATTAAAATGTGGGCTTCTCATTTTTTTTTTTTTTTAAAGATTTTATTTATACTGGGGATCGAAGGTCCCCTCACGGGGTTTTTCGCCTGTCCCAGTCTTACATAGGGAGACTGAGCAGGGAAAGTGTACATAGGTAAACATTTATATAGATATATATATATATATACATGGTTCTCGGGCATAAAGTATAGATTTACTAGGTTGCACTTTGCCACTCAGATCATTTAGTGATGGAGTGTTAGTGGTAATTATAGTTAGAGAGAGATTACGAGAAAAATTGGGCTTTGCCACTCAGATCATTGATGATGGAGTGTTAGCGAATGTATTTATTGTTTATATAGGTAAAAAAGAAGGAACAGAGGCTTGAGATTTGTTGAAAAGTTTCGAGCCTTATCTAATATACATTATGATACAGTTTAGCCATGTTGGAGGCTAATTGGTACGTCAGGTTATGTACCAATTAGACTTCTTCTGTATTGGGTCTGGCTGTGTTTAATACAATGCCTTCATACAATCTTGTTGGCCTTTCTCCTACATCACAAAGTGTATTCTTTTTGTTACTCATGACCCGTAATAGAGAGATTTTCAATCGTTTGGTCAACTTTTCAATATTACACAACCAACTGAGGGTAACAATGTCCCTTCGATCATTTATGCAAATTAATCTCACTGCCCTATTCAATATACGTTGTAATTTCTGCTTGATGTCACATGTTGTCATATCAAGAAATAGAAGACCATATTAAAGAACAGATAGAATGTGACTTTTTACGATCGTTTTTGTCATGTCTGTGGTTAAATATTTGCGAATTCTTTGCAATTGAACAAGTTTAAAAGTGGCAGAACATTTCAGCCTAGTAAAGTGACAGTTCATAGATAAGCTAGAATTGACTCTAAAACCAAGATAATTAACAATATTAGTCCAAGAGATCTTATGACCATTTAGGAATATGCTACCAAGAGCTGCAATGTTAATCCTTTTTACCTTGTTTTTCGTGCCTAAAAGTTGGACCTGGCATTTCTTTTCATTTAGTTTTAACTTGTTTGCAGTCATCCAAATATTAATAATATTTGTAGCCTCCTGAGATATTCGTACACAATCGTTTAAATCATCACTCGTTACACTTACAATCATGAATAGAGAAACAATTATTATATTTCTGTAGACTGTCACTCCTCAGAGAATTATTAATGACAAACACAAATATTACTTACATGCTGTTTATGGATCCACATGATGAGTTAGAAGCAATGAAATAAAGAAATAAGAGTAGGTCTGTTAAAACAAGACTCATTAGCCTGAATAGACTGCTGCTGGTTGGTACTATGAACCTCAGCATGAATCCATAATAAATCCATAATACAGAAACAATTATTATATTTCTGTAGACTGTCACTCTGCAGAGAAGTATTATTGACCAACACAAACATTACATACCTTCTGTTTATGGATCCACATGATGAGTTAAAAGCAATGAAATAAAGAAATAAGAGTAGGTCTGTTAAAACAAGACTTATTAGCAAGGTAATGCTGTTTTGTGCTATGAACCTGAGCATGAATCAATACTAAATCAATTATTTTTCTGTAGACTGTCACTATGCAGAGAAGTATTTATGACGGACACAAATATTACTTACGTCCTGTTTATGGATCCACATGATGAGTTAGAAGCAATGAAAAAAAGGAATAAGAGTAGGTCTGTTAAAACAAGACTTATTAGCCTGATTAGACTGTACCTGTTAGGTACTATTAACCTGAGCATGAATGAATACTAAGTCAATTATACAAAAACAATTATTATATTTCTGTAGACTGTCACTGTGCAAAGAAGTATTAATAACAATTACAATTATTACTTACGTGCTGTTTATGTATCCACATGATGATTTAGAAGCAATGAAATAGAGAAATAAGAGTAACATAGTTCAAACAAGACTTATTAGCGTGGATTGACCATGCCAGGTAGGCTCTATGAACCTAAGCATGAATGAATAATGAATTCAAAATACAGAAACAATTATCATATTTCAGTTGACTGTCACTCTGCAGAGAAGTATAATTGAAAAACACAAATATTACTCACTGACTGTTTATGGATCCACATGATGAGTTAGAAGCATTGAAATAAAGAGATAAGAGTAGTTCTGTTAAAACAAAACTTATTTGCCTGAATAGAGTATATCAGTTTGGCACTAAGAACATCAGCATGAATAAAAAATAAATCCATAATACAGAAACAATTATTATATTTCTATAGACTGTCACTGTGCAGAGAAGTATAATAACAAATGCAAATATTACTTACTGACTATTTATGGATCCACATGATGAGTTAGAAGCAATGAAATAAAGAAATAAGAGTAGGTCTGTTAAAACAAGACTTATTAGCCTGAATAGACTAATGCTGTTTGGTACTAAGAACCTCAGCGTGAATCAAAACTAAATCCATAATGCAGAAACAAATATTCTTTTTCTGAAGACTGTTACTGTGCAGAGAAGTTTTAATGACAAACACAAATATTACTTACCGACTGTTTATGGATCCACATGATGAGTTAGAAGCAATGGAATAAAGAAATAAGAGTAGGTCTGTTAAAACAAGACTTATTAGCCTGAATAGCTAATTCATAGTTTGGTACTATGAACCTGAGCATGACTGAATACTAAGTCAATTATACAAAAACAGTTATTATATTTCTTTAGTCCATTTTGGATCAGATTTTGGGTGTTTTCGTGTTCAATTGTGGTACAACAGGCCGTGACTGTACTAACGGTCTATTTTTTCGTTTCCTATGTTCCCATTGGCTAACTGTCCAAAATCAGACCCAGTCTATCAACCGTTTTCCTCGATGCCATTTGGCCTCCTGCAAGGCACACCCCTGGCCTGCCGCCGCACTCCACACCACCCTTGCGTGACCCTCACTGAAACCTGTGAGAGCCTTGAAATGCACTAAAACAGAAACCCTCAGGAATCACAGGTTCACTGGCCACAAATGTTGATGAGAGAAGTAGTGTGAAGTGCTGAATGTTAAGTTACTGAGGTGATCTGTTTAAACAAGTTTCTGGTCGTTTTTGGGCCTGTGACTGAACCATGATTTGAAGCGTGAAATAATAAAATAAGTGTAATGAATCCAAAATACAGAAACAATTATTATATTTCTGTAGACTGTCACTGTGAAGAGAAAAATTAATTACAAACACAAATATTACGTACCTTCTGTTTATGGATCCACATGATGAAAGCAATGAAATAATAGTAGATCTGTTAAAACAGGACTTATTAGCCTTACAGACTGTACCAGATTTTTACTATGACCCTGAGCATGAATCAATACTAAATCCATAATACAGAAACAATTATTATATTTCTGTAGACTGAAAAGTATTATCTACAAACACAAATATTACTTACCATCTGTTTATGTATCCACATGATGAGTTAGAGGCAATGAAATAAAGAAATAAGAGTAGTTCTGTTAAAACTTTTTAGCCTTACAGATTGATGATTGATTGATTTATTGGAAAACAAATGCCAATTGACAAACCTAAAAGCCTATATATGTAGAAATATCAACTTTCTCAATTTATTTCAACACCTTTAGGACAACCCTAAGATCAAAATCAATCATAGACCATACTTTTTTTATGTATACAAACTCCAACAATGTTCAATCGTCAGGGCTCATCTGACCATTTTCCTACCTATATACTTATTAAAAAAGAAAGAACTGTAGTGTTCTTCCAACACAACCCAGGTTCGGACCCTGCAAAGAACAACAAGAACACAAGCTTAACTTCATTCTTGGTTTATTCACACAACCCTCCGCTTGCCTGAAACTCGGCTCAGAGGGCTCCTAGGTAATTCAGCTCCCTAAGAGTTCATGGTGTTTAATGGAAACATACAGCATACATACACAATGATATGATGAAATAGTACATGTTGAGGGATGAAGTATAAATCACAGACACTTATACACATATTGAGACATTATGGTAAATAGTATTGAACTCCATACCTAAGTCTTGATAATAGGTAATAGTTACATAGATCATGTAGATTGATGAGATATAAAAGCAATGGCTTTAGTAGTACTACAGACAGTAGTGTCCTCTGTTGTTATTCAGTGGAACTAATCAACAGTACCAAATATAAGATACAATGACCCCTAGAGTATTGAATATCACTACAATACTCCCCCTCTTTTTTAAAGATTTACATCCAAATTGAAAAATCATTTAAGGGATAACACCCAAACAGTAAGTAGCATTACTTAGAATAAAATTCACCACTTTCCTGTATAAAAAGAGAATTAGCAGTGCAAACCTGGTTCAGCATGAATGATATAATGTAAGTTGACAAGCAGGAGCATTTCTGTGTCCTCTCTACATACAAAACAATTTCAGGTTGCAACATCTCTAATGAATAGGCTGAAAGTGGAGACAAAATGTGATCCACCTCTTGGAGAAACAGTTCAAAGTGTGAGGATTAGCCTTCTTCCAACCACAATATATATATCAAGAGTAAATATTAGGTAAATAACATCTACTCAACACTATTCTGGAACAGATTTGTTGGAGAAAAATTTTCTCAAGTCAGTGGGCAGTCCAGTATCATTGTATCAGCATCATGACATAGTCGGAGTCCATTAATCTGTGTCCGTGGCATCAGGTCATCAGGTCAATAGGTCCTGGGGATCCAAAGTGGAGGTGACTGGAACATCCAGGTAGGTGTGGGCATGGGATTCCTCATCAAAACTGGCATCCACTCCTGACATCATGGGCATCCTGGCACATCATGGGCATCCCTGAAATGGCGTCATAGTGGCTGGGATCTTTGAATCCCCTTGCTCACTACTTCTTGGACTTGTTAGTCCAAGTTCTACTTGTCCACAGAAAGTCAGCTAGGCATCATCTTGGACTTGTTCTTGGAGGCTTGACCTCACTCACTATTTCTTGGACTTGTTAATCCAAGTTCTACTTGTCCGCAGAAGGTCAGCTAGACATTTTCTTGGACTTGTTCTTGGAGGCTTGACCTCACTCACTATTTCTTCAGACTTGGGTAGTCCAAGGTCTCTTTTCACAGTTGTTATTGTCCAAAGACAGACAGTACCTGTGCCTCTAGCAATTTTGCAGCTCAGCCTCAGACTGGAGTAGACATGTTTCTCATCAGACTCAAGACAATCTGAAGCCCAGCTATTTCTGCTTTTCTTTGAGTGAATATTTCACAGTTTCAGCAACATTTCAAGCAAGTTAAATGGCCTTTTCTACCTACTTTCAACATTTCTGTTCAGTAAAAGTCAGCACTCACTGGAGGTTATCTGGTTAACATGGTTCACCTCACTGTTGCAAGGTACCATCAACAGAGCACCTTCCCGCTCTCTCTTAACCAGGTACTACCCAGGTCTCCTACAGTGCAGACCATGTTTTAGCATGATTGGCTGTGCTGATCCTCTGTTGAGACATCACAGAGCAATTTATCCTAGATTTCTTTGATTATCCAGCCAAGTTTGAAGCAACACTCTATTTACCATCAATAGATTCTGGCCGTACAGCAAGTTCCGAGTTACCATCACTCGCAGGGCAAGCCTGGGCACAAGCGACACTTAGCGTTCAAATCAAATACTTTCCAGAATCCAGGATCTCCCAGTCATATAGAAGTAAATCTATATGTCATGTGGGACAGAGCAACTGAATTCGGCATGTCACTCGTCTGACTTCTCGTTGTGTACTTTTAAGTGAGAAAGAAATCAGCCCGGAAATTTCTCTCTCTTCGTACCATTTCAATCTTTATGTAACCAAACTGGAGCTCTCTGTGTACATTGAGCTCTTACCAGGCTAGGGAAAGAAGAATCTGATGGCTTTGGAGCATTTCCTTGGCCTTTCTGATCTCCTCTTAGGTTGCACTGGAGGCATGGAAACATCCAAGCTGGTTGTTTCCTCGTCCGACCAGGCTTCCTATTCAACAGTACAAGGGGGCGCCACTGGCAAAATGGATGTATCCATCTTAGTCTTTGGCCTCCCGCACTTTCTCCCATGGACTGTCACCACTTTAGTCTTATCTGCTATAGATAAAACCTTCCTGGGCCTGTCTGGCCTAGGCTTAGTGGTGGTGGGTCCTGGATCAGCTAAGGAAACCGCAGATTTATCAACAGATTTCCCTTGTCAACCCCCTCGCCTCCTTCGAGGTCTCTGCTTATTCCAAGAAGTTTGAGAAAGATCTACAGCACTTCCTCCCCCTCCTTTCCATTCGGACAATCTGGGGTCTGCCTGTAGTGTTCTTTCCCTTCTCGGACCTCATGGGACATTCCTTCACTGCCACTTTTCAACCATCTTCCAGTCTTAGAATATTCCAACCTGCCTTCCCCAGCTTCTGACATTCAGGTTCAAAATGCAAGTAGGCAGCTTGCATCAGACCATCCTCATCAAAAGTCAGTTTCAGGTAGTCTTCTCATGAGACCTTCAGCGGCTCCAGTTCATAGGTGGTACTTCCTATGAACTGTCATATCTTTCTGATTTCTCACCAGCTACTGGACGAATTGTAGATGGGTGCCACGGCGATTTCTCGTCTCCTGATACATAAGTACGCAGGATTCCCAAGGCAAAACCCTTCAGCAATTCCTGGTCTGACTCGCACATGAACATCTTTATGTTTCTGAGTCACTGATACTATCCAGTTTAGCAAGAGTTAGAGATCTGGCTAGGTAACTAGATTTCTCCATGTCACCTTCAACCTATTCTCCCATCATCTCACCTCAAAGGATTTCACAGAGGATTCTATTCTTCGTTCTTGGATTTTTCCCCAGTTGAATACCAGTTCCTATCCAAGAATAGCAATCCTTACCATTCAAGACTACAGTCATGGACCCAGTCTTGTGTTCAGTCACCTTGGGACCACTGAGCACGAAACATGTAATCCTGTCTGTCCTGTAGCTCCGAACAAAGCATACTCCAATAAGTGAAAATGAGTGTACCCTCTCCCATTACACACACCATATGAGCCAAAAACATAGGTGGTGCATGAGGAAGGGAATCATAGAATTTCCAAGGAAATATCCATGACCACCCACTCCCATTGGGGCATACCATCTGTTCCTGGACTATTAGATAATCCAGAATCTCCAAAGTTCTCTTTTGCAACACTGAAACTTTCTGCATTAGGGCAATCTCATGGGAAACCATTTCCATCCCAAGAATTGACCCCTCCACAGCTTGGAATTCAGTCTGTCCCCAGCTTACTACCAGGGCCAGTATCCGAATCTTCCCTCAGGAAAGGTATTTCCCTCCGGCAGTGAACTAGTATCTCTGGATTTCGGTCAGGGTTGCCCTTTTTGGTTGGCTTGCCCTCCCTACTCCCAGTGCCTAGGCACTAACCTCCAGCTTCTGTACTACACATAGATTACCTTTGGACTATGGTACTATGAAGTAGTTTTGTCCATCGAGGCTTACAAGGTTTCCTTAAAATCCTGGCCCCTGGCCTGGTCTTTTATGAAAATCCTCGGAAAATCCTCCTTTCCTCCTACCCTGCAAGGACTGCAAAGCCTGCATATGCAATGACTGTACTCAAAAACCTTGGGCACTGAAGTAGTTATTGCCAATAACTACCTACAGGATTCCCAAAGGCATATTTCCAGTCATTGCCACAGCTTCAGAATCAACCCATAACAAGAGCTATAGGAGGTCTGGATGCTTTTCTATTCTGCTAACCCATAGTTCAAATAAATGGACAAGAGATTCTGTCCCATCATGATGAGATCCTTTCAGACCCAGCAAATTCCCAGAATAATGTGAGCTCAGTGCCTAGTGAATTGTAAATCACCACTTGCATAGAACACACTGCCCAGGCATATGCTTGCTCTTGGGAACATCTTGCCCTGAAATCCGAAATTCCAATCTGAAAATCCAAAATTCCAAATCCAAAATTCCAAATCCGAAAATCCAAAATTCCAAATCCAAAATCCAAAATCCAAAATTCTAGATGCAAAATTGCACTACTGAAATCCATGATTCCAGATCAAGGGACAAGGGACATTGCAAGGATTTTTCAGCATGAAAAGTCCAAGCAAATCTTGATTCCTCAGAGAATCTCACGGGGCCACAGCAGCAGAGGAGTTGAGGCTAAGAATTGGTCACGGCACCAATTGTAGTGTTCTTCCAACACAACCCAGGTTCGGACTTAGCAAAGAACAACAAGAACACAAGCTTAACTTCATTCTTGGTTTATTCACACAACCCTCCGCCGGCCTCTTGCCTGAAACTAGGCTCAGAGGGCTCCTAGGTAATTCAACTCCCTAAGAGTTCATGGTGTTTAATGGAAACATACAGCATACATACACAATGATATGATGAAATAGTACATGCTGAGGGATGAAGCATAAATCACAGACACTTGTACACATATTGAAACATTATGGTAAATAGTATTGAACTCCATACCTAAGTCTTGATAGGTAATAGTTACATTGATCATGTAGATTGATGAGATATAAATGCAATGGCTTTAGTAGTACTACAAACAGTAGTGACCTCTGTTGTTATTCAGTGGAACTAATCAACAGTACCAGATATAAGATACAATGGCCCCTAGAGTATTGAATATCACTACAGAACTAGCTATATTGATAACAAATATTTTGCACGATCCATGAAAGGGCTGGACCAAAAGATCCTAAACGCGATCTTGGCCAACCTTGACTGGGAGAATTTTTATCTCTGTACTGACCCAAATGTCTGTTGGGATATCATGCTCAACAGAATAAATCTCTACTTTGATATAATGTGCCCCATGAAGCAATTTAATAACATTAGAAAAAAGCCAGAATGGCTTACAAAAGAAATCGCATCCATGATGAATGAATAGGATAAATTATTTAGGCTGGCGAAAGCCAAGAATGATAGAGAAATTCTCATTCGTGCAAAATATATAAGAAACAGAGTCAATAACATGTGTAGAAATAAGAAGAATATGCTGATAAGCAGCAAACTCGAGTTAAACAAAGATAACCCCAGAGCCCTTTGGAAATCAATTAATAATGTTATTTGTCCAGAAAAATCAAAAAAGACAATTGAAATTCAGTTAGTCGACAAAAAAGGGAAGCAAGTCCCTCCTGGGCAGGTTCCTGCCATGTTTAATAATTTCTTTGTAAAAGTCTGGCCAATAATATTAGTGAACCCTCGGCCCAAGAAACTGAAGACCTACAAAAATCGTCCAAAAAACAGGCCAACCAGCCCCCCGAGACTCTAAAAAACAGGAAAATGGAATTTAGATTAATATCTCCAAAAGAGGTTTTGAATATCCTGAAAAAAATTGATCCACATAAGAGCTCTGGAGTTATTAAGTTACCTTTATCAAGAAAGAATTTTTTAATATGAATTTTGAACATATTATTGTCCTGAATGTTATGTAACCTAGTAGGTAAATTATTCCAAGTTAAAGCAGTTTGGAAATGCAGGGATTGTCTATTTGATTCCTTTTTTTGGAATAATGTACAAGACTTTGCCTGAAAGCCTGAATGTGCCAAGGTCACATGCAGAGGCAAGAAGGATACTGGCAAATAGCAGGGGACGATGTGATTGCCAGGTCGCTATTTGTTTACATGTTTGTATCTCAAATAGGGTGGCTTAATTCAACAAATCAGACAAAGAGGTAGTCATATGTGATCCGTTTTAGGAAAATGAGTCATAAGTCGCAAAATATGAATTTTGAGATATCATCATATCTGAAAAGAGGAGATCAAGCCGATTCCAATGATAATAAAGAGTCCAATATTCTAATAAATATTTCCATATTTTAAGTTTGATATTTTTATTTTTGACAAAAAATGTTGTAATATTTCTGGTAGACAATAACCAGTAAAGTAACTGAATATACTCCATATGTGGACCTTTAAAACGAAATGATATATTATTTATAATGTCCTAAACTTTGATATATGGATTGATACAACCATAAGTGATAAACTCGCCAAGAATCAGAACATTCCAATAAAGTGATCTTGTAAAATAAACACTTTGGAAAATATAATTTTTGCGACTTATGACTCATTTTCCTGAAACACATCACATATGTCTTCATTGATCGTAAATTGCTGGTAGTGACACTGCTTCCTACCAACATAAGATAAGATAAGATAATTCTTTATTTGCCATAGAGTGTTTGACAAAAAGGTTGCGTTCTTCTCAAGTGGAGGTCTTCCCGAACATGCCTTTCTTTGTTACCTTTTTTCTTGGTTACATTTGGGTTACATTTTGACTAAGCTAGCTACGCTCATATTAAACACTATAAGTATTAAACAGTATTGTTAAGAAAACAATTAGTTAATTAATTCATTCGAAAGATCAATCAATCATTAAATTTTTCCATGTGTACATCTCAAAAAGAAGTGTACTCATGAAAGGCTGCATGTACAAGGTGCTGGTAACAAACGGTATAATCATGTGAGGTATACAATTATTGAGCATCATTGTAAAAATAGAGAAGAAATTGAGAAACAAAGCGCGGAACATACAACAATAATCCTTACAACAACCCAGAATTTTGAATTTTTGTTGTTCTGGGGGTGATTGTTTTTAAATTTCTGCGACCCCCTGCATGACTCCTGGTCCCAAGTTTTCTATTATCTAAGTTATTTTGATTTTTTGCTAAATGATGTGCTATTTCAATGATGTGTCTTTCTCTTCTGTCGCTGAGAGGCAGAATGTTTAAGAGTTTGTGTTCATTTGTAACATTGTCGAATTTATTTTTATCAAAGATAGTACGTAATGCCGAATTTTGTAGTACTTGTAATTTATGAAGAAGATATTTAGGTCCCGAGTCATAGATAAAGTCGCAGTAATCAAAGTGTGGTAAAACAGCCATCTTGTATAGATCTTGGCATGCTTTTTTGGTCAATGAGTTTTTCGCTTTATAAAGTAGTCTAATTTTTAGGGAAACTTTTTTTATTAGATTTTGCAAGTGGGGTTTGCAGGAGAGTGAATAATCCAATAAAAAGCCTAAATATTTGTATTCTGTAACTTTCATGAGATTGGATGTCCCAAGTCTCAGGGAGGAGACACAATCAGTTTTGTACGTAGGAGAAATGGCAAAGTTTATCACACTGCATTTATCAGCATTTAAGGAAATCTTGTTGTGACGGCACCAGGCACTAATATTATGGAGGTCTTCTTGGATTTTTGAATTTGCTTCACGTTCTTCTATATGGTTAACAAAATGTCTGCTGCCATTACCAGGGACAGACTGGAAGAGCTATGACTACCATAAAAGGGAGCTGTACAATTTTCTGGCGTAAACTGTTATCATCACATATTAAAATGTTTTGGTACTGATTCCGGAATCAATAAAATACAAGAGTGAAACTGTCTCTTGTTATGTTATGGTGCATAATAATGTAGATCAACACAATAATGTGGAAATAGTCTAAAGATCAAATCGTTTCTGATTTTTGCAAACAAATGATTTGTTCTGTTGTGTCATTTGGACTGTAACTTAAAGCATCAGAAATATCCTTATTTCAGGGCAGAAACATCTTAAAATGCTCCTTCTGATTCAGGCATGCTTCTCCCTTCAATGTCCATGTCCTAATATCACCTTAGGAAAAAATTTAGCCAAGAAATTGCAGTGCCCCTTGCAGAATATAACCATTTAAAACGTCTCCTTGTGTTTAATTAGTTTTTAAAGCTTCCTAATTTCTTTAAAAAGCATCAGACGTTGGTCCACTAATATGCCACTTCTATGATTGCCACTGACAAATGGAAATTAGTAACACTGATACTGACACCTTGCTCGGCGGCTGCAGATCTGGGCCGTGTGCAAGACCTGGCGAAGCTTTGGCCCAAGGCGCACATCGTTCTGGAGAAAAAACACGAGGAGCTATCAATTCGTGAGTTATTACACGGCTGTATATCTGTAATGAATTATTTGCTATCTTGTAGAGTGGATGCACATGGGTACGGTCAGCATATCGCCTTTATTTCTAAGAAGTCTATGGGGAAAGAGTTTGTACGTCAGGCAGTCATCCGCTATGAGCGAGCCATCACCGATAGTGTGGTGAATGGGGATCTGCGCGGTTGGGTTCAGGTGGACCCGGCCTTGGCTATCACATACTTCAGCCTGGAGAATATGAAACTGTTCAGACAACTGAGAACACCCGCCAGGTCTGTAAGTGCTCAGGGAAATGGGCGCTTCAGGGCCAGGCCAATCTATCGCCGCTTGTCCAACGATGGTAAATACAACCCTTTATTTGACATTAAAAACTGGGCAGATGACATCTGTTGGATTTATAATTATCCTTCTCACGCCAAGAAATGTAAATCTCCATGCCCTTGCCGCCATGTGTGATACCTCCCACACAGGCGATGTGTGTGAGGCGCACACCTCATTTAGCTGGCCTGAACTCTCCTGTGGAGGAGGGCGGGTTTAGCGACGTAAGCAACCAAGATGGCCTCCCCACACATGTGTGGGTGGAAAATGCCTTGAAACTCGATCAAGTTCATCATATAGGGGAGGTTCCATCACAGATGAGGCTGACAGCTTGGTGTAATTTCTTAAAATTCGACTCCGACTGGGACCGAGACGCCCTCTTCATTCTGGATGGCGTAGTAAATGGTTTCCGCCTTGTGAACGATCCACTCTCCTTGGAGCCTTACGCCGTGGACAATTATAACTCTTTTTTTGCTGTGAATGCTTTCCATAAGCTTGACTGTTTGATTAAATCTGAGATTGCCTCCGGAAGAATCTCCATAGTCTCAGAAAAACCTACATGTGTGCACGCCCTCAGTGTCGTCAAGAAGCCTGACGGGGGCGTGCACCCTATCACCGATTGCAGCAAACCCAATAACATCTCCATCAATTATCATACCAGCCACATCACATCCCGCTTCAGCCTTCTGTCAGTAGACGACGTCATGGCCCAGGTACGCCCAGGTGACTATATGGGAGTGATAGACCTAGAGAGTGCCTACAGATCCATCAACATTCACCCTAGTCAGCGTCAATATTTTGGCCTGGCTCGGGAAATAGATGGTGAGCTATGTTACTTAGTGGATAAAGCCATCTGCTGGGGCGTCAGCAGCTCCTTTTGTCTTCAATAGAATTACTACATGTATCTCTCGGATGTTGTCCAGGAGAGGTTATAATTGTGTGAACTATTTAGACGAGTTGGGGTCACTCATTGGAAGGGACAAAGGACGCCCAGAGTTATGTTATATCCACTCTCAGGTCGCTTGGATTCTATGTGTCATGGAAGAAAGTTTCTTATCTGAGTCACCTCTGCAAATTCCTGGGAATATGGCTAGGGAGTGTCTCCATGAAGCTAAACTCTCAGCCAAATTACTGTTCTTCAGAAACCACCATCGAGCCACAAAAATCCAGATCCAACGCCTCACAGGATTATTATCTCACTGTGGGAAGGTGGTGGCAGGGGGGCGTGTCTACATTAACAGTGTATTCGATTTATTGAAATCATTACGCCCATTGGGTCTCATCTTCATCTTCATCTTCACGGCCAGCCTGGATGACAGGGCGTATTTGGGCTCCTTCTACCAGGTCAACGCTGAATATATTGGGTTCAGGCTACTGCAGTCCCAATGTGAGATTAATATTCCTCCCTGCTGCTTCCACAGTATCTCCGCTCATGAAATATGTGCCATAGCTGCTTCTTTCAATGTGGGCCTCCAGGCTCATGACTTCAACGATAAAGGCATTTTGGTTACCTGCAACACTAAAGTGACTGTTCATATGCTGACTAAAGGGCGTGCCCAGTGTGTCCATCTCCAGGATATATTAAAAAGCTTATTCCACTTGTGTCATAGGAAAAATGTCTTATTAGTCCCTTGTCTTCTATCTTCCTTACAGGATGCCTAGACCTGGAGGTCCAACGTCTCCAATGGGAGGTGTTAGCCACCACTACAAAGTCTGTGGAGAAAAGCCAATGGAATCAATATCACTCCTTCTGTAATATCAACTCTCTTCTACCAATTCCTGTGACGACGTTGACAGTAAGCAGGTATCTTGCCTATATAGGTTGTGTTAAAAAACTAGCCTTTAGCACCATCAACAACAATTTTTCGGCTCTGAATCATCTGTCTAAATTCCATGGAGGCCCGGACCTATGAGATGATTTCCAGCTATCTCTAGTCCTGAGGGGTCTCAAATGTGCTCTGGGCTCCGTCACTCGTCCAAAGGAACCTCTACTGCCCCAGGAGATCAGTCTTCAGCAACTCAGTGTGCAGTGTGGGCGGGCGTGGTGCTTTGCTTCCGCACCCTCCTCCGCAAGTCACACAGCTTTCAATCACCTGGGGACGCCCACCTGCTGCTACATAGAGACATCTCCTTTGAGGACGACTGGGTCTTGGTCCAGGTGAATTCATCAAAAACTGACCTGCAGGGCACATGACCTTTCATCTCGCCAGTTTGTTGTTGTAGTTCTCCTTTGTGTTTGTATACCGCCCTTCGATGCCTGTTTGCTGCCTGTCCAGCTCTGCCTTATTCTCCATTGATATCTCTGCAGGGGGGCGTACCTGTACCTTACTCAACGGCGTTGCCCTTGCTCAAGAGTGAGCGGCGTGCGTGAGAAAGGACACCGGCGGGCGTGAGAAAGGACATCGGCCGTCACAGCTTGAGGAGGGGCTCCGCCACGTTTATGCATGTAATAATAATAATTTACAGGATATCCGCATGGCCGGGGACTGGCAATCCATGGCGGTCCTGCAGTACCTGGCTTCTCCTCTTCCCTATCGTCGAGCCTTGGAAGCAAAAATGGTGTCAATTCTAAGCTCTCTCGCCTTACCATCTCTATAAAAAAAAAACTGGGTCTGGGCGCATAGCTCAATATTTCTCCTGACTAAACATCTAAGCTGGACTGACCAGAAATATCAAGAACAATGCCAAAACGATTCAACTAAGAAAAGGTTTCTGCTAAATATTTGTATTACATATTATGCTTTTTGCATTTGTCTGGATATCTTCGGCAGTGTCGATGATTTGCATTTCAACTTTTCTCTACCTGCTTATAAGGTTGTCTGTTATATTATTTCCAGCATTATATTTACCTAAGGACTCAATGAAAAATGTCCACGTTATATTCCTGAACATTTCAAGATCTGCAGAGTTCCTCAATTTGATATATTGTGATGCTCAAAGACTCAATAACAACCTTTCAAACTTATTTCCTTGTTCCGTCTGATTCATGAAGGGATACAGATTGGAGATATTACTTACCCTTACTGGCGTCAGGATCAGGTGTATTGTCTGAAAAGTCAGCATGAAGTGTTATGGAGCTAATGGTTCATAATACGACTATTTGTGTATCTAAATGTTGTTAGCACCAGCTCGTGAGGCATATATATATATGGGGTCATATCGTGAACGGACTCATGAACTACCAACCAGAACTGCCAGCTGCTTGGTAACATCAAGCGCGCAAAGCCTATACTAGTGTTTTCAAACACTCAAACGAAAGCTGTCACACAGTCGGTGTCGCTTGGGAATTTGTTTACTTACACATGAATATTGACGTTTTAAATGGGAATTCTGGTTATCATTGGAACTCATGGCACACGTTATTATAAGGGATAAAGATTGGAGATATAACTTACCCTTACTGGCGTGAGGAAGAGAAAAAGATTAAATAAGTCATGTTTAATTGACTATTGCCAGTTAAAATACATAGTTTACAATATGAATATTTATAGAATAGAATAGAACAGAATAGAAAGTCTTTTATTTGTCTTTGGTTAATTACAGTAGAAATGACAAATGGGTTGACATGCTTATGTGTCGATAATTATGGTTCTGAGCACCTGTACTAGTTTTGGTTTTGTATTATGATTGTTATCATGTTTATCTTTATTTCTGATGCTTTGAGATGAATCAATGTTCCCATATTTATGATTAAGGAAGGATTGATGAAACAGATGATGAGTAAAGTATTACTTACCTCCTATCAATTGGCCGAGAGAAGAAATGGAACATGAGTTTAATGATAATTATAATGTAATATTCAAAGGTTTTGTCATTATTTATCAACCACAAAATTAAGAAGTCTCTTGAAATAGAATTTGCAATATGAAGCAACTGATATATATATATGGTCTATTTAAGGTAGTTATTGAGACATCACACTAGGTATTACTAGGGAATTACTTACGTGTCGTTCCTGTAGGAAGATTTTGAGTAAAAGAAAAGATTGTTTGTTATTTAAGTTCACTCAGGTTATTGACCTCATTGAAGTCTATTGAAAAATAATGGGGTATGGGAATTGCAGGAATTCTCATGACAACAGTTTGCGTTTTCTATCAGTACTGTTATCGTATGTAGTCATATTTTTATTGTTTTGAAATTATTTTTGATTAATTAAGTCATTGACACATGGAAAAGGTAACATGAGATGGTTTCACTTACCCCCTATGCATTAGTGGAAGGGATGAAATAAGAAATCATTAAGATAATTAAGATTTTAAGTACCAATTGTTATGTTGTTACATTTTAACCATGCCAGAAAAGGTTTCTCAGAAAAGAATTTGCAATATGAAGTAATTGATATGGTCGATATTATTATAGAGTCATGTACATCCACGGACGTGGAGTAAGTAATTAAAAATCTTTGAGAACAGCAAAGTACTTATATATCATGAAGTTTAGTATTTGTATTGAGGTAAGTGATTATTGTTTTTATATCGAGAATCCCGGTAGTCTGAGTGGTTAGGTGATTATAGGTAGGAAATGAAACCCTATATGTCATCCGTTTTAGGAAAATGAGCCATAAGTCGCAAAAATGGATTTTGAGATATCACCATATTTGAAAAGAGGAGATCAAGCTGATTCCAATGATAGTAAACACTAGGACACCCAATAAGTGTTTCTATATCTTAAGTTTGATATTTATATTTTTGAAACAAAATGTTTACAATGTTTCTAGATGGGTAATTACCAGTAAAGTAACTAAATATACTTCATACAAAGGCCTTCAAAACGCAGAGATATATTTAATACAATGTTCCGAAATATGTTACATGGATTTATGTGACGATAAGTGCTAACCCTCTAAAGATCAGAACATTTTAATAAAGAGATCCTGTGAAAAACACTTTGAAAAATATCAATTTTGCGAATTTTGACTCATTTTCCTGGAACACGTCACATATTATTATTAGTTTTGTTTGTTTATTCACAGTTTAGTATTTGAAAACTTAGAAAATCAATGTTAGTAGGAAATACTCACATCCTTTTTAGGCATCGAGGGAATTTATGAAGAAGAAGAAGAAGAAGAAGAAGAAAAGATAAAATAATTAATATGATTAGTCTATAAAGATCTAAGAAACCAGGTATAACTTCAAATTTATTGAAAATATTGTTTCCTTCATGTATAGATGGTTGATTCTTCTTTGGGGGCAGCACAGGTTTTTTTCAGTCCATGATCTTTATTATACATAGGTTAATGATATTAGGTTTTATGGATGCAGTCTGTTTAAAGCTTTCGTGGAAATCCTAGTTTTGCTGGTCTATCTGCAAAAATCTGACATCCACAGTGCAAAAAGTACAAAAACACCCTTTTTTCAGTCAATTTTCTATTTTCTCAATATCATTATAATTATTGAGAATTGAACAATATTGAGCAATATTGTTTTTCTTTATATCCCAATTCATTGGCACACTGCTTGACCTTAAGTGGAGGCAATATTTTATTTTCTATCACAAGCAGTCACAAAAAGTATACATATTCATAAAAATATGTTCGGGAATTTCTCTGTTACTGTTCCAACGCTATTATTCATCCCTAAGTGGTGCGGGTAAATACAAAAAAAATAAACTAGATATTATGTCAGTTGAATAATTTATTTCATTGACTTACCCCTAAAGACAAACTTCTGTTTGACTCTCAGTTTGGACTGAAGAAAAAAAGTCCCATGTGGGCTAGTTTTTGTCGTACCATTCCAACGACATTCCTACATAGGAATATTCAGACTGAGAAAAAAGAATCAGACATTTCCTTTTCATGAAATAAAGCTTTCAATATCCTTCAATCAAAAAAAGAATAATTGAAAGAGTTTTATTTTCATAATGTGCATAATATGTTGGTAATGTTACCATTCCAACTACAAAGTCATTTTTCTTTGAGGAAGACGTAACTAAGATAATAAGGATATTTTCCTCCCCATCCTCGATCCTTATATTCCTATCAGAAAATGTTCTATTCTAGTCATTTTGTTGAAGAGACAAATGAGGGTCTTATTAAAAACTCGCCTATTGTACCACACTAGCGGGTAAAATCATTTATTTTTGGCGATTTTTATTTTTCATTCTATTCTTATTTTTGGACATTTTTTTTTTTTTTTTTTTCTTTTTTTAGTAAAATCAACATATTTCTTGTTTAGGAAACGACAGTATTAATTACTGACCCAATACATTGATTCAAAGCTATCATGGTAACAGATGAACTCCAGGGTACAAACCATACTATTTGAGAGATGATTGATCAAACTTTATGATAAAAGGGATGCAAAAATTATACACCTGGAGTTTTGTATGATTGGTTTAGGCATAAGGTCATGTCTGGAAAATATCACCTTGGAAATGGCGTTGTCATCACCAAAAGCAATAACAGAAATTAATTATTTAATGTGTAACTGGTCAATTACAGCTCACAAGGTTAGTGCATTTGAACGGTAACAATTGTTTTTAGTTGATGCATCTTTTAAGAATAAAGTAAAAGAAAGAAGGTGCCCAACTTTCCCCATAAAATTTTCAAAATGTCTACAATATGTGACCCAAAGCTTTGGTCTCAGGAATGATTCTTTTTTTGTCCCTGTCCTGCCAACAAACGAGAATCGCCCATAATGTAAGATTTGATGACAAGCTTAATTATTACTTGTGACCTGATGAATGGCAAACTTAGCCCGAAAGCTAGTGTAATAAATAATTGAAATTAGGGGTCTTATTTCCAATCCACTGTTGCAATGTCACAGACCAGATTATGGTGTTATTGATATGGTTACTGTTTCAATCAGGGGCCTATTCTGAGGTTGCTCATATTTAAAGCCCTCGGGCCCCCAACTCAGGGGTAAAAAGTGTATGCTTTTTTGTTCTAGCCTCTGAAAAGTAACCCCCATTCCGCGAATTTTCAGGGCATTTTACCCCCCCCATTTGTGGCAAAACGCGAACAATCTGATGCTAAAAAAGCCCCCTTTTTATGATTCAAGGAGTCAACGGTAATATGTACCACCAACTGGCAACATCTGAGATCATCCTTGAAGGATAGTGCATTTTTCTGTAACTTATTAGGCCTAAATATGATATTGATCTGTATAAAATAAAATAAAATAAAAAAACAAAACAGAAGTGGCCCACTTCTGTCATAATTATAGGCTATTCTGTGCCACAAAGTGAGTAAAAAAATACCCCCTTTTCCAGCATTTCACTGACTTTAGTTGCAAAAATACCCCCTTAATCAGCATTTCGCTGAAATCAGTTGCAAATTGGTACCCTTATTTCTGATTTCATGCTATGTGTTTCCGAGTGTAAAATGACCCCTTTCTCTGTGAAATTGAGAAAAAAAAAGCACACACTTTTGAAAAGCATACACTTTTGAGGGGGGGGGCGGAATAAAACTGTGACAAATGATATCATAAAGTTTGTATTGTTGAGCAACATCATTGTATTCTATAGATGCACCCAAGAATTATGTACTAACCCCATGTTAACTTTACACTGATCTTTATTCAAAACATATATGTACAAACAAATGTGGGTTCTTTGAGTGTTTTCCTGCCAAAAAGTAAGACAAAATAGAATTCCACTTACGCTGATTCAGTTGGTGTCAGTTTCTCTGACTGCAGGACTTAAATGTAAATATGGAAGACTTTAGCTTGAAATGCGTAGCTTAGATTTTACAACCTGCTACATATTCAGTGGTTACTTAGAACATCTTGTCAACCTAAAAAGAAAATAAAGCATTGGCATTTTCAGGATTAGTGCCATTGTAGGTATTAAAATACAAAATTGAGAAGGGTGGTATTATTTATTATCATAAGATTTCATGTCCATTTCACATATACAATCGTTGTCATACAAATTAAATAAAAAGAATGGAAGAGGAATATTGTCTGTGACTGTCACAGCTCTTCCGAATACCCCATAAATCTTTTAATATGGACTGATAGAAAGAACGGTACTAGGTTGATACAAGTTGAGTACTAAACTATAGTAAATTATCAGGTATCAAGTACAAGGTACAAAGAATGTGTACACAAGTGTACGTGAATATAAGTGTCTATTGTCGGGATTGGAGGACAGTAAGTTGATTGTGGTTTGTGTTTATTAGGGTCCAACGTGAGGCCAACATGAGGCCTTCATCAAGGAGGATAATATATATAAATATAAAGTTCATATGACATGATGACATAAAGAAATAATTTGAATTATTAGTTTATTATTCATGAATACGTGTTAGGGTCAACTGTTATTCAGAGAACATTGACCTCGCCTTGATTATACTAACAGCGACGAGTCAAAGTACTTTAGTGTGTTATTATTTGTGATAATTCTCCATGATTGTGTTATCATTCATAATTAGGAAATACTGTAGTAGAACAAGGATGTGGCCGTGCAATAAAGGCAGGGGAAATCCAGGAAAAACAAAAACACTAAACAAATTAGATATTTTTAAAGATAAAGATTAAACCATGAATAAATGATTTGATGGTCAATTTTACCTACATATTCGTCAAAAACATTACGATTACATATGAGGCATAGTATCTACATAATTAATGTATTGATTTATTTTCCTGACATCTATATAGATGAAATAAAGCAGATTCACACTCACTCTTGTAAACCAGGTGGCGTCAGTGTCTCTATCTGTGAAGCTGTGGTACTGGAACTTGATATTGTTTAGTTAGACTTCACACTGTAGCCGAGCTACTCTGTTGGCGAGGTAGTTTGCTAATGCAATAACACCTTGTCACCCTGAAGATAAAATGTACCACATAATGGACTGTAGTCAAATAAATCTACCTCTGGACATAGAATCGTGGCTATTGGCATTTTTAATGTTACGTTATTGCAAGGTAAAATCTAACATTATATGTATTTAGGGCATGAAATAATCTATAATTTATACACTTAATACTTTCTCTCAGGCTTTATCAAACCCTTATATTGAGTAAGTAAAGGAACATTATAGTGAATCATTGCTGCTTTGTGTGCCTGTAGTTGTCATAATTCTGACACCTCTATGTCTTATACCATATCACCGATAATCAATAATATCCATACTTACTCTTACTGCTCCATGTAAATCCCATACAATTGTGGTTGAAGGAAAAAACCCGAGCCTTTGACCAAAGCTAATTTTTCCAGTCAATGTATTCTGGTCTGGAACGTCTAGTCAACATAGCAGAAAAATAGTTACATAAATAAAGATTAGTATTTGCTCATGTGGTTTGAGGATCAAATTACACGTTATTCTTTAAAGCTGCATTCCCAGCTAAATCAAACCAAAATTACTTTGGATAATTTATTCATTTATTAATGGGTTGATATTCAACATGTTCGCTTTCAACTATTCATTGCTACAGGCATATAAACATAAATTGAATTATACAACTTGTTCCTCATTTCATTCTTTAGTATTTTGTACATTTTGAACCTAAGTTAATTAACTAAATAATAGAGTAAAAAACTTTTTTCCAAGACAAAACGAAAAACAGATGTACCTCTCAGCGTGTATCTGCTTGATTTACCTTAACAAATATTTTTTAGCAAAAAAAAATAAAAAAATATGAAAGGTAGTTTATACTCACCATTAAGGTAATGCCAGTTGTAGCCTGGCAATGGATGCCACGAGGATGGATTCCAGGACTTATTCAAGTACTTACTCTTAGATCTACTGCTATATATTGCTTGTGGCTTAGTGTACAGTCAACACACTAACAAAGGCCTACAAGGATTAAGCCTATGTCAAACAATCACTCAGGTCTTGGATGATGAGGTATGATTACACTTGGTGTTAGGGTTTGTAGATAAGTAAAGCCTTGAACCTTAGTCTTCAAACCAATATGTAGTCAGGCATGTACAGACTAAGCTCTCATAAATCAAGCATGTGCAGACTAAGCTCTCATGAATCAAGCATGTACAGACTAAGCTCTCATAAATCAAGCATGTACAAACTAAGCTAAATCTTTCAAATGCAGCATGTACAAACTAAGCTTAAACTCTTAAATGCAGCATACAGACTAAGCTTTAACTCTTAAATCCAGCATGTACAGACTAAGCTTTAACTCTTAAATCCAACATATACAGACTAAGATTAACTAACTTATTTCAGCATGTACAAACCAAGCTCTTAACTCCAGTATGTACACAGTAAGATTAAGCTCTTACATCAATTATGTATAGACTTAATTATATCCAGTATGTGCACTTAACAACAGCTGGGAGCACCTGAAAGATGGAAGATATGTATATTTTTTATGTTATACTTTCTCTCTATTTGAGTAAAATGGCCATGTATGAACGATGTGTAAATTATGACAAAATAATCCTTGCATACGAATAGGAAATATAATTTGAGATGCTCCTACCTCACCACAATAATAAATGAATCAACTGAAATATAAGGTGAACAGAGCAAGACAACTCGCTTTGCAAGGACACTATTGTATTTCTTTTATTTCTCAGATTTATCTTATTTGTATTGTACTTTTCTTAACATAACTCGGTATGACCCATATGGTCACAAGGCAACGCACGAAGACACCCGGGTAGGGTATACTTGCGTCTTTTCATCTTCTTTATATTTAACTTAATGTAATCTGGCCTCAAATGTAATAAAAAAAAATATGCAAGACACTTGATTTATCCACAGTATTATTTCATGTATCACATTATCTTTAGAAAAGTAAGTCACTTTTGACTTAATTGATGGCTCAGCTAGCCTGCCCAGATGTCTGTAGCTTATGGTTCAACACTGATTTTATTTAAGACTTTATTTACATAATTCCTTCAGGGGAAGCGTTTTCAGATGGTTTGGTCCATTTGAGGTAGATCAACTATTTATTAGGTAACTGGACCCTGCAGTACAATGTAATCAGGCTTAGATACTTCAAGTTTACTTAATGTGTGGTTAGATGAATAATATACAATCTTGTGTTAGACAATCTTTTTCCATTCATTAATATCGGTATATAATACTTCACTCACCCTTCAATAACAAGCTGTCAGAGTGAGGTGGATGGTGCAGCAGGCAGAAGTCACGCTAACTACGAGTCATACCCAGCCTGAGGCCAGTAATCACCCTGCAACTATATACCAGAAACTATGTTATACTTTAGTCTCATGTAGACCTTACTATATCAATACAGATTCTGAAGTTTTTACTTATTGGTTATAAGGTAAATCAATTATTCATTAGGTAATTGGACTCTGTAGTTCAATGTAACCAGGCTTAGATACTACTCACCCTTAAATCACAAGCTGTCAGAGTGAGGTGGATGCTGCAGCAGGCAGAAGTCACGCTAACTACAAGTCAGACCCAGCCTGAGGCCAGTAATCACCCTGCAACTATATACCAGAAACTGTTATTACTTTAGTCTGACGCAGACCTTACTATTTCAATACAAATTTGGAAGTTTGTACTTATTCGAACGCGTTTGAAATTAATGCCAGAGGTGTGGCAATATGG
Source organism: Sthenelais limicola (assembly GCA_942159475.1). NCBI lineage: Eukaryota > Metazoa > Annelida > Polychaeta > Phyllodocida > Sigalionidae > Sthenelais > Sthenelais limicola. The sequence goes on from OW804097.1 coordinate 4,245,782, forward strand.
GCAGATATTAATTTCATCGCTTAAACAAACAATAATATCAGAATATATATTTTTTTCTTTTAGACACTCCATCTATCCGTCACGATATACATACACGACAAGAAATGTAAAGTTTATGCCATTTTATATAATGTAATGATGAAAATGCAACCAGCAAACTCTGAGAATAGTGTAATTGTTACATAATGTTTATTTGCTGAATAAAAATCTTAAATACAAAAAATAAGCAGTGAGCCACCTTCAGTCAATGATGAGGGTGGTAGTGTTCATCTACATAAAAAAACCACTGTAAGATCAAGAAGTGAGTTTCAAAACCTCCTATGTGAAGGAGAATTACCACCCCCACCACCCCGACTCAACTATGTGTAGAACCTCACACAGTGCATCATTTTACTATACTACTTACATTGTGGTATAGAGTGCATGTGCACTTTGTTTATGTATAGCACAATCACACTGCACATGCTATAGGACATATCTTTATATATTATCCTGTCTAGTCGTTGTGGAGTGACAGCCTTGTAGAGGAAATATTTAGCTTTAAGATGTTCTTTATTTTATACACAAGCTTTCGCAATTTTATGAGGAAGTTTTGCTAATTTCTCTATACTGACCTTGGGAATGACCTTGAATAGAGGAGCTGGATACTTAGGTATGAAGCACTGATGTCTAGCCAATGCTTGCTGGAACTGGTCAATGAATAAAGGCGGAATTAATTAATTGTATCACTGACTTTTAATATTTAAACGTTTCTAACGATAACACAATATTGAGTAATATGAATGTCACACTAAATATATGGAAATATCTTATTTAGACCAGTTATCAATTCATTTGAGAAAACTAAGGGACTATTTAAGACATCCATACAATTGTTGTATATATGTTTTGTATTTTTATTCTGCTCTCGTTCAAATTACAATTACATCTGCCAGAATTGAGATGGCTGCCTCTGTCTTAGCAGGTCTACTTGGAGCAACCCAATTAGTTCGTTATAGGTCATATTACCTTTACAAGAACGTAAACGCGATTTACATTTGTTTTGTTGTCCGATCATTGTCATTAGTACAATATATTAACATTGAAAAACCCTATATCCCCTTCCCGGCTGTTAAATTTACTTAATACTTCTATCTGTCAATCAGCGTTTTCTTCTCTTACTATCAGAGATAGTAGTTCATTGTTCTTTCATCCTTAGTCTTTGTTTCTTCACTATTACTTCGCTTCAGTTTCTACATTATTTTTAATCTCATAATGAGCCAACCCCATTCCCCAGAACATATTTCCTACAAGAACATTAGTAAACATACATGAAATGATCAGATAATACATTTAAATTTGATATACTTATACAATTTGATGTTGATTTTTACCGGTATATCGGTCTTTGATTAAGGACTTGTAAGCCTTATATGCCTGTAAATGTAAATGTGATATAGAAATAAAAATCTATTATTATTATTATTACATCTAGTCCATCAAATGGTGGTGGTGGATGTGTTCTTATGGCTCCCACCATTTTGTTTATTCACTCATTCAAATCTCAATATCGTGTGGATCTGTTGTAGTATGCTTGAATGCAATACAAAATAAAATATGATGAATCCATCTGCTCACCTTTAGGTACTCTATGTGCGCTGGTATGGGAATAGTTGTGGATGCATTCAATGTTTCTATCGCCACCACCTGAATAAATAAAAATCAATGTTATGAATGTAAGAATGAATGAAACTACCACAACTGAATTTTTCCTTTCTCAATCAAATAAAGAAAATGAAGAAGGATGCCTCGAGTTTCCTGAGCTTTTCATGAGTTCATAGCCTTTTATAGAATATTTTATGATTTTGTTATTTTGCTGATGTACACTGACAATCTAGGTCAAATGGGCTTAACAATCCGATTAGTTGGCTTCTGCATATACTTATCTAGCCAGTGTTATCCTTACATTTCCGATTCCAAAACAATTTTCAAAGTTTAAGAAGATGATAGAGTCTGTAAAAGTGAGATTTCTCCTGAGGGTCCACTGAATTAATTTTTGGGGAGATAATGAAATATAACATGAATAACAACTGGTCAAATTCATTTTATACTCTATCTGGGTGACCTTTGGATCGGCCTGGAATGAATGTGGGCCCTAGCGTGGGTGGGTCATAGACATCAAATAATTATTAGAAATCAATTGCTAGATTATTTTCACTACAGATACATTGCTATGATGTATTTATAAGTGGTACGTTATAAGTATACTCGAAGATCATGAATAATACCCAAGTATTGTAAGTATTTGTTTAAATCAGTGAAGCCAAAGGCTTAAGCAATACATAATCATGGAGGAAGGGGAAGCCAATAAATCTGACCATAGTGTACAAACTAGGGACAGCCGACTTGTGGCATTAGATTGTCATACAATGTACAATCGGCAAATATATTTAATATATTCTGCTAAATTAGATTGAAAAACGGTTAATACTAAGTTTATTGGTGTATATACATTCGGAATTGCTTTGATAAAATCTCTTTGGTTATGTTAAACTCTACTTGGATATTTTGTTGTCTCAAAGTTGGCATATTGGAGAGGATTTGTGAAGACCAACTGTACATTTACTGACAATTTGACCCAGACATACTCACAGTGAGTAGTCAGTAAAGATCCACTGATACCGCTGACAATCTGTCTCTAGGAATAATCTGCCCGGTCTGCTGATCCAAGTATGTAGGCAGCCTGTGGGAAAAGGTGGGAAAATGATTGAACAATAATTCATACAAATTGTTTCACACAGTTCAAAGACATTCCTGTGGACAAATAATAAAGCTGGTGCAGTGTGTTTGTGATTATTATTGATTATGCACAACCAGTGCACGAACAGGCCCTCAATGGAGGTCATTAATCGTTGTAGTCTCTGCCCCAGTGGTTTAGCTCCTGCATAGTTGAAAGCAGTACAGTAGAGTACATCCCCTATACATCTATAATACACTTGACCATTGTCTCTGGGATTATTCTTAGTGATACTATATGTGACGTGTTTCAGCAAAATGTGTCACAAGTCGCAGAAATATGATTTTAAGATATCACCATATTTGAAAAGATGAGTTCAAGACGATCCCAATGATAGTAAACAGTAAGACACCTAATAAATATTTCTACATTTCAAGTTTGATATTCATATTTTTGAAAAGAAAAGTTTGCAGTGTTTGTGCGTGGCCAATTGCGAGAAAAGTAACTAAATATACTCCATACGATTTAGATGATATCATTTTTGCGACTTATTTTCCTTTCTACTTACCTTTGACTACTTTCTTTCTATGCTTGGTTTATACTTGCTTCCTATGCTATATTGGAACTGAGATGGATGTTGTTACGAACCTGTACAAAAGAAGAATCAGGTATTATAATTATTATTACCCCAGACATATCAAGTCAAGCCAAGACAAGTATTTGTTAAGTAATCACAGATGTACACACTGTATTTAGATTAATTAGATTATAGATAGACAGCGCATATATGACAAAAAAATGTTTTTTGTTTGAGGCTTTGTCTTGTTGGTCTGCCCCGGCTGCCGAATGTTCACTGGACTCGTCAAAGGTTCCAGGTTGATCAGTGCTGCCACCTGACGTTTTAATTTGTAATCATATTCAACACATGGTGACTGCTGGTGCTAGGGGGGTCCGGGGGCATGACCCCCGGGGGCAATTTGAAAATGACAGCTATTTCAGGGCATTCTGGAGATTTTTGAGGAGAGTCAGAGCCAAATTATAACCAACAAATGCTTAATCTTATAAATTCCAAGACATTATGGAGGTACCAGTAATGCACTTAAGTTAAGTATTGCAGCAGGGATATGATAGGCCTATTATTTCAAATCTCAAATTGACCTTGATTCAAGGCTTGATGAAAGTAGGCCAACCAAATAATCTTAAAATCATCCCAAATCATTATCGTTCTGTGGGTAATAGTTCGCCAGAGGTTTTAACGTAAACATTAGGATTGATTTTAAGACCATTCAACTATTTTCCTTAGACCAATGCCCGATTTCAATATATATTTTTTGAAATAGTAAAGAGACATTGGCAAAAGTCTTCATGTTGTATAGGGTTATAGAAGAAGTAGATATGGTTATATAATAACTAGGAGTAACCTTCCGAACCTTTCAGTCAAATCAGTAGGCTACGGAAATACAGGTTTGTCTGAAGTTTAGTTGCTTGACCAATACGGCAGATTTTTAAAGTCTTTACAAAGTGATCGGTACGGCCTGAATGAAACCCCAAATTCCGAAATGATTAATGCTTAAGGGTTTGATTTCCAAAAAGCTGGAGAAAAGCAGCTTTTAAATGGTTCAAATCCGGAGGCAAAGTTAGACAATAATGGAATTTATATTGTACATAATATTATGGTAGCCCTGCGTAAGTCTTTGGGATTGATGTTCCCATTATTGAGGACCGTGTGGAATGCTTAAAATTAACACTGGAATTCTCATAGGGGGAATAAGTGATAAAATTGTGATATTAATCATCAACAATTATTTAAAAATATCATGTATTTAGAAAAAATGAATTTAGCCGTTTCTCAAAATTGTTAAAATTTGAATGTTCAATTCAGATGACGATTTTGAGGAATTACATCAAATTTTTCCATCATTATTTTGTTCATCATGGTGCCATTGTTTTTCTATTATCATGATCAATCTATTACATACCAGTTACATTGGTAATATAATTGAATGGCGATGTTAATTTCATTTCGGGCACTTAATGATAGGACACCACAGGGGTATCATATATATAACAACGATTAGTACCAATTTATCATATATTCTGGTAAATGTACAATAAATATGTGATGTGTTTCAGGAAAATGAGTCATAAGTCGCAAAATTGATATTTTTCAAAGTGTTTTTTTCACAAGGTCACATGAATGGAATGTTATAATCTTTAGTGGGTTCATCACTTATATCTATATCAATCGATGTATCAAATTCCAGGACAATCTATGTACTATATCCTTTAGTTTTAAAGGTCCTTATATGGACTACATTTAGTTACTTTACTGTTTATTGATCCCCAGAAATATTGCCAACTTTTTTTTGCAAAAACGAAAATATCAAACTTAAAATGTAGAAATACTTATTAGATTATTAGACTGTTTACTATCATTGGAATCGGCTAGATCTCAGCGTTTCAAATATAATGGTATCTCAAAATCTATTTCTCGCGACTTATGACTCATTTTCCTGGAACACATCACATATGTATGTCGAATGCCGACAATAGTCTACACTATATTTTCAAGAGATAAATGGAGTTTGGGGCTATAACTTCCAGCCACCGATGGGGGTACCCAATGCTTTATTTCAGCCACAGAAGCCATTTTTATGGTTGAAGATGGTAGAAGCTATTGCTCATCATGTAAATTTCTCCCCAATGGTAAAATTGGCCATATAACTATCCCATGTTTTATCACGAAATAATTTATAATTTACTTCAGAATAAAAAACGCAAAGGTGCTGCGCATTACATTTTCTATAGTAGAACCTTGGAGTAAAATACTCCAAGGTACAACTGAATAAACACCCATGTACTCAAATACACCTCTCAACGTTATGTGTTGGCTTTGGTGTCACGTCCCTTTACCTGTGTTGATAAGGGCGTAAAGCAACCAATCTCACTCACTCATTCCCTCTCAGCTCCCCCGCCCTTGATATAACCATATTAAATGTGTTGATAAGGGCGTAAAGCAACCAATCTCACTCACTCATTCCCTCTCAGCTCCCCCGCCCTTGATATAACTATATTAAATGTGTTGATAAGGGCGTAAAGCAACCAATCTCACTCAATCACTCCCTCTCAGCTCTCCCGCCCTTGATATAACCATATTAAATGTGCTGAAAAGGGCGTAAAGCAACCAATCTCACTCACTCATTCCCTCTCAGCTCCCCCGCCCTTGATATAACCATATTAAATGTGTTGATAAAGGCGTAAAGCAACCAATCTCACTCTACCTATAATAGTTATAATATTCACAATCAAACTATTTGTAGCCTATTTATATAATAAACGTCTGTGGATTATAAAGGAGAAGAATCAGACTACTGACCAACTTTCAGACAGTCAAAACCTGGAATTTCCTCATATATTCTTCAGAAAGGGAGTAATCTTGGAGTGACTGCAGACAGAGCACGATTCACTGTTTTATCACAAATCTGAAGAATAGAGAAATCAAGGATATATTTGTACATTTTTGCAAATGATTCTGGGCTAAAAATATTATCAATGATAGATTGTTTATTTCGCATGAAGTTCTACATGTTACACAATTGTTAATAGACATCGTATCAAATGCATTTCATTTTGTATAGCAGAACTACATGAGTATAGAAGACCGACCCTCACTCGTTATTGTCTTCTCTGAAGTAATATTAACAATATTCGTGATAGAAGATATCTGTACTTTATATTGTTAACACACATCTGGGCAGTTGTGTAGAGATAGAGGGTGTAAAAAAGAAGAATGTGACTACTGACCAATATAGCCAAAACCTTTCAAACTACCATTTCTTCATTGTATTGTTTCAAGAGGGAGGACTGCTGACAGAGCGTGATTCACTATTTTATCGCAAATCTGAAGAAGAAAGACATCAAGGATATAATTTATACATCTATGGAAATGATACATTCTTTATTTTGCATATCTAGAGGTTACATAAGTGTTAATACACATCAGATTAACAGGGGTAGGCCAGTACACGTGCCTACTTGCGACTAAGTAAAGGATTAATAACCAACATTGGAGCCCTGTAGGCCTCACACAAACAGTGCACCAGCAGGCCCCCAATAGTGGTTATTAATCCGTGTAGTCTCTACTTTAGGGTTTAGTTACTGCCTTGCACCTGCCCTTACTAATTACCTTCATGACCTTTGCCTTCGGCCGCGGTCATAGGAAAACATATATATATACTATTTTTTGTTTATTCAAATAAACCTGCCATCTGGGCTCATACAAGTCTAAGGCACACCTACGCTAACCCTATTTTGTATTTTTTTGGATTTTCAATTTTCTATCTTCACCACTATCACTCCAGCAGTTAGTTATATCAACACATACATTAGCTGTCCTCTTCCTAAACAAATGATTTTTTATATAAACAGTTGTATCAAATTATCACACAGAGTTCAACTTTCTAACTTTTTGAAACATAACCCTTGAGTACTCTCACCTCTCTGAATTCCTACATTAACAATTTAAATAGTTGTTCGACATATTTATCAACTCTTTTTAGCCATTTGCTGCTTCGCAAGTCAAATGCTGCATTGTACTTTAAAGATCGATATCGAACTTTGACCTCATTCAGAAATGCTTTGAATACAATGTCATTTTCGTAAAACAGCTTCTGCCTATGAATATAATTTTTTGCTAATTGGCCCATATACTAAATATTGAAACGTTATTTTCCATTTTCTTCTGACTTAAATGCTCTACATGGAGAATGGCTCTCATGTCTCTGTCAGGGACAGCTACTTTAACAATAATAACATAAATGTTCATATCACAGACCAGCAAATAAAGCACAGCACATCAACCATACTACAGTGAATTCCACTTGCATCATGGGGGCTACATTGCCTTCCGGTATGTTATGTATAAGGTGGTGGGGTAAGACTTACATGCTTACATACCTGTAATTGTTGTTTTGGTAAAACTGACTCTAATTTAGATAGTCAAAATATCAGTAACTAGGAGGACGCAGGCAACCCATGGAATCTTGATTCAGCATTCACCTAATCTTTCACCATGCAATCACTAAGAACAGTTCTGAATTCCTCCAGGTTACAACATTCATATGTGATGTGTTTCAGGAAAATAGATTTCACAGGAACCTCAGTGCCCTCTTGTGGTAAACAGACTGTGTACAACTTGGCATTTTTAGCCCTTATTTCTTTAATATTAGCGGCTCATTTATGTCTTTGGAGCCATAAAGCACTGGGGAATAATTACTTTAACTTATGTAAGGAACAAGTGTGTAAAATCTATTTTTATTTTCATGGCTGATCCCCGTTAAGAAAATCGCTGATGTCTGTAAGGTAGTGTCACGACTATAAATAGCACATACATTATACCTCTTATCTATTACATAACATTGTATGTATGTATGTATGTATGTATGTATAAGTTTTTATTTCCGGAAGCGTAAACTTCCCAATAACATATCAAATTTTGACGAAAAAGGCGGTGGGTCTCCTGTATGAAACCATAGATCTTCCTGAGGGCCCACTAGATCTAGTTTCTAGGTAGCTTGCCCACCTCATCGTATTTAACCAAGATCGTACGTGTTTCATTTGAATATATGGAGATGGTCTAGCCAGTCAGTGAGTCGCATTCTGGCGAACACTGTGTCTCCACCTTGCTGCACTTCCTCTGTGTATTGACAGTTGCGGTAGCGTTCTGGCGAACACTGGTCCGTCTTTGTGTAACTTTATTAGCTATTGTTATGTATAATACATTCATTAGCCCGAAGTGGGGAGCTAGGAATCAGCCATGGGCGATGACGCACACTGACCTACCCTTCAGATTCACATGGCATGACCCAATTATAAGATGTTGATTGGCTGCTTTAATGAGGCAGATGACGACTGCAAATATGTATCATTTGGAATGATAATGCTTTGTTACTTTCTGTAAGAATGCGTTTTATCAGGGATAAATCGCTGAGAATAACATAATCGATCTATCATCTATCATTCATATATATCCTTTATCATTTCAGGTTTTTTATGAGATTTTATTTATACTGGCTTATCGAGTCCCATATCAGAATTGTTTTACTCGCCCTAGGTTAGCAATATTTACATCAAAGAGATTATTCCTCTTTCCATAGGTGTCTCTCTTTCAATTCTACATTGTATGACAACGGTTGTAAATGTGATATGGAAATAAAAGTCTATTATTATTTATTATCATTAGTTAGTATAGTGTTGTTTTAAAATATCTATCTGTTCTTCTTATCTCGGATATTGATTAGTGAGATATTGGTACTGCCTCACTTTGGTTTCCTGGACAAGGTTCAATACCTCTGTCATGAGCCGCCATCTTGGAGCAAAAATACCTTCTTACATTTTAATATAATTGTTATGTGACCATATAATAATCTTGAACTAAAGATATGCAATCGATCAACTTGAATTTCCAAATTAGTTGGTTGGTAATTAACTATAATGTTTCCCCGAAAGACACTAACAATAATGTTAGAATTACTTGTTTACAACATTGATTAATACATCTAAGATAAAGAGGTAACATCAGCTGTATGTATGTAAATAATTAGTTTATATTCCTTATCGTCAATATAACTCACTCTATGAGCCCACTGTGCCCAATAAGTAGGAAATAAACTTACATAACAGTTGAACTCTCTCAAATAACAGCTGTCGGTAGAGATGTAGCTAGAATTAGAACAAATCTTGTCCCAATAATAGGGCGGATGATCCAAGATGGCAGGTGATCATAAGATGACACATTTACACCTGGGTGTCCTATGTTCATATTTAGGCTGTCCCACTTTTTAATCTAAGAGATAAGGTGGACTCCTTATCTAGAGCCAATTTCACCTGTTTCAAGATACTATAGTTAACCGGTTATTAGAATTATTTCATAACCTTGTTTGTTCTTGGTTCATACATTCCATGGCGTTCTTCTAAAACTACCTCAAATGTTGATTACCTTGTTTGGTTTTCATAGGTTGTACACGTCTAACTAATCAATCAATATAGACACAAACGATTACTAGATTCGTCCATCACAAGGGCTCCTGGGGTGGGGGGTGGGGGTAGCTAGGTTCTCTTGTCCCTACCAAACAAAATTTGCCATTTGTCACTAAGACAATTCTTCTGTCGTTTGTCGCTATATTTTCCTAAAACAGCCGAATTTTTGGCGCTAAGGATTATTAAGGTCTTTGTCGATTTGTCAGGCTAAGAAAGTGTCTTTGTCATTTGTCAATAACGGCGTTTGAAAGTTGTCGATCTAGGAATATTGCCTCATGGTGCCTCATAATAGCAACACCTACTAACACACCCTCTACCCTATACAATATATACTACACCGTACTTCCACCTCCACCAGTAAATATTGCTAATAAATCTTTTAATGATGCATACAAATGAAAATTGTAATTGTATAAATGTTGAATTTATGTGGTAACGCCGTATATCCTTCTATCTCTACTTGAGATTATTGTACTGTTTCTATTTTCCAGTAAAAGAATGTAATGTAAAAGCCAATATTCCTAAACTCACTTGTAAGAGTTGGGTACAGAAACACATGAAAATGAATCATTAACAAGGTATTGTAACATTTGAAAGTGCATGATTGTTTGTCTTTCTTCATCCCTTTTTTTTGACTATACATTTATCGTCTATGTAAATGTAAGATCAGAAATAAAGTTATTACATACATACATCCACTTCCCTCTACCTCATTCTGTGCTCTCACCTCACCCGCTGCACTTCACCAATTCAATTTACCTCTTTACTCCTGTGTTGGTTATAGATTAATGAAATGTTTACTAACAATTCACATGTAATCCTGCTCTTTTTCGCACTTCTAAACAATTTCTTTAGCGTTTATCGGCTATAATATCCACATCAGCTTTATATATCTTATTAAACTGCTGGGTAATATCCTGCTGCCCGTCGTATTTTCCATTCTACGATTGAGTGTGTAGATAATAGGGGTGTTGCATAGCCGCCATTTTGAATCTTGATTCGCATGGAATTATGGTTACTAATGGTACTGTATAAAACCTAAACAATATGCCATGTTCAGCATGGACAATTTATCAATGATCTAATGCCAATGTCCATGTGTTATACTTGTTTCCATTACACAATCATCCATCTTGCATGCATTTTTTTTATAGATGATTTATATAAGGTTTGATATTGGTGAAAACATAGTTGCAATTTTCAATAAAAAACAAAAATGCTATTATTTTCTCTGGCAACGCAGTTATCGATTTTTGTTACCATAATATCTTGTTCAATAGTTCGTTGCTGAAACACTAGGTGACAGCACTGCTACCAATTCTGTCTTAATTTCATAATGTTTAACTCATATAGATATAATTCGATTCATTTCTTTAGTAGTGAGGAATAATTCCCAAAATAATTCCCAAAAGTGTTTTTATTATTTTCTAACATTCCAGTGCAGAGTGGGGGCTAGTTCATGTAACCAAGGGTCACACTCTCACGCTCGCATTTATTTGTGTACTAGCATAGTACCCATAGGTAGGCTGTCTACAGAAGGTAAGGTATGGTCAAGCATCGGTAGGAACTGTTGGATAGACTGCCCCCTCCCCTTTCCTACCTCACTCACTCTCCCTTCCTCCTCTCTTCCTTCCTCCCTCTCAGTTCTCGTTCTTTCTTCCTCTTCCTTCCCTCCTCACCCTCACCGATCGCCATTTATATAATAGATATACAATAGTATATCCCCAAAATAACCTGACTAAATAGACTTGCACAGTACTGGGTAGTTAAACATAATTAGCAATTTCAGTAACATGATAATATAATAAATAGGTGATAATAAATAATTAATACAAATATGATGAGGTTACACAATGCTACATAACACATGTGGTCAGGGATTTTAACAAAAATATCCTAATTATTCATATAATTTCATCATATTTCCCCCAATGACAAGGACATCCCTCCTTATCCCCAGGGATGTAGGGGTAGGGGTTGCAATTGACAAGTGCATCCGAAACGCTTGCAGGGACTGAAACCTTCCTTATGCTGAAGAAACCCCTTCCATACAATCATCGATGGAATAACACTTTTTTCAAATTTAAATTCGATCAAAGAACATGTTGTTATCCAAAGTTGGAGCATATTATATTTAAATACAAATACTGACTTATAGGAAGAACTGTTATGTATACCAATTATAAATATATAGTATTTTTTATTTTTCATTTCCATAAACGTTACAGAAGTAGGGCTGATGTTTCAGGTGGGCCGGAAATGTTTTATAGAATGCAATTTGAATAAATATAATAAAGGTAATATGTAACAGTTTATGACAAAGTGTTTCGTCCATTAGAAGAAAAGTACAATTTGCTAACACAATTTGCTATGAACATGAAGCATGAAGAGTGTCATGGCCATAACTTTATATGAATGAGGGTCCTGGATCACATGCCTCTTCCCTCCTAACCACAACTTTCCAAGTCCTTTAGGGGTTGACCACAGACTCTATCCGCTGGTAGGATTGTCCGTTAAAAGGGCAATTTAGGGACAAAACCGGACCGGAGACCCCTAATGATCAATAAACTGCTCAAAGTCAACAGTTACACACCACTTCTGTGTTTCTCTCTCTCCTGCGATCTCTAGTTGGGATATCGGGCTCCTCAAGCGCTAGACTGATGGGTGACATTGTGTGGAGACCAAAGCAGGACAAGAGCAACTCATTACACAAGTAATATAAGGAATAATTGTACTATTTGTGATGAGGCCACTTCAGTGGAATACTATGAGATACAATGTATTTTATTATATGCGCATGCTATATGAGAGGTGCTATGAGTGAGGTGCTATGAAACTATTCATATAGGACACGTCCTATAAAAATGTAGTTGTCTAAAAATAGCTCTGACGTTACCTCAGCACTTCCGCTGCCTCCGCGGAGATCCATGCGATCGGTAATCCACCTGTGATTCTGTACTATAATTATAAAAATACATAATAAAAATCACACCATTAAATAGAGAATAAAAGTCTCTTATCAAATGATATAAGCTTCATTATTGTAGCTCAAGAAATGGCCCCGATATGAACGTTTTAATTCAACAATATCAGTAGGCATGAATACTGCCTACTAATGGGTCTGTCAGTGGGGTTGTCAGCGGGGCTCTCTGAGACTTCTTTGATATTTTTTCAGTGATATCTTACAAATTAAAGTAGTATATTATGATAAAATCTTATGCACATATAATAAATATAGAATGGAACTCGCCGGCAATAATAAAACATTTATTGGACTTGATTTGTCCACATAAGCACTCTGCCTACGGCATCGTGCTTATGTGGATGAATCTCGTCCAATAAATTTTTGATTATTGCCGGCTCGTCCTATTGTCTCTATGTGAAGCACAGACAAAAATCAATGACCATGGTTTCTCCAGTGTAGTACTCATTGCTGTGTTGCAAAATAAAGACAAATGTGGTAAAGTTGGTTACGGATATATGTTGAACTCAACACAACAAACACATTTCCCCTGCCACAATAGGAACATGCATTGGAACATCCGCTATATATACTTCACATCCAGTATATACCGGATGTTCCACGCTATACATTCCATCAGTCCCATTAGCATTGAAGCAATTAAAGGAAATGTAGATGCATGGATAAATTATTGTACTTGGGATTGTTCTCTAAGATATATTTCCGTTCTTGAGTGCTGAGAGACAGATCCTTGTATAAGTCACTTTATCAGTCAATAAACGAGGCTCATTACTGGATGTCATGTCATCTGCCAGGAAATGTAAATCTTATTATATTGCTCCAATATGACATGTTAATAGCGACACGATGGCCATGACCATGGCTGGTTAATAAATAAATCAATATATTTCACCAGCGATAGCGCAGGACACATTAGCAACTTTATTGCTATTGTAGGATATGCCGCTGCTCCAAGCTCTTGTGTTCGGTCAATGCTGAAGCAGACCTTCAGGTTAGTAAATCCTTTTAATTTGAAAATACGTGGAGTCGACCCATCGATGTATATATTTACAGCAACTAATTGTGACATAATGTACCTGCATCATATGGACCAATCAGCAGCCAGCAACTATTACATCACTCGTTCCACCTGGACAGTTGGTTCATTATTCAACCTGCACCTGAGCTGCATAAAGGTGCATGCTATTTGTAAATTTGTAGTCTTACCTTTTTAATCTTACCCATTTGTGCTGTGTATGCATTTTCACATGTATTTTTGCTTGTATGAATTATTTGTTATTGATGTATTGGGTGAGAATAAAGCCTTGCTTCGCTGGGTTCATGGCCAAATCTTGTCTTAGTTATATATCACTAGGAAATACCCATGCTTCGCACAGGATTTGCTAGCGGGACAGTGGGACCCACATCTTCAGCTCTCCTTGTTCCCTCTCCCATCATCTTTATCTTTCAAGTTCTCTCTATAACTTATTATCTGTATTAACATTCATAAATCAAATGGAACCCTGTTATGATGCTTTTTTGGTCATTGTTGTGCTGTTGGTTGGCATGGTTTATTGCCCTGAATATTATTACCAGCATTGCCTTAACTCCATTCAGATAAAGAATGTTGATCACAAGAAGTTGTCGTAAAGACAACTTATGTACGGTATGGTTATGGTGGCTCAGCATTTCTGGTCTATTGGTGGGGATATTCGGTCCTAATTGAATCATCTAGAGTTTGTTACAAGGCATGCAGCTGATGGCGACTACATTGATGTCACTTACTGCAATTACGATCATCACATAGTTGATTTTTTCCTCAAGGACAAAGTTTCTGGGTTTCCCAACTGTGACAACCGCGGTTGTAACTTTTGCTTTCATGTTGCGGTAATTAGTTCAAAGCGTGACTTGTCCTCTAACATCCAGGGTCAAGGCCGTCGTCCAAACTTGACTGGTTCTGGTAAATGCAAGTTGAAGAACAAGTCCAAGGATTCCATTCCTGACGATTATCCGTTGGATAACTGCTACTATTCGAACTACCGCACTTGTACAGTTGATAATTGCCTCAAGGATCACCTTTGCCGTCTTTGTAAGCAAAACACAAGGTACTCGGGTGTCGTTCCTACTCCCACTTCGATGCCAACTATTTCTGCTGATTTTGATGAAGTTTTGTCTTCTATTGTTCATCATTCTTCTGACTGTCTTCCTTGTAATGCCTATGTACATGAAGAGTATGTATTTGATGAACTTTCTCAGCAAATCACTTCCTCGCTTGGGGAATGCCCCTCCGCAACTTATCAACAAAATGGGTCCCCTGAGGTACTCGACTCACCACACCACACTAATGGTTTCATACCTGAAGATGATAATGAATTGTTATTAGAAGATTGTACTCCCTTGTGTGATGATATTACCAAGTGTTTGTACAAATTTTCTTGCTATTCTCCTGACGATGATAGTACTTTGTGTAATGATCAGTTGATTGATAATGTATGTTTTGATAGTGCAGGTAGTTATGTCACCGAATCACATTTTGATTTTGTCCCTACTCATATCTGTCCAGATCTTATGTGTAATGATAATTTGTTAGGAGGCATTGTGAATCAGATGAATACATATACATTCACATTCATGGTTAATAACTAAGGGAGGGAGGAGAGGTCTGTAGGGTAACAACCCACTTAATCACTAGTATAGGTTCAATAAAGATAAGATAAGATAATTCTTTATTTGTCATAAGGTGATTGACAAAGAGGTTACGTTCTTCTTAAGAGGAGGTTTTCCTCTACATGCCTTTCTTGAATTTAATGACCAGTAAGTTTTCACTATAAAAATGGACAGCCACCATTTTGAGGTCAGAAAATATATAATTGGCAGCTTTACACATTTAGGAAATTATACCAAATTATGCTGAAAAATGATGAATACAGGGTGTATTTGAGTATATTTGGAGTTGTGTTGTTTTAAATAATTAGTAAATACTATTAGTAAATATTATTTAAATAAATCATTGGATACAGTTTGTCTATTTATTTAGCACACCATAGCCTGAAAGCTAGTGATTAATAAAAACAACTACAACTTATAGTAAGGTTTCTCCAATCCTTCAACAATCCTTTGATTCAACAACACGGGCAAGAGATATACAAGCGACTCACCTCTCTTCGTAACATATTTATTTAGCAGTTCATATCTTGCTACTGAGGATGTTTCTCCATCTTGCTACATTCTGCCACCTGGTGAGCCTCATACAAGGCTTGTCAACACACTCATGCCTCCTGGTGGCTTACAAGAACAACCTTTCCCTGGATGCCTGGCGATGTAACGCCACATATAACCAGGATCCATGCGTGGTGAAGGACAGGCAGTCTCTCATCCACAAGTTTGGCTCTCAAGTTGGCAACGTAAGTCTTCAGTGTGGTTTCATTTGCATGATTCATGATTTTAATCAACATTCCCCCAATTCTGACAAAATGTGATGTGTTTTAAGAAAATGAGTCATAAGTCGCAAAATTGATATTGTTCAAAGTGTTTTCATCACAAAATCTCTTTATTGGAATGTTCTGATCTTTAGAGAGTTCAACACTTATAGCCATATAAATCTGTGTAACAAATTTCAGGACATTTATCAAATATATCTTTGCGTTTTGAAGGCCTTCATATGGAGTGTATTAAGTTACTTTACTGTTAATTACCTATGTAATGACCCCCGAAAAACTGTCTTCCTCAACCGGGAATTGAACCACGGATCTCCTGCTATGCGCGCGGACATGCTACCATTAGACCACCGAGGTTGACTGATTCTCAAAGGCCACCACTGTAACCAGATTCCACACTCTAGGCTACTACACTATCCCTTACTCTTTCTGCATGAAATTCATATGATTTCATGCTCAGAGACAGTGAATACTACCTTTACTGAGTGTGACAGGCCACGGCACCAAATTGTAATGACCCCCGGAAAACTGTCTTCCTCAACCGGGAATTGAACCACGGATCTCCCGCTATGCGCGCGGACATGCTACCATTACACCACCGAGGTTGACTGATTCTCAAAGGCCACCACTGTAACCAGATTCCACACTCTAGGCTACTACACCTATCCAGAAACATTGCAAATTTTTTTTTTTAGAAAATTAAAATATCAAACTTAAAATATAGAAATACATATTAGGTGTCCTAGTGTTTACTATAATTTGAATCTGCATGATCTCCTCTTTTAAAATATGGTGATATCTAAAAATCCATATTTTGTGACTTATGACTCATTTTCCTAAAATGGATCATAAATATTGTACTTACACTAGTAAGACCCTTACAGGCAATACCAGAGAGTCTGAGAGATGCAGTGTGTGGAGCAGGAGAGGAGGCAGGACAGTGTCTGCATGTGGATGTAACTGCAGCTACAGGTTTAGGTGAGTACATGTTCTCACTAGTAACACATACACAGCCACCCATCCACTGGGGAGCCGGGGAGTGGCTGGGTGGAGTGTATATTCACAGAGGGAAGTGGGTTTAATAACTATCACATGCACAATTAATTAATTAATTCTTCGCTCACTGAGGGCCGAATATGCGAAGTAGCGAAAGTTGTACTGCAGAGCCCTGGAAGGGCAACATGGGCACAGCATCGTCTCATAGTTGCCATCTGCATTTATGATGGTGGCATCTGTTTTGCATGCATTTAAATTAATTATGCCAATGTATTTTGAAGGCCTATATTCTAACAGGTGCTAGGTGTTAAATAGAATTAGTAGACTATCTTCTCTAAAACTATGATGGCTGGGACACCCTTGTCTAAATAGTAAAGAGTAGTTGAGAGTTGATGTGGGTTTATGTACAGTTTCCTGATGAGTTCTGATACAGGGAGAAGTGCACAATGAGTTGTAGAATATATTCTTTTTTTCTTGATGAATAAATAAATTTCACTTAGATCAGTGGTTACAGCTAATGCCTGATGAGGGTCCTAACTCTGAAACCATGTGGTGCCAAACATACTCAGCCAGGGTGTGGAAGTGTTAACATTACAGATCTAACCTCTTCTGAGGAGTAATGTTTAACAGTGTCATGCCCAAGGCAACCTTGTTGCCTATGACATAACACCTAGCAACTTGTTGCTACAACCAGCGCACCTCCCAGGTAACAATTTATGTTACCTGGCTGTGAATAGATTGGGTATGCTAGCTTTAGAGCTGTAAGCAGGTCTGTCGTATTGAAAGACAATGAGTTGTAGAATAGTGAGTTAATGCCATTGATTGCTCTTGTCAAGTGCAGGAGAATAACACACTATTTTCCAACTCATTCAAAAACCCTGAAACAAAACTCTTTTTCAAACAATTAAACAGAATAGGGCTAATTAATTATTTCACCTATGCCTCTATACCCATTTTACCACCTCTTATCAAACAACATCTTGGCCTTGATCAATGAATGAATGTATAAGCAACAAAGTACATTGATTTATTATAATCATTAATACTTGCCAACAGAGCTACAAACTCTTTTGTCGGATAACTTACCGTCTACAAAACTAACAACTCTTTCTCCAGTTGTGCTCCATATTAAAGAAATTATAAAGACTTGTGAGTAGCCTTATGAGTCTCTGTATGTAAAGGATGGATCTAAAATAACAAATCTCTTCCTCTGTAGCAATGTCATGGACGGAATGGACTGGAACAAGTTCCAGCTTTGTAAGGGAAGCACTGCAGGTAACAGATGGGGTGGATACGCTGCCCTGTCCCTACATGAGGCAGGTAGGTGAGTTATAGGGTAACTGATTTTATATGGGTCAGATTTTCAGAAAATGTACAATGGGCAGCTCTACACATTTAGGAAATTCTCTTTAATTAGGCTGAAAAATGATGAATACCGGGTATATCTGTGTATATTTGGTATTGCATTGATCTAAAGTATCAGTTCTATTATGTTAAACAGCATTTTGAAGCCCAATTTTGTCTTAAATGTTGGCTATTTGAGAGGATTGGTGAAGGCAAATTGTATATTTTCAGAAAATCTGACCCATATCACAAGTTTGGGTGTTATCATATATAAATGAGTGAGATCTGCCTATGTGATACGTTTAGACGGATCACACATGTGGTGATACTCCCACTACCAAAGGCGCTTATTTTTAGTGAGATTTGATTGGCGGAGAGAGTGTGACGTCATAAGGAGTTAGCCAATAGCAGATGCTGTTGTTTAAGAGGTTTGGGTTAATGAATACAATATGGCGACGGGCAGACAGTGGTCAATAGAAAATAAAGGTATTTATTTTTCTCTTTGTCATCTAAAAAGGGGACTTATGATATAAAACCAAAAAAACACTCGTGAAAAATGACCATTTCGTCCACCTCGTGTGCATAGAAACGTCCCAATGTATCAATAACTCGTTGTCTTTTGTCTAAGGGTGCATACTGTCTCTACATCACTGTGACCACACTGAATGACTGTGCCATGCTCAGCATACCTCCTTTTTGAATAGGCCAATCAATGCTGCCGAAACATTTCCTTAGATATCTCCTTTTCTACACCACCCATTACAGTGCACGATCCCATACACCTTTAGTAACCCTATATATCGTCTTGATTACACCATAATATACTCATAGTCCTGTCTCAGCATGTATGTATGTGGCAGGCCTGTCTTCCTTCCAAAATTGAGAATATATTAAATTTTAGGTGAATCAAAAGTTTTATCCACTTCAGAACAATGCATAACAAACTGTGAGGAGGCACCAAGTTCAGGTGTGTACAGGATGAACCTAGGTGATTCTTGGATACAGGTCTACTGCTTGGTGGATGACACTGGACATTGGACAGTAAGTATTGTCAAGCATTCTCATGGTACAGTAAGTATAGTCAAGCAGTATTTTATTTTGAGATGAACAGCAAAGAGAAATGATAACAAGCAAGAATTTGGGAGAGATGTTTGCAAGAAACAATATCATTGTGAAACAAAAAGTTCTTTTTGATATTTGGTCAATTGAGATGTTGTTGCTATTTCACAAACATATTTTCATTGATCTTAGAGTGGGGGAAATATAACTGTATATCTATTAGGCAGGAGATCCAGTAGTGTTGTCATTAAGATGAACAATAAAGAATTTGTTGCAGTCATTCTTTATTTGTACGAGCTTTCGCCCTGACTTGGCCTTCTTCAGGGATGTTTTTTAAAGTTTTAGTTTGATTTTGGATGAAATTTAAAGACTTTAATTATCTACATTTTCTTTTTTTTGGAACATTTCCCACCTTACTGTTAGAGTAACAGCTATGTCAATGAATGTCATTCTCTCTTCATCAGGTCATTCAGAGACGTGTGGACGCAACTGTTGATTTCTACAGAGGTTGGTCTGAGTATAAAGACTTCTTTGGGGACCTGAATGGTAACTTCTGGCTTGGGAACGATAACATTCACAACTTAACATCAGTCCAAGGCCAATCCAGGCTCCGCATTGATCTAGAGGCAGATACAGTATACTACAGCACCTTCATTGTGACTGGAGAAGAACAGAATTATACTCTAACAGTCAATGGATATGAAGCACCAACAACAGTAACAATAACAGGTAACTGGGGCAGGGTGTGTTTACCCAGCAGTTGCACTGTGGCGGCGTAAGTTTTTCAAGTGTGCTATTTTCCCCAAATGTTGCATAATCTTCTTTATGTATCTCTTTATGTATCTCTATATCTTCTTTTATGTTCATATCTTCTTTAATAATTCATGCAAATTCATGATATTATTCCTATTTGATTTCTTTCGTCCTGCTCGTTCATACCAAATATACTTTTCAGTAATTTAATGAGAATTTACCCCCCTAAAATCCATTTTTTTCCTCATTTTCCAATTGAAGATAAAATACCATGATATCAAACTTGTAGCATATGTTTCATACATTTATAGTTCATATTAATTTACTTTTATTGGACAGTGCTCTAAAGTGACAACCCCAATTGTCTTTCACTTCATGTTAATGAACCCCATACCACTGGATTAATTCGATAATTTCAAATGTAGTGCACCACAGATTTGTAAGGGGTATGAGTTAACACTGGGTTTTATTTACTCTACACCCAGGTTAAAGCAATAAATAGTCAAACTTAGACCAGACATGTGGAGAAATGTAGCGGAGCCCCTCCTAAGGCTGTGTAATCCGATGTCTTTTTTGATGTCACACTTATCTGCCCAAAATTTCAACTTTTTCAGGGCATAATCATAGGGGACCGCCACCCCCCCACCATAAGATATTAGTGGTGCGTCATTCGGTGCAGGCGACGTCTCAAACCAACCCTTTAATTGAGTAGCTAAACACAGGTGGTTGTTGGTGTATGTGATAGGAATTTCTAGCAAACGATTCCTAAACTGGTTCGTTTTTGAACTCAAGACCTTTATCAGACAACCCCATTCAAACCAAGAGATGTCTGATCGAAGTAACAGATGGTCATTGAATACACCCGCGAACACATGGCACTTCCTAAGTAGAGCTCTAAAACATAACAGCACGCCCAGCCAGCACGCTATTTCCTTATGAGAATCCACATTCACACACCAGAAAATCTTTACAAGATCATCTGGAAACAGAGGCTCCTTGGAAGATTTCTTGTCCCCCAACAGACGCTTAAGGCCTCTTAGAGTAAGCTCCACCTTAAAATCTGCACGTAAATCCGGGGATCCATCTAGCTTTGCCAAGTGGTTGATCGCCGAAGTATAATTCTCTAACGACGTGTAAGACAAACTATCAGATGCCCATACTAAAAACCTGCAGACGTTGTCAGCTATAATGGGGTACGGTTGAATGTTGACTTGATCACAGAAGAGGTGGTACTTGCGCCACTGAGATGCCCTCACCGCCTGAGAGCTGTCGGCCAAGGCATTTTGCTGTATCACTGACACTCTCCCATCCAACTTACGAAGCTCTGCAATTATATAAGTATAGGATCTAAATAGCAATTTTTTTGGACACACTGCCAATAAATAGTTCGTATAATATTAGCACAGTGTTCGTCTGGTGCTTTCTCTTTACTAAGACACCTGATAAACTTCTTGTCCGGGCGCAGTATGCAAATACCGACGTCAGAGTAGAATCCCAGCCAATGATACAAAACCACTGACAAGGCCACCAGCGATTTAAATAGCCGAGCATTCTGTAGTGGATGATTGACGAAAATACACGACATGTTCCCTTGATGTGCGCATGAGATGAGTTCACCCTATTGTAGGATCACCTAGCCGAAAAGCTCCAAGGTAGGCCAGGTCCCTATAATTGGCAACAAACCTCTCCTCATCACACAACAACACAATGCCGTTTCTCTCATCTGACTCCATGGTGAGATCCCTAGTACCATTGAAATCAACAAGGGCCGACTTCCACCGTTCCAAGTCATTATGGAAACCCCTATTCAGATGCACTCGACGTTTCCATGCCAGAGGTTTCAACAACTCCAGCACATGGTGACAATACAGCCTTCCTCCTTTTATTACCTTACTGCAGTGGTTCAAGATACCTGCGAGCCTCCTGATTTGGCGACGAGAACCAAATCCTTTATTTTGAAAAAAGGCCAATTCATGGTTCAATTTTACCACCTTGTCCTCTGGCAAGCTTAAGGACATTGTCACACTGTCGATGTAGATACCCAGATACTTGTTTCTCTGTGACGGATGAGTTAGCTTCTCCCATGACACGTAAAATCCCAACTCTCCCAACAAGTGTATCAAGAACTGTTGGCCGGCTACACATTTCTCATACGAATCTTCACAAATGAGAAAGTCATCCAAATATGAATAACACAGGTATCCATGTCTGCGCATCATTCGAGATACAGCATCCGTGATGCGTGAGAAGCAATAAGGGGCAGTCCGCGAACCAAAACAGATGAAGTTGTCTATCAGATACACCTCCTCCCGCCCCACCCTCCACTGTAATCCGAAGAAGGTGCGGTTGGAGGGGTGGATCAAGACGGTGCGGTATGCTGACTTTAAGTCCACGGTACACATGAACATGTCACATCGTAACTCACTCATGATTTTATCTAAAGTGACAAATGCAAAGGTAGAGCTAACCTCACTCACATGATTGTTAATTGAAGTGCCGATGGGTCGCTTACAATCTGTGATTGGACGTATTCCCCCGTTCGCCTTTTCAATAACACCCATAGCATGTACGCAGGTAGGACGAACAGAGGTAATAGATAGCTTGCCCATTTCCAGCTCCTTCCGGAGGAGTTTGTCTAATTTTGTCTTGTTATTTGTTGTATAGCACGATGAATAGTTCTTCATTTCATAGGCGGTAACATCACAGTCTGAATCCACTAGCCGAAACCCATTATAAACCCCGTCAAGTAACCAATGCGCGTCACTGTCGAGGTTGTCTCCGTCGGCTAGCCACTTTGCCCAGCCAGCTGGTCTAAATTGCCTCACTACGCCCTCCAACACACCATGAGCCGGAACTTTTGTACATAAACTGTAAAGTTCGGCTAAATTAACACTAGTGATTACCTCATCAGAAGCTAGGATAGGCAATCCTTTAAATATACGGTTGTCATCACTTGTCGGAGGGGCTGAAAGCTGGCTGGGTCCGCCATCTTGGCATCATTTACGTTTTCCACCGGTGGAGAGTTCTCCTTGCTCTAGGCTACTTCCGGCAGCAACATCCGGTGTAGCAATGGCGTGTTCTCTCAACCAATTCAACTGAATCTCGCACGTTTTTGAGCGATGAGCTCCCTTACATAGGCCGCACACACCATGCCGGAATCTGCAATTGTAACATTCCCTGCCGTCGTTCCACTTCCAGCATGCGTCTGGCACCCATTTAGTGCGGAAATCGTAATGAGGAGAGAGAGGGCCGCTCTTCTCCTTCTCGCGACCCCAACCTCCGCCATTTTGGTAATTCCCACGACGAAACCCATGTTGGTTGGAGCTGCGCATATTCTCCGCACAGAGATGAATACAATCACTTTCCACATCCACCGATGGCCAGTCGTCGATGACACCATTCAAGAATTTTGTGGTTACCTCCCTTTCGTACTCCAGAATGGCTGAATCGAGATATCTCTCTCGTGCAGCTTTACATGTTATGTATCTCAGGTGGGCTACATATCCATCGATGGGTTCACCATTATCCATCATGTCTTGTAGAACTCTAACACAACCATGGACCATATAACGATAGGAGAGATCCTTGAAAGAACTAGAATCATCTACATAATACTCAGGACGGTATTTACCTAGCGAAGGACCCAGTGATCGACCGGGGGACCGGCCCAGACCACCCGGAGGCATCTTAGAACCGAACGCTCCCGATTCAGTCCCGGTAAGTGTAAGATTCAAATCTCTAAGCTTCTGTTCAGCAACAGTTATATCCGTCTCTAGCTTGGATTTCTTCAAGGCCTCCGATTTCTTAACGATTACTCCCTCAACAAATGTCAGATATGTAGGCGAGTCTCTATCAGGCACCTCTGTCTCCTCGATGCCTGCCAAGGAGGCCAATTCCGCCTTCTCCATGACAGGGCCGGCTGGTATAGTTACGGTTGGACTCGAGGGTTCAATTTTGACAGTTACCTTTGGTTTACTCTTCGCCTTGGAAGATTTCACCTTTGCCGATGCTTTCTCCTTAGCCTTTTTTTGTAGACAACTTGGTCGGAAATGCTGCTTGAAGCACCCCCTACAAAATATTTCTTGGGGCATCAGCACACAGTTATTTTACGTTTTTTTTTTGCGATCTCAATCTCGATCAAACAATTTTTGATGTTCGCACCGGCAGGTACGGTTCTGTTCTGATCAGCTTGCGACCGGCTGTCTCCTAGCAACCGTCAACACAGTAGATTCAGGTATCACGTCACTGTTCAGTCAATCATTTATACCTACATTTACTTATAGATATACTCCATTAATTTCTCGCTCAACTACTGACCCTAAATATTCATCTGAGAATGACCCTGAATTCATCATAGTATTGCATGTTGCTTCCAGCTCTATAAGTGATGCCTGTATTGGCACAGCATGGTGTTGGCGTCATAGACAACCAGTAGTTAGACACAATTTTAATAGATATCTACAGAGTCTGATGAAATTAGTTCATTTCAAACCAAAAGTAATGTCTTCAAATGATGGCGATAGATGTCACGAAGTATGTTTATAATAATTGGAGGAGAGGCTATTTATAAAGAATGTGATAATAATAATCTTAGAATTCATGTAAAAATGATTCCAATGTGTTATTGCCAGTCTGCACAGGTACTACGGTTTAACAAATCTAGGATCCCATGATAAATGTTATGAATGATAAATGAGTGATTCTTCTCACAGTTTGGTCAATTATTTTTTATTAAAATCATTAGTTTAATAATCAGATGGATGGGATACTGACCATACACAGCAGAAGCTACCATGCTACTGAGGTGTAGAATGTTCCTCAGATGTGGATAACCAATACCTCACTGTGTTCTTGGACATGTTATAAGATAAGATAAGAAAATCTTTTATTTGTCAATGGCTCGATATTACATTAGGAAGGAAGGAGACAAACGGGTCTACATGTCTATATGAAAGAGGCATTCCATTTCTACCGACAGTTACCCTTGATTTTGAATATATTCGACCTGGACTGGACCGAAAGAAATGAATGAGAAGAAAGATAGAATACAAGATATAAAATATAAGATATAAAATATCTTGTGACATTATCCAGGAGTGCTCAAGTATTTGGGAAAATTCCCAGACATCACTACTGATTCCGATCCTGTGGATACTTAGAGATAACGAATGTAGAAATTATTTATCCAGTGTAACCAGGGAGAGGGGCACACTTTCTTTTTATGTAAACAATGTTTGGCACTATATACTACATGGTTTCGCTCAAAATAAGCTCTGCAGGCAAGATGGAAACTTTGACATGCATAGGGGAGTTGCATAGCCGCCATTTGGAATCTTGATTCGCATGGAATTATGGGAATAATGGTACAGTATAAAAACTTAAGAAAACATGTTATGTTCAGGATGGACTATTTATCAATGCCCTAATGTCAATATCCATGTGTCATACATGTTTCTATGACGCAAGCCTCCATCTTTCCCATCATGCATTTGATTTGATTTTTGATGAATGGTTTATACAATTTATTATGTTGGTGAAAAGATTCTTGCATTTTTCGATAAAAATGTTGCTAAATAATGGTATGTCAGATTTCAACAGAATCCATTCCAGAATGCACTACAGACATGCACAGCGGCGCATGCTAATCCCCTATTAAATCTACTTTTAATAGATAAATAATAGGAGTAGGAGAAAAAAGATTTTCCAAGTTTAAGAAGGATTTAGTGAGTGAGAATATCAGGGAGGTCATTCATAATTGTTGAATTTTGTTAGAATGAAGCTTTCCTGAAATCGTAGAAGGTAGAAGGGGAGAATATCGCTGTATATCGGTTAGGGCCAGGGGTGGAAAGTATGAAGGGTGAAATCATAGAAGCAAAATATTGATTCAACAGAAAACAGATGATTTCCATTTAACTTAATTTTGACCAGCATCCAAGCTCCATGAATTTGAAAAAAAAGCACACTTGAATAAACTAACCCGGCTGCTCCTCAGGATTATACACCAATCATTGCACCAGCCACATCTCAATATTGGTCGTTATAAAACACAGCTGGTGCACTTTGTGTATTCATAATTACATACTGAAACTTTATTTTCCATTTTTTTCATACTTATGGACCCTCTACTTTAATGACAGTATGAAATGTGTGTTAATTAAACTGGTGCACTGTGGCTTTGCCTCGGGATTATACCCCAAATACTGCACCAGTTGGTCACTACTAGAAATCAATTTTAATTGTACTTTTGATGTGAAGGCTACTATGCCAAAACTAATGAACAAATACATATTATAGTAACACTTTCTTTAAAACTGCCTGCCTCTCAGCTTATCTGCCCTTGATATAACCATATTAAATGTGTTGATAAGGGCGTAAAATCATCCAATCCTACTCACTCTTTCCACTTTCTTGCTTTTAGGTGACAGCATGGTAAAGCATGATGGGATGCGATTCACAACAAGAGATAAAGACAACGACCACAGTGATGTCAATAACTGTGCAGTGAGGAACCGAGGTGCATGGTGGTATCATCAATGCTGCAGGAGTAACCTGAATGGTGTCTATGGTTCACGTATCCTCTGGAAGTCATGGTCAAGTGCGACTTCCTTGAACAGTGTACAGATGATGGTCAAGACACCTTAGTAACAAATGTAAATTTGTCACAGGAAATGAGTCAGAAAGAAAATTGAGATATTTCATATTTCGAGTTTAAATTTGAAAAACTTTTATTCAGTCATCAACTGCTGTCAAAGGTAATGTCAAAGGCTTTTGAGCCAGTTGTTCTTACAGGTGAATTCAGACAAAGGACAATTCCGCTTGCAATCATTGACTGAAGACAAATAAATCTCTGCTAGATTTTCAGTGGAGGTATAATTGTTGATTAGTAATTAACATGGGATACATGTTTACAGTAAGATAAGATAAGATAATCTTTTATTTGTCAGTCAATTTGATATTACAGTACGAAAGGGACAAAAAGGTCTACATGTCTATATGAAAAGTTAATTCCATTTCTGCCGACAGTTACCAGTGATTTTTTGAAGGCCTTATCCTATACTCGACTTAGGCTTATTATAGAGATAAAATTAGACAAATATTGAGAAAGTAAGATATATAGATGGAACCTAGCAAGGGGGAAGTCTGTACACTTGTTATTGACCGAGGGAGCACGGGAAGTTAGAGGGCGTTAGCCCAAGATCTTCTGTGCTCCCGAGGTCACTAACAAGTGTACAGACTTCACCCGGGCTTTGTTCCATATTTATTACACCCCATTAATAAATACAAAATATAAATGATTAAAAATAAAAGAAGTAATTTACGTTTTGGGCGGACCTACTTGTTGTATGTCCCCAGGGTGACATAACTCACATGTTATGCACCACTTTGACCAAGTGTGACATACAATGTTGAAGGTATAGGAAGCAACAGCACAGGGGTGTAATAAATCATATGGACCTACGACTATCAAGTGTTGAATATAAAATATTTTATGAGAATTGCATCGGGTTTACTTCCTAGTAAAGTAGTTGTAGAACTCGTTATAATACAGTTATTAATGATTTGTTAAACAGTACTTGTTGGATTTTGTAATTTCTTAAACATTATGGTCTTATGTCTTTTGATAATTGTCTTGCCATATAGGGGTTAGATTTTCAGAAGATGTACAATTCACTTTCACCAATCTCAAATAACCCAAATTTCAGTCGAAAATATAGTTCAAAATATAATTCAACCTAATCAAACAGATTGCAGGAATCAATGCAATACGACATATACTCGAATTTGCCTGGTATTGACCAAATTGCAACCTAATTTAGCAGAATTTACTAAATGTGTACAGCTGCCAATTGTACATTTTCTGAAAATCTGGCCAATATAAACAGTTTTTGCAAGGTTCTTGAACAATTTGGCATCAATTGTTTGGTGGACCACCTTTGGTAATCTATTTCATGCGAACTGGATTATGCTAATTATGGGTTTGTTTACCTGTTCTTTTAAGAACTTTCTAGAAAGTGCTTTTCACTTAGCCAACTCAGAAACAAATTTAGACAAAAGGATCCTGAAAACAAGGAGCCATGCAAAAAACAGATAACATCTAGTAATCAGTTGACCGAAATCATCCCTCTATCAAAAAAGTTTCCTTTATGGTGCACCAAAGCCAGTATAGCATGGAACTCTCTAGCATCTGAGGCTCATAATTTCGAAAATACCAAGAAACTACACAAATTTCTAAAAAATAACTAAATGAATGTCAAACAGCACTTTGGTGCCTTCAAAATTGTTCTTTAACTTCCAGAATCAAGGTATCGTTAATTTAAGACTGTGAGATGATATATTTTATTGAACCCTGTACAAAATACAACAGATGCTGCAAGCGTGTGTTCTATTTTTATCTTACTGTTATATATGGGGACATATGTCTGTGAGACTCGAGCTCCTTATATCCTTATACCTAGTAATCCTGAGTTCTGACCTTAGTCAGCCAATACGTGTATTTTGTACTTTATAACTTTATAACCTGTCTTATAACTTGTTTAATGTCTAATTCCCTGTATATTTTAGTGTGCTTGTAAAACATATTTGTGATCCGTTTTGGGGAAATGAGTCATAAGTCGCAAAAAATAGATTTTGAGATACCATTTTATTTGAAAAAATGAGATCAGGCTGATTCCAATGATAGTAAGCAGTCTAATAATCTAATAAGTATTTCTAGATTTTTAAGTTTGATATTTCCGATTTTGAAAAAAAAAGTTTCCAATATTTTTGGGGCTCAATAAACATTAAAGTAACTAAATGTAGTCCATATGAGGACCTTTAAAACAAAAGGATATATTACATAGATTGTCTTGAAATTTAATACATCGATTGATATACCTATTAATGACAAAATCTCCAAAAAGTAAAACATTCCAATAATTTGAACTTGTGAAAAAACACTTTAAAAAATATCAATTTTGCGACTTATGACTCATTTTCCTGAAACACATTACATTTTAGTGTGCTTGTCTCATCACATTAGAGCAACTTTTCAAAAAAAGAAAGGTAACCATTGGAAGACCTGGATCTTATCCAGAAACCTGCTTACCGATTTGTCTATATTTTTCTTTTTTGTATAACGTCGGACCAATAAAGTATTTTTTTATTCAATAATGGCTGATAAGGACTGTCATAGGGTTTTTTTTGTATGTGTGGAGGATGGTTTATTAGTGTTTGTGGTAGAAGTGGTGGTGTGGTGGTGGTGGTGTATGGTATGGGGAGGTTGAGGGGTGAGGGGAGATTGAAGAGAGTGGGTTAGTGGGGAGAGAGAGGAGAGAGGGTGAGAGAGAGGGGACAGGGTGAGAGAGAAGAGAGGGGAGGAGGAGAGTAGAGGGAGGAGGAAAGGGGGCAAATGTGATGTAGGTTGTGTAAAGGAGCCATTAGTGTATAAGAGGTGGAAGGGATGTGTGTGAGAGAGAGAGTGATAATGTGATTTGTTTTACAGCGTATTGCCTAGCACAGAAAATCAAATCATTTATCCAAGCGATAAGGGAAATTATAAAAACGAATGAGAAATAACCATGATATCTCTTGGTGAGTTGCTTTTAGATAACATTGATTCTTATTACCCAAAGTTTCGGTCTCATGGTGACTTTCTTCAGGGGTACAGTGAATAGAAAACATAATTTTATTTGTTTCTATAGTGGATAGGTGTAGGATCCCGAGGTGTAGTTTGTACATGGGTATAGTTAGTAGGAGTAGTTTGTAGTCTAGGTGCAGTAAGATGTATTTTTTTATAACAATATCTTTATTCA
Source organism: Sthenelais limicola (assembly GCA_942159475.1). Classification (NCBI taxonomy): domain Eukaryota; kingdom Metazoa; phylum Annelida; class Polychaeta; order Phyllodocida; family Sigalionidae; genus Sthenelais; species Sthenelais limicola. The sequence continues at coordinate 4,275,878 of OW804097.1, forward strand.
GTAGGTCTTAACATTAACAACCTAAAACCGTCTTGTTCCTGAGAACGGTGTTCCTTGGGTCATGAATATACAGCTTTACACCGAGAGTCGGGTGTAGGTGGATGAGAAACAGTACATAAAGTTGTCTTTTTTAATTTCATCACCTCATACGTTTTTTAATCTAAAGCTTGATCGTTTTATGTATGAAACGTTACAACATGTTGATTTTATTACCTGTTTTATAGTGAAAGAATGATGTTAATGTTGATGAGGTTATGAAAATTATATATTACATTGGGCTTTAAATAACATAGCCTTTAGTAATGGTGGGTAAGTGAGTGGAAACTTAATAGAACACATTGTTCAAGGAACCAGAACTAGACAATACATATACTAATACATACATATATGTCATAAATTTCAGTATACATTATTATCTCAGATTGTTGACGACATGACAATAAATTATTTCTCATGGTAATGCTCTCTGCTTTATATATCGTATCGGTTTGTGGTGGTCGAACTTTTTCTCATAGAGTTGTGGACCTTTTACATGGGTTACCTGAGAGAAACGTTCGTATTTACCTCACAAAGCAATTCAAGCTTGATTTAGTTTGGTGGGAAAAATTCTCTGTCTTTTTCAATGGGACTTCTTGCATTATAGACAGATCGAACGACTCTTCATTGTTATTTGCTACTGATGCTTCCCTTGCTGGGTATGGTATCGTACATTACAACGACTGGGTCGGTGGATACTTCTCTTCTGATGCAACTCCTCAAGATATTGCCTTATGTGATCCTTCTCACACACACTGGGCTAATATAGATGTTCCTGATGCTCATCGTTCCAACATAAATGTCTTGGAAACAATTCCTATTTTTCTGGCTGCTCAGATACAAGGAGCTATGGAGGAATAAGCATGTGATCGTTTTCTGTGACAACTCTCAGGCTACTGCTCTAATAAATAAGGGTTGTAGTTCGAATGAATTCTGCATTGAGATTCTTCGTGAATTGTTCTGGATGAGTGTTACATATAATTTTCATTTAACCTCCCTACACGTCCCTGGTGAGATGAATGTGTTCCCTGATCATATTTCACGTGTGAAATCTTCTGGAATCATTTTCTCTGACAATTTTAATTTTTGTTGCAGTCGAAATCGCGCAGCTGGACACTGAGATGGCAGCTATTATTTCTTCAGCATGGGCAGCTAATACCAAGTCTGTTCGTTCTTCCCAGTGGTCCATTTTTTAATGATTTTGCCACAATTTCGACCTACCATACTTACCTTCTGACGTTCATACGGTGGCCAGATTCCTGGTTTTCAAAGCCAGATCGTCCAAATTCTCAACTATCAACAACTATTTATCGGCCATTGTGACTTTACACAAATATTATGGATATGATGCTTCCTTCCGCGATTCTTATCTCATTAAGATGGTCTTAGATGGTCTCAAACATATTCTGGGAACCAGACCGGATCAGAAGATGCCCCTTCTTCCCATGCAACTGAAACTAATGTCTAATCACGTTCAGTTCAATGACACTATACAATTTGCCATGTGGTCCTCCATAATATTATCATTTCGTTCGCTATTGAGGAAGTCTAACATAATTCCGACTTCTGCATCGAATTGTGTCCATGTGTTAGCCAGAGGAATGTGGAATTTAACTCTTTGGGCATGACCCTTCATGTACATTCAACCAAGACCCTCAAGAACAGAAGTAGGGTTCTAGATATCCCTATTGCTCGTCTATCAGCAAATTATCATCTGTGTGCTGTATATCTACTCAGCCACCATCTTCGTTTGTCACCTGGTAACAACTCTGACCCCTTATTCTTCGTTCAAGGGAAGCCTGTGATGTATAGAGATGTCATGGATTTCTTAAAGGATTTAGTCTAAAAATTCCGGTTGGATCCCCAAGCTGTCGGTTTTCACTCCTTGAGAAGATCGGGTGCCCAGTATTTACACTCAATTGGAACCCCTCTCAGGGATATTCAGAGGATGTGGGACTGGGCAAGCTTAGCCGTTCTCTCGTACCTCTCCACTTCATCTTCAAGGAAATTGGAGTTAGACAGTTTTGCTGCGTCTAAATTATCTCAAATTTAACAAGTATTACACACCAACTCGTCCAAGGCTGGGAATTTGTTTCCCAAAAGTATGCTGTGGTGTTCGGTGAGGAGTTTATTTATTCATTATTCTCCGCGTCCGCTTGCTCCAGCACTTGTTCAAGCTAATCTCTATCGCTTCATGTACGACATGTGACTGTCGGGTAGCATCTATCTCACCCATCTGCTTATATGCTAGGCTCGATGCATGTACGCGGTATGACTATCAGGTAGCTCTCCACCTGTTTGACGCTACTCCCATTGCCTTCGTCATGTTCCAAGTATGACTTTGGGTCAGCAGTTCGCTCATGTACCAAGTGTGACTTTGAGTCAGCAGGTCGCTCATCTAACAGTGTGACATTGTGTTTGTTCTTCTATTTTTTCTTTTTTTATCCCTTTGGGATTTTGGCCGTCAAGGCTGCCACTTTGTTGCATACCTTGTTTATTATTATTATTCAGGGGAAGAGATATGTCTACCTATATGACGAAGGCCTATAGGGATATATCGCTCACCGGAAGTAGCGACCCATGACCTTGGCGGCAATCACCCAGGCGACAGCTAACTTCACACATTCATATTGCTCTAGCGCTGCAGACGTGAAAGCGTCTCCGGACAATATGATTATTTTTATTTTTCTTTGTTTGTTTTTTAATAAAGGGCGGTCAAGGGTGCCACTTTGTCACATACCTTGTTTATTATTATTATTCAGGGGAAGAGATATACGATCAATTATGTGCCATCATTCATCACCATCCCCCAATACATCATGTAAAATCACCTAATGAAGCTCATCTTGCCCATACTATCACCTACTGTTACCATTTATCACCATCATACTAGTTTAACTGTACATTAGATTTAGAAAACTGTGGATAAATGTAACCAAACTAAAGTTCAAACAAGTTTCAGGCACCCGGCGGAAGACCTACCTAGATGCAAGTCTATCTAGAGTGCTGGTCCACCTCATTGTACACAACATCTATTTTTGCAATAAAGAATACTTGAATTGAATTGAATTGAATTGTTCAAAATCTTGGTTTTGGATAAGCGTAAGAGTTTATGGATTGAATACTGTTATATGACTTATTATATTTGTTTAGTTTTATAAAAGGCCAGCTAGCAGGCACAGAAAATAAAGAATTTGCAAAAAAGATTCAAGTTTATAGTGCTCGTTGCTATCATGCAAGATAACACAAAGGTGGTATAATTGGTTATTATATGTTGAACTGAACACAACAAACACATTTCCCCTGCCACATAAGAAACATGCATTGGAACATCGGCTATACATACTGAACATCCGGTATGTACTGAATATTCCATTGTACATTCCTAAAACAGCTGAGCCATTAGCATTGAAGCAATTATAGGTAATGTAGTTGCATGGATGAATTATTATACTTGATATGAATCTCTAAGTTATACTTCCGTTCTTGAGTGCTGAGAGACAGCTCGTTGTATAAGTCACTTTATCAGTCAATAGAAGAGGCTCATTACTGCATGTAATGTCATCTGCCAGGAGATGTAAATCTTATTATATTGCTCCAATATGACATGTTAACAGCGACACGATGGCCATGACCATGACTGGTTAATAAATAAATCAATATATTTCACCAGCGATAGTGCAGGACATCAATACATGACATCACTTTCATACTTTACTGGTATTGCCAGACAGTGTATGCAGCTGGTCCAAACTATTGTGTGCTGTCAATGCTGCAGCCGGCTAGTCATAATTCAGGTTTGTAAATCTGTTTAATTTGAAAACACTTTATTAACCAAATTATTACATGTAGGGTACAAGTAATAATTATAACATTAAATTTCTATCCTCTTATCCATACTAGTGTAAGTTGTCAGGTTGATTTTTGATTTCTTAATCAGTATAGACTAGTAAAGAAGCAGTACATTATAATAAGTAACTTCCCGACGGGCAAATGAACGCGATTCTACGCGATTTTTAATGCGCAATCATCTCGCCATAGTTCTGTGATGAGAGTGGACGCTTTTTGCGCAATAATTATTGCGCAATGATTGCGAGATGGTCACGCTAAGTATATAACGCAATATTGGTGCAATAATCCGCAAATTCTTATGGCGTTTTGAAAGGGATATTTGTATACAACAGATTCCTTATCTCAATAGCACCTGAATTAGATGGAGACTTCACAGCAGTTCCCTTTTCCTGCATATTTCTTCTCAAAGAAGGGTTTGAAGGGTATGAATATTCTCCAAACATTTCGAAGAGAGTTTAGGGCAGTATGCTGCCCTCTCTTTATATGCATCATTTTATTTTCATCAATTCTACCATCCTCCTTGTGGGACAGCATAGCAAGGCTTATCTGATGTGTTTCAGTTGTTTGTGGCTCTGCCTTGTCCAAGCCAGTAGGGAAATCTATATGTTCAGTCATTAGGGTGGTTTGATCACAGCATTTTTCAATATCAAACAGGTATATAACGCACATAAACTATAGAAGTATATGACTTATAACATTCCTATGTACGTTATGTGGAACATCTATAGTGCTATAAATGCCACATAAGTGTATTAACGTCACTTTTATTGTAAAAGAAATTGTAAATGCACGCCAGTTCCCAGAAGCGCCACCTGGTGAAAACAGTACCACCACCTGGTGAGGACAAGTGGCATAATGGTAAGGGCTACGGGTAATGGGCTATTCCCATTATTTCGAACATATATAATAGAGTTGTTTTCTATGTATAGATTAGGCTCTGAGACCAAACAGAAAGAATTATCCCGCCCTACATGAAGTTATTGACCAATAATTAATGATTCGAATTTAAATTTTCCAAGGACTTGTGACTCGTTTTCCTGTAACACATACCATATATGGTCAGTTCCATTTTTTTTGCGTCCATTAGGTTTTTGCATGATATCGTCTGGGATATTGACTTTAGACATGTTTTTTAGATTCACTGAATCCGACATGAAAAATGCCACAATTCGAACCCTACTTTTGAGGGTCTAACATTGATATTAACAAGTCCAGCCTTTAAAAAACCCTAAAATAGGCCATCATTTTCTCATGAAACATTGACAAAGTTTCATTTCTCTATTAGTTCTTATTATTAACTATTAGTTGATATTTACCTTTGCCAAGATTATTAGTTAAATCATTAATCCGAATAAATCACATATTAGTCTGTTTGTGCAAGAGCTATCCCCGTCCTCTCACAAGTTGGACTTTGATTTAATATAGACAATTTAAAGACATTATTATTAGACATCAGTTAGCTCTGTGTGTAGGGGTTTCTTTGACTTGGTATGAGAGAATGAGTATGAGTGTCAGAGAATAGAGTGTCAGATCCGCGACAGTAAGTGTGAATGCTAGGTGAGTGAGCAGTGCCAGGTAGGCCTATTGCGTCCTGTTGTGGTTGCATTATGATGAGTATTTGGACGCGATTTTGAATGCGCATTATATGCGCAAATGAGATCACACCCATATTATTATTCTTTTGAAGAAAACATGTATTTGCAGATACAATTGGTTGAGTAACACATGTTTAATACAAATATAAATGAATATGAATGAGAACCTGGTGCAACACAAGTGTGAGACCACCAACAACATGGGAGGAAATAGACGCAATGGATTTCACATAATGGTTGCTAATTGCATGTCCATTTCACTGTGAATCAAAGCTATAAGTATCACACTACACTAGTTTGCAGTCAATCACAAAATGATCGCATTGCTATCACATTCAATTGCACTCAGCGCCCGTCGGGTTATAAGGTTTGATGAGCAATAACCCCATAATATATCTGTAACTCGGACCTTGGAGAGGATTACCCATCCCTTACTCATTTGTGTTATTTTTAGTATTATTATTAAAGGTTTTAATGTTTTAATACTTTAGGAGATGTTACTTCAATTCTTTTCAAATCATTTTTATTTAGGTTTTAGATGAACTACATCAATATTAATCCATTTAATTTAAAACACTTAGCTCCTTAAGTTGCCTAACAAGTTGCCCCCCTCCCTATGCTGGTCAAAGATACAGATTTCATGTGTTAAGATGTATTTCATTTAAGTGGAGTCATAAGTCACAAAAATTATAAATTTCTCAAGATTTCTTCGTAGAATAGATTTCTGTGGTTTCTGTGCTCTTTAATTCTTGTTACATGTTACAAGATATATGGTCAATTCTATATTTGGGGGGAATTTCCCCCACATTTGGCCAACAATTCTGCTTCAAATGCAGTTTAATATATAGTTTGTATTACTTCCGGAATACCACAATAATGTATGCAGTGGCAGGGGTTGCTTGGTAACCACATTGTAACTTATATACTGTACAGCTGTCCATGACATGCAATGGATGGGAAACTTGAAAGGCAAAAAACTGGTTATGTGGACTAACATGTCAATGTCATCTGGGATTTGCAATGATATGTAGGGGATAGTAACCTTAATTCATTCCTGATGCGCAACCACTGTTCCAAGTGCAGCAGATTACAGCTTGGTAAATCATGTTTGTCTAGCATGGCCCCTGTTATGGCAGAAGTGGACAAGGCTGACCCTTAGTATGAGGCTGGTTTGGAAATTTCCTACATAAGTTTGGTTCATGAGCAGAATACCGTGGATCTGCAGGAGTAATTACCAAAGATAGCAGTAAATGTGCTGAAGAAGGCCCTGATGATATGAAATATCTCATTCTGGCCATTCTTTGTACAATTACCAAGTGCTTTGAAGATTTGGAGGATCCCTCTCATGGCTAACCTAGTCCTAGTCCTAGTCGCTCACCTGTCCCCTACTATAATAATGATAATAACAATCTCTATATTAATAAAATAAGGGTTTCAGGCCTTAAACGGTTATATTCTCTGAAACCGCTGGCCAGATCTCCATTATATTTCCCATACACATTGCCAAAAATGGTGCCGAGACATTCTACTATGTTCCATTAACAAATTAGGGTTGGAAAGGGGTTAGAAATGGGTTTCCATTGAGCACCCCCATCCAGGGCCCCCAGTGCTGCCTGAAAACAAACCACTATCAGTGCCCCTACATCAGAATTCTGGGTCACCCAAAGCATGGCGTCATGGACAGGGACATCATTGCTTCACTACGGGACAGGAGTTGATATATTTCCACCGAAAGGAGCATCGTCAGAGTTGAATCAGGTCATAGACTCCATTTATGCCCACACAGAAATAATTTAAATTACCTGAAAATGAAAGAGGGAGCGGGAGAGGGAATGGGAGAGGGAGAATGAAGAAGAGAGGAAGAACGAGTGGGAGAGGGAACAAGACAGGGACAAGGATAAGGCCCACCCACACAGAAATCTACCCGCCCACTTATTACCCCACAATGAAAGAGGGAACAGGAGAGGGATTGGGACAGGGACAGGGACAGGCAACACAACAACAGCACAACACTGAACAGTAACCAAAAAAAGCATCTAAACAGGGTTCCATTTGTGGTATGAAGATACTAAGTTATAGAGACAACTTGAAAGAGAAAGATAGTGGGAGAGGGAACAAGGAGAGATGAGGATGTGGGCCCCACTGTCCCACTAGCAAATCCTGTGCGTAGCACGGGTATTTGCTAGTAAATTATTATTTCCACAAGACATCTACAAATGTAAATATAAGTGTGGACTAGAGGTTTAATATGAAGAGATTGAAAAGGGAGCGTTTTCAGTAATGTGTACTGGTCTTCCAAGAAACCCTGAATTTGGAATATGATCCAGACCAGATAATATACATACATATAGAACATACAAAAGTTAGCTAAATACAGCTAAATCTAGCTAACTAAATACAGTTAGCTAAATACAGCAAAGAGACATAAGTCATGAGTGTATGTGGTGGCTTTGTCTATTGGTCAGAGCCAATTGATATTAATCCAAGTTGGTACTTTAGCCTAGACAGATTGATTCATGATCAAAGAGAGTGACATTAGTTGTCAACGTATGCGGTCAGTACATAACAAAATTTAATGATAACAGTAGTAATAATGAAATGGTAAGTTAGTCTTAAGCAGGGGTTTTTAGATAACGTTGGAGTACTACCTCCATGGTCAACACTGGCAGCTCATGGTCTCTGGCTACTTTGGTCAACAGTCTGCTGACGAAGGCACTAGAGAAACTTGCCGGTATATAAAAGCTGACAAATGTAAATCCTTAGGGCCTTAGATATTCCATCAAACGGACATCACAAAGTCTATGTATGTAGCCTACATAATTCATCTGATCCCAGTGTCCCACTTGTATATGGCCCTTGCCTTGTTGCTGAGATGCATAGATCCTGCAAGTGTACACAGAAGGCTTCTGTTGCTTACATTTTGGAATTTTTCATCAGATTCATTTTACATTCATATTTCATATTCATTAATGACATTTGCATCATTCCTATAAACGGGTTGATGCTACTAATCGCTGATGATATCATACTAATAAACACTTCCCCATAATATGATACAGTTCTGGTACATTGCTAAGCTGATGTATAGGCTAACGAAAATAGCAGACTGGAGTCTGGCGAACAAATTGTCCATCAGCCTACCAAAAACAAAGGCCATACTGATACCACCCAGCGAATTGCAAATTATTAATATCCCCTGGCCTAAATTCCAAATTTATCACAACGACATAGACTGGGTTAACACCTTTGTTTACCTGGGATTATGTATTGATACTAGCCTGAAATGTGAGGTTCTGGCTAAACATATTATTAATAAGGCAAATGCCAGACTTAAAGGTAAATACCAGCGTTGTCAGCACTGCAGCTGGCAGGAATTCAAGGATCTAATGCATGAAAGAATAGAAGTCAATATATTTTGTTCAAGTTTTGTCTTGAGAATCAATGGGGGAAACTCATTGTGATACAAGTTTAGCTAAATAACTTTTTTTAGTTGAAAGATCCCTTATTTTTCTTAATTGGAAGGGTAGAATAACATGTCACTAATGTATTTGCAGATTTTAAAGAACATTGTATGATTCAATCATATGCTATTCGGGAAAATGCAGAACATACCCGTTTTCCCATAGACTCCTATAGTAAACAGTAATACATTTCAGTGGTCCCTGAAATAAAAACTAATCCAATGACATATGTTTTTTGGGGCTTTTTGGGTTCCGCCAACCATGTTCTTTCTAACTCCAAAATTTAAAGAAAATTCCATGATTTATTCATTTTTTTTGTTAAACACCATGGTCTTTACCTTTAATTGTAACAAGAACCTTCTTAATCAAATCCAGGTATTTTAAAACAACGTTGTAGGATTTGCATTGAAAAAAACACACAGATATAATGTTGACCTGCTACATGTTGAGGCCACTGTCATGTCAGTTAAGCAACATATTTTCTTTAATAATGCAAAATTTGTGCAAAAGCAGCTCCACACCCCCAGAATCCATTGGATAACAAGAAGACAGGAAGCCAACTACTAGGGAGGCATATGCATACCATGGCCAAGATCAGATAAATTATATTTTTGTCTGTCTTTGTAGAGGTTTATGTCTGACTGAGGATGTTTCTCCACCTTGCTACATTGTGCCACCTGGTGGGCCTCATACAAGGCTTGTCAACACACTCATGCCTCCTGGTGGCTTACAAGGACAACCTTTCCCTGGATGCCTGGCGATGTAACGCCACATATAACCAGGATCCATGTGTGGTGAAGGACAGGCAGTCTCTCATCCACAAGTTTGGCCCTCAAGTTGGCAACGTAAGTCTTCAGTGTGCTTCCATTACATGATTCATGATTTGTATCTACATTCCCAAAATGTTGACAAAATGTGATGGAAAATGAGTCATAAGTCGCAAAATTGATATTGTTCAAAGTATTTTCATCACAAAATCTTTGTTGGAATGTTCTGATCTTTAGAAAGTTCAACACTTATGGTCATATATATCTGTATAACAAATTTCAGGACATTTATCAAATATGTCCTTGAGTTTTGAAGGCCTTCACATGGAGTATATTTAGTTACTTTACTTTTAATTACCTATCCTGAAACATTGCAAACTTTTTTTAAAAATGAATAAAAATATCCAACTTAAAATATAGAAATACATATTAGGTGTCCTAGTGTTTACTATCATTTGAATCTGCATGATCCCCTCTTTTCAAATATGGTGATATCTGAAAATCAATATTTTGTGACTTATGACTCATTTTCCTAAAATGAATGTACACTGTACTTACACTAGTAAGACCCTTACAGGCAATACCAGAGAGTCTGAGAGATGCAGTGTGTGGAGCAGGAGAGGAGGTAGGACAGTGCCTGTATGTGGATGTAACTGCATCTACAGGCCTGGGTGAGTCCTCACTACTAACCTTGTATTACCAAGTAAACTGAAAAAAACGTATCCTCTTCTATCATTTAAACTCACCAACAGAACAATAAACTCTTAAACACCAAACTACAAAGAACTGTGTCAGATCTGCATTTATCCTTACCATCTTTAACACTGACAAGTATTATTGTGCTCCAGAGTAAGTAAATAAAGTCTTTAGAAAAGCCTTGTTTCAGTGTCTAATGGATGGATGTATGATAACAAATCTCTTCCTCTGTAGCAATGTCATGGATGGAATGGACTGGAACAAGTCCCAGTCGTGTACGAGAAGCACAGGTAACGGATGGGGTGGATACACTGCCCTGTCCCCTCATCTGGCAGACAGGTGAGTTATGTATGTAGGGTAACTGATGGATGCATTGGGTTCTTACATCTAACCTAAGGAATGACAAGCTGTCTAAAGTAACAAAATATATGTAGTGAACTGCAGATTCATAGAGGTTAGGATTGCTATTCTCATGAAAGCATAACAATAATGAAGCAGTAGTTGTTTGCACCGTGTTTAAATGGTGGATATTCCTCGTAGGGGGAATGCCCATATAGATCAGAGGAAGAACATTGCTGATTGGTCTAGAAGTGCATGTGACAGTTGGGGCGGTCGCTAGAGGCAACAAGCGGCAAGTTTGAAGTCAGAAAATACTTAGACAGAGAGGAGAATAGACATGAACATTTTTGTTTGGTCTGTTCGAGCTGTCAGAAAAAAAATTGAGTTCTCATGTCTCTGAGGGAGACTATTATATGCATGATTTGCAAGATTCGCCATAAGAGACCTGGTTGTGCCGTTATAAGCGAATTGCTGGCAAAGAAAGCTAAAAAGAAGTCGAAGGCGAAATTGAAAGCTGTTTCCTTACCTGTGGTTGATCAGTCAGATCATTCACCTGTCCATATGGGAGCCGAGGGCAGTTTAAATAGGGGATTTGCAAAGGGTTCACTGCCTTTGTAGGGTGGTCAGCAGCAATAATGTGATGAGCGGCCCATCAGGTCTGTAACTATAAATGTAACACTTTGCTTGTGTGTATGGGACAGGCTTGGCGTTTCTTCCAAAATTAGCAATACAATAAACTATCAGTGAATCAAAAGTTTCATCCAATTCAGAACAAAGCATAACAAACTGTGCGGAGGCAGCAAGTTCAGGTGTGTACAGCATTGACCTAGCTGGCTCTGAGATGGATGTCTACTGCTTGGTGGATGAGACGGGACATTGGACTGTAAGTATTGCCAAGCATTCCCATGATATGTACCCAGATCTGGATTTTGTCTTTTGAGACCCACAGAATAAGAAAAATGTAGTCTCTTGATTAATCTTGGGATAAAAAACAAAGTGAAATAGGATATTGTGCACAAATTGGTGAGAGTTGAGCCTAAAAAGGTATAGCATGCTGACAATAATAAGTTGTTTTAGTTATTTGGGCCATTATTGGGCAAGTGTCAATATTTGCTTTCCATGTCTGGAAATGTCAAAGGAAGACGATTTGATAGTGTCATCTTCCATGTAGTTAATCCTTTTATAAAGGCTTGCACAGGAAGGTCTGGAAATATACTCCCTTTTTCACTGTCTTAGAGCAAAAGCAAACTAGATTTAATCAATGACATCCTCTCTTCATCAGGTCATTCAGAGACGCGTGGACGCCACTGTTGATTTCTACAGAGGTTGGTCTGACTACAAAAACCTTTTCGGGGACCTGAATGGTAACTTCTGGCTTGGGAACGATAACATTCACATCTTGACTTCAGTCCAAGGCCAATCCAGGCTCCGCATTGATCTAGAGGCAGATACAGTATACTACAGCACCTTCAATGTGGCTGGAGAAGAACAGAACTATACTTTAACAGTCAATGGATATGAAGCACCAACAACAGTTACAATAACAGGTAACTGATGCACTGTGTGTATGAGTACAATAACTACAGGTAACTGATGCACTGTCTGTATACCCAGCACTGAACAATGCACCAAATCCCCCTCAATATTCTTCATTATAAGCTAGAAACTTTAATTATATTTGTGATATGAAGGCTAACATGCCTGAACGAATAAATGAACACAAAAGCAAAAAAATACTGCTTTCTTGATTTAAGGTGACAGCATGGCAATTCATGATGGAATGCAATTCACAACAAATGATAAAGACAACGACCTCAGTAGTAACAACTGTGCAGTGAGGAACCAGGCTGCTTGGTGGTACAACGACTGCTTCAGGAGTAACCTCAATGGCGTCTATGGTACAGAAATCATCTGGAAGTCATGGTCAACTGACACTTCCTTGAACAGTGTACAGATGATGGTCAAGACACCTTAGTAACCAATGTAATTTGTCACAAGGAAAAGTGTCCTAACTCAGAAAGACAATTGCGATACCATCTTATGTTAAAGGATAACATCCAGTACATCTAATTAGTTAATAATGATCATTAAATAAGTGTGTATATGATGGTTAAGAAACCTATATTACTTGACATTTCATTCTTTATAGAAGATTTTCAAGTACCCTTTCTGGATTTTACAGTTTTAGGAAGTTAATGAACATTAACACCTTTGTCATTGACTGAAGCTATTTTTCGATCATCATCTTGGGTTTTGATGATCATATTGGGTTAAGATTTACATTATAGATACATATTCCTCTCCGGTACATTTATCTCTGGTCTTTAAGCTATTGTCAATAGATATAAGTTCATTTGCAGCACAGGTCTTGAATGCTTTAGGGTCTATTAAGACCGGCCACCAGCTGATCCTGGAATAAGTTTTTCAGCTCAGCACTGAATTATAGGTGCAGGTTTGTGAGTAAAATATTTTCACAACTGATATTGAATAAAATGAAAGCGAAGTTGCAAAGTCGCCTGCTTTTGATCAATGTCCTATAGCTCTCTCTGTCCCAAAGACTTTTGTATTAACCTATAATGTTACCAATGTATATTTTATTAATTTGCCATACAATTGACATTAACTTGAATGTGCAAAAATAAAGATTTAGGTATCAGCATGCCTTGCCATTATTGTTATTATTTCTACTATTATTATTAGAAAGGAGAGAAGAAAAGGAAAAAGTCACAAACCAAATGTCAACAGTTGTCAATACAATTGATTAATACTTATGTATCATAAGCTTAAGCCAAAGCGTATACAGTATGCAATCAATTTCTGATGAGAAACTCTATAGCATGACGTGGTCAGAATAAAGTAGAAAGACACACAGGCAAGTAGTTTTGGTACACAAGGTCCTTCACACGGGTCTTCATTAAACCTACATCTCAAACACACATTGATATAGCATGACCACACAACATTCTCTACCATAGGATTGTCTCCTGGCCTTGGACAGCTAGACACTTGCAGGATTGCCTTCATAGAGAGCAAGTCCTTATAACAAGGGACGTTCTCCAGGCCTTGGACAGGTAGGCACATGCAGGATTGCCTACAAAGAGAGGCAGTCCTTATAACAAGGGAATAAATAATAGTGACTTTCCTACCAACAGACCTGCAGTAATAAAAAATCACAGAATCTCTGATAGTTATCCACCAGCAGGATTCAGGTAGGTTGTTTGTCATATGTGATGTGTTTCAGGAAATTGAGTCGTAAGTCGCAAAAAGTAGATTTTGAAATACCATTATATTTGAAAACTTGAGATCAAGTAAACAGTCTAATAATATATATAAATATTTCTAGAATTTAAAATTGATATTTTTGTTTTTGAAAAAAACACGTTTCCATATTTCTGGGGGCCAATAAACAGTAAAGTCACTAAATGTAGACCATAAGAAAACTTTTAAAGAATCAGAACATTCCAATAATGTGATCTTGTGAAAAAAACATTTTGAAAAATATAAATTTTGTGACTTATGACTCATTTTCCTGGAACACGTCACATATGGAGCTATGTCTATATCAGAAACTGTAGTGTTGGTCCTCATAAACTCAACTGTGATGTGTTTCAGGAAAATGAGTCATAAGTCGCAAAACTGATAGTTTTCAAAGTTTTTTTTACACAAGATTTCATTATTGGAATGTTCTATTTTTTGGTGGGTTGATCACTTATAGCTATATCAATTGATGTATCAATTTTAAAGGTCCTCATATGGACTACATTTAGTTATTTTACACTTATTGACCCCCGGAAATATTGGATTTTTTTTTTCCAAAACGAAAATATCAAACTTAAAATCTAGAAATACTTATCAGATTATCAGACTGTTTACTATCATTGGAATCGGCTTGATCTCATCTTTTCAAATATAATGGTATCTCAAAATCTATCTTTTGCGACTTATGACTCATTTTCCTGAAACACATCACAACTTGTGGGGATGTGGGGTGGCTGGTCTAAAAGCACTTGGTAGGCCCAGTGGCAGGAGTAACCCGACGGGCACTGAGTGCAATTGAGTGCAATCATTTTGTGATTGGCCGCAAACTAGTGAAGTGTGATACTTGTAGCTATGAATCACAGTGAAATGGACATGTCATTAGCCATCAGAATGTGAAATCCATTGCGTCCATTTCCTCCTATGTTGTTAGTGGTCTGACACTTGTGTTGCACCAGCTTCTCATTCATATTCATTTATGTTTGAATTAAACATGTGTTAATTAACCAATTGTATCTGCAAATACAAGTCAATAATATGGGTGTGATCTCAATTGCGTATATAATGCGCATTCAAAATCGCGTCCAAATACTCATCATAATGCAGTAATAAAGTATTCCAAAGCACAGTTCTGAACTCTTGGAATGTCCTAAAAATAATAATCACTTATCTATATGATTGAGTTGGTAACACCATACCAGTGAACTTCCCACTTCACTGACTATTTATTATCATGAATTATTACACACCGCTCTCGGATTACCCTTAAACCAATCTCAGAGAATTTAAATTTGGCATATAAATAAGTGTATATGAGTAATTCTCCCAAACGGGCAGCATTTGATTTCAGGAGGACATTTTTTTTTAGAAAAAGTAAAATTCGTTGAAACTCTACAATCTTTGGTTTATATAAAGCAGGGGATATCAGCATAATGCAGGTGAAGTTTGGGAAGGCTGGACATTTAGTGTCAGAATGAAGTAGATTACCCACTAATTCGGCTGGCAAAATAAAATAAAAAGTCAGAGATAGAGAATTTATCTTGGCCGGTAAAAGAGTAAAGTGTTCTCACCAGAAGTTTGATTTGATTTTGGAAACGAATATCCATTAAATTACCTTAAATCAGTGTTTGAATAGGAGGGTCTCTGTATTTGTAACCATTATGGCATAACGGCGACATTACTACACAAGCTCTCCTCAATTTAAGAACATTTGTATTTAATAATTTTTTAATTTTCCATCAAATACAAGCAGGCCTAAACAATTATTAGGACGGTTCAAATTCAATGAAAATAAACCCTGGCACTGCTCACTCACCTAGCATTCACACTTACTGTCGCACACCTGAAGCTACCTGACACGCCATTCTCTGACACTCATACTCATTCTCGCATACTAAGTCAAAGAAACCCCTACGCACAAAGCTAACTGATGTAAGCCTAGCTCCATATTAATTCCTTCTGTTTGGTCTCAGAACCTAATCCATACATAGAAAAAACAATTCTATCATGTTCGAAATAATGGGAATATAATAATGGGAATGGGAATGTTATAAATGATATGGGGCCGGGTGGGTGGGGGTGGGGGGCATCTAGTATAATTGTTGTATCAAACTTCTCATGTATATCCTGGTTATGTGTCTTTCATTTAAACATAATATAACTAAATAAGAGTGTCGTCCATTATCAGGAACTGGTTCGTTGGGTATCATGTAAAAATAAAATCCCCCCTTTTATCTAAATCATTTTCAAGATTTGTCTCCTAGGCCATTCTCAGAAAAGTCTTGCATTTCAGAGTTGGAAATTGAATGAAATGAAATTAAGATGAGAGGTTACGGCGGACAAAAAGTGTTAGCTTATTCCAGCGGAATTTAAATATCACGAAAAAAAACCTTAACTTTTTGGAATCTATTCTACTGCATTATGGTGATATTCATTTTACGTTTTACATATCGGGGCCCTGTGTCGTCATTTCTCAAGGGATTATGATGATTTAAAGTTATCTGTGATGCTGACATGTTTGTGATTCATTTGGTATAAAATATATGAATTTATGAGAGGTGTAACTTTGTGGGTGTGATCTAAATTGCGCATATAATGCGCATTAAAAATCACGTCTAAATACTCATTATTTCATTGTCAGCAGGTGGCGCAACTGGTAACTGGTGTGCATTTACAATTTCTTTTACAATAACAGTGCTGCTAATATACGTGTGTGGCATTTATCCCACTATAGGTATTCCACATCATGTATACAGGGATGTTATAAATAATATACCTTTATAGTTAATTTGGGTAATTTAGTTGTTTGATGGGGAAAAATCTTTTGATCAAAATACCCCCCATCAATGCCTACTTCATTAGCTCAAGTAGTCTGGGCCACCAGATTTCTAGTATAACTGGAATAACCCTTCCCTGCAATGCGGCTGTCTAACAGGATGGAAATAATGATGAAATAATTGATGTATTTCCTTGAAGAATTGAGCATGAGTAATTCCGAATGATATTATTCTGCAAATAGAAGCAAAAAAGAATGACAAAATTCTGCATAACATATGCTGCTCAAATGCCATTAGAATTTTTTTAATTTTTGCACTAATATTGCGTTATACTTTAAGCTGACTATCTCGCAATCATTGCGCAATAATTAGCGATAATTATTGCGTGAAAAGCGTCCACGCTCATCACAGAACTATGGCGAGATGATTGCGCATTAAAAATCATGTAGAATCGCGTTGATTTGCCCGTCGGGAACATGTTATGGGTTTGAACCCGGGCACGGCTAGATTTGCACGTCCACCAAGGTACTAGAAGACTACCACCATTGCTGCGATCTAGTCCTGGTAAAAATGTCAAAAGAATACAACTAATATTGCACAGTGTCCTAAATGTAAATGGCATCTATTGATTGTAACATGTTGTGTACAAAGTGCATGGCTGCCTATGATTCAACAGTCATTTACAGAAGATTGGTTGTATAAAAATATTAAATAATAAAAATAATAATAGATTAAATACATGTGTCTACAATCTATGCTAGTTGCTCAGCAATTTGAGTATTGAAAGGATTTTTTCTTTTACTTTTCTTCAATTAAATAGCATTTGAGAAAAATGAAAAACGAGTCAAATTGACCACAGGATTTATCCAGTCTCGTCAAACCACTGCCATGAATTAATTATCTCATGCTCAATTTATCTCAGTTTCTGAAGGGCCCTATCCACTATGTACAAGAATCTGCCACTATCTCTACTACATCTGACTCTATAACCCTCCCAGGCTGTAGGTAACAAGGGTTCATAGCAGTCAAATGAGCCCTGTTCTGACCAAGACTAAAGAGCCAGCTTTAATTCATTCTCCATGTTTGATTTACACTCGGTGTAAGTATCCCCTTTATTGGCTTTTCATATGACCCAAATGTTCTCATATACAACATTTATACTTGTATAACAGATATTGTGGTAGCCTACATAGTTGTACATACGATTGAGGTAATTCATTATCATGGGTAGAGTATAATTTCAGAATCCATCCCAGGATGCACTGTACAAGGGCACAGTGGCACATAAACTCCCCTATTACCAATTATATTTAAACAATCACATATGCTCCAGAAGAAGAATATTTGAAAAGAAACTATTTGTATTGTCAAAAATGACCCAGCTCGACCCAGTGTGACCCTGCGTGATAGCTTTATCTGTATTGTCTTTAATATGAAATAACCTATAATTATGGGAATTTGGGCAAAATACTTTATTTAAAACTTTTTGCCAATTGATAGAACACCAATAAAACCAAACAACGCTGTCTACTTGTCATTCATTCCTGCCTGCCCTCATCTCAGAGGGGATATGTCATAAATAACACAAAACTACAACCACACCCACCCACCCCTTGATCTGCCAACCCCACTGCCCCACCCCCATAAGAGCACAAGGAGTGAGGGATTATTTTATCAATTGAGTTAACCACGCCATCCAACCATATACATGTACCTTGTGATTGAAGTAAATAATGCTGTTAACAACATTATGCAAGCAATATTGATTGACTTGTTCAAATGAGAAAAAGCTGATGAATATGGGTCAGATTTCGGAAAATGTACAATTGACAGCTCTACATTTTAAGTAATTTCTGCTAAATTAGGCTGCAATTCTGTCAATGCTAGGTAAATTCGAGTTTATTTGGCATAGTATTGATTCTAGCAATCAGTTAGGTTAGGTTGAATTGTATTTTGAACTTCATTTTCGTCTGAAATTTGGATTATTTGAGGGGATTGGTGAAGGTCAAATGTAAATTTTCTGAAAATCTGACCCATATATTAAAATATATATAGAACTATCTAGCAATATGACAGTCCTGACACCAACTATATTTTTAAAGGTTTTCAGAGAAAGATGTGGAACGCGTGGACTCACCTGTTGCACCTGGAGTTGCTCCTGTTCCTGATACCTGCACCAGTGAGCAGTTACCACCAACCCCTGGCAGGAACAGCACTCACAGTATCAGGCTCAAACATCACCTCCCTGACAGACATCACTATTCCTGCAGGAGTGACTCATCTCACTGTACAGTCTTCATCCATAGAGCAGCTCAACAGGACCCAGATCTTACACCTGAGTAGCTCAACCTTGGTTGGTTTGTTGATGAACGGGAACCCGCAACTCACAACAATCAGTCCAGGAACATTCCAGGGCACAGATAAGCTGAGCTACATCAGTATCATTCATAACAAAAACTTGAGTACATACAAGGATAATTTTACTGACTGTCCTGATAATCTGCTTACCTTGCATCTACGATACAATGGGGTTAAATCTTGGGATCCTGCGATATCCATTACAAAACACTGCTCCAACCTAAAAAAGCTTTGTCTTAGTGGCAACAACATTATCAACTTTCCTGACCTATCTGCACTCACACAGCTGAAATTTCTACGTTTGGAAGATAATATGATTGCAGCTGTCCCTGCCGATGCATTTGCTGGACTTGTTTCCATTCAGAGGATAAGCCTCGAAAACAACCCAATAATTGCATTTCTGCCAGATCTATCCCCCTTCCTAAATATCCAAATCATCAGTCTAGGGGGTAGTGACCTGACTAACTTCTCCCTTGCTCAGCTGCCATCTTCAGCAATGTCAGTTGGTCTGACACAGCTCTGGCTGACACATATCTCTGAACCTTTCCCAGCACATGTGTTAGGCGTCTGCCAACAGAGTTTAAATGAACTGCATTTAGAGTTTGATGGAAGTAAAGCATTTCCTGAACAAGCTTTAGATAACCATGCTCAACTAAGGACAGTCACTTTGACAGGTTTGCTGTTTGAGGACATACCACACTTCACTGCAGCAAGGCCTATGTTGACCAATATCATGATCACAGAATCCACTATACAATCAACCAAGAACTACTCTTTTGAAACTTTCCACAATTTGGTACAGTTAAACCTAAGTTATTCTGGGATTGTTGATATACCAACATTCAATACCAATATCACAGAACTCCACCTTCATGACAACGCAATCCAGGAAATACCAAATGATTTCCTGATGGGCTTGCCAACAGTGACAAACATTTCATTAGCATGTAATAACATTACTGACATCCCCAATCTCGGTAGGTCGCACACCCTCATAGACTTAAGGCTGAATAACAACAGGATCTCCTACATAGCCGCAGATGCCTTCACAGGAATAACCAAGCTAGAAGTACTCTCTCTACAACAGGTGGGTGAAGTCACCAGAAAATGCACAATTTATCTTCAACAATTCCCTCAATTAACCTATATTTCAGATGAAAATAAAGTTCAAAATCCAGTTCAACCTAACAATACAAATTGCTAGAATAAATGCAATGCTAAATATACTTGAGTTTACCTAGTGTAATTGTAGCCTTACTTTGCAGAATTTACTAAATGTATACAATTGCCAATTTTCTGAAAATCTGACCCATCAACAGAACCAGCTGAAGACCCTGCATCCAGTTTCCTCTGCTACAATCTACATAGCAGACAATCCCCTGATGTGTAACCTGAAGTTGAGCTGGATGAAAGAGCCTGAGAGCGGAGTGCAGGAGGAAGAGGTGGTGTATTGTGACATGCCCCCCGCTGTACCTGTATCAGCATTAACACCTGCCAACATGGAAGCTGTAGGTTAGTGACACACAAGTATTTGATCACCCTGAGTTGATATCACTAGGAAAGTTTTGGAAGATGGTGAGTACCCATCTTATTATTTTGTGTTCTAGGGATGACTGCCATTTACTATTGATGTCAATGTGGAAAACTCATCGTAAAACAAGTTCAGCTATAAAAAAGATTCTTTTAGTTCAATGATCCCCTCTCTATTTTTCTTAATTGGGAGGGTAGAATAGCATGTCAGCTATGCATGCAGAATTTAAAGAAAATTGCAAGATTCAATCATCTGCTATTGGGGGAAATTCCGGAAATACCAGTAATCCTGTACGGCATCTACAGTGAACATTGGTAAACTTCAGCTTTCTCTGAAACAAAACCTAATTCAATGACATATGTTTTTTGGGAGCTTTTTGGGTGCCTTCAACCATGTTCTTTCTTAATTCAAAGTTTTCCTTCAACATGTGGGGTGGCCGAGTGGTCAAAACCACTGCTTCGGCCCAGTTAGGTAGCATGAGTAACATGTTGTGGGTTTGAACCCGCCTACAATGTCATTTCCTCCCCAGGTACTAGAGGACTACCACCATTATGGTGATCTAGTCCTGGTTGAAAATAAAAAAGTAAAGAAAAAATAAAAAATATTTCCATTATTCCTTCATCTTTGATTTAAACTTTAAGATTAAGATAGAGAGAATGTTTAATTTGTCCAAGATAGTTCAGACAAAAAGGTTGTAGCCATCTCAAAAAGAAGTCTTCAATGCCTTTTTTGTTTTTCTTCTCTTTCTACCTAAACTACGTACACAATTTTCTGTGCATGTAAATACACAACATCCATCTACAATCATGAAAAATTGGGTTACAGTTTGGAATTGTTTGTTAGAACAAACAATATAAATTAAAAGTGAATGAAAACAACAACAATGTTTGTCTCAATATGGATACTAATGTGAATGTCAATATCAATAATAACAGTCTCTTTGTCAACACCTTTGTCCCCAATATGAACACTATAGGCAGGACCCATAATTCTAAATCCTCTGATATTTAACACATTTGTATTACATAATACAGGTGCAGGTTACACCAAGGTGGACAGTGAGTATGTAGATGATGCTGTAGTACGAGTAAAGGACCAACTCATGGGGAGCAGTTCTCAACCTTCACTACTGGCTCAGCAGGCACGGTCCAGGCTGCAGTGTGCCCAGCTGTGCTACACAATACAGAACTGCTTCATCTTCCAGTGGAGTAAAGACACCGGCGAGTGTTACATGAAGTAAGGATACAGACCCTCAGTCACCTCCTCCCTCCCAGTTACTCTTGGGCCATGACACAAACCCTTCACAAGTATGTTAAGGTATGATGGAAGAATACAAATGTGTACGCTTGTAAGATGTATTCCAACCATATTTAATCATATGTAAGCTTAAAAGAGTTATTCCATTCATATATTGTGCAAACTGCAAGACTACCTAGCCCCCATGAGATCTGTGATGGTATGACACATGCCATGATAGGTGTGCATATCCACAAAAACATGGCCAGATTAGCCCATTGCATATACCTGTGTATGTTTCACTCCTGAGGGATACCTTTCAAATGTATTATACAACCAATTTAATATGCTATTTTGATTGGTTGCATAACTTTGTTTCATGACACTCATTTAATGACGCAAAGTTCTAGGCACCTGCTTTTGCAGAGTCAGAGGGTTGCGAGACATGAACTGAAGGTAAATAATGATCAAACAATGCTTAAATATATACCATGGCATACAAATAGAACTAAACGCAAGCTGCATATGCAACAACATATTCAAATGCTTCTGTCTTTTTGTGACATGTGAAGGACATTGACCAGAAGCCTCTTGCATTTTGTGAATATCGTGTCACATATGCAGCTCTTGTTCAGTTCTATACTTTACTGTATTTTATAGTATTTTACTAGAATGTTATGTAATAGCAATATGTATTACTGTTCTTAGAGGTTGAAAGTGCCATCAGAAGTACTTTTCACAACTGAGATTAGAGACCTATTTTCCACATGGACATTATTTATATACAAAAGGAAAATAAAGTTTTGATTATAATAACAATGAAGTATTATGTGTAGTAGATGGTGAGGATACACAATAACATCAGGGATTATTTCTCTCCCTTTTTCACATATTGCTTATTAATTATTCCTTCAGAAGAAATAAATGAATACAAACTTGTGGGATTCGTTTTCCCTCCCCTGAGATACTTGGACCGGACTCTCACGATAAGGATTAGCTCTCATCAAGATCACAAAGAGGACCAAAGAATTAAATATCATAATACAAACTTGTAGTCACTTAGATTATTATTGTTTTACAATTTCACGAAAAAATCCCTTTTTGCCATGCTTAAACGTAAATACCAGTGTTCAATGAAGGAATCATGGAACTTTTCCTAAACTTTGACTTGAAAAAGAACATAGTTGGGGGAACACAAAAAGCCAAAAAAAACCATATTTTGCCGGATTTGTATTTATTGAAGAGACCACTGAAATTTATTACTGTTGAGTATTAGATGCGATTTGGTAAGATTCTGGGGGGTCTTTTTGCCACTAAAGACTATGCTTAGTCCTTCCGGCAACTTCCGGTTTAAGTAATGGTGGTTGGCGACATGATATTGCATGGGAAAAGTTTGAAATAAAAGGTGTAGAGATTAGTGAATTTCAGTGGAATCTTACCAAATCGCGTCTAAAAGCACTAATACCCGAGGTTTTGGATGGTCTAAGTGGTCTGTTGCCTGGTGGAAATTCTTGGGGCTACGCCCATTGAATTGTCCACCATGCAACAGACCACTATGACCATCCAAAACCTTGGGTATTATTGCTATAATGGATAATGGGAAACAGAGGTATTTCTTCATTTTTCTGAACTTTGGTATTTGATTCTTTAAGTGTTTCTGGTATTAAAAATGGAAGAAAATCAATGGGTCATGGTACTCATTGTTGAATTACAGCACTTCATACTTTAGTATCTCAAAATAACCAACGAGCAGTACCGGTATTTATAATTATTTGCTCAATTAAAATAAAGTTAACAGTTTGGGAAAGATTATTTTGTGGCCAATAATTATATAGCTTGCCTTTATTTTAAGAACAACAAATCTGTGATACAAATTAAAAACTAAAACAAACCTGCTACTTTTCACTATTTTCATGGAACCAATTTCACATTTTTCCCCAATAAATATCATTTTACTGTTTTGTTAGTGTATTATTTTTGGAGTGTTTGTGGTCTTAGAAATGAACAAAATTGAGTGGGTCATGTTTTTTTTCTAAATTATCGGGCTTTGAAACATTTGGTATCTGAATTTACTACAAAGCTGCAAAAACACTCTAAACTCATGTTTAGATATTTCAATGGTTTCCATTGTTAAAAAATAGTCTGTTTAAGCCTTTTCTTCCTGTATTAAATAAACAATATTTTCCAGTACACTTAAGCAACATTTCAATTTGATATCCATAGCAACTTTGACACTGCCACAAAAATTGGCCGAGAACTCTATCTAGATTACTACCCAGCACTAACTTGCCCTATTTATTGTTTATTATTTTATTGTGACATCATGTTATGTAATAATGACATAACAATGGGTAACCACTTCATGACTATAATTATCATTGATTATTATTATATTAATTACCTTAATTAAGTAACATGTCCATGGTACCAATACCCAGGAATTTATTGCAGTAAATACGGTAACATGTGAATCCTCAGGTAGCACCCTCACCTAATTATATATATTCATCCAATGAGCAATAATCACATGGACCAACCACTCAGCTGTAAAACTATTCTACAATAAACATTATTCTAGATCTTAGGATCACAGCCTGAGGACTTCTTTTATATTTTTCTTATTTTCCTACAATATTTCTACAACTATTTCATATACAGTATATACAAACCTTCATATAACATTATCTTGTTCATGCTATTATTACTGTCATATTAGTTTGTCATATTAATGTAGTTGTTGCATCTATCTATCTAACAACTACAACTGTACCTGTTTCATAACGTAACTCATTTTTTTTTCAAAGGGGGCTCTCAGGAAGATCTATGGTTTCATAAAGGAGACCCAACCCCTTTTGAAAGTGTACACTACCCGAAATAAAAAGGTATATGCCCCCCTACATACATACATGATGGTATACCATTTTTATTTTATTCTCTAAAATGTGAAAATATACCATTTCTCCATAGACTCCCGTACTAAAAGGGGACAATAGTACATAGAATGCCCTCATATGGAAGGGGTGGCGTGGTAGTGAATAAGATTGAATAGTAGAGTTTGCCTTAGACTTGCATTAGACTACCTGCAGAAATACTAGAAACAGATTCAGAAAAAAGGTTATTTATGTACATGTATCATAACATAATAAGAGCTGTAATAATACATCCGCTCACAATGGAGCAGTGAACTCGACCTCTTATTTCTTAGGCCCTAAGTGTCTTTTTCTCTGTCTCTCTCCCTTCTTCTCTATATCTATTTCCTGGGTATGACCATGAACTGCCTCCCTCTCAGCTCTCCCGCCCTTGATATAACCATATTAAATGTGTTCATAAGGGTGTAAAGCAACCAATCTCACTCACTCCCTCTCAGCTCTCCCGCCCTTGATATAACCATATTGATCTCACTCACTCACCTGCAGAACTACTGGGAACAGAAATACTAGAAACAGATTCAGAAAAGAATGGTTATTTATGTACATGTGTCATAACATAATAAGAGCTGTAATAATATATATCCGCTCTCAATGAAGCAGTGAACTCGAACCATAATTTCTTATGGGCCTTTTCTCTGTCTCTTTCTCCCTTGTTCTCTATCTCTATTTCCTGGGTATGATCATGAACTGCCTGCCTCTCAGCTCTCCCGTCCTTGATATAACTATATTATTGTGTCGATAAGGACGTAAGGCAACCTCACTCACTCCCTCTCAGCTCTCCCGCCCTTGATATAACTATATTAAATATGTTGATAAGGGCGCAAAGCAACCACTCTCACTCACTCATTCCCTCTCAGCTCTCCCGCCCGTGATATAACCATATTAAATGTGTTGATAAGGGCGTAAAGCAACCAATCTCCCTCCCTCACTCACTTACTCTCATGGGGGGACATGGTACTTGAATACACCCGACCCCGGCATGTATCTGCACAGACCTGCTTGATACTTTCCGAACGCACCGTCCATCATTCCGGAAGCTGGAAGTGAGCCCGCTGCGATGCAGTCGTCGTCCAAACAGGTAAGGTTTCCTTTAAGCTTACAGCGGACTTGGATACAGTCATGTCGATTGTTTGCACCTTGTCAATCCTTAAACTATCAGAGATGACATAACCGCCTTTATTTCTTCTCGCTTTCAACGAGAACATGTTCAGAATCATGTCGTTCTAGAGCACACTGACACTATGGATTAGTGGTTGTAAGCATGGAGTTAAACATGGCGCTTGTTTACTTCTTCCTTTCCGATAATCTGGTTAGAGTGAGTTGTTTGACTTGTCATGTATGATGTGTAATTTATTCATTGTTTCTGTCTGCCCGAATGACGTCTGGTATTTAATGTTACTGTGATCGCGGGGTCGTGTAAATGCTTGCTGTCACCATGGAATCGCCGCCATTTGCCTATACTACTAGCATCAGTGCTGCCATCTGCAGGCAAACACTGGAACTTGGTAGAAACGTGTGTATAGAGGTTTGAATGGTTACCGTAGTAGCAGGCGTGTTATTAGCTGAGACATTGTGTTGGAATCTAGTCTTATTTATGGACAATAGATATAGCGTGTTATCAATGTTGCTGGTGACAGATTTATCAATGTAGATAATATTGAAAGCCTTGTTTCTGGCAGTAATTATATGGTTCCCCTATCACATTCTGTCTCCCCCTCTCTCTGTTTGTCTGTCTCTATCTCCCTCTACTGTCTGTCTCACCCCCTCTCTCTCCTGTTTGTCTGTCTGTCTCTCCCCTCTCTACTGTCTGTCTATATGTCTTACCCTCTCTCTCCCCCGTCCCACCCCTCTGTCTCCTATCTATCTCTCTCCCCTCTGTCTCTCTCTCTCTCCTCTCTCTCCTTTCTCTCCTCCCTGTCCTCTCTCTCGCTCCCTCCCTCTCCTCTCGCTCGCTCGCTCCCTCTCCTCTCTCTCTCTCTCCCCCCTCTCCTGTCTCTCTCTCCCTCTCTCTCTCACTCCAAAACTTTGCCTTATACCTTTATCTCTCAAAGAACCGCTCTATAAAACAGAAATGAGGGTTCAAAATACCGTTCAACAAGACTGTTCATTAGAATCAATATTTACTCAGATTTACCAAGGACTTAATCAATTATTAAACAGTCAATTGTAGGCTACATCTGATGAGGACCGGACCAATAAATTGGACTGGCAACGAGGGTACTTATTGTTTTTACTTTTTTTCACACAATAGGCTATTCATAATTATTCTCCTATTAATATTTGTTTTGTTCTTTGCTACAGACTTCATTCAAATACCTGCCATCTGGGCTCTTAAATTTTTTTTGATATATGTGATGTGTTTTAGGAAAATGAGTCAGAAGTCGCAAAATATGGATTTTGAGATATCATCGTATTTGAAAAGAGGGGCTCAAGGTGATTCCAATGATAGTAAACACTAGGGCACCTAATACATATTTCTATATTTTATATTATATTTTTTTATTATTGAAAAAAGAGTTTGCAATGTTTCTGGATGAGTAATTACCAGTAAAGTAACTAGATAAACTCCATACACTGGCCTTTAAAACAGAAGAATAGATTTGATATAATGTCCCAAAATTGTTTACATGAATTTATATGAATAGATGTGCTAAGCCCTCTAAAATCAGAACATTTTCAATGAAGTGATCTTGTGAGATAAATACTTTGAAAAATATCAATTTTTCGAATTATGACTCATTTTCCTGAAACACATCACAAATTTAAACGAAGGGAGATTAGATGTAACACGGGTTAAAAAGGAAGATAATGGAAGACCCATGGAGAAAGAACAAAATCACAAGCAACAATTATTTAACAATTTCAATAAGCTCATCAAAGTCTCCTAATCGTCTCCTCTAGAGTGAAGATTCCTCTTTCTGAATGGGTTTGATTTTATAGGAATAAATAACCACCTTAACACCTCATTCTCAACTTGTACATTGTGGATAATACACCAACAGGACCATTAACAAACAGTCTCTGCCTATGTATAAAGGTTTTAACCTGGAGAATTATCCAATTAGTTATATGTTAATTATTCAATAATATTCACGTTAAAATCAATTGAAACAGTTGTGCCTACTATGGAAAATATATTTGAGCCTGATCTTAATCTGCATATTATTGTGATTAATTGTTCTTTCAATGCACATATTCTTAAAGATTTTTAACAGGCCACTGTTGACAAAATTGTTTCGATGCAAAGACAATTTAATTTCTGGTGATGCATGGCGATGAGGAGGGTTATCAGTGGTGGCATGGGAAAAAAAGCTTGGCAACTATAGGACTAATTTTCATGCTTTTATATGTGGAATCTGATCAACTTCTCATTGCCACGGCCATTAAACTCAATTGACAATGCACCACTGCAAAATTACATCAGCGGGAAATATCAAACATGTTTGACGTTCATTGCTACCCTTACCAAGGCAATTTTTACATCACCCACTCATCGCTGGTCCTCGCTATCTATTGCCAAGGGCATAGCGATGACAAGTCGATGAAAAGACAATGCAATACATTTGACAAAAATCTTCAAGACTACCTCATTGCCAATGCATAGCCAACTATTATGTTCACAGTGGCCGGACAGCTTTACCTAAATGGCGGTTATTGGGAGCTGAATTATTTTCACACCTAATTTCTCACTTGGGGACAATGTTGAAGAAGAAACTAGGACTAAAACCATTTTAAATAATGTCTTATAAGTCCAGAAAATATTTATAACTGGCATAGCCATGGGAAGCATCATTACTTTGCTTTACTCCACTTGTATTATTTCCTGTTTGCAGAAGGCCATACGCCAGGAATTACTGGAACTAGTCAGCTAAGCCTCTGTGGTTCACCATGAAACATGGCGGTGGCTAAATCAGTAGAAGCTGGCGTTAGTCCCTCCTGGCAACCTGTGAGTATTCCCTTTTATCTTAAGTCTTCCAACAGAAAAAACAGATTTAGAGACTTCTGCAGACAAGGTGAACAGCCTGCTATAATTTACAAAAATCTAAATTGTAATGAAGTGATTACTTAAAATTATCCATAACACTAAAGCAGTTTTTAACCCAAGGTACTGGAGGAATACACTCATTGCTGTAATTTAGACCAGGTAAAAAAATGTAAAAATAAAACAGTAACAGCATAAGCACTATTTGGGGAGCATGGTTATATATTGAATTTTTATTCATGCATCATCAACAGTTAGAGTCATGAAAAGGGCGTACAATTCTACAGAGCAGGTCTTCCACTGAGTCCTAAAAATAAATTTGAATAGCAAACATAGTTCCAGATTTACATATTAAGTCATACATGATTTAGGCTCCACTGTTACACTTTTTTTGTAGTCAACAAGGAGGGCAGGTGACCTATAATTATGATATAACTTGTATCTAATATTTGTGAATATTCTACTTATTTCAGATGCATCAAAAGGAAAATGATCCATACGGTGAGTATACAAATTAAGGTGGAATATTTTAAACAATGCGATGAATCGTGTTTCATTACATTTAAGTTTCTTTGGATATAAGAATATAAATTAGAAAAAACTCTCATGGATCAAATTATACTTGACCTTCACATGAATGATTGTAAAAATAGAGGGAACAGATGAGGAGGCTGTGACCAAACATCTGCATGACACCATGTCGTTCTTGGTTAATTCCCCAGCATCTGAAATAATTAATTAAGTTATTTTATGAAAGTGCACTTTTCATTCCAGAAACTATCGATAAGGTAAGAGTGTGTGTATATGGTGTTGCAATCATTTCTGTACAGCAATTGCTCACCTTTTACTTCTAATTACTTTGATTATTTATCAATATGCATGTCTATTAATGGACTGATTCAGAAAGTCTACAAATTGTCTTCACCAATCCTATCAAATAACGCATATTTAAGACAAAAATAACTCTCAAAATGCAGTTTAATCAAACTAAACAGATTGTTTGAATCAATGCAATACCGAATATACTCAAATTTACCTAGCATTGACCAAAGTTCAGTCTAATTTAGCAGAATTTATTATATGTGGAGAGCTGCCATTATTTTGTACTTATTCCGAAAATCTGACCCATATGGTGATTCAGCACATTAGCCCTATCAAAATACTGTCATGTCATTTTCCATTAATTGTTTATTTCAAGTTTTAAAGCTTTTGCATATTCATTGCCCTGTGGCCATGAAAGGTGGCTTCTATGCTGATGATAGGATATTAATGAGAACCCAATATATGGTGTACTTTTAAGCAAACTCATAGTTGTAAGGAAGTAATATATTAAGTTATATAGTAAGAATGGATAACAGTATAAATCAGTATGAGTTAAAGCTGTGGGTTATATTTTGAGAATGAGACTTACCACATTCAAGCAATACAAGTGTTAAGAAAACAGATGTATTAATCACACACTGGTGGAGAATCTAATGGCATAACATTGTTACCAGATGACAAAATCAACATTTAATTTATTTAAGCCTTTTGAAATGCTCAGCAAATTAGAAGTGTAAATCACCACTAATGCTGAAATTAATGTTTGACTATAGTCATAGCATGCATCCACCCCCTGCCCCTGCTTTGTAGAAGTAGAGTCTTATTACAAGATATTTCAGGGACACATATTTCTGATGATTATGATGCACCAGCTTATGTATACATGTCGTGACTTTTATAGGCAGACCTGCTGCCAACTCTCTCCCAAACCCACCTGCGCCAGCTGAACAATATGATCATCTTTGACGAGATCCCACTACCAGCGGTAAGCTACAACTTCAGAATATCATGCTTAACTATATTTTTACATAATTATGAGTCACCATATAAAATTGGGTTATTTCACCAAATTGTCAGCCTGTAGACATTTCATTTTGTGCATTTGGTCATTGACCTAAATTTAGAACAAAATTGAGATTAAAAAAATAGTTCAATATAGCCAAGTCCTTAAATTTGTATCAAAGCAATAGTGGATACACTCAGACATACCTTGTATTATTTATATTTATTATAGTCTAAGTAGCAGAATAAATAGAGCTGCTGATTGACATAATCGGAAGATTTAATTAACCTGTATCTTTACCACCCTTTTCATCCTAATGTACATCCATTGTCAAGAAATTAAAAGGAAATACACTCTATACTCGTCCCGTTGGCAGCAGCACTGCATGGGGTTGACCATAGCGAGCTTTGATGTTTACTGCCAACAGGACAAGTATAGAGTGTATCTTATGAAGGCAATGACATATGATGAAGACTGAAGTTATCATTTTCTGATTGGTGATTGCAATTAGTTTGGGGAATTAATGAACATCCTGTCTCATGCAGAAAAGAAAATATGAATTTTACACTCAATTGTTGAGATGAATTGGGATAACATTGGCTCCATGTTTGTCTTCTCCAGATTGAACAATACATCCTGCCTCTGTGTTCACTGGCTCCATCGCCCCTTCACAACAGGAAATATGGTAATCATCTTTAATTATTTTCTTTACTTCTTTTTACTTCTATTTATTCTTCATACATTCTGCAAATAATGTACTCATGTAATTTTACCTTTTTAGTTTTTATTCTCTCTACCATTTAGCTTAAATAGATATTAAACGCTTTCAAGCAGGTTCTTGGTAAGAGCACTATACACATCTTCTAAATAATCTCTATATTAATAAAATAAGGGTTTTGAGCCTTAAACGGCTATCTTCTCTGAAACCGCTGGCCAGATCCCCATTATGTATATTTCACATACACATTGCCAAAACAGGTGCCAAACCATTCCAGTATGTTTCATTAACAAATTAGGGTTGGAAAGGGGTTAGAAATGGGTTTACATTGAGCACCTCCATCCAGGGCCCCCAGTGCTGCCTGAAAACAAACCTATCAGTGCCCCATCAACAGCTTTCTGGGTCACCCAAAGCATGATGTCATTGACGGGTACATTGTTGCTTCACTACGGGACGGGAGTTGATATATGTCCACCAAAATAAACTGCAACCTGAATCTTTCAGTGCAAAGCCATTCCGCTATGTTTCATAAACAAATTAGGGTTAGAAATGGGTTTACATCGAGCACCCCTATCCTGGGGCCCCAGCGCTGCCTGAAAACAAATCCCTATTGGTGCCCCATATAGGTCAGTGGCAGCTAAAGTTTGTCAAGGGTTTCACAGTTCAGACGTCTTCTTTCTTTTTGTCTGTGTCTGTGTCTCTCTGTCTGTGTCTGTCTGTCTGTCTCTCCCTCTTTCTCCTTCTTTGCCTCACTCTTCAGCACTGTGTACAGTGTGTGAAATTAACTTTTTTTCTTTGCCTGGCAGGTGAAATCAGAGATTTACCTGCCCATACAGAAATATATCTGCCCACTAATTTAAATTACCTGAAAATGAAAGAGGGAGCCTGAGAGGGTAGGGGAGAGGGAGAGGGAACAAGAGAGGAAGAATGAGTTGGAGAGGGAACAGGACAGAGACAAGGACCAGGCCCACCCACACAGAAATTTATCTGCCCACTAATTACCTCACAATGAAAGAGGGAATGGGAGAGGGAGTGGGAGACGGATTGGGACAGGGACAGGGATAGAGACAGGAAACACAACAACAGCACAACACTGAACAGTGACCAAAAAAAGCATCTAAACAGGGTTCCATTTGTGGTATGAAGATACTAAGTTATAGAGACAACTCGAAAGAGAAACATAGTGGGAGAGGGAACAAGGAGAGATGAGGAGGTTGGCCCCACTGTCCCATTCGCAAATCCTGTGCGTAGCACAGGTATTTGCTAGTAATGATAATTATGATAAAACTGAGTGTAATATGGGATGGGGATATCCTTTTATTTGTCAAAATAGTGCCTGTACCTTCTCATACACCCTCTCATACACCCTCTCATACCACTTACCATTTCCGGGAACCAATGTGCAAAACTCTAATAGGTGAAGCATCGCAAGCACAGTTTTAACTATTGTTTATTACTCCAGGTTTGTAAGACTTCTAAGCACTAGATATCCATATAGTCCACAATATCTCAATCCTGACCACCAAAATTGTTAAATCTTTGATGGGCCAATTATGAGAGTGAACATTCATGCTCCAACATGCTGAGCCTTAGAAAGAAAATAAAGAAAAACAAATACAAAAATAAGCGGATCACAGACTATAATTGAAAAGGGCAGAAGAGGTTCCCTAGCCAGAATTCCAGACTATGGTCAATAAAACTAATTTCAAAAAATTACATTATCCAATCAAATTCAATCTGAGGCTGGTTTCAACTTCTTGTCTAAATTCCCAACATGCCCTTCTAATACAGAGTTGTGCTTTCATAGAGCTTCAGGGTTTTCCCTACATAGACATGTCTAGGGCATGCTACCGTAAACGTTATGACAGCCGCCATGATGCTAAAAAAAAAAGCCTGCCATGAAACAAAAATTGAAATTGTTTTTCTTTACTTTTAAAACTTTAAAATTTGATTTACTGGGGGATTTATTCCAAATATTTCACAACATGAGTTCAAATTATTTTTCCTCAATACTTATTGAAAAAAAAATTAGATAGAAAACCATGCTTGAATTTTGTTCTGCAATGTTTTGAATATTTTTACAATATAAAAAAGATCTACGGTGGTAGAAAATATAGAAACACCTTGATACATTGCCAATTGTCTATGCGTGCCTGGCGCAAGGCTTCAACACCTTGGTGAAGAGGCATTCATTTGATACCACTGGAAACAATTTGACCTACTCTATATACTTGGCGGAGTAAATGAGTTCACTGAAAAAGTAAAATACAAAAAAGTCTACCCACGGTTCACAACAAAAGAAGCCTATACTCAGCACATAAAACATGAAATTATGAAGCTGATCTATTTTACCACCGCATTGTCAAAAGCTGTGATAATGACAGAGATAGTAGGCATTTCACTTGACATCTACACAGACGGATGGACAAGCAACTCAGAAGACCAGAACCTTATCCATGAAGCCTTAGCTGACATCAATCAAGAGATAAGAAGAATCAACAGAAGGAATGGCCTGATAGGCCCCCACTACGAGGGAATTGTACATAAGAAAAGAAGAGGCTATACTTCACACAGATATATATCTAAAACAAAGGACGGATTGCACTTCAGCGAGTCAGCAATAACCAAATTCATAAATATTACGACAACCACATTCTATAGAAACATCCATACCCTATGTGAATAATTCTATCTCAGTTAACACGCACAGATCGTGGCATGACTGATATATTTTTTCTCTAGGCAACACACTCGAATGTGGCAAGCCAAATGAGTTTAAATTACCTGAAATTTTGATCTATACTACTCGAATTTTTTGCATATATATAGCTTGAATCAGTAATACATCATCGAATGTCTTAAATCTACTATTGTTGAAGACAATTGCCAATAGTCTGGTCCAAACTAAATAACCGCACACCCGTATCTAGCTATGCACAAACTTTCAATGCTATAGCTCCAATAGTACAACTCAAACAGATCTAAGCCCCGCCCCCTTTACCACCTACCGCACACTTCCTTCTACCTACCCTTGTCTATGTAACTTTATTATGTTAATATACCCAATAAAAAATCAGACAAACACTACTAGCTACTAGCTATTGATTTAGATACACAAATTTTGTATACGTATCCTCACGATAATCTAAACTTCTTTATCTTGGAAAGTCGCATCACCAAATCCAATGTTAAAACTCCCAATAGTTCGACTCAAACAGGAAAGCCCCGCCTCTTTTAACCCCTACCGTACACTTTCATTTCTCTTTCAATGCTAAAACTCCCAATAGTTCGACTCAAACAATCTTAAGCCCCACCCCTTTTACCCCCAACCGTACACTTCAACACGTACGCGCTCTATATAACTCTACTGCAGCACATATTTTTTTCTGAGAAAATCATGCAAACACTTCTAAATAGTGGCAATGCATTGATTCTGTATTACATGAAAAATATATCCTATGACGGTCGGGAGCCGCCAATATGGTCCTTTCCAGCCAGTATTATCTAATTAGCCTCAGAGATAAGGTACAGGCCTGCCGCCCGCCTGTTAATCAGGAAATCTGAGCCCACAGCAGTAAACTGCTTATAGGGCCATAATCTAAACAATCACAATTATAAACTTACCATGGCACTTGGCAAAGGAATTTCATTCGCACACCTGAATGTACAGAGTCTAAATGGAAAATTTGATTCCTTTAAAAACGAAATGAACAAGCTTGAGCCCAATGTGATAGGCGTTACTGAGACATGGTTGCACTCAAACCTGACTAGTGACAATTATCAAATCCCTGACTACAACCTGATAATGCTAGACAGAAACTGGAACAGCACAAATCTCTCCACCCCAAAGAAAGGTGGGGGAGTTGCTCTATATATAAAATCATCTATAACATACGTACCACTAACTGACCTAAACTGTAGTAGCAGCAATGTAGAATGCCTATGGATCAAACTAGTTATACAATACACGAAACTTATTGTGATAGGATGCCTATATAGACCCCCAGCAGGGAGCTCCTCTGAACTAGTAAAATATCTAAACGATACATTACCCCAGATCCTCTCTAACCAAAAAACCGAGCTTTTTCTCCTAGGAGACTTTAATATTAATTATCTCAACCATACAAACCCAGCAATGAAAGAGCTAAAAACCCTTGAGACAAACTTTAATCTCAAACAGATAATAAACGCACCAACAAGATATCACATAAATCAAAACAACTCGCTGGAAGGAACATTAATTGATCACCTATACTCAAACTGCAGTATAATCTCTAAGGAAGGCGTCTTAAATGTCAACCTTAGTGATCATGAGCTTATATTTGCAGTCAGAAAAAAAGAAAAGCTTAGAGTTGAAAAAGTAATCAAAATAGGTAGATCTCTTAGAAAGTTTAATGAAATTGACTTTCAAAGACACCTCAAAAACGATTATAACTGGCTGCCTTTCCATGATTTAAGAAATCCTGAACAAGCCTGGGAGATATTGATATATAGAATAACTAAAACGCTTGATAGCATGTGTCCAACTAGAAATATAAGAGTACAAAATAGCAACGACCCATGGCTATCGCCCCACCTGCTCGACCAGCTTAATGACAAAAACAGAGCCAGAGCCACTGCTATTAAATCAAAAAAGAAAGCAGACTGGGACGAAGCTAAAAGATTAAGAAAGATAGCAAACCTAAACATGAAACATGCTAAAAGAGATTTCATTATAAGCGAGCTGAACGACCATACTCATGATCAAAAGAAATTTTGGGAGACTATAAATATCATATCACCTAGTAAAAGGAAAACTGGTATCATTAGTTTAGTAGACTCAAACGATAGCATAATCCCTCCAGATGAGTTACCTCACTATTTGAATCATTATTTTGCCAACATAGCCAAAGATCTTACTAAGAACCAAAACCCACACTGGAGACCAACCCCCCCCCCTCTCTCAGCCAAATTGACTCTGTGCAAACAAATGTGCAGGAGGTTGAGAAGCTGGTTAGGAAAATTGACACAAACAAATCATCCTCCATAAAATATATGCCAAATAAGGTGCTGAAATGTGCATTGCTCACACTTGTGAGGGAATTCACCCACTGCCTAAACATATCTTTCTCCACCTCTATCATACCTGAATCATGGAAATCAGCTGAGATTATCCCTCTGTTCAAAGGAGGAGATCCTAGCAAAGTAAATAACTATCGACCAATATCCCTACTCCCAACCCCAAGCAAAATAATGGAAAGAATCATACACAATAGAATAGCTAATTACCTGGAAATGTACGATATACTTAATGACAAACAATACGGTTTTAGAACAGGAAAGTCTACAACGGAAGCGATTCTCTGATGACATTGCCCTGAATCTTGACTCAGGCAATGACACCTTAGTAACCTTTATCGACTTCCGCAAGGCATTTGACCTGGTAAATCATAATATTCTCTTAGACAAACTCAGCCATATAGGCATAAAAGGGAAACTCCTGCAATGGTGCCAAAATTATCTAAGAAAAAGAAAACAATGCGCCCTAGTAAATAGTCATACCTCATCACATATCACTGTCAATACTGGAGTACCTCAAGGTTCAATTTTAGGCCCCCAAATGTTCATAATTTTCATAAACGATCTAATTCAAGACATAAATAACTGCAAACTTTCACTATATGCCGACGACACGGTTCTATATATACAAGGAAGAAATATCGACACCATTTTCTCTAATATGCAGAAAGCTGTTGACAACCTGCACAAATGGTGCAGAAAGAATCTCTTTGTAGTGAATACAGATAAATCAAACATCATGTATATCACTAAATCTAGGAACAACAAAAGATTAGCTAACTCTAAAAAGATATCCTACCAAGAAAATGAATTTAAAACTGTGTCACAATACAAATACTTAGGCTATCTAATAGACGATAAATTAAACCATAAGCCCCAACTAGCCCACCAGATCAAGACTATTGCACACAAAACCTATCAGCTACAACAAATAAGAAATTTGATAAATATCCCAGCTGCTCTGAAGATATACAAAACCAAATTGCTTCCCTTTTTCGATTACGGAGATGTACTGATCCATAACGCTCACCAACCACTGATTGATAAGCTTCAGAGACTTCAGAATAGGGCCTTAAAAATAGTTTTACATCTCCCCCATGATACACCAACAGATATAGTACATGCCACAGCTAAAATACCCCTTCTAAAGCACAGAAGAATTATGCACCTTAGAGTACTAGCTTTTAAAAGAGTCAAAGACCCGAAATACAGAGATACCCCCAATAGAAATACAAGGAATTTTGATGCTCCAAGGTTAAAAACACCCCGATTCAGAACAAATCTAGCCCAAAATTCAGTAACAATCAAAACTGCACATGCTTGGAACGAGCTGTCTGCTAGGCAACGAAACATTGGAACCATAGAGGCTTTCAAGTCCAACCAGAAAATATGGTTAAACACCCTTTTCACCCAACTGTAATCTTCAATAACCCCTCTTTCACCCACAAATACTAAAGCATAAAATGCGCATAGCTCTGAACTCGTAACATAAGATTAACCTATGTTAATCTAATAGGATCACTTTCCTGTTTGAGTCGTACACCCCTTAGCATAACCGTACATATTAACATAGCTGGAACTACATTATAATGTACAGCGCTCGAAAATTTGATACAGATGTATGGCAAGTATTTGCTTTTTATCCTTTTTCTATTCTTTACTCTTTTTAACCAATATAAAATATCACTAACACTCCATCACCAATGATCTGAGTGGCAAAGTGTAACTTTCGCTAATCTAAAATAACACTAACACTCCATCGCTAATGATCTGAGTGGCAAAGTGCAACCTCTTAAACCAACAACAACCCTGCAATTCTAAAAGATCATTTGTATATAATATCAGCAAAACTGTCCACATATGTTCATCTTTCCCTGCTCAGTCTTCCTGATGTATGACTGGGTCAGGCGAAAAACCCCGTAAGGGGACCTTTGATCCCCATTATAAATAAAATCTTTAAAAAAAAAAAAAAATTCGTGATTAGCCTAATTTTGTTTGTTATTTAGTTGGAACACATTAAATTTGAAATATTTAAGAAGATTTGTGAATGCAAATGTTACAAAGTTACATGAATAGATTATGACAGGTTATAATTATAGATTAATTATGACAGAGGCAGTGAGGGCAAAAGAGACTTCATTAAAACTGCAAGATATTGGGGCACAAATTTCCTCTTAATTCTAAAAAATAAATAGGACCATGAAGTTGACTGCAGATGTATATAATTATCGTATAGAGCCGTCTATTTCTACCTCAGATGATGGAGAGATTGCTCCCAAAGCTGTGCCTTTTTCTACTGCCATCACACGGGTGCCGCTGGATAATAACGAGCAATGGCACGATTCTGACAGTAAGTATAGGCATCTTAGAATGTACTTATAGATCATAGACACAATAATCAAACCATTGAGATATCATCCACTGACTTTATTTTTTGAACAGGTGCAACATTTAGTCCCAATTTTGTTTTTATGATGATTATGACCAAGACCATGTATCTGTCTGCTGCAGGCACTGATGAAGCTCAAGGCTTGACTGATGGCTTCACACAAACTGAGCCTGGACCGAGAACCACCATGGACTATGCAGTGGCTGAGGTAAAGTTATGTTGATTGATCAGACTAGTATAAGGGTCAGATTTTAAGAAAATGTAAAGTGTATTTAGTAAATTCTGCTAAATTAGGCTGCAATGTGGTCAATACTTGGTAAATTCTTGTATATTTGGCATTGCATACTTCAGATGTATTCCTTGTACAAACTCAATTTCCAGATCATTTGGAACTTACTTTGTCACTGTACTCACTTGTTCTATCAGTCTATCTATTGATCTATCTATCTATCTACCTATCTGTGGGTTCAATGTTATTTCGGATACAAGTAGTAATAACATGAATCAGGGTTGACAAAGGCCACACCACACTTTTATAATACAATAAATAAAAAAAAAGATACAAGATATTAATGGCTTGCATGTGGACCAATGTTATCACTGGTAACTCAACATTTAGGGGGGGGGGGGCGGGGTCACCTCAGATCACTCAGGATTAAAATCAGTTAATGTTCATACCACTTGAGGGCAGCACTATCATTGCCCAATTTGTTTTCTATGTAGTGAAATTGAAATGAAGTGCTAATGGAATTATATATCTGTATTAAGTGAATTATGGCAAGACTACCAGTCAATGAACTGGGTACAATCTTACAATAATGATGATATATTTTTAATTCCATGTAACATTTGCCATCAGTGTCACACAGTGTAGCATCAATTAAAGAAGTAAATTAAAGAAGAACATTGCAGTATCATTATTTCTTTTTCTTTTCTCCAGAGTGTGCACAATGTTTCCAGCCCAGAGACAGAAACATCTGTGGATATCATGTATCGCTGTCGTGCATGTTTCCACTCCCTCATGAAGCGCCTGACCTCATGTGGCTCTAGTCGTACACAACATTAGAAGCATTCATGATGTCACTCCCAGTGTCACAGAAACAAACATGGGTCAAATCGCCAGCAAATGTATACAATTGGTAGATCAGCACATTGAGTAAATTCTACTAAATTAGACTGAACAATTAATGTTAAATACCAGGTATATCTCTATATAATTGGTATAAATGGTATACATGCTGAACTGAAATTGAAATCTCATTTTTGTTTTAAATCTGTGTTATTTGAGGTGATTTGTGGAACATGACATAGACATACACAACATTAGTAGGGACTTAACACTTTATGCTGACATTAACACATGATGTCACTCCCAATGTCACAAAAAACAACATGGGTTAGCTCGCCAGGAATGTCGAATCAGCAGATCTGTACAATGCGTAAATCCTGCTAAACAGAACTGAAAAATGGCCAATACTAGGCACATCTGAATATATTTAGAATTGGGTTTAATCTAATCTTCTGTTCCGTCATGGTGAACTGAAATTGAAATCTCATTTTTTTTTATCTGTGTTATTTGAGATTATCGGTGCAGCTAAACTGTACATTTCCTAGCAATTTCATCCACATCTGGTGGTGTGAATTACCATGAGACATGCCATGCGCTGGACACCTTAAGGTGCCACTTACAAAGATATGCTAATATTTTTTCTTGCATTTAAAAAAATGCATTATTTAAGTAAGTTAGCAAACAGAAAATATTTTGCTCCCCCTTGCTATAAACAAAGTGAAAGACATTTGAATATGAAGAGAGGTGAGAGCAGAGATAATGGGTCAGATTTTCAGAAAATGTGCAGTTGGCAGCTTTACATAATATGTGGTAACCTCTGCTAAATTTTGCAAAAAAAAATGATAAATTTGGGGTATATCTGAGTACATTTTGTATCCCATTGATTTAAAGTATTAGTTAAACTGCATTTAACTGCATGAGAGATTTGGTGATGGGGAATATTGTACATTTCATGAAAATCTGACCCTGATATAATTTACAATTATATTTTTATAATAGTGGGCCTCAGGCAGAATAGCATAGTTTACCCCATGAAAACCGATCACCACAAAAAGTTGTTTTGCTCAATAAA
This sequence comes from Sthenelais limicola, assembly GCA_942159475.1. NCBI lineage: Eukaryota > Metazoa > Annelida > Polychaeta > Phyllodocida > Sigalionidae > Sthenelais > Sthenelais limicola. Next base: position 4,316,824 of record OW804097.1, read on the forward strand.
AACCTTGAATACAAAAATGAGTTTTGTTGTGAATAATATTAAGTTGTGGAGTAGGTCCTGAATGTGTCATGCCTACATAGGATCAGATGTACAGAATTGCTAAGGTTTTTTTTAATTTCTTTTAGACTTTGTTTTCATTTCAGGTAATAATGTTTAGTATAAAAGGGGTATCAATTGGGTCAATATTATCAATATTTGATCCTGTACTTTCCAAACCGCCTGAAAATTGGCTGGTTAAAACTTATCTGGTTATCTTTGCCACTGGGCTTAGTAAAGGCTCACTTGTATACTCTTGTCACCTGCAAGGAACTTTTCTAGTGCCTTAAGCACCTCCTAGGAAGACCTGCCATGCCGAATGAGTAGCCATTGTTTCATGAATTCCTTTATAAAATAATGTACACTAGTCATGAAATGGAAACTTACTACAAGAGCTTACTATTCTATACATGTGACCCGCTCTGAGAAAAGTGAATCCTTAGTTTTCCAGTCCAAAATAACAAATAAAATAGTTCTGCATTTAAACAAATTAAATAATTAACAAAACACACAGAGAATAAGTCACTACTTTAACCGGTTCATATGTTCAGTGATGTCTACAAAATAACCTCTTCCAAATATGACTAGGTTCCCTGTCAGTGGATGTAAGGCCTTATGCATGAGGGACAATGAACCTTTGGCATTGTAAAGAATAATATATATGGTGAATGTGCGGAAATGATGATCAGAAGTAGTTTGTAGTTATGAGGCAAACTGACAAAGGAAATAATTTGCAAGATATTATAATTGTCATTAATCTGTAATATAAGAGATATCTTTTGGTTTTGGACTTAACCCTTATGGAGCAAGGCAACGCAGTAATGTATCAACAGGGTTGATGTGCGTATTTTGATATACTTGTAAATGTTTGGCTGTAATAGTAATACAAAATAAATCGTAATTTTAAAGAAGCCAATCTTAGTTTGTACACAGCATCCAAAGCGTCAAAGTGTGCCTTTGTACAATTGCTTTTGTCTGGGAATGAAACGTTTGAATTGAAAGATCAAAGTTATAGTCACTTGGAATATTTTTGGGCGTTTTGGGACCCCATACACCAGTCACTAATAACTAATTGATGACCTGTGTGTGATTGGTTGGAGGAGGTAGAGTAGCAGTTTAGGGACCAGTTTACTAAAACAGGTAAACTAGGAACTGTGTCAATTAAAATGTGATCATGTTATATTCTATATACCAGATTATCATACTCATCTAGACATCATAGTTTATCAGTAAAGTATATTCAAAATTATAAAGTAGACAAGGAAACACAAAATAAAAATAAATAGGTCTGCTCATATAACTAGGATTTAGTAGGAACATTGAAGTACTTAGGGTAAACTATAATGGTGTGTGTGGTAGGGGGGTAGCGTGCTATTGGCAAGTGTATAGTATTCCACAAATTTAAAACACAGACTTTCATTTAGTAATGTAACGTAATGTAGTTTAGTAACTTTCATTCAGTAATGCCAAATATTAATATCGTACGTCCTAACCGGACTAATTCATAGCAAGTTTAAATTTATAAACATATGTCGTTATATTTTTTGGTCAATCCATCTTCTTGAATTAACTTGATTAGTTATGTTAGGTTTCTGGAAGATCAGACATTATCTAAGGTTGAAAGCGTACAATATCAACATAGATATATGCTGTCTATAATGTATGTCGTTATGCACTCATGAATGTTCTATGAACCAATCAAGATATACTTTAGCTGGAAAAGTCCCATTATTTCTAAAGTAATTTTTGGAATCATTGCTGAGTGAGTGAGTGTTCATATGTTTATGGTAAAAGACCTGATTAACAGACAGATAGGCCTGTCATGCATGTTTCATGAAAAACTAAACTAATTATTACTAACATATGACTGCCTGTTTCCAAGTTTGTCTGGTCAAATTATTTGATAATTTCAGATTGTAATGAATATGTTTTTTAAAGTAATAATGAGACTGAACGTATTCATTAGAAAACGTATACACCATTACAGTCTTATGAGTGGCATTCAAACCTATATTCAGATTCAAACAAGTCAGAACGAACTAATGTATTTGAGATTGGGTTCAATGGCCAAATGTCTCCGCTTGTGTTAGGGTTTAGGTGAGATGGATGTAAACAAGGTAATTACTGGACACAAACTGGGTACGTCACGGTCTGGTGAACGGGACTCATTCAATTAGAAACATCCGATCCTTGCGGTAATACACGCAGCACGGAGCATTTGGGTAAGATTTTCAGAAAATATACAATTGGCAGTTGTACACATTTAGGTAGTTCTCCTAAACTAGGCTGGAAAATGAAGAATACTGGGTATATCTGACTATATTTTGGTATTGCATTGGTTTATAGTATCACTTCTGTTATGTTGAACTGCATTTTGAAGCTCATTTCTGTTTTAAATGTGGGTTATTTGAGAGGATTGGTGAAGTTGAATTGTACATTTTCTGAAAATCTGACCCATTTGCTAGAAAAGTGAGTTTCGGAATCGCCATCAGAGGTCGCTGGGTGGGTCAGTAATAGGGTCAGGTTTTCAGAAAATGTACAATTGGCAGCTGTACACATTTAGTAAAATCTACTAAAGTAGGACGCAATGTGTTTAATACCAGGTAAATTCGAGTACATTATGCATTGCATTGATTCTAGCAATCTGTTTGGTTAGGTTGAACTGTATTTTTGAACTTTATTTCTGTTTTAAATTTGAGTTGTTTGGGAGGATTTGTGGAGGTGAATTCTACATTTTCTTACGACTTGACCATGGTGGTACAAGCGTTGTGGCAGCGCGCTGTGGTGGTTGAAAGTCCCAATTGTCGCTTGTTCCCGCCAAACAGTGAAATGTACATCACATTGCGCGCCGTGTGTCAAATGTCGTCTGCTCCTACTTTGTGTGAAATGTACATCAGACAATGCGCGCCAACCTCGCCTCAACATAGACTAGCTCCAATATATAGTGCGCCAACCTCGCCTCAACATAGACTAGCTCCAATATATAGTGCGCCAACCTCGCCTCAACATAGACTAGCTCCAAGTCTCCCAACGTGGATTATTAGAATAACTCTAGGGAGGTGGTATTACCCGTAAACAAGGAGGACAGGGACTAGTACGTAGGCATTTATCAAGGAGGATGGGTCTATTAGAATAACTGTTTAAGAAAGGGATATCGTGTGAGAATCTACAATTCACCTTCACCAATCCTCTTAAATGGCCAGAATTTAAGAAAAATATGAGGTTCAAAATACAGTTTAACACAATGAGTCTCTCAATGTTGCATAAGTTTTTTTATTTTACACAAACTCAGTTAATTACCGATTGCTGAGAACGCTGTTGAGATAAAATGACATTTTGGATACAATCAAATTTAATTCAATTCAAAACCTAACCCAATAAGCTGGCGCCTGTCTGAACAATAATATATATTCAAGATTAAATTATGGGTTGAATGAAACAACTATTTGTTAGTTAAATTAACCTGGAAGTCTCATATGCTTTTTTTTGACTTGTGACTCATTGTCCTGGAACACACCAGAGCTGATAATAAAACATAATGAGTAAACAAGAGAGGCCTGTACAAGTCTACAAAAAGGGACCGGAAGTAGTGAGAACTTGTCTGCCCGCCACCTCCCACCTAGTGCAGACAGTTGAGTGCGGGCCCTGCTGGGGTCAACACCTCTCTCTCACAGGTAGGTATTCCCGCATTGTATTCTAGTATTTCTGACTTTTCCCGCTGTACCCAAGCTTCCTAGGCTTCTATTCAAGCCCCTTGTGGAACGGTTTGGTGTTATATGGACTGGTTGTGCTTGCTGGTTGTCTGGTATCGACATAATTGCTTTTTTGACGGGTGTTTGTGTTCTAACGTTCTAAGTTTCACTTTCTGTACGACCATTACGTGTACTCCATAGGCACAGGCAGGCAACGGGTTGGCTTGTATTGAAAGCTATTGAACAAAACCTGTCCAGGTTTGGATGTATATGGAAACCAGTACTCTACTTTGGGCGACTGACTTCTATAAGCCCCTTATTTAGGGCCGGGTTCTATGGTTCTAAATGTAGGCTTCATTCATTTACTATAGATGTAATGACCGTTATATTCTGAGGTGCTGCTGGTGCACTGTTTAGGTTGTATTTCCGTACCGGTTGAGTGGTAAGTGTCTGAGGTGAGAAGTGTTGTGCTTTTGTCTAAAATGCATATGTTAGTGACCCGGTATCGTGTTGAGGAGAGATATATAGTAAGAGACAGAATCCTCAATATTACTACTCTAATTCATTAGAAGCACAAGGTGATGTCTTGGTTTTTTTACAAGGTCGTATATAAAGGTGTGTTGTATTGGTATACAATGCTAATAGCGATTATAACAGTAGAAACGCAGTAAATACAGTGTAAGTGTTTACGGTGTAAAACATAAGCTGTATGGAGTAATCCGTATGGGTTTTGTGTGTGGTATATATGAACAATATTCGTTCCCTATGGCAATACACAACACATACAGTTCCTGACATTTCTTTTGTAGCTTTTTGTTAGCCCATTCCTGCTTGGTTAGTGCGAGGTGGACACAAGTGCATTATCTTAGTAGGGTGCAGGGTGTGTAAAGTACTCACTGTCCCATTCTAGTATATTGGGCCACATTCACATATTTGTAGGACCTGCCCATTTTATAGTAGATTCTATTTTAGTCTTACATTTTTTCGAGTGACATAACATTCAAGACTTGTCAAAGTTGCATACAAGTGATCAATTAAGGAGCCTTGTAGAGAGTGTACATTATTGGTATCATATCTCGTTGGTTCAATAACTTTCTTGCTTAGGTTAAGGTTGGATTCCATCTCTTATTTTAGTAGTTTGGTTTCTTTGTTGGTCCTGTCTAGATAATTAACATTGAAGTCCCCAGTCAGGAAAAAACTCAGTTGTGCTATCAGTACTTAGGACATTTATTGTCTCAAGCAGGTAATCACTGGCTATGATTTTTTGTTCTTGTGGTGGTATATTTCTTTTTTTTTGTAAACGTTTTTATTTTCATAAACATACGGAAACATGGCAGAAATAGGACACTTCGCTTGTTACATCAAGCATTCTTCGGAACCTTCTGCTCCAAATCAATATGAACGTGCAAATGGCCTTAGCGATATTGGCAAACACGGTGAAATCTTCATTAAATATACAATTATGATATCGGATGTAGGTAATTAATTTTACAGAAAATCATAGAGCGGAATTGGGTGAGGTGAGAAATGATGATGAAATTTTACAATTCTATAATATAAATGTAATAAAGGAGGTGAGAATGGAGCAAGAGACAGACAATTACTATCGGCCGAGTATTTGCAATGTTTAGTTTAAACCTACACTAGTTCTACTGTCATAGGTGTCGAGGGGTGTATAACCCACACCATTTCTAATGTAGATTGCCACGCCTCCACCCTTTTTAGGGGTAGGGCTTGTAGTGTCATTCCATGCTCTATCAAGTCGTATGTGATCATAATTGGGAATACAGATGTGCTTCATCAATGATTTTGTCAGATAGCTATGATTCAGATATGCACATTATGGTAGGCTCAATCCTACTAATTTCTTGTTTTAATAAGGTCAAACTTTCCTGCTAAGCTTTGTGTATTCAGGTGCGCTATTGCTATTCCTTGTCCAAAAGCCATTGTTGTAGGGAAAGAGGAAATTGCAGTTTACTGCAGCTGGCTGAAGGTACAAAGCCTGGTGTGCATTACCAAAGATAACTAATGATATATTAATATTGAGCATAATCATTATTCCATCAAATTACTAAAACTACTTATGCACCGAAAGAAATGTGCATATCACATGAATAACATTGTTACAGTTTTGTATCGTCTCAAACCTCACCTTTTTCAGGAAATTTCTTATGGTGCTACACAGTACATACTTGGAATGATTATTACAAGTATATCATAAGTCAAAATTACATGTTTCATTTGCAAATTTACTGTGATATACCGCAAACTTCCTAAAAACAGGTCAGTTTAATACAAAGAAAGTGAGAAAATAAGCATTTCATTTCATCAATTTCACCGTAATCAAAAGGCAATTACAATGTTCAATTTGTCATTCAAGCCTGAACATATGTCATAAACACGCCTAATATCCACTGGTAGATCATTCCATATGATAATACCCATAGAATATAAACTCTTAGAATATCTGTTCTGTAAGTAGATCAGGTAGTTCAGGTTGAAGACCCTTCCAATAACGATGTGGTTTATTTTCACCTTTGCTTCTGGGTGGGCGTGTCGAACTAGTGTGTGGCAGTTTTTCAGTAGGAATCTGTTTTCCCTGCCTCCCACGAGTAGGTATTTATTTAGACAGATATTTCAGAAGATCTATTAACCTTAAAGTGCCTTTCTGTCTCTTTTCTCCGGTCTCTCTCTCCCTTCTTCTCTACCTCTATTTCCTGGGTAAGAGCATAAAGCAACCAATCTCACTCACTCTAACTGATTTCCATCCTAGGATTATGGATAACTTAATTTTCATTTGTTGGAGGTCTATATGTATTGCATGTGTGGCCTTGAGACTGGCACTCCCTACTCAGTCGGTTGTTGTTTTGGTGGGTTGTGGACCGGGACTGCGTTTAGTCTTGTCCTGTAGTGTGAACCTAATTCTATTGTTACTTCATCTTTGACTTGTAGAACAATTGAGTTTATAAGTGAGCCCCATTGCGTAAATCAAAGGGCGATGTTACCGTCATGTCCATTTTTTGTTGTTTATCCATTGTTAGCAATGGCGCCTAGGTGAATTTGATGTTCTATTTTCTTGTTTGTCCTTAATTTGGAATTGACTAATTGGTATCAGCATTGCCTTAGTTTTGGGGAGACTAATAGATAATTTGTTAGCCAGACTCCGTCTGCTATTTTGGTTACATCAGCTTGGCAATGTGCCTGGACCGTGTCATGAGCAGGCACAGTATTTATTCTCATACTCATTCCTGAAGGCTTCAATCCTGAGCAGAAAAGTGGGGGAGGCCTCCAGTGAGTAGGATAGGTTTCCCTTTGAGAGGTCGCTAGAATGACCAAGGCTCAATGTTTTAAAGACATTCAGGGCCACTTGGGCGTGCTGAGATAATTTTTTGTAGAATGCTTGCAGGACCAGGTATTGTCAAACGAGCAGGAAAAGGAAGGATAATATGAATGGAGGACCAAAGGGAGGAACAGGTAAAGGTCGTAGTCAAAGGAAGTAGCAGAAAGCTCAAAAGCTTCAGTCTCCTCCAGAAGGGAATCCTTCAACTCACTGCAAGACAGCTCAAATTTGCTGTAAGTCAGCGGGGGAGGCAGCACATAGGGAGTAGTAATTGATTATCAGCACATAGGGAGTAGTAATTGATTATCAGCACATGGGTAGTAGTAATTGATTATCAGCACATGGGGAGTAGTAATTATCATCAGTTGGACTAGCAGGCAGGAATGGTCAAAGCTTGCTTTAGTAGTTAGTGAAAGATTGGTGGAAGCTTGGAGGAAGCTTGGAGAAAGCTTGGAGGACAAGGACAATCTCACTCACTCGCTCAATTTTTGCACAGGAAAAAGGTGGCTTTCTATGTTTAGTCCTCCAGAGGGTGCATTATAAAAGCGCTGGAAATTATTGTCCCTTAGGAAGTCTATCCTATTTTAGATCCAGTACACAGGTGTGATGGTCCACATAGTGAGGGAAAACCTCAACCTGGGAAATGTCCAAGTTGTCTATGTGAGAGTTCATCAGTGGGACACTGAACTTATCCACTTGGGGTGATATCAGCCATTCATCTCCTGGCCTGCTCTGTCATCCCATTCTAAACTTTGATCCAACCTCTAGAAGGTATTGCCAAAAGAGCAGGTAAAGGAAGGATAATATGAATGGAGGACCAAAGGGAGGGGCAGGGATGTTTGTGGGAAGGGGCAGTGATGTTTGTGGGGAGGGGCAGGGATGTTTGTGGGAAGGGGCAGTGATGTTTGTGGGGAGGGGCAGGGATGTTTGTGGGAAGGGGCAGTGATGTTTGTGGGGAGGAGGGTGTTGGGGAAGGAAGGTAACGGTCATAGTCAAAGGAGGGTGGAGAAAGCTCAAAAGCTTCTATCTCCTCCAGAAGGGAATCCTTCAACTCTCTGCAAGACAGCTCAAATTTGCTGTAAGTCAGCGGGGGAGTCAGCACATGGGGAGTAGTAATTGATTATCATCAGTTGAACTAGCAGGCGGGTAAGGTCAAAGCATGCTTTAGTAGTTGGTGGAAGATTGGCGGAAGCTTGGAGGACAAGGAAGAGCACAATCTCACTCACTCACTCACATTTTGCACAGGAAAAATGTGGCTTTTTATGTTACGTCCTCCAGAGGGTGCATAATAAAAGCGCTGGGAATTATTGTTAGCACTAGAATATTATCTATGGATCGTATAACATTTTTCCAATTTAGATTGATAATAACATAAAGGATGTGAAGGCTTTGTTTGGAAGGTACAATTGGCCCTTTTAAAGACAATTTCAGTCGTGGAGATATTGCTCCCTTCTGAGGTGCAGAGAAAGTTGCATTTGATAGTAGAATAGTTACCAAACCATACAATTTCCACGATTTTGGTCTGAAATGTTATTCTGTTGGGGAGGTGGTAGTGGTATTGCTTCTATTTTATGATACTAATGTATGAAAGAAAGTGTATTGCATGCGATTTTGTTTTCCGTCAAATATACAAGAACCACTATATGAAACAAACTAAAGTAAAATGAAGAATAGCATTTATTTTTAATGGACTATTAAGCATTGTCACAAATGATATATATAGTCACAAATGATATATATAATATATGTACGGTATGTATGGATACATATGTGAACTATCAACTTAGATACATAGGCTATATATACAAGTGCCGGAATTACACACCCCTTCCCCTGGTTATCTACCTGCATGCCTTGTTATTCGCAACTATCCCTATCCCAGTGTGGACACACAACTGAACACTGAACCGTCCATCTGCCTCGGTTTATATAAGTGAACATTACCGTCTACCAAAGTTCTCTGTATGCATTTTGGCATGTGAAATCTGTATACCTGTACCCCTCGTCTTAAGGTGCTCTATCTATATAGGCATGATGGGTTGAGATGGGGTGTTTCTCAATAGTAAAATATAGGTGTAGAGTCACAAGTTAACAAATGAGTGCATTTATACCTAAAGTCACAAGTAAAGATCCATATGTAATTGAAATGTACCCCTCGTCTCAAGGGGCTCTCTCTATATAGATATCAATAGAATTTAAACAGAACGCAGCTACTCTATCGTACAAATGTATGTATAGGCGTGTATTTTAAGGGACTGTTTCGGGACCAAAGAATTGTGAACAGCAAATGAATAGAACAATAAATGTAAATGTTGTAGAGCATTTATTTAAATTAATAAGCATTGTATTAAATTTGTTGTAAGTGCATTCGAACAGTCCCATTTAAAATCACTGATAGTGTCCCATTATTGATGACGTTGATGTTATCTTATATATATTTCTATTAGTAACTTTGTACACTTAACAGTTTGTTGTAGAATGTAACTTTCTACACCCTTTACTTAAATTCATGCTGTACTGCTTGATAACACATGATGTGAACAGTCACGCTGTATCGCTCGACCGTATTAGTAACTTGTACACTTAACAGTTTGTTGTAGAATGTAACTTTCTACACCCTTTATGTAAATTCAGGCTGTACTGCTTGATTACACATGATGTGAACAGTCACGATGTATCGCTCTACTGTGCCTACTCGATAAAATTAATTATTGGTTCCTTAATTTTTAGTCGTTCCACTTCTAAGTCAACTTTTAGTTATTTATAGCCTGTCTTCTAGTCTCTAAATTCTGGTAACTACTGGAAGAAATGGTACCCAGCTGTACCATAAAAGTATGTCGACCATTTTGTCCTTTTGATTCATTCAACTGTACCTACTCCTGTACTCTTGATCTCGACAAATAAAAATCTCCTTATCTTATCTTATCTTATTGACACATTCCACGAGTACAGCTTGTACTTAACTCCTTCATCAATGCGCTTGTGGAGGGACCACATGTGGACGTCCCTTGCGCCTCCTGAAAATAGCCATACTCTCAATATACTACTACCCTATGTTTATGTAGTTTCACCGCTATACATAGTAGTGAGGACGTCTGTACTTAGTTCAATCAAGGAATAGACTATATTTAGGGTCCCAGAATTTAGTGACCACCCTCAATATTATTCATTGTGTGTAGCGTTATAGCCACAATGAAACGAGCTACTGGTAGTATTGAACGTAATACCTTGCTCATTTCCTGCTCTAGTGAGCGTTCATGCAAGTCTCTTGATTGATCCCCTTGCCTCTGATCCGATAGGTGGGTTGATCCACGATCATCTTGGTCCTCTTCAGAGAATACATCACTCCTATTATTTAATGTAGGGGAGCCTAGATTGGGTACTGTACTAACTTTAGGTGTATGCAACTCCAAGTTTATAGGGGATTTTGTTTTTTGTTTGTGATAATTCTGTGACCTGGAGGGGAGTGTTAACCACAGTGCCTGGCTGTTGGTTGTCATAACATGGTATTGCTTGCTCTGTTATAACCTGAGGGGGAGTGCCAACCACAGAGCCTGGCTGATGGAACTCATTAGCCCTAGGTACTTGCTCAGTTATCATCTGAGGTGGTGCATGGTCAGTGATCTAGTCCAATTCTGGCTGCCGATCTACTTGCTCTATATCTGGCGGATATTTCTTATCTTCCTCCTCCTCCTCCTCCTCCTCCTCCTCCTCCTCCTCTAGAGGTGGCATCTCTGCACCTACCTTGGCACGGTCCAAGTCAAAGCCCTAGACCAAGTTCTCTCCATCCTCATTAGATTCCTGTCCATTAAGCTGGTTTCTCCTAGCCTTTTGGCTTCTCTTGGCTTCTCTTGGGCCCTGGTAGCTGAGGAGGAATTTCAACGAATCATGCAAATGGTAATACCTTTCTGAAATTTGGTATGGTGTTAGAACAGGCCATGAGATTTTCGAAAATTATCTGCTACAAGTTTGCAGACAACCCTGGTGGCCAGTAGCTGCATAATTCAAAATGGCCGCCACCAAACGTTAATTGGTCAATGCATTGGCAACTAGAGCGTTTTTTGTACAAAGCGCCCTGGTGTGTTGATAAGCCTGCTCGGCTGAAAAGAGGTCCCGTTAAACAGTGACTGAAATTTGACAGGGGAATGGCTCCTAAAATTTCTTTGGTTTTGAATTGTTGTATTTTACAGGCCATCTGGAGGAATGTCTAGTTTATCATGAGAAAATACATTGTCAACATATTTTATTTTTTCCTCGGTCAGTGATATCTCGGTATTTGGGTGGCTCTGCTTGGTGTTTGTCATTATATGCCTCATATCAGCGTAGTTGCGTGCTAATTTTCAGGTAGGTCCGGATTAAGGTGGGCTCGTCCTCTTCCCCTGCCTGGGTAAGAGCTTCAAATGCCTTTCTGTCTCTTTCCTCTGTCTCTCTCCCCCTTCTATCTCTATTTCCTGGGTATGATCATAAACTGCCTCCCTCTCAGCTCACCCGCCCTTGATATAACACTTCAAAGTGTTGATCAGGGCGTAAAGCAACCAAACTCACTCACTCACTCACTCTTCCCCTGCCTGTCAGACGGCGGGGATTGGCATGTCCCTGTTCTTGAAAATCCAACCTCTGGTGGGTGGAGTTGACCTTTAGTCACTGGGTTGATGATATATTGTCTAGTGTGGGAGGGTTGGTTTGGATCCTCACCCTTCGTTTGTCTAACTGACGATGTTTGTTTGCTTGGAACTAGTCACTAGTTATCTGCCACCCTTTGTATGCCTCTTCAATTGTGAGCTGGCCTTGGACAAGGCCCTGTACCTTCTCAGCTACTAACATATATGTCAATGGGCATGTACTCACATGGATTTATGCATTGTACATACATACATTTACTCGACTATACTCTATCAAGGTTGGACCCATGGTATGGGGTTTCCTTCTCTATATGCTTTGTGGACTTTGACCATGCTTGATTTGGGTTAATTTGTGTTATGTTTGATGAATACTGAAAACGAGAGGTCTTAGTCTATCCTATATTAGATCCAGTACACAGGTGTAATGGTCGTCTAAGGCAACATAATAATTACATGCACATGAGACTTCATCAGTGGAACACTGAACATATCCACTTTGGGTGTTATTCATCTCCTGGTCTGCTGTCATCCCATTCTAAACTTTGATCCAATTCTATAATTTATTGCCAAAAGAGCAGGAAAAGGAAGGATAATATGAATGGAGGACCAAAGGAAGGGGCAGGGGTGTTTGTGGGGAGGAGGGTGTTGGGCAGGTAAAGGATTAAAGGAGGCAGCAGACAAGGGGTGATTGACTTGTGGACTCCTATCCTACTCGTGTATTTATGAGTAGGATAGGTGTCCCTTTGAGAGGTAGCTAGAGTGACCAATGACCAATGTTTTAAAGTTCTAATACATTCTTTGGGTTCACTGGTGGGACACTGAACTTATCCACTTGGGTTGATATCAGTCATTTATCTCATGGTCTGCTCCCATTCTAAACTTTGATCCAATCCCTAAAAGGTATTGTCAAACGAGCAGGAAAAGAAAGGATAATATGAATGGAGGACCAAAGGGCGGGGCAGGGATGTTTGTGGGGAGGAGGGTGTTGGGGAAGGAAGGTAACGGTCATAGTCAAAGGAAGTAGCAGAAAGCTCAAAAGCTTCAATCTCCTCCAGAAGGGAATCCTTCAACTCACTGCAAGACAGCTCAAATTTGCTGTAAGTCAGCGGGGAGTCAGCAAATAGGGAGTAGTAATTGATTGTCATCAGTTGAACTAGCAGGCAGGTAAGGTGAAAGCTTGCTTTGGTAGTTAGTGGAAGATTGAAGAAAGCTTGGAGGAAGCTTGAAGAAAGCTGGAGGACAAGGACAATCTCACTCACTCGCTCAATTTTTGCACAGGAAAAAGGTGGCCTTCTATGTTGGGTCCTCCAGAGGATGCATTATAAAAGCGCTGGAAATTATTGTCCATTAGGAAGTCTATCCTTTTTAAGATCCAGTACACAGGTGTGATGGTCCACATAGTGAGGGAAAACCTCAACATGGAAAATGTCCAAGTTGTCTATGTGAGAGTTCATCAGTGGGACACTGAACTTATCCACTTGGGGTGATATCAGCCATTCATCTCATGGCCTGCTCTGTCATCCCATTCTAAACTTTGATCCAACTCCTAGAAGGTATTGCCAAAAGAGCAGGTAAAGGAAGGATAATATGAATGGAGGACCAAAGGGAGGAACAGGTAAAGATCAGTCAAAGGAAGTAGCAGAAAGCTCAAAAGCTTCAATCTCCTCCAGAAGGGAATCCTTCAACTCACTGCAAGACAGCTCAAATTTGCTGTAAGTCAGCGGGGGGAGTCAGCACATAGGGAGTTGGACTAGCAGGCAGGTAAGGTCAAAGCGTGGAAACTTGGAGGACCAGGAAGAGCACAATCTCACTCACTCACTTTTTGCACAGGAAAAAGGTGGCCTTTATTAGGTCCTCCAGAGGGTGCCTTATAAAAGCGCTGGGAATTATTGTCCGCACTAAAATATTATCTATGGATTGTATAACATTTTTCCAATTTAGATTCATAATAACATAAAGGATGATTTTTACAAATAAAGAAAATAATTCAATTTGGCTGACATAATCTTTGTGGAGGCTTTGTTTGGAAGGTATAATTGGCCCTTTTAAAGACAATTTCAGTCATGGAGGTATTGCTCCCCATACCATTTCCGTGATTTTGGCCTGAAATGTTGTTCAGTTGTGAAGGTGGTAGTGGTATTGCATCTGGAACTTTCCTAAACAGTATTTTTGGAGCATGATCCATATACATTTGTTTATCATATATATTGCCATTAAAAAAATTCAACTGACAAGGGTTTGGTATCATTATTCTTACAGTTGGTTCCCGTCTTTGTCTTTTTCACCATAGCAGCAAGTCATTGAACCAAATTCTGGAAATAATTGTAAATAAGGGTATGAATTTTGCAACAGAAATTTGTAAAATGCTGAAAAAAAATTGCATATTTTTGTGGGAAATTTGGATTCAGGGCCACTCAACTTAACTTATTTAAAAATATGCATTTTGCAGTCTGGTGAGGTTTAGACTCCTCGCCTGGAAGAAATGGAGTAAATGTCAATGTAAACCCTTCTTCAAACATGGTTAACTGTATACCAGCAAATGACTCCAAGTAGAACAAAGCCTATAAGGTGTTTTTTTTTAAAAATATTCATTGCATTCTACATACATGTATACATAAATACAGAGAAGCCAGTGAAATATGTACTATGTTAATGATATTCTGAAGTATGAGAGCATTGATGGAAGCTTAGGTTATACAGTGTAACCACTCCCTTTGATATAATATACACCTCCCTGCTTCTACCAAGTAATAGAATTGACGGTGGAGTGGTTGTGAACAAACTATGGAATGCTCCATGAGCATTGTTGGCTTTTACGCACTGTTCTACTATGGATATTTCAACTCCCCTGTTTATCATATATCATCTAGCATTAGTTAGGACATCTTTAATATTTAATAACCCTTAATTAAAACTATTTTATGATACCCGGCAGGGTTCTTTTTTTGGTGATGGTTTTCTGCCATAGGGGGTTCGGAGAACAGTCCTGTGGTGGTAATCAAGTCACATAGAAATGAAAGCAATACCTCCTTTGTGGTAAAGGAGGTATTTGATTTGCCAATTGCCAGTTTTGAAGCAATCCGGCACCTCTTTTTCATCAATCATTGTCATTTTGAATGAGTCTAATTTGCTCATGGGTTGTTACTTTCTCGGGATTTATAAGGGGCTTCATTTTTTCCCAAAACTTATGAGGGTTATCAGCGGTCATATTCAGGAGGTCTATGATATACCATCTGTGACTCCATAATTTACTGCTGAGCTGATTTGATGTCCCAAATTTATATCCATATTAAAAATAATACTCCACATTATGCTGGAAGCTAAATTTGATTCCGAGGCATTGGTGGCGTCCCCTGGTCTCCCTTGTGGTAACTACTCTAACCTCCCATAACTCGCCGGGCACTTCCTCCTGGTCTGGCATCTCAACACAACTTAAAAATTTAAATCACGAATGATTACTTGAGATTTTAGGGTGTAACCAATTTCACCGAGAAGTATATCATCTGCACCCGATTGGGGTTAGTCCTTTCTAAGCTGGGGCCATTTATTTAGAACAGAGCAAATATTCAGATTGATATATTTCGAGCCTTTAATATTTAGTCCAATGGTGTTCCTCGGGTCCTTGATTTTATTCTATAGATCCCAGAGCCAGGTATAGGTGGATGATAAAAACAATAAAAAAAGTTTACTTATGATATGGTCATTGATTCACAAAGACTGCTTTGATTTCTAAATCAATAATTGTTGAAGCCAGTGAATGACCAATGGTTCTGGGTAAGACCTTAAAGTGGCTTTCTGTCTCTTTTCTCTATCTATCCCTCCCTTCTTCTCTATTTCCTGGGTATGATCATAAACTGCCTGCCTCTCAGCTCTCCCGCCCTTGATATAACACTTCAAAGTGTTGATAAGGGCGTAAAGCAATCTCACTCACTCACTCCAGTGAATGACCATTTGGCTGCACATCCTGCATATATAGACAAGGGGTGATTGACTTGTGGACTCCTATCCTACTCGTGAATTTATGAGTAGGATAGGTGTCCCTTTGAGAGGTCGCTAGAGTGACCAATGACCAATGTTTTAAAGTTCTAATACATTCTTTGGGTTCACTGGTGGGACACTGAACTTATCCACTTGGGCTGATATCGGCCATTCATCTCATGGCCTACTCTGTCACCCCATTTTAAACTTTGATCCAACTCCTAAAAGGTATTGTCAAACGAGCAGGTAAAGGAAGGATAATATGAATGGAGGACCAAAGGGAGGGGCAGGGATGTTTTCGGGGAGAAGGGTGTTGGGGAAGGAAGGTAACGGTCATAGTCAAAGGAAGTAGCAGAAAGCTCAAAAGCTTCTATCTCCTCCAGAAGGGAATCCTTCAACTCTCTGCAAGACAGCTCAAATTTGCTGTAAGTCAGCGGGGAGTCAGCACATAGGGAGTTAGCACATAGGGAGTAGTAATTGATTATCGTCAGTTGGACTAGCAGGCAGGAATGGTCAAAGCTTGCTTTGGTAGTTAGTGAAAGGTTGGTGGAAGCTTGGAGGAAGCTTGAAGAAAGCTTGGAGGACAAGGACAATCTCACTCACTCGCTCAATTTTTGCACAGGAAAAAGGTGGCCTTCTATGTTGGGTCCTCCAGAGGGTGCATTATAAAAGCGCTGGAAATTATTGTCCATTAGGAAGTCTTATCCTATTTTAGATCCAGTACATAGGTGTGATGGTCCACATAGTGAGGGAAAACCTCAACATGGAAAATGTCCAAGTTGTCTATGTGAGAGTTCATCAGTGGGACACTGAACTTATCCACTTGGAGTAATATCGGCCATTCATCTCATGTCCTGCTCTGTCATCCCATTCTAAACTTTGATCCAACTCCTAGAAGGTATTGCCAAACGAGCAGGAAAAGGAAGGATAATATGAATGGAGGACCAAAGGGAGGGGCAGGGATGTTTGTGGGGAGAAGGGTGTTGGGGAAGGAAGGTAACGGTCATAGTCAAAAGAAGTAGCAGAAAGCTCAAAAGCTTCAATCTCCTCCAGAAGGGAATCCTTCAACTCTCTGCAAGACAGCTCAAATTCGCTGTAAGTCAGTGGGGGAGTCAGCACATAGGGAGTTGGACTAGCAGGCAGGTAAGGTCAAAGCGTGGAAGCTTGGAGGACCAGGAAGAGCACAATCTCACTCACTCACTCACTCTTTGCACAGGAAAAAGGTGGCCTTTATTAGGTCCTCCAGAGGGTGCCTTATAAAAGCGCTGGGAATTATTGTCCGCACTAAAATATTATCTATGGATTGTATAACATTTTTCCAATTTAGATTCATAATAACATAAAGGATGATTTTTACAAATAAAGAAAATAATTCAATTTGGCTGACATAATCTTTGTGGAGGCTTTGTTTGGAAGGTATAATTGGCCCTTTTAAAGACAATTTCAGTCATGGAGATATTGCTCCCCATACCATTTCCGTGATTTTGGCCTGAAATGTTGTTCAGTTGTGGAGGTGGTAGTGGTATTGCATCTGGAACTTTCCTAAACAGTATTTTTGGAGCATGATCCATATACATTTGTTGATCATATATATTGCCATTAAAAAAATTTAACTGTCAAGTGTTTGGTATCATTATTCTTACAGTTGGTTCCCGTCTTTGTCTTTTTCACCATAGCAGCAAGTCATTGAACCAAATTCTGGAAATAATTGTAAATAAGGGTATGAATTTTGCAACAGAAATTTGTGAAATGCTGAAAAAAAATTGCATATTTTTGTGGGAAATTTGGATTCAGGGCCAGGGAGTGACCAATGTCAACTTAACTGATTTCAAAATATGCATTTTGCAGTCTGGTGAGGTTTAGACTCCTCGCCTGGAAGAAATGGAGTAAATGTCAATGTAAACCCTTCTTCAAACATGGTTAACTGTATACCAGCAAATGACTCCAAGTAGAACAAAGCCTATAAGGTGTTTTTTTTTTAAATATTAATTGCATTCTACATACATGTATACATAAATACAGAGAAGCCAGTGAAATATGTACTATGTTAATGATATTCTGAAGTATGAGAGCATTGATGGAAGCTTAGGTTATACAGTGTGACCACTCCCTTTGATATAATATACACCTCCCTGCTTCTACCAAGTAATAGAATTGACGGTGGAGTGGTTGTGAACAAACTATGAAATGCTCCATGAGCATTGTTGGCTTTTACGCACTGTTCTAATATGGATATTTCAACTCCCCTGTTTATCATATATCATCTAGCATTAGTTAGGACATCTTTAATATTTAATTCCCCTTAATTAAAACCACTTTATGATACCCGGCAGGGTTCTTTTTTTGGTGATGGTTTTCTGCCATAGGGGGTTCGGAGAACAGTCACAAAGTGGTAATCAATTCAGATAGAAATGAAAGCAATACCTCCTTTGTGTTAAAGGAGGTATTTGATTTGCCAATTGCCAGTTTTGAAGCAATCAGGCACCTCTTTCTCATCAATGATTGTCATTTTGAATGAGTCTTAATTTGCTCATGGGTTGTTACTTTCTCGGGATTTATAAGGGGCTTCATTTTTTCCCAAAACTTATGACGGTTATCAGTGATCATATTCAGGAGGTCTATGATATACCATCTGTGACTCCATAATTTACTGCTGAGCTGATTTGATGTCCCAAATTTATACTCATATTAAAAATAATATTCCACATTATTACTTGAGATTTTAGGGTGTAACCAATTTCACCGAGAAGTATATCATCTGCACCCGATTGGGGTAAGTCCTCTCTAAGCTGGGGCCATTTATTTAGAACAGAGCAAATATTCAGATAGATATATTTCGAGCCTTTAATATTTAGTCCATTCTGGGTTTTGGGTGTTTTGGACGCAAATTATGTGACAACACTCTTGTGGCGAAGTGGTCTATTGTCACTTTTCCGTTGGTGATTGGTTGTGACCCTAGCCCCCCCACCCTAGCCATTGTCTATAGGGTCTTCCTGCACCCCATTGGACCCAACCTCACAGCGTTATTACGCTGAGTGGTTTGGGTAAGGCGCTTGGGGCTGCTTTCACCCACTGTGCCCGGCCGCCATTGGTGTATGTAACCTAGCTGCTGGGTATGACCATAAAGTGCCTTTCTCTCTCTTTACTCAGTCTCTCTTTCCTCAGTCTCTCTTTCCTTCTTCTCTTACTCTATTTCCTGGGTAAGACCATAAACTGCCTCCCTCTCAGCTCTCCCGCCCTTGATATAACCATAATAAATGTGTTAAGGGCGTAAAGCCACCAATTTCACTCAATCACTCCTGGCATTCAAGCATTGATGAAGGTGAACTCCATAGTGGCTTTACAAGTGGCCCACAATTAATATTAAATGATCATGTTGAAATAAAATATTTTTCCTCAGATGTTGTTTCAATTCTTCTATTGCAAATCATACCTCTAAATAAATAAGTACCAAATGATTTGAACAAAATTCTTACTTCTTCAAGCTTTTTTAAAAAAATAGATATTAGATGATATTAGATATTTGTTATCAAAATAGAATGGAGATGGAGTCTTTGAGTCATTATATTAATAGATTGAAAAATGGGCACCACATGATAACTTCCCTGAGGGATAGTGCGTTTTTTTTGTAACAATTGTTAAAATTTATTTATTGGCCCAAAATGAACTTACAAGCACATTTATGCTATGGAACTGCTTCCTGCACCAAAATATTATTTTCAATTGTAAGCCTTTTTTATTCAATATGAGTGCCATCAATTGCAGCAATTACTCATGGAAAACCTGCATCTCATATAATTCCTTTGCTAATCATTTGTATTCTTCAGGTTAGACCAGCAAACAAACCTACTAAAATAACTTAATAACAAATATTTCATTAAAGGCACATTATTTATTATAACAATTATAATTATTGGGTTGTGGTGGACCCTATAAAGTCTCCTTTAAAAGATGCATAGGTAAATTGTTGACATTCATTGTTCGTATTGATTAACTATAATTAAGATATACCTGGACATCACTGAGTTTCACAACTTTCACAAATGCATCAACGTTTTGTGTATCTCCAACCACAGAATATAGAGCCTCTGAGGAGAGAATTGTTGGCCAAACAAGGAGTGAAGTGGAGTGAAGCGAGTGAATGATCATTCGGCTGCACATCCTTCATATATAGTTGAGCGGTGATTGACTCTTCCTGGGTAGGACAGGATAGGGTAGGCGTCCTTTAATCGAGCAGTTGGTAGAGCACCCAAGGTCCAATGTTTTAAAGTTCTAAGAAGACCTTCAGGGCAACAGCCACTGGGCTGTGCTGAGGTAACCCTTTGTGTGGGGAAGTGACTGACCCTAGTGTGTATGATAGTTTAGCAAGTAAACACCAGTCACTACCTTGGCAACTCCCGCCACCAAACATCAGGTATACCTACACTCATTTGTATTTATATTCAGAGGGAACATTGTACATTATATCTAAGATCTATGATCGGCAATGCTATCACTAACTCTAAGCAATTTATTGAAAGGAATATCTCTTGTTTCAGGCTTTCGATATTCAAATATATACCCTGGTTGTCGGAGATATTGTAGCTGACTGTACCATATGAAAAATCCTTCTTTATCGGGGTAAGATAAAAGTCAATCATAATATTCCATTGTAATCCGAAACTAGTGACACCATTCATCTTCATGTTGAGGTCATAATCTCTACTAAATTTATCTAGAAGTTTGGTTTTACTCGTAGAGATACTCATAATCTACAGGTATTGAACATAGAGTAGTATATTGACTGCCGCTGCACTGGAACAAGTGAATGAAACTGACGCGAGGTTTGGGAAGTCAAGAGCCTGGAAGTTTTACCAGACCCCCCTTTATTAAAGAGATAAACCACAGTTCAACTGGGAAAAAAACTGAAAATAAGATTTTGTTTAAACTTTGCCTCGGGAAAGAACAAGGTTATGTGAATTCAAAAAGCCAATAAAAACAATATGTCCCCGGGTTAGTTTTCAATTCAGGGAGCCCTGAAATTTATGGTTGTTCACTATAGAAGTCTATGAGAAAAGGACAATTTTTTTCGTTTTTTCAGTATAAAAAAAAAATTGAAAATAACTTTTTCCTTAAAATCTCTGTAGGCATAGCTAACATATTCCTTTACCCTCTCAAGCAATAAAAAATGGGGGTCACCGACTTTTTAAAAAAGTTATTCAACTGAATCTGCATCCAGATGAGTTAAAAACAGGAATATTGAAGATTTTCAATGCTGAATAATATCTTTCAAAATATGTTGATACCCTGTTTTTTCATACATGAGGGTAAACCTGTATAGTGGCTATGTTTAGAAGTCATTTCAACTGAAAAATTTATTTGTCTGTCTGAAATCTTGGAAAAACTGAGAAAATATCCATTTTCCCCACATACTCAAATACTAAAATTTGATGGTCTCTAGAATGAAAAAAAAATATGCTGAGATCCATTTTTTTTTGCTTTTTGTTATCCTCCAACCATGTTCTTTCTCAAGACAAAGTTTGAAAAAAATATTGTCACTCCTTATTTTTCATGTATTAGTTCCTTGAACTCCCGCCTGCAGCAGTGCATATGACAGTGGTTTATCTCTTTAAACAAAAGACAATAAGAATAAAGAGAACAATTTCTGGACCTTCCCGTGTGGAGGGTCAAAGCAGAATGAACCTCTTCACAAGGAATATCCCTCTCGCTGGTCAAGTCAGGTGACCAAGCATAATGACTGCTAGTGGCGTCACCTGGTGATATAGGTATCTCACTTTCTGAGATGGCCAATAACATGTTTTGAGTTATCAGTGTTATAGCAATTTGAGTGAAACTCTGAGTAAAAGAGTCATTTAGCTCCAAGTCAGGCCCTATAATCATGTCATGTTTTCTATCTGAGATCCAGAACATGTAGTAGGGAGTTAGGGTACAATTAGGAGTAATATTATTAATAATATTCGGGCAATCCTGTGTACAGGGGGTGGCTTAACAATATACATTAAACCAAAGTAAGAAGGACAAGGACGGTAAACAATAACAACTAGTAAGTTGGATAGATGGCTCATAACTCTTAGAAATGGTAACAGTATTTGGTAACTTGATATACTATGCAGATAACCAGAACCAACAACAGGTTATATGGCATTATGCTAATAAGTTCTTTTACTTGGAATTAAGGTTGTGGCACTTTTCCAGGTATTTGGGCCAGTCTTGGATGATTGTATACTTTAGCAAGAACCTGTCCTGGAGTTATTCAATGTTACACCAGAAATGTGCCTGTGCACCTTAGTAGTGAGTGTCTACAGGGTGGAATAGCCCATGATGCATGTTGTGGGCTTTGATGTAGAAGTTTACATCGTTGATTGCTCCATTCAGCATGCTCTGTTTCAGGTCTCTATAATAATCTCTGTAAGTATTTAGGGACATACCGCATATTCCACTGAATATATTGTTAATGTTGGGAAAATATATGCTCATTATATCTGTGACCCAGTTTATCTGGTCTTCAACAGTGAGTGCTTGCCCTTACACTTAGCACTTACAGTATCGTTGTAAATATAGTAATACAGATTTCCATGACAATAAAACAACATTTAAACATAGGTATCATGGCCATATGCGTTATCATTGTGGCTTGCAATATTAACCATTCAATCACATAGCATAGTCCACATCTAATATAACCTTGTATAACAGCTGACATAGGTAGATATACTACCATCATAGGACGCAGCGTTGACCAGTACGGTGCAAAAGTAGTAACTATATTAATTATAATGTGATAGTAAACATAAAAATGAAGTAGGACATAAACAAGTTTTGACCCTAGGTGTTGGCAATTACCAATTACAGCACTTATAGTATCGTTATAAGTACGTATAAGCATCAATAGGCATCAATCAGTCGGAGCAGTTGTTGGCATATGCTAATTATGTCTTTAGATACCATTTTTGCGGTCATGGCTCGTGACGAATTGCTTCCCCCAATCAACCAAGATGAGTTTGCGTGGGTGGAGTCCATCTAAAAAATAACTGTAGTTGTGCTGAGTGATTCCATTCGTACGTTGGTGTACTTTGCTTGTAAGTGTTGGGTGATAGACGCCATCAGCAATATTGACTGACTTAATTTGATAGTTCACGTTCATGATGACAGTATTGAGGGTCGTTTGGTGTCCCCAGGTGCGATTATAACGGTTCAGTGACATTCCATTAATGTCACAGAATATTGGCGCTGTGTTAGGGAACTCTAACAGCATTTGCTCATCAATCATGTTCACCTGTGCTATCACATGGTTCTCTAGGACGTGACTGTCCGTGTATCTTAAACCCACAATACCAGTATGGCCATCTTTGTACGTTATGTCGCATATTCCTCCAACATAGAAACAGAATTGATGATTGTAGTACTGCAAAATGGGCTTGCTTAACTCATACAGGCGGGCCAGGCCTTTCCTATTAAAGGTGGCAATTCTGATTTGATCTGATTCCACATAGGGAGGCAGATACTGACCACGGGAGTCTGCCTTTATTACCGACAGAACACCAGTTGGATCATCCACGATTGGGCCAGCGGGGGCATGTGCCATCTTGGTAGATAATAAATACACAGCTTTGAATTAACTTTTTGGCAAATTCTTTCCACGAGGTATGGCAATCGTTGCCTGGTCTTCAGAGTGCGATTTTATCCCTTTCAGACGTCTGCTCTCTCGCGTGGTATGGGCTGCTGTAATTGAGGGTTGGGTGCTTTGGTCCACCTTGGGTGCTTGGGCCAGTTTAGTTGTCCCAGGTTTGGCAATGTGGGGTTGGTCATTATTTAATGCTTTGGTTGTGTTTACATTTAATTGCTTCAGCGGTTCTTAAGTTGGTGGCGCCGTTGTGGTATTTACCATAGGAGCATCTCCATAGGTTTCCTTATCATGGTCATGAGTTTGGTCTTCGTCCTCCAATCCCAATATAGCAGTATTTCTGTTCATTCTCCAATATACTCAATGCATTCACCTATTGGTCGAACATATTCCGTGCTAACATGCCTTCCTGATTGTAAGCTAGCGTGATCTCCTTGGTACCGTGGTTTTTGACTCCAAAGTCACATATCCGACCAATTAATAAAATATTGGGAGGGCCTTAGTCTGACAACTATCTGTTTTGCTTTACATGCCAAGTCCC
This sequence comes from Sthenelais limicola, assembly GCA_942159475.1. Lineage (NCBI taxonomy): Eukaryota > Metazoa > Annelida > Polychaeta > Phyllodocida > Sigalionidae > Sthenelais > Sthenelais limicola. The sequence continues at coordinate 4,340,657 of OW804097.1, forward strand.
ATATCCCCCATCCAGGGTATGAATAGGTGACAATCTCATTACTCTCTGGAAGATGGTCAATTAACCGTTTCCCTTGAGAATCAGACATAACCAATGTTAGTCTCTCCATATTTTATTATGCCCAATCTCCAGTCCGCTGATTTTTTGCAGTCTGAAATGATATATTAGTATTAAATTTCTTCAAGTTCATCGCTACGAATTCCAGCGTTGTGTAGCGCCCTGTGGTGATCCGCTGTTGAGTCTCTTCACTGAGGGTGATTTCTCTCTTTAGTTCTGTCTACTTTTTCATGAAATTGTAGATCATCCTTTCTGGTTCTTCTCCATTCAGGGTTTAAGTCTGGCGCTGTGTCAGAGTCTCTTGTTTGTGCTAGACCACTTGCCTGGTCCTCTCCCTGCTCTAATTGGTTGGTATCCATGTCTCTTTCTTCCGTCACAGTATTTTCAGTATGTCTGATTGCCTGTCTCACCTGTCTTCTTCGGGGGGAATTACTTCTCGCGGGATCATACTTTTCACCCGATTCGTTCGCAAACTCAAATTGTAATCTATCCACAACATCTGTCCCTGCCTCGTAGTGGTGCCGGATTTCCTCTAATAATTGTCCTACTATGTTAGCGCCTTGGTGTGTGTTGTGTTCCATTTCCTTGGAGCTCAATTTGCAATTAGCCGCCCAATAACGATCATTTGTGGCCTCATACAATTGTTTCGCCCCAGACCTCATTAAGAAGTCAAACAAGGCTTCATTTTGCGCAAACTTTTCATTTAGTATAGCCCTCACCTTGTCCTTTTTTATGTTTTCATGTTTTCACTTTCTTCACGACCAGCAATGTGTTTGCATTGTTAGGCTTTTCCACTATCTCATGCCTCAACCTGGGAGAATAATGGTTCAATTGGTTTGCAGGCCACATTGGTTATCTCAACATTGTCCATTTTACATGGTACTCCAGTTAAACAATGTTTTCGGTAGACCTGTAGATTTTGCCAATGATGTTTCCTCCTGTATATTCTCCTTTCTCTATCTTTGGGGATCTTAACGAGGTCCCGCAGGCCAGAAGAGACAATTGGTAGCCTTGTATAAGTCCTTCCCGTCCGTATTGAGCAGCTTTTCTTTTAATTTCAAGTTCTGCTCAAATTTCGCTTCTATGAGCACTTGCATAACTGCCACTTTTGCCTTGTCCCATTCTTCGTTGGATTTGGTCAGATGTGACAGCTCTTTAGCTGCTTTAGCATTTCTGGATTTTAGAATATCTTTCGCGACATCAGGTCGTTTTAGAGCTTTTGCCCGAGCAAATTGGTAAGCCTGCTCTACTGATGTGAAAAATAGCCCGTTTATGTCGAGAGAGCAGGGATAAAAAGTAATTGTGAGCGGATTGAAAGTATATGGATCCTTCAATTTCCCTCATCAGATCTTATGGGCTACTTTCTTTTTTAATGAGGCGAGGTGTTTAGAGAACGTCAAAGATCCGTCAACGATGGTCCCGAGATATTTGTACTCCTCAACCTCTTCTAATTGGGTATCACCGAGATAAAGCTTGTAATTGCTGGAGTCCTTTTTCCATCTGGATCTCAGGGAGGGTTTGTTCAGAAAGGTCATTGTCTTTGACTTATCTTTGTTTAATGAAATTTTGTTGTATCTGCACCAGACAACTATGTTTGATAAATCCTCTTAAACGTTCTTTGAAAGAGTCGTAAGATCATTATCTGATTTGCTAATGATAGCATCATCAGCAAAAAGTTGCAATTTGGTATTTTTGATTTGACACGGCACATCGTTAATATAAATAGAAAACAGGATTGGACCAAGGGTAGTCCCTGGGGAACACCACAGGTAACTAGTCTAGGGGTGGACTGGAATCCATTTACCATCACCTGTTGGGTTCTACCACTTAGGTAGTTAGTAAACCAGGTCAGCTCCTTTCCCTTGAGACCAATCCTTCCTAAATTTGTTAGCAAAATATTGTGATCCATCTTGTGAAATGCCTTCCTGAAATCCAGATAGACTGCCCTACAAATTTGATTGACATTGATAGCATGATAAACATATTTGAGGAACGAAACAACAGCATCACCCATGAATCGGCCCGGCCTAAAGCCATACTGCTTATCAAAGAGAATGTTGTGATTCTCCAGGTGCAAAAGCAACTTTTGTTGGACAATTTTCTCAATGACCTTCGCAGGGGCACATATACTTGAGATTGCTCAATAGTTGCTTGGGTTAGATCTGTCCCCAGCTTTAAAGAGGGGAGTAACCTTACCCAATTTCCACTTGGAGGGAATTTTCTCGGTCAGGAACGACAATTCAATCAGGAATCTGAACTACTCAATTACGGAATCAAGAATTTTCTTTAGCAAGGCACTACTAAGATATTTGAGTCCAGAGGACTTGTACTGAGGTAGTTTTCAAATAATCTTGCGCAGTTCATTAATATCTAATTGGCCAAATTCAAAATCAGGATGGACATTTGCATCAATGTTCTCTTTGTATTTCCTGGTTTCTTGTTCGTTTTAATCAAATCTTTTTTTGTGTGGTTCAATGTAGAAAGCTTAATTTAATGATATTTCTTTTTAAAAACCAATGGTTTGGATGCATTGATTAATAAATCACAAAGGATAGTTACTTGAAATCCTTTTTTTTTATTATTAACCATGTGAATCGATAATGCATTAAATAGTAAAACAAATCAACATAACGTAAAAACTATTTTGTTAATTTAAATTTTGTTCTATTTTCTAACAGTGCCATCCAGCCACTGTGAGTTGCCTTGTGACACGTTCCATGAATGCAATCTGTACTTTGTACCAGCATCAATTTTCGCATGTAAACCTCTCATTTGTCTATCCCGGCTATCAGCTGAAAAAATATTGTTTTTTCATGAATTGATATACTGTTCATGTTGATTTATGTCAGGAATTTCATCAAGAAATACATCAGTTAATTACATAATTAGGCATGTCATAAAACATGAAACTTACCTCTCGACAGAGATCCATAATTGTAGAGCCATTCAATTAGCATTTCTAGGGGCATTCCATTCACCCATGCAAATGAAATCATGAGAACCCTCTGAAAATGGGAAAATTTCTTTTTACAGAAGAAAGTGCGAACATTTCTTGGCCATAAATGGGCTGGCTCAACAAGGATCTTAAAGATCACACCACATTGTGTTATATTTATCAGGACTCATATGAAAAACACATATATACGTTAATAAAATTAAATTCTTCATAATTATGAAACTCCTTATTAGTTAAATTCAGAGGCATGATACTCTAGATGAATCAAATAGGGACTAATTTGATTGCAGATAGTGCACACAGCATCAGCTTCATTATTAGTTAACAACCAACCAACAAGAAATGGTTTTATTAAACAATATACAACTAATACATTTCTTGTATATTTAAAATGTAATGACCCTTGGATTCGTTCAAGGAGGAGAATGAAAACGCAGACAAAGTCTTTTGTTAATAATCTGGCTTTTACTACCATAAAGAGGTATGTAGGGTAAAAGAGATACAGTATTGATGCGATGTGTACAACTGGAATTGATAGAAGTATACTATGTAATGTAATAATATGCTGGGCAATGAAACAAAGCTCCCTCTAGCATCCAAAATGCCTTCCAGTAGGTGGCGGCTATCATCGGCACTTCCCAAGGTCAGCAGTTGAATTGGCATAGTAGTATAGAAATGTTCCATTTCTTATGGCATTACCCACTCTGGGGGGTTCTAGAGTTATTCATATGATTACTCGATTCAAGTAGAATTTGTATATGGTTTTGAAACAATACCTACCACTATACTGTAATGTTATGCATAATTCATTAATTATATTCTCTGGCATCTTCCCCATGGCCATGCCAGTAGGGAAAGAGGGGCCCATGTTATTAGCTCAAACATCGCAGGATGACAATCATCTCTTTTAATATGATAGCGCCACACTACCTCGGACAAATGGGCCTCAAAGTTATCCATCGATGTGCCATTGATGCGTTTGAAGTGATCCTGATTATGATTAGTTGTATACCATTTAAGCCCCCCACCCACTAATGAAATCATTGCTTGTCACACTTACTTCCTACCTATAAGGAGAGAGCAGCATGCATCGGCAAGCAAATTATTCATTGAAAAAAATTCGAAATTTATGAGAGAAATTATATACTTAGTCACATAGATCCATACAATACAAGGGTATACCAATGTAAGAGGCAAATAACATGTATTAGTTAACTAATGAAATAAATCATTGCTCGTAGCACCTACTTCCTACCTATAAGGAGAGAACACCATGCGATGGCAAGCAAATTATTCATTGAAAGTTAAAATTATATTGATAATGATTTTAGTTGAAACATTCATAAGTAATAAATGCCAACATCGATTATATCCTATTGGTATGTACACATACTGTCTCACCACTTTGCTCATCCACAATATCGACAGCAAAACTCTGTTGATGGTTTACAACATAATGTTTGAAGCCTAGATTGTTCAATTGGTTATATCCAGCCCATCCATCTGTGTATATTGTAGACCCAATTTCTACATGATCCAAAATAATTTGAATGAGTGTTTCTCCCTTCCTATCGTCAACAGGAAACAACAATAGGCGGTCAGTTGCTCATTCCACATGTCCAACAATCCATACCTGAAACAAGCCAAAGATGTGTATGATGTGTACATTTAAATATTGATCATGGATTTCACCTTTCATAGGCTTATTAGTAAAGATCATTTTAAATCATATCTACAACTAATAAATGAAAACGATATACCAATGACATATGAGCATGTTGGGGCGATGTATTACTTATTGGGTGAAATGGACATCTAAACACATGTAATTACAAACAAACAAAGACAAACAAACACTCACCTTCATCCCACTGGGTTTATCTCGATGGTGTTTGACCCTACGGCCAAATAGCGATTTGTCTATTTCAACAATTCCAGAATATTTAAGTGGATAGCAAGTTTCGAAAAAATATTGTTTGGTAAGGTCTCTCAAATAATTGGCCCAGTTAATTATGGTAGCTTTGACGTCCATGCCTGTTACCAGTGACAATGCTGTGTTAGAATATCCCATGGCAAAACAACGTGAAACATAACGTGAAACATAACATATCTTGAGGGAATTGTCCACCCTGGAAAAAGGATCCTTCCCTTCCAAGCCAATTTGGTCTTCCTTCTTTTTGGAAGACATTTGTAGTGTCAACTTCAAACCACAAATGCCCTTCTTTCCTTTCTTGTTTGTTTCCGAGGAACAAATTACATCAGTAGATGTCCATCAGTAGATTCACCAACATGAGCCACAATTCAAAAAATTCTTTGAGTGACCACAACCCACTGTAAAAAAGTTGTATGCATTGATTAGATACCTGTTCCTGGGGCTGATGCCTATTGTTGTTTTCCCCACTCAAAGTGAGGGTTAGGACCGAATGAAAAATGCTTATCTACTAACTAGCTTCTGGAATTATTATCATTATAAGATTTCATTTCCATTTCACATGTACATACAAGTTAAATCAGAAGACAAGTTCCTTGTTCAATTTATCCACTTTCTTGGATGGTAGGCAAAGCTGCATCATCATAGAATCAAGTTCAATCCCAATGTTTGTGATAACTTGTGCTGGGGACACCACTTTGCGCCATGAGATATGAACGCCCAAGGATAGTAGTAGGTTGAAGAGAATACCTTGGAAATAAGCACACTCATCAAATGAATCACATAATATAATGAATCACATAATATAATGAATCACATAATATAATGAATCACATAATATAATGAATCACATAATATAATGAATCACATAATATAATGAATCACATAATATAATGAATCACATAATATAATGAATCACATAATATAATGAATCACATAATATAATGAATCACATAATATAGTAAATCAACAATATAATTGAAAATGCATTTGCAACCTCTATGTTTCATGGCCCTGGCAATGAAGTTTGACAACTGGGTAAAGATGAAGGGCGCGCATCGCAGGCCAAAGCAAAGTCTGTTGACATATAGATATGTCCCACCACTGTCAAGACCCCCTGATAAGTCCATTGATTCACTGGGACTGACCTATATGCTGCGCTGATGTTGAAAGTGCACATATAGCAATTGGAAGTCATCACACTGGCTACCTCATTGATGAAATGAAAATTGAAAAAATGATAACAAAAAGAATCACAAGTGGAAAGCATATAACAGTTAATTGATTGGCCCATAGGTTGCTTGCAATCAGTTATTGGTCTAAAGGAGCCATCACCTTTGGGGACTGCTCCGATTGAGTGTACACAGTAGGGCTCCGCTGGGGAATAAGTGAATTTACCCCACTCCAACCCTTGACAAATGACAGCGTCAACAAAAGAGAAAGAGTCTGGGCTAAAAACGGACGCATAATTAGGGCGATTATAACTGGGAAAGGAGGCATCCTTATCAACAATCTCAAAGCCATTGAGAATTCCATTTGTCAAAATTTGACAAATGGGATTCTCAATGGCTGTTAATATAACTACATAGACCGCCCCCGTTTTTTACATTTCCATTGACCACAGTTGATCTATCATGCCTGTACAGTTTAAAATTACTATTTGGTACAAGTTGCAATTCAATGTCTGAAGTATTTAGCCAGGTTTCCTGCAATGCTGAGACCTTTAAATTACCTTGTAATAGGGTATCATATATTTCCCTACCTTTCTCCTCAGCGACCTTATGTCTTTAGTTTAATTGTCACTAATTCAACTAAGTTACAGCATGGTAAAATGGAAAAAGGGATTCGGCCCATTTCGTGAGAACTGCTCATATATATATACAGATTCTAGAGAGTATTTATTTTTTTTAAACGTTTTTATTTTCACGTACACACTGAAACATGGTAGATGAGCGGGTCAGCTCTGGGGAGTGGTTTGGTCAAATCTTCATCATTGATTTGGACGTTCATTAATCTCCTTTCAGCTCTCTGGAGATTAACCTCACGTCTCACCTCTTCTCTCACTTCTAGGAGGATTCTGCCATGATTGTTTCTTCCTGGCCATTGTGTCTGTGCAGTTTGGGCATGCTCTACTTGTCTGAACTTTTCTAGCAGGATTTCTTTCATTAATCGGTACTTTTCTGTCCCAGGAGTCATGCTCTCCGCATTTGTCTCCTAGACGTTTGGCTTGTCAAGGGCAGGGGCTATCCAATATTGCTTTAGCTACAACCAGGTTTCTTGTCATCATCGCCTCTGTATGTTGATATGCATGTTCAGCTGTGCTGAACCGCTGACCTTCATAGGTAAACATGCATGACAAAAATAGGAGAGCTGGGAATGATCCCCTTGGTACCCTATTGCACCTACAATCCTTTTAGTTTTTACTTGTGCGATCTTAATGCCATTGGGGAGATAGTTCAGCTCTTTGTGTGAATAGGTGTTCTCTCCTATATGTGATGTGTTTCTGGGAAATGAGTCATAAGTCGCAAAATTGATATTTTTCAAAGTGTTTTTTTACAAGATCAAATTATTGGAATGTTCTATTTTTTGGAGAGGTTATCACTTGTACTTTCATCAATCAGTGTATCAAATCTCAGGACAATATATATAATATATTCTTTAGTTTTAAAGGTCCTCATTATGGACTATATTTTGTTACTTTACTGTTTATTGACCCCCAGAAATATTGGAAAGGTTTTTTTTCAAAAACGAAAATATCAAACTTAAAAATCTATAAATACTTATTAGATTATTAGACTGTTTACTATCATTAGAATCCCCTTGATCTCACCTTTTCAAATCTAATGGTACCTCAAAATCTATTTTTTGCGACTTATGACTCATTTTCCTGAAACACATCACATATGAAGTTTCCCTCTAGCTAACGTTATTTTGGGCTTGGCTTTTGTGGATTTGGCATGTGCCACTGTTTCTCATATCCGTGTGTCTTCTTTGAAGCTTCTCCGGGAGGTCCGGATTGAAGAAACATTTTTTAAACCTCTCATGCTGCCTAAGATTGGTTTTAGCCCTAAAGACTTGGTTTCTTGTTTCCTCATCACATAACTTCATAACTATATTACGGCTAGCCTGTCTGTTTTTCTTCACCCCAATGCGTTATGATTGTATCTTCAATAGTGCTACATAACTCCAGGGCCCTGCTCCAAGTTGCGTTCACTTTGCCTCTATTTCATTCATATGACTCGGGCAATCTAGTTAATATGCGTCTACATCTCTGCCCTTTATCTAGGTCTAAGCAATACTCTTCTAAGTTAGTGGTAACTGTACCCAGATGAAGGACCTCCATTTCGAATTGTGCCTAGGGTAGCCGATCTATTACTCTTGAATAAAAAGTAATCAAGATAACATGATTCTGTAGGCAATTTAAGATTGAAGAAACTTTTATTGTTGATTGTGTCATTATCAGGAAACGTGATCTCCGGCATGTTGGGAGGTTTACAAGCTTCCTGTTGGTTTACATATTGGTTTTCACAATGTACAGTTCCCAAGTCGTCATTGACGAAAGTGGGACATTGTCATACTAATTAATCTTTAATATACATTCATTGTAAAAATATTTGTCTAGCGCAGTAGATATTTATTATATCTGTTGATTCTCTGATAAGTAACTTGATTTTATAATAATAGCACTCTGAAATAATGGCTTTGTGCTTAACTTATGATCTTCAATCAATAAAATATTGGTCATTCAATATTAGGGTACTTTTTGCTACCGTTTTAAAGGCCTTCACATCCCCAATCCCATGGGCTTCTGTCCACAACGAGTTCCACAAATATGGAATTCTATGGATTATGGATCTTCTCAGTTGTTTTTTCGGTATTATTTGTTTTAGGGGTTTACGCCCTATTGCAAAGTTTCTTGTATTTAAATTTTGAATATCTATTCTTTTTGGGTCTCTTGCTAGACGGAAGCCCACCTGCAATAAATGCAATTGTCTTCTATGCTTCAACGTTAACATTTTCTTCTCTATATGGATCCGCATTGGTTCTGGATGGGAGTTCATAGATTTTTCTGTATATTTTGTTTTGAATTATTTGTAGTCTACTTGTGCTGTTGGTTGTGTGTGAATAGTGAAAAAGGTCAGTTTGATCTATTAGTGGTAAAACCATAACTTTTTAGATTAATGATTGTGTTTCTTTTGGTATTTTCCCACATAATTTAGAAATTTGCCAACATTTATAGTTCATTACTTTTGTTTTTGTATTGTATTGTAAACGTTTATTAATTGACCAAGGTCACATTAAAGAGGCATTTCTCCAGCAAACGGAAGGTGTGCCAGCCCTCTTTAAGATCTTACAGTATGAATAGCTGTGAACAGTTCCACTTTCGTCGGGGTCGTGGACGAAAGTGGTACACAGCATACTAAGTTTAATACGTTGAAGTAATGTAAGTCGTCCATATAAAATTGAATATGACATGAAGTATCGAATATAAACTACAGAGCACAGAGTGTAAATATCACAAGTTTACAATCATATTAGTATTAAGTAATAATACCAACAATACAATTTACAACTATTTTGTTAATTTATTTATTGCTGTTTTGAATTTCAAATTCGTGTCTATGTCGACCCCTAGATATTTATAGGATTCTACATCTTCTAATTCTGTCCCATCCAGTCTCAATATGTTTTCCTCTTTATCTTGATGCTCATTTGCCCACCTCGACCTCATTGTTTGCTTCGGTAAAAATGTTTTTTACTTATCCAGATTCAGGGAAATTTGATTAATTTTACACCAGTATGTCATGGCATGTAAGTCCTGTTGAAGCAGTTTTGTAGCTTCTAGGACATTCATGCCTGAGACAAGCAATGACGGTATCATGGCTAAAAGTTGATCTCTTCTGTGGTCATGGAGAGAGGGTACGCACACATATACATAGTCAAGTATGGAGTGTTACCGGTCTGACTAGTTATACAGTTTTCTTGTCTTATTACCAATAAGGCAGACAAACAGCGGTGAAAAACAGTCATATAGGAAATTATGACTTACCCAATTAAGGTGATATGATAGAATGATACTTCCTTCTTCAGATAGAATCCAAAACACAGTGCCAGCGGGAGAGAACAGGTTAGTAGCAATGATTATCATGGTCTGGCTGTGCTGAGGCCTCCCCTGGTGTGTTTGGGAAATGAACATATCAGGTCACAAATACAACAGTTAATATGTACAGCATCGGCTTGGTGATAGGCAATTACCTACATGTAAACACATCACATTAAGAGGGTAATATATATATTAGCCGGGACATATCTCCTAGCTACTTATAGGCAAGAATCGGTATAATATGATTATAAGAGATGTTGAAGAAGTGCGAGACATCCTTCGTAAGATTTCAGGGTCAGTTGTTGAGCGAGAAATTAATCAACGCAACACACAGAGATGTATGCTTCAAGTCAGTAGGATCGCTTAAAAGAGATCAAACTAATCGCTGGTTCTTTATTTTATACTAGACAGATTAGAACGAATACACTGGTCCTGCGCTGATTAGCTTAGGTCTCTCTGGACCAACTAATTAACAGGTTAGATAAGAGATCCAATCAGCCACAGGATAACAATGACAGGAAAATATGAAAGCGAGGCCCAGTGACCATTGCCGCTCTGACCAATTACTTTAGGTGGTGACCAGGTCACAGGGTTATCTCCCCTTCCCTCTCCCTCCCGCTCTTAATCAATACCCCCTCCCCTGATCTGGCGGTCAGTCCCTCCCCTCCTTTCCCATGTGATCAACTTTTGAGATAACGGTCAGACCTGGACCTCACCTGTATCTTTGGACTTGGGAGTGATAAGAAATCTGCGAGTGTTGTGGCGGTAAGAAAGTGTAGTGAGCCTTCTGGCCGGTAGGGCGTGACGAATGTGTGTCTGAATGAGACTACTTTCACTTAAAAATTAGACAATTTGCGCTGTCAATTTTACAATAGGACTAAGAAAGTTTGTTTTCGTTGTTGAGGGCATTTTCAAGGCGATTCTTGACTACTTCCAAAATGTGTTTTTAATTATCAGGCACTTTAATTACTTTCACATTTTTACAAATTCACATATATCACAACTTTTCTATATCAATACATATTTATTATTATGCAGACTTTGGTTATCAAAGCTATGTTTACCTTGGTGTCATTGTTGTTGTCTTTATAGTTTGAAACACCAGGCACATTTTTTTTTTTCAAAAGCTTTTATTCAGAGGTGCCCAGCCGCTCTCACTCCGAAGGTGATTTTCATAGGGAGCTAAGCATGTTACATACAGTTATATACATCGGTGCAGTGTTACTTCGATTACCTTTCAATATTTTACAATTTTACAAAAATATAAGTTTCCTAGGTCTGGTTAAGTTACATTTAACTAGCTGTCTCTACAATATTTTATACATTGGGTGATGAAAGGTTTTTTAATGAGATGAGATGTAATGGGGTGATATGAGTTTGTTACATACTGTCTAGTGAGTTATACAGATCAGCAGTCGTGATGAGGGATTTGACTCCGAACAATCATGGTAATATACAATTATCTTGTACAGTAAAAATCCGGTATAGCCATTATACACTAGTTGATAGACTAGAAGAGGGGTACCAAGAAGGACCTTTTCACAGTTTGTACATTGAGGAATAATTAACATGTTTGTCATATACAATTTTCATCACGGGGCAAGAATCTACAGCTCATATATATATACAGGGTGGCAGGTATAAAAAATTCAGGTATACATGTTGAACAAGGGTAAAATCCGATATCAGATAAGGGAACTAGGTACAATCACTCAGCTATTATTTCATTCTGACGACCAAGTAGGTGATATTTTAATTTTACTTTAAATGAAAGGGGGTCCTCAATGCTGCGGAGGTTTTGGGGGAGGTCATTCCACAATTTGGCTTTGCGCTCTGTAAGGCATTTTTGGTCTCTAGTGATTCGCATGCGCGTTACAGGTAGGGTGGGAGCATTTGCTTGTCGGGTTGGCCTAGTAGGCACAACAGCTTTGTTCTTCATGTATACATCCTGATGTGCTATTTTACAAATGTAAAAAAACATAATCTGGTTTCTATTCCCATAACCTTAGCATGTATCAGTAAATCTCAGTTGTTAATACGGTAGTTTCTGTCAAGGGCTATCCTGATAATTTTGTTTTGGATTTTTTGTAATTTAGACATTTGAGCACTAGTAAGAGGGGTAAGGGAGAAAAGGCTATAATCAAATATTGATAAAAGTTTGGATTTTGCTATTACCAGGGCAGCAGCTGCTGTTAGGTTGTGCCTAATTTTCCTGAAGACAAAAATCTTAGAATATAGTTGGCTTATTAGGCTATTGTATTGTGGTACCATACCTAGACACTGATCTATTGTTAGACCTAGGTACACATATTTCTTCACCTGATCAATTGGTTCTTGACCCATACGAATATCAAGCACACAATTATCTATTTTTCTCTTTGGGCCAATGGCCATACTTTTTGTCTTTTTAGTATTGACCATGAGTTTATTGGATTTGCTCCAGATAAAGAATTTATTTAGGTCTGCATTCATTATACGCACACAATCAGTAATATTATCAGCACTATAATAGAAAACCATGTCATCCGCATATTGCAGGAATTTAACATTCATGTCTAGATTTTTCAAATCGTTAACATAAATTAAGTAGAGGACGGGTCCTAGGACAGAACCCTGAGGGACTCCGTACTTAATATCTCTAAGAAGTGAAGAAAACTCCCCATTTTTTACTAATTGCTTACGGTTATCCAAGTATGAGTTGAACCACTCTTTTAATTTTTCCATTAGTATACTATGTACAACTGAATTAAATGCTTTAGAAAAATCAATGAAACAAGCAATGGTAATATGATTTTAATAATTAGCCCGGTTGACATCACTAATAAACTCCGATAGTGCCTCAGTGGTTGAGTGCCCTGGTTGGAAACCAAACTGTTTAGAACACATTATATCATTTCTATGTAGGTAGGGGACCAGTTGGTTCACTACTAGTTTTTCAGTTATCTTTCCTGCAATATGACATAAAGATATGGGGCGCGTATCCGAGGGTGTAGTTGGATTTTTTACTTTTGGGATTAATTTAACGATGGCTGACTTCCAAGAGTCGGGGAAAATACCCAGAGAGAAGGATTGTCTCAATAAATGTAACATCTGGTCAGGGAGGAATGTAAAGGCATCTTTATAGATCCTAGTATTAATCTCACTACACCCAGAGTTTTTATGGATATTAATTCTTGCAATTTCTTCTGTAAGGGAGTTTCTGTCTACATGGAGGTTTTCCCAATTCATAATAATCGGTTCAAAAGTTCTTACACAAGGTATATTTTGAATAGTATCATTTATATTCTTGCCAATATCACAATAAAATTCATTGACACCATTAACCATATCAAGACCATCCAGATCAGTGCCATTAATTAATAAGCTATTTATGGTTTGAGCACTTTTATTTTCGATATTTTCAACTACCCTCCAAGATTTTTTGGAGTCCTTCCTATGCGTTTGTAATAATTCCTTGAAGTAGTTTGACTTAGCTTGACGAATGAGTCGATTACAATTATCCCGAGCTGTTCTAGCTTTCCTAATATCTGTCATGTTTTTAGTTTTATTAGCTTTCTTGTATAATAATTCTCTCTCTTTATGCAGGTTGGTAAGTTCTCTAGTGTACCAGTCTGGTTTAACCGGCCTATTTTTAAATTCCTTCTTAGGTGCTATATCATTAGCTGCATCCAAGATTTCATTATATAGGATATCCCAACAAGCATTGGGATCTACTGTGGTGTAGAAGGAATTCGGAATATAGATTTTTTTGAAAATTGCATATGTGGGATTATGGTCCGATAGAGAGTATTGAAATGATGCAGAATTATAGTCAGTCTTACCCCCTATTATGAATAAGTCTAAGATTGAGTTTTTCCATAGGCCAAAACGTGTAATTTCCTTACTTGCTATTGTCAGGTTTTTAGAGTTGGTATATTTCAAGAGTGCCTTCGTTTTATTATCATTGATGTTGATATCTATGTTTAAATCCCCGCAAATCACTAGGTTACCGGTAAGATCTTTTCCATCATTAAGGGACTTTCGTGCGCGATCTAGATCCGACAGATAGCTAGATATATTTCCTGAAGGCGGTCTATATGTTAGAATTAAATTATACACAGGAACCTTGTCTCTTTTGACACTAACCGTCAAGATCTCGCAGTGAGGGTTTGATATTATAAAACAACATAACCCACCCCCCCCCCTGGATCCAGTGGTTCTATCTACTCTAAGAATGTTGTATCCCTTGCAGTCAACCATATTATCAGGAATTTCCTCTTTCAACCAATTCTCAGAAAAACAAACTATATCAAAATTCTCATCCATTACCTCATTTCTTATAGTGTCAATCTTAGGCAAAAGTGATCTAATGTTATACTGTACTATTTTAACACCCTTCATAGACTTAAGTGGTCCTGGGTAAGACCTTAAAAGGCCTGTCTGTCTCTTTTATCTGTCTCTCTCTCCCTTCTTCTCTATCTCTATTTCCTGGGTATGATCATAAACTGCCTCCCTCTCAGCTCTCCCGCCCTTGATATAACACTTCAAAGTGTTGCTAAGGGCGTAAAGCCACCAATCTCACTCACTCACTCACTCATAGACTTAAGTTCACTCCAAGTTTTGGGCTGAATACTATTCATAGGTTTAATAGAACATGACATAACAACTCTTTATACCAGTGGGAAGCGTCATAACCTTAACCCCATATAGCATAGCGCACATGGGATTTAATAGAAAAATATATAACTCGAGTACAGTTTGCCATTCATGAATCACATACTTTGACCTCCGTATCCCATTTCGCATGGCGAGCCGGGACATGGTTTTAACCTTGGACTTGCGAGTCAATGTATTATTACAGGTGCGCTCCGGCCTGCTGCAGCAGTAGCCCCCTTCCCATTTCGCATGGCGAGCAGTTCTGGGGGAAACAACTACAACAGGCCGGCCCACTCCCTTTACACATAAAAATATATTTGTCACAGTACCTTCATTTAACTCAGATCCAATCATCAATGCGAAGATATTAGTATATACCCAGGAAAAGTCAGTTCCAATGTGTTTCAACAGTAAACCTCGTAACACTCTATAGTCCCATCCATGCTGGCTTGACATTCGTTCAACTCTGCTTGGAGGTACATCCAAGCATATATTCAAAGGTGTACAATTACCCTTCATACCATCATAGCAAGGATTATAAATGCATTCAGTACCTGTCCATTTCGCATGGCGAGCCAGACAGCCACCTAACATAATCTTGAAACCTATTACATAATAGCTACTAACAGCCAGCCAATTCATAATCTCTTCTAACATATAATTACATTTAATGCGAGAACAGCTGTTTGATCTGAACACAGTGACCTTAATTGTCCAGTGAGAATAAATCATTGGTATGTACATAAACTTAGAGAGTGTAGTTGATTGATATATCAGTAGCAAAACGAGATCTATTAAATTACATATAAGACAATCAATGATTAGGAGTCGGGTCATGGTGAAATAAAAGAATCTGCTTGGCCCAGTATTGTAATATTAAACTGTCTAAGTGAATACCATCCGGGAGCCTTTGGTAGTGGTGGATATATCTATTTCTATTTCTCGCATGGACTTTGTGAATCAGGTTTATGTGCCTGATACCACGATTGTGATTTAGTTCGATTATCTTTCTGTTAATAGAGACGATTGAGTCATTTATAATCGATTGATACAGAGAAGTATGGTTTGCTGGGTTTAAGTCCGCACCGATTAATCCCCCTATACCTATGTAGCAGTCATTCGGCAGTACATTAAGTTTAGCTATAGACATCTTATATAGGTCAATCATGAAGTTGGTCAGTTCCTTCGGATCATAGTAAGACAGACTAATGGCCCTAGTTCCCCTATCCTTTACACACAGATCACATATGCCTCCAATAAGGAGAAGCCTGTTTGGTCTATGAGCCCTATACAGCTCTATGCATTTATCAGTTAAGAAATTCA
Organism: Sthenelais limicola; assembly: GCA_942159475.1. Taxonomy (NCBI): domain Eukaryota; kingdom Metazoa; phylum Annelida; class Polychaeta; order Phyllodocida; family Sigalionidae; genus Sthenelais; species Sthenelais limicola. Next base: position 4,356,662 of record OW804097.1, read on the forward strand.
GGCCGGCTCCACTATAGGCTATGCAAGTAATATCCTCTCTCAAAGGGAGGTACGCATTGAGATTTTTGCCCCGCGAATCCGTGACAACAATTGTCTTGCTAGTAGTTGCCATAGCCATCGTAATAGAGGGAACTTCGTTCTCTATCTTGACTTTCCAGGAAATTCTGTGGCGGAGAAGCAAAGCTAGGATGATTATTGTATTCCGCTATCACATGTTGCATTTCAATCGGGTTGGGTGGGAACCTATACAGACATTGAAAGCATTCAGGGCTATTGGCGCGTTTACTAGCACTATAGACCTCACCAGATGCACTTCTTCCTCACTTACCCCATCTGGGATTAGGATTAGGACGGCCATCCCCTTTTCCTCTACCCCCTCCCCTATTATTCCGCCAAGGGCCCTTGCTTTGATTTGCATTGCCTCGAGTTTGGCTGGGTGTTTCAGTGACTCTTGTAACCTTAGGGGGACTTGCAGCGGTAATACCACTATGATCCATTTCTCTGCCCTGGTCAAGAGGGATTAGGGCGGGCGCTTCAGCATTTTCGGCATTTTCTGTCGGTGCAGTATTGTTAGCGGCATCGGTTTGCTCAGCTTGGTTAGCATTCACAGCTGTTGGTGGATTGGGGAAGACTTTTTGTCTCGGCGATCTACTCAAGGCGGGGTCCCATTGTGCTCCAGCAGCATTGGTCATGACCAGATCTTTTCTCTCATATCCGATTTCGCCATTCAGATATTCCCTATAATCTTCGAGAATGGCACCAATAGCATTATTACCAGTGTGTGTTCCTTCGGTAATTAATTTTGATGAAAGTGATGCTCCACAGGCCCAAAACCCATCATTAGTGGCTTTGAATAATTTCATTGTGCCAGTATCTCGCAGGACTTGTTTCAGTTGGGGATTCTGCTCAAATTTGGATTCTATGAGGACCCTCATGACCCTAACTTTATCCTTATCCCATTCAGGAGTCGATCGAGTTGCATGCGAAAGACTTTTTGCCGCTTTGGCGTCCATGCTCTCAAATATCTCCTTAGAGACATCAGGCCTACCAAGGGCATTTGCCCGGGCAAACTGATACGCTTGCTCAACAGACTTGAAGGGAATATTTTGGATCATCATGTCACAGGGGTAAAAGTTGGACAAAACACTAAACTCCGACTGAAAGTAGACTTTCCCCTTAATTTTCTTGGTCTTGGCGTCTGAGAGCCGATATCCTTCGTCCAAGTGCTCTAACTGGTTGTACTTATAGTCTACTCCATCGATACTGATACGATTCTTGTAGATTCTTCCAACCTTTTTGTCTCCCTTTTCTTTTATGTGTTTCCCAACCGTGGCGAGCATGTCCTTTCTCTCCTGAATGGTAGTTGGGACATCCGCGTTCACATAGACCTTGTGATATGAGGCAGAGTTTTTCAAGAGGGAACGTTTACTGAAGGCATAATTTCTCCTATCCTCGGAGCGGAATACCACTCTGATCTTTTTGCAGTTAAATTGATAAGAATCAATTTGTCTGGCACTTACCAGATCGTCTATACCATAGCGTCCGTCAATTTCTCTTAGTATCTCCAATGGCACGCCGATCATGTTCTCCATATAATTTTGGTAGGCACCAGTGAAAATCAGATTAGTTCTTCTCCTATCGATTTCCGACTCAAGCATTAGGTTTTCTAGCTTGAGAATATGGGCCTCCTGCTCCCGACTCTTTCTGTCAAAGTTAGCCATAACCTCGGTATTGTCCCGGTCCTTAACAATCAGTTCCCCCATTTTCCTCACAACCGTGTCAAGATTGGCCTGGGTGAATTCAAGCGATCTTTTCAAGTCTTGGGTGGTGCAATTCTCTGCTTTAATACCATATGTAGTCTTCGTCGTAAGATCATTGAACCCAAAGGGTGGTACTGACATAAATAAACGGGGATTTTTCTTCTTCACAAGACTCAGACAAGGGTGTTTGTACAACTCCTCTGCCCTTTCTTCCGAAACAGTTTTTCCGTCCCCAAAACGCATGATTGCAGCGTAGTGGGTAAGATACAATAAGTACCAGATATATACAGTTCAGTGATTGTTCAGAGTCAAATCTACTCACACGAAATAATGTTCAAGTAAGTCCAATATGCTCAAATGAATGAAAATGCATTGTATGAGTGTGGGCGATAATCCTTTGTTTCACTCGGAGTGTTTATCCAACACTTCTGCACGCGACCGCGGACGGACTACTACCACATCTGGTGCATCCTGGGTAGAATTCCCAACATTGGCATTTTTGTCAGAGAGTCAGAGAGTTCTTAAGAGAGTTCTCTCAGACTGTTATATTCCCAAGGATCACACAAATAATCTCAAATACTAAATCTTATGCAATTGACTAAACTATATGAAGATGGCGGAATCTAACATTTGTGATAAGAAATCCGCGAGTGTTGTAGCGGTAAGAAAGTGTAGGGAGCCTTCTGGCCGGTAACAATATAATAAGGGACTTACCCGATAGGTTGGTAGGGTAATATATTATTATTATCTCTAGATAAGATCCAATACCTGAGATTGTTACAAGGATGGGCGTTTAGGCCAGTGGGAGGGATCAGGTTGGTAGCCATGATTATCATGGTCTGACTGCGCTGAGGCCTCCCTTGGTATACCTATGAGAATTAGAGTAAACATATAAGGTTACAAACATTTGTGAGTCATAGTCAGAGAAACAATCAAATGTACATATAGTTACATCCCTTACCTAGGAATAACATAATGGTCGGGGTGGCGATGGTTATCATCATCCAACTGCTGGGCCTCCACAATAAAATTACATATACAGAGTATAATGGTAGTTGAAATAGAGGAGACAAGCTATATTACTATTACTATTCTACTGAGCAGCGCAATCTCTAGTGGTAGTGGTAGCGCAGTCGGTTGACTCACACGTTAACCATATATACAAACAACATCATCATATACAAACAACATCATCATTATATATACAAATACAAACCCCTAAACCCTTCCCCTTAAACTTCTAAACCCCTAAACCCAATTAAATGAGCCACCTCAGACAAGTACTGTTCGGTGGACATCGACCTGTCTGGGGCGCTGTAGCGGGCCCACAGGTCCTCAAGCAGGGCCTCCTTTGACGCATCTTGCCGTCTCTGTTTCCGGTACAGCTTCCCTTGGCTGAGGAGCTGTATGTGGATCGGGAGGAGGCCTCCTTCGCAAGCACCTCAATTAGCTGGTAGAGATTCAGGCGGTCGTGGGGGAGCTGGGTGTTGAGGTGGTAATGCCTTCCCTCAACATGGTTGTTGGTCCGGATCTTGCGCTTGTAGACCGACCATGAAGAGGGGGGGGGCGGGAGTTGGACTTCACCCAAGTCTTTTTGAAGTACTTCACCCAAGTCTTTTTGAAGTACTTAAAGACCTCGACCATCTTTTCGTTTGCCGGTGGGCACTTGGCCATCAGGTAGTTGAAGGTTGGGGTGATGTGGTCCACCAGCATGTGGTTGACCGCCATAAGGTGTTGGAGGACCTCTTGGATGGCTGGCTGATTGAAGTATGCAGTTGAGAGTCCCACTTCTCTGATCTGTAAATGGTCAAAAGTAAAAAAAATGGAGCACTTTTTTTGATTTTCAGCGTTTTTGACTTTAAGTGTTCATAGAACAAAAACTGTTTGTCCGATTCTTTTTATTTTTGCCTGAGTTGTTGTCCTATATCTTGGGAGGATTGAGCGTTATTTATATAAGTTGGGTCATTTTCTAAAAAAAGTTATGGAGGTTTTAATAACGGAAGAATTGATGCGATACCAACGTGATAAAAATTGGTGTATAAAAAATCAACAGAAATAATTCAGTCATGTTAACTCTTAGCATCCCAATACCTTCCTATATTAGTTGTCATTGCACATGTATCATATCAAGTTCCAGTAAAAATTATTTCTTTGACGTTTTAATCATTTTTCAAAAAGTGAAAATTGTCCCAAAAAGTGCTGATACCAACGTGTACACATTCAAGCATCCTCCCTGCCAGTTTCCACTTCTAAGGCAATTATTTGTTATAGGGTGGTGCCCAATAATCCAAAGATATATCCCAAGATTTTTTTTTAAAATCAAGTAAAAAAATAATCCAGGCATGTGGCAAAACATGATGTACACATTGGTATCTTGTACACGTTGGTATCACTGTTCTAACAATTAACCTTAAAATTAAAATCAAAATCCAGTGATTTTTCATGGAATTTATCTATTATATATTTACAACTCATGACTTGATTTGATTGCAAACTTAAATGTGTTTTATTTTATTGAGTGATACATGTTTCATTTTTTTTAATTTTCCAGCCCAAGAATTGACTATTATTTTTTTGTAAGAGGTAAACATATTAATCCTACCAAACTATGTTGTATATGACTCTGTGCATCTAGATAATAACTTATTAAGTTATTTTCTGCAAGTTGAAAGGCATTTTTCTATGTTCATTGACTGTACACGTTGGTATCAGCTGTGCACATTGGTATCTCTGTTCTAAACATAAACCTTCATATTAGATAATCAATTTAAATCAGAATCCAGTGATTCAGCATGGAATTTATCTAATACATACATATGTAGTGTTCTTCACTACAACCCAGTTCTCTTAGCAAAGAATAAAGACAAAAGAGTGATTTCCACACTGTTCTCTGTTTTATTCAGACTCAAGAGGTAAGCAAGACCTGTCCGAAGCTGGTTCTCGGACCTGTACACCAATCCAGGTACACAGTACCATATGGTGTCTCGGAGTACATGAACATCAGTACTAATTAATAAAAGATTTGAAATGCTTTACAGTTACACGGGCACTAAGGCCACAGTCCTTTATACATTAAGGTTAGACAATAACACTGTAAAATGCTGCGAGAGAGAAATAGGAGATAGAAGTATGCGTGACTTCTAATCTCAGTAATATGACACAGAGAAATAGCACACAGTGGTAGCTCCAGCTGGTGCTTCGGAGAGGAAGTAAACCAATACCACTACACATACAGTTTCATAACTAGATTTGAATGCAAACTAAAACGAGTTTTATCATTTTATTGGATGATACATTTTTTTTTAAAAAAAAGAACGTCCACCTAAACAATTGAATATTATTTTTTTGTAAGAGGTTAACATATTAATGCTATCAAAATGTGTTGTGGGTGAATTTGTGCATCTAAATAATAATTTATCTGGTTAGTTTCTGCATGTTGAAAGGTATTTTGTCATGTTTATTTAGTGTACACATTGGTATCAGGTGTACACGTTGGTATCAGTGGTCTAGTTTAGCTCAGATATATTTGCAAAATTTAATATTTATTGTTAAATACATGATGGGTCTTGGAATAAAAGGTATTTCGGATAACTGATATCACATATCAAGGATTTTCTCATCAAATTAAACCTTTATTACTAACAGATCTCACCTTGAAATATATTAGACTAATTCTTCTTTATAATGTCATATTTGCTTTATAATACTATGTGATGTGTCACAGATTAGATTAGATTAGATTAGAAAACCTTTATTTAGCATCTAAAGATGCCGTTAGTGAAGGGGAGATTCTCTCCAGCGTATGGGAGGTTTTCCGCCCCTTATGGTTTTACTATCTTCTATTGTAGAGGGCAATATCGCTTCTATCATAGACCGAAGACGATCTCTACAAATGGATACAATTGTTAATTTAAGATTTGTTATGCAATATGACATTGATTTTAAACAATAAGAGGTTGTAGTATAAAGAGGTTTAATTTTAGATAATTTTAGTAATACATAGTTTGAGATTTAAAGGTGTCCATTTGGAGCTTTATATAAAATAATCATCATTCCATATATAGGATGTTTTGGCTCGCATTTTAAATGTTTTGCCATCTACCTGAAGGTGGGCCAGCGTTGGCAACTTATTCCAGGAATAGGGTATTCGATTTATGATGGATTTTCTAATCTGTTCAGTTTTGGGGGTACTATGTTTTAAGAGTTTCCTACCTAATTCGAAATTTCTAGTATTGATATCCCTTAAATCCATATAACCTGGGTTCTGTGCCAGACGGTGGCCCGCCTGTAACAAATGGAGTCTACGGCGATACAGGAGTGGTAGCAGTTTTAGTCTTATGTGTAGATCCTTTACACTGGCTCTGGAGAGCAATTTATATATTATTTTAAGAATTCTGTTTTGTAAACTTTGGAGTCTATGTAGGTTGGTAGCAATGTGAGATTCATGGAATATGTCTGCTTGGTCCAAGATGGGCAGGACCATGACCTTATATATCATTGTTAGTGTATTCTGCGGTATCTTATCTTTTAATTTGGCAAACTGCCAGCATTTGTAGTTTAGCAGTTTGGTTAGTCTTGTTATCTATTTCTATTCCTAAGTATTTATAAGATGTTACTTCGTCAATTTTTGCTCCGTCCAGTGCCATGGTGTGTTCCGGATTACAATACAACTTTTGTGAGTCCCATCTCGATCTAAGCAAAGGCCTGTGGAAAAGGGTTTGGGTTTTTGTCTTAGATAAATTAAGGGAAATCTTGTTGGCCCTGCACCAATCACTTAATGAATTTAGGTCCCGTTGAAGGTGTTGTGTTACTTCGGGTGTAGTGTTACCGACAGCATAGAGTATGGTGTCGTCGGCAAACATTTGTATATTTGAGGTGGATATGTATCTCGGGAGATCATTAATATATAAATTAAAAAGCACCGGGCCTAATGTGGTACCTTGGGGTACTCCACATGTTACGTCAGTGGGCTTGGAGAGGAGTTTGTTAATTGACACTTGCTGTGTACGGTTCGATAGATAGTTATTAAACCAGGCCAGTTCCCTTCCTTCCATACCATAAGACTTTAGTTTTCCTAGTAGTAATCGATGATTGACCGTGTCAAAGGCCTTTCTTAGATCGAGATAGGCTGCACATACAACTTTCCCTTCGTTAAGGGCTTGATATACATTGGATAAATAGTTCACTAGCTAGTCATTAGCTGCCTGTGTACCACTTTTTCAAGTATTTTTGCTGGCATTTGTATCGTCGATATAGGTCTATAGTTCCCTGGGTCAGTGCTGTCCCCTGCTTTAAAGATTGGTGTAACTATTGCTTTCTTCCACATGGTGGGAATTGTAGAGTGCTGGATAGAAAGGTTTATTAGTTTAGTAAATTGGGGGATTAGCGCTGTAAGAGCTATTTTGAGTAACCAAGAGGGCATGTTTTGTATTCCGGATGATTTTGAAGAGGCGATACTCGTTATGATTTTAGATAGATCGTCTGGTAGTATCGGGGTAAATGTAAATTTATGTGGGGCGACATTTGGGTGGGCTTGCATTCGATTAAGAGTTGGAGAATTGACAGGTGTGAGTATTTCGTCTGCTAATTTATTACCTATGGATGAGAAATAATTATTAAAGGAGTTTGGAACTTCGTCAGGAGGAATGGTACCCTGGTTATCCGATAGTTCTATAGTTTGGGATTGTTGTTTCTTATTTGCATTGATAAGTGGGGATATGATCTAACAAATTTTTTTGGGATTTTGTGTATTGTTTTCGAGCTGCTCCTTTAAGTAATTATTCTTAAGATTTCTTGCCAGGTGATTTACTTTGTGTGTGAGGGCTTTTGCCTCGTCCATCAGATGGGGATTTTTGGATTTTTTGGCCCTCTTGAATAGTCTGTCTCTACTGCGCATTTGTGCGAATAAGTCAGATGTTATCCAGGGTTTCCTGGCTGGGACCTGCTTCATTTCAGTAATAGGGCACATTTCATCTATTACAGTGGTTATATTCTCTAGTAGTACTTTCCAGTAAGTTTCTGGGTCTTCAGTATCAAATAGGTTTTCCCAATCTCGACTTCGTAGTTTATTTTCAAGAGATTCTTTATTATACCTCGCGTAACTTCTACATGTAAAGCTGATTTTTTTATATTCTTCTTTTTGCTTCTTTAGTACTAAGTATGTGGGCTTATGGTCGCTGATGTTTAGGTCTAGTACTCCAGAGCTATGGACTATCTTGGAGTCTGTGTAGATAAGATCAAGAGCTGTTTCGGTTGTTTGCGTGATTCGTGTGGGGGTGTTGATAAGCTGCCTCAGTGAAGCATGGTGCTCGATGGATAGTAATTGGGTTTTGCTAGCAGAGTGCTTTAAGTAGTTTACATTCAAGTCACCTACCAGAACAAGGTCTGAGTTTGATGTAAGTAGACTTAAAGTATCTTGAATAGCTAATATTGCAGTATTCAAGTCCCCAACCGGGGGGCGATACGCATTTATCACCGTAACACTTTTGGTGTTATCTAATGTACTTCTACAGGTTTCAGCACTGCCCAGGGTCGCTTCATATTTATCATGTACATAGATGGCCAAGCCTCCGCCGGTTTTCTTGGCGGTCTTTCTGCCTAATCTAAAAACATGGTAATTCTGGTGTTTTATGAGATCATCATAGATTTTCTCATTAAGCCATGTTTCATTAATACAGAGAACATCTATTTTTAGGTGATATGAGAGAGCTTCTAGTTGGGCGGATTTATTTAATAAACTTCATATATCTAGTGACATTAACTTGAATCCTTTAGTGGTGTTCAAGTCATTGTCACCAGAGAGCGGGTCTACTACATCTGGTGGGTTGGCGGCTATTATCTATAAAGATAATAATAACGCGGCTAGGGTTGTGGAAACCAATAATCTAAAGGACTCGTAATTGCTTGAGTTTGAATACTTTATCTGTAATTAATTCAGTAATCTAATTCTATATAGGGAGTATACAATTTCATATGTCAACAGTACATATGTAGTATAACAGGGTCGAACAATTACTTAACACTATATCTGTTACCGTTAACAGCTCAGCCTAAGATTTCTAATGAGCAGTTCTGAGTTGCTAGCTCTTGTGGGTTTACAGATAATATTTTATGAGTCTCAAGCTACAAACAAATAGATTTTGATGCTACCATCACATTTTAAAAGATAGGATTAGGCTGAGATTAGGATGTTAATCATTATAACATATCAAATAAGTAGATTTATATCTATGTTTGGAAGATAATTTCTGGTATTGTATTGATGGAAAATCACTGGTAATGTAGTTAAACCTACATTTTAGGGCGATTTTCTAAATGTGGATTATACTATCCATATGCCATACATATACATACCTCAGCAAATTAACATTTATTTAACTTTAAACATATAATTACATAGGTTGGACCCTTATTCAAGGTATCCCCCTTTTCTGTTGCCCAAACACATTTGAAATAGATATCAAGATTACTAGAAGTATGCTATACATATATGCATATATATAGACTGCGTGTATGCCATTATGGGAGAACTGGGGAATATGAGACAATTGCATGTCATATATTAAAAGAAATTACATCCCTCCCACTTTAAGTTAAAATAGTCAAAAATTCTATGAGGATATTTTTGTCTATATCACCCATTTTAAAGATATAGACCTTAGGCAAGTAGACATTATCATTGAGAAGCCCCAGGGCAATGATATGTGATGTGTTACAAGACAATGAGTCACAAGTCTCTAATTTATATCATTCATAGTTATTTATCTTCCAAAACCCTTGCTCACAATGTTTTCATATTTAACAGGTTTAAATTGACCACAACAAGATAACATAATTCAATGAATGATAAAGATGCAGAGCATATAAATGACTTCCATAATCAACCAGTTAGCTAGGACAGTAGAAGGAAACTCAAAACTGTAAAATATTCTATCACTGACATGTTTTGAAGCAAGAAATGAAACTAATTATCAAGATTGTGATACCCACGTGTACATGCAATACCAACGTGATACACCAATGGGAAACTCATAATTCTTTTAAAATAATGCAAATGATTCTGTTTTTAATGCTTAATAAGTTCATTATACATATTACAAGTAATTCAGAGTGTCTACAATTGTTCCTGATTTTAGATCGTAAGTAAAGAAGGTTTAAATTAATTATAGAAAATCAGATAATTCAATAATCATAAAAATGAGAGTTCATATCAGCAGTCAGTTAAGACAATAAGAATTGCAAATTAGAAAAATATTCTATGACTGAAATATTCTTTTTGAAAGAAATACCACTAATTACCATGCCTGAGATACCAACGTGTACAGGGATACCCACGTGTACATGTGATAATGAGGCCTAAATCTTCAAAAAAACAAAAGAAATTGTGAAAAAGTTATTTGTTATGCAGCTCAACACCTAGTTAGATGTAATCCAGTGTATTACTGATGGATTGAGCTAAAATTTGGTCCTTTCTGTTTATTTGTTAAATTTAGGATTTTTGATAATTATTTTCCCCCAAAACTAAAATGTGTTTCCAGAATAGATAATTGTGTAATTATCAATACTTATGGTAGTAATGAAGGCATCAGACCCACACTAAACTGAGAATGGGTATTTATGTTAAGCCAGAGCAATAGAAATATGATCAAACTACTGGGCTTCAAAATACATTGAATGCAAATACATTAAATGCATAGATTGCAATTACAGAGATACCAACGTGATACACATTCAAAAATGTATATCTCCCAAAGTTATCAACATATAGCCTTGGAATTTTACAGTTACAGAACACATATGCCCCACTAATGTGATAAATTCTGGTACAGTTTAAATCAAGGGCTGTAAAGTTATACGTAAAGATAGATATATGGGATAATAAAGACTGAAAATGCTGTGTAATTGTTAAACGGTTAGATATGCATAACTTTTTTTCTAACATGGGAAAATTTTGTATCAATGGCTAGATGTGAACATTATAGTCTCTAATTTAAAAATCAGCTGTGAAAGGTGGAAAACATAAAAGAAAAGATCACCCAAAATAATTAATATACTCGATATATAGGGTTGTACACATTGGTATCTCTAGTATAAAGTCATATCATTCAATTTATCACTACATTTTTTTGGGGCACTCTTCGGGATTAAGTACACAAATAGTGATATAATACACCACCAAAGTATGAATTTGATCAAAGAAAAATTGATAAAGTGGATTCTGAGGATGAATTGCTCCATTTTTTTTACTTTTGACCAAATATACAATGTATTAACAGAATAAATAAATGGTATATATAGAGGTTTGACCTTGATGAGAGGAAGAATTCATTATGGAATAGAATGGGTTTACTACTTTACATGTACAATGGATTTACTACTACTTATATAGACTACATGTACAATGGGTTTATAGACTAAATGTACAATGGGTTTACTACTTATATAGACTAAGTTTATACAGACAATTCTATATAGAAAGATCTGTTAAGAAATGAATACATGAGAAAATCAATGAATTATGTGAGGAAATCAATGAATACACTCACACCTTGTGGAAAATGGCCTGGGACCAGTGGAATGAGCATCCTTTGATGGTGATGTCAGGCATTGCTGCCTTGATGCCATTCCACATAGCCTGCTCGAAGTCGCAGACAACTTCCTCCACAGATGTTGTGTCTGCGACTTCGAGCAACCTTTCCATGACTGCCCGATAATCACTCTTTTTCCTTCGCGACATGAGGATGAAGGCTAATGGGACCTGCTTCGTCTGGTCCCCAACTCGCAGGAAGGAATGGATTGATAATAGTTGGTGGAACGGGGCCCTCACCACCTTGAATGTGGCGTCTATGTACCACACTTTGGCACAGGTTAGGTGGCGCAGTTGTGTTAGGTAAGCCATAACCAGGTGGCGCTGGTCGCCATGGCGTACATCTGCCTGGATGAAGGCGGGTGGGGCATGCCTATTATCCAACTGAAACAAGCAATCAAAACAATCCATTAACGATTTGTGATAGGGAAAGTAACTAAATGAAGTCCATATGAGGACCTTTAAAACGAAAGAATATATTACATAGATTGTCCTGAAATTTGATACATCGATTGATAGATCTTGTGAAAAAAACACTTTGAAAAATATCAATTTTGCGACTTATGACTCATTTTCATGAAACAAATCACATATATATATAATATAACATCTCACGTTTTCTTAAATACCTGCCAAAATATTATTTCTACAGGTTTGTGCATATTAAATCGGCCCTGTGACTTTCAAATCGGGGAAAGTAATACCATTGGTTGTATGCTTAGTCTTAGGATCCTATGACTAATCGAGGGTTGGAATTAAGCTGTGAATATGTGTAATGAATGGGTCGGAACCTAAACCCATGTCAAATCCATGAGGAACTCTAATTGGGACGAAATGGGGACATTTACATATATAATGGGGACATAAGGGTCATAACACTTTATCGTTTGTGAAAATATTATAAAACTAGAACAAAAATTACAGCAAAATAACAAAATTTTATTGCAGGCATATAACCAAATATAGAACATATATACAGTGAGAAGTGTATGCAGTATAAATATATTATAACAGCATCATCAAACATGCCATTAGATGAAGTCCTCTTTTCAGCGCTAAAGTCCCTTCATATCACAGTAATCTCATATCAACATCTTAGAGTGCCTTCATATCACTGTCATCTCATATCAACATCTTAGAGTGCCTTCATATCACAGTCATCTCATATCAACATCTTAGAGTGCCTTCATATCACAGTCATCTCATATCAACATCTTATCTCAACTGTCACAATGGATTGCCAAATCAAAACACTTATTTACCGATCTATATAACTTACTTGAAGCAACTATAATAAACAAAACCAATATTGTTAAGACAAAGAGTATGTTTATAGGTAATCGAGCACAAGTCAAAATCCATAGTACTGCCATCCCAATTGAGCTAGATAATAACCTGAGAATAGAATGGGTACAAAAATTTAAATACCTAGGAATTATAATACAGCAATATTTAACGAAATCATTTTGTTGCGACGAAATGTCCAAATTTATTAAGGAATGTGCCTACGCATGGGTGGATACCATCGGCATGCTGCCTTGACTAGGGTTGATGCCTATTAAGGCTCCCTGGAAGAGGTCCATGGTGGCAGACATGTATGCGCTGTATTTGATATCCAGCAGCCAGTGCAGGGCGAAAAGCATGGCGAGTGCCTTGGGGAAGGAGACGATGTTCTGGTGCACCACCGTCTCGTCCATGCACTACATGTATCGCACTGCTGTCATGGGGGATGCATCTGTAAATGTAGTAAAGCAAAGGATTAGAAGTGAGACCATGCAACATTGAATATGCAACCTTGAATATTAGATGGGTATAAGTTTATGGAAAAATCTTGGTCATTTGGTCTTCAAAGTATATTCTCCTATGGGCATGTTTGAAAAACCCTGTCACGGGATGCTGCCATGTTAAATGAATAAATGCAATATTAAGAAATAAAACTTAAAGATTTCTATACTATAATACATGTACTGTAATGTTATTACCTTCCAATATAGATTCTTGACTAAAGTTTACTATTTTACTTCATTGTCTCTTACTTACCACAGAATATTATGCAAGGTGTTGGTGGTAGGCTGCCGTTGAGGGTGGCTGGTCCATCAGTTTCCTACAAGGTCAACAATATGTTCATTATAGTAACAAGTCTATTAGGTAATTTCATACTGATTACTTCCATGTAAAATCGCATCTGAAGTGTGTTGATATGCATTATTCATAAACTTTTACCATTCTACTACATAATTATCATATAAAATGATCACTCACTTTTCCAGCATTATTTTTATTGATTATTCAAAAACGTTTACCGGTCTACTACCATTTGAAAACATAATTATCGTATAAAATGATCACTCACTTTTCCCGCTTTGAGGACCTCACAGGTTTTTTCCTGAAAATGAGCTGCCATTAGTACAAAGAGGCCACCATACTTGGGACTGTTGTTCCCCACTTTCTTGATGGCGTTCTCCATGTCAACTCTGCAATAATAAAATGTCATTATAGGATTATATACAACATTTTTGTGTAATGACTGCTTTTAATAAACATATTTTAATAAACATATTGAATTACCAAAAGACGACTGCTGTCATAACAAACTAGGCTTACTCATAAATGATATTGACATTTATAATTAATTTGAGTCTCTATGTCCCTATAATATGTTTCAGTTTTATCAGCTTCATTTTCTCACTAGCCACACCAGTTTAGCGTCACTTACAGTTTTTGGTGGACGTCCTTGCTGCTGTTCTTCTCCAGGAACTCGATCCAAAGATCTGTTTTTGTTTCGAATGCAGCAAGTACACTTTGGAAGAAGTGCCGACCTGTACAAAAGAATGATATAACATCTTAGCAAAACTTGGATATTTGTTATTGAACATGAAGGCCACACACACATTTAAAGACAGTTTATTTCAAAACTAGCAGAATGTAGATCAACACTGAAAGGTCATATTTCCCTGGGCTAGGCCCCCAGACCGCCCCCCACCCATCTTCAAAGCAATGGTCGAGATGGTGATGGGAGGGGGGTTGCTATGGAAATTATCTCCTACCATCTGCATTGAGCAATTATTTAATATACACAGCTCTTATCTTCATAGAACACCAATTTGCAATGTTATTACATTTAAATTTGTATGGATTTTGTCAAGTTACCTGTCAATTCCAACATGTGTTGCACTATTCCTTTGAAGGACAACAGAGTTGGCCAGGTTGCCAATGTGTCTGCAGCAGATGGTTCTAAAAAATGAAAGACAGCACACATAGTTACTAAAATGGTTTCCTTGTGAAGGTCAATAGAGAAACAATTCCTTATTTATTTGATAAAAACATATTTCAAATTGAATGTGTATTACCATGCAGACATGGAACAATATATTTAAATTGTGTGTGAGTTGTTTGGCAAGCAGTGTATTGGTAAGCTATTGTATTGAAAATATAAATTTCTTATATAGATGTAAAACAACTCACAGGTGTTCAGGTACTTTCGTTGGGCCACATAAGTCGGGCCCTGCAGCTCCACACACTTCTTCTCCTCGCCAGCCCGATGTGCAACTACCAGCTGTTGCCTCAGCTCTTCCTGAGAATCTTGCGTCTGGCCCGCAGGGTAGTCTCTTGGGGCTCTGTTGATCGTACCGTAACTGTCAAGATCAATTGTACATGTTACATATAGCATGGCTATATACTAATGCTCGATTTACTTAAAGATGCTGTACCTGCTACTTTGATCAGATAAAATCATCTTTGCTGATATCTTATTTAATCTTATTTTTAATCTTAGAAAGTGGCATAAATAAACTGAACATGTGTATTAGTGGCCCATCAATATTTCTATGTGGTTTTAAACTTTGTGAGAGCACATTGGGGCATATCAGTATTAAAATTTTTTCTGCAATTGGTCTTGTCGCCAGCATTATTGGTACTAAAGTGGGCAACTTACACATCCGACTTTCGGATCTTTTTAGTGGCTGGTTCGGTTCCAACCGCTCGCTTGCTTCGCTTCAATCCCTGATTTCGCTTCCGGGTGATGTTGTCGTGGCGGTTGATAAACTGTGTCAAGAGTGACCCATATCCACTTCCCATCCGAACTCATCCACATCCACATCCATGAGCGTGGGAATCTGGGCAACCAGTCGGTTGGCGATGACTCCCAGATCGCATTTCTTGGGTTTATCCTCAAGCTTAAATAGGTGCCAACATTCAGTACAATGTTAAATATGATCAAGCATCTTGATTTATATCATTATCATGAGTTTTCAATTTGACTATTTGACAATTGATATTATTTGTCCAAAAGAAAGCTTGCATGAGATGTGCATAGTGTTATACAGACAATGGCGCTATATCATGCTGTATGAAATTTTGTTTAAAAACAGGGCTGGGTAGAATACCGTCTTGCTCCGATAATTTTTTTTACAAAAAGACTTTACTTTAACGCACTCACTTCATGGACACTGTCCATCACGTATCTGACGACGGAGATCCGGTCAGATGGCGCATATTCTCTCGTCTCCAGCTTTGCCAGCATGTGTTGTGGCATTTTTAGCTGGATCCAGTCGGTCCAGTGCTTGTGGACTACAGTGTCTACGGGAACTACGGGCTGGGGCATAGCAACTGGAGTCTCTGGAGCAACTGGTGGGCCGCTTTGTTGCGTTGTTGGTGGACTGTTCAGCAATTCCGTGAAGGTGCTGTTCATCGCGAAGTTCATGTCACAGAATGAATCCGAGCTAGTTGGTTGCGAATCATTGGCTAGTGGTTGTGATCCCATGTGGGCTGCAATATGATAAATGGAACTTTAAGCCTAATTCATTTGATACAAGAACATGTGCATGTGCATGTGCAAAGATGCGGTGGGTTTATCACCTGCGGCTGTTACGGCCGTTGGTTTGACTCTCCATTGAGGATTGTTGCCTGGCTGTGACAGCAAGGTGGGGGTAACCCCCCCGCGGCTAATTTTCAGCCATCAATATCGTTTATTGATGGCTGATCTAGAATGATGGAAAACTAAGTCTTGTGTCCTAACTAAGTCTCGAAAAACTAAGTCTTGTGTCCTAACTAAGTCTTTATTTTAAGTCAGAAGCAGTATAACTTAAAGTATGTTAAACTGTAATAGCAGTATCAAATATGGCCCTACACAACATACTAAACATACAAAACATAGGAAATATCTGTGTGCCAATACCGTGTGCAACATAGTCAAATTGGGAGAGCAGATACCGTTGTCGGTCACTGACAAATTGTAACAGTGGAGATACATACTGTAACAACCCACATGAAAAGAGTAAAGTATGGTAAATAACGTCTTGTACTAGACAGAATACATGAGATTGTTGGTAAATAACGTCTTGTACTAGACAGAATACATGAGATTGATGAGGTCGTTGGATCAAGAGTTTTTGATGGTAATACATGAGATTGATGATCACAATATGTCAGAGACCGACCAGAGACCGACACAACCATCAATTGAGACCTGGTCGTTGGTCTCTGGGCTATGTTGCACACTGGCAATATTATTAGAAGGTTGACGATTATCTAAGAACTGCTGGTCTGTTCTCTTTGTTATAGTCTCTTTCATACAAAACCAAACTTTCATTATTGCTATATCCATTTTATTCTTAGTTTTATTTGTTTGTATTATTTACAGCTGGACTGTAAACTAAATCACTTTTCTCATCTCATTCCATCTCACTAACTTTCATTGCCATGAATATGACTCCACATGGATGTCGTCATGGCATTAAGCAACCATTACTCACTCACTCCTTAGAGATCAGGGATATGGTCAGTTCTTAGATGGCAGGAAAGCGTTAAGACCAAATAGTAGAGTAAGCAGCAGGGTTATGGGTCAGTTCTTTGGAGTACTGGATAGCGTTTAGACCAAGTAGTTCACTCTTTCGAAGTTGTGCAGGATATGCTTAAGACATGGCCAAGGGCCGTTATTTATATCAAGCTGCCAGCTCCTGTGGCCAATGAGGGAACAGTAAAGCTCAAAATGGTGCCTGACTGAAAGTGACTTCAAAGGAAGTCACTTGTAAGGGTCGCGCAACTTGTAAGGGTCGAGCAAAAAAAGCGCCCTGTGAAGCCCTGCCGCTCAGGCGGTGCTGGCTTCCAGAATTAAAGGAGGTGTTGGGGAGGTGAGGGGAGGTTTTGGGGGTTCTGGGCTATGGAAAAAAAGCTGGCTTCCCGAAGACAGCCTCTGATCTCATGTGCTGGCCTAGGCCAGGGAAAAAGCTGGCTTCCTGACAGGTGCACCTCATAATCAAACCCTGATGACATTCAATATTTAATATCAATCTGATATTGTTTTCTGATATTGTTTACAGGTATTGATTTCAATCTGATATTAAATCACTCTGATATTGTTTTCTGATATTGTTTACAGGTATTGATTTCAATCTGATATTAATACAGATTATCGAATACCATTATTCATTTTCGAATACCGAATACCGAATACCGTTATTCATTTTCGAATACCGAATACCGAATACCGAATACCGTTATTCATTTTCGAATACCATTATTCAAAAGATGGAATGATGAAAACCATGATTCAAAATATAAAAGTCCTGCTACAAACTGGATTCCTAATCTAAACTGATTCGATTCAATATGACTCTAAACTGATTTGATTCCAAACTAAAAGTCCTGTCCTTCATTTGATTCCAAACTAAAAGTCCTGTCCTTCTGATTAAAACATCAACAACCCCTGACATCAACAACCCCTGATATTATGACCTGATTTTTCTTTGCTACCTGTACCTTCTATTTACCTGCAAATAAGTCGTCATGGGGTGTCTTTTTATGTCCTCAGTCGTCATTGGTTTGGGATAAATCATGGTTTTGATCCATTCGTCCAAGTATGTTTTACCAATTCGTCCGTCCAAGTATGGGTTATCCATGCATCCAATTATTCAGTTTGAAATATGAATGAAATATACACAGAAAGAATGAGTCAGTTTGAAATATGAATGAAAATATGAATGAAATACAGAATGAGTCAGAATGAAAATATGAATGAAATACAGAATGAGTCGGTGACTGAAATACAGTCTGAGTCAGTGTATATTTCAGTCAGTTTGAAATATGAATGAAATTATACACAGACAGAATGAAATTACAGACAGAATGAAATTATACACAGACGGATTGAATTCAACACATTATAACAAAATTATAAGACATCTTGTTTATAAATCATATCTTGTTTATATATTTTTTTTTTAAACATATCTTTATTCAGGTAGATAAGTGGAGGCATATGCCAAAACAAACAGAAGAGGCTCGGG
The DNA here is from genome assembly GCA_942159475.1 of Sthenelais limicola. NCBI lineage: Eukaryota > Metazoa > Annelida > Polychaeta > Phyllodocida > Sigalionidae > Sthenelais > Sthenelais limicola. The sequence goes on from OW804097.1 coordinate 4,375,294, forward strand.
TAAACCCGATATTCCGCCTAACCCTGAATTTTCGCTATTAACTATTGATCACAAATATGGCAGGTATTGGTAACTAATACATATATCGATTCAATAAGTGGTGGTGGTGATGGTAATAATGAGATGAGATGGTTGGGGTGAATTGGTGGTGAGTTGAGTTGGGTGGTCAATATGAAAATATACTATAACAATAGTTGGATAACAATGGTCAAAGGAATAAGTCGTTTTTCTTTAAGAAATATGGAGAGGATTAAAGATCCGGTAAATTAATAGCATTTGCTAGAATATCTTTTTTTAGTCTTCTTTTAAAAGCAAGTTTGTCATCAATACTTTTCAAGTTATCATTCAAGTTATTCCACATAAGCACTCCTTTATAGGCAAGGGAATTTTGGTAAATGTTACACGTCGGGTGATTTACCTCAAAGTTGAGGCGACAGTTGAGGAGATAATTGGCTTCTTGCCTCTTAATAATCCAATCAACCCGGGGGACATGGAGCTGCTTCTGATAGAATTTAACATTATTAAAATAAATACGTTGTTTAACAGTCATGACTCCAGCTTCCGAGTGTAAGTCATCGATATTATATCTACGAGGTTTCTTTAAAGCAAATCTTAAAGCCTTATTCTGGAACACTTGCAGCTGGTTAATGTGAGATTTGTTACAATTGAGGTAACATACATTGCTATAATCCAGATAGGTTAGAATCATTGATTTGGTTAGCATTAGTCTAGTTCTACAGTTCAAAGCGTGTCTATTGATATACAAATTACATAACCTCACATTGGCCTTGCTAATAATGTGCTTTGCCATAACCTCAAATTTCAGACTCGTATCAATAGTTAAACCAAGGTAAACGAATGAAGTAACCCAGTCAATATTATTTTGATGAATTTGTAAATTCAAGGGTGGGTCTGCATTAACTTTAGTCTGTGCTGGATTAAGCATTGCCTTCGTTTTAGGCAAGCTGATGGATAACTTGTTGGCAAGGCTCCAGTCAGCAATTTTGTTTACATCTGCTTGGCAATATGCCAGTAGGGTATCTCTCTTAGGTGCATCATTAAGTAGTACAATATCATCAGCAAATAGGAGTATTTGGCCATTAAAGTTAATATTACAAATGTCATTAATGAATAAACTGAATAATAGTGGGCCCAAAATAGAACCTTGTGGGACGCCACACGATACCGTCCGATACGTGGAAAATAAATTGTTTGCTCTAACTTTCTGTTGCCTACCTTTTTAATAATTCCTAATCCAGCAACGAAACCATATCGGTAAACATAGGTGGTCTAGTTTTTTAATTAACAGGTTATGATTAATAGAATCGAATGCCTTTTGGTAATCGAAGAATACAAGGGTACTTGTATGACGTCGGTTTCTGTTATTGGCAAGTTTGTATAGTAACAGATATGTTGTTTCAATAGTTGAGGCATTTTGCCTAAAACCGCCCTGGAATGGTGAGAGCAAATTATTAGTTTCAACAAAGGACTGTAATTGGTTATTAACATGTTTCTCTAGAATCTTCCCAAATATATGTGTAAGAGAGATCGGTCTAAGGTTAGTGACGTGGGTAGCATTACCTTTTTGGGGGATAGGTATTACCGTGGCCTGTTTCCATCTGTGGGGCACACTACCATGAACAATAGACAGGTTGAGTAAATAAATTAGCTGAGGTTTGATACATTTAAATAGGAGACTGTATACCTGCATGGGTATATCGTCACAACCGGAGGATTTAAAGGGTGATAATTTATCAATAATTTCAGAGAGCGAGTCCACTCTTATAGCTTCATAGGGTATCTGTTCCATAATGTGACCATTAGGGGCTACAGGACCAAGGTCAAATTCATTATCACTATCAGGTAATAGAGCCGCAGTTTTGGGGCCAATGTTGGCAAAGAATTTATTAATTATGTCTGCGACATCTTTGGCATATGCCATGGTGTTTGTTTCTGGATCTATGATTTTGGAAATAGATTTGGATTTATCTTTAAATGGTAAATAATCATTTAAAATCTGCCAAAATTTGTTAAAATCTGCCAAAATTTGTTATAGTCATACTTGTGTCTTTCAAGTTGGTTTTTAAAGAACTCACTTCTGGCTTGCCTAGTCTCAGAGTTAGCTAGGTTACGAAAGAGTATTGCTCTAAGTCTATAGGCTTCGTTCTTAGTCTGTCTGTATTTACGGAAATTAAAGTCTCGGTTATGCGCCAAATTTAGTAACTCATTGGTATACCATGGCGGTTTTTCCTTCTTAGCTTTAAATTTCCTTCTAGGACAGAGCTTGTTGGTTATAGTTTTCATATGTTTAAATAATAGTTGCCAGGCTGCATCAGGATTAGTATTAGTATAAAAGCGGTTCCAGTCGTTAATCTTATTCAATTCCATTTCAACATTATTTATGTTGAGGTTGGTGTACGACCTAGCATAGAAATTACATTTGGCATGTTTCTCTCTAGCTTTCTTCTTAATCGCAAAAATAATATTATGGTCGCTTATGTTGTAGTCAATAACTCCTGTCTCCGTAATATAAATGATGTCAGTAAGAATATGATCTAAGATTGTTCCTTTCCCATTGAGTCCCAGTCTGGTCGGAACAGTAATAAGGGATTTAAGGAATTTACTATTAACTAGTTTAAATAAATCATTTCTATGGTTATTCAGTCTAGCTGAATCGGGAGAAGTGTCAATATTTAAATCACCCATGATTAGAAGCTCAGCGGCAGGATGTAATTCACGGGCTAAGTCAATGATCGATGATGCTTCCTCATGGAAATCTGTTATTGATCCCGCGGGCGATGACATGGTCGTTATTCTGAGCGTGGGTTTGGTCATTAATAATGGCATTTTCTGTCTCTGGTAGATTCAAGGCATCTCCAACTGCCCCTTCATCGCCAGTCTCATTCTCGTCAATAGCATTTTCATTCATAACATTGGTTAAGGAGGGAGTAGCAGAGGTGGAGGAAGCATTAGATCTCTCATCTGCATTGTTCCTTCTGGGACCAGGGGGCAGGCGATACATATCGGGGATCCTCTCTAGAGCAGGTATACCGAATGCATCATCGTCGTCCTCACCAGGGAATTGATCCTCTCCCAAGCCATAATCAAAGAACTCAGGCATGTAGAAATCGTCGTCATCGATATGAGGGGCAGGGGTGACATTTCTAGTCATTTCATTGCGCCGGATCTCCTCTCTGACTTCAGCCAAAATTAGCCCGTGGTGATTTTTACCGGGAATTTGTGTTGCCTCTTCGGTAATTGATTCATTGCTGAGTGGTATTCCAGTCCCCCAGAATAGATCGTGTGTGCACTCCGCTAGTGGTGTTATACCAGTTTCAAGGAGGTAACTTTTGGCCTCTTTGCACTTGGTGAACTTTGTAGAAAGAATGTTTTTCATGACCTCCTTCTTAATTCGATCCCAAGATGGGTGTACTCCGAAGCGATCTCCCCATTTTTTTGCTACTCTAGGGCAAGTTGTTTTATAGATGGTATCTGCAATAATGGGGTTTTTGGTGAACTTAGCCTTGGTATATTGGTAGGCCTGTTCGGCACTGCAGAAATCTTCCCCATTGAAGTTGAATAAACTTTCACTAAAATTAGACAACAGGGAGTATTCTCCCTGGTATCCCAATGCACCTCCTGCAATATCCTTCGTTTTTAGTTCACTCATCTTCAGGCCGGGGGGTAACTGATCCAGTTGGTCATGGGTGTATTCCACTTTATCAACTTTAAGTTTACCCTGGCTAGGGTAACTTTATGTTCTGATTCGGTTGACTTGGCATGTGCCAATATATGTCTCATATCAGCGTGGCGTTTCGCTATAAGATCTGGTAAATCAGGGTTGAAGTAACATTTGGCGAAACGACGGTTGGCTTTAAGTCTTGCTTTCCCCCTAAAGACCCTGTTTTGTGTCTCCTCGTCCCTAAACTTAAGGATCACATTTCTGTGTGCATTCTTTCGTTTAGGTTTGTTGCCAATCCTAGAGGCAAATTCAAGATCCGCTGAGGTAAAGGTTGCATCAATGTCCTTACAGAGAGCCGCCATTTTGGTCCAAGTATTATTTCTCTCACCTTGGGTCTCATCCGCCGTTTCTGGATATCCTGATAAGATAATATGTTTTTTACGCTGACCACGATCGAGCTCAAGACAATAGTTCTCCAGGTTTCTGGTAACTAGGTTTACATGCGAAAGTTCAAGTTCAAGTTGTTGTATACGAGAATTTAAGCGGTTGGCATATGCCTGAATTCTATTTACCTTAGCTGTAGTTGGGATAAACTGTCCAGTCCAGTTCTGCTCCAATGCAGTTAATCTCTGATTCACATCCATGTTTGGTAGGCAGTAGCACAGATAATACACTAATAAATAACACAGGTCAGCGTCGTATGCAGGTAGAATAGGCAGGGATATATGCACCACAGTAACCGGTACATTGTAAACAGTGGTAAACAATGGATAGCCAGAAGGCTGGTATACACACACACAGACAAGTCCCGAATGAATAATCCTCAAATTCCGGTAGAAATAACTAGTCAAATATCCAATTAGGCATCTTAGTCGACACTACCCAACTCAGATGATAAGGTGAAGGTGATGAGAGGTGAAATAATGATGAAATAATCCACATTATTGGGAGGAAAGTTCACTGTAGGCAGAGCGGACTGAAACAACGTCCGTGCGCCATCGCTGCTACCTGCTATCTATGTGACTATCTGACTACTTATATCGGGGAAATACGACTCCTTATATCATTGATGAGGAAGTACAGACATACCTGGTGATCGGGAAAAAAGTGCAAAAGATGCACTTAAATCCTGGAGAGGGATGATGGTGTGGACCTCCTTCCTTCAAGTAATCCCCCTCCAAAACACTTACCTTGATATATGAACAACTTGGATATATTCAATGAACGACTTGGATACTCAATGTGAACGACTGCAATATGAACTTTCAATTCAATTATTCGTTATTAGGCTGATCGTGTTGCACATGGGTAATTCGATTAGAGGAGGAATATCAATACAGTACAGTATTGAATACCAGGAATCGAGGAGGAATATCAATACAGTACAGTATTGAATACGAGGAATAACAATACAGTACAGTATTGAATACAATACGAAAATAAATAATGGGAAACGCGATTACAAGAGGGGGGGGGGGGGGGTCTTCCCTGCCCTGTAGATATATCTTAGCTACGAGTGGGTAAATTCCTATTGTCAACGTTAGAGGGGTTTTGTGAGTGATAAGTAGGACAAGATGTGTTTATTTCTTCGGTAGGCCTACGACTTGGATATTGAATAAAAAGATAAACTGAACGACTTGGATAACTGAATATGAAAAAGATCAGTTAGTTACGATAACTGTTTGCAGATAGTTAAGGTACTCAGATCAAATGACGCAGAACGTTTCGGCACCATACACATCAGAGGTAGCTGCCTGGGGTAGCCCTACCGGCCCTGCAGGCATGGTCCCCGTCAGCCTTCCCCGGGTGCGGGACCGTGCCATAGAGGCACAGTATAAACAAAACTGAAATCGGTGCCTATAAGATAGAGTATTGCTCGATCACCTAATACTTACCTGTAACTATTTCCCACGACTAATAGCCATCCTACAATCTGATGTTTTAGGTCTAGATGGGTTGTTGTAATGGAGATCGATGAGAAATTCTGTAGAGGGGAAAACCGTTATCCAAAATCGTCGCCATTTTCAAACTGTATTAATAGCTTGACGCTTGGGGGCCAAGTAGGTTAATTGGAAATGGGCGTCATTTGGCCAACTGTTAAGTTAGATTTGTTTCCAAACTGATATTTTGTATATTTCCCAACTAATCATCTTATTCATCTTATTCATCGGGCTTTAAAACACTTTGAATTCATGATTTATTGAGATCGGCAAAGCGTACCCTTTACCATGCTTAGCCCATCGCTGTGTTCTGCCATTTTCTAATTGTCAACTTCCTTTCTACCGCGCGCCCAACCCATTATATTCTGGCGTAATCTATGGGCAAATAATTAATGAGATTGAATACATTGATGATAATATGATTTATTGATGATAATATATGATTTATTCTAAACACAGGAGTCATACAGGCTAAAAAATACCTTCGTTATCTGGAATTACAGGGTAAATTATACCTTTACGGGAACCTGTATTTGGGGCCTATATGTTATTATTGTTAAGGTAGGGACTACGTGATTCGGGAAAAGGATCGATTCAGAGCCAGAACATGAACCTCAGAGCCAGAACATGAACCTCTACCCTCGTATTACTAAACCTTTAGGGCTGAAGTTGAGCCTATTGTTTGAATAACAGATGTCATTGGAATAACAGATAAATGACTTGATTGTTGATCCCCTTTCTACCGCGCGCCCAACCACAACCAATTCTACCGCGCGCCCAACCAATTCTATTAATATTATGGAGTAATTCAGAGCATTTAAATTGCTAGTCATTACTGTTTATCATCAATGTATTCAATTTAGTTCGATTGATTCCTGACAGAGACGTTGATTCATGACAGACGGACGTTAATTTGTGTTGTATGCTAATATTAAAGAGGGAGGGTTGTAATGAATATAACACAGGTTTAGTCCTGTTTATTGTAGTTTATTGTAGGAATAACATATTAATGAGTTTGTTGTTGTAATACCAGTTAACCCTTGGGGATATAACAGTTAACCTCTATTGTTGGGGATAAGATGTTGGTTATTAAACATAATTGAAAGCGATCACCCCCCTCCCCAGCACCCAGCCACCCTCCAACGACACCTTGCACACCCCCTCCCCCCTCCCACGACACCTTTCCCCCAACCCCCATCTGCCAGAAGCTGTTTTCCTATTCGCTAATCACCTTGGGGCCCTGGAGCTGCCTCTCTTCCCCCCTTCCCCCTTATTAGCTAATCCTGTCCCCCCTTGCCCATTCGCTAATCTTGCAAGGCCAATCAGAGTGTTATGGGTGGTCTCTTTGGCCCTGAAATATGGAGCATTGGGATGGACAAATCTATTACACTCACCATGACGACCATCGAAGAACTGAACAGCAACAGCACCTGGACAGGCAGCGAGTGGGATCGCCTCTCCAGAACACCCTCACCGATCTTTGGTCCAGGCCAATCGGACCCAAGGATTGCAAAGAGCATAGCAGTAAGTATGAGTTTTTTGGGGGGATATTTAACCTCCATGTTATTTTTGACATGTTACTTTTGGGGGATATACATAAGCGATTTTGGACATATAAACGTACTTAACGTTTTGCACCCTTCATAATTAGGATATATAAACGTACTGAACGTTTGCACCCTTCATAATTAGGATATATAAACATACTGAACGTTTGCACCCTTCATAATTAGTCTTAATTCATTCTTAATTTGCGAGGGGAAAACCTTTTGCGAGGGGAAACATTGCATTCTAGTTATATATGACCAAACGTTTTAGATCCCACATGAACTCAGATAAACGTTTTAGATCCCACATGAACTCAGATATTTTTGTTTTAATAGTTGCTGAGGATGCAGACCCCACCGCCAGAGAGGGTTGAGCAGCAGGTTACAGACTGTCTTCGTCCCTGGGACCACGCAGAAGTGTTCCTTTTCCCGGACCCTGCCCCACCAAGCCCCATCCCTGCCCCACCAAACCCCATGTGTCTGCGCCCTACAGACACTTTTGACGTTGAGAAATGGGTATGTTGTTTCTCTGTTTATTTACCCCTGTAAAATGGGTATCTCTGTTTATTTTTGTATCTTTGTTTATTTTTGTATCTCTGTTTATTTTTGTAATGATTCGGGTTTGGGATACTGTAATGCTTAGGGCTTGAGGGTTGTTTAGGGCTTGAGGGTTCGAGATACTGTAATGTGTAGGGTTTGAGGTACTGTTAACTTCTATTGATAATAGCTTTTTAAGCAATTCATACTCCTAATATAAACCCATATACTCCTACTATAACCCATGTGGTTGTTTATTTCATAAGCATGTTTCTCTAGTTACAGGGATGCGTTACTCCTCCCCCAAAGAGATCAAGACTCTTCGCAGAATGGGACGATTACCCTGAAAATGTAAGTAGCATTTTGGTTTAGAACTTCAGCCCAGGAATAAGAAACCATAATAAAAATAGAGTAAATAGTAGAGTATTTCCAGAGTAAATAGTAGAGTATTTCCATCGACACCCTATGTGACTGTTAACATTACCATCGACAGCCTATGTGACTGTTAATGTTAACATCGACACCCTATGTGACTGTTAACAAACTTTTACACCTAGTCGGATGTCACCCCCTCGACGGGAGGCGGCGAGCTAAGGTGTCAAAACTTATGAACTCATACAGGTTTTTGGCCATAGCGACCCGGCCGTTTTTGGCCATAGCGACCCGGCCGTTTTTGTCCATTCAGGTTTTTGTCCATTCAGTCCAGGAATCTTCATTCCACCTCAAGGACGATATAGCATTGTCATTAATCCATGTCCTTCATTCCACCTCCAGGACGATCTACAAAAGCGTTTGAATGATGAATACCAGGCGCAACCAATAGCACTTCATATGTGCAACTCTCTGGACATGGTAAGTCCTTTACTACTTATGCTTGACGTCCTACTACTCAATTACGCTTGACATCCTACTACTCAATTTTATTTTTACTTACAAATGAACTACACTACTCAATTTTATTTTTACTTACTAATGAACTACGCTTGACGTTACTACTATTAAATTTTGATTAGATGGATATATGACTACCTCAGATTGATATATGACTACCTCATTAAAGATGCCTGATACAATTGCCTAATTATATATTGTGTTTACTCTCTCATTAAATATTGTCTTTACTCTTTCACAGGCTTTTTACTACCCAAATGCATACATCCAAGGCATCGCCGATGTATCAGACACAGACAGCGATGAGACTGTATGGCAGCCTTACGACAGTGAATGTTCCGTTATCGAGGACTTGTTCCTAAGCCAGAATTTAGATTAGGTTATTTTAAATTGAATGTAGACTAGGTTATTGTAAATTGAATGTAATGTGTAGGATTGTAAATTGAATGTAATGCATTGTAGTTTATTGACATGTAGGATTGAGTAAATAAACAAAAAATGTAATAATGTATGCACTGTAATCGTTATCTTTTAAGGACTTAAATTTCCCTTAGATTCCACAAAAGAGCATAATAAAGGTGTGCCATTTATTTTTTTTAATAGGGGCGGCCATCATTGTAATGGGTGGGGGAATGGATGAAGTGGGGAAAGGGAGACTTTTTCAGGAGGTATCGTATCTTCCTGACCATTACTTCGGGGCCGGCGTCTATTTATTTATTGAAGTTTATTGACGATACGGGGCAGGCGACTATTTGGCACTGAGATCATAAGCGTGGGGACTTCATATGGTGGAGTTCATGGAGGGTTAATATGGGGACGTAATATATGAACTGGAGGGTTAATATGGGGACGTAATATATGAACTGTGGGGACTGGACGTAATATATTGTTGATACTGTGGTAGCGTAGTGCAAAAGTAACCACCAGATGTTATACTATTGTATTTAATTAATAGAAGAAAAGTAAATGACGACTGTCCAAAACAGAGTCCCAGTTCTTAATGATCATTTATTCATACTGAAGGGCGCGTGTCCCGTAGAGGCACACCAAGCCAGTGCTCCCTGGTTACAGGCTTGGGGCAGCACTGGTAATAAATGAAGGGGTATACCACCAGCTGTAGATACAGTAGGGGGTATACTCCTACTCATATGTTATTTACAAATAACATATGTAATTTGTAAATAACATGATAACAAATAACATGTTATCATGTTATTTACAAATAACATGTTATCACATAGCTGGGACTATTTCTTTTGTAAATAACATGTTATCACATGAAAAAGGTGATTACATATTACATGAAAAAGGTGATTACATTATTAATACAGGGTGCGGGAATGAACGAGGTTCGGGGAAGGGAGACTTGTTTGATTATTACAGGGTGCGGGAATGGATGGGGGTTGGGGGAAGGGAGACTTGATTGAATATTGCCAACTCTCAAGAAGATTTGATGAGCCCTGAAAAGGGCTATTTGCAGGGAAGGGAGAGGCTGGTCTAGCGGAATCTTCAGGTAATAACTTGAATATCATCATCAAGGCTGGCGATCTCATGCTCTTGCTTCTCCATTAGACGCTTGCTTCTCCATTAGACGCACAGTATATATCCTATACATCTCTGCCACCCCTTTTACTACTTGCGCTCTGAGGGCAAGATTTTTTGTTACCAAATGACTGGTACTTGTCTTCAACTTCATGGCCCTTCTATATCTCACAGCAATAGCATTCATGGCCCTTATGAGATGTTGTAGTTGGTAACCACCCTTGACGATCTTCTCTTCGGCCAACTGAATGTCCAACTGAATCTCCAACATAAGCTCTTCGATACGGCCGTTCATCTTGAGGGTATTCAAAAGAATGATTTGACATGACTAGTAGCCTGGTTTATATATTGATAGAATGCCAGCTGACAGGTCGCACCCATGTCTTGAGTGTGAAGTGGCACTTGTGAGTGTGAAGTGACATACTCCACTGAGCGACGAACGCTATTCGCGCGACAATCGTGTCACTTTGATCTGAGTGCCAGTCAACTAGATCAAAGATATATGTCAGTGACATTGTCGCACAGGAATGGTTTTGATGTCGCACAGGTGTGGCATTGATGTCTGAGATCTAAGAATCGAGGGGGATATGTGTGCTATTGATGTTTGAAATCAAAGGGGAAATGACGTCATTGGTAGCTCCAGTAGACATATATATATAACTGTGGTTGGTAGTGTAGGCTCATTCACTCTCTCAGAGACATTGAACAACCATGGACAACCTCATTCAACAGTACAACCAACGTAAAGAAGTGCTTGGTAGAGCCATGAGCCAAGTTCACATCATGACCCATCACATTCACGCAGCACAGATGCGCTATCAGCGGGCAACAGAAAAGGGAAACGTCTGCATGGAACCAACTCTAAATATTCGTTTGGGCACGATGGTTAGGGTGCAGCACATGTTTGAAGTATATGGGCCAGATTTTCAGAAAATGTACAATTCAACTTCCCCAGTCTCTTCAAATAACCCAAATTTCAGACAAAAATAAAGTTCAAAATACAGTTCAACCTAACCCAACGGATTGCTAGAATCACTGGAATGTCGAATATACTCGAATTTACCTAGTATTGACCAAATTGCAGCCTAATTTAGCAGAATTTACTAAATGTGTACAGCTGCCAATTGTACATTTTCTGAAAATCTAACCCATATACATCAGCCAAGTGAAAAACGAAATAGAAAATATTGCCGATCGATTATTTGAAGAGCATGGATTGGACATAGACGTCTATGAACAAGGCTGGGTATCCATGGCTGTGATTGGCCGAGGTCTAGGCCATGAATTGTTTTGGCACCGAGAAATTTAACGTCAACATTTTTTTACAGCTCTTCCACTGGCCAGGCGCAGCGCCGACAAATGGACTGTGGGAACAAAATAGTCCTGAATTTAACTCTAAATTCTACTAAGTGTTGAGGACACCATTTAGGCAGCATGTCGGCAACAACCTTTGCCTGTTAGCTCCTGTTTTCTCTCTAGTGGAATCGCCCTATACATGGGTGAAATGACGAGTCAAGTACATTAGCTTCATTACATTACCCGAATTAATTGTATTCATTAATTCATCCTCAAACCCAGTTATGATTGTAAAGACCAGTTCTGACCCGAGTAGCATTTAGTACGGCCGTCGCCATCATATTAACCTACAATAAAATTCGTCCATGTTATGGCCACTCTCCTACCCCTAGTTATGAGGTATGTATCCAAGTAACTATATACATGACAAGCCCTGAAATTACTGGTAATTTGATTACATATAATTAAAAGGGACAGTCCCCCTCTACAGACGAGGTCCAACAGTCACAAATTGACCGCTTCCTAGACGCCCTCTGATGGGAAACCAGGGCACCCAATATCATGTGCCCCTACGTCACCCTATGTGAACTGAACACGGGGAATGAACAGCGGCCATTCTCGCTCCCAACTCTGTGCTGAAAGGTTGGTTTAGGCTTGGTTTTTACCCACCCACCACCCTACAAACATTTTAAACTTTTAAAAAGACGGCAATCTATTTCCCATCACTGAAGAATCTCCAGCAACTGTTTGAAAGTTTTAGCCCTTAAAGGGCCACTGAAATAAAACTCTTATTGGCAACCTCGTGTTTTATTTACCTTGTCACGATTAATTATATCTAGATCATGTTCTAAACATGTTGGGGACAAGCGTGTATAGCCACACAAGCCCCACAAGGTGCGAAACCACACAAGCCACACAAGGTGACAAACCACACATGCCACACAAGGTGACAAACCACACAAGCCACACAAGCAACACAAGCTTATATTCCCCTAATGTGCCCCTGGTTACATAGAGTCGCCATATTGGTTTTCCCTTTAGCCAGTCCCTAAGAATTCTATTAAATGAAGAGATGACAATTCATCATTTTAACATTAATATTAACATTAGATCATCCAGTTGTGGGCTATTGTCCCGGAACAAGGGTCACGGGAGTCATATGGGTCAGATTATCAGAAAATGTACAATTCGCCTTCACCAATCCTCTCAAATAACCCACATTAAGAACAGAAATTAGCTTCAAAATGCAGTTTAACATAACAGAACTGATACTTTAAATCAATGCGATGCCAAATATACTCGGATATACCCTGTATTCATCATTTCTCAGCTTAATTAAGGAGAATTTCCTAAATGTGTACAACTGCCAATTGTAAATTTTCTAAAAAATCTAACCCATATATGGGTCAGATTTTTAGAAAATGTACAATTGGCAGTTGTACACATTTAGTAAATTCTGCTAAGTTAGACTGTAATTTGGTCAATACTAGGTAAATGCTGGTATATTTGGCATTGCATTAATTCTAGCAATCTGTTTGGTTAGGTAGAACTGAGTTTTGAGCTTTATTTTCGTCTGAAATTTCGGTTATTTGAGAGGATTGTTGAACGTAAATTGTACATTTTCTGAAAATCTGACCCATATACATGCCTAACAGCCATAACCTCATAATGTAACGGCACAATAGGGGAGTTGCATAGCCGCCATTTTGAATCTTGATTCGCATGAAATTATGGGAGTAATGGTACAGTGTAAAATCTATAGGAAACATGGCATGTTCAGCATGGAATATTTATCATTGTTCTAATGTCAATATCCAGGTGTCATACATGTTTCACACAAGTCCCTAACGTTCCCATCATGCATTTGGTTTTCATACATGATTTATACAAGCTATGTTATTTGTGAAAACATTTTTGATAAAAACGTTGCCAAATCGTTGGATGTCAGACTTGAACTGAATCCGTCCCAGCATGCACTGTGACAGACATGCGCAGTGAGACCTGCAACACCCCTATAGTATCCTGCTGCATGTCTGAACATGCAAAGCTGTTGTTTACATTCAATCAGTGGGACTGGCTTTTTCTGCTCATAAGCTGACTGCGTTTTCATATGAATGGGGAAATATTCTCACTATATATGTATACAGTATAAATGCACTCGGAGATGTGTAACTAGTTTCCTCAAGGATCGGGATACCAACAAATACAGTTTATAATTACCGAGAGGCAAAGTTGACAGTTGAGTGTATACAAGGAGAACGGCCCATTTGGAAACATAATAATTTATCACGGCTTGGTGATATATATATAAACGGTAAGTGGGCAGGATTTTCGGGAAATGTACAATTGGTAGCTGCACACATTAAGTAAATTCTGCTAAATTACGCTGCAATTTGATCAATACATAAGAGGAACTTCGAGTATATTTGGTATTGTATTGATTCTAGCAATATGTGAGGTAGGTTTAACTGTATTTCATCTTTATTTTCGTCTAAAATGTGGGTTATTTGAGAAGATTGGCGAAGTTGAATTGTACATTTTCTTAAAATCTGACCCAAGTATAGCAGCATTAAGCTACAATACACATATTTTGCAAATGTTTAGGCCTACTCGGTAGATCTCCAGTGGAGAGGGAGCTAAGGCCCTATTCTTTATTTACAGTATGTTTATCGAATAAAAATTGTATGATAAATAATAATAATAATTATTTCAATTACTAACTATTTTAATTTGAATTTAGGTTGAAATATGAACAAATGAACTATGGATCATACATGGGTCAGATTTTCAGAAAATGTACAATTGGCAGCTGTACACATTTAGTAAATTCTGCTAAATTAAGCTGCAATTAGGTCAATACTTGCTAAATTCGAGTATATTCAGCATTGCATTGATTCTAGCAATCTGTTTGGTTAGGTTGAACTGTATTTTGATCTTTATTTTCGTCTAAAATTTGGGTTATTTGAGAAGATTGGCGAAGTTGAATTGTACTTTTTTTGAAAATCTGACCCATATTATTTGTCATATGGGTGAAATCGCCAGAAAACGTACAATTGGCCTTCACAAATCTTCTCAAATAACTGAAATTTAAGACAGAAATATATTTCAACACAACCAAGATTGCTTGTATCAAGGCAATATCAAATACACTGAGATTGAGGTAATCTTGACGATTTTTCAGTCTAATTTAGCAGAATTTACTAAATGAGTTGATCTACCAATTGTACATTTTCTGAAGATCTGACCCATATATATACAAAGCGTCATAGCCTGCGGATTAATCCTAAGTCTACATAGTGCAGTGCAGCCAACATATTACTTGGTTTGTTGCCAAAATCTAATATAATATATTATATGGTCAGTTCTCATGATATGGGTATACTAGCTATGAACCCTATAATTATGTGATGTGTTTTAGGAAAATATGCCATAAGTGGCAAAATTGATATTTTCCAAAGCGTTTCTTTCACAAGATCACATTATTGGAATGTTCTGATTCTTGAAGAGTGTGTCACTTTTAGTTATCTCAATAGATGTCTCAAATTTCAGGACAATCTATGTAATATATCCTTTCACTTTAAAGGTGCTCATATAGACCGCATTTAGTTACTTTACTGTGTATTGACCCCTAGAAATATTGGAATGTAATGTCTGCTATTCACTTGTACGGCCATTCGGGTAAATAACAACAAAATTGAACAACACAGATCTCCGAGTCCTTGCTAGCGTTTAGTCTTTATTGCCGACTTAGCTAAAAACCTCTCATCCGCAGTGAAAAAGGCTCTCCCCTCAACTTCATAGAAGAGAGGGTTAAGAATAGAAAATTACAGTAGAGAAAAGGTATTTGTACAAAGAAATCAACTCGTAAACATAGGCTAGCAGTATAATATAAAAATAAGAGAAACAAAACCCCCACATGACATCTGGTGCCAACCATCCCTGCAACCAGCCCGAATCCAGTCCGGCCGGCCGCACCCGGATAACCGGGCGACTAGACCGGTGGTTCGGGACACTGGCTAGTGGTGCCGGGACAGAGCAGGGATAACCGCTCCGACCCGGCACCACCACACTCAGCACGACAGGAATATTTTTTCAAAAACTAAAATATCAAATTTAAAATCTAGAAATACTTATTGGACTATTAGACTGTTTACTATCATTGGAATCTGCTTGATCTCATCTTTTCAAATATAATGGTATCTCAAAATCTATTTTTTGCGACTTATGACTCATTTTCCTGAAACACATCACAACCAATTCATTGTTTATAACTAAATGTTATATTAAAAGATGCAGCTTAGATAAACCTTTCATGCAACATATATTTTATACAGCTAACATAAAAAATGAGTATTCTTTAGGCTGAGAACCATCTAATAAACATACTTAAGAAACGTTTTAAATGTTGAAACATAAGAAAAAGGAATGTTATTAAATGCAGTTTATTCGGCATTGTACATCAATTGATTATAACATGTGTCTGTAATAATGCTCCCGCCTGTTGGCTATACATACATATAAAATATAGTCTCAAATACTTTTTCAATTTCTTCTAATTTCTTACAATTTACTCGTTCGGGGTTATTTTAACGTTGCCATCCCGATGCTGTTTGAACTTGGTTGCCAAGGGATAAAAAATATATATTTAGTGATAATGTGTTTGTGACGACCCCATTTTGAATTCAAACATTACAAAAAAATCAATTTTTCTAATTTAAAAAATAAAAAATATATATTTAGTGATAATGTGTTTGTGGACGACCCCATTTTGAATTCAAACATTACAAAAAAATCGATTTTTCTAATTTAAAAAATGATCCTTGAAAACTCTACGATGCTTTTATCGAAAAGCATTGTGGTGGCAATGTCTGAACAGGGATACCCCACAAATGCACAGTTTTTAAAATTAGCGTTCCCAATTTTCGTTTTGAATCCTTCAATATATGTGATGGGTTTCAGGAAAATGAGTCATAAGTCGCAAAAAAAAGATTCTGAGATTCCATTATATTTGAAAAGATGAGATCAAGCCGATTCCAATGATAGTAAACAGTCTATGATCTATTAAGTATTTCTATATTTTAAGTTTGATATTTTCGTTTTTGAAAAGAAAAGTTTCCAATATTTATCAGGGTCATTAAACAGTAAAGTAACTAAATGAAGTCAATATGAGTACCTTTAAAACGAAAGGATATATTACATAGATTGTCTTGAAATGTGATACATCGATTGACATAACTATAAGTGACACACCCTCCAAAAATCAGAAGATACCAATAATGTGATCTTGTGAAAAAAACGCAAGTCGCAAAATTGATACTTTTCATTTTCCTGAAACACATCACATATGTCCCATGAAATGTGTAAATGGCATGAAGTGTCAATTCATTTGAATTTGTTAGCAAAAATACCTGTGTACATAGTTCATGAGAACTGACCATATGGGTGAAATCACTACCAATATATTTGAAAAGATGAGATCAAGCCGATTCCATTTATAGTAAACACTAGGCCACCTAATATGTATTTCTATATTTTAAGTTTGATATTTTTATTTTTGAAAAAAACGTTCGCAATGTTTCTGGATGGATAATTACCTGTAAAGTAACTAATATACCCCATATGAAGGCCTTCAAAATGGAAGGATATATTTAATACAATGTCCTAAAATTTGTTACATGGATTTATATACCTATGAGTGCTAAACCCTCCAAAAATCAGAACATTACAATAAAGAGATCTTGTGATATAAATACTTTGAAAATTTTGCGACTTATGACTCATTTTCCTGAACACATGACAAATGATCTATCCTGGGATGACTCTCTTGTTAAGGAATTTCTCTTTTATTCCAGGCATCTTGCAAACGGACAAATTCAACCACTTACTCAAAGATGGATGGGATGCAGTATCTGGTGATTGGAGGATCAATTGCAGGATCTGTCCTAGGATTATGTATTATAATGGCGTTGTGTAAGGCTAAGGGTAATTGTAAGGGTGGGGGCGGGGGTGGACGCTCAGGGGGTATATTTGGTATAGGAGGAGGGGGTGGTGATGGAGGAGGGGGGTGGTGGTGGTGATGGAGGAGGGGGTGGTGGTGGTGATGGAGGAGGGGGGTGGTGGTGGGGGTGGATGTGGAGGGGGCGGGGGTGGGGGGTGGATGTGGAGGGGGCGGTTGTGGATGAAAGAGATGCGTCTTTAGCCGGAAGGTTATGGCCATTCCTGAATTTCCATTTAAGATAAAGATAACACACTCTTGTCAAGTTTGGACATATCATGACTCAGACGACTAAATGCATCAATATATCACAATAACGTCGACATATTTGTATTTTTAAACGTGTTTATTGACACAGAATGTTTCGCTGCTGGGATACGTTTCATTCAAAGGAGGAGAGATAGATTGTATTAGAGATAATTGTATATATTTGAAAATACCAATTGTACTATATTGGACAACATATCACATATATCAAGATATATTCAATACTATGTCTTAATACTATGTCCTGAAATTTGGCATATGGGTTCATATGGCTATGTGTACTAGACCCTTGAGAAATCAGAACATTTTATTAAAGGAATCTTTCGAAAAAGTCACTTTGAAAAATATCAATTTTGTGACTTGTGACTCATTTTCTTAAAACACATCACATATGGTACTAGATAGTAACTATAATCATCCTCATTCACCTTCATTACCATCTCATTACTCATTATATCATTCTTGAGATATTGAACTAACTCAACCAGATTACACAAGACTTTGTATATATGTGACATGTTCCAGGAAAAAGTCATAAGTCGCAAAATTGATATTATAGATACCTTTATATTTGAAAAGATGAGATCAAGCCGATTCCATTGATAGTAAACACTAGGACAATAATCCAAAAAAGTATTTCTAGTTTTTAAGTTTGATATTTTCGTTTTTGAAAAATAGGTTTCCAATATTTCTGGGGGTTAATAAACTAAACTAACTAAATATAGTCCATATCAGGACCTTTAAAACCTAAGAATATATTACAAAATTGGAACATTTGAATAATGTGGTCTTGTGAAAAAACACTTTGAAAAATAATTATCTATTTTGCGACTTATGACTCATTCTCCTGAAACACATCGCATATTTTTTAACATACTAGGGAACTTATGAGGTGTTTAAACAATGCTGATTGATTTTGCAATTTGTCAAGTAACTCCGATTATGGAGAAAAAGACCCTTTGGCCATGGTGGCTCAGAAGAGAGCTGCCCCATCAAACCCTTGTGCTAAAGAAGAGATGAAACATGTGCTTCCCGCAACAAAATCAAAGCAGGAAAATAATATTTCACCAGTGGTCTCCATTTATTTGCAAGAAGTTAACATGGACTTGGAGCAATTTAGTGATAGCGAGGCGGTGACAAATCTGGCCATTGCCCAGTGTCAATTAGTGAAAGCACATGCTTCCTTTGCCGAGGCTCTGAAGCATTTACATACCGATTATGAGCATTTCGGCAATGTGAATAAAGACCGGGAGGCATGGGGTGAAGAGCATAAAGGCTTAATTGCTTGATGAAATTTTGGACTTGAAGGTGAGGCTGGAAATAGCTTCACATTCCCAGAACATGCTTGAAAACAAACTCAGGTTATGCCAAGCCAGCAAGAAGGATCTGCGGAGCTCCTTAGAACGTAAATGCGAAAGACAAAGAGTCAGACGACCTGGAAGTGTCTGCAGCAGCAATGGACAGTGAAAATACAGATGAAATCATTCCAGGCTTCACTCTCAAGCAATCGCTTGCTATTCATGCTATTATGACAATATAGTGAACTGGACTGCGATTAATATCTCCATATTGGTGCTTTTCTGATGTGTATATTCTATGAATCTTTATTCATATATATTTTGCAATTTTTTCATGTTGAAGAACGGTTAATTGTTGGTACAGGATACCCCACGTTTTTTTTTGATGAGCAATTGTATAAATGTACATATGAATCATTTAAAATTTTTTTTAACATGTTCATAAAATTTCTCCAGTCATTGACTATGTTCACCTCCTTTTAAAATTGTATATTTGTTGGATGGGGAGGAGTGTAACAATTCTGGATACCTCCATGTATCTCCATGTAGTAGCTCCAAACACCACTAGGAGTCTTCATTGCAACTCATGATGATATTTGTACTTTGTATTATGCGATTAATTTAGTATTAATTAACCATCGATATTAACTGATCCGGACTTTAACCATTATGGTTATCACATATTTCTCTAATTTTATGGACAAGTTTGTACTTATTTCATTATTATATTTATTCCGTTATTCCTGATTTGTATTGCAAACATAGTGTTTTCTTGTGTTGAATATTATTGATATACCCAATGTACCTGTTCATAAATCGGGTTGAGGAGCAAGGTCTTCAACCCAGCACACAAGGAGGAATAAAGAGAATATATGACAGAAGTATTTCACTCTTGGTGTTTTCTCTCAGAGCTGCATTTGAAACATTTCAACCCTTGGTCCTTTGGAACTTTGAAATAATCCAGTTGCTTTAGTTCATTTCCTCCCATCTCCTTCTATCGATATTCTTAATATATTTAATCTCGCAGAAGTAAACCTATATGGTCACAAAACTGTAATATTGTTTGGATTATACCTTTGGGGTGTGATAATGCCCCTTTCATTACCAATAATTGCTTGGTGATACCAGCTGGTTATGTTTTCGGTATTGAGGTTTATTCAAATCAATTCTTACATGTTACTGATTCATGCTTCTCAAGTAATTGTTTGTGTATTTATTACCTTAGATTATGAACACAAGTTAAGCCCTGTCAATTTGCAGTGGCCTATTATACTTTACTTAGTCTGAAATTGACTTCATGTATGGACACTAATTCGTCCTCTCTGGTATCTGTAGAGGTTTTAAGATTTTAGATTGTGATATGGATCGTTCTTATTGTATGTCCAACTATAATTCTATTAACAACAGAATGTCTACTACTGCTTGTCAATTTTCATTTGCCACAATTGATGATGCAATTGCCCTCATTCATCCTAACAGTTATGGTTATGTCATTGATATTCTTATGCATATTATAGCATTAATATTATTCCCTCCTCATCAAGATTATATGGGGCTTCAATGGAATTTTGATGGTCGTGATTGTTATTTTAGGGATAATACATTATGCTTTTGGTCAAGTCAGCCCCTTATATGTTCTATTCGGTTACCAATTTTGGGTTGCTTGGACACTGATTGTGTTAATTACCTAGATGACTTTTTTACTGCTGATCAAGAAAATCAACTAAATGTCATTTCTACTCTAAGGTTTTTAGGGTTTCATATAAATTACAAGAAAGTTAGTCCTGCTCAATGTACTAAATCTCTGGGAATCATTATAGATTCTGTTAATTGGTGCCTCAAATTACCTGAAGATCAGGTTAAGAAAGCTCTTTTTCTGGTGAATGACTTAAGAACTTGTTGTCAATGTTCTAGGAAAAAGATGGAAAAACTAACTGGCTATTTAGCCCATTGCTCAATGAGGTACTCAATGATTGTACATGGTGGCAGAACTTTCTGTCATAGGTTATATGCTTTATTCCATGATTTGGCCATGAGTGGACAGTATAATCGATATACTTGCCGCTCACAAGGTGGACAATATAAACTCTCTGTATTGTACAGTGACGTCATGACCGTTCAAGACTATCGGTGAGCTATGCGGACAACACAATTTGATGAAATAAATCAAATAAAGTTGTGATAAGTTAAGAATCATGGAATAAAAACAAGAATAGCACAGTATCGCGTCTTTGGGGGCCTATATTCTCCTTGTATGGCCGAAAACTACGAGGCCGTAGGCAGAGTTGTTTTTCGGCCATACTCGGAGAATATAGGCCCTTCATACGCGATACTGTGCTGTTCTTGCTATAGTATTGAAAGCCACAAGAGGTAAAAGGAAAATATATGTCTCCTCTATTGTTGCACAAGATCTAGACTGGTGGTCAAATTTGTTGCCATTATTTAATGGTACTAGGAAAATATTAGGGTTGTCTGACTTGACCCATATTTTTACTGATTCATCCATGTCAGGCTCTGGTGCGTTCTGTGAGAGCTATGAGGATTTTTTTCTATGGTACATCGGACAAAACTGACAATTATGTATGTCCCCATTTTGGAAGCTCTCCACATTACTGGTTGATCGCAAAAATATCAATGTATTAGAATTGTGGCCTGTTCTGGTTGCAATTACTTGCTGGCTTTTCCTTTTTAGGAATAAAATTGTCTTGGTACATACTGATAATACTCAGGTTGAAGCATTGTCATATTATGTCATATCGTTGGTATTCTGCTAGGCTCAAGGCCTCTACTTAGCTTGCAGGATTACATGGTTCTTTTACCTCTCACGGTTTAGAAGGGGCAGGGCTATCTATTTGAGCCGCCTTGGATTACCCCTGCACAATATTAAGAATTATGGTGACTGGAAACGTTTGAATGTGCTTCTTGACCTACCAAGTGATGTATCAACTCGCCTTATGAAAGATTATTCTGTAGCTTCTGCGTTGTCAGCTTATTGAGATTATTCTGATATTTACATTTGTTATCTCTTTACTGTTATTTCACCTAACTTTTTATTTCTATTGCTGGGGTGGGTTGGGATCTGTTTGCGGATTCCATACTACCCACTCCTTGTGTTTGTTACCACTACATTCGCGAAGCTCCAACAGATAGAAATATTATCCATCTCCCCGCCCACCGGTGGGAGGTGATTATATTTATAACAGAGGGCAGCACCGCCCCCTTGTGAACGGATCATGCCTGTACAACCGCTATGGTTACTCTTCCATTGTTCACCGACCAACACATAAACATATGTTTGTCAAAACGTTCAGATTTGTTGTTATTGTTATATTTTTTATACTTACAGCCCCTCTCCGTTGTAGTATTTTGTTTATTTGCCTGTTTCTGCAAAACAACGATCATGGATAGTGTGATAGATGTTGATCAGTTAAATGGTCTAAAAATATGCTATCTGAATGCTGGTAGTTATCTTTTCAAGAAAGAGCAAATCGAGATGGAACTCATAAACAGATTTTTGACATAGTGTGTATTGGCGAAACCTGGTTATCTGAATTAATTAGCAGCAGCCAAATCTACATAAATGGTTACTGTTCAAAACAAATAGATAGGACCTCTAAGAGAGGTGGTGGTTTATTGGTATTTTATAGGAAAATATTAAAGGTTCTGAGCAGTTACACCTATATCAAAGATCACCTTGAGATACTTAGCCTACATGTAAAGGCAGGTAATCGTAAACCAATGCTTGTTACCAACCTGTATCAACCATCTGGTTCTAGTATTCCAGACTTCATGACAGATTTTGAGAGTTTTCTTCATTCTCAGACACTTTGGGGATTGAAAGAATTGTGCTTGGAGATTTTAATATTGACGTAATGAAATATTCCAAACCTAAGAACAATCTAATATCTAAAGCCAGGAACAGCCCATAGCTGATAGAATGGAATACAAGAATATTGTACTGAATATTGCTTAGCTGATGACATGTTACACGACTTACTACAACCAACTGGTAAAGGAATGTCTTACTGAGTGTTTTTATCTGACACGGACAACATCTCTGTACTTGTTTTAATATGCAGCCAAAAACCCAAAAACATGTATGTATTCGTATCGTATTGTATTAGTCTATACTTAAAGGATAATGTCTTAATGTCTTATGTTTTTCTATTATGTTTTCATTCATGAGCTGGAAACGTACCAACTTGTTGGAATTGTCTCTTGAAATAAAATTGTTTAAAAAAAACAAAAACCATGGTCTGAATCAATTCATTAAAAGGTATACCAGGATCAGCCATAACACTAGTACCGCTATTGATCTTATTTTTACTGACTGTAGATTCAATGACTGTACAGGTGTACTGGATGTACTACTATCAGATCACTTGCCAATTTACATAGTCCTTAAGAAAAAAAGAAAGAGCAAAAATGGTACAAACACCAAAGTCATTTATTCGAGAAATCTTAAGAATACATTAGACCCTACACAGATTGCTAGTAGAATCGATGTTCTCAAAGAATCAGAACCAAAGAGTCCAGGAGGTTTGATCTAATAAAGGATAATTTATCTAATAAAATATGTCTCGATATTGGATGAACTATATCCTATGAGGAGATTGGTTATTAATGAAAAATATTCTGGTCCCTCCTCCAGAGAAATCTCGAACCTTGTAAAAGAAAAAAACAGGCTGTTCAAAATCGCTAAGACCTCCAAGTCTATCCAAGACTGGAAAATTGCAAAAGCACAGAATAAAATCCTCAAATCACGACTTATAAATATTAAGAAAACTGAGACCTTGGACATTCTGAGAGTACACAAGGGTTCTGGCAAGAAATTCTGGGACCATATCTCAGGGATATTTCCCACCAAAACCTCCAAAAACGACCAGGAAAAGTTAACTAGTATTAGTCATGAAGGTAAAATGATTTAGGGAACTGATGCGGCCAACCTGGTGAATGACTTCTTCGGTAATATTAGCTCAAATTGTATTGAACAACAACAATGCCTGATATAGAGGGACTCGATTTGAGATTTGCTTGGAATGAAGAATTCAGTGAGAATGATGTTATCAAAGAACTAAGACTAATTGACCCCACTAAAGGAAGTGGTCATGTAGATTTACCAACCTCTTACCTTAAGCTGTGTCTCATTGCCGATTTACGATACTTCACAGTCCTACTAAATAGGATTAAAGTGTCTGGTATTTTCCCAATCAAATGGAAGCAGGGTATTTGTACAATTATCCCGAAAAAGAGAAATAGTAACATTCTTGATGATTTAAGACCAATAACTATTACTTCATTGCATATTGCAATGACCATATCCAAAAGGTTAAACTTGGAGACTCTCTAGTCTCTCTAATGATATATTATTTAAGGCAGGCGTCGCTCAAGGAAGTATACTAGGCCCAATAATGTTCTCCCTTTATATGAATGATATTGTCAACATGAATTTTTCTTCTAACTTCTTACTGTATGCTGATGATTGTGTAATCTAGAGGAAAATCGCCAATGGGTGTGCACTCCACCGCACCGAGCAGAGACTAATATATCCCGAGTACAGTGGATCTAATCCCTGGAGAACCGATTTCTTCAGCACAATAGCATAGGATTATCTTCTAGAACTACTGTGACCAAAAATATATTTGTGTTTCATTATTTTCACCGGTATCAATGGAGACACCTATATTATCGCCCATGGCAGCTAGAGCGGTAAGCAGTGGCATCCTACGCAACAAACAATCAAGTAAACAATCTCACTTTGCTTCTCGCATACTGCGACCATCACCAATACATTGGCCAACACCAGTCACATCTGACCATGCTTCAACAGAGCCCAAATCAGTATCACCACATTCAACACTAATGTCACCGACTGCAACACCAAGGACCATGGCCAATAGCATACTCAGATCGGATGGCTTATCCCAAGGAAAATGCCCCAACCTTTCGAACACTGTCACTAGGTCTTGCAGTTACATCTACAATTGGGATGATGGAAAATCAAAAAGCTAAGAAATCTCTTGCCAAAACCATCTTCCGGTGTACCAAAATCACAAAGAGTCAAGGTGCTTCAGCTTTAAGCCGGGCCATTGGTGTTCACTCTCACTTTTCCAAGACCAGAAAAAGTGGTAAAGCTGATCAGAGGCAGCATCAGTTTGCCTGTGTATGTGATGTCAGGAAATGGTTGGTTCAGCCTTAGAATGCCTCATGTATGCCAAGCAAGAAGGATTATCTTGTATGCATGGGGTTAAAACACCAGAAGTATCTATTACAAGATTATTCCACAAGCGTTTCCAACATGAAAACCCTGACGTCACCTTAAGCTTCTTTGTATTCTGCAGTGAGCGTCATGGATAAAGCTGGTGGGCAGAGGACTGAAGGATACCTGCCTATGCAGCAATCATGAAAACAAGCACCTTTGCCTAAGGGCTGTGAGAGGCACAGGACTGCCTTCTGATGTAAATAAAATCACAGACATGTCTACCAAAGATATTGTCACTCAGCTTGATGATAACATAACCATCATCTCTGTTAGCTTCAAGCAATGGAAGTCTGTAGTGAAAGAAGACAAAGGCAAGACCTGGCGCATGACAGCGAAAACGACAGTGACTCTGGATAAAAAAAAACATTTATTGCCCCCAAAACTGAGTTACAAGCGTAAAGTGCAATAGCTTAATTTGAACAACAGAAGTGTCTCGTTCCACAGCGTGGTCCAAGTCTGTTGTGTTAAGTGACTACAGTATTCTAAATTGTTTCTTTACTGTACCCTTTTCTCTTTTTTTGGGGGGGTTTTCTTGCTATTCTTTCTCTTCTAAACGTTATCTATAACTATCAACTTCTACACAAGGAGTGAGTGAGATTGGTGGTTTTACGCCCTTTTCAACACTTTGAAGTGTTATATCAAGGGTGGGAGACCTGAGAAGGAGGCAGTTTATGATCCACTAACCACTAAAACAAAGATTATGCTTGTAAAGAATCTTAGATTTCCAAATATCAATATTCTACTGAGTGGTTGAACATACATACAAGTATCTGGGATTTTACTAACCATCTCACCGCTAGTGAGATGTTTATATCATCAGGTGCCGCCACTGGCGAGCGGAGGTAATCACATGATATGTCCAGCAAGCAGCCGGTCACTGTGTAAGGCGCTCATTCTTCTTTGATCTTCCTCGCGGAACGGTCGGGAAAAAATTTTTCTGTGGTCTATACTGATACATTAGCCATGAGAGGCAAACACATGCGCTTTTGTAAGTCCTTTAACGTCAAGCATTATCCTCCAATGGGAGCAAAATGTGAGTTAGCAGTTGATTTGGACGTTTTATTTAAACAGGAAACTTCTGAATGTGCGTCGGTATCCCGCCTAGTCAACTGGTCTCCCTGGACCCCGACTAAGGTGGATAAGAAAGGGAAACAAACCACTAAGCAGAATACTAAGGCTGTAGTCGATATTGGTTGGAAAGGCTTGTCAAATGATTTTCCAAAACTTCCTTCCTCGGCTGGGTCAGCAAGCACGATCAGGCCAGTCTAGGGGAAGGAAGTAGGGAGCAGGAAAGAGTTGAAGATAAACATACCTGTATGGCCGAAAAAGGTGCTTTCTGCTCCAGAAATGTTCGCAAAAATGGTTAAAAAATGTCTCTGTTGGTAATGCTGGCAATGCTACTCAAGCTGGAAAAGCCATTTAATGCTCCTGTCAATACTGGACCTATTCCTCCCAGTGTAAAAGCCCCAGTCGGCCATGGTGATAATGTTGGTGGTCCCGGTGGTGAGTGAGTGAGAGAGATTGGTTGATTTTTGGGTTACGCCCTCATCAACACTTTGAAGTGTTATATCAAGGGCAGAGAGCTGAGAGGGAGGCAGTTTATGATCATACCCAGGAAATAGAGATAGAGAAGAAGGGAGAGAGAGACAGAAAGGCCCTTTAAGGTCTTACCCAGGACCAGGCACTTTAAGGTCTTACCCAGGACCGGTGGTCCTGGTGGCTTTGGTGGCCCAGCTGGTACGACGGGGAGAATTCATTAACCTGCATACCGCTGTAGGGGTTATACAGATGCATGTAGGCCGGCTTGCTACAGTAGCTGACAAGACAAATGATAGATTTGACCGTTTGGAAAATGTTTTGAGTGGGTTTGCCAATAGACAGCCTTCTCCTGGACTCGTCCAGGGCAAGGTCCAGAGAGAAGTCCTGTGGTGGTAGGAAACACAAGAAGAGGTCATCATCTTTGTCTTCCTCCTCGTCCACAAGCTCGTCCTCGTCTTCCTCCACCTCCTCGGATTATAACTGTTCCAGTAGGAAACGTTCATCAAGTGCCCAACGTAAACACTCTGTAAAACGTAAGAATGCCTTTAAGATTAAGAGTGAGTGAGTGAGTAATTGTTGCTTATTGCCATGACAACATCCATGCGGAGTCATATTCATGGCAATGAGAGTTAGTGAGATGGAATGAGATGAGCAAATGATTTAAGATTAAGAGATTCTTGGAGGAGAGGGGTAAATTTATGACGGCAGAGAAATTATGGTACTGTCACGGTGCTCCTATGCTTGAAAAATTTCGCTTTGGTAATGATATAGAACGCATGTTAGAGCGTAACTGTTTTATTGCCGAGAAGGCCAGCATTCAGACCTATTAGACAAAAGGCCTGTGTAAGTACGATGAAGCAGTTAGAGAATTAGCCAAATCTGCAGGTATAAATGCATACTTGGCCGGACACATGGGGTATGCGTTGTCATGATTATGCACGTAAAACTTCCACTCAGACTAAGACTAAGGCTAGCTCAGGTGAGACCATGAAGAAAGATACCAAGGGGGCCTGTTGGGGCTATAACAAGGGCAGTTCCTCAAATTCTGATTGTAAATTCCCACACATATGCTCTATCTGTTCTGGTTCTCACCCGAGAACTAGCTGCTAGTATAGTCAAAATGCAAATGCATAGTTACCGGCAGGCGAGGTAAATGGTTTATATTTAGCTTGTGAGTCTAACATACTCGATACAAGCCTCACCGTTGGTGTATATGACCCGGTTGATATTGGTATTGCTTGTGCAAGTTCTGTTTCTGCTCATGAAGAGGGTTTCAATCCTGGACATGTATTTGTTTCAGAAAATATTCATTCGGCAAACCTTGTTGTCCCGCCATTTTCTTTAGATGACTCTTCAGGCCCAGTTCTTCCGGTTGATCAATGCCCAGTCATGAGCCTGTTTTCAAATTTTCATTTGGGTTTTGATAATAGTTACGTTATTGCTATTGATGATTACTGTATTGATTATGATGTTTGTTCTTTCAAATATGAATATGAACCTGTTTATATGCCTGATTACAATTGTAAACGAAGCTTATTTGATATTCTGGAAGTTGACACAGATTACCCATATGTATGTTGCCAAGATGGCGGCTGTTTACCTATTTGTGTGATCAACACACCTAATGATTTATCGTGTAGGGATGTTCCTGCCTCATTTGTTTCACCTTATCATTCAGAATCAACCAACCCTTTTCATATGAAGCTTTTATTGCATTCTGGCTATTAACCAGCTGGTTATGTGAATAGTGTGAAGGTATATGACGATCAATTTCTACATTTAACCGACAAATGCTATTTAGGTACATGTTCCTGTATTTATTATTTAGACTGGGTTCCCTCTCAGCTAAAGCCTTGTCGGGTAGCGACTTTACTTGATATCGATGCTTGTAATTTAAATGATCCTGGCTTGGTTCAGTTCATTCTGAACGGTACCTGTAGAGGTTTTAAGGTAGTCAATGATAATATTAATATTACTTATGAGGTTCGTTATTATGCTTCTATATTGGATTCTATGGTGGTTTTCAAGATGGATTCAACTGTGAGTTTGGAGCTTATTAATGGTAATATCTCTCTAGTTCATGATGAACCCTTCGCAAAGACGGTAGACTACGCCCTATAACTGATTGCTCTAGGCCCTTGGAATTATTGCATGGAGAGTACAGCTCAAAAGTTTGCTTTTTACCGTGTGTACGATAAAATTTATTTGGTCCATTGCATGAATATCATATCTAAGTGTATTTGTGGGAATCAATATATTCTTAGGTGGTCACAATAGCTACTGCAATATTTTTCTTACCAGACCAACAAAAAGAAGTTGGACCCATGTAGCCAATCAGACAGTTATATTAGGCAGCGTTGGAAAATGGTGAATGTTGATGGTTTATTGATGATCATTTCATTGTTGCCATAACTATTACAGAGTATTTCAACTGCAGCATACACATAATTATAGAAACACAAGAAAGTACTTCTGCATAACTCCGGGCATTGCTTGGTATGTAAATGTCATTTATTAACAGCCTAAATTTCATTTAAGGAATAAAGGTAGCATATAGATACTATTTTACCCAATTGATCAACTCAATTCATTTAATCCACTGAATTAAATGCAAGGCAGATTAATCCATTTATTGATTCAATATGAATGAGAAAATAGTTTATTACTTTACAGACAGATGTGGGTTGTTGCAGCAACAACGCATTACATCTAAATTACAGTGCAACCTGCCAGTGCAACTGCCAGCACAACTTCCAGTCCAGTGGCCAGTCCAGTGGCCAGTCCAGCGGCAAGTCCTCCGGCAAGTCCTCAGGCCAGTCCAGCGGCTAGTCCTCCGGCCAGTTCTCAGGCTAGTCCAGCGGCAAGTCCACCAGCTAGTTCACAAGAGGCAAGAGAAGGTTTTGCCGATCTCTCTTTCCCTGCTCCTCTGTAAACTTATATAATCATTTAAAAGCATTTGATCATAGAATTATGAGTATGACAACAGTCCCCACAAGCATTGAAACCACAGGATTATCGCTAATACTCATTCACTGACATTCACACTCATACAGATCTATTGGACTTGAACTTAATACCGTGTGAGATTTGGTTTTGAACGATCAACAGACTTGTGATTATATTCATTATTCTAGAATTTACTCTAAAATACCTGTGCATTTACGTCCCAATCATGCAACCACCCGGGCTCCAACATGCGCTGGTTTCTTAATGTCACCGTGGACGACCTTTTTTCGTTTTTGTGTCGACTATCGTCGCCTAAATAGTGTCACTGAGAAAGATTCAGATCCATAGACCTGGAAAGTGGCTATTGGCAAGTAGTCATGGATGAGCAAAGCAAGAGTAAAACTGCCTTTATAACTTCCTCTGGGTTATATCAATTCAAAGTAATGGCATTTGGTCTTTGTAATGCTCCTGCTACATTCCAGAAAATGATGAATAAGATGCTGCGTGGATTAGTGAACAATATATGTCTGGTTTATCTGGACGATGTGATTATATTCGGGAAAACTCTCGAAGAAACCATGATTAATTTGGAAAAAGTCTTTCAAAGGCTACGTGAATATGGGTTAAAACTCAAGCCTAAGAAATGTAAAATGTTCCAGAGACAAGTTGAATATTTGGGCAGAGTGGTATCCAGTGAAGGAATTCGTGTAGATCCAGAGAAAGTTAAAGTGGTCATCGATTGGCCTCAGCCTAAAAATGTGAAAGAAGTAAGATCATTTATTGGATTTGCCTCTTATTACCGACAATTTATTAAGGATTTTGCTGAGATGGTATATCCTATACAGGAAATTGTAAGAGATTCGGGAAAAGTCGCAAAATATAAATTTGTCTGGTCACCAGAATGTGAAATATCGTTTGCCCAGACGAAAAAGGCATTAACAACTGCTCCAGTGCTTGCTTATCCACAGGCAGACGGATTATATATTCTCGATACTGATGCGAGTGGAAAAAGCATGGCAGCTGTTCTTTCACAGGAACAAGAAGGTCAGGAAAAAGTTATTGCATATGCCAGCAATTCTTTCTCTAAATCTCAGAGGAATTACTGTACTACGTATAGGGAATTACTGGCTGTTGTGATCTATTCTGCGAAGTTCAAACATTATATTTTAGGTGGTGAATTTATTGTACGAACAGATCATGCTTCCCTGACTTGGCTGATAGGTTTTAAAGAGCCTCAACATATGTTGGCTAGATGGTTGATGACCCTCCAATTATACAATATCACGAAGCCAGGGGTGATTCATCACAGGCCTGGGAAGAAACACATAAATGCAGATTCTCTTTCTCGTCTACCATATAGCAGATGTAAAAGGGAAGATCGCACTGATTGTGGTGCCCATAATGCTATAATAGCTAGTTCTAAAGTTGTGGAAGAAACGCCTGTTAAAAATCTCAATTTTGTTTCTGAACAATCTTTGGATTCTGATATTAAGCGTATAAGATTATATGTTGAAAACAAAATTCCTTGGCCAGAAAAGGCTGGAGCAGAAAGCAATGATTTTCGCTGCATTTTGGCTAAGAAAGATGAATTAATATTGCATAATGATTTATTATGTGTTCGATGGAGACAACCCTCATCAGGAAAACTTTTCAGCAGAATAGTTGTACCATTTGGAATACGAAAACAATTATTCGATCGCCATCATGGTCCTGCTTTTGTGGGACATTTTGGTAATCTAAAATGTCATTCGGCTATGAAGCAAAGATATTACTGGCCAGGTCTAAGAGCGGATATTACATGTTGGATTCGACAATGTGAAATCTGCCTAACAAGGAAAACTCGGCAAGGAACTAACGTTTCTCCTCTAACGAAGGATCTGACAGGTGAGAGATTTTCTCGTATTGCTATAGATGTATTATCTGGTTTTAAACGCAGTACAGCAGGAAATATTTGCATTTTAGTTGTGACTGATATGTTTTCTAAATGGTCAGAAGCTTATTGTTTGAAGGATCATAAGGCAGAAACAGTGGCTTGGACAATATTCAATGAATGGATATTACGTTTCGGCGCACCTAATGCTATACATAGTGATGGAGCCCCAGAATTTGAGGGTGGGGTTATGAAAGAATTATGTAAACTATATGATATTAAGAAGCAGAAAACTCTTCCCTATAGACCCAAGTGCAATGGACAGGCGGAGAGATTTAACCGTGTACTTGTTAATCAGTTATCTTGCTATATTGATTATGGTTCGGAAATATGGGATACACTTATACCTTCCATAGCAAGCGCATATAATACCAGTATACATGCTAGTACTGGTTGTTCTCCATACTCACTATTGTTCGGTGAAGAGGCTTATACACCTGCTGATTTAATATTTGGCGTGCCTAGAGGAGGCCTAGATATATCTATGAGAAGTGTCTTTCTGGAACAATTAAAAAAACAAATAAGGGAAGCACACAAATTTGCTAGAGAAAGATTACAAGTGACTTCGGTTGCTCAGAAAAAAACTCATGATCGACGAACTACACTGAGAAATTTCTCTGAAGGTGAATGGGTATATAGGTATTATCCTCCTATAGCTAGTAACAAATATGGTGCCAAATGGGATGGGCCCTTCAAAATAATTAAAAAGATCAATTATCATACATATCTCCTCAGTACGAGTAGGGGAGAGGTGAGATGGAATGGCGATTTTCTTAAAACCGCTAGTGAGGATGGATTAATTTTAACGACAAATTTAGGGAACGCTCCTGAGGTTGAAAATCTTCGTCTGTCAGGTAGAGACGTGGTCAGAACAAAGGGAGGAAAAGTGTCGGCTGGACAAGAAATAAAGGAATATTTGTCCGGGCTTAAAGTCGATAGAGGAATTAAAAAAGGTAGACCTCCTAAGAAACCACCTTCTATGAAAGGTTCAGATAATTATACTTCAGGAGAGGAAGAAATATCACCACCAAAAATCTCTGATAGCAATAATAATAATATTTATAAGATTGATGAAAATCATGACAATTCAATAGTGCCATCTCGGGTATGTGCAATAGGAAAAAGAAAGATCAAAATCCCTGACCGCTATTCTCCATGCCTTCCTTGAAATTATTGCAATTTTAGTGTTGGTCTGGTAGTAATCGAGCTCCCATGGGGAAATATATATAGTGGGATCACGATAATATTAATTTATTATTTGTGAAGGATAGGTAAAACACAACGAGAAGTCTATTATGCTGATGGACCTGATGTAGCGTATTGGTCTATCGTGCATACCCTATACGATTGGAATTCATGTACATATTGTTATACACGAGAATTGCCTTATTAGGCATTGCTTTGAAAGCATACCTTCCTAGATCGGGGAGGATTGAGCCTTATTGATTCGGTGATAATTGCGTGTTAATTTCATAAGTAAGGCAAAGTAAACAATTGGATAGTCATGATTGACATTTTTCTACAATAGCTTAAACTCTTTTCCATTGTTGATATCAGGCTATGCCCTGAATAATTACCATATGTGGTGCGCGGCTCTGGATTGACATTTGTTAAACCAGAGCCGGGGCTACGCGGCTGTCGTACCAGTCCCGCAAGTAAGTGTAGAGTAGCCGCGCTGGTCGCGGTTGTGGTGGGTTTGACCGATAGAGGTCGTTGTATTTCGGTGGTCTATATTTTAACTTTTTTATTGCTGTGTGATACTGCTTGTTCTATATATTTACTGTTATTCCTTTCTTATACACCCATTGTGTATGCACACTTATATATTGATTATTCGATATGACGTATTGTTATGTTGTTGTTCTAGTGAGAGCAGCCCGGGTGTGGAACAGTTGAATATAAAAGAGAGAAGCTGGCGAGGTCCATTAGATACTGTTGTTGTCGTTGTCTTTATTCGATAGATTAAGTCTCATAGTCGCTTAAGGCCGTCGATCGGACACTACAATTTGGTGCCGTGACCATTTTGGATTTTTGCTCGCTAACGGGTGAGACCTGTGTCAGCCGTCGGTAGCCTCTAACGAGGAGTGCCGATGGGTGACAAGGGGAAAGATGACCTGATGGCTGTGGATGAATTTCTGCAGCAAACGAATCAGACTATTCAGGACTTGGAAAATCAGTTGGCCCAGTCAAAACTGAATTTCGATCGATCGCTGGAACCCCATGTTAATGCTAATGTGCGGGTGAAAGCGAGCATAGAAGCTAATTCGAGTAGCGGCGATGAACATGTACAACCGCCCGATTTGAAAGTGACCATGAGAAGGAAGTTGTCAAAGCTTCCTCTTAGTGCTTTGAAGAAAGCACCGGAGATTGTGGATATTGGCTCGGACGAGGATGAGTTTTTGCATGGTAAATTGCCTCCCATGACTCCAGTGATTCATGCGGATATTGGTCAGTTACAATCCGAATGGACTCAGGACCGTACTAGGAATAGGCGCATGACCTATGATAGAATGGATAAACTCATCTCTACGCAAGTGAGTACTTTGAATTTGATGAATGATTCAGTATTGGAGTCTGCAAGGAAGGGGAAGGAGGCCCTGGAGAAAGCGGCTTATACTGAATCGGAGTTGACTTTGGCTAGGAAGGAAGAAGCTCGTTTAAGATCTGTAGTGAAAGATCAAAGTGAGAAATTGACTTCACTAGAGGCTAAGCGCACTTGGGAACGTAAGAATAATGAGCGTATGAGAATGAATTTGGAAGAATTGAATAGCCGCTTTGACTTTCAAGTCCCACAGCACAGATCTAGGGGTATTGCTTTTGCTGACGAGGTGGAAAAGGTTAGCACTCCTATTCATGAGAATCCGGGCGGTATAACTAATGAATCATACACCCGAATCATGAATGATTTACCTGACTTTGATCAAAAGAAAGGAAGTCCAGATAATGTAGCACCATATCCACCACATTATACGTCAGTCATGCCGGACGCACCAACTGGCGGGCGGGCGTTTAAAGGTGACAGGAGGAGTGCTTTAGAAGCTGTGCGTGGTTTGCGCCCTTCTAGTCCTAGTCCAGTCGGTTATGGAATTATGGGCGCGGTAAGGCGATCATTGCCGGCCAATATGAGTGGAGTTAGGCGGTCAATAGATCCAGCCGCGGGTTACTTGCCTGAAGGTAAGGGACCTGCATTTGGCATGCCTAAGTTCAAACCAACTAAGCCAATGCGCAACCCTAGAACTGTGAACTTCCCTGAATGGGATGGTCGGGAGGATTGGCGTGACTATCAAAGACGCACAGTAATGATAGCACGTTCAAATAATTGGGATGACGAGACTTATAAAATACAACTGCTAACCGGAGTAGGTAAACAGCTGCCGCAAGCTATGATGCTGGAGCCGGATGATTTTTCAGTCGACCAGCTGCTACAGATGCTCGAATATGACTATCAGGCTGAAAAGTCTGATAAGACGCGGAAGCGGGAATTTTTCGAATGTAGGCAAGATCCTGGGCAGAGTCCGGCTGCTTTCAGCCAGAACTTAAGTTTGAAGGCAGTACATGCTTTCGGTGATTGGGATGGCACGTTGCATGAAATGGCGGTAAAAACATTTCTTGATGGGCTGTTGGATAAAGGCATGTCGCAATATGTTGCGATGCAGGAGCCGACCGATATAGTTTCGGCTGCGGCAGCCGCTACTAGATATAGGGATGTATTTGGTACCAGTGGAGTTTCACACACGTCGTCGCACTTACACTCGATTAAAAGCGGGGCGGGTGTGTCAACGGTAACTACTGTGACCAAATCAGAACGAGAGTGGGATGATAAAGAAATGGCAGAGTTTCAAGCTTTTTGGGCGTGGCAGAAAAGGCCAAAACCGCAACTGGAGGCTTTACCACCACCACCACCGGCCGAGTCGGGTGAGGGGGGTAGAAAGGGTTCTTCTGAAGGAAATTATAGAAGACCTGGTATGCCTCGAAAATGCTACTATTGTCAGCAAGAAGGACACATGTGGGCGGATTGTGTTAAACAAAAAACACATGTTAAGTCTTTTGATGACTTTACAGCTCAGGCTGCGGCAATTAAAGAACAGTTGGCTCTGCTGTTAAACAAGGTCGGATCTTCTTAGGCGGTGAACAGGAGATCGCGACAAACAGCATACACACCGCATTGTCGATAAATCGGGCTAGTAAACCAATTGGATCCGATGTTCTTGTGCCCCTAGATCAGCCTGGGGACGCCCGTGGAGAAGGTGATCTTGGAGGTGAAGTGCACGAGGGCAGCGGCATTGGCGCAATTGGGCGCGCCACATGCTCAGTGATGGTGGTGAATGAAGGAGATCCTGAGTATGTATGCATGCCTGGGCAAATTCTAAAAGTTGAATGGGGGGAAGATGCCCGGGTGGTGAGTAAGGTGATGGTGTGTGACTTGCGTGATTTTGAGATTTGTGTTTCAGACCGCAATCGTCCGCTTGTGGCTGAGCGCATGTATGCGGATGTGACTTTAGTGAATGTAACTGGTCAATTCCTTATTGACTGGGGGGCACAATGCACGCTGGTAAAAAGGCATGTATATGATGAACTCTCAGTCAGGCCGTCATTGATGCCATGTGGAGTGACGTGCTATGCTGGGACTGGTCATAATCTAAAGACGCATGGGTGTGTGCGACTCGCGCTGGGGTTGGGAGGTGCTTGGTATGCCCTCAACTGCCTGGTGGTAAGTGGTTTGGTTGGAGCGGAAGCTGGTATCTTGGGGATGGATTTTATCTATCTCCATAAATGTAATTCCGACTGGTCTGGTTTATTCACTCTCGAGGCAGGTGAACAATCGGTAATGTGCAGGGCATTGCAAAGTGGGCCTATGGCAAGGAGCAACTGTGAGAGTATTTTCATAGATGCTTTCTCCACTATTTGTAGTGGCATTGGCCCAATGTCCCCGAATGAGGACATGTTCTTTGAACCAGATGAGGCGGAGTTGGGATGTTATGTTGCAGGGAGTTTATTGGTTGCTGGCGACCGATATAATTGCACGCTGTCTGTATGCAATCCCACTAGCTCTCCCGTACTGATCGAACTGCAGACAGCAAGGGGAGAAGATTTCTTGAATGATAATTCTCCTATTGTTGATGTGGAGATGTTGGAACCTGAGGTTCCAATGCCGCCAGTGGATGAATGCCCACTAGCGAAATTGGTAAGAGGGTCTGATTTGTCTAAGGCGGAGGACATAATTAGACTAAAGAATCTGCTTTGGCAGTATAAACATTGCTTCAGGTTGCCGGGTGAAACACTGGGACACACTAACAAAGTGCGTCATGTGGTTGACACAGGTGATGCTGTGCCAATTAAAAGTGTGTATAGACGCCTGCCGCGCGCGCGTCGAGAAGCTGCTGAGAAACAGATTCAAGACATGCTCGATAAAGGTGTTATAGAACCTAGTAATAGCCCCTGGGGATCTGCGGTTGTGATTGTGAAGAAAAGTGACGGCACTGACAGGTTTTGTGTCGACTATCGTCCAGTCAATGCGGTCACAAAGAAGGATTCTTTCCCTCTCCCTAGAATAGATGAAAGCATTGAGGCATTGGGTGGTAACTTATGGTTTATAACTTTGGATTTAGAGAGCGGTTACTGGCAAATTGCCATGGACGAAGCTAGTAAGGAGAAGACGGCTTTTGTCTCGACTATGGGCCTGTTCCAATTCAAGGTTATGAGTTTTGGACTATGCAATGCGCCTGCCACATTTGAGCGTATGATGGAACAAATGTTGGCTGGATTGAGGTGGAAATGCTGTCTTGTTTATTTGGACGATGTAATCATCTTTGGCTCCAGTTTTGATGAAGCATTGTCAAATACGGAAAAAGTCTTGCAGGGACTAGCCGATTATGGGTTGAAGCTTAAACCGAAGAAATGTGAATTTTTCAAACTGAATGTGAAGTATTTGGGGAGAATTGTTTCGCAAGATGGAGTTCGCGCGGATCCGGATAAGTTGGAGAAAGTCCATTCTTGGCCGGTTCCGACTACTATTAAGCAGGTCCGTCAGTTTCTGGGTTTCGCTTCATATTATAGAGAATTTATGCCCAATTTCTCAGAGGTTGCAGCCCCTATACAAGCATTGGTGGCCGGGGCGGAGCTGAAGAATAATCGGCGAGTGACCTTTGATGATAATTGTCATAAGGCCTTTGCAGACCTGAAAGATTTATTGACATCTCCTCCTGTATTAGGCTACCCACAGCCGTCTGGAACTATCATTCTGGATACTGACGCGAGTGGATTCGGTATGTCTGGAGTCCTCTCTCAGATGCAGAATTCTAGAGAGGTGGTTTTAAGTTATGCCAGTAATACGTTGACTAAGGCGCAACAGAATTACTGTGCTACAAAAAGAGAGTTGCTAGCTGTTTTGACTTATTTATCTAAGTTTCAACATTATATAATAGGGCAACATGACTTTATGTTGAGAACTGATCATGCTTCGTTGCGCTGGTTAATGAACTTTAGAGACCCTTCTGGTATGCTAGCAAGGTGGTTAACCACTTTGCAGCATTATGGATTGCGGGAAGATCAGATTGTTCATAGGCCGGGCCGCAAACACATAAATGCGGACGCGCTTTCGCGGCTGCCAGTGAGAAGATGTCCCAGAGAAGATTGTTTGGATTGTGGTGCGCATGACGCCATAGTAGCTACAATGACTGTGGACTACCATATATTTTCAACATTGGCGGGTGATCGGTTGAAGGTGGCGCAAGAAGAAGATGATGTTCTCACGAGAATCAAATCAATAGTACAGGGTCTTACTCAGAAGCCAGACAATAAAGCTTTGTTGGCTGAGGGGGGAGAGTTCTGTTACTATGTGAATAAGATAGAATTTTTAAAAGTGGAAAAAGAATTGCTTTGTATGGATTGGGAAAGCGACAACGGAGTTGTGTATACACGTGTTCTGGTACCTCTAGCTCTGAGGAAGGAGTTATTCCGTACTTTGCACAGGAGTAAGCTTGCAGCTCACTTTGGCGAGTTCAAAACTTATCAGGCAGCAAGGCAAAAGTTTGTTTGGCCCCGGATGAAGAGGGATATCGCCGATTGGGTACGCGGCTGTGAAGTTTGCGCTTCTTGTAAGAGTAGGGGTGGAAAAGGTATAACCCCGTTGAAGAAGGAAATCCATGGTGTGCGCTGGAGCCGCATTGCTTTGGATATCATTGGTCCATTTAGGAGAACCCCTAGAGGAAATAGTTGTGTGATGGTTGTCACAGATTATTTTTCTAAATGGGCTGAGGCTTACCCGCTTCCCGATCACACAGCCGCTACCTGTGCGATGGCCTTGTTTACTGAGTGGGTGCTAAGGTATGGCCCACCGGTCTCCCTCCAGACTGATGGAGCGCCAGAATTTCGTTCAGCTCTTTTAAAGGAGTTACTACTCTTGCTTGACATAGAGCAGTTGATGTCCCTTCCCTATAGACCCCAGGCAAATGGGCAGGTAGAACGTTGGAATCGTGTTCTTGTTGAGCAATTGTCATGTTTGACACAATTTAACGACCTTAAGCCAGTTGCCCATAAAATAGATAATAAAGTGACGTTTAGAAAATACACTGAGTGCCTTCTAGCCCCTGGGTGAGCACCCTCATTAGTATCAGCCTATTGCTCTCTTGCATGTACCAAGTACTACTATATACTTTCTCTCATTATTGTACCAAGCTACAACTTGGATAATCCTCTCTGGTCAGTCAGCTGCTCTTACACTTTTCTCTGATCTCCATAAATTTGTGTCCTGGTTATATTTGTACCTACTGCTTACTGATACTCTACTGTATTTCTAGTCTCCCTATGTGATATCAGAGTCCGTTGCGTAGCTATATTTGTATATACAAATATATATATTTATAGTTACCAAACATGTGAATCAACTAGTTAATATGCTAGTAAACCTTTGAATTCTTGTAAAAAATTCAAGTTACTTGAAATGTATGTCCACTGCCATATCACGACTACTACTACTGTATACATGTATCTGTAATAGTATTAATATACTTTATTATCATCATTAATTTTAATCTGAGTATACTGTCGTCCGTGATTCTTTCAACTTGTAAACACTTGTACATATGTGTAATATCAATTCTCGTTTTAAATCAACACTACCGCGATTCCGTCCGGTAACTTTACCTAATATGCATAAT
This sequence comes from Sthenelais limicola, assembly GCA_942159475.1. Taxonomy (NCBI): domain Eukaryota; kingdom Metazoa; phylum Annelida; class Polychaeta; order Phyllodocida; family Sigalionidae; genus Sthenelais; species Sthenelais limicola. The sequence goes on from OW804097.1 coordinate 4,415,125, forward strand.
ACATGTTAATTAGCTCACAAAGCTGAGTATTGTTCCTCATCATGAGATGAGTTCATTAATGTTACTACTCGTGTTACTTTACTTTACTTGCTCAACTGTTTTTTCTTTATCATTGTCCCTGAAACGAAATAATGTAACGGCACCCATAGGAAGAACTGGCACGCCAGAATTGGATAACCAATATTGCTCTGTACCAAAAAAGACAATAAAGAATGTTTGAAATTGAAATTGAATTGAATTTGAGGACTTGAATTGGGATTTGTTGGTGCCCTGTATTGCACATGCTTATAGGGGAGCGGTGCATAAGAGTACTATGTGCACGCCAAATTTGGTGGTATTCAGTACGGAATTAACAGTCCCGGCTGACATTATATATGGTACTCTGACTGGGGACGTTGATTTCCCTTGTCGCAGTGTCTTTGTGGAGGAGATTAAAACGCTATTGCTGAAAGGACATAGATTTGTTAGGGAGCGTTTGGGGCATTCAGCCGTATATCAGAAACGATATTTTGATAGGCGGGCGAGACCTAAGGTTTTCAAATCTGGAGATGTTGTATGGAGGTATGCAACGCCTATGGCTCAGAAGAAATATGGCCCTAAATGGGATGGTCCTTTTGAAGTCATACGTTGTGTACAGGGTTCTACCTATGAACTCAGGACTGTGGAGGGAGTTCTCAGATGGAATGGAGATTTACTGAAATTGGCTTTTGATGCAGATGGGACTCCAGTGCAGGTTACTAACTTGCATAGAGCACCTGAGTATCAGAAGCAGCAGGTAGCGGGTAAAGACTACTTGAAGATTACTCCTCAAGGTTGTGTCATACCCGGGCGGCATGCTCCTGCCGTGTTGCCTGCAGCTAATATAGTTAGACATGTGAAAAGGCGCGGCCGTCCGCCCAATAAACCAGCTTTGTTGTCTGACCAGCCGCCGGGCCTGGGAACGAAGCTGGAAGGTGGCACAGCGGCTGTGGTGTCTGAGAGTTCCAGTGATTCAGATTCAGAGGAAAAGGTAGAAGGTTCACCACTAGCCAAGACTATGGATGGTTTGTTGCGATCAGGTTACTTAGAGGAGCGGCCTAGGCGTCACAGGCAAGCACCTGACCGATTAGGCTATGAGTGAAAAAATTGGGTGAAAGGTGCAAGGAAAAAAAAATGACACAACGAGAAGTACTGGTTTAATAATGTCTTACACGAGCATGGCGGGAGTGAAGCTACTCTGTGTGTGGGAGTTATTTTATAAGAAAACATCATAATTACTGTACGTGGTTCAGTAATTGAATTGATTTGGAAAATGAAATCGACTGGCAGGGCATGTAGCCTCTCATTGTCCTGACACCTACTGGGAAATGTGATTGGGCCGAAGCAATACACCCCACGGAAAGTAGGGAGAAACTGTTTGATTTTCTTTTCTAATGATATTGGTTACTGCGAGTAGAAGAGTGATGGACTTTGCTCGGGAGTCCAGGTCCCTGGTACTGTGTGTATGCTTGCTATAGTGAGCAGGCAGGCAGCGGTATCCAGGCCGTGTGTACTCTGCAACAGCATAAACCAGCAACAGGTTTATGATGCTATATCTAGAAGGAAGAAAGACCTCCGATTGGCGGAGGTGTCGCGAGACTAGGTCACGAGAGCTGGCAAGAGCGTCCGTCTGCAGAGTACGCTCGGGCAGTGAACACAACACACGTGTTTCACTATCCAGTTGTATGTGACTTGGTTTGCTTGGCTTATCCCCCCGATAAATCATTGTATTCCTAGATTATTGTTGAGTTGGTTGGCAGAGTTTGTATTTTGTCTGTGTCCCTAACCTTGAAACTCCATCTGGAGTTCTCAAGCAGATAGGATGTCTGACAAGGAGGAGTCAGCCATGGACGTTGAGTTGCCTCCGGGCGATAATCAGAAGGAGGCGGTGATTGGTGATGATGCAGCAGCTAGCGGGAGTCAGCCCACAGCCGAAGACGCAGCGCCTGTGGTCGTTGAATCTGTCCCGCTAGAGGGGCCGCCTAGTGCAAGTTGGGCCGAAGAAATGGAGGCTGAGATAAAAGCAGATTATGAGAAGATTCAGAAAAAGAGAATGGAGTTGGAGAAGGCGAAGGAGCGCAAGGCTGTGGCTGAGTGGCAAATTCCCAAGCTTAGGTCGCGGAGGAAAGTTAAGCCTGTCAAGGCTACTGCTTCTGCCTCCAAAGCCGCTGAGGCGGGTGATAGTGATGGCGAGGAAACTACCACAGCCGCTTCTTTGCCTAAACCTAAGAGGAAGGACAAGAAATCGGATGTTAAGACAGACAAGAAATTGGATGAGAAGACCGAAAAGAATATAGACTCTGGTGCCGTGTCAGATAGTGCAAAATCTGACAGTGGTAAATTGAAATTGAAGAAGAAAGAATTTAGTTCGCCGAAGGGTGCGCCTAAGGACACCCGCAAGACCCGTGATAGGCAGAGGAATGCGAGCAGTAGTTCGCGAGGCTCCTCCGTGGATGGTGGTGACCAGGCGTGTTCCAGTCACACAGGTGGTCCCGGCCTAAATACGGTAGAGGATGTTGTGAAGGCGTTGTCAAAGCCAGGTTGGAAGGGTGCGGCGAAGAAGATGACTGACAGCTCTATTCCCGTGCGAAACCAAGCTCGTTGGTGGTTGAAAGATAGGCTTGAGGGAATTGAGTTGACTCCAACCAATATGGCTAATATTGTCCCCAAGAAGAATGATGGAGTTACCACTGCTCCAGAATCGGATGATGAAGATGAAGTGTTGGGAGATTATTGGAAGGAAGCTCCAATAATGCCTCGGTACGAGGATAAATTTCATTACTTGAAATCTCGTACTGGGAAAGCTGATGGACATCAGCAGATTATTGAATTGATAATGGATAAGCTGAATGGCGCCCCCTTGCTATGGAAACCAGGGTACAGGTGCCCATTCACTTGGTGTCGTTATTTGGGTGAGGAAATTAATCCTTCTGGGATTAAAATCTATCGCACCAAAGAACGATTTTATCGACATTTGTGTGAGGAGCACTGCCCGGCTGTGCACCTCCTTACTTGCCCACATGCTCATTCGTGTGGAGTAAGGTTAGACAGACGTTCAGACTTGGTTAAACATTTGATGAAGGGCCCTAGTGGACATAGAAATGGACCTGACAGATCTCGAGAGTGGACGTCCAGCTACAGAGTGGTTGAACAAGAAGCGGCTAACCTCGGCTGTGTGAGATTTGCGCGGATGGGCAGATACGATCTTGATCGTGTTATGACCATCGGCCGCCATCGAGCTCTAGTCGAGGCCCGGCATAGTGCTACTGAGGCTAGGAGAACGGTGAATAAAAATTTCGCTGATGCTCCTTTGCCTACTAAGAATGTTTGAACTGCTAAAGGCCCTTCTCAAGCGACTATTGCTGCCGTGTTGACTGGTGCTCGCCCGAAGGATACGTCAAGTGTGGCTGCATTGAATATGCCTGCGGCTGCCGCTGGTGCTCCTGGTGATGAAGCAACTGATAGGCGGGTGGTTGCTCAGGTAGAGATGCCTGTCAATATGGTAAATACAAATGAGGAAAGTGTTAGGCCGGTTGCTTCAGCTTCTGTGCTTCCTTATTTGCCTACAGATGAGACTTTGTGTTCCGCCGCCACAGATATTGATAGAACCTTGTCCGATGCTACAATTGGTATCAACCAAGCTGTCACTCGGTCCTTAGATGCTGTGAAGCTAGCCGTGCAAGTTGCTTTAGCCCCTATGATTGATATCAGCGAGGTGAGAGCAGCTGCGGCAGAGATCCCGGCTATGCGGGCTAGGATCGTTGATTTAACCAGGCAGTTGGAGTATTATAAGCGGGAGGACCATCTTTCTAGGGAAACAATTCTAGATTTGAGGTGTCAGCTCTCTGCTTATGAGTCTGGTGAACCGGAGATGAAAAGGAAGAAGACTGAGAAGAAGGAGGAAGCGGTTGACTCTGATGTGGTGAGAAAATCGGATCTGGCAAAGATTATGTCGGATTTGTTGCAGCAACATGCCGCTTCTCTGGCGAAGTTGCCTGCTTCCCCACAGAGAAGGCAGACACAACCGCCTGCTGAGGGAGTGTTGAAAGTGTCGCCTCGGCCGCAGCGAGTTGTCATGCAACCTCACCCGCCTCTACAGAAATTGACTTTGCAGAGAGTGCCAGCTGCTCCGGCTGTGACTCCTGTTAAGCCCATTATTGTTAAGGAGATTTTGGAAGGACCTTGTGGTGACAGTTGGAAGTCAGTGATGAACCCATCAATTGATTTGGTATCTCCGCAACGTTGTGGTGCCAGGTGGAGTCAGACTACTGTACAGTTGCCTGCTCAATCGCCATTACAACAGCATATGTTGCAACAGTCTCTGCAACAACAACAGCATTTGCAACAGCAACAGTTGCAGCAAGAACGGCAGTTGCAGCAAACTTTGCAACAACAGCAAAGCCAGCATATGCAGCAGTCTCAATTGTCTTTGCCTCCATATAGTCCTTATTTAATGCAGGGCTTTGCGCCTCTGACCCAGTTCGGTGGAGTGCAGCGGCAGTTAAGGGGAAACCCGTCTGTACAGGGCTCTCCCGCTCGTGTTCATGGTCAGTCAGCCGCTGGTATTTTGGATGCGAGTGGCGCTCCCATTGCTCCGCCGGGATTTGTTGGTGTGACTCCCGTGGGTATTGGGGAGAAGGGGTCAGTTCAACTGTCAACCGTGACTCCTCTTTTCTCCTCCCCTGTGAGAAAGATTGGCGATATGATTGCTAGGGCAATGACTTTTGGTTCGGGGGAAGACCAACCCACACCGACCAAGGAAGTTGTATTAGAAACGCAGTCAGACCCGGGTACCATCTCTGTTGGTAACGAGAAGCAGGATATTTCTGGTTCTCCCCATGGTAGCGATACCTGGGAACGGGGTGTTGATGAGGAAGATAAGAACATGGAAATTGATCCTGCGTATGAGGAGGAATTGCTGAAGGGAGACCCTGATGATGCGTACCCGACGGTTTAAAATTTCGCCTTGGAATCTGTCTTGGAGGTTTGTTGTTTATTTTGATACTTGAGATGTGATGAACTCGAGCCGGATGCGGTAGTGGATAGCCCAGCTGAGATGACCAGACTTGATGGACATGACCCGGGATGACCTTTCTACCAGTCACCTTGGTTGGGATGTAACCAGCTTGGACTTGGACGTTGGATTTTACCTCGAACACCAGCAAAAGACTATTATCAAGACCTACCAACTTGTGCCTCAAACGGACTAAACTAGGATGTTACCGGACATTTGTGCTACGTTTACCAACCTGCGGACAATACCTTGCGGTTGGAAACACTGTGAATACTTTTACATACGGACTAAACTTTCTTATGAACTGGAGTGGATACGTCTTCACACTGCAATAGAATTCCTTGTGTGTTTTTACCTCAGCGTTGTTCGTGTATTCTACAAACCGGTATGGATTCCTGTGTTATCATATTTTTACTCTGTGATGATTTTTATATTGTTTGAGTGTCAAATTTACCTACTATTGTTGCTTGCGTTAAACTTACTTGTAAACCTTATGGTATAGACTCTTGTGTAAGGTCTAAAGCGGTTGTGCCCTACTAACAACAAAAGGGGAGGGGCATTGTGGTGCGCGGCTCTGGATTGACATTTGTTAAACCAGAGCCGGGGCTACGCGGCTGTCGTACCAGTCCCGCAAGTAAGTGTAGAGTAGCCGCGCTGGTCGCGGTTGTGGTGGGTTTGACCGATAGAGGTCGTTGTATTTCGGTGGTCTATATTTTAACTTTTTTATTGCTGTGTGATACTGCTTGTTCTATATATTTACTGTTATTCCTTTCTTATACACCCATTGTGTATGCACACTTATATATTGATTATTCGATATGACGTATTGTTATGTTGTTGTTCTCGTGAGAGCAGCCCGGGTGTGGAACAGTTGAATATAAAAGAGAGAAGCTGGCGAGGTCCATTAGATCCTGTTGTTGTCGTTGTCTTTATTCGATAGATTAAGTCTCATAGTCGCTTAAGGCCGTCGATCGGACACTACACATATATGATTGTCTACTGTATTGTTCTGGGATCTTGGGTTAGAGGCTCGCTCAAACCCTCAGAGGTGACCCAAACTTGGAACGTGACAGTCGAATAGTGCTTCCATTCCTGTGAGATAACCCTACTCTAACTGGAATTCTGTAAGTACTATATATTCAATGGAAACGTGTGGGACTATATCCCAGGAGGGAATCCATGTGTCGATATTATTATATATTTATCTCTGGGTTTAATGTGATAATTATCCGTCATTATGTTGGGCCAACGTACAGAGATACGCGACTCTTCAGAGAATTTTAATGGCTGCCTGTTGTTTATTATTCAGACGCTATAGGTATGGTGAGTGATAAGGGGTTTTTGTTCGTTTAAACCCTGATGATTATATTCAGATTGTTCTGATTACATTGATTAATTGTTGTATTTGATGTGTCCGATATGAAACATAAAATAATTGTTTCAAAATACCATAAAATACACATACTTGTATGTGATATTTACACAATAGTTGCATTCACTGCAGCAAATCCTATAGCGGTATGAAAAACTACTGCAAAACTGTATTAGTTCGCTAAGGCTATTGAATGATAGAAATAAGATGCATGCTTTTTGGGTATATGTGTTTTGGCGTTGCGCCAAGGGACCTTGCGGGCTCCCTAGACCACGCTACCGGCGCTCCAATATAAGCCAAAAGCGCGGACGTCGGAGGGAGCAGTGTACGACTCAAACAGTATGGGAGTCTATGGAACAACTGACAACTAGTACTGATTTGGGTATATTTGGCAGCGCGGACGTCGGAGAGAGATAGTACGACTCGTACAGCATAGAAGTCAATGGGAACTGCGACAACATGTGCTGTATTGGGTATTTTGCTAAGGAATAAGCCTATTTTTATGGCGTTTTGGTGATTTACTCAGAGTTTATGCTGGTTATGATAATTTCTTTTCTTATTTTTCTTATAGGAGATCCAGTATAATCGTCTTGGGAATGAGCTCCGGTAAAATGCTCTGCTAACAATAAGTCGAATGACACACAAAAGACACCAAGAGGTGCATCCTATAATCCCAATGGGAATAATATCCAACGGAAATCGAGCTCTAATGCTTCAAGAGATAGGGGTCAGGCTTCTGGCAATTCGGATCTTGGGGCTGTCCCTAAGCAATATAAAAAGAAGGATGATACAACCAAGAGAATCGAAGAAAAGAGGCGTTTTAGAACTCACACAAATGGCCTGAAATACTGGTCACAAAGGGAAGACACGAATTTAGCTCCTGTATTGTGTAGTGATTCGGACTCTTTTACTGATTTGATTGAAACCTCTGATGATGATCAGATTGGTATGTATGAGACCCTCTTTGAGAGGTTGTGTAAGCCAGAGGAAACCCTGCCTGAATCTGGTATATCTATATTTCCAACTCAAGATATCAAGTTGAAGATGGCTGTCAGTATCTACACCGTGGGGATGCGATGTCCATTCAATTGCTGTAGGAGTACTACTTTAAATACTCTTGGTCTGAAAGTGTTCAGGACAAAATTGGCCTTTATTAGACACTTAATAGAGGAACACACTCCACTCACAGTTGGGTGGAAATGTCCGTTACAGCTATGTAAAAAGGTTCTGGATAGAAGGTCGGACATGGCAGTTCATTTGCGAGATCCTGCTGGTCGACATGGCCTTACGACAAGTGAAGTGGATTCCACCATGGAGAAATTAACTGAAAAGGATCGCCATATCCAGCCAAACCCTTATTTTCATCAAACCCTTTTGGTATCCAGGTCGGTTTGGAAATGCATGACAGATGCTGCTGAAGATGAAGGGTATACCAGTCATGTTACCTCGATATCTGCTCCAATGATTTGCCTGTTGCAAATGTGTCCTATGTTATTCAGTGACAATACGAGAGATATAATCTCTGAGGTTAAATTAACAGACGTTAAAGACATATATAATGATGCAGTATATGCCGAAGCTGTTGATAAAGAAAAGCAGAGGCATGACGCTGCTTTGGACAAAATACATTTGGAGTTTGTAGCGAAATTTAAATGTATAATTGATCCTTTAGACGATGTGCAAAGGTTAATCGATATGCAAGAAGAAAGAGATTCTCTTGTCGCGACGCTGGAGGAAACAACCAACCTCAATGACCAGCTACAAATGCGAGTGTTGGATCTTGAAAATAAAAATCGACAAATGGCTGAAGAAATAGTACAAGTAAAAACAGATTTGGCGAAAGTTTCTTCTAGTAGCTCTACTAAGCCTAGCCCTAGTAAAATCAAGTCAAGTTCTACTTTACAACTGATTAGGGCTAAGAATTTGCAAGCACGTCAGTGTCTAAATAGACCAAGCTATGGTATACCAAAGACTCCATCACGTAATATACCTGTTTCTGAAGCTTCGTCTGTTTCACAACAAAAGCAAAAGGTGCCTGTTTCAACCTATTCGAAGGCGGAGGTAGAAAAAGCAGAAGCAGAGTCAAAATTACTGGCTTCACCATCTCCATCAACATCTTTAGCCTCTGCTAATTTATTTGGGGAACAAAAGTCAGAAAAAGAGTTATTAGCTTCCCCTTCATCGTTGAAAACTGCCTTGGATGGTATGAACGACTATATGGCAGGTAGTATGACATTCGATGACATGCAAGCTGGTATGCATCTGTCTCCATCTGCTGGTCAAGAGACAATGATTACGTCTGAATCTTTGCTAAATACACCTGAGTTAAAGAAAGATTCCAGAAAGAAAATTATTCCTGTAAAAACTCCAACTTTCGAGCAAATGGACTTTGATGTTCAACATGAGTCAAGCATTTAGGTGGTTCACTATTCTATATCACTTTTTAAAGTGAAAACTGGCTATAATCATTGACTGTCTATATTTTGCATATGTCTGTTGAACAGATTTTTCGATATTATTATTTTACTATATTGATAATGCTGTAGTGAGGGGATGATCGTTGGACACTTTCGTGGAGCAGTGACTGTGGGAGGAAGTAAAAGGACTTTTTCCAGCCTCGCGATGGATGTGCTTCTAGATCGAGATGATCCTGTTTATGGAAGAAGAATGGATTATAATATTATATTGTTTTATTTGAGAAAGAAACAGAACGACTGAATTTACCATATAGATATTGTTGTATTCTTGTGTTGAGTCTTTACGAGACTGCCTTTTTATGTTTATCTACGATACTATAGGTATTTCGTTCTTATATTCTTATAATGTTGATACGAACAGAGTTTTGTCTTCTTTTTAATATAATATTACTTCTTATCCATATGTTTTACTTTGATGTGTATCAAGTTGTTTGTAACGTAGGAACATTTATAGAGAACTATGTCGATAATCATATGAATTATCTCTAAAAAACGTGGGGGGTCCATTCAATTCAATTCAAGGATTCTTTATTGCAAAAAGGTGTTGGTTACAATAAGGTAGACCAGCATTCTAAGTAGACAAAAGCCTAGATAGGTCTTCCGCCGGTTGCCTGAGAACTTGCTTGAACTTAAGTTTGGTTACATGTTTCTAGGTGACTAGTTCTATTTCAGGTTATATGAGTAGCATGACAATGGTTGGATGGGAGTGACGAGGTGAAAGTAATGAGTTGATGAGATGATTACATAGATTGGGCAATACAATTGACAGTGAGGTATGGTTTACCTTCGGTAACCTTTTTAAACAATATTTTATACTAAGTGTCTAGTGACATCACGAGCAATGGAAGTGTACTTGTTGATGTAGTGCCTGGCGACAAGCCCACTTTCTATGCTACTCACAAAGTTCTTCTTCTATGTTAAGGTATAGGCAGGATTGTCGCCTTGTTCCACTAGGTGGGAGCAATTTCCAAGTGCCTCCTTTTCCCTTTACTTTGTACATTTCCTTTATCTGTTACTGATACAACTGTGTGTAAAACACCTCCGGACGTGATGTCCCAGTTTCAACTGGTTAGAGCTTCTAGCTCATATTAAAATAGAATATTAATAGTTGACGTTTGTCCTGTTCTTATGTCTCCTCTACTAAACGAACCCTTGGGTCACTACATATACACCGATAGTCTATCCCAACTCTCAAGCATTTCCTGCAGATGTAATATTAGTTTCGGAGGTTTGATTGGTATAGATCTTGCCAAAACTAATAATGAAGATACTCCATCACATTACCAGGTTATGATCAACATGGCAATTGTGAAAATAAACCTGAATCTGATAGAGGTCAATTGCAATAGAGATGTCAATAATGTACATCTATTCAATCAAGTCCATGCCATGGTAAATGAGAGATATCATCGCCATCTACAAAGATTATACAACGGCCTACATTTTGATGCAAGAAACATTATAAAGTTATCCTCCTGACTGACTAGTAGCGAAAACAATGAAAGGAGTGACCAATTTAAAAATAAACATAATTTAAAAATAATGATCGCATTTAGCTTCATCTATATATAAAGGGGCAGCGCACCATCCCAAATAAAGTATTATCCATCTCCCCACCCACTGGTTGGAGGTGATTATAATTATAAGCGAGCATGGCAACAAGCTGTATGGACGCTAACTAAGTAAGCCCAGTGCGATCAGTCCCTTTTCGTCTCCAACAGACTTTTATTGAACACAAAAATACGGATATTACTGTTATATTATTGAATATAATGTAAGGGAAAAAGCAAGTGGACACGGCGGCTTCTTGATGTATAATGTTTATTAGTCAGAGAATAGTGGGCGTGGCCCACGTGACCAAGCACGCAGGTGCTGGCTTGCATATCCTGAATAGAAGGGGGGCTACTACCCAAGATATATGGAGGGGGAGTATACTACCCATAATAGGTTTTAATATAATATCATACCTATATATAGCATAGCTCCCTCCCCTCTTTTCAAATCAAACATTAGTTTGATTTCCTTAACTAAAATCTCTATATATAGTATTGATATTTCAAATATTACACAGTTATCTCAAATTGTTAAGTTATGTTTCTAAAATTAGCGTTAAGGTTTCGGATATTTTAGAGCACAATCACATTATGAATGAACAACCATCTGCTTAAATCAAGCAAATACATGCATAAATCATGACATGAACTGAATTAAAGAATATAATATTTAATCTGGTGAGTTCTCCCCCTGATTATATACTCTGAGAGAAACTTGGATAGAGTAAATAATTAAAACAGATTAAAACATAGGAGTACACACTATATTGAGATAATCAGTAGGTAATAAAGATAAGCTATAGATAAATAGAATTGTACTGGATATCTGGTACTGGTAACAATTGTGGGGTGTATAAAAATGAAAGCCTCCCTAAAATTACCAAGAATACCCCAAAGTACTCAACCTAACCATTTTTAACAATATAGCCAAGAGGGGGAATACCCTAACAATACTCAACCTCACCCCTATAACAATATGGCCAAAAAGGGGGAATACCTCAGAATACACCAATAGCGATGGACAATAATACTTTGACAATCATATCTACCAAACCAATTTAGTACACCAGTTTTAAACATTTCAGTACATAAAATCACCAGTAGCAATGGATAGAAGAAATATCAGTAATTTGGTCAGATTACCTTGTCTTTGAGCTATTCTGGCAGTAAGCATAAGCCCAGGTAATGAAAATAAGGTTCCAAAACAATAAACCTTGCCAATTAAAGGAATTGGTCTCATACATAATTAATACAAGCCTCACAGTTCCTATCCTTGGGAAAGGGTTAGGCACAAGAAAATGCTAGTTTTGAATGACTCACCATAGAAATATGGTAGAACTTCGCATTGTGTGATTGTTGTCGTTTTCCACAGGAGTCGTCTAGGTTTACTTCTTAAAAGTCCGGAGCCTTGGGTGGAAGTGTCCGACCCTAGGATAGCATGACCTATATAATTACAGCGTGGGTGACCAGGGACGCTACTTAGCCGAAGAAGTGTCACGCCCCCTTATACCAGTCCTAGGCTTGTAACCTAGCCAGCTTTGGCCAACCCGCTGCAACCCAAGTGTGAGTCTACGCACGTTCCCCCAGGCTCTCCTGACGCCAACCTTGGAATATGTGTTAACAAACAATCCCTAGCAACCTGCTGCTTATATGTGCAGTCCAGGGTTTTCATGAATCGACGACTGCTTAAAAATGGCCAAAATCTCTGCATGGGTAAATTGATATGTACCACCTGTGGGCTTAGCCAGTAGCCATAGATAACACATTAACTCAGTAAATCAAAGCCAAAATAATACATTCAATCATGCGTAATGGAAGATTTGTATATCAGGAACAGCAGCCCAGATAATATAAAAAGATTCATGTGTAATTCAATTGATCATTACAGGTCCTCTACGGCGACTGTATACCATCTTAGAGGTGGTGCAACAAATTGGACATACATATCTCACTCACATAAAGTCAATATAATTAAAGTAAGAATTGTAATAAAAGTAAATGAAAATAATTGAAGTTTGTATACATCCATCATCATTCACAAGAAACAATCACTGGTATGTGTTGTGGTAAGATCTAGATGTACATGATTCATATGTTATTTAGAGAATTAACTTCAGTAAATTGTCCGACATCAACAAGTAAAATATGAAATGAACAAGGTTGCATTCACAAATCTGACGATCACTCATAAATCGATTTTAAAATGATTAGTAACAGTACACAACTATCTTCATAGTGTGGTGGTAAGTTGCACTCTATTATTTATAATTAGATATTAGATACAAAGTTGTTTGAAACAGCAGCAACAATGTCCATTGGAGTGGATTCGAATTCCCTATTGAAGCATTGAATTGAAGTAACTGACCGCCATTTACTCATTATCATGATAAATATAGGTATGTCATATGAATGACTGACAAACGGTGAAAAAAAAAGCTTTAAAACGAGGTATAATATGAATGTGTCTCTAGGTTTCTTCTGGACGAATTGTCTGATTTAAAATGCGTGACATATTCAGCAAAAGTAGCATATGAATGGCGGTATAAGGTACTTGTGTGAAGGGACGCTGGTTGCGTAATAGGACGCCACGCCGGCCGTCTGCCTTTGTTTCTACCTGTGTGGTGTGTGCCTGTAGAAGCTTGCATCCTAATGAACGGTAACAAAGAGAATCGCTTCAACGTCACCAAGCTAATTGCCGTCGACCTTTGTCCATGTCCATGGCGTGGGTACGCTGAGGCCGGTTTTGTGAGTGTATATTGTGTATCATGCACCTCTATGGATGCCTTAATTATTATTGCTGAGTCCCATTGTAGATAGGAATAAATATAGGAAGTTGTAGAAAGTTTCTTCTTATAGGTTGTAGAATTTCCGAATTTATGTAAATAAATGAGCGATGTGAGTGTTCTTTATGCAACTCTGAATGAGTGCATGAACGTTTTTTGTTTTTTTTTATTTTCTTCCTACCGTTTGTGTAGACTTTCCATACAAGACTCATGCAAATTCGAAACGATCTTGTAGGTAAACTATTGTATATTGTCCATGGAATAGGCTATTGTTTCACTGTCCAGATATGTAGTAGGTGTAAGATATAGGTTCCGTTTCCAGTCCTTCTCTCTAGTCCGGCTTGAGTTCCATCCTAAGGCATTAGGCTACCTTCATAGTCTCTTCCACACGATTATTTACATCTTCCTCCATGACTAGCTCTTTCTGTCTTTTGCAACTCTGTTGCAAAATAATTTATCCAATCCTTTGAGGTATCATTTGGATCGTTTAGTTCTCCACCAGTATGTTATATTATTGAATATAATGTAAGGGAAAAAGCAAGTGGACACGGCGGCTTCTTGATGTATAATGTTTATTAGTCAGAGAATAGTGGGCGTGGCCCACGTGACCAAGCACGCAGGTGCGGGCTTGCATATCCTGAATAGTAGGGGGGCTACTACCCAAGATATATGGAGGGGGAGTATACTACCCATAATAGGTTTTAATATAATATCATACCTATATATAGCATTACCATACCTGCATGAATGTGATCCTTCATCGAAGCCTTTCTGGATATGAGAGTACGTTTTTCACTGTATTCGAAGCACTTTTTATCCAAGGTGAGCGGTAATAGAAGGACTTGAATGGATACTCCCGCCATTCCTGCATGACACAACAAAGGCCTTTGTTTACACACTGTCACTACTGACACTAACTATGTTCTATTGGTGTCAACACGGATTGTCGCAATGCTTTAGGAATGACAAGCAAGAAGAGAACTGCTGCTGATCGGACTGGAATCTCACCTGAATTAAAAAAAGAGATATTCATCCTTACCATCAGACAACCTAGGTATTGTGCCCAAAACTGGACTAATCATTGTACCTGAAAATACATTGATCGACATGGCTGGTGCTGAGATATCAGATGTAACTTTCCCTGACTTGGTAAAAGGACATAATGATCTAGCTTTATACGCTACTAAAACCAAACTTTTCTTGGACGACCTTACTGAATTGCACAATGAAGAAATTCAAAGCAAATCAGAACTACAACACCTAACAGCATCACTTATAGACCAAGTCAAATCCCTCAAATCCACTGTTCATAATTTATAATCCAAACTGAAGCTCCAAAAGGAGATCAACAATGAACACAACACCAGACTGCGTCAGAGATCATTGATCTTCAATGGGGTAAGGAGCAAACACCATGAACAATTAGTTGATGTATGTGCTAATATCATCCAGCTTGTTATGCCCGACTTTAAGTCAGGTGGACTGGATGAAGTCTACAGAATACCCAGTAAAGGAGCCAAAGGTCAGTCAAATCGCCCAGACCCCATCATGGTGAACTTTATAGCCCTTCATGATAAGAAATTATTCCTATCAAACAAGGCTAGATTATTCGATGAAACCCTCTTCCCATCCGCAGACTACCCCGCCCACAAATTTTGGTCTTTTGAGGACGACCTCAATCCCGATGTTCGTCGCCACAGGAGCCTCCTCCGCTTTATAGCAAAAAAGGCTGCTGACACCAAAATTGATGTAAATGCTAAAGCAAAGGGAGACAAACTTGAACTCAAAGGGAAAGCCTATAGCCCAAATGACCTGGACTGCCTACCTGCCAAACTCAAACCCTCAACGATCAAGGTTCAGAAAGTAGGTGGGTCGATAGCCTATCAGGGTCCTCATGCCTGGCCCAGCAATCTCTACAATGCAATATTTAGAGTAAATAATCAGCTATTTTACTCCGTAGAACAGTGCTTTATGCATAAAAAGGCCATGAAAAACGGACATTACGCAGCAGCAAAGAGTATACTTGCTATGAGGGACCCTTTCCAAATAAAAGAGAAGGGGTCTAAGTTAGCTGTAAATGAAGGATGGAAGTCAAAGAAAAGTGCATACATGAAGTTGTTTTTTTTCAATGTATATTTTTGATACTCAACATTTGTTGAATAAAGGGGATCTGCTTGCCGATTCCTTACTACGCACTCCTTGAGTTTCATACTACTACATTCCTGAAGCTCCAGCAGCTAGAAATATCCGGCTTGTTACATTATTAATACTGGAACAATAAAAAGAAGGGGTATAAACTGGATTGTATTACTATTTAATAAAAATCACGAGTTTTTTTTATCCATTAGGTCATCCTTCAGATTATTACGTTTTGTATCAAATATTAGACATTAGTATAGCTAATACTAAGAATTACTATATCTATAATACTGAGAGGATTCAAGAAGTTCCAATTGCGGATATTATTGTATAATCTATAATATTATGGCTTAATATTAAAATTTAAATAGGTGAGAAATAACTGTATGAACACCAATCTCTTGGTGAGTTGCTTTTAGCAACAGGCCGCCCGCCTGCCCGGTGAGGGTACATGGCATGACAAGGTAGGCAGCTATGCGACTATGTAGGTCAGGAGTACAAATAAAGACAATAGTTCAAAATAATAAATGTAGACACAATAGAAGGTCTCACATATAGAAATATGATCTAAAACATAGTCATAATATATCAGTCATCGGACAGAGGGAAAAATCAGTGATCGGAGATAGAAGATAGGAGCGATCAGAGAAAGAAAGGACAGATTTAGGATTTTCATGGCTTTTTGTTCTGTTCAATGGATACCAAACTCAAGAGATATGCAATGATTGCATATATTATAACATTTGGGCATTTGCAGGAAAGTAATATGGACCTGGGTGTGTTGGTCTGTTGTTCCGCCGGTGACATGGCACTATTTGGATATGAGGACAACAAACCAATGCGTCCATGGGTTAATTTGATAGCTTTGATATTTGATTTAACACGGCAGCCGTACAGATAATGAACTTTGATCAACTATTAACACAAGTGTACCCTAATCTAGGATTTCTTGAGATCAGAGATATAAATATCAATTGTGAAAATAAAGTAATATCATCATCAACAATAGACATCACAACTGATTGTGTAAAGGTACGTTATAATGAAAATCAGTATTATAAATTAGTATTAGTTTTCACATTCATCATTATACCGCAAGAGTTATGACTATTTCATTTTTTCTAGAACCATACAACACTTGATTCTTCTATAAAAAATACTACAACTATCATTGGTGGCTTTACCAGCGGGGGTGATGGTGCTAGCACTAATTTATCTTCTTTTCTTTTCGATATAATTCCTACTACAGACCATAATGTAACTATCAAGCTCAGATGATATAATGATATCATCATTTGATTCTACTCCTATAATAGCACCGTTCCATTCTACTCATACAACCTCTTCTGTTTATAGTAATCTTGGTTATACAAATATTGTTAGCGGAATTAACATTAAGGTAATTATTGCGTTCATTTATCATTTATCATTTATCATATTATAAAATAAGGACATATTTAACGGTAAAATTTTAAAGAACATGAACTGGTTTATAACATTAAAACATTATTTTTGTAGTTCTAGTTGTCTAGTTGTTGTAGGAAACAAAAACCAAGCTTAAGATTAACAAGAAGGCATGGGCTGGAAGAGATCCTTGGATATGCCCATAATCTATTTTCCTGTAAAATCTTAATTTGGAAATAAAGAATTGATTATTATTATTATATTTCATCATTAAAAAGATATTCCCAGTCGATTGCACGAGATCATATTTATTTTGAAAATACTCTAGGCAGTCCAAAAATTATGAATATTAACCGAAATGGTACTTATATTGATATCAGAAAATACAGACTTTATATATTGCGATATTTTTATAGCCCACGCCTACCACGACCTCCGCATCTATCCCTAGCCAGACCACTAGGTCGATGATCTCTGTCAAATCAACTACTTCTAGACACAATACCAGCACTGGGGTAAATATCTCCTTTCTATTACATTTATAAATATCTTCCTAAATAATTAACGTTGTGATATCTAATAATATTTTTGGTTTTTTTTTCAGCTATTTGATATTTCCACCATTGCGAGCGAGTTTACTGATATCTTGACCGTCACCGTTAGCAAAACTACCTCCATAATATTATCTCGGGTAGGTTTTCCTCTCTATAATGTGTTCGGAATCGCTTTATGCGATGACGGGGCATTATTCAACCAACAGACTGACCGCCACCCCACCTGGCGGGCAGTCAACAATACTAATACACTCAACACAAATTCACCTCACTTCACCTCTTGCCTTCAATATGAAAGCATCAAATTCATATTGGCAGAAGTGAAGCTATCGTAGTTGTGGAATCATTTCACCCACACTGCTAACTTCAACTATTATACTCGCTTACCTCGTAACGAGTGGATAGTACTATCAGCTATGGCTAATGAAAAGACTACCAAAAGTGGCAAAAAGGCCGACGAAGGAGAAGTCGTGGTAGACGAAAACACTGTGGACAATACCACCGGCGGGACTGACGGTGACAACCACGGGTTGGAACCGTCTGACGCCGAATCGCCCCCTCCGGCCAAGAAGAAAGGGAAGGGAAAGAAAGTGTCCATGAATCAATTGGATACTAAGTGCAAGACAATGGCCAAGAACATGGGGGAGTTACAAGATTCCATCGAAAAGATCGCCAAGCAGTTGGCTGTGGTGGGCAAGACCACGGCAATGGGCAAGCGCAAGCAGAAACCGGTTCTGATCAGCTCTAGCGAGGAAGAAGAGACCAGTGAAAGTGAGAGCGAGGAGGAGATTCCTCAACCAAAGAAACGCAAGGGGTCAGTCCTCAAACGCAAGATGGACAGTGATAGGTATTTAGAGAAAGAGATAGAAAGAGAAAAGCGCGCCTCAGGCCTCAGGGGTAAGATGAATATATTATCTCATGTCCATGCCTCCAGGATAATGTCCAAGCCATATATGTATCTGTCAAGGGAAGGGGTGGCTACAGTCAAGCAACGGCTCGATGCCCGATGCACCATGTCTGCCATGGAGTATGTGGACACGTTCCTCGCACTACTGGCTGACCATAGGGCCTATGAGGCCGAGGATTATGAAGATATGTTACATCATTTAAGAAGGGTAACTAAAGACTGTCTAGAATGCCCGTGGTCAGCGGTCCGCCGCTGGACACAACACGTATGGGACTCTATAGAAGATGGCACTATTGATTGGGACGAGAAAAGTTGTATTCAAGAAGAGAGAGTGCGCCTATGCCTAACTGCCACTCTACACTCTCACAGTAATTATAATGGTTCATCAAGTGGGGCCCAGTCAAACAGAGGGAGTGCTTATGCAGCCACCAGTAGAGCCTTGCAAGAAAACCATGAAGTTGTATGTAGGGCCTATAACAGCAGGTAAGGGTGTAGACACAGTGCTAGCCATGGGGAAGGACCTGTATTTGCAATTCATATCTGTTCTTATTGTGACTCTGTAGGGAAAAGCTGCACACACTCGGTGGTCAACTGTATGAGACACGTCACACATGCTTCACACATGCTACGGGCCAGCGGGACCAATGTGCTCCACAGGCGGGAGGCTCCGGCTCCGGGAAGCGGGGCGCTCCGGAACAGCAGACATACCAGCAGGGCACACAGAGCTCGGGTTCAAAAAGTGATTAGAGGGCGTCCCATGGAGTATGAACCCCGAGGCGCCTATATTTATTCCTGCAAACGTCAAGCCTGACCATATCGCTCGGGACACGAAAGTAAACAAACAAGATGATCACGCCCACCCGGAAGTCTCGGCTGAACTCTCGCGAGCCACGAGAGCCAACCAAGATGGCGGCTGCAGCATGTCAACTGGCAGCGAACCTCAAGCGTACATGGACGTGAATATACATGCAACAGCCACGAAGGACCCAAACACACACATAGTAGGTCACCCTATCTCTTACTCTGACATTCGATTACAATGTGCCGGAAAAATTGAACGTACTAGTGATGATTTGGGCCCCTATACATTTGTTAACGATCGTATTAGCTCTTGGCCACACATGGGACGGGAAGGCATTGACCCACTCCATTGTGATATTTATGAGACTGTTCGAACCACCGGTCTACCTAATTCTCTGGGAGCTAAGAGGGTATTACCTACTGAACTCAACTAAGCCGCATGGAAATCATATCTCGATGGTAATGAAGAAGATAAGACAGTTGTACGATTTTGTGGCATATGGGTTCCCCATGGGCTACCTGGGGCTCACCTCACACAACAATACTGGGCATAACCATCCCAGTGCCGAACAGTTTGTACCAACAATAAATGACTTCGTCAATAAAGAACTTAAGCTAGGAGGTCTCGTAGGACCCATGTCTAAACCACCGTTCGAGGAGTGGTACCACTGCTCCCCGTTGATGTCTCGTGAAAAAAGAGACACAGATGCTAGAAGAGTGATTATTGATCTTAGCTACCCTGATGAAAAGTCAAATAATGCCTATCTTCTTAAAAACAGCGTGTGGGGGGTAGAAAGGCCTCACTCCCTCCCCAGCGTTGAAAGTCTAGTACAAGACCTGGTTCACATTGGCACGGGAGCATATATGTCCACCATTGATATCTCCCGTGCCTACAAAAATTTCAAGTCGGACCCGTTGGACTGGCCACTGTTGTGTATTAAGTGGGAGTCCCATTACTACCTTGATGTCACCATGCCCTTCGGGGCGAGAAGTTTGTCATGCCATATGCAGCGAATTGCAGATAGTATAGTGAAAATATTGGCAAAAGATGGCATAAAATCCCGAATGTATCTTGATGATCTTGTCATTATTTCTGCAGATAAAAACCAGGCAGAGAGAGACTACCGCAGGGCCATCAAACTTTTCGCGCAACTGGGATTACCTGAGGCCGCAGACAAGAGACAGCCGCCTGCCTCATGCGTTCGCTGGCTCGGCATACTCATAGATGCCCCAAGCATGACACTAAGCATTCCTCCCGACAAGGTCAGTAAAACCAACAACATGGTTAGCAAATATCTAAAGAGACGTTCAATGTCACGTAAGGAACTCCAGTCAGTCATTGGTTTGCTGATTCATATCGCCAAATGTGTTCCCCCCACCAGGCTTTTTGTTGGACGCCTCCTGGAGGGACTAAGGTCTATGAAAGGGTAATATGTAAACATAAACAAGGACATGAAAAAGGACCTGCAATGGTTCGCGGATTTTAGTAAACAAACAGGTGTGGGAGGCGCCGACCACAGGAGAGCCTACTCTAAGCAGGTTGCACATGTAGGCGCGGAATATGAGAACATTTCGGAACTAGAGGCAGTGAATATTCCCATTGCTTTACACTCCCTTCTTAACGAAGCAGATAGGGGGACACACATCAGAATATGGTGAGACAATATTGCCAGTGTTTTCGTATTCTCAACAGGCAAAGGCCACAACCAGGTCATGTTGGAGGCCACACGAATGGCATGGATGGTGCAGGCGTTGCTTGACATTTGCATCACATATAGCCACATTGCCGGGGAAGATAATATATTAGCAGATAACCTGAGTAGAGCACACATTAATAGTAAATATCGCGCCAAAGCAAAACAACTTGTAGACGAACAATGCCTTGAATATGTGGAGCCATGTATGTTTGTTCTAAATGCCTTCTCTGTTCACAAATAGTACAGGAAACGAGATCGGGCGGCTAATGAGGAGAGCCGTGGCCAGACAGCGACAAGCATAGGCCCAAGGCACCATTGGACAATAGAACGTCAGCCGTTAATAGGTACTGTGACTTCATGTACAAGGTAGGAGTGAACCCACTTAAACCTACATACATATTGATCTGTGCGTATATTGAACATCTGCGAAAGACCATAGCCTCCCCCCGCACCATCAAGAATCATATCTCCCACATCCGTACGGCCCTCAGGGAAGTTAATCAGCCCACGACCACACTAGACCACCATAGGGTGACGTGGGCCCTCAGAGCAATTGACCGCGACAAAAGTTTTACACCCAAGGCAAAGTTGGCAGTCCCCAATGATCTGCTGAGGGCTGCTATCATCAACATCCCGCAGGACCAAAAATCACTGTGTGCAAAAGCTGCTATACTGGTTATTTACTCCGCCGCCTTGCGCCAATCCGAGGTAGTAGCCCCTACAGTCAACAAATTTGACCCCTTGCGACATCTCACACGTGGGGATGTCAGAATCACGACAACGAGCGCACAGCTCACTACCAAAAGCACCAAAATCCTACAGTCCGCATACAAATCAAAAGTAGTCAACATACAGCCGTCAAATGACCCGCAGCTGTGCCCAGTAAAACTGCTGGCAGAAATGCTCCGAAACACCCCTACACGACGAAAAACAGAACCACGTTTCATGTTCCCGGACACCTGCACCCCGATGCCAGCCACATATGTGGCCCGCGTCTGGAAATCAGCGCTGCAGCGCAACGGAGTATCACACTCCAAGTTCTTCTTACACAGCTTAAGGAAATCCGCAGCTACCAACGCCTACACTAGCGGATGCCCCAAACTCCTCATCCAAAGATTCGGCGGATGGAAATCACAGGCGTATCGCCAATACATCGCCACAAAGGATGACACAGTGAATCGCGCCTTAATGGCTGCTATAAGTGATCCCCCCCACCCCTAGACTTAAAAACAACGGACTGCTCGCTCACGAGCCAAAAATCTTAAACCTCCCCCCCAACCCCAAAATATACTTACATATATAAAGCCACTCGGCTAAAAACAAGGACTCGCCGCTCACGGCTAGGACTCAATAGAGAGATTACTCTCAAAACCACCACATACCAAAGACTTGCCGCTCACGGCCATAGATAATTCTAACTATTTTATCTCTAACCCAAAATCAAACAAACCTTTTACATACTAACTTCATCCATCCTCTCCCACCCAATCATACAACACCCTCTCCCCTCTTTTAAAAATTGGCACCTTGGCTAATTATCTTCTCAATCAATCATAATTCATCTCACTAAAACCTCATTTACATCAATTTTACCTTATTTAATTATTTA
The DNA here is from genome assembly GCA_942159475.1 of Sthenelais limicola. Classification (NCBI taxonomy): domain Eukaryota; kingdom Metazoa; phylum Annelida; class Polychaeta; order Phyllodocida; family Sigalionidae; genus Sthenelais; species Sthenelais limicola. The sequence goes on from OW804097.1 coordinate 4,437,453, forward strand.
CCAATTTTTATATAAATCTACACCTTTCATACTTTATTTAAAAATATAAAATCAAAATAAAATTTTAATTTCCCAAGGTCGCCTCTCACTTATTTATTCCTATCATCACTTATCGGTAAAATAATGTGTTCGGCATCGCTTTATGCGATGACGGGGCATTATTCAACCAACAGACTGACCGCCACCCCACCTGGCAGGCAGTCAACAATACTAATACACTCAACACTCAACACTCAGACAATGTATGTCCCGCACATGGCAAGAAGTCTGACAATACCACGCATTCAGAAAATCACCATAAATAATACCGAGTTAGACTGGGTTGATGACTTTACATATTTAGGCCTTACCATAGATGCCAAACTCAATTTCGATGTTATGATTAATTCCATAATAAGCAAGGCAAATGCCAGACTATGTAATCTTTACATTAACCGCCACGCCCTTGACATTAGAACTAGATTGCTCCTGGTCAAAGCGATGGTGTTGAGTTACTTGGACTACGCCAATGTATGCTACATGAACAGCAGTAAAGCGTCACTAACAAAATTGCAAATACTACAAAATAAATCTCTCAGGTTTGCACTAAAAAAATCAAGAATGCATAATGTTGAAGATCTGCATAGGCTAGCCAATGTAATGACAGTGCGAGAACGCATTTATTTTAATAATGCTAAATTTTTCCATGAACAGCTTCATCATTGTAGAGTTGACTGGATAACCAGAAAACAGGGCGATAGGCCCTATGCACTGCGTGAAAATTGGAGATTAAATTTCGAAGTAAATAGACCCCTTTGTAATTCTTATCAGAAATCATTTGCATATGCGGGAGTGTCACAATGGAACGAAATTGAAGATAACATCAAGAGTATAACACTACCTTGCCACTTCAAATATAGAATGAAAACAGGCATACTTAACAAAACCATCCGTATACCTATACTGTGATACACAATTACCTATAGTTACTACTACTCCGATTACTTATACCTATACCTGTATTTGTATAGAACTGACTGACACATTTGTTTCCCAACCATGTCTCATTATCACATCACCCCCATCTCATTTCATTATTACCCATTTCAAACTATCTCTCCAAGAAAAGATGTACATGATTTTCATTAGCTAATTACTATAGCTAATTACTATAGCTAATTACTATAGCTACTCATTTGTATAACTTCTAAAGCGAAATTTCAGGTTACGTAGGAAGACCGGATCAACCGAATCGTTTAAAAACTTTGGCAAATGCCGCTTATCCTCCTGAATAAAAATTTGTGCAAAAAACAAAACAAAACACAAATTCACCTCACTTCACCTCTTGCCTTCAATACGAAAGCATCAAATTGTCTATAATGTTTGTTAATAAACTATATACGCATATAAACCAAATTAAACTTACCTCCTCTCTTAATGGGATCGTGTGGACTGTAATGTATTTGTACCCTATGACTTCAGAACATTGAGCAACGCCTAGATCTATACATGTTTTGTATATATATATATCAAATATCAAGTACAAGAGTTCAAGAAAATAGTTTACAATGTAAAATAACTAATGCGACTACTTTATAGGCGTTTTATTCAGTCATATACGTCTACTCCAATTTATAATAGACAATTTAATTTCTCTCATGAACTTGATATATATAACCTAATTATATTTCAGCTGTCCTCTATTAACCCCACCACAACTCATTAACAACACAGATATATATCAATATGCCAATTTCACTACCAAACTCAGAAGTCATGACTCGGCAAATTAATAGACAGCTATGTGATGAAAATAATAAGACCAAACAGAGAAAAGTATAAAAATACCCCCCATTTTGTAGGGCCAATCCTCTGGAATAAGTTGCCTGCCAATCTGAGAAACTCGTTATGGGTACAAATTAAAAAATCTTTAAAAAACGATGCCCATTGGGTCTGATTTTGTATGTATCATAATCCTGAATGAAAATGTCTACCAATATTTTCCAAGGGTCAATAACAAGGGTTGTTAACAAGGGACAAAGCCCTTGTTTCATGTAAGGTCTTGAACCTTAAACCAGTATTACCAAATAGATTGTATAGAATTGAGAAAACTACTTGTGGTCAAAGAAAATGCGATATTGAAAACCTGCTTTTTATACTCTGATGATTCTATTAGATTTTGCGTGGACTATCGCAAACTGAACAATATCACCAAGAAAGATGCTTTCCCCCTACCTAGAATCAACGAAAGTCTTGATGCTCTTGGGAAAAACAGGTATTATTCTACCCTGGATCTCGAATCAGGCTATTGGCAAGTGGAGTTGGATGACAAATCATAGGAAAAATCTGCGTTTGTCACCCATATAGGCTTGTTTTTTTTTGTTTCAATGTGATGGCATTTGGATTATGCAATGCCCCATTACAAGATTACAGGATTTTCCAACCCTGAAAATCCCTGACATCACCTTAAGCCTCTCTGTATTCTGCAGTGTGCGTCAGGCTGCACCAATCCTGCCTCTGCAGCTAACACAAAAATATGCACCTTCGCCTAAGGGCAGTGAGAGGCAAAGGACTGCCTTCTGATGTAAATAAAATCACAGGCATGTCTACTAAAGATATTGTCACTCATCTTGATGATAACATAACCACCACCGCTGTTAGCTTCAAGCAATGGAAGTCTGTAGTGAAAGAAGACAAAGGCAAGACCTGGTGCATGACAGAGGAAACAACAGTGACTCTGGACAAAAAAGACATTTATTGACCCCAAAACACAGTTACAAGCGTAAAGTGCAATAGCTTAATTTGAACAACAGAAGGGTCTCGTTTCACAGCGTGGCCCATGTCTGTTGTGTTAAGTGACTACAGGATCCCATGGTGTAGACTTTTTTTGTTGATCTTGTTTTTCTTTCCTTTCTAAACGTTATCTATTATAATATCAACTTCTTCACAAGGAATAAGTCGTAACAAGGACAGTCTCTAGCCTCTGGTTAGTACCAGTCAAAATTAGTGTCAGATTTCACAGAACTCTTTAATAAATACCTTGACCTTGGACAGCCACACAGAGCTGTTCTAGGAGACGGCTGTTCATGCCCAACACTGGTAGAGATTTTTTTTTCTTTTTTTTTTTGTTGTTTTTGTTTTTGCAAAGCTTCTTTATTCAGTTTCCTGCCTTCTTGGCTTCATACATTCTAAGACATGTAATGACGATTTGGTAACCAAAGTAATTAGCTTAGGTGATCATAATGCAAAGGGCGATTTTTGTAAGACAACTGGCAATGTGATAGGTGGTGTATCATACCTGACATTTGTTCCACATAAAATAAGAAGACCTAGGATTTAAACAGTTCTAATGTCTCATTAATGTCTCCCTTCAACCTTCTCCATATGGCTTTTTCTTCACTGCTGACGTTATTAACTTTTTGTGCGTGTATAACCACTGTTGTTCTCATTCTTAACTCACATATTAGGTATTGGGAGGTGAATGCCCCTTTCTCAAACAATTTGACTCTGTGGATAAACGCTTTGATTTGCAGGAATAACCAATTAATTATTTTTGTATTGAGGTTGACATGCTCTATCCCAAACATTATGTGGGTGTTATTCAACACAATTTTTCCTCTCTCAGTATTTACTAATTTCTTACCATTCCTACCTTCATTCAGGTAGCCAACATCCCTTATCCATTTGAGAATATATTCCCATAACCTATAGGTATTCTTACATAGAATAAAGAAATGGACCACATCGTCCTTCTTCTTACACAATGAACACTTATCATTGGTGGCAACGCCAATGTTGGACAAATATTCTCCACTGGTAGAGATGTTTCCTGTTGCCACTAGGATAGCTGGTGCGTGAGCCTCGCCATGATGTTAATGCACTACACATGTTTACAGTAGTAGAGCTGACAGTGAGAGTGACAGATGTGTATTCAAACCGCTCCAGCCGAGGATGGTAAGTTTTAGTGGATTAACCTATTAATTTTCATCACATCAAATTCACCCTTACACACCGTTGGTACTAAGATTTACCAATGTTGTGATATATTGTGTCCTGTGTTTCTAAGGAATTTATAGTGATATTTGATGATTCTTCGCCTAGAACTACAAATGGAACAATCATTTTTTTACCATAACCATGTATGAGGAAGCAGAGACTGGTTCCCTCAGAGAAATTATTTGCCTATCCAAATGAGAAGATGGGCAAAACGGAGCACCAGTGGGAAGTATGGATCTCACAAGAATCAACCAAAGGGAAGACATAGAAATTACGAATGATCCTTGCACAATCAAGGAACTTAGAAAATCTTTAGAGTTCACTCAGTGGGACCAAGCATACTACAAAACGTTAGTATTTAAGGAATTAATCCAAAAATACAGGATTCGATCCCAGCAGATGAATGCTATGGAGAATTATTATTTTGATATGCAGAGGCAAATGACGAGATATGAAAATATGTTTCTGCAGACAGAATTGGGCAGGAAGTCAAACAGAAGCTTTGCCTTCCTGTCAATGATTTGGCTGCCATTTTCAGATCTGTCAGTTTGTCAGATGTCAACAAACAGACTTGTAGTACTGCCGTCTTACTCAGTTTCCGGACTTTGCTATGCAAATATAATATTGTACCATCTTCATCCTCTGACCTTGGGCATGTAATTTGTTGCTCTGATGCAGTTTTCACTGAGGAAGGAATTTCTATTACTGTCAGATCATCACTGCCATGACCAGTTGACTATTCCCATCAACAGGTGTGATAATTCCCTGTTTGATGTGGTGCCCAGTCTTGGTCGGCTCTTCATGAAGTTTCCTGCCTCTCCTGATGAACCTTTATTTTTCAAAATGTTGGAAAATGATAAGCGCAAATATTTGCTATATAGTGACTTGTTAGCCTTCTAGAAGCCAAGACTGCTAGTATTGGTTATGACCCACAAGACATAGGCCTTCAATCATTTTGGCGCTCTGGTGCATCATATCTACATGGGTTGGGAGTCCCCCTGATAGATATTAAATCTTTCGGCGATTGGAAAAGTTTTTCGGTTCTCGATTATCTACATACTCTGCAGACTACCATGGTCTGAAACGGTTTTTATTTAAAAACGGTGGTGAAAAGATCTTTAATAAAGCCGGCTTCAATGGACGCACCTCCAGTCCCATCCCTTGAGTTGTGTATTATTGTTTATAATTCTAAGCAAACGGATAATATCAGGTAATGAAACAGGTTATATACTACCTGTATATATGTATGCTTGGATATCTCCTTTATGGGTACTCATCCTGATTTTTATTGTATAAACTGATTATTCAATTTAGGTTCCGGTCGATATGTTTTATCCATACACTGTATATACAACATTAGAATGGAATTATGAATCCAGGATCCAATATATTTAACAACTCTCGCTTAATAGTCATATTTACAACCACTAGACAGGTACCTTCATACATCATTGTCATCATTTTTTATTTGTTTTCTTTAATATTTTCTTAATATCCTTTTGTGTAATTTAAATAGAAACTGGCTGAATATGAAATAGAACCTTCTCTGTTCATTAAGAATTGTTCAACTAAGTCAGCGGATAACAAAAATCACAATTATACTTTTTTTACTATATTTATAAATACTATTTTTTTGTGGGAGTAACTGTTTGTTAAAACCTGAATCAAATTTTGTCAAAAGAAATGTTTAATATCTGAATACAGGAGTACCCAGAGGTGTGGAGGGTGGCCTACTCAGTAAAGGGCAAGGCATGGCTGAAAAGGAGTGCCTGAAGCAAAAGAAGAATATTGTTCAGAATAGACATCCTACGTTCTAATATCCATGTTGCCAACTATACAATTGAAAGCGTTGGCTAATTGATGGGGTCACTCACACTAACTGAGGCGGCCTGAGTGAGTGAGTGAGTGAGATTGGTTGCTTTACGCCCTTATCAACACTTTGAAGTGTTATATCAAGGGCGGGAGAGCTGAGAGGGAGGCAGTTTATGATCATACCCAGGAAATAGAGATAGAGAAGAAGGGAGAGAGAGACAGAGAAAAGAGACAGAAAGGTCCTTTAAGGTCTTACCCAGGACCAGGCACTTTAAGGTCTTACCCAGGACCACTGAGGCGGCCTATGCACCTATATCAATAATACCCTAGAATACATGGTTCTGTCAGATCTATCCATTGTAAATAAGGACATAGAAGCACAATGCATCCTCATAGATTACCCCCTATCTATAGACCTTATCCTGTGTAAAGTCACCGGCCCCCATTATACTATTGCAGAAAGTGCCTACCAGTCCTATCATCATATGTTGAGTGATCAAGAGATAGGCACCAAGGTTAGGAAATCATTATTATGTGCAACATAAACATTGATAAGCTACCCGACTCAGATCATCCGAAGAGTAATCTAGATGATCTAAGTAAACTATTGTAGTGGATATGAGGATCAGCGCAAGTCTAGTATAGCTTGCTGTTGTTTTAACTCTTATATAACCGGGTCGGCCTTCAAGGTCAAGGTTGGAGCTCCGCTCGCTCAGCCTTTCAAGCCTTTCGGATCTGTTCCGTTTTTACCTTGAATGAAATGTTAAGCTTTACCCTAGTTACAGATTACCTTTCATCTTTCTGCATTGACCAGAATACGTACTGTATTGCATAACTGTGATGTATTGTGTATCTCCTGTATCACTTATTCCTGTACGAAGAACATCTTGCCATTTACTTGTACACACCTTGTTATTGTACGGATTGTATTTGTGACTATTCCGGAAATCCTTTCCGTCAGATGTCTTGGTTAGCCCGGCTGACCATGTACCTTGTGATTGCACTGTGGGGGAAATAAAGCTACGGAAACAGAGATCGTTGTCCATGTTTTACTTTCCCTTAGTCAAGAGGAGAATTGAACCTGGGTTGTCTAAGTAATAGCACGAAGGTTATCGCGGGCTGGATAACTAGTGTCACCATTTACTGATAAACTACCTGTAGGAGAGCCTACAGCCCCGGATTGGTAATCAAGATATCCGGGGGTTCACTACACTTGTATCTAATAAGCATCTCCAATCGTTCATCTGTATAGCTACGAGGCAAGGGTTAAATATAGAGCAGAGTATTCACGTTCAAATACCTTGGGTGTATAATAGACGAGAAATTAACTTTGAATCAGCATGTCTCTAGTATTCTGCGAACTGTTTATTGGAAGTTAGGTGAACTGCAGAAGAGGAGGAAATATATGAATTTGAAGCTATGTATGCTCATATTTAGAACTTATATCCTACCCACTTGCGAATATGCTTCCCCATTCTTTGGGCCGACTAATAGTGGCTTATGTAATAAATTGGATCGGTCATACAAGTATGCACTCCAAATTGCCTATGTCCAAAGGGAAGGATCAGACTACATTTAAAAAATGCGTGATAACAATCTGTTACCTTTGGAGACCCGATGGAAAGTTAACATAATCTGCATGGTACATAGACACAAGGTATTACATGATCTAACAAATAATGAACGATTACTAAGACGAGATATGGCCCAGAACATTGAGTTGTCTCTTCCTAGAACAGAGAGGTACAAAAAGTCAATTATGTAAGAAGGAATATCAATGTGGAATGAATTACCAGCGAATACAAAATTAATTACTGAAGATAAGCAACTAAAAATTGTTCTTATAAATCGATGTAGAGAATTGATTGTAGATACATAATCATTTGTGTTTTTAATCCTGGCCTCCTGTTTTTACCTTGCAGCAAATCGACCAAGTATAGTAGCAATGTCTTGAGTAGACCAGGTGATTCAAACAGCTGGGTAGGATAATGGAGAAATGTACATGCCGTCTAGCATTGAAGTTGTGGATATACATTGTTGACAAATGTCTGAGTATGTTTAGAATTAGATTGAGATTGTCTTGAGTCTGTAGTAGTAATTCGAGATTGTATGTATTCGCGATTGGTAACCATAGCCTTGGGTGAAGAAGTATTTTGGATGTATAGAAAGAAATATTAAGTAGAAATGTGGGTAAATCTTGATTTGATAATTGCAGTATTATAATATTTTATATCCTGGGCAACGCACAATAAATAACAGCTCTGTCTTCATATGCGTATTTGAATATGAAGATGACATAATAACGTTGTAATGTAATGTGGCCAATAAAAATATTTAAAAAAAAAAATAGCAAATCAACTTCACTTGATCACATTCTGACCAACGTTAGACACATCAGCGAAGGAGGAATCATAGAATTGTATCTTGGTGACCACTGCATAATCTTTATGACAAAGAAGAAAAAAGATAGACATATGTGATGTGTTTCAGGAAAATGAGTCATAAGTCGCAAAAAGTAGATTGTGAGATTCCATTATATTTGAAAAGATGAGATCAAGCCGATTCCAATGATAGTAAACAGTCTAACCATCCAATAAGTATTTCTAGATTTTAAATCTGATATTTTTATTTTGGAAAAAAAAAGTTTGCAATATTTCTGGGGGGTAATGAACAGTAAAGTAACTAAATATAGTTCATATAAGGACCTTTAAAACGAAAGGATATATTACATACATTGTCCTGAAATTTGATACACCGATCGATATATCTATAAGTGATTAGCTCTCCAAAAATCAGAACATTCCAATAAAGTGATCTTGTAAAATAAACACTTTGAAAAATATTATTTTTGCGACTTATGACTCATTTTCCTGGAACACACCACATATAACAGATGTAAGTTCAAAGCCAGGTCATATGCTAATTTAAACCCTACAGTTATCACCAATGAGGTAAACTTAATCAAGAACTGGGACAAGTACTATAACTGTACAGACCCGAATGCAGCCTGACAACTTCTCTATACCACGTACTTGGCAAAGTTATAAAAAAGTACAAAGAAAAACCATCTTGGTATTCAAATGAATTACTAAACCTAGCTCATAACCAAGATTACAACTTTCATAAATACAGGAGACAGAAAATGAAACTTTTAGAGCAAGAGCAGTATATTTCAGGAATTGTGCGAACCCTGAAACAAGATGCGCCCGAAGTGATTACTTTAGTGATCAGCTTCACAGACATAGATACAACATACAAAATGTTGGCAAATGGTAAATGTTAAATGAATATAAGTATAAATTGCCTAGAAAAGAACTGACTTTGGAAATCACTTGCTAGACACCTGATCGTCATCATCAGAATGCCAGCTGGCCATTGGCCCAAGCTTGGACATATATAAGCTGGACATAGCACTGGTCAGTCTAGGCCCGGAGTTCGACAGCATTGGTTGAGCAAAGACAGTTCTCAGTTGAAATTTGTTTTCTTTTTTTTTCTCGTTGTTGGGGCAAAGGAAATAAAAATAAATCAGGGTCAGACAAGCACCCATATGAAGGCAATGTCTCTCTCCCAGCTCATTTATTTGTTCCAGCAATTTATATTAAATTACTATTCATCTCTTAAAGATGAAACCAAATCGATCAATAAGATTATTGACTCAGCCACCGTCCAATGGCTAACAACTAATTTAAGGTTAGGGTTAGGGTTATGATAAGCATTGTTATCAATCCATGTACTCCATAGGGGCCCACGGGCCCCTATCCAAGTAGACCAGTGTTTCAGCTCATCAAGTATCTTGACATACCTTGTTATATTAACAAGGATTAACTAAGTTAACTGATGGACATGTTCAATGAATATGCTCTAAAGCAATGTATAAAAGTAGCCACCAGACATGGTCAAAATAGTTCTTCTAGATATAATTGGCACAGACCACCCTCATGAGAAAAACACTGGGACGGTCAATGTAAACATATCAGATCACTCTATTGTTTACATAATTATAAAGAAAAATGACGAGCCCTGTCACAAAATCTCACAGATGTGCACGTAGGTATGATAAAATTGACTTTGAAGATCTTGATAATTATCTACAGAATATCATGACAGACGCAAACTTGTTGCATACAGGTAATACCTCTACAGAGGTTCTATGGTCAAGGTTAAAAAATCATTTGAGTGAATACTTAGATAAGGTATGCCCACTGGAGCGTATTGTACATGTTTCCAGAGGTAAAATGATACTAGACCAAGATACACACCTAGAAAGAATGTGACCGTCTGTTCAAAATAGCAAAAAGTTCTAACCTAGCAGAAGATTGGAAGGTCGCTAGTTTGGCAAGAAGAGCTGTAAGTAGTGCAATCAGGAGAATTGAAAAGGCAAACATTTCTACTAAACTTACTCAATGTGCTAACGACACAAACAAATTTTGGAGAGAGCTTAATAAATTAATAAATTCGGAATTAATAAAGTCCTCAGAAAGCTTTATACATGAAAATCGTATCGTGACAGGACGTGAAGCTAGCAATTGTCTGAATACGGTATTTAAAAACATGGGTAATGTTGATGTGGTAAATAACAATAGCTTCACTGATTATCTAATAGAAGACATTGATACCCTCACTTGTACCAGGATAAATATATCAGAGGATAAGGTTATAGATTTTATCAGGTCTATTGATATCAACAAGAACTGTGGGTTCAACTGGACTTCCACAAAGGTATTGAAATTCTTCTTGACAAAATTATCATCACCATTTACTCTGTTCTTGAAAGCTTGTGTAAAGAGTGGTAAAATTCCAAACGAATGGAAATCGTTCAATGTGGTAGCGATCCCAAAAGGAGGAAATGCTAAGATATTTGACAATTATAGGCCAATCTCCCTGGTACCTCTTCCCTCTAAAATTCTAGAGCATTTTATTTGTGAACCTTTACGACTACATATGGAGTCTAATGAGCTGTTTACAGAGTGTCAGGGGGTGTTCAGACAGGGGTTTTTAACTAATAGATTGTGGTGCTGAGTGTGGTGGTGCCGGGTTGGAGCGGTTATCCCCGCTCTGGCCCGGCGCTGCTAGCCAGTATCCCAAACCCCCGGTCTAGTCACCCGGTTATCCGGGTGCGGCCGGCCGGATTGGATTCGGGCTGGCTGTTCTACCTGTTGCAGGGATGGTTTGCCACCAGATGTCGTGTGGGGGTTTTGTCTCTCTTATTTTAATATTTTACTGTTAGCATATGTCTGATTTCAATTCTTGTGTTAAACTACCCTTTCTTAACTATAACTTTTTGTTCTTATCCCTCTCTTCTGTGAAGCGGAGGGAGAACCTTTTTCACTGTGGTTGAAGGGTTTTTAGTCGGCAATAAAGACTAAAGTGCTAGCAAGGACTCGGAGATCTGTGTTGTTCTATTCTTGTTGTTATTTACCTGAATCGCCGTACAAGTAAATAAGCAGACATTACAATTTGGTGCCGTGACCAATTCGGGTTTCTTTGTACTTTGTTTTGTATTTAGTCTTGGAACTCCGGCCTTATGGCTGGGAGGGATGATTTGCCGGAGGAAGCTCTTGTTCTTCTTCCCGAGGAGGAAGAGGTTCAGGAGAACCCGGAACTGGCGGCCCCGGGTTTGAATATAGAACCTGTTGAGGAGGAGGTCGATCCGAATCAACAGGGAGGTGTAGAAATTATTGAAGATGTAGAAAACGTTGAACTTGAAGTCGGAGCGGAGGCAGCTAATTTATTACCTGCCCCGATCCAGCCCGCTGTAATAGTCAATCCTCCTGCAGGGGAGATAGTAGTGGACGTTCCGCCTGCGCCTGCGGCTCCGGTGAGGCGGGCTCCGATGCAGCTCCCGGCTCCCCCGGGACTTATGCTACCGGCTCCGGCTCCGGCTGAGTTAAGGTTGCCTGCTCCCGCGGAGGTCCGGTTGCCTGCTCCCGCGGAGGTCCGGTTGCCTCCACCGGAATACCATAGGTTGATGGAACGTAGACCCGTTCGTCGTGCTGAAAATGAGTTGTTTGTAGATGCACTGGAAAATCAGGTGGAGGTCCAGTCATTAGGATCAGATAATGGTTCTTTGGCAGGTAGCGGACTTTGGGATGAAGTCCGTACACCTGATAGGAATGTAGGTGTTAGGAGGGGAAGACAGCAGCCTATTAGTCCTGTCCCTAGAGTTGCTCAAGCGCCAGTTAGGTTGCGTTTTCCCGAACGTAGGTTGAGAGATGAAGATGAAATGTCCGAACACCTGCAGAATACTGATGAACAATATACAGTGCGGAGACAACATTTGACGTTTGATCGAATGGATACACTATTAGGGGTCCAAATGAAGCGCATTAATGAACTGACTGACTCGTTGCACATGACAACTACTCGTGGTTCGCAAGTAGCTGCCGAGTCAGCCCGGGAACTAGAAAACGCTAGGAAAAATGAACGAAATTTGCATTTGGTGATTGAACAGCAGGAACAGAGAATGTTCACCTTGCAACAGGAGCTTAGGGCTTCAAAAGCTGACAGGTTGGCGGAATTGTCGATTGCTGAGGAGTTGGCCCGAAAAGCGGCAGCCACCAAAGCTGAATTAGATAATGTCAGACGGCAGTCTAGGGTACTGCCGCCCGAACGAGATTGGGGCCTAGCTGCTAGCACTCCGATTCGGCCACCTGGGGTAACGGAGGCCTCTTATGCCAGATTGATGGGTGAATTACCTGATTTTCCGCAATCAACACGTTTTGCGAATGAGGGAAAGAAAGTAGGTCCTATTCAGTCACGGGATATGGATCAGGAAAGGGCTGTGGGTACTCCCCATGGTGGTTGGGAAGATAAGAATCCGAGAGCTCCGGAAACCCCGAAAAGGAAGGTTGCTTTTCAGAGTCCGGTTTATGATGTGGCAGGAGACGGTGGTAATATTGCAATTATTGATGTGGGTAAACGAAAATCCATTGATCCTGCTGCTGATTATGATCCGGAGGATGAACCGGAGGCGTTTGAAATCCATGAAATGGACCCTAGTATGCCTGAACATCGGCCGAAACCCCTTACTTTCCCGAAATGGGATGGTAAACAGGATTGGAGGGAGTATCAGCGGAAGACAGTTGTGGTTGCTCGAGCAATGAATTGCAGCGATCACACGTATAAAGTGCAGTTGATTGCTGCAGTTGAAGAGAATATGCCCCATGCTACTTCCATTAAACCGAATAAATATACAGTTCGGGAGTTGTTACGTATGATGGAAGCGGTACATAGCTCGGCTATGTCTTCTCAGACGCGGAAGGATGCTTTTATGGCTTTGAGGCAGACTCCGGGTCAAACTCCGGCTAACTTTGCAGATACTGTTTCTAAGAAGGCCTTGCATGATTTCGGGAAATGGGATAGTACGTTACATACTATGGCTATGAAGGTGTTTCTGGACGGTTTGGTGGATCCGGGAATGGCTATGCATGTAGCACTGCAAGAGCCGAAGAATATTGCGGCAGCCGGTGCTATTGCCACGCGCTATGGGGATGTGATTAAGAATAACCCCCGATTAGCTGCTAGTTTGATGACTGTGTCAGGGGGGTCGGAAGGCAGCGAGAGATCGAGAGGTGAAAATGTTGCGGCAGTTGCTAAGGTGGAGGGTGTTAGCAGCCTGCCTATAAGTCCAGGTTTGCTTGGTGAATTTTATGCTTTTAAAGCTTGGGATGCTACGAAGTCCAAGGCTACTCCGAAGATACAGAGTACTGAGAAAACTCAGCCAGAAGCCGAACGTAAGCCATTCCGGAAAGGCTCGTTCAAAAAACCCATCTGCTATTATTGCAGGGAAGAAGGCCATCTGATAACTGAGTGTGACCAGCAAGCTTTGCATTTTGCGAGTATGAAGAGACAAGCGGAGCGCGAGGCAGCATTGAAAGAATCCGGGAATCCGGGAAACTCTGCCAGCCCCTCCTAGGCGGTGGAGTGGGGGCAGAGGGTAATACACATGCCGCAGTATGTCAGAATTCGGGGAAAACACTGATGGAGGTTTCGGTTCAGCCGCCCTCAGCCGGGTTAGGGGACGCCCGTGGTATTAACTCGGTGGGGAGTGTATGCGGAGATTCGAAGGTGAAATCGGATATGCTTTCATGTATGGTGGAAGTGGTGCATCAGGGTGTACCCGAACATGCTTGCTTGCCGGGACAAATATTAAAGGTTGAATGGGGAGGGTATGGTTCCCTGGTAAGCAAGATTATGGCATGTGATCTTTGTAATTTTGATATAACTATTTCGGACAGAAGTATACCGTGGATTGCTGACCGAATGTATGCGGATGTGACGATAGTGAATGTGACTGGCCAATTTCTTATTGATTGGGGTGCTCAATGTACATTAATAAAGAAGGAAATGTATGATGAGTTGTCGGTAAAGCCTTATCTGATACCGTGCCAGGTAACGTGCTATGCCGGCACGGGACATGATCTTGTCACACATGGTTGTGTACGAGTAGCCCTCGGGATAGGAGGAGCGTGGTTCGCTCTTACTTGTATGGTAATAAGTGGTTTAGTGGGAAGAGAAGCTGGTATTCTGGGCATGGATTTTATCCTAACGCACAGATGCAATTCGGATTGGTCCGGTGAATTCACCCTTGAGGCAGGTGAACAGTCCGTGATGTGTCGGGGCTTGCAAAGCGGTGCACTCAGCCGAAATGGGTACGAGGGAATCTTTTTAGATGCTTTCTCTACCATTTGTAGTTGTGTGGACTTTGAACCGGCGGGTGAAGATGTATTCTTTGAATCGGGACAAGCCGAGTTGGGGCATTGTGTAGTTGTGAGTCGGCTGGTCGCAGGCGACCGGCAATGTATGACGATATCGTTGCATAATCCTGCCAGCTCCCCTTTGATGTTCAGTTTATCATCACCTGGACTGAGGGATTTTGCTGAAGAAGGCGAGAGCCCCATGGTTGATATGGATTTGTTGGAACCGGAGGTGCCTATGATGCTCTCCGGGGATGGATGTCCATTGGAGAAATTGGTTCGGGAGTCTCATCTGGAAACAGTGGCTGACAGACGTAGATTGCTGACTATTCTGTGGGAGTATAAACATTGCTTGCGACTACCGGGAGAGATTCTCGGCCATACGGATAAAGTTACGCATGTGATCGATACTGGGGATGCTCGTCCGATTAAATGTGCATGTCGGCGATTGCCCCCGGCGAAACGTGATGCGGCGGAACTGCAGATCCAGGATATGCTTAAAAAAGGCGTCATTGAACCCAGCAATGGCCCGTGGGGGGCGGGGATAGTCATGGTCGGTAAAAAAGATGGAACTAGTCGGTTTTGTGCTGACTACAGGCCCCTTAATTTGGTGACTAAGAAAGACTCTTTTCCGCTTCCCCGAATTGATGAGTGTATTGAAGCCCTTGGAGGTATGAAATGGTTTATCACCCTGGATTTGGAAAGTGGTTATTGGCAAATAGCTATGGATGAGGCTAGTAAGGAGAAAACAGCCTTTGTCTCGTCCAGTGGGCTATACCAATTTAAAGTGATGAGTTTCGGGTTATGCAATGCCCCGGCTACCTTCGAGCGCATGATGGAGCAGATGTTAGTAGGGTTGCGCTGGAAGTGTTGCCTGGTGTACTTGGATGACATAATTATATTCGGAGCTAATTTTGAAGAAACTATACGAAATATGGAATTGGTGTTGCAACGATTGCGGAGTTACGGGTTAAAGCTTAAGCCAAAGAAGTGCTCCTTCTTCCACTTGGAAGTGTTGTATCTCGGACGGGTGGTGTTGCAGAAAGGAATTCGCCCGGATCCGAGTAAATTGGATTGGGTGAAGACCTGGCCGATACCGTCCACCATTAAAGAGGTGAGGCAATTCCTCGGGTTTGCATCATATTATAGGGATTTTATGCCTTATTTTTCCGAGGTTGCTGGTCCGATTCAAGCCTTGGTGGTTGGAGGAGATCAAAAGAAAAGTAGAAAAGTTGTGTTCGATGAAAGCTGCATGTTGGCGTTTGAAAAACACTCAAACATTTGCTTACTTCGGCCCCAGTGTTAGGTTATCCACAACCTCTGGGTACCATTATTTTAGATACGGATGCTTCCGGATTTGGTATGGCTGGGATTTTATCCCAGATCCAGAAGGATAAGGAAGTGGTGTTAAGCTATGCTAGCAATTCCCTGTCTAAGGCACAACGTAATTATTGTACCACCAAACGTGAACTTTTGGCGGTTTTGACTTATCTCAGTAAGTTTCAACATTATGTCATTGGTAGAAGTGATTTTATGCTGAGAACAGACCATGCGTCTTTGCGGTGGCTTATGAATTTCAAAGACCCGACCAATATGCTGGCGAGGTGGCTGACCACCCTTCAACATTACGGGGTTTCGGAGAATCAGATAGTTCACCGGCCGGGGAAGCATCATCTGAATGTGGATGCGCTTTCGCGACTTCCCATTTGGAAGTGTCCCCGGGAGGACTGTCCGGACTGTGGTGCACATGAGGCTGTGGTTGCTGTTATGACGATAGATTACCAGCTATTGTCATCTTTGGCGGGTGATCGGTTGTCATCGTCCCAGCATGAGGATGATGTGCTTGCTCGCATAATCACTTTGGTAGAGGAGGGAGTCAAAACTCTCACTAAGGCTGTCATGTTGCCGGAAGGGGATGAATATTGTTTCTATGCCCGGTTACTGTCAACTTTGGTTATGAAGGATAATTTGTTGTGTTTGGAATGGGAGAGTGATAATGGTGTAATCTATTATCGTGCAGCTGTACCCTCTGGTTTGCGTAAGGAGCTGTTCCATACTTTGCATGGAAACAAATTGGCGGCCCACTTCGGTGAATTTAAGACTTATCAAGCGGCATTACATAAGTTTATTTGGCCCCGGATGCGCTCTGATATAGCCGACTGGGTACGGGAATGTGAAATTTGTGCTTCGTGCAAGAGCCAGGGAGGCCGGGGTGTCTCTCCTTTGAAAAAGGAGTTACAGGGAGTGAGATGGAGTCGTGTGGCCCTAGATATCATTGGCCCTTTTCGGAAAACACCTAGAGGGAATGTATGTGTTATGGTGGTGACGGATTATTTCAGTAAATGGGCCGAGGCTTACCCCTTGCCCGACCATACTGCTGCAACGTGTGCGATGGTGTTGTTCACTGAGTGGATATTGCGCTATGGCCCGCCGGTCTCTTTGCAGACGGACGGGGCTCCGGAGTTCCGGTCAAGTTTGATGAAGAATTTGCTGGGAATGTTAGATATTGAAAAGCTAATGACCTTGCCCTATAGACCCGAATCTAATGGACAGGTAGAACGTTTTAATAGAGTTTTGGTCGAGCAATTGTCGTGTCTGACAGAGTATGAGGATGTAAATTGGGATTTATTAGTTCCTTGCATTGCTCATGCTTATCGGGGTGCTGTCCATAAGAGTACACATTGTACACCAAACATGGTGGTATTTGGTTCTGAGGTGACGGTACCAGCTGACATTATTTATGGAACTCTAAGTGGTGATGTGGATTTTCCTTGCCCAACTGTGTTTGTGGAGGAGATTCGTTCTTTATTAAGGAAGGGACATCAATTTGTGAGGGAGCAATTGGGCCATTCGGCTGTGTTTCAGAAGAGGTACTTTGATAGGAGAGCTCGGCCGAAGGAATTCAAGGAGGGGGATCTAGTGTGGAGATATGCCACTCCCATGGCTCAGAAGAAGTATGGGCCTAAATGGAATGGACCCTTTCTAGTGGTTCGGAGGGTGCAGGGTTCTACCTATGAACTGCAAACTGCGGATGGTCTCTTGAGGTGGAATGGCAATTTGTTGAAGCTGGCTTTTGATGCTGACGGACAACCGGTTCAGGCTACTAACCTTCATCGGGCCCCTGAATACCAGAAGCAGGTGGCTAAGGGCCGGGACATTCTTCGGGTCTCTCCTGTTGGCAAGTTATTGCCCGGGTCGGAGGCACCAGTTCCAAAGCCTTCTAAGAAAATTGTTCATCATGTTAGAAAAAGGGGCAGGCCGCCACGTGCTCCTCCTAAAACTACTGTCTTGCCACAGTCAGAGGTTTTGGGGGACTCGGGTGCGAATTCTGTCGAGTCGGGTGAAGAGGATGAAGCAGTTGCAGTATTGGAAGAAGATGAGTTACCCTTGGCTGAAACAATGGATAATTTGTTGCAGTCTGAGTATCTGTCTGAGAGGCCCCGCCGAACTGTTAGACCTCCGGATAGATATGGAATGGGGATTGATCAAAGTGGTTAGATGTTTTGGTGCGAAGTAGGAAAAAATTACACAACGAGAAGTACTGCAGTAGAGTCGGGCCGGGCGCGGAAACTTGAGATATCACTATATTGGTTGGCTGTGTTAATTTTTTGCTCTGATCGGTTTAACTGGCCAGTTGACCTCGGGTTGCCGGACCCATTGGGAAATAAAGTGGGGAGTACCAGTCTATAACCTTTTGGCTTGAATCATTGATATGGTCGTGTTTTTGTTGTATGTATGTCTTGCTCGGGGGCATTATCAGTTGTTGTGTCTATAGGTAGGGGTTGGGGGCATTGCTCATTTGGGGTATGACCAATTGAGGCCGGGTCATGAGTCGTCTGCGGCTGGTTACTTGACTGCTGTTGCTATTTTTAGACCCGGTGACCTCGTTCTCGCGTGAAGGAACGAGAGGTGGCTGGTGTGAACCAGTCAGTCAGTTGCATTCGGTCGACTTGGTCGGTTGTGTCCCACTGTATGCTATTGCCCCACGTGGAATAAAACAGTCGAGTTGTTGAATATTGCCTTGCATTTCATTGAGTTTCAGTTGTCGTAACTGTGCAGAAAGTGTGACCCGGCTTTGAAAGTGTTGGAGTTTGATAGGATCTGGTTTTGGTCCTGTCAGTGGCCGTGTTATGGCCGACGAGGAGAAGCCGGGCAGTTCGCAGATTTATGCTGCTGATTTCCCTGAGATGGTGAAAGTTCCTGCCCCGAACCCTGAACTTGCTGTGAAGAAGAAGCTGAGTGAGCAGAGGAAGGCTGAGCGAAAAGCTCGGGAGCAGTCCCGGCTTGCTGCAATGAAGAAGGCAACTGTGGCTAAGCAGGCGCTTTTGAAGAAGTCGGCTGAGGTAAAAGTTCCTAAGGTGAAGAAACTCGGGAAGAAGCCAGCTGAGAAACCGGCTGCTAAGGTGGTGGAGAGGACCAGTCCCCGGAGGGCTAATCCCGGAGTTGTGGTGGCTGATACTCAGCTTCCCGAGACTCAGCTTGCTGCAGCGGGACAGATGGAGAGAGCTCCTTCTCCCGCAGTCTCTGACGTGGTGGTTGTGGACAGTCCAGAGTCTACCCCGGCTCCACGAGCCAAAGAGGGAGAGATAGTGGAGGATGATGCTACGGCTGCTGTTGGAGACCCGGGCACGGAAGGTGTCACCCCGGACACTGCTCAGCTTACCGCTGGCGGTGTTGAAAAAACACAGGAGACGGAGGAGATGGATACCACTCCTGTTGTTGATGTTGTGATAGAAAAACCTGAGGATGATGGTGATTTTGTGGAGGTTAAGTCCAAAAAGAAGAAGGCTAAGGCCGGTGTTATGAAAGTGGGTTCAGAGAAGGAAGTCCAAGCAATTGAGCGGCAACATGGGATTTCTCATTACAGGTTGGGGAAATTTCCTAAGAAACGGGAGGACCCTGACTTTGCTGTGAGGAACATAACCCAGTGGAACGCTTTGCAGAAAAAGCTTGACACTTTTGTAGTGCTAGAGGAGGATTTTGCACCTGTTATACCGAGTGTGGAGGATACTTTCCCTGTCTGCCCTGAGTCCGAGGATGAGGATGAGGCCATGGCCGAGTACTCAAACGGGACTTTGATGTCTAAGTATGAAATGGAATTTCATTTCTTAAAGAGTCGTACCAGGCGGCAGCCGGAGTCAACCCGGGAGGTGGTGATTAACCCGACGGTGCTTGTGAAGCTAAATAGTGTGGAGCGTTTGTGGAGCCCGGGACAGAGGTGTCCTTTTGTGTATTGCCGGCATTTGGACCCGTCCATCAATCCGGATGGGGTTCGTTCGTACAGAACGAGAGAAAGGTTTTATCGGCATCTGGTGGAGGAGCATTGTCCGGCTAGTTACCAACTAACCTGCCCACATGCTTCGTCTTGTTTGGTGAGGCTGGATCGCCGATCAGAATTGGTGAGACACTGTATGACGCAGCACCATGAGAAGAGGGACACAGCACTTGATATGTGCATAAGTTTTCGAGTGTTTCAGAAGGAGTTCCCAAATTACGGGTGTCAGAAGTTTGCGAGAATGACCAGGGGAGACTGGGAGACCGTGTCTGTTCTCGGGAGGTGAGTGAGTGAGATTGGTGGCTTTACGCCCTTTTCAACACTTTGAAGTAGTTATATCAAGGGCGGGAGAGCTGAGAGGCAGGCAGTTTATGATCATACCCAGGAAATAGAGATAGAGAAGAAGGGAGAGAGAGACGGAGAAAAGAGACAGAAAGGCCCTTTAAGGTCTTACCCAGGACCAGGCACTTTAAGGTCTTACCCAGGACGACGGGTGGTTCTAGGCGGTTTGTGATCCCCAAACTTCCGCCCTCTCATGGTTCAGGCCCGGCCCCTCCGAGCGTTTGGAGGAAGCCTCCGAGTAGCAGTTATGGGAGCGCTGACCACATGAACTCCTCTATTGAATTGTCGGTGGTGGACCAGAGTTCTATGCTGTCTGGTGCAGATCGTTCGGAGCGTGTTCGGCCGATGGGAGGTCGGATCCCGAATGTTGATGCCACCTATGATCATGTCTCTAGGTCTTTGGAGAGGATAACTGCGTGTATGGATGCCGGAGTTTCGGCCATTCAGTCGACTGCTTCGGCTGTCATGGCAGATATTCGCACCTTTATCGGGGAAGCTTTTGAACCGTTGGAAGGAATCCAAGAGTTGCGGGAACAGGTTAAACTGATTCCAAATCTAGAGCAGGAAAATCTGGACTTGCAGGATCAATTGAGGTTTTATAAGGAGGAAGATAACCGTTCGCGTGAAGTAAACATGGAGTTGCGTCGTAAGTTGTCCCGCTATGAGCAGCAAGGTGGTCCGGATTCTAAGCGGAAAAAGACGGAAAAAGATAAGGTGGAAACTGTGGTGCAGGGTAAGCCGGAAGATCAAGTTATGGAGGAGGAAAAGTCGGATTAAACCGGAGCTGTTGGTGGCACGGTTAGTATTTCGGATATGCGGGAAGTGATGTCGGGTCTGTTCAAGGAAATGTTTGAGGAACACTTGCCTCAGCAGCCGGCTGTTCAACAATTGCCGCCTCCACCCCCTGTTGCTATGACTATGCCGACCTTTCCCTCTTGGGATGCCTTTTTCCAATCTTTTGGACAAAATTTGCCGCAGTACACCACTTCGGACCCTGATGTGAGGACTTTTGCGGATCCAAATGCGCAGATGGCTATGCGCATGGCTCCGCCTTTGTTCAGTCCACCCGCGGTGTCTAGGGTTCGGCAGTCACCTCAAGTGCCTCTCTATAGTGCTGCAGTGGCTGGTGGAGTTGGTTTCGGGGAAAACCCACCTCCCTCCGGTGGATCGGTGGCACATTCTGTCAAGCCGGGAATGGTACGAGGGGGAAAACCCTCTCTGTTGCCGAAACCCCGCACTATGGTGACGTTGACCCCTGTAGGAAGGCCTAGCACTGGGAGGACTACTTCCACTCCGGTTACTAGCCCGGGGAGAGTCGCTGTGCCCAGTGTTCCCGATAAGACATTGGATAGTCCCGCGAGACTGGCGTTGGAAATGAAGAGGCTGGAGGAAAACTTAACCCAGGATACGGGTGAGGGTGGAGTTGTGGATTCCGATGCAGCTGAGGAAAGTCCTGAGATGGAGATGTCTGTTGAAGAGGAGAATCGGTTGCTTCGGGGTGAGAAGGGCACAGTGATGGATGAATATTAGTGCTCTTCCACTGTTTTTGTAGTGTGTTGATGAGTTGTGTGTTTGTTTGTTGTTTTTCCGGATGGACGGCGGCGTGGGAGCGCTAGTATCATTGGCATCTGGCTACGCCAAAGTCAACCGGGCCGCATGCAGTCGTTTCCGGATATCGCGGATATTTCCAGTCCTCTCCGAGACAACAACCCCCTGATTCCCTGCAACAGACACTACGAGGACAACTACTCTATTTACATGGACATTACTTTATGCTCAAGCATATGGACCTCTGTGATTTTATATACCTGATTTATCCTTCCTGTGATTGTGATTATACCTCGGGTTAGAGTTTACTTCATTATTATTCTCCCAAGTTAAAGGTATGTTTCATATTGTATTGTGTTTGTTATAGGAATATATGGTTTTTACTTACACCACGCGTGTGTAGGCTTTTAATATTCCTTCACTTTACTTTTTCACATGTCGTTCTTCTATGTCCTTATGTTCTATTTCCACTGTATGTGTCATTACGATTTAATATATTATACGTCTTGCTTAGGACCTGTTTAGTTCTAGCCAGTTCGTGTCTAGTCGGTCCTCCCTCCAGAAAAAGGGGGGGAGGGGGGTACTGTGGTGCTGAGTGTGGTGGTGCCGGGTCGGAGCGGTTATCCCCGCTCTGGCCCGGCGCTGCTAGCCAGTATCCCGAACCCCCGGTCTAGTCACCCGGTTATCCGGGTGCGGCCGGCCGGATTGGATTCGGGCTGGCTGTTCTACCTGTTGCAGGGATGGTTTGCCACCAGATGTCGTGTGGGGGTTTTGTCTCTCTTATTTTAATATTTTACTGTTAGCATATGTCTGATTTCAATTCTTGTGTTAAACTACCCTTTCTTAACTATAACTTTTTGTTCTTATCCCTCTCTTCTGTGAAGCGGAGGGAGAACCTTTTTCACTGTGGTTGAAGGGTTTTTAGTCGGCAATAAAGACTAAAGTGCTAGCAAGGACTCGGAGATCTGTGTTGTTCTATTCTTGTTGTTATTTACCCGAATCGCCGTACAAGTAAATAAGCAGACATTACAAGATCTTTATATGAATTTACCGAACCTATACTGAAGGGTATAGACAGAGGTGAAATAACATTTGCGACATATTATGACATATCTAAAGCATTTAAATGCATTGACCAGCAAATACTTGAGTAGAAATTGAATCACTACAAGGTAAACCCGTCAATTGTTAAAGTTATCATGAACTACCTAGACAACCGAAACCAACATACATATTTGAATAACATACAATCTTCCCCTTTACAAATCTTAAATGGCGTACCGCAGGGAAGTCTGGTAGGACCACTTTTATTTTTAATTCATATCAATGACATCCCTAGGCCATTACATAATATAAAATTTGCAGATAAGATCAAAATGAACATCTATGCAGATGACACTGCGGTCACCATAACAAGTAATGACATCTCGATCTGTACAGAGGGCACCCAAATTGTTGCGAAAAAGATTGCCGGATGGATGAGTTCTAACAAACTGGTAAGTAATTAAAAAAAATGCCTTTTACAGGTACTAGGGTCTAGGAGTCGCCTAAGCAAAATTAATTTTGCAAACCTACCCCATATATATATTAAAGGTATATCTATTAGCAAGGTAGAGACGGCGAAATATCTAGGGTTCACAATCGACTCACAACTGTCTTTCAACAAATACTTTGAACGGATGAAAAATCAGTTACAGGTGAAAGTTCACAAGTTTGCCAGGGTCAGATATAAAATTGACGATAACATTGCTAAAATAATACTGAAATCACATGGGATTTTTATGTACAGTTTGGCAAACAAAAATATTGAAAGAAAAGTACAAACCACTCTCAACAGGGCGATACATATGGTGTTTAAGAATAATGAAAGATCAACAGCTGACACAAAAAGACTATTGAATATTGTAGATATCGATATCAGAGGTCAAATAGCCCTGTATGATAAATCTAGAAACTCAGTGTGTTTAAGAGATATGCCAAGAAACACCAGACTGGCAGATGGTCCCAATCTTGTATGTATTAATGCTTTGCATGATAAGTTCGCCAGATCGCCACAATTCCTTGGACCCACAGCCTGGAATAGGCTTCCAAACAATATAAAAGGTTTCGAGTGGGCAAAGATAAAGGTTTATCTAAAAACAGCCCTAAGCTGATAGAACAGAATACAAGTATATTGTACTCAATATTATTTTTTCGCTGATTGATATTCTATACAACTTACTACAACCAACTGGTAAAGGAATGTCTTACTGAGTGCTTTTATTTGACACGGACAACTTCTTTGTACTTGTTTTAATTAGCAGCCAAAAACCCCAAAAATAACTATGTAATCATATCGTATTGTATTAGTCTATATTTAAAGGATAATGTCTTAGGTTTCTCTGTTATGTTTTTCATTCATGAGCTTGAAACATACCAACTTGTTGGAATTGTCTCTTGAAATAAAACTGTTTAAAAAAAAGAAGAGAGACTAAAATTACACTGCTGAACGGTAGTAGATTTTCACTTATATCTCAAAATACACAATAATGAATATTTCCATTGCATGAATATCATATCTAAGTGTATTAGTGGGAATCAATACATTATATTCTTAAAAGGTCACAATAGCTACTGGAATATTTTTTCCACCAGACCAACAAAAAGCTCATTTCCCTGACCGAAATTGGATCCATGTAGCCACTCAGACAGTTATATTAGGAAGCGTTGGGAACATATATGGTGAATGTTGATGGTTTGTTGATGGTTTATTGATGATCATTTCATTGTTGCAATAACTATTACAGAGTATTTCATGAAACTGCAGCATACACATGTCGAAACACAAGAAAGTACTTCTGCATCGCTCCGGGCATTGCTTGGTATGTAAATGTCATTTATTAACAGCCTAAATTTCATTTAAGGAATAAAGGTAGCCTAAAGGTAGATACTATTTTACCTAATTGATCAACTCCATTCATTTGATCCACTGAATTAAATGCAAAGCAGATTAATCCATTATCCCCTTCTTTCCAAACCATGATGAATTTCAAACATTTATTAATTGATTCAATATGAATGAGAAAATAGTTTATTACTTTACAGACAGATGTGGGTTGTTGCAGCAACAACGCATTGCATCTAAATGACAGTGCAACCTGCCAGTGCAACTGACAGCACAACTTCCAGTTCAGTGGCCAGTCCAGCGGCTAGTCCAGTGGCCAGTCCAGTGGCTAGTCCTCCGGCAAGTCCAGTGGCTAGTCCAGCAGCCAGTCCAGCGTCTAGTTCACAGGCCAGTCCAGCGGCTAGTTCACAGGCCAGTCCAGCGGCCAGTCCAGCGGCCAGTCCTCCAGCAAGTCCTCAGGCCAGTCCAGCAGCTAGTTCACAGGCCAGTCCAGCGGCCAGTTCACAGGCCAGTCCAGTGGCTAGTTCACAGGCCAGTCCAGAGGCCAGTCCTCCGGCAAGTCCTCAGGCCAGTCCAGCGGCCAGTCCAGCGGTCAGTCCTCCTGCAACTCCTCAGGCCAGTCCTCCTGCAAGTCCTCCTGCAAGTCCTCAGGCCAGTCCAGCGGCCAGTCCTCAGGCCAGTCAAGCGGCCAGTCCTCCTGCAAGTCCAGCAGCCAGTCCTCAGGCAAGTCCTCAGGCAAGTCCTCAGGCCACTCCTCAGGCCAGTCCAGCAGCCAGTCCAGCAGCTAGTCCTCCTGCAGGTCCACCAGCTAGTTCACAGGAGGCAAGAGAGGGTTTTGCCGATCTCTCTTTCCACTGCCATTAGGGTCTCGGAAGAGGAAGGCATTCAAATCCACCGAGAGACTTGTCCAAGTAGGATGCGAGATAAAGAATGAAATCAGGAAATTACCGCAAACGATTTGTACAACCATTTGTGAGGCTATTGGTAAGTTATTGCAATTCTACATCAATATTTTAAAACTGTAGTGTAATGATTAAACGGTAGATAGGAACGTTCAATGAATTACCCAGTTAACTAATAGCATCAGTAAATATACAATGAATATTTGTATTATTTGCCAGTTAAAGGTTCTAACAATTCTTGAATAAAGTTGTACGTTGTGTTTTAGATGCAACCCTTAAAGAAACAACTCAAAGGGAAATGGATACAAACGGTCCCCCATGAGGAAGAGATTGAGGGTCTGCCCAACTCAGGATTGACTCCTTGAAATAATAATAATCAACAATTTGTCAGTAGTAGTTGTTGGGAACAGATATCAAACAGTACAGTGATGATGGGAGTTACCACTAGGTGACTAATGACCAAGTGCCCTGACACCTATTGGGGGTTTGACCAAACTGGGGTTGATATCCAAACCAAAAGACAAGGCTAGATCTCTTTCAAGCACCAGCCTCTGCAGAGGCAACACCTTACACGGGTTAGACCTTTCAATAGTAGTCTTGCAGCTGTTGGATGCAGACTTGTTTGCATAGTGCTCCCCACGAGCATTGAAACCAAAGGATTATCACTAATACTCATTCACTGACATTCACACTCATACAGTTCTTAACACAGTGTGAGTACATTTGGTTTTGAACGATCAACAGATTTGTGAAGGGTCTGTGATGGGCCACCGGTACCTGAAGCTTGAATATTGCCCACAATATTTGTATTCAACCTTAACATGATAAACTATAAATTGAACGCGAAATTGCTTATATATTTCCAGAAATGAACAACTTTACCCTAGTAGTAACCAACTTGAGGGGAAAGGCCTGCAGCCTCTACTCAACAATCCAAAAATATTGGTTTTTGTATATAGCGGAGCCGGAATAATTAGACTTGCACATGCAACAAAGTGCTTAATCCAACTCTACCACCCCAGTAATGTAATAATTGCAGGAGGTATTTGTGACCTATGTCATAAGGATAAAGCTACACAAGGGAAATTACAATACACTGCCATCATGAAGGCAAATTAGTGAGATATATGCTTTCATTATATGAAGAATCGCTAGAAATCTTGAAGAATCGCTAGAAATCTTGAAGACGGAACAAGAATACTGCAACATAGCTCTCGGCGGTCTTGTAGGAGTGCAGTTAAACACGGCAAACAACATGGAAGGTTTCGCCCCAATAGAAAATATGTTATCGAGTGCAATATTAACCATAAACCATGATATCCGTATGCTAAACTCAAATAGGAACCTCTCTCATCCCTATTTGACTACTAAGGTCCACACCTACTATAGACATAGGCCCCGGCACATATATAGCAGACTACCCAATGGAATCCATCTCGATGAAATAACAATAGCAAACTGGGCCAAGCAAATTAATCTTTTCCACAACAATCCTATTCTTCAATACTAAAAATGGTTTGATATAATATCTGAACAATAGTAAAATGAATACAATTACCAGAATACCAGTCAGTGATAATCGCTGCGGTTAAATTCTTTATACATGTTTCGTCAGATTACTGTGCTTAGGAAAATATTATAATTGCTATGTTATTTCAACAGAATCTCCCTTCTACCTTTGCATATTTTCATTGTATTAATTGCTTATACATTTACTCTTTAAAGACTGTCAAATTGAAACCAGGAATGAATGATAATCGTCTGCCTTATCTTGCAACTGTCAAGAGCCCTGCTGTTGGAAAGTAAACAGTCTTGTGAGTCACACATATCTTATCCTAGTACTAATTATGTTATTGTTCTGTTAAACTGTCTTGTTTACTCTAAATGATAATAAGGCAAGTTAATGATAATCGTTGCAACATACACTTTATTGAAACCCATTTAAAAATGAAATTAAGAGATATTACCTGCAAAAAAATCAGTAAATCTGTTTGCTCGGTCTCTCACATGTGTCCGTTTAGCCTCATAAATATGATGTCATAAGAGTAAGGGAACAATTTGTCTTCATTATCTCATCTCTCATCATTTCGAAATTCATCTTTTTTCATTTTAAATATGCAAGTTATTGTTGATAATTTGTATAATTCCTGACTAGAATATTGGAACCTAATGTTGGTCTATATCTGTTCTATAATCTTTATTCTCTGTCGCCAGAATCTGTTTTTCTAAAAGTTGTTTAATCATCACTAATTATGGTGAATATATATTATTATATGTGTTTATATCGCATAGACTGAACTGAGACCTGAAATACCTAACAAACACTGGTTGCTAGGCACCTGCCGCCAGTCAGACAATGCTGATCTGTCAGTGAACGAGAGTGGTCGTCCCGTTTTGTTTTTTTTATTTTTAATCTGAACTTCTAGGGCGGATTTACTATAGTTTGAGCCAATAAAATATATAAACTCACTACCTGACTTCTTATTTCGTCTTGATGCTGATATATGATATACATGGGCAGATTGCTTTGAAAAACGCCTAAATTCATTTTTAGGCGATATGTGTTTATTATTGTTGGTTGATGTAAAACATACCAATGAGATCTTTAAACACTACCATTTTTTCAATGTTTTCCATTTGAATTATATTTGCAGGACAATCACCTTGCAATTGAAGTTGATATAGACAATCTGCGAGAACATGTTGACGCCATTGTTGCAGCATACAAAGCTGCTGACATACGATGGCATGTGAGTGGATGGTATAAGAGCGCTAAATCTGAAGGCAGCGTTTTTGCAAAGATGAATCAATTCCATCTGTCTTACATTATGCCTGAGTGAGGGGAGTGATTACTTTACGCCCTTATCAACAATTATGTTTATATGAATCAAGGGCGGGAGAGCTGAGAGGGAGTGAGTTTATGATCTTACCAAGGAATAGAGATAGAGGAGAAGGGAGAGAGACAGAGAAGACAGACACGAGAAAAGAGAGAGAAAGGCACTTTAAGGTCATACCCAGGACCAGCATTATGCCTGAGGGCATCCTTGACTATGCCTGAGGGCATCCATGACAACATTGTTCCAATGCCTCCACCAGAACATAATTTAACAGACGCTACATTATATTATGGCGTGTCAGCCTGTGGGAGACTGCCCTTGGAGGTAATAATGAAACTCAAGAACCTAGACTGGAGGCTCTAAATGGACAACAAAGAGTTGAGGCTCCAAATGGACAACAAAGAGTTCTGAAAGGTAGTATAGGCAGGCTCTTCCAAGTTAATGCGAGATAATTTGACTTACTGTAAAACTGACTAACAGTAAGGTGTGGGAGCGACCTCAGCTGCCTTGGAGCCTACTAAGCGGCCTGGGAACTGACTTAGTAAGGGTTTTGTCACTAGATGTCACTATATACTCAACATATCAATATCTACACTTCTCATTCTTTATCACTATTTACCACTACCTAATATTAGATATCGACTAGCCTTCAGAGGTGTTGCACGTACCTACAACAGCTCTGCTGGACCATACTATACGGTAAATCAGGAAAGAAAAATCACATTTTAACCGTATAAGTACTAGATCATGAGCAATAGCGAGAGGGAGCCGAGTGAGTAATTCTTTTGAACATGGATAAAATATTTCATTGAAATATATGCAGTTTACAAAATTCCTGAAAATTCTCAATATGGAAGGGAACGCACCAAAGTTCATTTTGGACGGACAACATTCAGAGGCCTTTGTTTATCCACTAATCCCCAGCTATCCAAACACCGAGTCCACGCTACTACCGCCGGTCGATCCTTATCCCTCAGTACGACCTAGTCCCTATGACTGAATGTGGTGTTAGAGATAATGATTTGTGTCTGGAAACGTTGCAAATATCTTTGGCGGCAACCCATAAGAATAATGGAGTGTTTCAAAGTAAAATGGAGTAAATGGTTTTAAGCAAGAATAATATGAAGCAAGAAATGAATTCCCTGAGCACAGGTTGTGAATGTTTGCACCGGAAACCAAACCCAGCATGAGAAAATGCTTTCTCTAGAAACCAATTTGAGACGTACCAATTTAATTATTGTGGGAGTCAACCAAGAACACAACAAAGAAAGTTGACGAAATTCACCATGCTTAGATGAATTTCAACTAGGGTCCAGACAAATTCTAATAAAACTAAGGAATCAAGTACTTAGAAACAATTTATATGCCAGGCGGGGACCCCTAAAGAATAATCCAACTTGTCAAAACATATTCATAAATAACTGATTTCTCGTTGTCCATATTGTCTCTCGCTATAGATCGGTATGACAGAAACTTCCAAAATGTCCGAACGAAACACCGAGATGGCGCATATCGTGGTTCCTGAGACCCCCAACCAATGGTCAGGTGCGCACAAACGCTATGACGCACACTAGATAAAAATCAAGTCTGTACACTAGGATACAGGACCTTCAACAGAAAATGTAATATGCGTGAACCTCCATAAATACTCCCAGAACAAGAATATAGGCAACATCTGACACAAAACGATCGATCAGATGCTGTAAGGTAACCTAAAACATTTCAAATTACCCGCCAGCAAAACAATACCAAGATGGCGGCGGTGTCTCTAATGTCAACAAAGCACGAACGATGGGTCAACAAAACTAACAATCCCCATATGGGCCTGAGACAGTCAAATTCAGAATCCAATCTCAATCAACTCGACCCACACATGTCCCTAGACATAAATTTAATAATACAAGCAGTTAAACATCAAGTTTTGACAGAGATTGGTCTCCACTATGGAGTTGGAAATCATGCGGTCCTAGTAAAGCTAAGCCAAGTAGGTAACCAAGGGGCAGCCGAAAATAACCAGATAGAGAAGCTAATGCAAGTAAAATAGCAAGTAGACTGTCGTCTCTAGAAAGTTTCCAATTGAAAATTGAAAATACTGAAAACTCCAGTGATGCTGATACAAGCCAATTCCCATACCTAACCCATGCCAAACAAGTAAGCACAAAAGGGAGGAAAATAAAGATACAAAGATACAAAAAATAGGACCCAAACCTATATCGAGAAATACGCCTTCAAACACCAACCAAAACCCAGGCCCCAATGGAAGCACAAATACAAATAGGGCTAACTCAGAAATAAAAGGTACCTACCTCTTCATAGAGGGAATCCAAGAACCCTGGCTCGATCACAACGGGACATTACCCAATAATATCTCCAAACAAGAGCACATCAAGGATATCCAAGATTAAAAATCCTGGAAATCCTCAAGCTAGAAAATCCATCAATAGATGAAGAAGATGTGAAATCCGTCTATAGAGTAGGCAAGGTACATATCCATCCCTCCCTTGCGATATTTGTAGAACTCCACCATACGGATAACAAGATAGCGCTAATCCGTGGCTTGAAGGCGGTGAGATAGAAGCGAAATGCCTTTCCCACCTAGTATTATCATCACCTGAATGGGACCAAGAGAGAGCTAACGTAATGAAAGTGTTCCTGGAAGCCAAATTCGACCAAAACCCAGAATTGAAAGGTGGATAATCGGCAGAGGGAGCCTGTGATTATCGAGCATTGAGAGTGGCGCCCTCTATCAGAAGTACTTCTAATACTCCCTCCGACGCCATTCTCTCAACTTCTTTTGAACACTCAACACTACCTTCATTATAAGAATTTTTTAATTCCCACCAAAAATTCTGCTATACAAAATGTAGGGCTCATAAGTGTTGCTGCTCAACAGATATATGTATTTACAACAAACATTGATGGTTTTATTTATAGATACCAATCTCAAGAGATGTGCAATGATTGTATGTGTAATATGGACCTGGGTGTGTTGGTCTGTTGTTCCGCCGGTGGCATGGCACTATTTGCAACCAATGCGTCCATGGGTAAAAACGATCGATATTCAATTTAATATGGCAGCCGTACAGATAATGAACTTTGATCGACTATTAACACAAGTGTACCCTAATCTAGGATTTCTTGACATCAGAGATACAAATATCAATTTCGAAAATAATGTAATAGCATCATCGACAATAGACATCACAACTGATTGTGTAAAGGTAAGTTATAATGAAAATCAGTGTTATAAACTAATTGTAGTGGTCAAGTGTTTTACAGGTTTGATTATAGTGCAGTTCGGGAGTCCGAAGCTGTCCGCTGGTTGTTCCAGTCCTTCCCGACTGACACCAGGGGGCAGTTGAGGGCTCTTGGATTGATCCGAACAGAGACCCTGGATGAGTGATCCGAACAGAGACCCTGGATGAGTGGTCCTGTTTTATATTGCCTTTGCCTATGTTTATCTCTGTAATTTGTACCTTGTTCCTGTATATTGCTATTTTATACCTTTGTAATGTCCTTTTATGCTGTTCTTATATGCCTCTGGTATGGGTTACTTTGAACTTACCTTTTATTGTATGTGATACATTTTACTCTTCTCCACACCTTTTACCTCACTGTTTGTCAGTAGTTGTATTTACCTTATGGCTGGTCCATAAGGGTTAGTCTATGTGGTTGTGTGGGAATAAACCAGAGTGCAATAGTCAATCATTGTCCCGTCTTTATTCCCTAAGCTAAGAGTCCCAAACCAAGTTCACTACACTAATATTAGTTTTCACATTCATCATTATACCGCAAGACTTATGACTATTTTATTTTTTCTAGAACCATAAAACACTTCGATTCTTCTATGAAAAATACTACAACTATCATTGGTGGCTTTACCAGCGGGGGTGATGGTGCTAGCACTAATTTATCTTCTATTCTTTTCACTATAACTCCTACTACAGACCATAATGTGACTATCATGCTCAGATGATATAATGATATCATTATTCCATTCTACTCCTATAATACCACCCTTCCATTCTACTCATACAACATCTTCAGTTTATAGTAATCTTGGTTATACAACTATTGTTAGCGGAATTAACATTAAGGTAACTATTGCATTCATTTATCATAATTTGATCATTAAAAAGATATTCCCACCGCAACACACATCGACACGCATGCACCGACACGCATGCACCAACATGCACGCACTGACACACGACCCTTTTTTCTACTCATGTGGTAAGTCATGAATATTAAAAGTTGGTTGTGTTGTTTTTCTCTCTTGATCCACTTTTCTTTATCCAGTTTACTCACTGCTATGTTTTGGTATTATATATGTGTTGTTGTCGTTTTATAATTTGACACTAAGATTTAATATTACGTATGTATTTTTTTGCAGTATATAGCCCTATCTATGAGCTAGTTAATGAAAGCATCCAGTGGAGACTGGGATTCTAAACCTTGTGCACTTTTCTAATAATAAAAAAGGCAAAGAAATAAAAACTATTGAATCAAGATTAGGCAGACGTTATCATAAGATTACAGAGATAGATGTGCAAAATCTAAACTTCTTCCATGGGAAAAAGAGAGCAACCAGAAACAAAATTAGGAAGTTATTAGGTGTGCTGGTTCATTGCAGCAAAGCAGTCAGAGGAGGTTCAGAACATCTCCTTCCCTTGTGCGTGTTTCTCAGGAAAGCAGTTGAGAATAAAAGATACAGAATCAGTTCCTACCTAAGAGCTTCAATAAACTGGTGGGTTTATCACTGTAGAAAGATGAACGGGAACCCTATATTAACTGATGTTTAACTGGTGTCTTCTTGGGTAGGAAATGCATTCGGCTGTGGCCTCGGAGATGTTCATGTGGAAGGTTTCATTTTTTAAACTCTTGAACATAACATTGATGCTAATAATTCGCCAGGTGGTTATTTAGTGGGGGCACCAGCTTGCTGTGGGAATAAACCTTCAGTGAGAGAATTGATTTCCACCTGGGTTTTCATTAATAATCATCTTGAGTTTCTACAGAATAAAAATGTGATTGTCGTCATGAAATATGCTGCAACTTGGAGGTGGTTAATGTCAACTCAGCCCCCTTGTCATCACGTCCAAAGTATCATTCTCGACCTGTTCTGGTGGAGATTTGTGTATTCTCTGAACTTTGTGCCTATGTTATATTTACAGGATCCCTGATTGCCCGCGCAGAAAATCTTAAGCTGGAAGCCCTGGCACCAAGCACAAGGAGGACGAGATCTGGGCAATGGAACAGATAATACTCCTTCTGCCAACAACATAATGTTCAGCCTTTATCAGTACAAGTTAATGTGGTGGGGGCCTTGATAGTTAGTGTCATTGATTCGCTAGCTTATTCCACTATCAATAATCTCGTATCAGCCATTAACTTTCTTTCAAAAACTGCACGGTGGTCCAGACATTTTTGTCAGCAGGGGTCGAGAACCCACACATTTTTCAGAGATCTTCTTTACGGAGGTTTCCCTGGGGTATTGCCATTCATGTCAACTCAGCCAAGACTAACCAATATAAAGAGAGGTCCATATCTTGTCCTCTTGTTGCTACTAGATCTTCTGTGTGTGGTGAGCCTACTGGAGGTGTATTTTCAACGTTTCCCTGGTCCTAAGTCATGGCCATTAGTGTGTGATAAATCAGGAGTGTCCCCTTCTTACAGCAAGGCACTGAAATTTATTAAAAAATGGGCTGCTTCTGCTCGTCTAGATAAAGACATCGGCATGCATAGCTTGAGGAGGGGTTCAGCCACCTTCATGCTCATAAATGGAGTCCCTTTGTCTGACATCAAGGCAGCTGGCATTGGGCATCGTTGGCAGTTCTGGACTATTTGACCACTTCGCTTGAATACAAGATATCGGTGGAACAACAAATGGCCACAGCCTTGATGAGGCTGTAATCGACCATGCCCCCCTCGTCACTAACTAAGGAATCTTCCGGGCTTGGGCATTTAGCTCCGAGCCGGTAAAGCAACTCCCTCTACTCCTTTGTTGACTCCTCCTTTATTAGTCCTGAATAAAGCAACTCCCTCTACTCCTTTGTTGACTCCTTCTTTATTAGTCCTGAATATCCCTAGTAATGTGACTTAACGAAAGATGATTTATGCACATAATTGTTGTAAAATAGACCCATGGATATTTGATGGCCTGAATATATGTAACACTGAAATTGAGCTACACTGTCTTCTTATTAAACCTGGAAACAGGAGAGCATGTATATGTATATGTATATGTATCAACTTGTATAGGCCTCCAACAGGGTTATAAGAGAACTTTCATTACTGAATTGAAATCGGTTATATCAAATATTAGGTCAAAAAAACCAAAATGTGTTCTGATTGTCTGTGAAGATACTAACATAAATCTCGCAAATACTGATATAGCTCAGGAATTTCAAACCTTATTAGAAGATTTTTGTCTTGTAAAGCACATAACAACTAACACAAGGCTGGTAAAAGATATTGGCACACAGTTAGATATTGTATGCTCAGACCAGTCCCACGCAGATCAATCAGGTACTATTAATTTCAACATTTCTGATCACTTGTGCACTTTTCTAATAATAAAAAAAGGTAAAGAAATAAAAACTATTGAATCAAGATTAGGCAGACGTTATCATAAGATCACAGAGATAGATGTCCAAAATCATCTCCTACCTCTTACGGGAATTAATCAGATCTTTGATGGCAATGTCAGATGCCCAGAAGAAATGTGGTCTAGCATGAAAAATTATTGTAAAAACCTGATCGACACCAAATGTCCAAAAGAGGAAATTATCTCATCAAGAAGAGGTTAATTCAAATTAACCCCAGTACTTCAGAAAAAAATAAAAAACAGGGACAAATTATTTCGAAAAGCCTCTAAATCTGGCCTTGATGAAGATTTTTGAAATGCCACAACCCTACGAAAGGAAATTAAAACAGATATTATATCCCTCAAACGCACCGAAATTCGAAATCAATTGAATCATTGAATCACGGTCCAATAAAAAAAAAACGAGAAATTCTGGTGAAACATTAATAACCTTTTTGGAAAGACTAATAAACCTTTACCTACCATTCTTAGTTATCACAGATATAGACGATTACCACACATTCGAAGAGTATTTTAGTGAGGAACCTTGTACAATCCTGACAAGTAACATTCTAATCTCTGAGAAAATTGTACTAAATCATATCAAGCAAATTGATACGAGCAAGGACTGTGGGCTGGACTGGATTGATGCTAGAGTACTGAAAATATTTCTTTTAAAACTCTATTGCAAAGTTACTTCTGCTGAAGCAACATATTAAAGTTGGGATTATGCCTACCAAATGGAAAATTTATTTTGTAAAACCTATACCGAAAGATGGCGATCTTAAACCATTTAATAATCTAAAACCGATTGCAATGGTCCCTACTATGTCAGTTACTAGAGAAAATGATATGTTCATCCCTTACCACTCATATGGAGGGTAATACCTGGAGGGCGACCTTTCGTCACTGAAGATGTACTGTAACTATCAACTAGTTGTGTAATGATGAAGTTAATATAGATGTAAAACTGTACATTTTTTCAAGGAGATGAGACCTACCACATTGTGGATATCTACCTAATTAAAATGTTTAAAAAAAATAAATAGATTATTTACTAAGTCTCAGGGAGGTTTTAGAGCTAATCACTCTACTAGTCTTTGTCAGTTTGATTTTCTTACACCGATAGTGGAAGGTATTGATAAGGGTAACAGCATTCAATAGTATAGACCATGTTATTCCGAAAAGGAAACTCTTTATTTTATAAAAATCCATCCAAATTTAGTACAAATAATTGAAAACTATCTTTTAAACCGGACCCAACGAATGATCCTCAATGGCACAATAGCTGAGTCTTGAGATTATTGATAGGGGCGTACCTCAGGGAAGCCATCTTGGGCCTCTGATATTTCTCATTTATATTAATGACTTACCTGTTAGCTTAAGAAATATAGATACTTGTGATAATGTGATCAATGTCACCTTATACGCTGATGATACAGCTCTAACAGTCACAGGTCCTGATCTAGTATGCTGTATGAGACTAACTTGAGTTCTTGCCACATGTATTAACAATTAGATGATGAAAAACGGCCTATTATTAAATGGAAAGAAATCACAACTCCAAATAATTGGTGCAAAATCTAAATTGCAAAAGATTAAATTTCATGACCTTGGAAAAATTGATGTTAAAGGAACCCCCATCCAAATGTGCAAGACAGATAGATATCTTGGTTTTAAAATCGATTGGCACGTCTCTATGAATGATCATATAAATAAAAAAATCTCTGTACAGCATAAAATCTATCAGTTTAGAAAAATATGATCTTTTATTTCTTAGCCTTTTATTTCTTAGCAAATGACCATTACAATAGTGAAGACCCATATACTATCAATCCTTGAATATGGAACTGTGTTTCTAGGAATGGCAAATGCAAACCTGAGTTGGAAGTTGGAACGATTACTTGTATGTGCCAACAAAATTGCTTACCTAAACGATCATAGAGATATATTGATACTGATAAACAAATGTAAGGTAGACATCAAACATCTACCAATTAACAGCATGTGCCTGCAATATGCCGATGACACCGCCCTCTATTATTCAGGAAATAGCATTAACGAGTGTGAAGAGAAAATGAGCAGTGATTTGACTAAATTTAGCACCTGGTGTAAATCTAATAAACTACTAGTAAACACCAAGAAGACAAAATGTATGCTTTTTGGAAAGAAGAAGTGCAAAATGAAGGTCAATAATATCAGAATTATACTGGATGGTGAGATTATTGAACAAGTAACGAAATACACCTATTTAGGCTTAATTATAGACCATCACCTAACAATGTTACCTCATTTAAATAATGCAATTAATGGGA
Organism: Sthenelais limicola; assembly: GCA_942159475.1. Lineage (NCBI taxonomy): Eukaryota > Metazoa > Annelida > Polychaeta > Phyllodocida > Sigalionidae > Sthenelais > Sthenelais limicola. Next base: position 4,474,625 of record OW804097.1, read on the forward strand.
TAAACCAAAAACTGTTGTATTTTCAGAAAGATCAGATCTAATTTGACAAACAAGGCTGCACTGGATATCGTAAAAGCCAAAGTATTGTCCTTATTTGACTATGGGATATTCATGTTATATGGTATAAATAAATGTAATAAAAAAAACTCCAGACACTACAAAACAAGGCATTAAGATCCGCCATGCCCCGTTCAATGAGATAAGCAATGAGAGACTATGGAGAGAGTGCAATATAATGAATATAGAAAATAGAATCATATTTAATATCAGTAAATTAGAGAAGTATATGTCATGAATAATTACGAAGAACCAGTAAGACCCATGAGGAGGATGAATGCACCGACTATGAGACCCCTGCAAGCGCGGACAGAAGGTGATGCAAAATGTTTGTATAATAGTGTTAGAATAATCTGGAACAATCTACCTTTACATATCCGCCTACAGGGGGATCCACTGGTATTTAAAACAGTTCTTAAGAAACACCTATTAACAAATCAATAACTGATAAATTATTTTCGGCTATTTTAGAAAGAGAATAAAAAATAACGCCGACTCTGCCCCTCTCATCTACATGTCTATATATTGATTGTAAAATAATCTTTTGTTGTTGTAGCCTCTTATCTATATGTCTATATGTTGGTTGGATAAAACATACATCCGCTATCTGGTAAAAATCTTTGTGTATATATATCTACTTTGATTGTGTTGGTTGTATCACCATGAAGTCATTTTCCCCTTATTACTTTGTAATGAATCTGTATGCTTAACAGCTGAATGATATCACATTCAGATCGATCAAAATCACCTATGAGTGTAACGACTGTCTTCCATTTACTCACTTCGACTAAATAGGCAAGATCTAATTAGTCTGTAAACCCCTCATCTCATCCTCATTAATCCCTCATCCTCATCTCACTCACAACCTCATTATTTGTGTTCGGAATGAAGAACAATATTAAAATCAGTAATTAGTTTACTATGTGTCTTCATGTATAAATAATGGAATGTAATAAGAAGGTATATCTTTGGATGCCCTACTATATATTGTACAATGTAGATACAGGGCTCTTATGAAAAACAGTGTAAGTTGAGATGTTCCCTGTATGTAAATAAAAATATTTGAACAAAAAAAATCAGGTGCAAAGACTGACATTATTCGAGGGGATATGTGAGTCACTTACAGTTTGTAGCATATAAGGCTCACCGTTAATCTTTTGTTGATGAACCGCTTGTGGCCTATGAACACTAAGCTACTTCTCGTGTTTTGGAAGGTTGGGTACCCAGATGGAACGGTGTAGACACATTGGCTGAATCTAAACACCTGAGTGCTGATAACACGACAGTGGTTCGCGATTTGTTGGCCAGGCGAGATAGATTTTCTCGATTCAGCTCCGGCAGCCGCCATTACCGGAAGTCAACCAACAACAAGGACAAGACTGGGAAATTTCTGAGGTTTGACATTGACGCATGGCCCAAAGGAGTCTGTTGGAGGTGGAATGACGGCAGGTCCTGTGATAATTGCTACTATTCACCCGTTTGTGGATTTTGTGGCAAAAATCATACTGCGAAAATTTGCAAGATCCAACTTGATTGGGAAAAGGCGCATGTCACAACTTCTTCAACAACATCCAAGAACCCACCTGCAACTTCCGCTTCCGCCTCACAGTGACAAGATGGCGGACCTGGTTGTGTTTTGCCAGATCTGCATGCTAACGACTATGGAGACGGTCAGTAATGTTATTCAGAGTAAAGATGTTCGTTTATTATTTGATTGTGCCACTTCAATTAAAGATTGGGGGTCGTTGGAAGGTGTGAGAAAGCAATTTAAACCAGGCAAGTGGGCCCACGCTCTGTTCTCGCCGGATTATGTGGACCCAGACGGTCATTACTTACTCAACGGGGTAGTTAATGGCTTCAAATTAGTCGACCCAGACATTGTGATTCCTCCATACTTCTGTAAAAACTATGGTTCTTGTTTTCATCCGCCTGAAAAAAAAGCCAAACTTATTTGTGATAATTTCATGTGTTTTGGGCCCAGAACTGCCCTTTTTTGCTTCAGCCGTATCACAGATTCTGTATGTAGAATTCTTAATGCAAGAGGTTATGAGGTAGTTTCTTATTTGGATGACCTAATTTGGTCTCCAACATAACAAGGTTGTATAGAAAGCCAACACGCAGTCATCACCCTATTACGTGACATAGGCTTTTACATCTGCTGGCAAAAACTGACCAGCCCCTCTCAGGTGTGCACTTATTTGACGAACTGAACAACTACTATTGTACAGTCGGTGAAAATCTTAATAAGAATATACTTGCGATTCAAAGGGATCGTCATTTGGAGAATATTGTTATACCTTGGGTTTCCCCAATAGTAACCGAACATATGATTAAGGAAAAGATTACTGACATTGAAATTTCGATAAATTCAGGCTCTAGAGAAATAAACAGTAGAATTTAGCGAGATGCATTTATGATCCTGGCCAAACACATAACCAACTTGATCAACTTATCCATACGAAAAAACACAGTCCCATCAAAATCTAAAATTGCAAAAGTTGTACCGATTCCAAAGACCAGTATACCTAAAGTACCATCTGACACTAGGCCGATATCCTTAACGCACATTTGTGGGAAAATTATAGAAAAGGTATTAGCTGACCATCTTCGCATACATTTGTCTGAAAATAACATATTAAATAAATACCAATATGGTTTTCAACCAGGTAGATCGACCACTGAGGCATTAACTGAATATATTACAGATATTAATTGTGTACTTAATAAAAAGAATTTTATGGTAACCTGCTTCATAGATTACAGCAAAGCCTTTGATACCATATCACATGATTTAATGCTTGAAAAACTCTCTGATTGTGGATTACCCGTAAGTATTATATATTGGTTCAAATCGTACCTGACAGAAAGGTCCCAGATGGTTACTTGCAATAACTATATTTCCACTGAAAAATGCATCAATTACGGAGTTCCACAAGGATCTATCCTCGGACCCCTGATGTTTTTGGTATATGTAAATGACCTAAAGTACCTAGATATTAATGTTAAGATCATACAGTACGCTGACGACACACTCCTATTTGTAAGCGCTCGTAAAATGGAAGATTGTGTAGATATTATGCAGAAGGACCTTGGTAAATTCCAAAGATGGAGCAAGAGCAACAAGCTGTTTATCAATATTAAAAAGACAAAAGTAATGCTGACTGGGCCCAAAAACAAAATTAAAAACAAAATAATTAACCTAAGGTTTGAAAATGAAGTATTAGAACAGGTTGACACTCATGTATATCTTGGTATTGCGTTAGATGCAAGCATGAACATGACAAAACAGTACAATAACCTCATACAGCAGGTTAATAATAAGTTGATGATCTACAAAAAGATCAGACCAAACTTGACAAAAAATGCTGCTATTATTATGGCCAAATCGAAACTATTATCTATTTTCGACTATAGTATTTTTTCATTAACCCCCCTTACAGTACTACAACTAAATAAGCTTCAAACACTTCAAAACAGAATTCTGCAAGTCGCATTGAAATGTGACTACTATAAACCCAATGAATATATGCTGAGTGTAAAGTCATGCCGATAAAGAAGAGAATAAATCTTAATTTAGGAAAAATAGCACACAAAGAGGTTTACCTAAACAATGGTGCTAAGGCCCATACTAGGGATACCAGACAAGCATTAGGTCCGATTTTAGAGTGTTTCCGACCAAATTCTGACAAAGATATTAAATGTTTAAAAATTAAAATAACATCAACTTGGAATGATATACCTGAAAGAATCAGGATATACACGACCACAAATTCTTTAGTTTATGTCTAAAGAGACATTATATGTTAGGCTAATCTTGATTACTAACTGGGTCCACCAACTCACACACACATTCAAGCAACATAGAAACTTATCTGAATCCGTCCCCTCCCCCAATACACCCCCTTCCGTGTCCCCACCTATCTCTGTCTCACTGATTGAATAATTACCCAAATTGCTGCCAGGAGATTACAGGTTTAAACACTTGTCTTTGGTAATATTATTATCATCTGATAATTGTAATATGAGATTTATATTTGAGTCAACTCTCCAGATCATTTTCCTGGTATGTATATATAAAAACAAAGGGCCTCTATGCCTTCGACAGCAAAATCAGTTATACTTATGTCTCTTATGTACTGAAATGTGTTGTATATATTCCTATGGTGAGTCACTAAACAGGTGACCCACACTATGAGCCTAAATTACTGGGCTTCTCCGAAATGTTCGCCAAACATTGAATGAATGTACAAAATTTTACGATTACTTATGTATAATTCCCAATATCGAATGATGAAGATTGTAATTAGAAATAATTTTCCTGTATCACAGGATCCTTGATATATCAAGATCACTCGCTTTATTAGACAATATATATTATAATAGCCTGTAATCATCACCCCATCTCTCATTATTTTCTTCTAACTTTCATTAAAATTTTCAATATAACTGGTTAAACTTAAAAAACTTAATTAAAATGTATGGATTATATAATAAACTTCCATGCTACCTATTAATAGATAATGTAGGTCAGGTCCTGATGAAAATCACAATTATTTAATTATTTTTGTGAAGAGTGTAACTGCCTGTTTTCCTGAATAAAATATGTCCAAAAAAAAAAAATATGTTCCACCAGTACCCAACCTAGACACTTCGCTGCATCAACACTCCCTGTCAGTGGCAGGATGCATTCCAGTTTTTTAGAAATATGTAGAATAGTATTTATCCCCAACTATTTTAGGGACCTTACGAAACAGTATTTCTACGAGATTTGCTACCCAATGAAGATTTCTGGAATAGTAGAAGTTGATGAGTCGCTGTTTGGACGTTGAGTCAAGCACCACCATGGCAAAGCAAGTGGTATCAATGTAAGTTTTTAGGTCTGACTTATAATGTTCATTTCATCCGATGCTTACTAGTTGAAAAAGTGTTAGCGCTGCTTGGTTGTTTGTGGCTACAGGGAGCATAATAATAGCAACTCTTGAAGTGTGATACTTGGTACCAAAACTACTAAACACTGTGACAGCAGTAAACCTTTTTATCTTCCTGAGAAATCATACCAGCAATGTACCAACCCCTAATACTCATGACTCACAATACTCATAATACTCATGACAAAAAGAAATAACAAGTCATGAAAGACATTCTCACGACAAAGTTTACTAAATGTCACGAAGCCAAAGCGGCTCTATAGGATACTGGCATAGCCAACTTGGCGGAAAGCCTACGAACAAGACATGGATTATGTACTCGACCTGCTGTCACAGTTGCGCCACCGAGTACAGGATGCCTTTCAGAGTGCTAAAGCAAACGATTCAGGGATATGAGTAGCCACTAAAGTACAAACTTTATTAGAACACCGCATTTGATCGGATTACCATGTATATTTACCAGAGCATTGGACTATAACAAAATTCAACGTCAAACGGCCAATTTGTGTGAATATAGCCCATTTCAATTCGAATGAATGGACAAACCCCACTTATCGCCCACCACCGATCAGTGTTCCCGCAGGAACACATAGCAGCATAGGACGCTCACCAATGGGTAGGAACGATCTGACTTCCATTGTTCACTATCTTCACATTGATTGACAATTCTAGAACATGCACCTGTTAGATATGGCACATAATAGTTTTACCAAGCTAATCTATGAACACCAAACTGAACAAACTCAAAACACGCAAATCTTCGGATTAGCACCCCACCTTCTAACCTGACCACAGACCCACCTAAGCTGTTACACCCACAACTGTCACCTGAACACAACCCAGAGCCCCAAACCATTGGGATAAATGAGGAAATAGCCTCCCAAATAGCTCTAGATCTCCTAAACTCCCCAACTATTAAGGAGAATGAGCCAATTTCACTACCAGTAGTAATTACAACCCAGGAAAAAGCTGATCATTCTGACGACACAAAGAAGCCAAACCCTCCACCCAATATCTCTGAAGCATTAATGGGAGTCCCCGCTCAGCCATAGCACTCCAGCAGAGCCAATATTACCTGCCAAAATAAAATCTCTTGACGAACTAGCTGATCAACTCCAAAATAACAACCTCAAATTGCATAACATCCAACAGGAGGCAGTAGCAAAAATAGATACCATTCTCAAGACACTAGACTCTAGCCTACAAATTAGACTAGCATCCCTTGAAGGTAGAATAAAACCAGTCGAAGACTCCCACATCCCTCTAGCTGACATAAAGACCGAAGTAACCAACACGGTCCAAGCACAACTACAAGTCGAAACAAATAAACTAAATGCACAAACTGCAGCAAATCAAAATACAATGCTTGCCAGTCTAGAAACATGGGAAGACAGACACACTTGCTCCTTCTCAAAAAACAGATCGACAACTACAAAGGTGAAATAACAACATTGAAAGATAACTTGAAAACCCTTCAGGCCCAAACAGATAAGAAATCCGCGAGCGTTGTGGCGGTAAGAAAGTGTAGGTAGCCTTCTGGCCGGTAGGGGCGCGACAAATGTATGGCTAAAGTTCAAGCAAGAATCAGGCACCCGGCGGAAGACCTGCCTAGACCTAAGTCTATTTAGAATGCTGGATTACCTTTACTGTATATACCATCTGTTGCAATAAAAGAATTCTTGAATTGAATTGAATTGAATTGAATTGAATGAGACAACTTTAACTCAAAAGTTAGACAATTTAGGCTTGTCAATTTTACACCCTGCTGATCCGTTGATAATATATCTGAACTTGAAGCTTTTAATATACCCATAGAATTGCACTCCCTGATAACAGAGAACGATAGGGGAGGGCATAAGGAGGTCTTTTAAAGAGCTTCTTTTGTGTTTAATATCAAATGATTTATCTGAGGGAGACTTATCCTTTAATGTCAGAGGTGACTTGAACCTGCAGATGCCAACTGTGTTAAGTGCTTGGAAGATGTATGTCCAAGGCAAGAGGCACTTATGTGTGATGGGTGTATGAAATGGCAACATCAATCATGCCAAACTGGTTTAACTAGAACCCAGTATCCTCATAAAGGTAATAGAGAAAGACAGCTTCAACTGGACTTGTTGTACCCCATCCAGATCTTCACTCATTGCTACACCTACAAATGAAAGCTCAGTTACTCCAGCTGGCATCATGCAAGATGAGTCGATGGATTTTGATATAGACATGGCCAGAAAGCAAGATACATTTTGATACCTGCCAGTCATGTCTCCTCCCAGTGACTTCATACAAGACACCCAGTCTGCTCCTGTCCAAACCTCCTACCAGTGCAGCCAACCACCTATGAAATTGCTGTGGGTGGGTCCTAGAAGGGGAAAGACATCTTATTAGAGAGCCAGAGGTTCTCCTACACCAAGAAGGGCATCCTTCAAGCTTCCACCACATGTAGTAATCAACAAAAGTACAAGTGCAAAGTAACAGTGCTGTGGATGGGAATGATTTCCCGGAACCTCAGGGTCTCACAACCATCCCTCTTACCTTGAGGCTGTGCTTCATATGAAATCAAAAACCTGCTCAAAATCTGACCAATCTAATCATCTGTGCTTTCCTGGACCAAGGTCTTGTATATATTATGAATTTGTATTCATATACATGTGCAAGACCATTTATACCAGAAGAGAAGTTGAAGAAACTTCACACAGAGTTATCCTTCTTTATCGTGCTACCAAAAAGCAAATTTTGTGGAATTTTATGCCATTGCAGCAAGGTAGTTTGTGGAGCTCAGACTTTTTATCATAGAGTTGTGAATCTTTTACATGGTTTACCTGAGAAAATGTGTTACTTAAAATTTTCATCTAACTTCCTTGCACATTCCTGGTGTGAAGAATGTTTTCCCCGATCATATATCATAGCTTTAAATGTTGGTATTTGATTTTTTTTTGATGAGCCTTGATGTTGGATCATTATATATGTTCAGACTACTGTTTTTGTTACAGGTTCATAAAATGTCTTGGATAAAGTCATTGAATATGTTCACCACCTTCAAAAACTGTATTTTGGTTGGTTGGGGAGGAGTGTAACGATCCCAGTATGTAAAATATATTTGAATATTTCTACTGAGCTCCTGAAACAGAAAAATATTAGGCTCAACACAGAGGTAGCTACATCATCCTTCAAGGCAAGAGTTACACCACTCTCAACCTGTATAGATTTCCCAAAGGTTGCCGGCCCAAAAAAGTGAGACATCAACGAAGGCAAAGGTTTGTGATTTTGTAGTTAGCATTCATTTTTAACCAAACCATTTTTAACCAACATGTACTCAGCCAACATTGAATGTGATCAGAAAATATGTTAATCTGTTGAGCATGACTACCATGCTAGAGCAAAAGAGCAATAGAGGCTGGAAACATGGCAATTTGAATATCCTAAATAAACTAGCCTCATAATAAAGTTTTGGGCAAGTTGGTCCAATGGTAAATGGTAAGCAACGCGCCCAGTATAAAGATATAAGCCTAACTAAAGACAATATTAAAATTGCAAAAGAAAATGTCCCAAATGTACAAATGTTCGCAGATGATACAATAATTTATGCCATGGGCCATTCAACCGACGATATTACCAAACATCTTCAAAAAGACTTAAGCGCATTAAATTATTGGTGCAAAACAAAGAAAATTTCATTGAATCTGGTAAAAAACTAAGATACAAACCTTTTTTGGCCAAAACACTCTGCGGTTGAGGTGGGAGAAGAATGAGATCTACTTGAAGCAAGAAAATGTACTGGCCTTGGATGGAAGTAACCTCGAGGAGGTAAAAGAGTATAAGTATTTGGGAATAACAATCGACAAAGCCTTGAAATTCAAAGAACAAGTACAAAAACTGACAAAATTATTAAATTTCAATAGCTGGTAATTAGCAAAACTCAGAGATAAATTACCATCAAAATCTCTGTTATTAATTTACAAAATAATGATACTGCTGCTGATTGACCAGTCAGATATAATTCACGATTCACACACCACAACGGGCACAAGTCGATTGCACATTATCCAAAACAAAATATTAAGAGTTATATTCCGACTCCCACCCAGGGCCAATGTTGACCAAACCCATATCGAAAATCATATTCTGCCATTAAAACACAGACGAACAGTTGCAGGCAGGCCATTGCCTTCTGGCAAGGAACCCAAAAAACATAGATCTTAGATTAATTCACACTAGAAACTTTGCTGAAGGAAGAAAAGTTTTAAAACAAATTACACCAAAGAATGAACAATGAGAAAATCAGTCCTGTTTTGTGTCACGTTTTCTTGGAATAGGCCCCACACGATGGCCCATAGACTGCTTGACCCCAAGGCATTTAAGAACCATGTTAAAGTAAATCCCATATGGGATGACAACAACTTTATAGATTAATTATATGTAAAGTGATCAAACCTCTATCACTGAAAATTATCAACCACATAATTGTATATCAATCCATCCACATCAAACTTGGTTATATTATTTATTGTATTATTCAAAATGTTGTGAAAACTATTAATATAACATTGCCATCACAAAACTACCATGTAGAATTTGTTCCTGATTAATTTGCTGTGTACCGCTTACGTCTCAGATGAAAGCGGATTTGTTCACAGCCATTAATCCTATAAGAGCAACAGAATAGGGCTGGCAAACCTCCCTTAGTCAGAGAAAACGCCCCCTTATTGCAACCAAGGTTGAAAATAAACGTTTCATAATACAATAAAATATCCACTTGCACAGGATGCCATGGCAGATATATGCTAAATGTTGAAGGAAAAAAAATCTGCAAAGACTGGTGACTATCGCAGATTGACATAATAACAGATAATTTATATTTACTAACTATAATGAATGAAAAAGTTGTTGACACTTAATGTGAAACATATAATGAAAACTTTATTAACTTATTACAAAGCTTTGTCTATTGCAGATGTGCCCAAAGACATGTTTTAGTCCTGATATATTATTCTAATATTTGGTCAACCATGTTCATTTGTTGTTATTTTCTTCATCAGTAATCTATGTAGTAGTCTATGCCACTACTCCCGGAAAATAAGTGAGAAAATGCTTATCTAGAACAGAATTCCATGATTCTGATCCAACAACACAAATAACTAGATCTGTTCGGCATGAGGAATCTGATGAACTGCCCAGTCAACAGAGAGGGAAAAAGAGAGAAAAACAGCAGTGTTTCATTACGTGTTTCATTATGTGACCCACTACGAGAATCTGTGAATACTGAGCATGTATTGGTGCCATACTCAACTCCCAAGACAAGCAAATGCCAATCCACTGAGACTGGACAAGCAACCAAGAGAAGGAGACCACTCTTTATATAGAATGGATAGATGTACTGTGTGTGCTCAGCTAACATTGAAGCTCAATGTATTCTGCTTGAACCAGGCATGAGACACAAGTTAATTATTCTCAAACTCTATCGTCCACCGTCACCATTATGATGTCATTCATTGAAAGGTTGTATGACATCATAAAACATGTTAAGGTAAAAAATGTTAACCTACTATTATGAGGTGACATTAATATCAACTTGCTTGAAGCCCAGAACGAAATGGTGGGAAACTTCTTGGCTATGACAAATGACAATAACCTTTTGTCCTCTATAGAAAACCCAATAAGGTTCTCAGCTAATTCTAGGTCTCTACCCTATGGGCACTGAGTGCAATGGAGTGCAATGGAGTGCAATGGCGACTGCAATGGGAGTGCAATGGAGTGCAATACAATGCCAGTGCAATAAAATTACACTCCTATTGCAGTCAAGTCTCTAGTTGAGTGCAATAGGAGTGTAATTCTATTGCACTTGCATTGCAGTATCTTATTCCTTTGCTATATTACATTCTACAACAATCATCAAGTTACATTTATTATTTAGATAACTAAAGGATCTTTTCCCATTAAATTATTGCCGTTTTTTTTTATACAAGAATTCCGACTGCAATGCCAGTGTATTTCTATTGCGCTACCATTGCGCAATGGCCATTGCATATCTATTGCAGTAATGTAGTGACCATCTTTGGTCTAAATCATTGGAATTTAGCATTTTTAGTGTGTATTTAAGTCAGAATTCAGGATTTAAAAGGGTCTACGAGATTCAGGAAAGGGATTCAGAGCTGGATTTAATTTTCCCAGGTAAGGATTGAAAATAGAAAAACTCCATTGCAAGTATAAACTTGCATGATTCGGGAAATGGGATGTATGAAAAACGGGAAACAGGATGCAAGGTGTGTGTTGGGGGGGGGGGGGGGGTCTTCCATACCCTGTATTAACCAGTGTCCTATTTATAAGAGTGACCTTGTAACATTTGCTATTCGCAATATAACCTCTGTCTAATTTTGGTCTTAGCTTTGAAAAAGTGGAGAACAGAATGTTATATAGTAAAATTCACACCTCTTAATGAAAAACGCTAAGTCTTGCATTTCATGGTTGGAAATTAAAGAAAATGAAGTTTATAGGACAGGCTTGGGGTATCTTTTCCTGAGGGTATATATTTGTCTCTATATGATCCTAAAAATAACTTCCAGACTAAAATATCAAGGAATCTAGAGCCCAAAATGTGAGGAAAGGTCATTTTTGCAATTCTTTCATAGGAATAGCATCGCATGAAATATAACGCAAATAAATATGTGATAATAGTCATGATTAGGTAGTTTCAGAAAAACTGCCACCATCTTGCGAGATCTTCACCGATTTGGATCATTCAAATTTTTACATGATGCTGACAGTGTTACGGTTCTGTAAATGTACACTCTCACCTTGTAGATTAAAGATCTTTTCCCCTGACAGCGTTAACGAGACGCGTAACATTTCGGAAAATTCCGTCGCGTATTGTGACCGTCGCATAAGATAATAACAATATTATAGCTTCACTGTCCTCATGACCAATTGTGGGCCCAATCGACCAATATACCTTCATTCAAAACACGATTCACCCCTCCCTGCATTATTACTCAATTATTGCTTATTAACAATCATTTTAAATAGACTGACCTTGCAAAAATTATCGTGATTCCTGAATACACAATAACTTCTGTTTAAGTTTAACCTTAGCTTTCAGAAGTGTGAACATTATCTGATAACGTGTGAAAATGATACCACACCCATGTGAGTATGGGTGAGCGAAAAGGGGCATTGACAGGTGATAAAACCTAAATGTGCCTCATGTAGAAAATCGCATATGTACATATCTTGAGACATGGTACAATACGCATTTGGGCAATCAATGATGTTGTGATTGATCATCTACATGCACAACACCGTGCCTGGGGTATAGTTTACATTAGCCCTGAGAAGCACACAAGTTAAAGATGGGGCGCTTTGCCATTGCTTCTGCTCTTTGATATAAACCAGGATTTATTCAGATCGGTGCATATAGGATTTAAATAGGATTTATTTTTTCCTTTTAAAATGATGGTATTTGCCTTTTTTGGAATTATCATTAGCATTTGGCATGTTCATTATAACATGAAGCACAGCTAGGACTAACAATTGCAATGGGCTACGCGCAGATTTCATCTTTGATAAGGGTGCAACGAATGGGTGATAACTTTTAGACCAATACACCATTTGCAATTGCTCAAATATATATATATGGTCGAATCCTACGAAAGTGGTGCACTTTTGGAAAATGTTGATAGCCCAGAATCGTTTTTATTTCTGACCTATTCTATAGTGTAAGTCCACGACCATCCATGTTCAAAATGATATTCACTAAATCCTAATATTGGCAAAGATATAAGGATTTCACTAAAAAAGACTATATTATGCGTAATGCTACGAAACGACCAGTGTTGTGGCTGTTAAACCTTAAAGTAGCCATCTAATATAGTTTGACTAACATTCTATTGTGTTTTATATTGAAGATAAATGGTTTAATTATATATATGGTATCTGAAGAAGATTGTATTCATACATTTTCATACCATTATTCAATTCATGAAAACAAGTAAGAAATCTGGGATCACTTTCAATCTGACCTTATATACCATCTTTTCTTTGTACTCATTTATATATGGATTCGTTTCTCAAGCTATAATTTAATCATAAATGTCTGGAAATATGCTTTCGTTTGGTGCATTGTTTGTTGAAACCATCCTAGTAGATTTGAAAATAGCAGCAAATGAAAAATCGTTTCGTAGCATTACGCATGGATTAATTGTGTCTTTAGAATTCTATATTTTACAGTAAAGAACTTGAAATTATCAAAATATATTGCTGGAATATTTATTAATTGGATTATATCAATAATCAGTGTTAAATTCTAACATATGTATATGTAAATTTCATTATATTGTTATCTTCCCATCTCTCCAGGCCCAAATAATTGCAAATCAAAATTGACAATTATCTTTATGAATCCTACAAAAACATAAATATATATAAATCCAATGCATAATATCTCATTTTTTCAAACGTAGATTGTTTGGATGAGTATTGGTTCCTAAGAAAATCGATCAGAAATGTTTAATTGTGCAAGAAATAGTCTCCAATACATGTATTTTGTAGCATTATGCCGTTTCGTAGCATTACGTTCGTTTCGTAGCATTACTCATTCAGGTTAGTATCTGTGTAAATGTGGTATCTTACTATCAATTTTTTTTTAAAAAAATGTTATTTTCATCATAAAATGGTGTTTGATTCATTAGCTTTATATAGTGAAACTATTTTTCACCAATATATATATAAAGCAAAGAGCAATAACATGTCGTTTCGTAGCATTACTGATGTCCCACATACTATTTAAAAGATTGTGAATATAAGCTTAAGAAATATCACAATCTCCTTCTTTTTTCAGTGTTGACAAACACATAATATGTTTGTGCTTCAATGAAGCTGGGTAAGAATATGATTCAATGGTTATCAATATTAATGCAATACATTCAAAATGGCCGTTTCGTAGCATTACTCAAGGGGCTGGATGAAATACTGTATTTTTAGAGTGATTATGCCTAATTGAGGTTAATAGTTCCGAGAAATATTTATTACCTATATCCTAAAATGATGTACAATTTAGGGTCTTTATACAGTGAAAATATTTTTAACTAATATATATAAGCAATGAGCAATCACAGGTCGTTTCGTAGCATTACGATTTTGCCCATTTTGCACATACTTTTTAAAAGATTGTAAATAAAAGTGGGAAAGATCAAAATCTCCATAATGTTTACAGTGGTGACACATAAATAACATTCTGGAGCTTCAATGAAGTTGGGTGAAATGAAGTTCAAGGGTCTTTTAATAATTCTTGCAAGCCATATAAAGTGGTCGTTTCGTAGCATTACGTTATTTAGAAATAATCCTAATGTAAAATCTAAGGGCTTGAAAATGCTTCAAATTTTATTTTTGATATATCATTTTAAAAAGCTGGTGCCAGACTATCATTTAAGTATAATCAGCATTGTTTAAACAATGAAATGAAATATCAATTGAGATTAAAAAGAAAACGGCAAGAATGCACCACTTTCGTAGGATTCGACCATATATATGATTATTTATTTGATGCTTTTTCATAAATTAATCCGGGCTTAACTAACAAATCTTTGTGTTCAATAAGTTAGCTTCTAACATCTCCTACATTATCCACTTTGTTGTTTTAAGGTATTCTAGAAAATGGAATTTATATTCATATCGTAAATATTAGAGTGGATTATATTCTTAATATAAGAGGGCTGCAATGCGACAACCGTTGTGTCTTCCAGAGGGAGAGGCTTGCCGGCTCAATGTGTGTGGGTTCAGGTAGATGATACATGGGTGGGTGGTGTGTCAAGTGCAAAATGTCACCTAGGTGCATGAGTGTGAAATCTTTGTTAAGTCCAACCCTTTATTATTGTTTTATCAATGTTATATACGCACAGTATATTGTCATGATTTGTTATCTTCATATCAGACTCCTCGAGAGAAAAAACACAAAAAGGTCTTTTAATATCCTGCTCATTATCCTCATGTGTGCGAATTTATATTGTGTGCAAATATTTCCTTAACTTAAATAATGTATCACAGTACATATATATTATATAATTATGTATATTGATATGGTCATCAAAGAGACATAATGCGAACAAGCACCCTTAGATATATTATTATTTCAGTACACATCAGCACATGTATGTATGTATGTATGTATGTAGCCTATGTATGAGGAGAGTATATATAAAATACTTATGTAATCAAACAGAATTTAGGCAAATCCATTTTTCTACTTGCTATACTGTTTTTTTCTAAATCCAACCAAGTCTTGATTTGAAAGAGACTCTTTTATTCTATAACATATAAAATAATATACATAGGGCCTAATAGGATGACTTAGCCTAAATGATTTGTCCCTCGGCCTATGTGATGTCTCCGACTATAGGCCTATATCTAGGTCAGATTTTCAGAAAAATTAGCAGCTCTACATATTCAGTAATTTCGCCTAAATTCTGCAAAAAATGATAAGTTTTGGATATTTATGAGTATATTAAATTGGTATCGCATTGATTTATAGTATCAGTTCTGTTATGTTAAACAGCATTTTGAAGCTCATTTTTGTCTTAAATGTGGGTTATTTCAGAGGATTGGTGAAGGCAAATTGTACATTTGTCTGAAAATCTGACCCATATACTATATAGGCCCAATAGTTCTTATTATACAATAATACCTTATTAGCAACGATTGCAAAAATAGGTACAAATAATGGTTCTATTAACATGGGAGTTTAGGACAGTTGAGGAGATATGTTAGGGTATTAAATACAATTTAAATTTTGCAAAAGGCTCAAATATATTTTGAGCAATGAACATAAGTATTTGGAGATTATTTTAGACATTATTTCGGCGACCAATGGATTAGAACCGATGCGCCACCTAGTGTATTGGCTTGTGGGCGTGGTAGGCCTAACAAACAGCTGGACATCGCCCTCCATTTTGGAACTAGACTTTAATTCTACAAGGCTGGAATTCTCGCATAAAAGACCATCAGGTAAGGAGCATTATAGTACTCATCCTTTAATACAAAAGGATAGCAATTGAATGGCTCAATCGTAAAAACTATTGATTTCTTTCCAAGGAAAAATTTGTTGGTATAATTCAAGTTATGCAACGTTACACAAAACAATTTAAAATGGCGGCTTAAAGCCAAACAAACAATGCCGTAGTGGTTGTGTGAGTCTCTTCGGCCCATCGCCTACACCTCTCTCGCACTGACACCTCCATGCCGCTCACACTGCGGCAAGCTCGGTCACCTAACAAGCTTGTCAAAGCACTAACACCTGTGCCGGGAATTACGGCAGTTGTGTCCGCCAACCATTGCTTGGGGGAGTTGGGACCCACTGTGTCAGGGGTGAAGAATGCTTAGACTTCCAAGGGTATGTGGCAACGTAATTTGTATGGGATTTTCAGCTGAAAAACCACCCCTTTTCCCATGAAAAAGCTGACTTTTCAACCCTAAAAAAAACTGAAAAAACGCGGACATTTTAAAAGTCATAGGACATGTAAATGTACATTTCTCATATCATTTCTTTGAGTAACAATTTACTGAATATATATTTACTATAACTAGACTGCCCACCTTTACAAGGGTAGTCACCGCCTCCCCTTGTAAGGGGCGGGAGGTTGAATAACCTACTCAAGGGGAGGCGGATTCAGAGGTATGTTAGGGGGAGGGAGAGGTTGGTGTTGAAATGAACGTCGATGGCCCCAGTCCCTATGGTTATGATGGGTTGATAACTTTTGGTACGTAATTATGATGAAGAAGGGTTATATTATGTACTATATATTATATCGAACAATATGTGAATCTATTAGTCTGCCATATATGATATTTTGGTTGAGACATACATATCTCACTTTATTTAACTTACTCTTGTTTTACTGTATTTCCTATGTACACTAGGTTGAGAGCAAAACTTGCCGGCCTGTAAATAATCCTGTACTGGATTCACTCACTAGCTATTAGACATGGGTTTTAAAACTCGACGTATGGTTTTACCCAAGCAAACTGTAATATATATTAGGCTTTTATGTGTAGATAAAGGGAACGGTAGGAAGACCTAGGTGTAAATCCTATAAGGTACCTAGAAACCTGTAGACCTGTTCATCGTACAAAAATTAATGTAAAAACTCAGTGATGATGACTAAAAGATATTTCTATTCTATTCTATTCTATTCTATTCTATTCTAAGTATTATTATGTAGATGTGGAGAGTAATACATGTACAGTTATACATGTACATGAATAACAATTAATATGATTTCTGGCAAAGTATTCTGCACAGGGCGAAAATGCCTTTTCGAAGAAAATCATTGAGTATTAACAGCTATATGAGGGCGGTACTTTGACTGTGGGTGGTTCTTTGACTGCCGACCTTAAGGCATACATGCCATGTAAAAGAAGATACATATTACGCATACTGAATCTGAAGAAGCTTTCTTTTTTTCTTTTATTCATATTTTGTTATCAATATTTATCTAATCTTATGTAATACTGTATGACTGAGAATAACGTCCGATAGGACGCAATGTTATTGCAGAATAAGCGCTTTAAAACAAAACATAAATGATAAATATGTATAGCATACCATGAGTAATTTCCCAGAGAAGAAGAGAGGGTATGATGTATTTTCTAAGTGTTATCGACCCCATGAAGATCACGTTTTGTTGACAGATTGAATAAAACATTTTTTTAAAAAAATGTAAATGATAAAATAATACATTCATGTTCTTATCATTTCAGGAACGTTGATGCTAAACAACAATATGATTCATGATGGTGTCATGATGGTGTCATGATAAAGCAAAATGTTACATTTTAACTGAATAAACTGTATATGATGTAACCATTGTCTTGTCTTTTCTTGCTTAAATTTCGCTGATAATAAGTCATCTCTTTTTCATACAGCATGGTACAGTACATTACCGTAATTGCAATATTATATTGTATATAAACAAACCATAATTAAAGCTAATATTTTCCGTTTTCACCCCCGCGAAATTGACCATCCCCGTCCCCCCCCCCCCCGCGAAATTGACCACCCCCGTCCCCCCCCCCCCCCCTGAAGCCTGGCCCACGACGCTCCCGCTGCGCTAAAAATAGATTTCTGAGTGCAAAAAAAGCCCATTCTATTGCAGTCACATAGCGTTTTCATTGCGCAATGGCTATTGCGGTCACATAGCGCAATAAGTGGTTACACCCATTGCGGTCACATTGCACAATCATTGCGCTATGTGAACGCAATAGTGAGTGCAATGATTGCACTCAAATGCCCATAGGGTATTGATGTTATTTACTCAGACCATCCACGTAATACTAAGTTTGGGTGTTAGAGAATGTAATATATCCGATCATCTTTGTACCTATTCTCATTTTAAAAAGGATAAAGGGCTTATCACAATTGCAACTAGAACTGGTCGTAAATATTATAAATTGTATGAAGATCACTTGAATGGTTACCTACAACCTTATATTGATCATGTTCAATGTTTTGGAGATCAACAAGTTAGTTCTGAGGTGATATGGAACAACTTAAAAACATTTATTGTTCATTACCTTGATGAGCACTGTACTCTTGAAAATACCAGAATAATACGAAAAGGTAAATTTAACTCAGTCACGATTATATACTAATGATCCAAGATAGGGAGAGATTGTTTAAGAGAGCCACAATATCCGGTTCACAGGAATTATGTAGGCAAGCTGTAGAACTGAGAAAAACAATCAATCAGAGAATAGAACAGAATAGAACAGAATAGAACGGAAAAAAAGGAAGAGATAAAATCAGATCAATGCATCAAAACAGTTAAAAGTTTTGGAGAAAAATAAATAATCTATTTGGAAAGGGAGGAAAATCCCTACCAACAACCTTTTTGCATAAAGGTGAGATTGTAAAATATATTCAAGCTCGCAAATACTTAAACTCCTTCTTTAGCCAACAAGGTAGTTCAGAGAATGGGACTGGACATAGTTATATAAATTACCTCTTACCAGAAATCTCAATTCAAAGTAGTAGTAACATCCTGATTACTGAATCCATAGTAAGAATTAATATTATTTTCATCTCCCTTAATCCATTTCTCAGCTTATGATACAGATGATAAAAATATACTCTTCTGATAAAAATATGTATTAAAACTTGTACAATGCCAATCGACTGGAAAGAATATGTAATCAAACCTATCCCAAAGGAAGGGGACCTTCACTCATTTAACAATCTGAGGCCTATAGCTCTTGTACCGCTAATGTCAAAATTACTAGAGAAATTATTGTATCAACCTCTCACAGCACATATGGAAAGGAATAACCTTTTCACTGAAAGTCAAAGTTTTAGGCATAATCACACTACTGACAGAATGACTGAATTTTTAGCGCCTATTCTAAATGGAATAAATGCTGGGAAAGTAGCAATGGCCTCTTATTTTGATATCGGGAAGGCTATGAACTGTTTGAACCATGGTATCCTAAAATTTAAGCGTGAGTACTATAAATTCAACCCAAATTTCATAAGGATAATTATGAACTATCTCAAAGATAACATAAAACAGTTGTCAATAATATTACATCCACCACCAGAATAGTAGATAATTATATTATATCACCTTATACGCTAGTGATACAGCCAATAGTGTCTCAGGAATTGATCACAACAAATGCGCTGAGGTCAGCCAAATAGCAGATAAAAATGTGAACAACTGGATGAGCTCTGATATGCTTAGACTTAATGAGAAAAAATGCATAACCCAATTTATTGGCACAAAGAACAAACTGAAAAAAAAGAAACATCCAAAAATAATACATGGTCAACAAATACCTTGTAAAATGGTAGTAAATTATCTGCCATGTTCAAGCTCATTCAATTGAATCGCATAAGAAAATACAGACTAATATGACAAAAACAATCATCAAAACACATGTTCTCTCTCTGATGCAATATGGCCTCTTTTTAATGGGACTCTCTCATGGAAATATCTTTGGTGGCTGGGATATTCATAATACTTTATGTCCCAACTCTATTGATCCTCCTATTTTGGACATAGAATCTGCCTCCAACATTAATTTATTGGAATTTAGGCCAGGTATTATAGCGGTTAGGCGCTGGCGTCGCCTGTTAAAAGATAAAATTGTTCTTATCCGCACCAATAATACCCAGGTAGGGTATATGCTTGCTACTGGCAGAAGCTGCAACAAGAAGGCTATGGATTTGTTGAGGGAATTATTTTGGTACTGCTCGATATAATATTCATTTATTATCTTGTCACTTTTCCTCCATTGCAAATTCTTATGCTGAAGCTTTGTCTAGAATTTATTCAATAAACTAGATAAATTGTATGATGGTTTACCATGTCTTTTCTACTTGTTGTCTTAACAGCTTCCATGACGAATCTCCAAAAGAAATGTAAAAGGAGTGGACCCTATGTGTTGGTCGGAAAAGTTCTTTGAGAGCACGGAAGTCCCAATGGACTAGGTAGTTTTCATTGTGCGAATTGTACAATTTTGACCCATTACCAGCTTCTGTAGACACTGTTTGTTTGTATATTACTCATTTGTCAACTCAAGTAAAATACTCAACTATAACTAATTGTATTAGTTCTCTATGGTCCTTGCACAAGTATTTCGGTATGGAACAAGTTGCAAAAGTTATTTTTCTGGTAAAATGTACACTACAAGGGACCAGACGCCTCCTAGGAGACACTGTGGTCCAGATTTCCACTACTCCCTTCTCATTTAATTCGTATATTTGATATTTTTGATTATACTTCCTTACCAGACCTATTGTTTTGGTGTTCTACTTGCCTTGCTTTCAGATGTCTTTTTCGAAAGAGTAACTTCACTGACTCTGGTCATGTTATTTTAGCATCTGACATTGAATTCACAGATTATAGGCTACGTCTTATATTGAGATCTACGAAAATGATCCAATTTGCTCAAGGAAAGGTTATTATTCCTGTAGTTGCTGCAAAGAATTCCTTGATTTGCCCAGTCAAATGGCTAGGTATTTATTTACGGATGTTTGATATTCCTCTGGAGGGACCCTTATTTAGGTTACATTCTGGTAAACCTATGTCTTACGCTTGCTATTCAAATTACTTGTCAAATAAGATAAAAGCTGCTGGTTTAGAAGGTAATTTTACTTCTCACAGCTTGAGAAGAGGTTTGGCGATTTTTCACATAGGTATTCCACTACATGATATTAAGTCTTACTAAAAGATTATGGTTGCTTCATCTATCTCTATGTACTAGGACAGCTTACCTAAAAGATCTCTGCTGGCCGGGGCGTCAGCATCGTTCTAGACTTTGACATACCCAAACTAATATGTCTATTATCATTGTTGTTATCAATATTTTCATTATTGTTTATGTTCTCAATCGAGCCATCCAGCGATATTACACTTCTCACCACCAGGTAGAATGTTAAATCACAAGGCGCCTCTTGGAACTCACTCCAGAGGGCAGGACTGTCATAGTTATATATTGCTTGGTCAGGGCCTTGTTCGGCCACTTCGGCCCAGATGACTTGAGTTAGTGAGTGAGATGAAATTTGTTTTTGTTATATTACTAAATAAAAGGGGTCGCTCTCGACTTTGACTTTGACCCAAACTGATGTCTATTATAATTGTTATTATAATTATTGTTCATGATCTCAATCGAGCCATCCAGCGATATTAGAACTGAATAGGGAAATTCATCTGATTTTCCCACACAATGTCCATAGCATCAATGAGTTGAGTGTATCATGTGATGTAGAAAAACTCGAGAAAAGAAGCAAAATAGCAGTGTTAAGGATTATGTCTGTCAAAAGGGATCGCCTTGAAGAAAAACGAGAAACTACTCAAGAAACAAGACAACAATCTGGAATTGTTTTAAAAGTATTAAAACTAACTAGCAAGGAAATTAAAAAATCTCCGCACGATCAGGGACCCCTTTTATGTTACATTCTTAAGAAACGATACAGAAACAGTGATTGGAACTCTTTAAAAACATATGTCAGAAATGACAATGTGTGGTGCGCGGCTCTGGATTGGCATTTGCTAAACCAGAGCCGGGGCCACGCGGCTGTCGCATGTGACAACCTGTACTAGAACAGAGATGGAGGGAATTTATTGCCACCACTGGGAAAGTGGACTGGTATCTTCTAACTTTGAGAATTACTGTCTCGATTTGGACAGAGGGGCCAGGAAGAAACACATTCTAATCTCTGGGCTCACCAAAACCTATCACAAAATTAGAGACCCGGCTAATGTAACATGGCGTAAAATGACAGAGTTGTGTTGTGCGATTGATCTTACACTTTCTATTAAAGACCCCAAAATTGCTTCATGAATAGGGGACAAACCTAAGCGTAAGAATGCCACTCGCAACATCATTCTTAAGTTCAAGACAGAAGATGCAAGAAACTGCGTATTTCGTAGCAAAGCACAAACAGCTAAAGAATTTTCCCCAGTGAGCAAAGGTCTATTTTAACCCTGACTTCCCTGATCCGCTCACCAGACGCCATGCAGATATGCCTCAAATCACGGCACATGCCAGGGCTACAGAATCTGGTCATAAAATTGCTCTAGCTAGAGGAAAATTAAAGGTTGGAAATACTGAATACACGCATGACCAACTGGATTGTCTCCCATCCGGCATAACTATATCAGAAGTTAAAACTAAGGAAATTGCGGGGGCGCTAGGTTACCAGGGAGAACATTCCCCCGTCTCCATTTTTAGCCACAGTCTGTTTAAATTTAATGGCAAGGATTTCTCTATCGCGGAACACGCTTACCAGTATACAAAAGCGATCCAGACTGGTAACCCCATGATAGCATCTGCTATAGCAAAAACAACATGCCCTAGAAGTGCTAAAAATGGGGAGAACGATGTGGCAGCAACTCTATGGGACCGAATCAAAAACCAAGTGATGAAAGACATCCTAAAAACTAAGTTCACCAAGTGTGAAGGGCACAGGCAAGAGCTTATGGAAACAGGAATGGTGGTCTTGGCAGAGTGCACCTACGACAAATGGTGGGGGACTGGCATAATGCTAGGTAACAAAGCAATTTTGGATAAGAACGTCAAGTGGAGCGGAAAGAATCATCACGGTAATAAACTGATGACCATGCGAGAAGAAATCAGAAAAGATTTCCTGTTCCGAGCACCCCCCCTCCTCCCCGCCCCACATGAAGAGGATCTTGATGCACAAACACACCCCAATTACGAGTATGAGTATGACACTACCAACAGCCTATGCTTTAATATGAAGAAAATATGGATCAAGCATTTGCTGGGGAGGAAGATGATGAAGCGGAACAATTCCGCCTCCAAACAAGGGAATTGCAACAGCAAGCCATTAACCAAGTCAGAGAGCACACTCAGGCGCGTATTAATGAAGATAAAGACAGGGAACAAACCAGTGGAAATTGCCTCTGAAAACGAATCAGGTGACCATAGCCAGGAAAAAACTTTAATATTGTGCAATTTGCGAGGTGTGGCATTGCACCAATACCTGCAGAATGAAGCTATCAGAATAAGGATGTTACCAGCTAGAGGCATAAGGCACTTTATGAGCAAGGCATACCTGATATTGACTACTTCCAACCAACATCAGTAGTCGTTCTGGGGGGAATCTGCGATTTGACCATCAAAAACAGAATCACCAAGCGAGTTTACCTGCGGTGGCTGGATAGCCAGGCCTTAGAAAACTATGTAGCCAACATAGTCGACAGCGTGACCAAAGACATGAGGGGGAAATACCCTAAAACAACCCCTTTATTTGCTGGCATATGCGGTATGTCACTGAGTGCTTATAACGGAGACTATCACACCGACCCTGAGCAATTTATTCTGAACAAGGCGATACGCGATATCAACTACTACATTAAATTCCAGAACATGGCCCGCAGCATAATTCACCCCACCCTGACCAGGAAGGTGTACAGACGAGTGTATGGAATGACCATGAATAATTATGGCTCACTTAGTGACGGTCTCAACCCACGATACTATGGAGAGAGAGAGCTGTCATGGAGTAGACGTGTGTCCCGCGGTCTCCCGCATGCCACTGGAATTACGCCTTCCTATTCATTTCACCCTTCATGATATTCACCCCACCTTCGTCATGATTCACCCCAGGGATGGGCTGACATTGAAAATGAACTTGGATTTGTTTGTGAACTCTGTTCTTGTGCAATTCGGAGGAATTACGATACAGTGGTAGGCTAGTTTGTACCGTTGCTTATACGCTATATACATTTACACAGTCGGAAATACACCTGCACCTGTACCTTTACCTATACTAGCACCTACCTGTGCATACCGGGACCAGTATACACTCAATGCGACAACAATAGCTGTCAGCTCTGTCAGGCGAGTGGTTTCATTCTGCTTATTTGTGATTGTGCCGAGACTTATATCTTATATATCCATATTATTGTGCTAAAACCTATAAGACTCAAAATGGATGAAAACGAACCAGTGGAGAATTTACCAATAGAAGACAGAGCTATTCATTTGGAGGAACAAATGAGAGACTACCGTGTAACACATACTAGAATTGACAATGTGAAAGCCAATGCCGTTAGACTCAACTCGCTGGTTAAGCAACTTGAGCTGGAATCTCATTATATGCATGCAGTACAAATCATCTGGAGAATTATTGCATGGAGCTCGACAGAGGAGCAAGGAGAAAACATGTAATATTGTCAGGACTCCTGGAAACTGCAAATATATATGCAATATGCAACGAGAATATGCAACGAGAATCGGTCAGAAAAGTGGTAGGAGAGACTTTCATCGCAACATAATAGTGAAATTTAGGGACGAGGAGATGCGCAACATTACATTCCGGAACAAGACTTGCATGAAACACATTGCAGGGCTGGAGAAGTGCTACCTAAACCCCGATCTCCCGGAAAAAATGGCTCAGATACTCAGATATGAAGAATATCCTAGCAAACTCCAAAAAGGCAGCACCTGGAGTAAATGTAGCATTAACAAAAGGAAAAATCAGGGTGGGTGACAATGTATATTCACACAATCAGCTGGATACCCTCCCGGACGGCCTACAAATAGGCCAGTTCAAAACCAAGAAGATTACTGGAGCTATCGGGTATCAGGGGGAACACTCCCCCTGTCCAACTTCGGAAAATCTCTTTCGTTATGATGGTTCACGCTACTTTTCCGCAGAACAAGCTTATCAACATCTAAGAGCTAAACAT
Organism: Sthenelais limicola; assembly: GCA_942159475.1. Classification (NCBI taxonomy): domain Eukaryota; kingdom Metazoa; phylum Annelida; class Polychaeta; order Phyllodocida; family Sigalionidae; genus Sthenelais; species Sthenelais limicola. The sequence goes on from OW804097.1 coordinate 4,499,808, forward strand.
ACCAATAACCCTGTGATAGCTAGAGCTCTGACCAAGGTCATCTGCCCTAGAGAGGCCAAAAGGCTAGGAGAGAGGTGTGGCCCCAATACTAACTGGGACTTGGTCAAATATACATACATGCGAGATATCCTCGCTAGTAAATTCACGCAAGACAAGGAAGCAAGAAAAGCCCTTCTGAACACAGACGAAAGTGTCTTGGCCAAATGTTCTTTTGATAGATGGTGGGGAATTGGGATCCCCATACATTCTAAATCGCTTCTGGAGAAAGATACTAAATGGCCTGGCCTCAACCAACACGGCAGTATACTGATGGGAATTAGAGAACAAATACGGAGGGAAGAAGCCATCCCCACCAATCAGATGGATAATGAGGACGATGATGAAAATAATGAAGAGCCCGCCGCCCTTGATTTCGCTTTAGCACTTGCTAACGCCAACGATGAGATGCCTGCCCTTGAAGATAATGGTGAAAGAAAGGGAGACAGTGATGACGATGAATTTAGGGAGGAAGAGGCCAACCCAATAGAGAGAGAGGGAAGAGGTGGCGAAGGGGCGAGACACCAAGAAAATAGGGAGAGAGAGGAGGGAGAGATGAGAAGAGAAGGGGAGGTTGCAGACGCGGTTGACCAAGTTACCCCTGAACCAAAGGAGGACACAATTGCCCATAATGAAAGGAATATACCACCCCCCAAGCCAGTGACACGACCCCTAGTAACCAAAGTCACTCAGGAGGATGCTTCACCTACACATAGTCACCACAAAGAGGAAGATAATACTTCTACCACCTCTATGCACTCGACCCACTCAAGAGTAAATGATCAAGAATTAGTGATTGCTGACCAAATAACCCAGTCACCCAACAACAACATTTCGAGTAATCAACCTACCATAGTTCCGTCCACACAACTGCAAATACAAGTCCCACATCCTGCACCAACTGGTTCAGTTACTTTACCGGATAACGAGTCAGCTGAGCGCGAAACAAGTGCAGAACAGCCAACTCCCCCCTCCTACGCCGCTGTTACTACTGGCGCAACAGCCAAATCTCCACCTCCCTCCGCTGCTGCCACTTCTTCGACGAAAGTAAATAAGGGAAGCACGGTGCACCAAAGTTTAAAACTTGAGTTGGCCAAACCTCAGCGCTCAGTTGGCCAACTCAAGTTTTAAACTTTGGCGCACCATGCTTACATAGACTCAGATGAAATTCACTTGATTTCCCATAAAGGCAAAGGCCTGGTAGAACTTTACACGGCAGTAAAACCAGTTCTAGATTACTACTCGCCTAGATTTTGCATTCTATTTGCCAGAATATGCGACATGACCTATAAACAGCAGGGCATATGCAATCTTCGCTACGCAGACCGCTTTGCAGTGGAAAATCATGTGGTACAACGTTTGGAGCTAGTCGCCAACCATTTCAGCGATGACTACCCTAATATTACTCCGGTGTTCTGCCCCATTCCCGGGATGGACATCAACTGCTATAATGGCCTGAGCGGACGCCACCCCCGTCAATCTACCCTCGATACCGTCCTGTTAGATGTAAACTACTATATCAGGACCAAGAATGCAGGAAACGGCCTACATACTCCGACCATACTCAGCAAAATACACCGTAGAAGGTATGGGGCCACGCAACATAATTACCACTACCTCGCTGACAGGTTACACCCAAGGGAGTTCATACTTGCGGACTGGGGAAAGCAACTTGTGCGCTGCCATGCTACACTAAATGCTTAAACAAACCATTTTCATGGACATTTACCTACAAGTATTATTAGCAACATTGGTTTATGTTTTGTTTTGTTGTGTTACCTTGAAGCTATATATTACTCAGGTCATTCCGAGGTATTTATGTCCAGCACCTACATGTATACAGAGCTGGTCTATCTGCCGATATGTTATCCGGTGCTAGCTATTTTTATAGAAGATGATCTTGTATTGTTTCACCTGATGACTTTTGTTTCCAGGTTTATCTTGCAAAGTCCAGACGGCCATAGCCGTAGCCATAGCCTAATTGTATTCATAACTATACCCAAGATTAACCTCTATCTGTTGTCTTATGTAACTGCTGAATGTTTATTTGGGCTGCTGCCCCCTAATGGCTGAATCCATAAAACCGTGTAACCAGCTGAGTAACCTAGCTGAGTTAGATAAGCTACAAGGGTTTAAGTATATATGTTTGAACATACGATCCATCATACCTAAATGGAATCAACTGAAGGTGGAGGTGTCTGTGCTTATGTTAAGAATGAAATTGATTATATTATAGATCAAGAGTTATCATTGTCCAGCACAATAATGGAGGTACAGATTATTTTTGTCAAGTACCCAAGATGTAAGAACCTTGTGTTATTCAATTTGTATAGACCGTCATCGTCGAGTGTTAGGGATTTCCTAGATAATTTTGGCCCGCTGTATGATGCAGCTAAAGAAAAATATCCACACGCAAAATTTACCATCATGGGAGATATTGATATTAACACGGCGCAGGATGCAAATTGTATTGATAACTCCAGAAAAGATTTATTGTCACTGATGAATGATAGATATTTATGCTCCCTTATAAGTAAACCTACTAGATTGGGCTGAGAGGGAGGCAGTTTATGATCATACCCAGGAAAAAGACATAGATAAGAAGGGAGAGACAGAGAGAGAGACAGAGAAAAGAGACAGAAAGGCACTTTATGGTCATACCCAGGACCAATCCCTATGATAATTAATAAATACTTCGTGAATATAGGTACTAAGATATCTAACTCTCTCCCACAGGTGACAGCTACTACGTATAGATTTACTAAACAAGGTAATGCTAATACACCATATGTTCCACTCACAGAAGACCAGTTCTTAAAGTTACTACAAGATGTAGACCAGTCAAAATTATCAGTTTGTGACGAAATTCCGATGAAAATTTATGTGTGTCTATTTAGAGCATTGAGGGGTCAAATGGTTTATTTATTGAACAAATCAGTGACTACAGGTATAATTCCTAACACAGGGAAAACTGTGGTACCCATAAGCAACCGAACCCTATAACCCACCATATACGCATCAACCAAACTAATCTTGACTTGGTAGAATCATTTGTTTATCTCGGTTTGACCATCAACAAACAACTGAAATTTGATTTAATGGCTAAGAACGTACTAAGCAAGGCAAATGCCAGGCTTACCGATTTGTATATTAACCGACATGCGTTGAATATTACAACCAGAGTGTTACTGGTTAAATCTACGATACTAACATATTAGGACTACTGCAATGTATATTTCCTAACTTGTAATTGGATTATAACCAATTAACTCCAGGTATTTCAAAACAAGGCATTACGCTTTGCACTTAAAAAAAACAGGCGATATAATACTGTTCAATTGCATAATGAATCAAATACAATGTCTGTTAACCAGAGAATATTTTTTGATAACAGTAAATTCTTCCAAAAACAATTACATTCTCCCAGACTTAACTGGATTGAGAGCAGAAGACGGGAGCCAAACTACAACATGAAAGAACATCGTAACCTGAATTTCCAAGTTCATCGCCCCAATTGCAACTCATACCAGAGATCTGTGGCATATGCTGGTATACTAATGAGGAACGACCTAGACGAATCATTGAAATGCATTAACGATAAGCTCATTTTTAAGCAGAGACTTAAGACCGATATCCTTAATGGAAATATACGATTACCAGACCAGTTCAATAATAATTAACGAATTATTCTCTTTCCATAATTCTTATCATTTTGTACCTCTACACTACCCCACCTATCACTTTGATCAAATGTAACGCATAACCATTTTATCACCTCATCAATCCATCTCATCTCATCATGAAATTAATGAATTGTATATCTGATGTAAAGCTTCCACAGCAATAACAATGTCAATATGTATTAGCGAAAATTCAGGTCGCGGAGGAAGACCGGGAATAGCCCGAGCCGTGAAACTTGCAATGGCATATGCCATCTCTAACGCCTGAATAAAATTTGTCCCCCCAAAAAAAGTTCAGCCCCAGGTCCAGCCCAAGGTGGACTGTCACAGCTTGAAAGCCTGATACCAAATTAAAAAATCAGACCTACCAAAATACCAAGAACACACAACAGGAAGAGAACATGCAACACATGTTACCAATTTAAGACCAATTTCTTTAACTCATGTTGCTGGTAAGGTATTAGAGAAACATGTAAACAATCAGCTGCAAGAGTTAATTGAAAATAACAGTGTTATTTTAACACAACAGGGAGGCTTTAGGAAGAACTACTCTACCATAGAAACTATCTACCTCCTATTGTACAAGTTATTTGATAATAGGAATGCCAGGAAAGACAGCACGCTAGTCTTCTTTGATTATAAAAAGGCCTTTGACTCGATTGATCACAGTTTATTATTAAACAAATTATCAAACACCATGATAATATGTGAACGCATTTATTTTAATAACCTAAAATTCTTTCACAAACAAGTACATCACTGTAGACTGAACTGGATAAAAAGAAAGAGACCCAATAGGGCCTATGATTTTGGAGGCTAAATTATCAGGTTTATAGACCACTTTGTACTTCGTATCAAAAGTCACTTGCCTACACAGGCATCCAACATTGGAATGCCCTGGAAGAAGGTATCAAGAATACAGAATCTCTGTGTCGTTTTAAGTGTAACCTAAAAACTGGGATACTAACTAAAACTATCCGCATACCTATACTGTAAGAAATAATATTTATAATCCATTGTTAAATGTTACAACGCAAAAATATCTCACACCCATCTCATCTCAGTACAATTCACCCGATTATTCTCTCCAAAGAATCAGACAATATGTCTGATTCACAGTCCAAGTAACACAGCACCTTCAAAAGGACCTAAACTCACTGAGTAATTGGTGTGAGGCCAATAAGATTTCCCTCAACCTATCTAAGACCAAAACCAAAACCCTGTTCCACAGGCCTTTGCTTAGATCGAGATGGGACTCACAAAAATTATATTGTAAACCGGAGCACACCATGGCTCTGGAATGCGAAAAAATCAAAGAAGTAATGTCTTACAAATATCTAGGAGGAGAAATAGATAGTGCATTAAAATTTGGCACAGTTATAACAAGACTAGCCAAACTACTAAGCTACAAATGCTGGCAGTTTGCAAAGCTGAAAGACAAAATTCCACAGAATACACTTGTAATGATATATAAAGTCAGGAACTGCCCATCTTGGACCAAGCTGATATATTCCATGAATCACACAATGCTACTAACCTACATAGACACCAAATTCTCCAAAACCGAATTTTGAAAATAATATACAAGCTGCCCTCCAGAGCCAGTGTAAAGGACCTACACATAAAATTAAAACTGTTACCACTTTTGTATCGCTGCAGACTTCACTTGTTACAGGCGGGTCACCGTCTGGCACAAAACCAGGTAATATGGATTTAAGAGATATAAATACAAGAAATTTTGAATTAGGTAGGAAACTGCTAAAACACAATATTCCAAAAACCGAAAAAATTAGGAGATCAATTATAAATCAAATTTCCTATTCCTGGAACAAGTTACCAACGCTGGCCCACCTTCAGGTAGATGGTAAAGCATTCAAAACACAAGCCATCGTTTATATGGAATGATGACTTCTTGATATAAAACCTTACTTTGACATTTCAAAACCTTGAATTATGTACCATATACTCGCTGATATCAAATAGGTCACCAGAGAGACCTTGGAACTACAATATCTTATCATTTAAAATGTTGTGTCATATTGTGAAACAAGCTCCAATTAACAACTGTACTCATTGTAGAGAATCTTCTTCTGTCTATGATAGAAGCGATATTGTACTCTACAACAGAAGATTCTAAAACCATAAGGGGCGGAAAACCTCCCACATGCCGGAGAGAATCTCCGCTTCACTAACGGCATCTTTAGAGGCTAAATAAAAGTTTTCTAATCTAATCTAATGTTATTGACCAGCTAATTTAAGATAGCTACAATTGTCATCATTGAATGTGCGAAATTTGAGGCCGAACACCAGTCCAACAACAGTTGGCTGACCTCCAAACAAGCTTGAAGACCATGCACAAGTCTATGCTGATCATGAAGGAACAGCTTCATCATACTACACACAATGAAGACAAGGGAGGACAAGGGAGGAGCTAAACTATTTCCTAAACCTTTCCACAAAATTCTTTTACAACCAAACCATCACTCAAATTTACCTGCAAACCCTCTAACCATAACTTATCAGAGCTAGAATGGGTGAGTGGTGCGCTTATCAACACTTGGGTATGGGTCGGAACTGCCTGCAACAAACGCCTAGCCGTCCTCACCAAAAAAAACCCCAAAACCTCATCCAAGACCTGTGTTCCTACCAGGCGACTATAATCTGCCTCGGTATGATCACCAATTTAGAACTGACATGGCAACAGACCCCACACCATGGAACACAGTCCATGTCCACCTAGAGTGTGATGCATACACTCAGCTATACTCAACAAATGCAACAAATCACACCACAAACCTGTCTTTTCAGTCCCAGAAAAGCAAATCTGAAACCCCACTGGGATACTGTTATGCATACCATAACATAGCGAGCAAGATGGCGGCACTAGGTGCAACATGCCTAGGTAGACACTAATCATAATATACCAGGTTGGGATATACCACACTAATTTATTGGTACTCACTCACCGCAAACAGCTTGGAAATAGTATGCTGATCTCATTGTGTGAAGTGGACGATCATGGGAAATCAGGGAGTACTTTAAACTCAGAATCTAAATTTGCCTTCGATCTATGAATGAACTAACTCCATTTATCGCCCACCGTGACACAGACCCTTCTGATCACTCAACCGTTACCCAGCACCGGCGCTTGATTCTGCTTGATCCCAGTGTATCCACCCCTCAAAAAATTTCCTCTATATAGGCAGGAGATCTTTTATGTGTATTCAAAACCAACATGTTCATATTTGGTAATCGTCCTAAAACTATCACTAACTCGACAGGTCAGCAGATTAGAGCCCAATCAACACCTGCTAAAATCCCTTCGAGAATGGCCGATGTAGAGAGCGACGCTACTTCACTCCTTGAGTCCATACCGACTGGAACGCACCAAACTATTCGTATTTGCAGTCCTCAAGTTACCCCTGGCGCAAATAATTCTAGTTTAGATATGGATATGGGCCTTGATAGTTCTCCATCCAAGCCTCATAGTGATCCCATTAGTTCAAATACGCCTCCAAGCTCTCCTGAAACTGCAGGCGACTATGCCCTGGCTCCTCCTCCGCCTAGCATACCGACACCTCCCAACCCTCTCAGTCCCACAAAGCTTAAAAAGAAAAATATAACATCATTCAATGAGTTGTCTGAAGATCTCAAAAACTATTATGATATCCTATATGCTAAACAACAGTGCTCGACTCAGTTGATCAACTCAAAAGTCAATACTCTTAACACCAATTTTACGGATGTCAGTAACCAATTACAGACTAAACTCGCAGGCCTAGAGGCTTGTGTCGTCAAATTGGAAGCTGAAGTCACTCCTGCAAATGAAATTGACCAGAAAATAAATGATTCCATCACCCTATCGCTCCCTGTACATTCTGAAAAAGTAAAAGCAGAACTGCTAGCCTTGCATTCTCAACTAAAAAAATGACTGTAATGCTAAAATGGATGCCGTACAGTTGGCTGTAGATAACAAGCTAAGGGAATTTAATGACATAGTTCGCACCCTTACTACTGATTTAGCTGATGCTAAACTGGAAACTAGCAGAGCTCTAGCCTGGCAAAGCCACACACTTGCAATTGCTTCGCAAAATACAATTGCACTAATAAAGTCTTACAAGAAATTATCATCTGCAACTGATAAGATCGAGGCATTGGATACGAAGTCGCGCAGATATAATTTCATATTAGATGGGTTGCCGGAACGACTGGGAGAAGCTCTACCCACTCGAGTGGTTAGGATCATTCAACCAACGGTTCATGCATTTTCAACAGATGATATTGATGTCGTCTACAGACTAGGGAAATACAAAGATAACAAAACTCGCCCAGTCCTTGTCTCTGTGTTGTCGTTGACAACCAAAGATCAGATAATCCATTTAGCTAAGACCATCAAGGAAAACAGCCCTGCTCGAGACATCTGGATTAACAAGGACCTTGCTGATGAACCAAGGCATAAATTCCAGCTTATGCGCCAGTGCAGTAATGCCCTAAAAACACTTGACACTAAGGACCCGCCCACCTTGGCCGCTACCCATATAGTCTACAAGAAGCGCCGTTACCAATGGGATGACTTACACAATCTACCTATTGGGGCCCATCCCGAGGACATTAAATCAAGATCTTATAAAGACGGCACAGCTTTTGGGTATCAGGGCGAACATGTATTCGCATCAAACTTTTACCAACGTGAGTTTTGGTTTGAGTCCAGTCGATTCTCTTCCGTTGAGCAGGCCTATCAACACAGAAAGTTGTTATCCGCAGGTGAGCCGGAGCTAGCTGCCGCCGTCCTGTACACCGATAATCCTTATGACATCAAGGCTATTGGAGATAAAGTAACTCCCTCAAACGAATGGGAAAACAATAAACTAGCAGGGCTTCCGGTTTGACTGAGAAAGTGGTTAAACGTGTTGGGGCTCTGCTCCTTACTAATTCACCTTTTTTTCAGATCCAGCCAGTGTTGTGGCTTCGGCCTTTAGGACACAAAGAATTAATTATATGCAAAGACTCTGTAGACCTGAAAGATACTTGGAAATAGTGAAGGATTATAGAAATACGGACATTTTAGTTCTTCCTGCCTTGCTGGAGGAACACTTGACTGGAAGATAGCCAATTATCGCCCACTCAGAATCGCAAGGAATACTATAGGGGAGAAGCTGGTTTGTGTGTGATACTATAACTGAGGACTACCCAGAGTGATCTGAATCGGAAAATGTTATAGGAAAAAGTACAATTTATGCTTAAATATTTAGTGACAGTGTATATAACTCTCGCAACGTCTAAAACCGTTTTGTGCAAGAACACTAGCGCCATCTGTTGTCGTTCAAAATCAACAATAACCTCAGGCAGTCTTTCTGGGTACTAACGCTGCCTCACACTAGGTGGCAGCACCCCAGTCCACACCAGACACAGGATAGAGAAGAAGAATTAAGACAGTAATAGTTTCAACGACTATAAGGCTATCTGGCAAACATGAGGTCGATACCCCTACTCATACCTAAGACATATGATAATCTAAAGAACTGTGTCAGAACATTGGCAGAGCAGTTCGAAAAGTTAATTGAGACCCTAGAAATTATTGAAAATGAACAATTGGAGGAAACCTGTACCGAGGGTATTTCTGAGACGAAAAAGGAAAGTGATCACAAAATCCTGTTAGATTATGATAGATCCACTGGAGGCTTTCTGGAAAAACAACTCGCAGAGGTAAACAATGAGGAGGCAGTCAAAAAGGAATTTGAAAGACCCGAAAAAAGCAAAGAAGAAGAGATTGGCAAAGAGGAACTCCAAAAGCTGGAAGAGAAGGGGGGCAGCAAATCGTTATCACTGTGTATGGTTTTCTCAGCTGTCACATGGGAAGACAGATCCCGCCTAGGGATTGGATAACAAGGATGAGGAACTTTCCCCTGATAATTAAGGGTTCAAGAGATCTAGTTGATATTTAGAGTACTCAAATCGTTAAAATGAAACAAAAATGAAAGTATATTTTAAAAGTTCACATAATCTATGAGATGTATCAACACTGTATGTTCAATATAGAAAACAAGGAAACTTACAAACAAGAAATAAGCATCTTGGTGAAGATAAAACTATAAATGATGGAAAACATGATAGAACAGATAATCGTGTGTGATTCAGGTCACAAATTATTTCAGTAGAAACATTATACCAAAAGATTGATAAGAAGCAAAACCTTCCTGGTTAGATATATTAGCCCACACCCAAAAATTGTGTCCTTCAATGTACTCTAACAAAATCGATGAGAAAATCTTATTAATGCAATGTTTCTCCTCAAAGTACAAAACATGTGTATTCATAAAATAGAGACAGCTACATAAGTACAATGGTTGAAACAAAATCAGGTGAAATAATTGTACCTGTATCCCATAGAAGAAACACCTTAGAGGAAGAGAAAACAGGTCCAATGTATAAATAAGTGTTATCGACCCAGAGAAAGAATGAGTTTTGTTGACATATTGAATAAAGTTGTTTAAAAAAAAAAAAAAAAATAAACTAGCAAAGATCTATGCGATAAGCTAGTCAATACGCCAATCAAGGAATACTACAAAATGACGGCTGGAAATACCTGGGGTACGGGTCACCGACTTACCGACCCACAATTTGACCCAGATTCATTCACCAGCGAGAACTTTCCGGGTATGCTGCTTTCGGAAATTAAGACCTTGTTGTCCTAGTTGCTCTCCTATTTCGACCACACAACCTCTACTATGGCCAATACAAGACGCCAAGATTTCATGTTTATTGGTGATTCAAGAACCAGGCGTCTAGAACAACGCCTTGACAGTTACATGGACCCTACCTCATTTGTAACTCAATCTTTTGCCGGGGCTTCTCTAAAAATGTCGGCCTACCTTGCCTATGACGCCGTGGTTTGTTACAAACCCTACCATATATTTCTCCTCTCCGGTCTCTGCACTCTAACCAGAAAAGACAAGACCACTAAAATCGTTTCTCTGACCAATGCTGACATCAATGCTTCTGTTGACAACTTTACAACCGATATGAGTTATGTTCAGAATTTATTGGAGCAAGCCACCTTTCCCTACTCGACTGACGTAATATTTTGCCCAGTCACTGGTATGGACCTTGCTATTTATAACAAGATGCCTGAAACCAACCCACACCAATCACTTCGTAACCAGTGTGTCGTCAATGTCAACAAGGCCATCTTTGCGAGAAATTGTGCCCTTTCCTTGCCTACGCCTTGTATTAACACGTATGTCCACCCCAAATTTAGGAACAATCACAAGAATCTCTACTCTAGGCTCACGGAGGACCGATGCCACCTCCCTCCGAGAGGCCACTAGTCCTCAACTGAAAGATCACCTACCTGCCGCTATTAGTATATCTTGGTAATTCAGGACATTAATGTGAAGTAGCCTACACTTCACTCGAGGTCGGTCAGATTATTCAGATTATCTTTTGAACTTATCACTTACAGGAATTTTGAACTCAGCTCCGGCATGGACCTTTCTCTATATTGCATTCTTGTATCCTATACTTTGACATGGGTTGCTCTAATGTTATTCTATTGTAGTGATTGATTGGCGATTGTTGTTATGTTGCATACACCCATCCTATTATCCTACTGTTGAGAATGATTGGTGACTTGTTATGCTGTTCATATTCCTCCCCATATAGGATCTGTCTTTAAACTGAACCATAATTAACCTAATTCTTGCTTAGTCATAAAATATCTGTACTACTCTCTGTTTGATTACTTATACAATTGTTGGCAGAAATGATGATGTTGAGTTACTGAGTGCACCTACACTGGCTATAAATTGCTGTATCCTATTCAGAGTTATGTTGTTGGTATCTGAGTATTCTATATCCGCATGTATGTGTACGTAGAGCTGTTTGTCTCTCTGTCTTTCATCGTAACATATATCTATACGTAAATATTTCCTTATTTCCACCCCCCCCTTCCTAACTCTTCTTGCCTTATCTCATTGAGTAACTTCTATCGGTTAAACACCAATTTATTGTACTGAAATATCCTAAGTGAGTATATCCCACTCCTTGTATAGTCTCAAGGCTGTACCATAGCAGCACTCGATTCGGTGCAGCAGCTACATGCCTTGGCATGTGCGAAGGGTTTTAGAATGGTGGGTTTGAACATTCGTAGTTCAATGAGTAATTACGAGGAGGTGGAGACTTTTCTTTCTAAGACCAAGGTTGAGGTGCTCCTGCTTTGTGAGACCTGGCTCTTCATCTTCCAACCAACTTGAGATACCAAATTACAAGTTACAAAGATTAGACCGATCTAGTGGCAAAGCTAGAGGGGGCGGCTTAGCAGTATATATTAGGAATGATATCAACTTTGACCCTAATATTTATGCTAAAAACAATGTTAGTAATAGTGATAATTTAGGCAACAAAACAAATACTCTAAGTCAAACTACAACACCACCTTTGTATAAAGGTGCTATTTACTCACACCTGGATCTCCTGGGCATCTAATGACTTTATCTCAGTTGTCTATCAACAACTCCCATCTTCTGCATCAGTTCCCAGTACTCATCAGACAAGACCATTTCATTCCCAAGCAAGGGTGAGTGAGTGAGCAGGTTGCTTTATGCATTATCAACTTTACGCATTATCAACTTTATGCATTATCAACACATTTAATATGGTTTTATCAAGGGTGGGAGAGCTAAGAGGGAGGCAGTTTATGATCTTACCCAAGAAATAGAGATAGAGAAGAAAGGAGAGAGAGACAGAGAAAAAGAGACAGAAAGGCACTTCATGGTCTTCCCCAGGAAATAGAGATAGGGTGCATTAAGGTAAAGCGAACCATTTCGTCTTCATCTTGATTTCTCATTATAAAAAAAATAGCAACAAACCATTCAAACTTCAAATGAACATTAGAGTGGGTCAACTTCCTATGGCACATGAATTAATTATATTACTATGCATATTAATACCAATAGTCTCCATGGAAATATTGTGTAGAGTTGGTTCGCTTTACCTGACATTTCATATAAAGCGAACCACCACTTAAGATAAACCGAACCAAGAGGTTCACTTTACCTGATATGAGAAAAGATATATAATAAGTTAGGCCATCACTCCCCCCACACATCTCTACCCTCACCCACATCTACCCCAACATATCTCCCCTTCCCCCTACCACACTCCCACACAACCCTCCCCTCACTTCCCTAACCCATACCCATTCACTTACTTTCACCCCTGTAATCTCTAACCCCCCTCCCCTCCCCCCACTAACTTCACTTCTACCCCCGCACACCTCTAGCCCCAGTTACCTCTACCCCTGCACACCTCTACCCCCAGTTACCTCTACCCCCAGTTACCTCTACCCCCAGTTACCTTTACCTCCACACAACTCTACCCCAGTTACCTCTACCCCCACACACCTTTACCCCAGTTCCATCTACCCCAACACACCTCCACCCCAGTCACCTCTACCCCCACACACCTTTACCCCAAGTTATCTCCACCCCCACACACTTTTACCCCCAGTTACCTCTACCCCCACACACCTTTACCCCCAGTTATCTCTACCCCACACACATCTACCCCCAGTTACTTCTACCACCGCACACCCCTACCTGCAGTTACCTCTACCCCCCACTTGGAGAGGCATGTCCTAATCTCTTGCTTGTATTCACAATTCAGCGAGGTGATTGCTTAAATCACAACTGGTGACATTTGAAATATGAGGAATATTAATTTGGCTATGGTATTCAAATGTAGCCTGTGAAACCAGCACTGTTCCAAGTCTCCCTTGTCTCCCTGCTGACCAAAAGTAGGGCCGCAGATGCTGAAACCAAAATCATTTTCTGGCCATATTTTACGCCTGTCAGCTCTATTTTCCATTTTGTATAAGCCCCATTTTCCAAATCCCGCAGGTTTTCAATTTGCAATCCTGTTTTATTATATGCAATCCCTACCTGGAATAATTAAATCTGGCTCTGAATCCCTTTCAAGAATCCCGTAGACCCTTAATTTTTAATCCTGAATCCCGATTTAAAATAGGCCCCAATCCCGATTCCCAAAAAGGTATTCCCTACCCTGTATGTTTAGGCCTAGGCGTATATATATGGATGATAAATCTTAGAACAATCTATTAGGTGGCACAGCATTACTAATGCACACAATAAAGTGTGGAGAATGAAAATGAATAGGTTGGGGATAGGTTTTTATGATAAAACATGTTGTTTCAGGTAAAGCGAACCAGTGGTTCGCTTTACCTTACACTACATGGTTCGGTTTATATGAACTGTCAGGAAAAGCGAACCAATGAGGAAATCATAATACACTATGATTTGTGATGTTTTGCGTAAAAATTGTTTCCACATGTTCTACATAGATTTGGAATGATCGATGAATCTGTATATAGACAAAAAAATCTTGACCTTCAGATGAAAACCCAAAAAAATAGATAGTTTGTACTTCCCGCCAATTTCCCATGTGAGCAAATTCTCTGTGACACCTAGAAAGATTTGCTGAAATTATCTCCAATTTATTCTCTTTTAAACAATAGATGGCTCTTTATCCTGTGGTCCAATCTACTGAGTTTGCATGGAGGTTTAAGTTCGTTGGTTCGGTTTACCTGATGGTTCAGTTTACCTGAAGGCACCCTAGAGAAGAAAGGAGAGACAGAGAAAAGGAGACAGAAAGGCAGGCTATGGTCATGCCCAGGAAATAGAGATAGAGAAGTAGGGAGAGAGACAAGAGAAAGAGGGAGAGAGACAAGAGAAAGAGACAAGAGAAAGAGGGAGAGAGACAAGAGAAAGAGAAAAAGAGACAGATAGGCACTTTATAGCTCCACTGTAAAACTCCCCAATGGGGTGAGTGTCAGTGACAGTCGATATCAACTGTCAATGGAAGGTGCAACTGATGGTCAAGACCGGCCCGCCGGCCAATGACCATCTATATGGTCAGTGACAGGTGACCCAGTCAAACAACGGTCAGGGACCTGCGCATGGCTTGGCTTGCTACAGTGCTGCCCGAATTGTTGCATCACCTGCATACCCAAGTGCTGTGTATATTATAAAGTCAACAGGTTTGAAAACATGATGTATGCTCATGTAAGAATTAATTCTATTAATTCTGACTGCAATGCCAGTGTTTTTTTTATTGCGCTACCATTGCGCAATGGTCATTGCATATCTATTGCATTAATGTAGTGACCATTTATGGTCTAAAAAATTCCTAGCGAAGCAAAGGAGAGGAATTAATAAATAAATGGTTAAAATTGTTAACTTGTTAAAAAGTATACAGCAAGTTCATGGCGACGAACCCCTCCCAAACCATTATTGATTAATTATTGTTTATCAACATTTTTTCTAAATGAGACTAACCTTATTATAACATTTGTGACGATTTCTGAACACACTGCAAGCTTTGTTTTAGTTTTGCCATAGCTTTCAGACGTGTGAGAATGATACCACACACATATAATGCGAGTATGGGCGAGCGAAAAGGAGTAATGGCAGGTGTTAAAACTTAAATGTGCTGCTATACTACTAGGCCTATTACCAGGATAGTGTATTCGCAGCTCCAAATCATTGTTGGCACACAGAAATATAACTGTCCCTCCACAAAAAGTCCCCGCTTCATAAGGACGTTTGTGTGATCATTTCTTCATTTATCATATAAAGAAAAATCATTCCTATAAAATTTTACAGTAGACCCTGTTTCACATTGCATTTCTCCTAGCCCTTATAAGCTTATAACGATGAGGTTGCATGTATAAATGAATAATTATTACATATCTGCTAATCGGTTGCCGTTATAAGCCTAAAGGCTGATGCACACATGGCCGATTTGGCTCCCTATTGCCCCACGATTTGGGTCTCCTGATGAATCTTAGGATTTTCATTCAAATCCTGGTTCTTCCCCAATCCCCAATCCATCTGTGCGACAGCCTTTAGTTTAGTGTGTGTAACAAAAGTATAATAGTCAATGAACAATGAAATTGTTCTGCTCCTTTGGATCTGGCTGGTGTATACATATAAAACAGAGGGACTATAAGCTCGAGATTGTTCATGCTGAAGGCAAGGCATACATGCTATATCATTAAATAGGCCTATCGTGGTCCTATTCCTTGGGCCTCTTTCCAGCGGCGAATACATTGAGCGTGTCGGCCGTCGGCCGGGAGCGCAAAGCAGGTGCACGGTATGCCTAACAGCGCTTGCATAGGCCTATAAGCATTTTCAAACTTTGCCAGGGTTTTGACTCTGACTGCCAGAGGGAATGGTTCTAATTCCCCCTCAAAGCTCCACTCAGAATGCACCGATTTAAATAAATCTTTTTGTTTAATTTAGACCCACATTTTCTCCAAATGTACCTGTATATTTCAAGTCTCCCACATGCTTTAAAAAGCGCCGTTGCTAGGGGCAACTGAATTCAATACCCTCTACTGGTCTTTACAGTTGAACATTTGAAAAAGACAGATTCATTGATTTTGTATCTAAAAGTAGGAATTAACAGATGCTTGAACGAATTTAAGCTTAAAATCATATCTCACAATGTCAGAATAATATAGCTCTTTTTATACGGTTCTTACAAAGAAGTTACAGACGAAATACATAGAGGTTCATGTAGGCCCTACCTATATCTTTAATTTCCAAGGTGTGGGCATAATGCTAAATTGTCTGTTTATTTTTCTGAATGATGGCAGATCACCCCATCATAATAAGGGTTGTTAGAGAGGTATTATAGATACTTAATATCTTACAATACAAGATAGATTTAATATTAAATTATAATCAGCGCATAACATCTGTAGAGGAAAATCAGTTTAGGGTTATCATTATTTTATTATTTAGAGACTTAGTCTACAGAGAGGGTGGAGAAAGAGGGCGGAGAGAGAGAGGCAGACAGGACAGAGATTGTGCGTGGATATCCATATAATTAGGCCTATGTTTGAATCAATATGAAAGCCAAGGAAACAACAGGCCTACTTCAATCATGGTGCATGGAACCAATGCGCCACCTAGTGTACAGGTGTGTGGGTGTGATAAACTACCGCTAGCATTGTTATGAACAGGAGCTAACAGGTACCGTACATTTCGTCAGGTAACGGACACATTTTCAAAAACCTGGTCCTCCCGCAGCGGCTTCAAGTTGGATTTATTACAAGAGACCTTGATCGAGGTAAGGAAATTTCTACTGATCATATACAATAAAAAGACGACGATTGCCAGACTCATTTATAAAGACCAGTGTTTGTTTTTAAATGTTCTCAATTTGAATTCAGATTACGTTACGCAACCCAATATGGTGGCATACGGCATGTCCAAAGTAAATAAATGCAATACTTTGGGTCGGTACGGTGGCTATGAAAAATACAGGAATTTGTGTACCATGGGATTATTTTGAGCCTTAGTATCTAACGGCTTCGTTTCTTCACATTATGACGATTATAAGAAAACATTGTACCTGATACAGCCCACCCAATGCATACTGGGGCTACCAATCTTTCGGTAGGCAGAGCTGCTACAAGGTATTTGGTGTTAAAGCTCTCTGCATGGGTGCTATAGCCGCAACCCCACACTACAGTAGTACCTCTATGTAGTCAATGGCAGCTATTGTGGGAATTTATTGACGAATAGCAAAGATTATACTAATGATCTAAAGTAGGATTAACTTGGAAGAGTTCAGAATATTAGATATTTAACCGTGGGGTGGGGGTAGGGGTAGGGGTAAGGGGTATATGAATATTTCTGTTTACACAGATGCTGGGTGGTGGCATATATAAACTTTTATTATGCCACTTGGTCGTTGGAGATACAATTTTCAGGTTACCATACTTTACTAGCTAAAATGAAATATCAAACCATATTTCCTGAAATAGACCTTGGAAAGGGGCTCTAGACCTATCGGCCCCTGGTCTTATAGGCCCAGACTTATAGGCCCCGTTTGTTGGACTAAGGCCTATTGGTCCCTATGTTCCTGTACATGTCATTAGATTAAAGTAGATAAGTAAGTTAATAACACCTTCATTCGAAACTTAATATTGTGATTGTCTTTACAGAAATATTATCAATTCAATGAGATACCAAAAGAGATGTGTTATGATGCAGATGGTGCAGACGTCACCTACCACCGACTCCATGTGCATATTATACTGTGGTGAGTAGATAATGTCTCTCTTTAATTACGAAAAATGGGAGATACCCTAGAAAACGTTCTGCATGACGTATTATTATATTAAGCGTTGTCTATGTGCATCTGCAAAAAATCTGTAATTTTTATTTGAGTATTTCAGATTTCCTTTAATAATATGCAAAATAGCACCTCTAAATTTATTAGAAAATTTTCGCAAAACATTTTTTAAAAAATGCGTATTACCTTTGAATGCTATAGATCTGTTTATAGGTTCAAGTGCGCCTTGAGCGCTGACCAACCATAGTTCAACCTCCAGCAGGACTTCATCCATGCAGAGCCAGGTATGTTTATTGATGACTTTTAGGTAGGGATGAATGCTTTTCCTGTCCATATCAACTTTTAGAAGATTATTTAGACACTACATAGAGACCAGTGTTGTATAAAACATCGACAAGCATCGCAATCCAGGTATTATTACAGTAAATGTGGAATAAAATACAACTACACATGTAGGTTTCTTTATTGGGATATTAAATTGATATTTACTTAGCAAGTTAATTTGACACCATTCCCCCATGACCGAGGGTTTGTTACAATAGAGGGTTTCTCACACCTACACACATACTGATAGTAGGCCTAATCTCTTATTTTTGTAGGAGTCATTCTGAAATATTTATGTATTTGTCAGGCCGGCAGTATTATTTAGGCAATTCATAATTAATAATCAAATGGTTCTAATTCTATCGTTTCACAGGTTGAGTATGACTAGCTGGCTTATCCAAAGGAAGAGGATACAACCGGTCAAGGCGGAAGGCAAGAGGGCCCAAGTGCAGGGAGTGGACACATCTATACCACCAGCAGAGAAAACACTGTGTAAAAGGAACATGCAGAGGCCAGCTGCTGGGCTTCCTGCCATGACAATGCAGGGTATCATGGCCAAGGAGGAAGGACACAAGGTGTGCCCCATGTAGCTTTTATTTAGGGGTAGGGGTAACTTCTTAAATAATGGCTTTTTTGGCCCTTGGCCGCTGGCCTATAAGTTAGCTGTCATATATATGTGTGGGCGATATAGCCTTGTCACCCCACTCCACTATTAAAGTTACACATATTATTTATGCGTTGAAATATATTTAATTGCAGCATATAGACTTACTAGTTTTTTACTCTGATCTGATTGCATCTGATACAAAATCTTGCTTTGAATGATGCAGAACTCAAGTGTATATAGAGTGTTATACCAGGTGTTTCAATATTTGACAGTAATTATATTGCATCCCCTATATATAATTCGATTATCATGCTGGATATGATATGATCATGTTGGATATTGATATTTCATGTGATTATGTGTATTTATTATGTTGGACTTATTTCGATTTTGTTGAAATAAAGAAGTTTTGCCAAAAAGAAATGTGTATTTTTTGTATATATTGAGTTTTCAAAGTGATTCAGCATGTCTTAATGATAGCGAAAATAATATAATTATGGGTCCCAATTACAAATATTTTATATGTATAAAATCAAATGAACAATGGACCATTCAACTAAAGCATCTCAATCCCTCAAAATCTAAAACCAGTAGGCCTACAGCTACCACCTCCCCCCCCCCCCCCCCCCCCCCCCACCCCAGGGAAACAAGAATTTAGTTCTGAAAATATCCACCAGTGGCGCTACCGATTTTAGTTCGAAAAAAATCCGCCGCCGGCGCAAAGTGGCGCTGCCGTCGCGGCCGCGGCCGCGACGGTCAGGACCGTCCATCAGGGATTGGGCGATGGTCAGCTGACCGTCGGCCAGCACGGACCGACGGTCAGTGACTGGCACCTCTGCTGCCAGCCATTGACAGTCGGATTGAGCCCAAATGACCGTCGGTCAGTAATACAGTGTCTTCATGGTCATACCTGGAGAATAGAGAAGAAGGGAGACAGAAACAAGAGACAGAATGGCAGTTTAAGGCCATACTCGAGAAATAGAGTTAGCAAAGAAGGGAAAGAGAGACAGAGAAAAAGAGACAGAAAGGCACTTCATGGTCATACCAAGGAAATAGAGATAGAAGAGAAGGGAGAGAGAGAGAGTAAAGTACAGAGATATAATGCACTTCATGGTCATACCCAGGAACAGAACGTTTCTGTGACTTAGAAAGTCTCCGGGAAACTGTGTCAACCTGCCCATGTTATAACTACTCAACACCAAACCTTTCCATGAAGGACAGACACCGCAGCGAGAAGAGACAACCAAGAGGGGTGGATGAGGTTGGTTTCTTTACGCCCTTATTAACCCATTGAATGTTATATCAAGGGTGGGAGAGCTGAGAGGGAGGCAGTTTATGATCCTCCACAAGAAATAGAGATAGAGAAGAAGGGGGAGAGAGACAGAAACAGAAATATAAGAATAAATTCCACGTATACCTACCGCCGGAGAACTACAGGTGTAACGGACTTGCTGACATGAGACTGTGTTAGATTGAACTGACAACACGAGGCAAACCGGACGGAACCTGTTGACGGCGGTATTGGTTATGGGGGGGGGGGGGGGAGGGGGGGGGAAGGGGGGAGGGAGCAATTTAACCATTTCCTGTCCCAGATTGCATACGTGTGCAGGGCTTTCCCGTCATCAGGCCAAAAGAAAACAGGTGTGTTTCCGATTTATCTGGCTGAAACCTAGGTAGGGTTTTTTCCAGAAATATTTCTTTAGGAAACCACCTCCCAGGAACTGAACAAGTTGAAGTCCCTTTTAGGGAACATATAAAACTGTTTCATAACATTAATTGTTCCAATCATGGAGCATGCGCTTTTTGACAGTTCCGGGTCAGGAAAACCTGTTTTCCTGCTTAATTGATTAGCTTTGTTGGTCAGAAAATCAAAAAGAGCTAAGGTACGGTGAAAAAGATACAGTTATGGTTAGCCAAAGTTTCGGTACGGGACGGTATTTCCAGGTAGGGGTGCGGGGGTAAAATCGGAAACACAAGGCATGCCTTCATCTCACTAATTAACGTTAATACATTATATAGTTGATATCATTCTTTTTATAATTTCCTTTTTTTAGTCTTTTTCACAGGATCTCTTCATTAAAATGTTCTGATTCTTAGAGGGTTTAGGGCCTATAGTCATATGAATCCGTGTACCAAATTTCAGGACATTGTAATAAATACATTCTTGTCTTTTGAAGTTCAATGTAGGGAACATATTTAGTTACTTTACTGGTAAATCACCCATCCAGAAACATGGCAAACGTTTCTTTAAAAACATTATAGAGATATCAAACTTAGAATATAGATATACCTTTTTTTTCTTTGGTTTTTCTTGAATACTTACTAGGTGCCCTAGTATTTACTACATTATATTGGAATCACCTTCATCTCCTCTTTTCAAATATGCTGATATCTCAAAATCCACATTTTGCGACCTATAACTCATTTTCCTGAAATACTTCACAAATAATAATAATGAATTCCAAGAACGTGAGAAGAAAAAAAATCATAAAGCACCTCAACAAATTCCTCGACACTTACAGCTAAATATTTGCTACCAATCTGCTCCAAAGCAAATTTGTTTGAAGATTTGTTTCTTCAAAAGTCATTTAAGATTAAATTGTGATGTGTTCCAGAAAATGTTTTCATGTGTTATGTTTCTAGCCCTCAACGTCACATGAATGTATCTGCCGAATTTCGAGATCGTGAATTACAATTATCCATGCATTCCTAAGGTCATCCTATAAAGTATCTTTAGCTTCTTAACTAGTTATAGTCCACCAACAAAATATTCATATTGCAAACTTCTTTTTTTCCCCAAAAAGATATCTTAAAATATAGAAATACTTTGTAAGATCGCCTGCTGTTCACAATCATTAAATCGGCTTGATATCATCGTTTCAAATTTAATATCCCAAAATCCATTCTTTGATACTTGTAGCTCATTTTCTGGTAACACATCGCACTTGTCTCGAACCCTGCAAACAGAGACGTTGCCAGGTAAGGTGAGTTTCGGAATCACGGCCACAGATCGCACCCGAGTCAGTGTTAAACATATGGAAAAAGTTGTACCAGCTTTACACATCTAGTAAATTCTACTGAATTAGCCGTCAATGTTGTCAATACTAGTTAAATTCGAGTATTCTTGCCATTGTAGTGATTCTAGCAACCTGTTAAGTTAGGTTGGATTGTATTTTGAACTTTTGGTCTGAAATTTGTGTTCTTTGAGAGGATTTGTGAAGGTGAATTGTACATTTTCGGGCGACTTGACCCAGCCAGCTCAGCGCGCTGTGGTTGGAAGGCCCAGTTGTCGCTTGTTCCCGCCGTGTATGAAATGAATATCAGACGTTGCACGCCGTGTGTCAAAAAATGTCGTCTGCTGCTACTTTGTGTGAAATGTACATCAGACAATGCGCGCCAACCTCGCCTCAACATAAGTAGACTTGCACCAAATCTCTGAGCCGCTTACAAATAATAATACATCGATTTTTTAAATTGACTACTATGTGGGGTTGTTATATTTTTGGACATGCTTAGTCTCAAGTCGACAGGCGGTGATTTCAATGTCATGAACTCTATATTCGACATCTCCATGTGTAATTCAACATATGGGTCACATTTCCAGAAAATGCACAATTTAACTTCAGCACTCTTCAAATAACCCAAATTTCAGACGAAAATAAAGTTATAATTACAGTTTAGCCAATCCAAACAGATTGCTAGAATCAATGCAATGCCGGATATACTTGAATTTACCTAGTATTGACCAAATTGCAGCCTAATTTTGCAGAATTTACTTAAATTGTGTACAGCTGCCAATTGTACATTTTCTGACAATCTGACTCATATAACCTTTTAGTAAAAGTCATATGCGATTTTTAATTGTTAAAAGAGGAACTCACATTAGATCTACACATGTTAAAGACGAGAGACGCGATTTGCCACCTCTTCAGAATTGTACGAGCTTCTGTGGCAAGTTACATTGAATACAACCATTAAAAGAAAACACCTTCAAATATTAAAGAGATAAACCACAGTTCAACTGGGAAAAAAACTGAAAATAACATTTTGTTTAAACTTTGCCTCGTGAAGGTTATGTGAATTCAAAAAGCCAATAAAAACAATATGTCACCGGGTTAGTTTTCATTTTAGGGGGCCTCAAAATTCATGGTTGTTCACTATAGAAGTCTATGAGAAAAGGACAATTTTTTCGTTTTTTCAGTATAAAAAAAAAATTGAAAATAACTTTCTCCTAAAAATCTCTATAAACATAGCTAACATATTGCTTTACCCTTTCAAGCAATAAAAAATGGGGGTCACCGACCTTTTAAAAAAGTTATTCAACTGAATCTGCATCCCGGTGAGTTAAAAACAGGAATATTGAAGATTTTCAATGCTAAATGATATATTTCAAAATATGTTGATACCCTGTTCTTTCATACATGAGGGTAAATATCTATAGTGGTTATGTTTAGAAGACATTTCAATTGAAAAATGTTATTTGTCTGTCTGAAATCTTGGAAAAACTGAGAAAATATCCATTTTTCCCACATACTTCAATACTAAACTTTGCTGGTCTCTAGAAAGAAAAAAAATATGCTGAGATTCATTTTTTTTGCTTTTTGTTATCCTCCAACCATGTACTTTCTCACGACAAAGTTTGAACAAATTACTGTCAATCCTTATTTTTCATGCATTAGTTCCTTTAACTCCCGCCTGCAGCAGTGCGTATAACAGTGGTTTATCTCTTTAACAAAAAAACGTGGTCCGTTTTTAGGAAAATGAGTCATAAGTCACACAATATGGATTTTGAGATATCACCATATTTGAAAAGAGGAGATCAAGGTGATTCCAATGACAGTAAACACTATGCTACCTAACGTATATTTCTACATTTGTGATGTGTTTCAGGAAAATGAGTCATAAGTCGCAAAAAATAGATTTTTAGATACCATCATATTTGAAAAGATAAGGTCAAGCCGATTCAAATGATAGGAAACAGTCTAACAATCTAATAAGTATTTCTGGATTTTAAGTTTGATATATTCGTTTTTGAAAAAAAAGTTTCCAATATTTCTGGGGGTCAATAAACAGTAAAGTAACTAAATGTAGTCCATATAAGGACCTTTAAAATGAAAGGATATATTACATAGATTGTCCTGAAACCTGATACATCGATTGATATAGTTATAAGTGATCAATCCACTAAGAATTAGAACATTCCAATCATGCGATCTTGTGAAAAAAACACTTTGAAAAATATCAATTTTGCGACTTATGACTCATTTTCCTGAAACACATCACATTTTAAGTTTGACATTTTTTTTTTCCGAAAAAAGGTTTGCAAAGTTTCTGGCTGGATAAGCCAGTAAAGTAACTAAATATATACTCGATACGAAAGCCTACAAAACGCAATGATATCTTTAATACAATGTCCTGAAACTTGTTACACGAATTCATATGACTATAACTGCTAAACCCTCTGAAAATCATGTGGAAATCTTGTGGAAATAACACTTTGAACAATATCCATTTTGCGACTTACAACTCATTTTCCTTACATATTTGAATAAAGGGGATCAGGTGTAGCAAGGCTGATATCAGTGGAAAAAATAATCGTAATTCCAAAGATCAGCGCAAGTCTACAAATTGGGACCGGAAGTGTCAACTTTTGTCGTTGTGCAATGTTTACCTTCTGCCCCGAGCCAGCAGTTGAGTGTCGACCTTACTCGGGTGAACACCTGTGTGAGATATCGGTAGGTATTCTCACATTTTATTCTTACATTTCTTTCCCTTTCACCTGCTTCTTGGCTATTGTGTCCTAATGAACACGTTTGGTGTTCTGTGCACTGAGGTATTTGTTGTTTTGCAAACTATAAACTACGAGCTTCGTTTTATTAAAATTACCTGGTCCTGGATATGACCATAAAGTGCCTTTCTGTCTCTTTTCTCTGTCTCTCTCTCCCATCTTCTCTGTCTCTATTTCCTGGGTATGATCATAAACTGCCTCCCTCTCAGATTTCCCGCCCTTGATATAACCATATTAAATGTGTTGATAAGGGCGTAAAGCAACCATCTCACTCGCTCACCTATTAAAATTACCGTATTGATTCAAGATTCTCTCTTGGCTTGAATTCTCTCTTGGCTAAACTAAATGTGTTCTGGTTTATATAGGTATGGAGCCCGGGGACTTGGTTTTATGGCTGTCACTCTATCCAAGCTCTTGGTTCTAAATGGTTGGACATTTATGATTCCTTTTACATTGTTGCACGCGCCATAATTAAGAATAATGACGATTGAAGGCAGGCTTGGGGAATTAAAAATTGGATTTTTGATTTTTAAAGTAAAAAGGTTTTTAATATAAGGTTGTATAAATGTATTAAAAATGGTAAAACGGAATAAAATTGAATTGATAAATGAGAGTTGATGTAATTGAGAATCAAATTGATATGAATTGCATTGAATTGAAAAACTTTTATTCTGTACTGGACTGTGAAACGGGGGGATCTCCAGCAGGATGGGAGGTATTCTGGCCCCACAGTCTTTTTTCACAATAATTTAAACAGAGGACAATCCCGCTTGCAATCATTGACTGAAGTCGGGTCTCTGTTGAGTGATATATGTTAGTTATATGGAATCTCTGGAGTATGTAACATGAATATATATATATGAGTAATTCTCCCAATCGGGCATCATTTGGTTTTCCAGCCTAGGGTCTCTACAACCTGTATTTGGGATGACCACACATGATTATAACCACTTTTTTCGAATTCCTTGGCAAAAATAAGGCTGTGGGAACCCCCCTTTCAAAGCTCTTATGCTAAAACCTTCGCCGCTATTGTGATAAAACAGCTTTTTTAGGATAGAAAATATATAATAATTATGGAATTCGAGTATAATACACAGCCTAATTTAGAAAATATGTTACTTCTGCTGAACAGAAGCGGTTTCTACACATGCACAAACGTTCATTATTATGAAAAAACACAATATTCATGTATTCATTAATTTGAACTGATCTAGACTTGGAAAATATTGTTTTGGAATAACTGTGTCGCCGTTACGACATGTATTGGCTTCAAAACAATGAAACACTCCAAGAGTAATAATTAATTTTAAATTTCATTTCGTTTTTTGTGGAGGGAAGATGTATATATATGTACCTTTCAATAGAAATAAAAGTTATTAGCCCATTACGTTTGTGAACCCCTTTATTTCCTGAAATAAAATGCATTGCATTGACGTTGGAATATTTCATGTCGCGTTACAACATGTACAATTATTCCCATGTTTAAAATAAAATATATTTCTATGCAATTTCGCCTATTTCGATAATTGTTTAGGCCTGCCTGAATTTGGTAAAACAGATAGGTATGAATAAATACAGATGCTGTTGAATTGCTGTATACATTTGTTGTAATGTCGCCGTTACGCCATAGCGTAGCCGTTATGCCATAATTTTTAGAAATAAAGAGATCCTCCTAATTTAACATGATTATTGTATTGAAATGATACGAATATTTTGACAAAAAGGTATTCAAACTTTGATCAAAACCAGGTCCTATGCTGGCGACCAACATTGATTTCCTAGCTGTTACTTTGTCATTTGATATTGTTGGCATAATTACTGGGTATTTCATTTCAAATTTACACTATATTATTTGATAAATCTGGGTTAATATGGGCAAAATAAGGCAAAAAATAGGCAAAAATGGAGGTTTTGAAGTATGGGTGTAGGAATCGGAATATTTGACCCAGCCTTCCCAAACTTCGTCAGCATAATCCTGATATTCCCTACTATATGTACGCCAAAGCTTTTAGAGATTTGACGAATTTTATTTTTTCTAAAAAATTGGCCTCCTGAAATCAAATGCTGCCCGTTTGGGAGAATTACTCATATATAAGAATTTTTATTCATATTAATCAACAATTACATCATGAAAAGGGCTTGGTCCTCTAGACGCATACGCGAGTAGATCTTCCAGCTAGTCCTTTTTGAACATAGGATTTCAAGATCGACTTAGGGTCCCGTGGGACAAAATTAGTGTATACAATCATTGACAATTCCCAGATTTGTATCATGCATTAAACTACATATGATAATAGCGGGTTACATACTGTAATCAGTACACCATTACAGGTTACTGCTGTTAGGATATTATAATACTTGATTGCTTTTGTAGCTCTGGTTTTTACTAGTTAACAGTTATGAACTTGAGCTCATTAACCTAAGTATACTGGTTAATGTATTACTGGACAATCACATACTTAAAATGTTTCTACAACGGTAACATCGGTATTAATGCAATCATTATGAGAGATTCCAAGGTAAATAATTAGTTAGACAATTTACATAGAAATTACAATCAATCATTTATGCGATCTAATAGTTGGATAAGACTTTTTAAGAAAAGTCACCCCTTCTACTTTTGTAGAATTATATACATATTACAACAATGAATTAACAGGGATAGGACAATGGAAATGGACGGAATCGATATCTCGATTTTTCATTATTTAGGATTTACATACCTTAAGGTGTTAGGTCTCATTTATAGATATTTACTTAAATGAGTTTTCCCTAAAATACAATTTGTAGGGAGGAAGGAATGACTTCCTACGTCATTACTGTAACCATATAACACTCTCCTTTTAATGTACAATCATCCTTATGCAGGAACTAATCATTCGTTAAGTAGTAGTCTTTTTTTAAGTATCTTCTAAATTGTTTCCTGGTTTCAGTCGATCGAACATTTGATGGCAAACTATTCCATAGGGTTGGCATCGAGAATAAATAGGATTTTCTATAGATATCATTCTTAGGGTGTGGAACCTTCATGACATTCCCCTCTGAGAGGTTTCTAAGGTTTAGCTGTCTTTTGTCTATATACTCCTCCTTTCTCATCCTCAAAAAAGCTCTATCTAGTAAGTGGTTTTCCCTTCTAGATTTTAACGACGGCATATTAAGTTTTGTATGAATTTCTTTGGTACTGGTTAATTTTGGCAGCCCCAGAGCTATCTTTAGGGCTCAATTTTGTGAACATTGCAGCCTGTTAAGATGGGTCTGGGATGCTGAGTTATAGAAGATGTCACCATAGTCGATGTGTGGTAGAATTGTTGTTTTATAGATAAGAACTTGCGTCTGTTTAGAACAGACCCCATATAATTTTGACATATGTTTAATCTTGGACCGTATTGTATTAGATTTCTTAACTAGGAATTTTTTAAAGTTCAATTGTCTGTCTATATCGATGCCTAGATATTTGTATGAATCAACAGATTCCAATTCCCTAATGCCAATGGAATATTTTGCCTTATTTTTTTCGGTCGGCTTAGTACAAACTGATACCGTTTTACATTTATCAATGTTTAGTGAGATTTTATTTAATCTGCACCAATTAACAATGGAATTCAAATCACTTTGAAGATTTGTCACCTCCCGGGACCCAACAGGCCTACTCCCATACAGAACCGTGTCATCTGCAAAAAGTTGGGCTTTATTGAATTTAACAACATCGAGTAGATCATCTATATAGATAATAAAGAGGATAGGTCCTAAACAGGTACCTTGGGGGACACCACATTTAACTATCTGAGAAGTGGACAATTCACCATTAACAGAAGTTTTCTGTGTCCTATTATGTAAGTATTCCGTAAACCATTTGTGAGAGGAGCCTCTTATTCCATATCTATTTAATTTTTCCAATAAAATTTTGTGATTCACCGTGTCGAAAGCTTTCCGAAAATCTAAGAAAACTAAATCACTGGCTCTTTTATTATTTAGGCTCTCATAAACGGTTTGTAGCATATGATCATGGGCTTCAACTATTGATTTTCCGGATCTAAATCCGAATTGACCTCCACTTAATAACTTGTTAGACTCAAAATATCCTGAAAGTTGGCTATGTATACATCTCTCTAAAATTTTGGATGGAAGTGTTATGCAGGAGATCGGCCTGTAGTTTCCTGGGTTGGTCCTGTCTCCCTCTTTAAACAGAGGAGTAACAACTGCGTCTTTAAAGGCGTCAGGTATTTCATTATATTCGATGGAAAGGTTAAAGAGAAAAGCAAATTGGTCGCTGAGGGCCATCATACAAGGCTTTAAGATTTTTGTCGGTAACAGCTTCATTCCAGATGCCTTGTAGTTGCCTACTCTCAACAAAGCGAGTTCAACCGAGGCTTTAGATATTTTATTAAATTCGAATGAGTGTTCAATATTAGGGATATTATCCGCTGCTTTATTATTTCTATCTTCATCCTTGGACTGTATGTTTTTAGCTAGATTGGGACCTATTTCTACAAAGTAATTATTGATTTCTTCAGCTGCCTGTTTTCCTCGTAGGGAATTACCTTCATTATTTCTTATTTTAAGGTCGGACTCACCCCCTTTTATTTTTTCAGGTGACATTATTGGTTTTAAAATGTCCCATAATTTATGAGGATCCTTCCTATTTTCATGAATTTGTGTTCTTAGGTATTTGTTTTAAGCACTTTTTATTGTCTTGTTAACCAGGAGTCTGGCACCTCTAGCTTCTTTCCAATCTTCACTTTTCCCCGTAACCTTTGCCTTCCTGAAGGCCTTATCCCTAGACTTGCTCAATTCAATTAAAGATTTATCATACCACACAGGTAGTTTCTTCACATTCTTAAACGTTTTTATCGGACACATCCTGTCCACATAAGTGATGATATTTTGGTAAAGAATTTCCCAGGCTTTCTCTACATTTCTCTGAGCATAAAAAAAACCCCAATCGAGGTCTTTAAGGATTTCTTTGAGAATTCTTACATCCAAGAATTTTGTATTTCTAGCCTGAAAAGTACCATACTCGTATCTAGTTCTTTCTTTCTTTATCTGAACATACACTGGTAGGTGATCACTGATATTCACCTCTAAAGCGCCACTACTACTAATAATATGACAATTTGTATATATATGATCAATCGTTGAGGCAGAAGACCTGCTAATTCTAGTTTTAGCCTTGATCATCTGGTGAAGGTTGTGTCTTTGTAACATTGATTTGAATCTTTCCGCGTTTGGAGAACTACTATTTTGAAGCGTAACCGCATCATAATTAAAGTCTCCTAATACAAATATTTCATTTGAGTGATCCAGACTATTAAACACTGATTCCAGTTTACTTATTGCTTCTTTTAGAAGGCCCGATGGTGGCCTATAAACATTTAGTATGACTTTGGTTTTCATGTATTTCTTAGTGATTGCAAAGGCTTGAATTTCAATGTCATTATCTGATACTTGGAGCTTCGTATAATCGTTATCATTAATAATATCATAGGAGGAGTGGACATATGTTAGTAGGCCTCCTCCTCTTTTTTTAGCTTTTCTGTCTAACCTGACTAGATTGTAATTCTTCATATTGATTTGATTATCTGATATACTTCTGCCAAGCCAAGTTTCTTGCAACGCTAGTATATGAGGATCTGTATCATTAATAAAACTTTTTATCTGATCAATCTTAGGCCAATAACTACGCGTGTTCCAAGATAGATAGATAGATTGAAGTGTCCTACTAAAGGATGTTGGAAACCCATTTTTGAGTCTAATATACAGTAAACATTTTGCCCCCCAACAATAGAACATACCCCCCTGAACATACAGAGACATATATCAGACATTGCTCACCCTCTTTCCGGAGCTCAATTTTCCTTTCACTTTGATACCTAATGTTAAACTGCCTTCACAATATTAAAAGGCTAACAATATATATATAATGTAAGGAGGAGAATACATACTTGGAAGAATTGTTGGTTCCTCTGAGCCGCATCATTAGTAACCCTGCATCGGGCTCCAGTAAGCGCCGGTTGAGGTTAAGTAATAAAGCAACTCACCAACCTATACAATCATTTCTAATCATTAAGAATCCTGAATTCTTAGAAAAACATAACCATCTGTATTTATTATTCTCTCATTTTCGGAGAGTTAGATGATTGATTTCATGATTTCCAATAATTATATTAAAATTGAAGACTTCAAGAATAATACCAGTCTTTCCCTAATAATCTTTTGAATTGTTAGTGTTACTGTTAAATGGCAGATGTCAAGTTCAAGTTCAAGTTCACTGTTTTCTTCCTGACAGGGGTAGGGTAAGAGCTAGCGAAAACACTGTCGGGCTCCAGTAAGCGCCGGTCGTGGTGACACCATCTCTATTCCCAATCTCTGTCTTAACTGTGTCCTTAATTTA
Organism: Sthenelais limicola; assembly: GCA_942159475.1. Lineage (NCBI taxonomy): Eukaryota > Metazoa > Annelida > Polychaeta > Phyllodocida > Sigalionidae > Sthenelais > Sthenelais limicola. The sequence continues at coordinate 4,530,794 of OW804097.1, forward strand.
GATTTTATCATAGGCGGCGAGTATTAAGTTGGCTATTTTCTCCTGTAGGGTTGGGGTTAGATGGCACCCATCAGCTGCCAAGCGAGAGTACATTGCGGTATGAGTGGTAGTTTTGGTGGTACGATGAAGCCCACCGGATCTGTTCATGTGAATTAATCTTCCTATGAATGGTGTTGGTACCCCCTGTATGCTGTTGAACTCACGACACTATTAAAGATGACGATGTGTTTATCAAGGATGATTTGGTCTTCTGCTATGGAGACTAGCTTGCTTTCAGTGAGAATTTTTCTCAGCTTATCCGATCTCGCCGCTAGGTATTGATTGTAGACAATCAAATCAACCCCCATTGTTGTCCCGAACATCACCATGGGATTTGATAGATTTGGGGGAAGGAGTTCTTGTATCCTCACCTTCGCGTGTTGCATTGACTCTTCGACGTCCGTTTCAAACAGCATCTCATTATTATATCTTATTCCGACTTCCTTGGTTTGAGGGTCTTTTTGTGTCACATTTAGAATGCGATCACAGTTCTGTTGATATAAACTCAGTATACAATAACAGTTGTGTAGTGTCCGATCGACGGCCTGAAGCGACTATGAGACTTAATCTATCGAATAAAGACAACGACAACAACAGATCTAATGGACCTCGCCAGCTTCTCTCTTTAATATTCTACTGTTCCACACCCGGGCTGCTCTCACGAGAACAACAACATAACAATACATCATATCGAATGATCAATATATAAGTGTGCATACACAATGGGTGTATAAGAAAGGAATGACAGTAAATATATAGAACAAGCAGTATCACACAGCAATAAAAAAGTTAAAATATAGACCACCGAAATACAATGACCTCTATCGGTCAAACCCACCACAGCCGCGACCAGCGCGGCTACTATACACTCACTTGCGGGACTGGTAAGACAGCCGCGTAGCCCCGGCTCTGGTTTAGCAAATGCCAATCCAGAGCCGCGCACCACAGTTGTTTAATAATATAGTAATTGTCTGGTGTTTGTAAACTTAATTTGTATATACGTCTTGCCATATATAGTTGGATCTGGCTAGATTTTTAAATGTTTTTGCATTTATTGTTCGTTGAGCCACCGTCGGTAGTTTCTTCCAGGAACAGGGAATTGTAGTTAATATAGATTTATTTATTTGTTCTGATTTGGGTGTTATCTGTTTAAAATTTGTCCTGCCCTGTTCAAAATTACTGGTGTTTATTAATCTCATATCGATGTTGCTTGGGTCTTGGGCTAGACAGTGGCCAGCTTGCAATAGATGGAATGTTCGACGACAGAGGGAGGAGCTTTTTCTCAATATGTAATTCCTTAACACTATCTCTTGCACAAACTTTGTAAATAATTCGTAATATCTTATTTTGTAGTATCTGAAGTCTATGTAAGGGGGTGGAGGTGTGGGCCTCAAGAAAAATGTCTGCTCAGTCAATAACTGGTAAAACTGGTAAAGCTTCTACTATGTCTTTCAGTATTTGCCTCTCACCTTTTCTCCAGGTATCTGAAACCTCGATTGACGCAGCTTTGAGTTTGATGTCATATGGGTTGTCTATAAGCGCTATTTCGTCGGTTAGTTTTGCATTTTTAGCACTAATGGTTGAAATTGCCTTATAGTGTTGGAATGCTTGTTCCACCGACGTATAGAGATTTCTGTTGAACCAAAACTTGCGTTGGTAAAAGTTTGAGAGGTATGCTAGCTCTCCTTGAAAGCCTATTCTGTTGTTGTTTTAAGATTTTTATTCAGCTACAACATTTTGTATGAGCATCTACAATAATTCTCAGTACGTGCTGAGTTTAGAGAAATGTAAGAAAAATATCAAACAATTATATAATTATAATATATAGTAACCACATAATAATGACACAACATTAAAATCTCACACCCTGGGCAGTGTCCATTTTCATGATATTCCATGAAATAGTCGTAAGGATAGTAATCCACATTTCTATCTTGTGCGAAACTCTGCATTTTGTCTCTTCTGGCCTAGCTCCTACTGGGAGAAGGTCAAGGTCGCCTACCTTGTATTGTTTACATTCATAGTGTAAACAACCCAATCGCATGACAGATGGGTGGGCGGGGTCAACTTTCGCGAGTAGTTTAGCACATTTCCTGATCAGTGTGTTGTCCCTTTGTAATTTCTCGGGTACATCTTTGTTTATCCAAAGATTGTGTTGTCCCGCATTTTGCTTTATGTTGGGTGCTTGGCGGAGTGTTTGTCCTTCATTTGAATGAACGTGAAGTTGACAAGGATTGAGGGGGTTAGTTGATTGGTATGGGTGCCACCGCATTGACCATAGTAAATGACAAACATTTTAATTATCTGCTTCCTCTTTGCTCAAAATGTGTTGCCTACAGAGACGATGTAATATTATTGTTATTGCAGAAACATACATGAACAAGTATTGTCTATTTAGTTTGAGTTAACATTTTTTTTTCTTTTCAGCTGTTAATGGTGCCAGGTCGTGGGAACTGGCAAACATGCAATCCTATTGGTTTGTAAGTTCCCATGACGTAGCACCAATATCAAATGCTAAACGACCAGCCCCTTCAGGCGGCTCCTGGCCTCTTGTGCAGGTCCCTGTTTCAGCCGTAGAATATTTGTTTTTGTGATGCATTAGGTATATGTTGTGTATTGTGTAGGGTTGTGGGTTCTGTTGGTGTGTAAATTATCTATTTTTCTTTTTAATAAATTTGATTGATCAAATTTTTACAGAGAGATACCTCATTTGTCATGAAATATTATTTTATCAAAATCCTTCCTCAATTTTTAAATTACAATTTTACATCATCATTTAATAATAATCTCATTCATTAATTTGTGTTGCCCAATATAAACAATTCACAATAATCAGTCCGCTAATCAGGCGTAAAAGAGTTAAACAAGGCGTAAAAGAGTTGAACAAGGCGTAAAAGAGTTAAACAAATACAAATTTTCAATGTTCCCTAGGACAAGACCTTATTACTGACTCTTATCCTTCTAAGGAGAGCAACATGCGCTCGCAAGGTATGTTACTTTCAATGTTGCTAGTTATCAGTTTCATTATTTGTGTTTTGTTGTTGGGCGCGGAGGAGTCCTTGGTCCACCATATGGCGGGCCCTGATCATGGTGCCTTGTTCCTCCACCCATGTCTGGATATTTTGAGGCGTATCCCTTACGCTCTGGGCTATCATTGAAAAGAAATCATCTTCTGGTTTATGACCTTGTTTCAGCTGCTCATCTGTAGCCTTCAACTGCCAGCTCAGCCTCTAAACCATACCCACCCTCAGATTTCTTTTTTTTCCTCTTCTCACTGGACGGTCTTTAGGTCGTTGGTGTGGTGGCGTGTGTGGGCGCCTTCCTTTTGGGGGGTGTGGTGATGCTGAACAAAGTAATAATTTTGTATTATTGGTACAGTTTGGTACAGTGCCATTAGATGTTGAGAATACCTTTTTACCCATTTAAGTTAATATTAGTTATTCTAGGTTGAGAATGAAAACCATAATCTTTAAAACATAATTTATGGCAAAATAGTCAGAAAGCCATTCAAAGTGCCATACTAGATATTTCACTGTTCCTAATTGTATTGATGTAAAAAAAATAATGATGGTTAGAACTTCTTTGAACATCTCTTGATGTCAACCCTATTACACAACACTGGCAATGATCAGTGCAAAAATTCCACAGTCTTTGTTCGGCATCTGGATGTATGGCCACTGAACCACCATTTGCCTTGAAAACATCAGCCAGCCGATTTGCTTTATCAGCTGAGAAGATAATCGTCCACTGGCTCCACACAAAATACTGTCATAAACGCAGATGTGGTGTGGTTCACATCCGATATTTGATATCTAGTGGTTGGTAAAGGCATGCAGTGTTTGGATGAAAGGCCCGACTGAAGTACCAAATAGGCAGCAGCTCTCTTCATAGATGTTCACCACCTGGAGGCCATCAATAGCTCTTAGCTGGAGTTGCAAGTTAACATTTTTCGAATGTTAACCAAATTCATGAACAAGTCAGATTTTCAAAAAGAACTATTCAAAGGAAGCATTTGAATGTTAAGACTATTGATATTATGTTGAATCTTATTGTAACATCACACATGCTGCTACTATGCTGCCAAACAGTTTCTAGAATTTTTTTTTGGTACTGGTCTTTATTCAGGCACGGTTACATATACATTATATTATGAATTTCAAGGGTTCTCAATTATCAGTAAGGTAACCACAACTCACCCTAAGGTGATATACCGCCATTGCCTGAGTTTGGCTGGCCAGCGACAACAATAAACAATAAAGAAGTACACTCATCAACACTTGGTTATAGTACATACAGAAGATCACATACATATTACGTAACTGCTTTACATGGGTAGTTGTACAGTAGAGGGTATATTTAGCAATCAGTGGTTCATAAACCGGGAATAAGAATAGCAACACTCGACACCATAGGTTACAATGCAGCATAAGTCACATGAGTCATACATATCGGATTACTTAGACATTCTAGTTATACAGCGAGTATCTGTGCTTAACAATGTTCGTAAACTCCTCAAACACATCAACCAGTCTTAGGTCTCTAGGTAGGTCATTCCAGATATTACATATATTATACAGTAGTGATTTTTTAAATTCACCAGAACATGGTCTTGGCGGTATAAATACAGGTGCTCCGTCATGGCGTGTTCGTACATTTGGTCTTAAGAATTCTTGCTTCTCAATTACCTTATGAAATGCACACTTGGCAATATTGAGTTCAATTCTGCGACTTATCACTAGACAATTGGAATTTCTATGTAAATCAAGAGTTGATGTCCCAGGTTCTGACCTTAGACAGATGCGCAGTGCTCGGTTTTGTAATCGCTGTATGGTTGTAATGGTTCTATCAGTGCAGGCAGTTAAAACCATAAGTTGAAAATCGTCAGTAGGATCATAGTTTTGTAAGTTTGTAAGGCCGCTTGGTCGGTTAAGAATCTTTGAACCTTACTGAGAAAGTACAGTTTGCCATTGAGAGTCTTTGTAATCAAGTTAGCGTTCGCTTCAAAATTAGTCTCGTTATCTAACAGTACACCAAGATAAACAAATTCAGGTACCACTTTCAAAGTTAGATTATCAGTCCTCACCTCATTTGGTAATTACATGGCGCTTTAACATAGCCTTGTTGCCGCATATCATCACCTCTGATTTCCTTTCATTAATTTTTATCTTATTGCTAATCAACCATGAAAATACATTTTTCACATCCTCGTCTACCGTATTGATAGCATCTGCCATTATTCTATTCGAATTGTACAGAACTACGTTGTCAGCATACATTATTTTCCTACAATTTCTTCGAATATTAGGCAAATCCATATAATATAAAGCTAGAGCGATTTCTAGGAAAGGAGGTAGAAAAGAAATGGTAGTAATCAGAAGTTTGACTAAATTCTTGTTAAAATATTGATCTTATTTCTTTGCAATTACTGTGGCAAAATAGGTTTATTAAAATAGGAATTATTAGATTAGCCCCTCTAATGAGACCAGAAATCGTTCATCCCCAAGGTGGTCCCAATAGAGAGGTTCCACCTTATTAATAATTTCCATGTAACGATACTACGCCCAACTACTGGGTTAGTTCAAATAAAAGAAATCTATACGATTTGATAGAATGGGTTAGGGCCTATACATATAGATCTATAGGTCCCAACCCATTAAACATACCTGGTAATGGCAAAAACGGGAAAATACCTAAATTTTAAATGGAAAGAAAGCTTAGAATAGTCCAATCTGGATGAATCTTGATTTAAATAAAAAAGCAGAACCTCCTTGCCATGTCTATGTATGCTGGCACATCCCCCCGCCCAAAGGATGCTTAGGAGGGGCAACGCATGGGTGATACGTTTCAGACCAATACACGGTTCGCAATTGCTAAAATATATAATTATTTATTTAATTTTTATTCATTTATTGATAAAGACCTAACTCAAAAATCGTTGTGATTAATAAGTTAGTTCTGAGTGTCGCCTACATCGTCTATTTTGTTGTTTTAAGGTATTACAGAAAATGTCTCCTTCTAATATTATTAAGTATACAAATTGCTTCTTGTGTGTGTGTGTGGGGGGGCAGATAAGGATTGAGGTCAAATTAAAAACCTGTGGGTTTTGGTAGTTTAGCCTGTAAGCTATACAGCCATTTTGTTTATTCTTTGTACGTAAAACAATTGTATCACTATATATCATATACCTATTGTTTCTAATTTTAGCCAGTAAGGTATTGACAGCCAGCCCGCACTGTGTTGATGCCTGTAAAGTGGACTTATTAAATATATATATATTCTTAACTTCCCCGCAAATTTCTTTGTGAAGAATGGGAATTAAGCACACAAAAATGGCTTGTTTAAAAGAATCTCTTGAATAAACCAACTAATTCACCTTTTCTGATCCAAACATTCACCCTTCCCCATATTTTATAGGACCCCTAAGACCGTTCAAATATAAATTCTTATATCACATACATGCCCCTACCCTCTGAACATAATGGCACTATATAATGCATACAGATATAAAACAACAACAATACAACATATAGTTAGATAGTGAAGAAAGGCCTAATATTCTAATTCAAATACGGACATGGCACATGAGATCTTTCACATTCTCTTTTAAAATAGAACAAAAATATATCTTTACCCAAGTGGAAACGGTCTAATATACAATGTACAGTTGTTTTTGCAAATCGATTATGTTACACAAAAGTCACAAGATTAATTTATCTGTAATATTACATCAAGATCAATGACCCTTTGAAGACACCATAAATAGATTATTTATTCCTCAACAGGTGAAATTATTTTTAATAATTGAGACCAGGCAAAATTGTATTTATAACAGAAAAACGTCTTTCGTGGGAACTATGTATGAGTTGAAAACGATAATGAATATTCTATTTTATGAGCATAAAATCCGTCGTTTTGAGCATGAGCCCTTTTCTGGTTAATAACACTCTCTAAAAGTAATCTGATGAGAATAGCTGTAATAGAATAAACAAATAACACTATTTTTTCAATAAACATATTGCGTTGGTTATGCCAATCTTCTGTGTCAGTTATATTTCTGGATCCAGGGGCGAAAAATCATTCATCTAGGGGGAAATGCTCTATCTCAAAAGAACAAAACCTTTACATACAGTACTTGAATAAACCTGCAATTGTTTGTTTTGTGGAGGAGGAAGAGAAGCAGAAGGAAGGGGAGATGGCAATGGTAGCGGCGGGGTAGCGGTGGGGTAGCGGCGTCAATCTTCGCGCGAAACTTGGTTGCGTAATATCGTTTTATTTCCTTTTATCCATTGTTCAATAACGTCAACGTATATATCATCAGACAGACAATTATTCAAGCTTCAAGTTGATATAAATTATGTTCATGTATGAAATTTATCAAAGGCGTGAGAGATGAGAGAAAAGCTTGTTTCATTTGCGGCCGCTCACAGGTAAAATATGGAGCATGCTAAATGTGGAGCGAATGTATACAGGGAGAAACATGTCTGTGTGGGAACTGCAGGTGGAGCGAAAAGGTTAAGGGGGGAAGGGGAGATCGGGGGTAAAGGTTTTGGAGTGGCAGGGTTCTGGAGGAAAAGTGTTGGTCACCAATTCTTCTAGTAATTGTTCCTCCTTATCCTGTAATGGTCTAACCCGACCTGTGGCTGATTTTCCTGCAAATCTTGCGCTTGTTGATTCACAACTGGATTAGCCGCTTCCACAGCTGGGTCAGGCTCCTGCCCTTCCTCTAGGTTAAGTTCAACTTGTTCTTGATGATCCTGCTCGTCTTCAACGAGCTGCTCCTCCTCGTCTGACACGTCCTCTATCTGTTCCTCATGCCCAATATTATTTCCAGCCAACTGCTGTACGTTTCTGTTAATAATTTTGTCAATTAAGTCCACATTAATATCGTTGTTCACTACCTCCTCTTGCTGATTTTGACGAACTGGTGGTGGAGGTAATGGAATTGCTCCTGGGTTTAATCTTGCATTCACATTTGGGAGATTTTCCATGTCCTGAGGCACCTTGTATGGGTCTTCGTTAAAGTCCAATTGCCTCGGCTGCTGGTTCAAGATTTTGCCTCTATTCTCTCGTCTTTGTCCTCTCGTGACTATTGCTTGTGGTAACGCTGCTAAACGCTCAACAGAACGTTTAATCTTGTCGAACAAAGCCAACTCAGGCGTATTCGCAGCCTCTTCCATCACTCAAAAACATGCTTCAAATCGCAAATGAACTTGCTTTTTGTGAGAAAAAAAAATCTCTATGTCCAAGATCGAGCGAGGTTGTCCGCCAGTGTAATGGTCTAATGGAAGAAGACTAACGAACGTCTGAACTTCATGAGAAGAACGAAGCAACTGTTTAATGGTAATCTCAACTACAGGCTCCTCCAGGAGGTTACATGCATAATCATGAGTGGGCGGAGCCCTTACGTAATATCCATGGCATAGCATGTATAAGTAGACTTGCACAGTCCTAGCTAGTTAAGTATAATTAGCGATTTTAAGTAATGTGATAATAGGTGATAATTCATAATAATATAAATATAATGAGGTTACACAATGTTACGTAATGTTACATAACAATCCACAAAGTCTTGGGTTGGTTCCAGTTGTAATTCGTTTGCGATCAGTTTTGCCTCGTAGGCAGAGGAGGCTGATTGTATCCAACAGGGCCTTCGGCCTTTCCCGCGTCGATAGCTTTGAGTGATTGGAATGCGTGTTCCACACTACGATACTCAAAACTCTCGTATTCTACAGGTGTTAAATAAAAGTTAGAGAGATAAGTGTTCACCATAATATCCAAGGCCTTTTCCTTGGTCTATAGGTATCCTGGATGCCTCTACAGGTGTGCATGGTGCTGGTAAATCATACAAGTCACTGGTCGTATATGACTTTTCACCCATCCTGATATGGTTGTAGCAGATAGAAGCATTGTGTCCATTTTTCTTTAGTAATGCCAGACAATTTTGGAGGAGACATTTCTTGTGTGGGAATATCTGCAGTCCTTTATTATTAATTCTGACGTACTGATAATCTCTGGCGGAATTATTCAGAGTTATTATCAACAAGAGTTTTTCTTATTTCAGGACTTTTAACCTTAATAAATATTGGTCTGTTGTTGGTTTCCTCGTCAGAGCCTATCCTATACACCTCTTTGATGTCATCCTTGGTGGTGAGAGGCCTGACAACCTGTAACAGCTGAAATATTTCCTGGATAATATTCTCATTTTGATACTCTTCGAAATCTTCAAGTATAATGATCTTATTATTATAATCCGATTTCTTTTTCTCTGATTTTCTATCTACCTTCTCGTCTTTCTGGATAGCAGCTTTTGGTTGAGTTTTCTGATTATCTTTGGATGTCTTGATTTTCGTCCTTACCCTTTACATGATTTAAACTTGCTTTTAGGGAGTTCATAGAAGCAGCAATTTCTTTTTGCTTATCTTCTATGTCTCTTGTGGTGTTCCTAAGGTATTTATGGACATTTGTCAATTTCTGGTTTTAATGCCTCCAGAAACGTGTTTTGATGTTCGTCTAGGCTACCTATTTTTTCAGAGAGAGATGACAACTCTCTTTCAACTTGGGTTCGGTGAGATTTTAGTTCCGATCTTAAATAAGCATTATCAGCTATTAAGTGGTCCAAGGATTTGTTTATGGCTTTTGTATGCGCATCTAGACTATTGGTCATTTTTTCAATTAATTCATTCTGCTTTTTCATAGATTCTGTTTGTTTCATCATATGATCTTTCATGGATATTAACAGGGAATCGTCCTTTGGTTGACTTGTTTGCCTGGTTGGACTTACCTGAGGTTGGCTGTAAGCTCGCATGTGCGAATAACCTTGCCGATGGAATTGCATTGGGTTGTAATACATTGGAAATTGAGAGAACATCTGCATCGGGTGACCATATTGATGCTGTGGTTGTTGGAATTGTCCTGGATGGTCAGTCATGTTGATATTGTTTGTATTATGTTCAGGAAAGTCTTCTAGAGCAGATAAATAAACGATGAATCAGAGAATTCACTTAACGAACAACTGCTCACATGGTTCGGTGATAGTGGTGGAGTGTTGTCGGTCAATGAAGCTCCATGGCCAGGCAAGGGCGAGGAGGTGAGTTAATCCATCGGCACATGATTATTATTGTTTTCCAGCTTTTTTCTGTCTATTTGGTGTTTAATCCACTTGTAAAAGTTTTATAACAGCTCCGATTTACACAATTAATATGATTTGAAGTTTTCTTGGACTACTAGGGATAATCCAAAAGCACTCGATAATCTCAGATTAGTGATCGATAATATGGGTTAATCCTCCTCCGGAAATAGAAAAAGGTGGCGATCTGTTCTCATTCGAATCACCGATTTTTAAATTAGCTTTATCTGCTAATATTCACCCAATCCTTATCGTTGAAGTCCCCACGGTCGATCTTGGGACCTTTATAATCCAGTTTGTTACCATTCGGTAATCCTAATGTTCTTATATCATATCGTTTTGGCTGTCGGACCCGCACTGCGTTTGTAACTACCTGTCACTCATGTCTGGGCATCTACAGGATACGTTGGGAGTTGGGAGTACAGTATTTCGCAGTGTAACATTTGACGTTGGATCATAGTTATTTTGAATTGCCTCCATCAATATCAATACAAGGGTTCATTAGGGAGGAGAGGTACAAAACTATAACTATCTCCAGTGAATTACCCCATGGCATGAGAGGCACGCCAGGTATATCCCCATGTTGGTGCAAAACATTACGGTGGCCCAGTTCTGGTTCAAGGATCTTGAATATGCTGCCTTTGCCATCATTAGCTCCTCGTCTGGGATGGGTCCACACCAGTCACAGGACTAGAAGTGCATCACTGGATTTCATGTCTCAACAATGGACTCCTCCTCAGTAACTGGGAATGGTTTGCTTGGCAAGATGATGATTCTGATGTTGGCAGACATGATTGGTTGTTTTTGTGTTGTGCTGTGCTGTTGTTGAATTGCAGTGAAGTGAGTGAATGACCATTTGGCTGTATACAATATGGTGGCCCAAGGCAGGTTGACAATATTGAGAAATTGATAATATTGATTGTTCAAAGTATATCTGTTCACATAAACAACACATATACTTACAGCTACCATTTAGTTTAGACATAATAGAATCGGGAAAATTTGAAAGATCACATTCTGTTGAAGGATCATATTCTGTTAATGTCAGGACTTGTTCATTTGTAGATTGATTAAGATTGAGATCTGACGTAGACTCAATCATTGATATTTTTTTCTTTTTTAATTATGATGGATTGACAAGATTTTTTCTTTTGTCCAGTTCTCCATGTGGAGAGCTTTAAGGTTCTACCAAACTTAGTATCTCAGTATTTCTTGTCAGCAGTTGAATACAATGATTGTATTTTGACTTTCCGAACTTTTGACCACAGCTAAGCCTTGAGCTGGACCCGCCCTCTCAGTTTAAGGTTCCCCAGTTGTTTCCTTTTTGCCTAGAGTATCAAGTACAACTGATGGTCCCAGCCTTTTCTCCCATTAAGGTGTCAAACTCTTCCTCAAAAGGGAAGTCTTTGTGGCCTCTTCCCGATGCGCCATTGTTGTCCATATTTATTTATATTTAATATGTGTATACAGCCAAACGTTATGTAATTACACACTGTCTCATATACCATATACAGCTCTACATCTAAGTCCCTGGTCCTCCTGTTTGTCTTTTGTATGTCTGACCATGTGTTTTGTAGTTGGGTGCACGTCTTCCCCCTGAATTCAGCCTCATCCATTGTTTTTGGATATGGTCCTGGGTATGACCATAAAGTGCCTTTCTGTCTCTTTTCTCTGTCTCCCTCTCCCTTCCCCTTCTTCTCCATCTCTATTTCCTGGGTACAACCATAAAGTGCCTTTCTGGCTCTTTCCTCTGTCTGTCTCTCCCTTCTTCTCTGTCTCTCCCTTCTTCTCTGTCTCTATTTCCTGTGTATGATCATAAACTGCCTCCCTCTCAGCTCTCCGGGCCCTGATATAACCATATTAAATGTGTTGATAAGGGCGTAAAGCAACCAATCTCACTCACTCCCTCTCAGCTCTCCCACCCTTGATATAACCATCTTAAATATGTTGATAAGGGCGTAAAGCAACCAATCTCACTCACTCCCTCTCAGCTCTCCCGCCCCTGATATAACCATATTAAATGTGTTGATAAGGGCGTAAAGCAACCTCAAATCTCTCTCACTCACTGACCATGTGTTTTGTAGTTGGGTGCACGTCTTACCCCTGAATCCAGCCTCATCCATTTTTTTGGGATAGCCTTCCATGAAGCGTCATGCCCTTTATGGTCACTCCAAAATTCCTCCTCAGTCTCAATTCTGAGGTGGACAATAGTTTTTTTGCCCCAGTTTTTTTTAAAAAAAAAGAAGCAATAATTACACAATGGATCTACCACCTTTTAGAATAAAATGATATCCAAACAGGTTCAGCTTCATCAGACCAAGATATTTTTTTCATAATATCTCATAACATTCAGTTTCATTCCACGATAATAATGTGTATAATTCAGATGCATTCCAATGTACTCAATCTGCCAGTCAATCGTGTTTGTTGATTATAGATTCTCCCTCACAGGTAGTACATTATTATGCTCCATAAGGATGGTCCTTCCACATTTGGCGATTTTTACCATTTTTTTCAGATTTACAATACAAGAAGGAATGACCAAATTTACTCTCATAGAAGGAATATGTTTGATGTGGGTAAGTCTGTTTTCCCCCAGAGATGGTCTTGAGTAGTCTACATTACAATCACCAACTAGTACTTCTTCATGTCTTGATAATAATCTATGAAGCCAATTGGGTATGCGATTTGGTTATTGATACATGCGCACACACATTCAAAAGTTTCCATGAGCATTGCCTTGGTCACTCCACGTGCCAGGTTTGTGAAGACAACCGTTTTGTCCCCTATTCGTATCTGGGTGTGTGTAGCCTGGTGGCGGGCCTTTCTAATCTGTCCGTCCATACGCATGGCTTGGAAGATGTCCTTCAGGTTGTTATTACAATGTTACCTTGTGTTTGTGAGATGTGGAAGATATCCTTCAGGTTGTGAAATCCGCAAATGCATAGCCTTTGCCGTTTGACCTGATTGGCCTATCAATTGACCTTGCCTCCAGGCAATTTTTCAATTGGAAAATATGGGTGTTCTTTTTTTCATACATTCAAACATTTTTGAAGGAGGATGATAGTGGAGGGTCCATCTAACATATCTATATACAATGAGCAGATTTTGAGGGCACTTCATGTATTATGAATTACAAATTACATGACCAGGGATGGATGGAGGTCTCATATAAAACAATACAATTATAAATATGTAGCTGTCACATGTACAACTTAACACATTGGTTGGTACGCCAATTATATTATACGCCAAATTACAGTATGTATCCAAGTGCCAAGTATGAGTGTTGGTTTAGCCAGTTAAGGCCATGTAGATCATATTATACGATAATAAGTGTGCTCTAATGCGAGTAAGGAAAGCAAAACATGTCATAATTTATTTTATTTGCAAACATTAAGCAAACAGTATGTGTCAAGCAAGTTCATGTGAAGTTGTTATGAAACAAACTGTATGTATCAAGCAAGTGCACAGAAATTATTGTCCACATTGTGCATCATATCACTTGACAAAGGGACCGGCTGCCTCATCAACATCCACACAGTCAAAACAGGGCCAACCATCTCCTGTTTTTCACATCGCATAGTATACAACTTGTCGGGACTCATGACTAGCTGTATTTTGACAAATGGTTTACATGATCTAAATTTATCTAATGGATTAATAAACATCCAATACAAACACACAATAACATAAGTTATATTGGGGTAACACCCACCTTACTAGTAAAACCTGTAGAGTTGGTCAGTAGTCATAAAGTTTGTAGTCATGTCTAATAGTGGTCTTCCAGAACACACCTTTCTGTTTTTTTCTCTGGGTTACATAATATCTAATTCCACCTTAACTATGTATCAGTAAATTGTTGTCTAAAGAGACACATGATATACTATAGTGAGAATACTGTAGTGTGGAGTATAAGGGAGGCAACACTCACAGGCTTGTTTTCTTTTGCTTATGATTTGAGTATTCTTCAAAAAAAAAAAAGTACCCTACACTGTAGTTTTCTTGCTTTTATCCCACAATTTCTTGTAAGATAAATCCATATTTCCATGCTTTCATTGGTCATAGGTATGACCATGAAGTGCCTTTTTCTTTTTTTCTCTCATCACATACGTCCATTTTCACTTGAAACATCATTTTACCAAACAATTTTACTGCCAACTTTTTAGGGATTGACAAAATTAAACATTTAACAAATTATTTCAAGTAGATGGGCTTGAATTGAGTTAAAATCAAAGGGTAAAAACTGCTGAGCTTGTATTGTGCTTTGCTTGTATGTGAGAAGATGATGATCATGGTGTGTCAGTTTTACTTGCCCTGATTGGCCTGCTGGGGCATCCAGCCTCTGCCCTGATGCCTTGCTATGGCAGTCCTGCATTCCGCTGGGTTTGGGTAATCCATAAACCCTATTGGATATGTTATCCTTTTACTTATACAGGCACACATGCACTTTGTTGTCTCTGTATTTCTTTACCACCATCTCCGTGTATTTCTTGGCCACCATCATTTTTTTGTAAATTATATAGAAATATTATGAAATGTATGCAAATAATCTATAAAGATGCTTATTGTCAGCAGCAGTTATTTTAGCAGATATTTTCCTGTTTTCGTATCAGAAAATAAAAACGTTTAAAAAAACGGTTTTAAAAGAAGAAGTTCTCTCAATGATCGATCATCAGTTATGTTTTTTTGGGGTATAAAGGATCTTATACATGTAACATTTAATACAAATAGTCATCCTTTCTGATGTTGATTGCTCTTGCATTGTTTTTGAAGGTGCAATACTCTATGGTGCAAGGTCCTGGGTATGACCTTAAAGTGCCCTTCTGTCTCTTCTCTCTGTGTCTCACTCCCTTCTAATCTATCTCTATTTCCTGGGTATGACCATAAACTGCCTACCTGTCAGATCTCCCGCCCTTGATATTACCATGAATGTGTTGAAAAGGGCATAAAGCAACCACTCATTCAACTACAACAGTAGTAAATTTGAAAATGTCAATAATGAACATAGATTGTTTAATATTTGGCCTCTTCAAGACAAGTGCAATAAGCACCTACTTGATATGGCTTTCTATATGGCCCAAAACCCGGAGAATCTAGATATGCGCGATCTCCCAAGAAGGAGTCACACCAAAGGGATGAAAAATTTAAAGATCCTTAACACTAAGTCAACAAAGATCATGGAATCTTTGACGTACAAATGCCAAACGCGATGGAATGACCTAGGTCTCATTGCCCATAAAATTGAGGATAAAGTGGTATTAAAGAAATATACATAGATTCATTTTTCACCTTTTCACTCAAATGACCCAAAATCATAATGACGACCTGCTGTCGGGCTAACCTCTCCATTCATGCTTCTTCCTGTACTTTCCTGTACCTATGTATTATAATGAATCTTAAATCTTGCGGAACTCCTAAATCATCTTCATCGGAACATCTCATGTATCATCTCATATTCAAATGTAATGTTGATTCTTGATCACATCTGTATGCATTTATGCTTATAACCATATACGTTATATCTCAAAATTATCTTCTATGACACATCCGTGACAAAACTATTGTACTTTCGACTGATTCTCACGGAATATATGTATTCTTCTATGTCAATTAATACTTGTTGTAAATATTGTACTGGAGATTGATTGTTACCTCCTCTAAATTTTGAAGGTGCAGCATGTCTGCTCCATGCATGTGTTTAATATTTTTATTTATCTTTGTTTTAATGTCGACTATAGCCTGTTATTTGCGGCTGTCAGCTTTGTAACTGTTGTAACCTACTGGCTACCCAAAACAACTGTTAAAAAACTTGTTAATGGAATTTGTATATAGGCATTCATCAGAAGAAATGATATTAATGCATCATCATTGATCGAACAACCTAATTTGTAATTATCAACATCCTTGCAAATAAAGAATTCTTGAATTTGAATTTGAACTCTATGGTGCAGCGGGCCATTGTACAGAATGTATTCCAACTGGTAGTGATTAGATTATGGTTTGATTTTCTAATTTGTTCCGACTTAGGAATAGCTTGTTTTAGTATTTTTCTTCCTTCAATAACATTTCTAGTATTTATAGATCTTAGGTCAATGTTGTCAAGATTTTGACTCTGTCCTGCTGACTCTTATACAAACTGCCAGATATTTTTCAAACACTCCACACAAAACCGCGTACCCACTCCTGTGGCTCTACACAATTATACTTATATTTACCTTTTTTAAATATACATATGCATAATTTTAAGTCTGTGTAGGCTAGTGGATCTAGAGATATAACGGCTTGATCAATTAATGGCAAAACCATTACCTTATAAACAAATAGAAAGAAAAGTTGGGTACCTTTTTTTTAAATATTGAGAATGGCCATCCTTTATAGCCTAGCAACATAGTTAATTTTGTGATTCTTTGTGATTTGATCATTGAATTTTAAAGTAGCATCTATTTCTGTACCTAAATATTTATATGCTGAGACATCCTCGAAGACTTCACCATTCGGTGACCAACACTTTTCCTCCAGAACCCTGCCACTCCAGAACCTTTTCCCCCATTCTCCCCTTTCCCCCCATGCCTTGTCGCTCAACCTGCAATTTGCACACACACATGGTTCCCCATGTACACATTCGCTCCATATATAGCATGCTCCTTATTTTACCTGTGAGCGGCCGCAAATAAAACAAGTTCTCATTTTATCTCTCACATCTTTTATGAATGTGGTACATGAACATAATCTATATCAACTTGAAGCTTGAATAGTTGCCTTTCTGATGGTATATATGTTGACGTTATTGAATAATTGATGAAAGGAAAGAAAACGCTATTACGTTATACGTTATTATTAATCAAGTTTTGCGGGAAGATCGACACTGCTAGCCCAGGTGTCATATCGAAAACTGTACTGTAATGTAAAACATAACATATGACATATAGTTATCGATTTGATCTCTGTTGAACTGTATTGTTCTGTTATGAAAATAATGTGTACTCTACATTGTCAAACTACACTGTACTTTTATATATTATTAATGATGTACTAAATATTACACCTATTCACCTGTACATGGCATGGTCCTTTAATCACGGTGGTTTTTGAAAATGTTGTGTAATATTGTCAATCACCCTAGGTATGTTAATAGGCGGACTTCTTGTTATATTCACCTCACGCTGTAGTAATTGGGGGAGGATAATTTAAGTTGTAATATACACACAGTCGTACATTCATCTATTAACAATATTGGTAATGAAATTATACTACTGAAATCATAATCAATGTACATGTGGGCACCAAACGGTTAGGTGTTATGTATCTAGATATGTTCAAACATATGTTATTAGATTTCAAAATATCAAGTGTTGATGTCAGATATTTATTGGAGAACCTACAGCTACGATGGATATTTATTTATCATTATTTTATTTGTTTCCCAACACCGGGCACTTATTCAATAATAATAAATAATCTGTGATGTGTTTCAAGAAAATGAGTCATAAGTCGCAAAAAATGGATTTTGAGATATTATCATATTTGAATAGATGAGCTCAAGCCGATTCTAATGATAGTGAACATCAAGAACATCCAAGTAGTGTTTATATATTATAAGTTTGATATCTTTAGCTTTTATGAAAGAATATTGATATTTTGGGGTGGATAATTACTAATAAAGTACCTAGATATACTCCATAAAATTACCTTAGAAATGTATAGATATATATGTAGTGGGTCCGCCACCCGGAATACAGCGAGGCTGTCGACTATCGCCAATCACCATCCAGGCTACGACAGCGGGGGCACTTCTACCAGCGCCGGAGACGACTACCACCAGTTCCGGCCAGTTCCGTCAGGGGGCGACATACGACCACCGTGCAGACGTGCAGACGACACTGCAGACACCCTCCGACGGACGGTAGGCGGAGGATACTACTACCTCCGCAAGGGGATCCAGGCTTCGCTTAACACTACGGACTCGAGCCGCGCCGCGGACCGAGATACTTCTGTTGTTCAAATTAAGCACCCTTGCTTCAGTAACAATACCTTTGTAACTGTATACCTTTGGGAAATAAACCAGGTTCAAACGGATCTCCTCGTATTCGTGATTCTTTACGGAATTTCGTAACCTCGCGCCCACGAATCTGCGGTTCACTACATATATATATTACATTGAAATTTCGTACAAGTATGAAGATCACTAGCACCATTAAGTACCCCAAGAATTACAATATTCCAACAAAGATATTGTTGTAGTGTGGGACGGACTGGGATGGACGGATGATGTATAGGGTACATTCGTCCGCCACCAGGGGGCAGGGTCTCACATTGTGAGTGAGGACGGATCTCTGGGGGGTATAAATAGGGGTGAGATTTTAGGGTAAGGGCAGTTGCAGCCCAGACTTCAAGCAGCCCACATCTACCTTTCAAGATATTTCACACTTTCTAAGCTGTCATCATCTAGGCGAACTTACATCTACACACATATACTTGGTCCCCACACATTAAAAACATGTTATATAGTGTCCCTGTAACGATCTAGGAAAAAGGTAGAAGACATAGGCCTATAATAATGTTATATTCACAGATTTGAGTGGATATATGTAGCTATGTCAGACAGCTTTTCCTTTGAAATAATGTTGAATGGTTTCTGAGATACACGCCAAAACATGTAGAGCAATTATTTCCGTGAAACAATGCCTGGCACCGAAGGGAGTTGAAGCTATGGGCTCAGTTGAATGGTGCACAGTGCATGACATAGTGGAGTGGGGTGGAGCGAAAACGCACAAACCAGTCTTGATGTGGCGGAAATAGGTACAAACATTCTGACTCCACTTTAGCGGGAAAAGGCATGTGGGGCAAAAAAGTGCGGGGGAAATGCACTGGGGGGAAAAGGTATAGAATCCACCATTCAGTGTTATTCTGTGGTACTCAGTGTTATTCAGTGTTGTGGTAACAGAGCTAGGTTTTGGGCTAACCACCTTGATCTGAGGGAGGGGCAGGGAAAGCTCATTTGGATCTTTGACTTGCCTAAATTTAGGGAAATTTTGTTTATCTCACACCAATGTCTAAGGTTCTTGGTTTGTACGTTTGAAGTTCTTTCTGGGGAATCTGGTCCTGAAACATAAATCATTGTATCATCAGCAAACATTTGTATAGTTGAGTTTCTATGACTTGGGGTAGGTCATTATTCTATAAATTAAATAGTATAGGACCGAAGGTTGTACCTTGGGGTACACCACAGCAAATTGGTTGGTGTTGTTTACAGAGATTTTTATTTGCTACATTGTCTTTGAACCAGTTTAGTTCTTTTCCTTTAATACCATAGTTTCTTAGCTTGGTTAGTAATCTGGAGTGATAAACTGTATTTTTTTTTAAAAATTTTTTTAAGGATTTTATTTATACTTGGGGTTCTGCCGGGCCAAGCTGAAAACTGTATTGATTACAATTTATGAGATTATCCAAGGTCAGTTATATACAATAGAATCATTCATCACTTTGCCACTTTCGTTCGTATATAGTGTTAGTGATGGTTTCAGTGATTTGAATCTCGATTTAAATAACATCTATGTCAGATTTCCTTATCACTTTGCCACTTATGATCAGTGTTAGTGATAGATAATGTACATTAGAGTCATTAGGTTCACTTTGCCACTTTCGTTGTATACAGTGTTTAGTGAGTAATTTTTATATTTGATAAAAGGACATGCATGTCCGATTGCTTATTCACTTTGCCACTTTTGGTAAGTGTTAGTGATAATATGCATAAAAAACCTAGTAGAACACAGAAATTCATTAAAAGAGCAGATAAACTAAACTAAGCCCAGTGAATATATTATGCACTTTGCCATTTCTCCCTGTAGAGAGTGTTAGTGGTAATTTGCTGATTCCTGGATTTCTACCTGTGGCACTTATGTTGTACTATCTTTATGTATTAGGAGAGTTATTGGTGTGTATTGATATTGATTTTATGTGTAGAGTGTATTTATCCATTCTTTTTGGTTAGATTTAAATGCTTCTATAGTTCCTATGTTTCTTTGTCTGGGCGTCAGCTCGTTCCATGCAATGGCACATTTAACCTGCACAGTGTTCTCACCCAATTTTGTTCTGTATCTAGGCATATTTAGGGTGGGTCCATCAGTTTGTCTGGTTTCTCTATTTGGTCTGTTTGTATAGTTTGTGTCAGTTTTCCTTTTAAATGCAAGATGTCTTAAGTGAGTTTTTCTTCTATTATGTAGTAGAGGGATTTTTGCTGTATTGTGTAATTGCTTAATGTGGGTATCATAAGGCATATTTAATATTAAGCGAAGTGCTCTATTCTGAAGTTTTTGTAATTTTTCTACATGTGATTTGTGCGTGTTGTGAATGATTACATCTCCATAATCAAAGAATGGGAGTACTTTTGTCTTGTATATTTTCTTTGCTGTGTCTATGTTTATGTATTTTCCTATTTTATGTAGTTGATAGATTTTGTGTGAAATGGTTTTGATTGAGTGTTGTAGTTGTGGTTGGTAATTTAGTTTGTTGTCAATTATAAAGCCTAGATATTTATATGTGCTAGTGTGTTGTAGTGGGTTTCCTAGGTAATTTATTCTTTTGTTTTTCATATTTGATATATTGTTTTTTGATCTGGACAGAAACATGATGTTTGATTTATTAGCATTTACTAAAAATCGATTGGTTTTGCACCATTTCTGAAGATTATCAATTGCTGATTGCATTTCTGTAAATATTTGATCTACGTTTTTGCCATGTAGGTACAGAATGGTATCATCTGCGTAGAGCGATAGCTCACAGTTTGATACATAGGATTTGAGGTCATTTATAAAGATAATAAACATAAGTGGGCCCAGTATTGAGCCTTGAGGCACGCCAGTTTTGGTGGACATTTCTCGTGACGTTAAGTTATTAACAGTTACTTTCTGTCTTCTTTCCTCTAGATATGACTCACACCAGCACAAAAGATTTCCATTTATTCCAATATGTTTTAGTTTATCTAGCAGTATTCTGTGGTTTACTAAGTCGAAAGCCTTTCTGAAGTCTATGAAAGATATTAATGTATCAATATTTGTGTCAAGCTGCCATGCAATGTCATCAGTCACTTAGTGCCTCAATTGTGGACTTCCCAGCCCTAAATCCATATTGTTCAATATTTAGTAGTTTATATAGTTCAAGGTATTCATAGATTCGTTTGTGGACTATTTTCTCGATTATTTTACTGGGGGTAGGGAGAAGCGATATTGGTCTATAATTATTTATCAGGTTTTTATTTCCACCTTTAAATAAAGGTATTACATTTGCTATTTTCCATTTTTTTGGAAATTGGTTTGTGCTAAAAGAAAGGTTTATGCACTGGGTAAATTCTTTGCACAGTGTTATTAGGGCTATTTTTAATATTAGGGTTGGAATGTTATCTATTGAGGAGGCTTTGTTTTGATTTATATTTTTAAGTAGTTTTAAGACTTCTTTCTCATTTGTTCTTATATTACATAATGTATTCACGGATGGGGGGGGGGGGTTGTTGGTTCCCATTTTGGCGTCATGCCTTTAGTTAAGTCTGTTGCAATATTGATAAAGTTATCATTTATACAACCTGGCAGATTTTCGTTTTCTATTGCTTGGTTTTCTGAATCTGTTAGGTGTATTGTTGTATTTTTGTTCTTAGTGGGGGATAGAGTATTAACAACTTCCCAGAATTTCTTCTGATCTTTTGAATGTTCATTCAATTCTTGTAGAATGAATTCTTTTTTTGCATTTTTTAAAGCATAATTTGCTTCTTTTCTAGCTTTTTTTGCTTCGTTCCAATCCTCCTGGTTTTTGGATTTTGAGGTTGCTTTTTCTTTGAATTAAGCTGATTATTTCCTGCGATATCCAGGGATCGTTTGATACTTTAATCTTGATCTGCTTTAGAGGGATCATTGAGTCTAGGATCATATTTATTCTGCCAATTATTGTGTCCCATGCTTTCTCACAGGATGTAATGGTATTAAAATTGGTCCAGTTAAAGCTGTTTAATAAAGCTTTTTTGAACTTCTCAATATCTAGGTTTTTGATTGATCTACCTTTCTTAAGTATAGTTTTAGGTTTCATGGAGCATTTTTTTCTTATAATATATATTAGTTTGTGATCACTTAGCGATACCTCAATTACCCCTGCTTCCATTATAATTTCACAGTTTGTGTATATATGATCAATAAGTGTACCTGTGAGTATTGTGTTTTCATTTAAGTGGAAGCGAGTAGGTTCTTTGATGTATTGTGATACGTTCATATTGTCTTCAAGGTCTTTTAAATCTTTTCTACTCTTGCTTTTACTATCTAGGATATTTATGTTAAAATCCCCTATGAGGAAAATTTCATGTTTCTTATTTGTAGTTATTACTTCTAGTGTTGTGTTGAGATACTGCATGAATATTTCATGATCTGCCTTGGGTGGTTTATAGAGGCAACCAACATATATGGGTTTGGTATAATTAATATTTAATCTAATCCAAATGCACTCACAGTTTTTTGTGCTGATATTTAGTTGGGATTGGTTAGTGTAGCTTATATTGGAATCTACGTATAAGGCTACTCCTCCTCCTCTTTTTGGCTTATTGCTATCTGTTTCATTCCATTCTCTATCTAGTCTTTCCAGGTTATAATTTGGTAGCTCTATTTCATGATTATTTATATTACTATGTAACCACGACTCCGATATCCCTATAATTTTAGGTGCTAGTTTTAGGATTTCTGTTTTGAATAGATCAAATTTACCAGGGAGGCTTTGTGTGTTAAGGTGTGCGATAGATGGTCCTTTATTTTTAATCATGATTGCCCTATGTTGCAGATAACTGCAGAGGGCCTCCGGGCCTCCTTGGAGATATTGAGATTCAGGGTGGCGGTCCCTGAGTCTCCAAGGAGGCTGGGGTGTTTCTGGGTTTGGTTTTTTTTTTGTAGGATAGTACTAGGTTTAGAGAGAAAGGGCAAGATCCGCTACCCCAAAGAATGCTTCAGACAGAGAGGTATTGCGGTATATTTTCATAGAAAAGGGGAGTCTAGGTTCTATGCTAAGTATCAGAAATATCGCTGCGCGTGATTAAAAAATCACTTCGTATCGATATACACATGGGTTGTATAGGTTTTCCTCAAGAAAAATATTACAATTAAGAAATTTATTTTCTTGAGTGTTTTAGTACATATCATAATTTCTTGACCGTGTAGGTCATCGGATTCCAGGTAACGGGATATATATCAGCTTGCCACGTCAATGCATGTTACCGATATACTCAGTCTCCTATCCAGAAGAAAATATATACAGACACTACACCAAACTGAACACAAAATAATATAGCATAGTTATACATTGTGAAAACCTCATAATTTGTGATTCTCGATCAACTTTTATAGGCTACATTAGCAGGTATACATAGATAGATAGACTTGCCAGGTATGAAAAATATTCTAGAATATTGAATCGACACACTGTCTGTGGTTTGCCACATCACGCATGTTACCAAAAGACTAGTGTTTGATCTAGTAGAAAAACAAATGATTTATAGATTGAATTTGTAGAGAGAGATATTAAAAATCTGATATAGTCACGGTTCTAATTGCATAGTTCATGTAGGTTTCGGTAGAAGGTTGTGAAGGTGAGAGATGTGAATTTAGCAATCGCTCCCTGGCTGAAGTGGAGTCCATCTTTTGTTTTCCCTGTATACCTGTGTGAGGTAAAGTCTTTCCTTTTTTTGTGTATAACTCCTTCAATGTGTGGGGCTATAAAGCTTGCTTTGCACATTCTTTTCCTTGTCTCACAGTAGAAGGATGCCTTTCTATTTCTTTTTCTGATTAAGTTGTTTATAGTTGTCAGCGCATTGTGTATTGTTTCTTGCCCGCGCTCGTCATTTAATCTTCCCCTTGAGTATTGACTTAAGGAGATTCCCGGAATTTCCATTATTACGACACCTGTTGCTATGGCTTGCATTCTTCTTAACAGTGTGTCGATCTCGTTTGTTATATGGTTTATGTATTCCTCTTCCCGACCAAATCTTTGGATAACTTTCCTGCCGATCTTGATTGTGAACTTGTTTATGCCACATAATATGTAGCATAGATCGAATTGCTTGAAGTCGCACTTAATTGTCGCCTCGTCTCCTATTGAAAGCCTTTCTAAGATCTAGATAGGCAGCCGTTACAATATTGCCTTGTGGTAAACATTTGTGGTAAACATTCAACAAGTATGTGACCATTGCGTCTTGAGTTGATCCACCTGCTCTAAAGCCAAACTGTCATAACAAGTTATAATCCTCCAAATAAGCAGTTAATCGACTATGCATAACCTTTTCTAATATTTTTGCTGGGAGTTGGATAGTTGATATTGGTCTGTAGTTACCTGGGTCAGTGACGACTCCAGCTTTGAACAAAGGGGTGACTTGTGCCCAACTTTCTGCAGCTGGATTAGGCTTAGGCCTGGGTACGCCTTCCCCAGTCTCAGCTCCTTTCACCTCCTCATTAGCTGACCCAGTGGCAGCCATCTTGACCTCCATAGGAGAAATGCAATTCATAATCCTCAATGCCCTGACCTCCTCACCCAAAACATTCGCTCTTGCAAACTGGTAAGCTTGCTCAATGTTGTCAAAATTGATTCCTCTGATGGTCATTTTAGAGGGGTGGAAGTTACTTAACGGGCTGTGTTGGGTTTGGAAGTAAACATGTCTCCGACCTTTTTGGTTTTGGCATCACTTAAGCGATAGCCGGGCTTGATATTTTCCAATTCATCATGTTTGTAAGTAATCCCACCAATTTTGACCGAATTTCTTTTAATGTAGCCAACATCCTTCCCACCAGTTTTGCTGGCATACATCTGCGCAGCTCTGAGGTTAGATTTGTGCTCAATGACCTCCGAAGGAAGATCGGGGTTAAGGAAAACGTATTTAAACTTCTCTACATTCCCCAATTGATTCCTTCTAATGACACTCCACGCTTTTAAATCTAATGAGGATCTGCTTAATACTTCTAGACTTGGCCCCAATACGCCTGGCATGAGAGATCTCATCGTTGTACAAGTTAGGCTCGATTGCATGCAAGATCTCATAGCAAATATCTTCCAAGTTTTCATTGCGGTATTGTTTAATGCCACTGACTAGGAGATATTTCTCACCCAATAGATAATTTTGCAAGGACAGTTTATCCACCTCGTTTCTGAGATATAAAATTTAATTTTGTGAGTCATGCCCATTTTGAATCATATTATCGATTTTATTTTTGCATGCGGCGATGTTAGAGTGTGCCATCTGCAAAGACATTTTCAGATCGCGATTAGAGGGGTTTTCATCGGTCAAAGCATAGTTGTTTCGCTTGAGTAGGTCGCCTTGGGCAAAGTGCCTGGTATAATCAAGTAGGAATTGAGGTTAATGAATAGGTTGTCCCGGGTTAATTGGTTTGTTGAAGGCTCTCGGTGCTTAGCTGACGCCAACAAGGCCTTCAAAGTACTCATTTATTGTGGGCGATATTGGGTGTATACAGAAAGAAAGATCAATAATTCGCCAAAAACTCACCGTCTTCCCCAAGCGCCATTCGTAAGATTAGTCTGTTTTAGGGCTCCATATATCCAGGTAGTCCAAGGATATAGTTCTAAGCTTTTAGTGGTACACCTCAACTGCCACAGTCTATCCCCCTCGACGACACTGACAGAAAATATGGTTGACTTAAAAAATCTTCCAATATCCCACATAGAAGTTGGACAAATATGAAAGCCATCCTTGAAGCCAATGCCTTTGGTGTCGGGAAATAGCTGAGATTGTGTATCCTCTGCAAGCCTTTTGGAACATTTACGTATCAGGCTACTTTTCTTTTGTACTACTTCTGGAAGGTCTTTATTGATTCAGAGATTTGGGCTATGGCAATTGTCCTTTATTACTCGCGCTGAACTAAGGATGGCTTCCTTCAGTTTTAGGGTTTGAAATGATACTAGGTTATCAAGCTTTTACATCAGTGTAAGGTTATTATTTAAATCATAGCTCCCCAATTCACCCTACGGTGGTATAACACTGGGCCCTGAGCTGGAGAGAAAAAAGAAACTAGGATTTCTAAGTTATACATTATACGATTCAACATTTTTTTTGGTGTCTTAATTTGGACAAACTAAGTGAAAAATTCCTCACACTATACATATATATATATACAAACAGTGGGGCCTACTACAGTAGGGTAAATTTGATGGGTTTTTCTAAATCGTTAAATTTTTCTAAAGATTGTATTTGGACATTTAGGTTATTCCATTCAGAGACAATATTATAATACATAGATATTTTAAACTTGGTTGATTTCAGTAAAGTAATATTAAATAGAGGAGCTTCTGCGTAATTCAAGTATACTTGTCAGTGGCTCACGTAAGAGGATTAATCCCAGGAAATTATTCTGGGCCCTCTGGATTTTAGTAAGGAGTTATCTGTGCAGGGGGATAGTGTTAGTTATTGTATATTCAGGCACGCTCTTTCATTGCTTCCACCACTCCCACGAGTTGCGCCAGTATTGGTGCTGAAATACAAGTGTTCTTGAGTTGTTATGTGAACCTGCAATATGTTTGAAACTGATTCTTTTTTTTTTTTTTAAACTGATTGTAATAGCGTGCCTGGTTTGTACTAACCAGGCTGCAGCCAGGATTATATTGTTTTTACCTCGCCCTGAGTTTTAGAGTACACATGGTTGCCCAATCGTCACAGAGTACAAGCACATATTATCCATTATCATTGCTTCTGATTGCCTCAATCTTTGATATAGTATCTTCCCTGCTTTCAGGCTTACAGATGGATTGGCATATGCCTGCATGCCGTCCGAACCACCTATGCCACTCAGAAAGGCGTTGACCTCAATTGTTTTATTAATTCGGGCAGAGGGTATTAGTGATTGGCTGTTCCATGCAGAACAAAACTCAGTGAACCAATCCAAAACACAACACAACTACACAAACGATTGTGGCAGTAACACTTCAAGTGCAAAAATTGATCTGGGTAAACCTGTACACTTTTCACGTAACCTATCAGTAAGTACCAAGTTGGATCACAATAATTCTTCAGAAAGCAAAATAAAGGCAACATTGGGAGAAATGTCAGGTGAAATGACTGTATCATTCAAGCAAAGCCAACCTTAGTCACCATGTCGAGGAATAACTTCAAGAACAACATCTGACAGTAAGGTCTAGTGTGAGAGGCACTCATATACTTACTACAAACATGAGGAAACTTGCAAGCAGTATTTGTACACCCGTCCTTAGTGAACCGTCAGCAATATTTACAGGTTTAATTCTTTTTGGCCTTCGGCAGCTACTTGAGGGCGAGCAAATTCATGTGATAAGAACCTCATAGCCAGACCCATATCCCCTGAAGAATAGCCTTTTGAACCAACATATTATGCCTTTTCACGCACAGCCTCCTCATACTTTACAATACTGCTAGACAAATAAGCTTGAGTACTACTCTTCTCAGCAAAGGAACAATTGTGCTCTAATAAGGACACAATATCTTTACCTTCTCAATTTCTCTCTAACATTAACGAGCTATGGGTGAACCACAATTTATTTGTTGTGAAAGTCTTAGACCTCTCCTCCTGGGGCAGACATCTCTTTAATTTATATATTCTCTTTTTCTCACTTTTAGTGCATTCCTGATGCTTGGACTTTGAAACTTTCTTCTTTGGTCTCTTGTGCAGGGTAGACAGACTGGAAGAACTCGAAAAGCTAGATGAAACCTCATTTGTTAAGGAATATGATGATACCAATTTAGCGCCCCTATTTGTCTGGACATCCTAGCTTCCCTCCTATCCACGCTCAGGACCATGGTCCTCATCAGTCACAGGTGGGCTTGGCACCGGGGATTCGTAGTCGGCCTGCCTATTCCAGTCTTCTGGGATCTCTTTCCGTTCCAATGCCAGCAACAGCCTTTCAATAGCTTCAAATTTATCATCCGTCTTTTTGGCCGATATATATGTATATATGTAATAACTGACACTCTTAGGCACATACAGTCCTAACACTTTGAGTAAGGGAGCACTGAACTTCCTCTTTTAATCAGATATACAAACATACATGAGAATCCCAAGATACCAAGGTAACAGGAGCTATTAAAACAATCTCACTGATTATCTACTCATGGCAATTTGTATTCTTAGCAAATAACCCATTCATCAAATGATCTTATTTCTATGTGCTGGCATTGCTGACTCGCCAAGTTTGTGAAATGAGTTAAAGATGAAGGCATAATTGGGAAATTAAATATTTATTTAACAGGAAGTTTATGTAAAATATTGGTAATAAATAATTTGTATAAAATGGCAAATTTTTGTTGATGAAATTGGTAAACGAGATGATCCTGATGGCTGCATTGACTGATGTCTTGTCAGTAAGGTAAAAGCTCCCCTTATATAGTTAAGGGTACCTTAAAATAGATTGGTCCGGGCTGCATTGGGTAAGCAGGATACTGCACCTGCTGAGCAAAATCGAAACTATCGTTGAAATTTGCTGGGATGTTATTTGGGGTAGCCTTCTTCATTGAAGTTAAATTGTGCTCACAAGCCACTCATACCGATTCTACCACCATGCCATTGTAATGTGACCGCTCAAGGGTTGCTAGCCAAAGATGTTGTTGAAGCAGGACATCAGATTTTTCTCCTTCTGACACATTTACGGCACAAATGATATGATAGTTGTTCCTTTAACAGACCCAAAACAAATCTGTCATAGGTTTGGCGAGGACAATGTAGGGGAATATCTGTTGCCAAAGGCATCTGAAGGTTGAAAGCAAAAAGCTTTTATCCACATCATTTAGCAACTCTTTGTACAGCCGCCATATTGAAGCCGTTGTGTTTGAGCCTGGTAAAATCTGGAAAAGAAATTGATTCAGAATAATTTAGGGGCAGGACAGACATAATTTCCTCTAAATGAATTAGTTGCGAATCATAAAGGACTCATTACATAACAAGCAAGGACATAATCCTAAACTAGAGGGCATATATATAATTATGGGATTGCAGAATTTGCAAAAACAATGTTTGGTCTGCCAGCATCCCTATGGGAACCTGACGTTGAGGATCTCCTTTCGGAGGAATTATCAGTGTTAGTAATTACCTCACTAGAGGTATTTTTGTTGGTTTTGTTAGTACCCGGTTGTGAACCAGACATATTTTGGATGTTATAAGCCATTGACTGAACTCTTGTTTATTCTGGATACCTACAAATAAACAAGAAAAATTATCACCTACATGAACAGACAAAAATAACAACAATCGATGGGAAGGTATAGGTATAGCGGAGGAGAGTTTGTATAACACAAGACTAAAGCCTTAATATCATTACTCTGATTTATTGAAGCTATGCATGATGTGTACAGTAAATATTGAAGTCATATGGAGAGGTGTCTGAACACAGTTACACAGTGGTAGATGATAATGACACACAGTAAATATACAGGATAAGGTGTATGGTAAAGTACAGGTCCACCTAATGGAAACCATGAACATTCGTATGGCTATTATAAAAGCCAGTGTAGTATATGAAAACTGGTGTTTGACAAAGGCAACCCACTACAAATATTCCAATTGGTCGTCTCTCGATCTTGCTGATAAACTGTCTAAATGCATTAGCCTACAAATGTGATACAGTCATTGATAAAAAATCATTGACCCAACAATTTCCAATAAAAATTGAATTATGTAGTAAAATAATTTAATTTGGCTGCAACCGATCCAGCAAACCTGTAAACTGGCATATCTCTTTCTTTCTCATATCTCGACCTCTGCCCAGGCACCTGCAAATGGGGTGCCTCGATGACCATTTCCACGAGCACCGCCTCTCATATTGGTTAGCTTGGGTGGGGGGATTGGCTTGGCAAATCCTGTTGTAATTATTGGATCAGCCTGAACTGAATTCTCTCTGACTATTTCAGTTCTCACCTGAGCCAATATCCGACCGAGATTGTTTTTCCCATGCAATTTAGCCTTGGGCATGTTTAAGTTTTACGAGGCAATTGACACTCTGCACCCCAATAATTATCACTTAAATTACGTACATTAAAGCAGATCGTGACCCTTCGTCAATACCAGAAAGGTTGCTAGCTCTTTGTTTTGGGCAAATTTGCACTCTAAAAAGTCTTTCATACATTCAAGTTTCATTTTCTCCCACACTTCTGATGTTCCTACTTTCTCCCGTCTTCGTCTCACCAATTGACACGCCCCACCAATTGACACGCCCCCAGGTATCTGTGTAAGTTGTTTGTGACCGTAAGATTGCTTATTGACAATTACTCTGCCTTTATCCAACCTGGCATCGATTTGTTTTGCTTTGCTTTTGCATGCAACACAATAGCCCTCAAATCCGCTTGCTTTTGTGCTATTTTAGGCGGCAGATCTGGGTTGAGGAAGCACTTGTTGTTATTGTCGGTCTGTTTCAAATTTGACTTTCTCTGTTCCTATCTTTCTGCCCTTTAGGCCTTTCAATCCTAGTTACATACTCGATGCCATTACACACATTAAGGTCATTCAATACCCATTCATCCACTTTGAATTCATTTTGGACATAACAACCTAGGCCGCCTCCACCCTTTTTTACATTAGGAAGATCTCCTATCGCAACGATATAGGTTGTATTCATTACCGATACATAAGTTTGTCAAAGTCAAAGTCATTTAACCAGGTTTCCTGAAGACAGAAAATTTTTACAAACCTACATATGAGGGAGTTTTTTAACTCATCAACCTTGTTTCTCAGTGACCTAATGTTCAATGACAGTATATATACCTAGGCCTTTCATGTTAACCAAATTAGGCATGTCATCCGACTCCATCACGTTTAAATACAAACTGAATCATAGACATTTTGTGATAAACTTTGCGAGCAGGTCCATTGACCTCTTGACAATTCTTAATCTGAGATTCGTAATTGTAGCTGGTTGTAAAAGGCAGAGTAACAAAGAGAAACATCATTTTCTGACCATGGACAACATATACGCGTTAACATATTTACAAAGAGTTTGAGGACAAGCCTTCAAGGAACAGGGGATTCAATGTTTTCCAGTTGATGGGCGCAGGGGGCAGGGTCATCATCTGTATATCACTAAGCTCATGCTTAAATCTCTCTTGCGGCTCTGATCGGACACTATGAGAATTTTGCCTTGCCGCTTACAACCTTCCCATGTATGGGTCTTTAGTTTTATACTGCCCAAGAACACACCAGAAGCCCATCTCATGTCTCCTGTGGCCTTGATAAGCTCCATATCTTTGGTGGCTCGTAGTAGGGAGCGGAGTGACTTGTTTTGTACTTATTTTGCAACATTTATTGATCGCATGAATGACTCCTCACGTTGATCCCACTCATTGTCTGATTGGAGTTTTGACCCTAATTCCTTGATCTTGTAAGGATCTCTCATTTTAGCAAGTTTTCGTGCAGCTGGGTTATTACCTGTTCTTAACGCTTTCAAAAAGAAGAACTTGTGTTCAACCGAATAGAAATATAATCTGTTGATCTTTATCTCACAGGGGTAGAGATTAGAGGGCCGCGCCTAGCTGCTCTGATAGGCGAGACCAAGTGCAACCTTTTGCACTTTGATGGACGCTGGAGTTACTGCTTGTTTATTGTACAGTATATTGATAATTTGGTCTAAAGGCCTGGTTCCTTGCTTGAGGGCCATTAGTATGTTGGGCTAACTCTGTTAAGTTATCTGTGTTGGGCTCTGGGGATGAGCCAATATCATCATTGGTCACTGACTCAGTTTGCAGTGTTTCAGTGGTGAGGTCTGAGTCTATAAATTTGATTGGATCGGTTGAGGGTGGGTGTAAGGGCAACTTGATGGAAATGGCCTGGTCTAAGAGTAGGTTCAGACGGGATTGGTCACCCGTTTTAGATGGACTTGGAGGCAGAGTTGAGGGCACAAGTTTGTGTCTTTTTCCAGATGATTGTGGTCCTTGGTATTTACTTGGTAGGGGCAGACATAGCAGTGCTTGATAATTTCCCTGTTATTAACAAGCTTGATTGAAGCCGCCAAAGGGCAAGCAGTAGTTTGGACACCGGTGTTATTGATGTTGGTGAGTTGGCATTAGCAAGCCCGGTCTACCATGCACGGTGCCATATTGCATTATTAAAAAGTAATTGGTTATCAACTAGTTTTGTTTCTCTTCAATTAAATAATAAACATAACATAACTCAAGGGTGTGGCTGGAAGATGCAACCTTTGAGGCCGCCTTTATTAAGGATTTTTGTGCCACCAAACGACCTGTACCATACAAGGTCTCACTGCAGAATGAGTTCAAACAAAGGCGATTGCCACTAGCAACCCCGCCACAGACATTCAGGTGCCACTACAAATATTTTATACCTGCATTGACTATCGTCAATACATACTATTCTCTCAAAAAATATTACCATCAAGCTCCTTCACAGCTTTGTATTAAAACCCAACAAAAATTAATTTAACAAACCTGTGCAGTTTGCTCAGAGATATCACAATATCAATGTCTTGTGTTTATGTGTAATCCTTTCTGTGAAACCCTCAGAAGAGCACAAGTGGCCTTCACAATGAGAACAGCCCTGTCTGCTCTCATTCTCAGCTCTTGTTGGTAGCAGGCAAGTTTAGCCCTCATAATACCAAATGCATTTTCCACAATCCAGCAAGTCCTTGGGAGCCATTAGATGTAGATTCTTTTCTTAGATGTTAACTCATAGCCTGGGTATGGCTTCATCAATCGTGTTGACAAAGGAAAAGCATTGTCCCCCACAAGGAAATAGGACAGACGATCGGGTAATCCATATACTGGGGCTGAGGATACCAGAAACAATTTTGCACTTCATTTGACATTGAGCCCAGATACCGCTGTCACTGGCCGAGCCCTCAGTGTCCACATCGATGTAGAGAAATGGATAATTGAGATCCACAATAGCCAATGAAAAGGACCAACGAAAAGAAGCTCTTATAGTGTGGTACACTGAACGGCTACCAATGGGCTTATTGATTTTAAACTATAAATCTAGCCACCCTGTAGGGATCCGCTGGGGCTGGGGTGAAACCATATGTATGATAGAATGCAAAGTATTTCTTCCATTGCGATGCCCTAGTCTTCTTAGTAGATGAAGCATAGGCTATGCTGATGAAAAATCCCAACCTCTCATCCATGTCCGATAGAGGTAAGGTTACTGCAACAGAGACCATATTCCTTAATGAAGGTAACATTAAACACAAACAATTGTCCACACCCAGAAAATGCGTGGCTGTCATATGGACATGATTGAACAATGCCAGAACACATCTCGAATAAAAGTCATGCATGTTTTATTGGAGGATGTTCCTTTGTTAACCCATTCAAGGTGGGGGCAGTTTACACATATTTGGTCTAGCTGACCTTGCTCAAAATTCCCTTTCCAGCATTTACATATGTTAGTTATGACGTATATAACTAATGACGAATATATTTTAGATTTCAGCAAAACCTGTTCATTTTTCATTAAGTTATGCCCATTTTAATTTATATAAAAAATGAATGCCTTGAGGCATTCACCCGCCCCCAATGTCAACTTGCATTGAATGCCTCCTTGCATTGTATGCCTTGAGGCATTCACCCGCCCCCAAGACCAACTTGCATTGAATGCCTCGAGGCATTCACCTGCCCCCTAGACCAACTTGCAATGAATGCCTTGAGGCATTCTCCAGCCCTGAATGGGTTAATGATCATCTGCCTAACTCGTAAGTTATCAGTATACAGTTTTTGTTGAGTGGAGCATATCGCTGAATCCCCAGCCATACAGGCAGGATTTCTAAAACATTGATAAGGCTGTCAAAGTCATCGGGAAATTAATGTTAACCCAGTGCAAATGACTGGGGTCCAAGTCACTGAATCCATTCATTGAGTTGAAATGACCAGCCCTCCAGTCACCGCTCGAGCACAGGCCATAGCCTGCTGCAGAAGAGTCAGTTAGGAAAGATGGGCCATTGCCAAAGTTATACTTAATCATGTGGTTGCCCCCATTGAAGATCTTTATATATCACAACTTTTCTTCTAGTCAGAATATTTTCACAAACTAAAAAGCATTATCACCCTTATGTCGAGCCCTATCAGGTACTAAACAATACAGTATGTGCATATTTTCTTTTATATATTTCTAATTTATATCTCCATTTATCTCCCTACTTTATTAGGCAAAGCACATAAGTGAAGCAGAAAATATATACCTTTTCCCCAGCTCGATTTGTGATGGATTAAATAAACATTTACTGTCATAATCATTTTATATCATTTTCTAAGTCTTTATCTATACATAATTATATAATAGGATGGACAATAACTATAAATATTAACTTTACTTGCATTTTATATTCTTATTCACATAATCCGACGGTAAGAGACATGCTATTTTTGTCATGTTTTCCATATTTGGGAACTATTTTTCACCCCCCTGTAAAAAGATAACTAATAATCAGAATTGTTCCGTACTTGGTAGTTCAACGCGCATATATATAAGGTTGATAAAGAATACCAACTCAACTGATTAATGTAAAATTTATTTTTGGGTACCCAACGGGGGTCTAGGGGGCTAAATGTTGTCAAATTGGTGGAAATGGCCACAAATTAATCCAACTCCAATTAAGAAGTACTAAAGAATTGACAAGTTGCCTACTCTTTTGGGGTGGTCTTTGAAAGAGATCTAGGAATCAATCAAATCTTTCCATTCTCTCTGTGTGGCTTCTTTCTAGGGTTTCATTCGAATGAAACCCTAGAAAGAAGTCGATTCCTTAATCTCGTCAGGAATAGCTTGATGTTTACTACTCCCGCTAGGACTAGGTTCCTCTGCGGTACGTTTCTTCCCCTTTGGCACTTATGATGTCTCTGGTGGAATTGCATCAGCGGATGCATCAAAAGAGGCAATCAGTACCTTGGGGTTGGTTGAGGCCCTTTCCCCCATAAAGTCATCAAACTCCTCCTCATATATAAAATCTTTCCTGGCCCTACCCGTTACCCTATTGTTGTCTTCCACCTTTTTGTAATTTTTTTGAGGTCCCCCCATTTATTATAACATTGCTGCCCTGTCTTCCCCGGATAATCAGCCAGTGCCAGCTGGTTGGCAATCTCTGCCCAAAGTGTGTTGTGCCGCTTCCTACCTCTTTGGAATTCTCCATCCCTCTCAATCCACAGGTGGACCAGTGCTCTTGATGCATTGACTGTCCAGCCATGGGAGGTCCCAGGTTCTTGTTCTTTTTCTGGTGATTTGGGCCTCATGGGTGTTCCTTGGGTGGAGGTTGATGGGATCGGCTGTGGCTCTTGCCACGGCACTTGCTGTGGATCTTGTGTTGATGTCTTCTTGGGGACAGCCTCAATGAGCTGGTCGAGGATGGCCACTAATGTCTGATGATCTGTGAATGAAAGGGATCTGTCTCAGTACAATCAAATCACAATTATGGGAAATAATTTATCCAATTGTAATTTAAATAAGGACGAATCCAATTTACATTTAAGTTACAGTATTTTCCAAGTTTGCCTCAATAATATAAATTGCATTGGGTGGAGGTTGATGGGATCGGCTGTGGCTCTTACCGTGGCACTTGCTGTGGATCTTGTGTTGATGTCTTCTTGGGGACAGCCTCAATGAGCTGGTCGAGGATGGCCACTAATGTCTGATGATCTGTGAATGAAAGGGATCTGTCTCAGTACAATCAAATCACAATTATGGGAAATAATTTATCCAATTGTAATTTAAATAAGGACGAATCCAATTTACATTTAAGTTACAGTATTTTCCAAGTTTGCCTCAATAATATAAATTGCATTAGAGTTTTTCAACTCTTCTTCTGGCTCAACTGTTGCATTAATAACTGATAGGGTACATTAAAAACTGGTTCTGTGGCGTAGTAACTGAGAAGACATTTAATAGAAACTCATAAATTATCGAGAGAAATTCCTATAAATAGATGTACAGAATAATTTGGTAGATCAGACAGTGAAATTGTTTAATTGTATTAATTAAATCAGTTAATTGTGTGAGTCTACGAAGTTTTACCTATTTCTGGTCCATTGATGTAATCATGTGCACTTCCCCATTTGACTGTATCTTAGGCTCACCCTATGAAATAAAAAATACAGATGTAAGTACCTACGTCTAAATACAGTCTTTGCAAATGTAGCCGACAACAAGGGCCTCCTCAAGTTCCTCCATAGTCTTTATGGTTGAACAGGCCCGATGGAATAGTTGGCGGCATCGTGTGCATATCACCCATACCTTGGCGCATTGCAACAATGAAGATCTGGTCAGGATCTGCCAGCTGCACCCTTCTGTGGAGTTCATGCACCTGGGTGGACACTTAATGCAGTCCCGTGACCTGACAACAATCCCATTACCAGGCACAGTGTCAGCACTGTCAGCTGACTGTAGTTCCATTGTGGAACTAATGATGGAATAATTGAGAAGCAACTATGGAGTATGGTATGGTACTAGAAATCATCACAGCTGGAATCACAAGAATTCTAGGGATACTGTGAAACTTTCATTGATCTTTGTTCGAGAGCAGACCCATACACATATATCATTTTCAACATTCACCACAATTGAAGTGAAAAAAACATTAATTTGTCTGAGGATATACAAGAGATCCAAAGTATGGCCACATTAATGTCACTTCCACCATATTTGATTTGATGTAAAAGGGAATAAAAACGATCTTTTAATTAGGGTTATGAATAAAAGAAATGTTCCTTTCAAGTTGAATCATACTTAAATTAAGCCTATGGGGAAACTGAACATTATCAAATTCCTGAATAACGGGCCTTATTAAAGGTTTTTCGAAAAGGTAGGCCTAGGCCCTGGTCTATGCAATTTCATCTAAATTCCATTGGAGCTTTTCAATCGGATAACATATAGGCTAGCTACGTCCTTGATTCCTGTCTCCCTTTTTAAAAGCCCTATCTCCAGAAACAGGTTTTCTATTTGCAAGATCGGACTAATTGCAGGATACTCTGAATCTTGTTCCGATTACCATATGCCCCTTTTAATCCTAAATCCCGCCTATAATGTTTCCTGGTTCCTGACTAAAGTGATTCAACCCCAATCAGTACCTAGAGCTCGGAATTGCACTTTCCGCGCAAAATGGATAACATGCTTAGGTTTAGCCTTTAGGCTACCTAAGTTTAGAGTAGTTACTCAACCATACAAATAATATTGATTTTATGAAACCCTAGGGCTAATTGTAGTAACCCCCTTAAAAGCTACCGATCTATGATGTATAGAAAGACTATTTCGAGCTAAGATTTAAAGCATGATCGCATGAACCATAGGCCTAGTCAAATTCCGAACCCTTCCCGGCCGTTCAAGATTCACAGACACCTGAGTGAAAAAAGACTCCTATGTCTTGTTTTAAGGTGTGTCATGGAATACAAAACACTTTAACTTGCAGAATATAGAGTGTCACCACATTTCCATCAATCGGATATTAGTCCCGGCTCTGATTTCATCATATCAAGCAAATCTAAGGAAAGATACTCACTGGTTCTCGCTTTCAGCCATGTTGTTGTTCTCGCATTGTGTGCGTGTCACTGAGTGCGCATGCTTCAGAAAACGAGGTCAAGCCTTCACCAAGTCCCCCAGCCACGCCACTCGAGTGGGCCTCTGGTGCACCAGCGAGTGCACTCATGTGGTCCCACCTACTGCACTAGTTGTTTCACTCGAAACCAACCCAAATGCATTTCCCACAATCCGGCGAGCCCTTGGGAGCCAGTAGATTGTTTTCTTAGATGTTAACTCATAGCCTGGGTATGGCTTCATCAATCGCGTTGACAAAGGAAAAGCATTGTCCCCCACAAGTAAATAGGACAGATGATTGGCTAATCCATGTACTGGGGCTGAGAGGATTCATACCAGAAAATATTTTGCGCTTCATTTGACATTGCACTTTGGTTGACTCAGTGATATGTGTGTATTGGAGCTCATGCGTTCTTCCTTGGTAGCAGGCGAAGTTGGAGTGAGAATGTGCCACTATATTGGAGCAGTCTGTGCCTGTCTTTGGTTATTGGAGGTGGCTTATGGTGGATTTGCAACTCCTGTTTTTTTCCCTTTATAGGATTGGAGATATATTATGCACACAGCTCTAATATTAATGTTAGATATCACCACATTGGTTAATAATTATTTGACCCAATTCATGTACATGCATTGGTTACATCATAATATAAATACATGTGTTATTAAGCAATACACATCTCTAAGATTGATATCTTATTTGAACAAACCTGTGTCGGTTACAGCCTTCCTGGACGAGGCTGAGTTTCTTTGTGCACTACTAAGCTCTACAACACACACCATTGACTTCTCATGCTCAGTATGATCCAGTTATATCATTCACCGTGTGAGAATTTCCTTAGACATAGAAATTGGATGTTGTTATGGTATTAAGCAATCATCACACACCCAGTCTCTGTTTTTCTTTAAGATTATACTTATGCTTGGTGATCAAGCTCCATATCAAGGGTTTTCACTTGCCAAGGGTGTATTCAGAGATACAGTAAACACGAATTTCCATTATACATAACCTGGATAATTAATGGAGTTTTGAGAAATGCATGAGGACATAAGGTTACAATTGGTATACAAAAGTGTACAGGCAATATGAAGTAGGTTGAATTGAGAGGTATACACCGTGCCATTGACAGGGAATGTTGGTGTTGGTTTGGCTTTTATACCAAATAAACCTGAGACAAGAACTTAACGCATGTGCAAAATGGGTTCCAAACCTAAGAATTCATTGATATATAATGAGCAAGAGTCTTGATATAAAAGATGCATTTCTACACAAGGTCTTGCCTTAATTTGTACCGACTGCAAAGTACATAGGGTTATAATTTGTATACAAAAGTGTACAGGCAATATGAAGTATACACCATGCCAAGGACAGGGAGTGTTGTAGGTACCTAGTGGTATGAATACATAGCCTATGCCTTATATATTAATACATGCATTGTACAATGGTAGAATATTAAGTTAAGTTATCATAAACCCACTGACAACGAGTGTTGTTGCAACCTGAGTACTTTGGATGCAAAAGGTGAAGCACTTCTATACAATCCCTTTCAAATGACTTCTCACTGTCTAACCTTATAAATTACTTCAGGCCTTTTATATGAGTTGATCGACAAGTCAGGTGAATGAACAACGATGAGAGAGAGTGCAGCACAACTTCGTGGGAGCCTATTTGATTTCAGCCCCTGAATTTTATTTCAAGAAAATTCCAAAGAAAAAAAAAAGAAAAATCCAAAGTCAAAGGTTTTCCACTGGTCCGATTCATTCAAAGGTCTCGTACTCACTGCCGGTCGTGGCCTGTGAGCCTCTACATATATCCTAGGTGACAGTCACATTTGCTTCAGATCGACATCGATATGACCAATATAATTTATATTCATATTAAATTAATATCTCCCATGAATTATTTCAGGCCTTTTATATGAGTTGATCGACAAGTCAGGTGAATGAACAATGATGAGAGAGAGTGCAGCACAGCTTCATGGGTGCCTATTTGATTTCAGCCCAAAAAAGAAAAAATTAAATATAAGAAGATAGGGAGTTGGGGACTTGTTTCTGAAACACAATGCGAGGAGGCACTATGTATTCCAACGCACACAAACTCATCCAGTTGATGGGGTCGGCTGTGGCTCTTGCCGTGGCACTTGCTGTGGATCTTGAGTTGATGTCTTCTTGGGGACACCCTCAATGAGCTGGTCGAGGATAGCCACTCATGTCTGATGATCTGTGAATGAAAGGGATCTGTCTCAGTACAATCAAATCACAATTATGGGAAATAATTTATCCAATTGTAATTTAAATAAGGACGAATCCAATTTACATCTTACAATAACTGATAGGGTACATTAAAAACTGGTTCTGTGGCATAGTAACTGAGAAGACATATAATAGGAACTCATAAATTATTGAAAGAAATTTCTATAAATAGATGTACAGAATAGTTAGAATAGGTAGATCAGACAGTGAAATTGTTTAATTGTATTAATTAAATCAGTTAATTGTGTGAGTCTACAAAGTTTTAACTATTTCTGGTCCATTGATGTACTCAAGTGTACCTCGATCTAGTGTAATCATGTGCACTTCCCCATTTAACCGTTTGTATCTTAGGCTCACCCTATGAAATAAAAAATACAGATGTAAGTACCTACGTCTAAATACATTCTTTGGCCGACAACAAGGGCCTCCTCAAGTTCCTCCATAGTCTTTATGGTTGAAGAGGCCCGATGGAATAGTTGGCGGCATCGTAAATTCATTGTAAGTTCATCGAGGCCGAGACATTTCAATTTCTTCAATAGTAACCTGATATTTACACTATTAAAAGCTTTAGCCATGTCTAGAAAAATAACCGCACAATTTACAGAATGATCTTTGTAATATAAAATATCATCAATGACATTCTTTAGGGCAGTATCAGTTCCTCGGTTTTGCCTAAATCCATGCTGTATATTCGATAACAAATTATTCCCTTCAAGATAGTCATTCAGGTTTCTGACAAGAATTTTTTCGAAAAGTTTACTGACAATCGAGGTACAAATAATCGGTCGTAGGTCGTTTACTCTTTGACTGTGTTTTGTCTTGGGTATTAGGTTGCATATGTAGTGATCCAGTGTTTTTAGAGGAGGAGAGTTTAGTATAACATAAAAGACAAGAGCCTTAATATTATTACTCTAGTTTATTAAGCAGCTTTGGATGATACACATGAAATATAGAAGTCACACGAAGTGGTGTCTAAACACAGTTCACACAGTGTTAAACAATAGAGACACAGTAAATACTAGAAGTATACAGTAAATATATTGGATAAGATGTAATGTTGAGAACAGGT
This sequence comes from Sthenelais limicola, assembly GCA_942159475.1. Classification (NCBI taxonomy): domain Eukaryota; kingdom Metazoa; phylum Annelida; class Polychaeta; order Phyllodocida; family Sigalionidae; genus Sthenelais; species Sthenelais limicola. The sequence continues at coordinate 4,571,793 of OW804097.1, forward strand.
CCACCTAGTGGAAACCATGAACAACCCTAGGCTGTAATATGACCCGTTGTAGTATATAAAGAGTGGTGTTTGGCACAGGCAACACACTACACATAGACCATCTTTCCATTGCTGTGGGAATACTCCAGAATTCTTTATCTTACTGAAAAGCCTTATAATGTTAGCATTATCGGCATCTATAAATTTTTTGATAATATTTGAGGGTATTCCTTCAACGCAGGAGGATTTAGAAAAATCTGTATTTGACATGGCGTCACGCAGGTCATTTTTATTTATGGGGTCTACCCATTCGAACGTATTATCACATACCTGTTCATCGTAGACAAATTGTGCATTCCAGTTATCAACACCTATACCTCCAAAGAAATTGTTGCCTAAATTAGCAGCATCATTACCTACTATCTTATTACCGACATCATCACTAATATATGTTAATTTGGGAGTTTGGGGCTTATTGGAATACACACTTTGTAAGATAGCCCAGAACCTTTTACGGTTACCTAAATTTTGATCTAATTGTGCGGCAATAAGTTCCTTTTTATCTTTTAAAGAACGCGATTTAGTGGCCTTTTTTAATTGTCTTGCCACTTCCCAGAACTCTCTATTATTTCGATGTCTTCTTGCTTTTCTAAAGGCCTTGTTCTTCCTTTTTATCAAGGATCGAAGCTCGTCTGTACAGGTTGGTTTATTGATTTTCTTACCCTTAGATTTTTTTAAGGGAGCTAGGTCATCAAGGATTCCAACATAATCATTATACAAGTGCCTCCACATATCATCACTACTTAGATTGTCGCTTATTTCAACGGCTCTATCAATTCTGTTTCCAAGTGCGTCAACCAACATAGGTGTTGTGAGCCTTGTTGTATTACAATAACTATACTGGTTTCGTTCTTCCAGAATTTTACCTTTTTTCAATATACAGTAAACTGGATTGTGATCGCTAAGCTGCACATCAAGGACACCATGTTTATTTAAAAACCTGCAGTTAGTACATCGATCAAGGTAGAGGATTGACCATTTACTCTCGTCAGAACTGATATCACCTGTTTTAGCCCAGGCATGTTGCCTAAGTTAGTGAGTCTTTTCACCGTGACATCATTTTTCCTTAACATATCAATATTTATATTGCCAGACATTATGATCTCTAATTTAAGTTTCATGGCCCGATCCAACAAATTATTCATATAATCAAGAAAAAGATTTACGCTTCCCCTAGGCTGACGATAAATGGTTATAAACAAGATTGGTTTCCTATCACCTGCTTTTATCCTCGTAGATAGTACCTCGTAGCCTTTACAATTGGCACACAAATCAGGAATTTCCTCACACACATAATTCTTTCTATGATATACCATTATACCTCCACCCCTTAGATTGCCATACCTGTCTTGGCGGGTAAAGGAATAATTATTGAGGTTTAGTAGCATAGGTGGTGTGTTCTTATTTACCCAAGTCTCTGTAATACCTACAATGTCGTACATACCATTCAACAACTCCATTTGTAAGTTACTGACCTTGTACAATAAACTGCCAATATTTACATGTACGTATTTTAAACCTTTGCAGACACTCACATCAACATTTTTGTCAACCATTGATATGTTTGAGTGATCAAGTCATTACACGTCTCACAAAATAAAAACAGATATAAATAAAAGCGCGGATAGACATTCAAAATTGCAATCCCGTTATACACCGCCCTACGGGACATAGTCTGAAAGGACTAGGCTTCAACAATGGACAGCTTCTGACTCCCGAGCTGAAGGTTTATTTTGGTACTGGTCTTTATTCAGGCACAGTTACAAGCTTTACATAAATCATTTTCGGTGAATATAAGATTGACATTAGTATAACCACAACTCACCATATGGTGATATACCGCCGTTGCCTGAGTTCGGCTGGCCAGAGACAAACAATAAACAAATAGGAAATAAACAAAGCACATACATGTTATTCTTAGTACAAAGCTTTAGACAAACAATAAACAATAGGAAATAAACATAGTAACATACTAGTTATTCTTAGTACAAAGCTAAGGTATAATCATTGTATGGTCATATCCATTGAGAGTTATACACATAAATAAATACATGCTTATCTCGCTTATGTTCAATAGTTCATTGAAAAATGTTGTTTTACAATCTTCTTAAAATCCATGAAGTCATCAATTAATCTAAGGTCTCTAGGCAAATCATTCCAGATGGTACATAAGTTTTTTTTTTTTTGACATTTCTTTATTCAGGTAGGACAGCTTAGGCATATGCCAAGAGTCATAGTAACATGGCTAGGGTAATCCCTATCTCCCGCCAGGCCCTGAGAGTGGACTTACGGTTTTTATCTTTTGTCTGTAAAGTCAGGTCATGAACAAAACGACTTAAACGAAATTAATAACAAGTATGGATTAATGAGATGTGATGGTAATGAGATTTAAAAGAAATATAAAAAATGTGGTAACGTTATCAAATACATGGAGCACATCGTCTTTTTATCTATCATTTTTCTTATTTGTTGACAGTTTTATAGCAGCTTTTCATATCCAAGTATATAAATACATAAATTTAAGTTTGAATATAAATATAAATATGCCATTCAGCAGATGTGCGTTTTTGGGTTACCCTAATTTGAGCACCTATAGTTATAGAAAGTAACGTTCGGTAGGGATCAGGCCCCTCAATATTACATTTTTGATTGAGGTTTTAAACATCAGTTTATCATCAATGTTCTTATAAATCAAATCTAGATCATTCCACATTTGTATGCCAGTGTATGCCAGAGGGCAGAGAGCAGTTCAGTTTAAAGTTAGAAGTCCTGTTTTCCCTTAATGTATAGTTTACCGCATTTTCATTGTGTGGTATCCAATTAACCCTTCAGTGGTGGTATTGTTTCTGCATAAATTTAACCGTATTAAAGTATAACCTTTCTTTTACGAGCATGGTTTTACTTTCTGAGTGTATGGCATTCGTATTGTAGTACCTGGGTCGTTTCATAGCAAACTTGAGGGCTTTGTTCTGCAATATTCGTAAGCGCTGTAGTGTAGTTTTGTTACAGTTAAGATAACATATATTTGCGTAGTCGAGGTGACTCAAAAGCATAGACTTGACTAGCATTAGCCTTGTCTTACTATCCAGCGCATGTCTATTAATATAGATGTTGTATAACCTTACATTGGCTTTATTAATTATGTTGTTTGAAATTGCATCCAACTTTAACCTATTATCAATGAGCAACCCAAGATACGTATACACTTGTATACCCACTCAATAGGCCAATCTTGTATCAAAATAGCTGTTTCCGGATTTCTTTGTAAGTGCGGTATAAACATTGACTTAGTCTTTGGAAGACTAATTCACAACTTATTTACCTTACTCCAATTAGTAATTTGGTCACTATAATTTTGACACTGTGCCAGTAATGCATCTTTTGATTTGTTAGTTAATCAGCACGATATCATCTGCAAACAGGAGTACATTTCGATGAATATCGATGTTACATATATCATTAACAAATAAATTAAACAGAGTAGGTCCTAAGACGGACCCTTGAGGAACCCCGTATTTTACTGGGAGGTATTCTGACATATTTCCACCTGTTCTTACTCTTTGGTATCTTGCATCCAAATAGTTTGTTAACCATCTGTGTAACCATTTAGGGAAGCAGTATGCTTTTATTTTCTCTTCTGTTTCCAGTTTGTTGGGTGTTATCAGTGGTTTGAGGATGTCCCAGAATTTGCTTGGGTTTTTTTAATGTTCTGCTAGCTGTTCAGATATGTACTCATTTTTAGCTTTTAGAAGTTTTGAATTCATCTTATTTTGGATGATTTTGGCAGAAGACCAGTGGGATATTTTGTTTGATTTCTTGGCTTTCTTAAAGGCTCTGTCTCTCTCTTTCGCCAAACGCTGTAAGTCGTCCACATACCAGGGTGGTCTAACTCTTGCATTTGCGATGTCTCTAACAGGGCACATTTCATTTAGAGAGTTATCAATTTTGTTTGACATCTCTTCCCAGCAGCGATATACATCGTTGGTGTGATAGAGTGCTGTCAAATCATCATTTACAATATTTCTACAGAGGTTATTTGTATCTCAGTTTTTCCATGACCTCGTAGTCAATGGTGTACGTTCATATGAGTTTCTTCCCTTTTTCTTTATTACAAAAATGCGTAGATGATCACTCGAATTGTCATTTATTACCCCGTTTCATTAATATATTTTGCGCTTGTATAGATTTGATCTATGGTTTTCTTGTTCTGTTTCATGATTGAAACCTCCCATGACATAAATTTCTGTTTTGGGGTTTAATTTGCTAAGCATGTGTTTCAGGGTTCTACTAGAGAGATTAATGATATCACCTTCTGTAAGGATTTATGGGGGTTTTGGGCGTTTGAGGTATGGTTTGAGGGATGAGTAAAGAACAACTACTGGTTTGCTGACACTGGTTTTTATTTTTGCCTTTCTTCGTTTCAATGTTACTCTGACTTTTGTCTTTCTTTTGATTATTTCCATCTTTTTTGCACTTTTTGGACTAAGAGAGAGGGTACTAGTATTTTCGTACTTAGGGTACATAGGTCAATGTTCGTGTTCACATTCTTGTCATCTTTTAGTAAGTGGATGGTCATCTCCCTTTGTTGGGTCTGCCCCGTGTTGGTGCTCGGCCCCGTCCGGTTGGCCGGCAGGAGTATGGTCTCCCACGCTCCTAAAAACCCGACCTTGTCTTAGCCGCGAGGGTCTTTGCTACATGATCGATGACTTCATCCTGGGTTGGTGGGTTGCCGATGCTCATTGGTTTGGAACTTGGCACTTGTTAAGTCCCAGATTTTATAGGCCTCCTCCATCGTTACTTGGCCCTGTACCAAGCCCTGGGCTTTCTCTGTTATCTGTTCTGCTGTTGAGCAGAGGGCGATGGATGTGGTTTGGTTTTGCTTAGCACTCGTTTTGAGTGCCGTTGCAGCCAACTCCATTATGTCTGCTGCTTGCTTTTGGCGGAGTTGGTAGTAAACATTGCAGAAACCCTCCATCTCGAGTAGAAATGTGGAAGTAGCTTCTAGGGCATAGGCCCAAGGCTCCAGGACTCCGTTAGTAGCTGCCTGCTGGAGGTAGAAGGCGCGTAGGAGTTGTTTCACCGACTCGAGATGTGTGGACTTTGCTTGATTCCAGGTACTTTGCGCTTCCTGCGGTATTCCCTGTACTACTGGCATCCGGAAATACAGAGGGACTACAAGTACATGTTTTTGATCATTCAAATTTTGTCTTATAATTTCCTCTAACCTTTTATTGTGGTTTGATTTTTCGAGACTTTCGTAGTGGTTATTTTCCTTGTCTAGTTCTAAAAGAATCTCTAGAGGTTTGTTTAAGTTTTTGTTTGGCTTATTTTGCACTGGGCTTGTTGGTCTGTTTATGTCAGTGACTTCTGTTTGATTTAAGTTTTGATTTTTGTTTTCTCCACAATCTATACTGATTGCGTTTACTGTTAGTTTGCATTGCTTATGCATAGCATGGAAGACATGAGTCTTCTGTGGTGGGCTCTGTGCTGCCGCCTAGAGGGATTTCATCGAATACCTGATATTCCGCCGAGCACGGATGTTTTTTACCTTTTTTATCACTTCCGTTATTGGTACTTCCAGTTGCGTCAGGTGCCACTGGCATGGTGTTTTCGGCTGGAGATTTATGTTTTAACCAGTCTATTATACTTGTTTACCAGTCTATTATTCATGGAATATTGACTTCTAGTTTTGGATATAGAGGCTTTTCTTACCTCTTTAGCGTGTGGATTCCGTCAAGCTAAAGCCAGAGAATCTGGACCAGACCTTTGACCAGGCTTTTGTAACACAGAAGGAGAGGGTAAAATGCCTATTCTCTGTATAGTTATCAAATGCAACCAAGTAACCATGACTGAGCACTGACCACTGTGTTCCAGACCTAACGCTGACCAGTCACTCCACTGAAGACATTTGAATGGAGCACTTATCTAGCAGTTAGCAGAATCTATTGTATTGTTTCATGATGGTTTTTAATCTGATTCTTATTTTATTCTTCCCCAGAGTCAGGGACTTCTAAATCACATTTGTACATGTTAGACAGGGAACTGTGTCCCTGGAAGGCTGTACCATCTGGTGTATCGTAATTGGATGCCGTTTCAGGGGTTATCCCAAATGTAAGTTGATCATACTTTTCGGCCTCATATAGATTTCCTTCAATAAGCACAGCTGTACCGCAAACTGTCGCTCTTTTGTTGTGCAGAACTCGAGCTGCAGTTGCAAAAGCCCTAGCTTCCTTCTCCAACAAGTGTCCTTTCTCTGAAAGATCGTTGAAGACTCTAATCCCTTGTACTGATGGATAATTTCTTTGCTGGGATAATGCCTTGAAGAAATAAATTTTATTTGTACTTGAAAGAAAAGTTAGTCATATAGATCTCCCATATACTTGAACTTCCGCTCTGTTCGCCATTTTGTCAGCTATTGTTTGGTTAAATTCGCCTAGTCGTATTGCTCCTGCTGTTTGGACATATTTTATTGTTAGTTTCAAATGACCGAACAAAGAATCAATAGTGTCAGAAATAATTACGCTCACAGGTTTTCCTAGGCCTTTCACAATGAATGATACTAAGATCTTTGGAGGAGTTATTTGAGGGATCGCTGGGTTGGTTTTGGACATTATTTTTGGCAAAATTTATATTGTTATTTTGAGGCTTTGGGATCACTTGAGTTGGGACATTAGATTTATTGAGAGGGGGCCATGCACTAAGTTGAGCTTCCAGTGTTTGGAGCCTGTTTTCATGAAGAGACAAAGCAGATATGGCCACTAGTAGTCGTTGATTGATATCTGCCATGTTAGTGCCTAAAAGTTTTTTATTTGAATCGATAATGTTCACTCTCTGGGTAGATTTGTTGTACCTAGACGCTATAACACTGAATCTTCTGTCGTACACATCGTTTTTGCTAGCAATTGCTTCATTTGATTAACCGAAATAGTCATTGTGTCCATGAAATTTTCTAGTTTGCTATTGATATTGGGATCATTAGAAACTGTAGACTGGTGAGAAAAGGGAACAACTGAAGAGATTACTGAAGGTTTACTTATCTGACTTTGGGTCGAAGTTGTAGAATTAGTGTGTGTCAACGTGCCTGCCTGGGAAGTAGTAAGCGATGAAGACATCATGCTTCCAGAACTGGGGAAGGAGATTTGAGATGAAGTATTGGTTGTGAAGTATGAATGAAGTTCATGTATTATGGAGAAGAGGAAGAATCAATTAAACGGCTTGAAACTTGGGTGTTGTAGAAGTCCATTGTAGCTATGTCATTCAATTCAAACAAATTTAGAGCTTGAAGATATGTGTTCAACCTAGAGGGTCGTTCAGAATGTTGGTTCGAGCCCATATTTCACCATCCAATGCAAAACTGCAGTAGTTCGGTTCAAACACAAGAAATCCTGTTGGCACAAGTAAAAAATGATATTCCTATGTTAGTATATAAAGGGGGTAGCTGATCGGGCTCTGGGTTAATCCCTATAATCCAGCCATAGGCTCGCTGCTCTGCTATGCACGTCCGACAATGTCGAAAGCCAACTGCCAATCTTGTTACCTTTCCACAATATCATTTGGTGGGCCAAGCTGAAAGAGTTCTGATGGAATTGTTTTTAAAGTTATGATACTGTATTTCCATGACAGAACAATTTTTTTTTTTTTTTTTTTTCATTACAAATCTGGCCGTACAAGTTTATCAAGTTCACAAAAAGCGCGTGTCCACTATGTGGATGTATTAGTGCGATGCCTAAATTACTTTCCATAACCATTGAATATAAGTCTACCTTCTAACGTCATCATCAAACCGGCATAACATATGTGCCAAATTTCTTAGATTAACAGCTTTAAACGGCCCTAAACAATAAATTGAATTCATCCTCACATTAATCCAACTAACGATTATTAGAACTTTCATCTCACATATTAATTGCGTTACTATAATATTCAGTCTTATACCTGTGCAAATGGCTCCAAATGTTTTTTACTATACCGTTGTCACACATAATCGCCTAGCTCTGATGAGAGCTTTGTGTTAAAAACAGGGACAATTAATAGCCACATCAACAGTGGTTGCTAGATTTCAATCCATTTCCTTGAGCTTTATCCAATAATAATCTTTTAATTTCTTACTAAAATCCATAGGGTCGACACAGTTACGAATTACCACAGGTAAATTGTTCCATAGGGTTATTCCTCTATAAAAAGGGCTCCTTCTCATTCTTTCTGATTTCGGAATAAAGGTTTTAAAGAGCTTACCGCCTCTACCTCTAAGATCCCTGGTCGTCTCATTCATATCAATATATTTTTCTCTCTTATTGTACAACGTTTTGATCAGTGCAATTTCCCTCCTAAACTCTAATGGCAATAGCTTTCCTTTGATCAACAGCTCTTTTTTTGTTAGCTCCCAACCGAACGCCAGCCTCAAAGCTTGGAATATTATTTTTTGCAATTTCTTTTGTGTACCAACCTTACAATTCATGATCATTGGGCTCGCATATTTGAGTAGGGTCAGTACATATGTTTTACTCAATAACCAACATATCTCACCGTTCATGTATTCGCGTCTCTTACTTATCCCTGACAAAGACCATTTGGCTCTATTAACCATACTAATTACCTGTATGTTCATGCTCAATTTCTCGTCAATTGTTACTCCGAGATATTTAAACACATGTACTCTTTCCAACACCTCATTATCGCATTTTAACGTAATATTCGCTCTCAATGACAACTAACCAAAAAAACACTCAATACATTTGATATCCTACCTTTTCTTTCACCTTACATGCTAATTTGGCTACCTTTTTCTGACAAGCCTTGGCAGTTCTGTGTTCCTCGGAAAACAACCATTCACATAATCTGTGCATAAAAAAGCACAATTTATTAGGCTGGTTTACAAATAAATGGACAAGATATGCTCAGAATATATTGGGACATTATTTGACAGTAATTGTTTTTGTTATGTAAATGAATAAAGTTGCTCCCATGCTTTACGTTTTCCTTCAACTCCTCCTAAGAAACTTTCAAAGCTATTCCTAAGAACAGAAATTTGCTGCTAGAAACAAGGACATTTTCTCAGCCCCAGTCCAGTTGTGCGCTCACTTTCTTGGAGGCTCTTCTTCACCATGGCACCCGCGTACAACCTTATGTTAGGGCATTTTGCTAAATAATCAATGCGCACCTACTCCGGAAGTTCAGGTATTAAAAATGGCAAAATATTTAAATATCTATGCCAAGTTGTAATGAAATTTAATGAAAGAAATAGGAACCCACCAGTTGAAATTCTCTATTAATTTGAATAATTTAAACCATAGGAAATAATTGAGGGAGACTGGATAATATTTGAGAACTAGACAGCTTTATTTGCGAGGGCTACCAACTCTCCGGCCTTTTGAGGTACTGAAAGGCCCATTTCTGGTCTCCAGATTTGAACCTTTGAAAAGCTGCTTTTCTCCTACTTTTGTGGAGGGTTTGGAAATCAAAACATTAATGATTTTGGAATTTTGTGTTTTATTCCAGCCATACTCCCCCCTCCCACACACACACAAACTTAAAATCTGCCTTATTGGTCAAGCAACAAACCAGTAATTCAGTAGCCTACTTATGTGACTGCAACTGCAACGTTCAAGATGTTATCCTAATTAAAAGGTAAACAGTATAGACTATATGCTATTTCGCCATTTATTGAAACAAATTGAAGATTGTTGTAAATCAGCTCACTGGCTGCAATATTTTAAATAGGCTATGAACTTGTTTGATTATATTTGATGACACAAATGTATAGCCCTAACATATCTACACCAACTATCTATCTGATCTTGCATTGCCAAATACAACTTCCATGTTTCTTTAATACTTACAGTATGACCAATCAAGAATGAAAAAAAGGTATTGGTATGTCAATAAATATGTACCATATGGACCTTTTGTACATTATGTTTATATATATTAGCCTCAATTTCTTCTTATATGTCAATGGCGGAATCATAAAATATGTAAAGAATGATCAGGAGACGGGTTGGACACAAACCTAGCAGCAGTAATGTTTATTTAACCATAATAAGCAATAATATGCAGAAATATATAAAAAGAGAAAATGATGATTTTGAAAGTATATATGTCCGCACAGTGCAGTGGCAAAAGGAGAATTGGTTAGCGAATAATCAAAAGTGTAACTTCAAAAAAGGCATGGAACTTTGGTCGCAACAAATGAGTGAAGTTGTGAACAACTGAATTCTTTTGGGGGCTTCAATTCAATTCAATTCAGACATTCTTTTATTTGTAGATCTTGGTACAATTCAGGTATTACAATGTCTGGTTACAGTTACAAACCGAACCAGTTCTTCCAGAGGTTGCCTGAGAATCTTGACATCTTGAGTTTAGACAGCTTTAATTATGATGTGACGTGGGAAAGGTGATCCCCAACAAATATGGTCATCGATGGGTCAATCATTAAAAAAAACCCTTTCAGATATGTCAAAACTAATGTTAGTCAGCATTGGTCCTCCTAATTCTTGACGAAATGCTGTACACAGGTTTGCTTGGTGATGAGGATGCAAATCTTTGCTTAATGGCTGAAATTAGAAGAATATAAGTAAGAAGAAAAAATATGATAAAAGAGAATATTTTTGTTAGGAAGGGACTCACATACAAGGAGTGTACCAATAACATCAAATAGCTTTCCATTTCACAAAATCTAGGTCTGTAGTTACAGTAGGATTTTAATTTTAAATAAGTGGTGAATACATCATCTATGCCATGTGTTGCATGAAAATGAGTCGCAAATGTTTGTTCACCAAAAAAGCCTAGGTGAGAATGTCTATATCTATTTTTATCTCAAAATACAAATGTTGCAACTTATGACTCGTTTGTCAGGAAGCATCACATATAGTTACATATATCTTTCGTTCATTTTTCTTTAAGCAATATTATTAGTTCAGGAATCAAGTGGAACGAGAAAGGAAACACAATAGCAATTAAGGAGCGGCTTTTTCTTTTTAGCCAAGTTTGGAACACAAAGCCCCTTTTATTAACGTAAGGAACAAAACAAAACAAAAAAATGTTCACATCGATTCGCTTTGCTGTCCCATGTTTTTCTGCATTCAAATTGACCGCGGTTGCCAGTGCTCTGCTAGTCTTAGCCAATCAGCTAGCTTCACTAGAGCTATACAGACATGTCCCATTCGGGAAATATCCACCATAATAAAACCATGTATAACCTTCTATGGCATCCTGTGTGCCCTTGAGAGATGTGTTAATGCAGTCCAATGCCGTTACTGTCTTCGGCTGTGTTAAAACAATCTGTTCTAACATGGATGTATTTTTCATTAGGCAACGGAGAATACAACTAGCAAGAAAGTTTTGGGTACATTTTATTCTCGTAAAACTTGTATATAAAGAACATGGTTTTCTTGAGAAACACAGTCATCAATTGATTTGTCTCGATTAAAATAAGATTAGCCAGTCACAATAGATTATATTTTCTTTAGTGCATTGAATACTGGACAGGATGCCGGATCATCCACGTATTTGTGAAAAGCTGAAGATTTCCATAATCTATATTCTTTTATTCTTTTATTCTTTCTTATGATAGTGGGTCCATTTTATATATAAATGTCACTGTGCCTCTCCGTATTCCATGAATAGTGTAGCCCGTTCCTTTCAGTCCGATCTTGTTAATACCTGCCACCCAAATCATCCTTATGGTTGCCATAGCCATCAGGGTGCGAATCAATGGAGTAAAGAAAATATTTTCTTATGCCAAATTGTCAGTTCAATTATTTTTTGTTGTTGTTGAGAACCTGCCGCCGAGCTGACAATTTGACCAAAAAAAAATTATGTCAAATTGTCAGCTCGGCAACAAAACAATTTTTTTTTTGTTAAATTGTTAGCTTAGCTGCAGGTTCTCAAATTGTCAGCTCAGCAGCAGATTGCACATTATGTCCTAAAACACATTTTACATTTCATATCTAAGCACATAAGACCCTTTTTCGCAGAGCAGGTCACATATAGATTAATCTCATAATAGCAGTGAAATTGAAGCAAGAGAAAACAAGACAATGGTTAGGCTTACAATATGATGATATACAGAGGCTTTGTAGCCTCTCGTAAACATTAACATATAATCCCTCTCAAACATTGTATGCAAATGATTTTTTTTAATCTGCTCAGAATTGTATCTACCAATGAAATTCATGATTTTTCAATTTTTGTACTTCACAATCAACTTACAGCTAACTCTGCATGTTGAATACTAAACCAATGTGTAATGACCCTCGGTGTGCGCAGGGGAGGAGAAACAAGAACAACAAGTCATTAGCTATATTGTAATTACTCTAATTTATTCCATAATGCAGATCCGAACAGGTACAATACTATCATGTATAAGAAAAGGTGTTATAACTAAATAATAAGAAGTACAAAGAAGTAAAGGAGAATATAATGAAGTCTACTAGCTCATACAGCCACCTCGTGGCCACACTTTGAATTATACAATACAGGATAACATGCGCAAGGCGCGATAAATGGATGTGCAGCATGCACGCTCTATACAATCCATTTTAAACAAATGTAAGTAGTATAAAAAGTGCGAAAAAGCTACAGCATTACATTACCCCCTACGGAGTTTAAAAGTTATTCATAAGATAACTTTATATAAGGTAAAAATAACATCATGAATGGAAAATTGAAATATATAAAAGAAGTAATCGACTTCTTTCATAAAGTAAATACAATTCTTTACACATAAACCCTGTGCAAAATATTTCTTAGAATGCGCAAAAATATAGAAGTCTCATAAATAGAGAGAATGGGACGAGCCGGCAATAATAAAAAATTTATAGGACGAGATTCGTCCACATAAGCACGATGCCGTAGGCAGAGTGCTTATGTGGACGAATCAAGTCCTATAAATTGTTGATTATTGCCAGCGAGTTCCATTCTATATTTATTATATGTGCATAAAATTTGATCATATGTTATCAGATATCACTGAAAAAATATTAAAGAAGTCTCAGAGAGCCCCGCTGCCAGCCCCACTGACAGCCCCGCTGACAGCCCCGTTATTAGCCAAGTTATATTGTTGACTTAAAACGTTCATATCGCAGCCATTTCTTGAGCTACATTAATAAAATTTATATCATTCAATAGAGAATTTAATGCTCTATTTAATGATGGGATTTTTATTATGTATTTCTTTAATCATAGTACCAGAATCACGGGTGGATTACCGATCGCGGGGATTTGTTTACAACGTTCGCGGGGATTTGTTTACATCCATTGCTCCGCGAAGCATATAAACAGAGCTATTTTTAGACAACTACATTCATATAGGACGCGTCCTATATGACTTTTTTTATAGCACCCCACTTATAGCACTTCTCATATAGCATGCGCGTATAATAAAGACAGCCATAAGCCTCGTAAAGACTATCTAAGCTGGATAAAATCCAGTAAAGAATTTATATAACAATTTTCAAAAGATATATCATGGAAATATTTTAAAACTCTTTTGTCTGTTCCTTCTTTACTATCATTTTTTTTAAAAAACACCTTATATGAGGACAGAGATAAATATAATACACAGTGGCGAATAATATAACCAAGAAAAATCTATTTCAAGGTAAGAAGATACATAATCACGATACTTGAAAACCCTGCCCAAACTCATGCGTACAGCCTCATGAAGACTCGGAAATATCAAGGATATAATAACAATCATGTGAATGTATAATATTTTACTTCTTAATTATCGCGCACAAGTATATTCCAGTAGTAGTTCAATATGGACCATCATCTCTCCCTCGACACACATCAGCTGTTTCTTATTGTCCTGTTCGTCCCTCATACGCAGCCAGGTAGTTGGAAATGGAGTTTTAAACATGAATTCAGATACAAAAATATGGTTATACAATAATCAAATATCTATAGTATATCAATGTACCACAAATATATCAGATATTCCAGTCACCAAGCTGTCAGGCGACAACATGTTGATATTACCTTGTGGTAAATAACTTGAGGTTTCAAACAATTTTGCTGCGATAGATTCTGTTGAAGTTGTTAATTTGGCCACCGACTAAGCACCAATTTCGTCATCGTACAAGAGGTTGTCCGAATCATTAACTGTCTTGCTCGCAAATTCCTCGCACAGATCATCTCCATAGTAGTAAGGGGCACCACTGTTTTGCTTGAAGATGAAGATTGTTTCGGGGAATGTCTGGTAGTACTAGAGGCAAGTTCAGCTTCCAGTTTGGCTACTTTATCTGTTAGATTCTTGTCCAAGACACGCTACAACAAGTTTAGGATTTAGACGTACATCATCAATAATTCTAACAGCACTGGTCTTACCATGCTTATGACCTCCTCCAGGGCTTGTCAGATGCGTCTGCAGGTCGGACATCCTATCAAATGTGTGAGGGCACCAGGGTATTGGACATTTCAAACCTGACACCAATGGAGTGTGTTCCTCGCAAAGATGGGTCCTGGGTAAGGCCTTAAAGGGCCTTTCTGTCTCTTTTCTCTGTCTCTCTCTCTCCCTTCTTCTCTATCTCTATTTCCTGGGTATGATCATAAACTGCCTCCCTCTCAGCTCTCCCGCCCTTGATATAACACTTTGTCTTGATAACCAATCTCACTCACTCACACCTCGCAAAGATGTCTTAGGAAAGTTTCCTTCATGGTATAGACCTTTACCCCTTCAGGATTCAGATTTTTGGAACTGCAGCAGGTAAAAGAGCATCTCATGGTATTCGTAAATATTTCTGCTGCCATTTTTGCTGCCATTTTTAGCTTTAAATATTGTCTGTGCAATGTGCAGACTGACTGTGCTAATACACAGTCAGTCTAACAATTGCTTTTAAACAATTCATCATACCGACCCATATCATCCGATATATCATCAATTTCGTCAGAAGAGGTAACATCGTCCTTGTCCTCATTTGGTAAGATGGGAACTACAGACATAATTAGTCGGAACATAAACACACACAATGGAAGGCAGTGTCAACGGCGTCCAAATGTCCACCAAGAAACCCAAGCGTAATTAAATAATGTAAAAAATGGGTCAACTAGATGTCAATGTCAATTTAGCAGTAACTCAGTTCAATGAGTGTCCATAATCATTAGTCAAAAAAATGGCAGACTAAGATAGTTTGATGAGTGTCCATAACCACTAGTCAAAAAATAGCAGACTAACGGACGGAAGTCTTTGTAAGGCAAGCCCCATAGGGGTAATCACAGACTGTTTATAATGGAAGACATGGTAGATTCGATCCTGCACTTTCTATCAAACGGAGTAATTAAATAGGAAAGCACCGCCATGGATCGCCAGTCCCCAATGCATTTGATGTCTTCCAGGGGAACTCCCGACTCATGCAGGAAGGCGGCGCCCACCCTCCTTAAGGAATGGAGGCCAACGGACGCAGGACCCAAGCCGATACTAGCTGCAGACTTCTTGAGAAACTTGAGAACGTTGTCGTACAACACAGGGGAGTGTCCCTTAGGAGTAGATTTGTAGAAAAGAGGCCCATCTGGAGGACCTGGGTAGCGCAGAAAGTGGGACTGTAGCATTGAACAGGCACACAAGGCATGGTTGGTGATGTAGAACACAGGAATGGAGTGTACTCGCTCCTTAAACTTCAGTGTCTTGGACGAACGAACATGTAAAAACATGCCCTCTGAAGTAAACTCGACATCTGAGCGACGTAATGTATGGCTCTGATCAGTTGAAGAAGAAGACACCAGATTGGATTTTCTCAACAAGGAGTGGAATGAGAGAACCACAATCGTCCTGAATGTGATGTTGTTCATAATCTTGAAGTCTAACACAGAATACATCCTCAAGAGGTCAGAGGTTGAGAGACAGATCTTCTAAGTGACCTCCCTACCTCTTAGCTTAGCCAACCCCATCAGGGTTAACTTAATTAAGTAGCTGTCTCTAAAGGTTGCATCATGACCAAAAAAACGGTGAAGAGTACACACTGCAGAAACATAGTTGTTGGTGGTCGAATAGGCCAGGGACCTTCCTAAGAAGACCACAAAACGAGCCACTGTCGGATCAGAGGCAGGGAGTGGTTGAAGCTTGTTGTCATGGCAAAAATCAATAAATTTGCCCCACTGGCTGCTCCTGGTCTTGAGTGTGTTTTGCGACCAAGCAGAGGCGACGGTAGAACTTAGCTCCCTATCTATCACTGAGAGATCCACACTGAGAGAGCGCCTCACTGCAACATAACATAAAAGGAACAATGTCAGAAATATCAATAAAACTGTAATTATACATATTACATTATATATATGACATGTGCCTTCCGCTTTGTATGACTGTATTTAGATATCATTAAACAACAAAGGTTAATTTGTAAGAAAATGTTTGGAGGTCTTTTATTCATAAAATCTGTAGGTGATGCCTTGACGATTTTATTCTGGAACAGTTCATGTTATCGTAACAAGTCTTTATTCATGAAGGCTTGTAAAAGTAGAGAACCCTACTAAGAATTAATTTCTTAAGTTTTTTAAAAGTCTGATAAAAGGAGTGGGTGG
Organism: Sthenelais limicola; assembly: GCA_942159475.1. NCBI lineage: Eukaryota > Metazoa > Annelida > Polychaeta > Phyllodocida > Sigalionidae > Sthenelais > Sthenelais limicola. Next base: position 4,588,350 of record OW804097.1, read on the forward strand.
GTGGGCCTTGAATAGGCTGAATGTCCAGTGGCTTGAAGGCGTGTATGCTGAGCTTATATAGGAGAGGGCGAGCGCGCGCCCTGGTCACATGATATACATATATACTGAGCCTGGTTGAACAGTTACTTGGGGCCATGCTTCTCTTTCTTTTTTAATTTGTAGAAGGATGTGTGGGTCGGGTTTAGTAAAAAACTGGTTGCTGGATGAGAGATCAGTAGTGCTAGGTGATTGACTAGGGACCCCACCTCGCCTCCAACACCCACCCCGCCATTAGCATGATTGAACTGTATAGCAGGGACGGGGACAAGCACAAGGGGTGGAGGGGAGGGGGGGGGGGGCACTAGTTTCCCTTTATGGCTGGCTTATCCTTGGCTTGTTTGTACCTGGGTTTGAACTTAGAGCCTTTTTCTTCGCTCGTGTTTGATTTGATTGCTTGGGCGGCTACCTGACGTCTATTACAGTATTTTGTAGCATCCGTGTACTCTGCCCCATTGAGGGCAAAGCAAAAGCTACATGCATGGGTCAAATCGAAATCCCCTTGAGAGTGGTTTGCTTTTAGTTTACACTTTCCCTCGTTATATTCTGGTCATGGGACTGACTTGCGGGACTTTTCTACCAGTTTAGCTTTTAGATACTGGTTGATTCTTTCACGTGCAATTTTATAGGCATCACTCCATGAGTAATAGCCCTTGGCTATGTTGACTATAATTGCATTTGACCAACTACGTATATTCTGCCATGGGTGGTTATCAAAATCCTCAGCTAGCTGATCAATATGTGCTACAATTTTACGTGCTAGTTTATTGTCTTTCTCTTGAATGACCATCTCAATAAGTCCCCATACATGTAGGTCGAAAGTTAGATCCTCCGGATGAGAATCTTTCTTAATCTCCCTCTGTGTTTCCCTGGGCAAAAATGAGAATGGCCTATAAGTCTTAGTCTTATCCTTACGCTGCTCTTTCCTGTATTTACCTTTATGCTTTTTGAAATCCGGGGAGAGAAGGGACGAGGCCTCAGACAAGTCCCTGTCAATAGAGCTTGAGGAGTTAGATCTAGTGGTGAAGACCAAATCGTTGCTAGTGGACCTTTTCTGTCTCTTTTCTTTTCTAGAGTTTCTAGGAGTACTGGTACGAGAGTTAGGGCCTATAGAGCTGGGGCGCCTATTAGGTGATGAAACCATATTACCTTTCTCAGGAGGTTTTAAAGTACTAGCACATGCTTGTTCGGTTTGGACTGGCTCTCTAGTTGCTTCGGCAAATGCAGCCTTCATTTCTTGGACCTCATGTGTATGCTGAGCTTATATATTAGAGGGCGAGCGCGCGCCCTGGTCACATGATATACACATATACCTACTTGTGTGTAATGATCAACCATGCACGCATGACTTCACACTGAAAACTAGAGATCTATATCTCACTCTGATTGTTCACAATGTACTGACTCAAAATGCTGTACATCAACTGAATATCAATTGGACTATCATTTAAAACTGGTAGAAAGGGCGATTATATTGTTAAATATAAATTAATAGAACACCAATAACATGCATCCAACTAACATCTGCTAATACACTTATATTGTTCCTTAAGTTTCAAAAGTTAAATATCTGATGCCCTAATACACTTATGCATCCGCTGACCTGAGCTTTTTGGTGGCTGGCTCTGTTCCCACCTTTCTCTTCACACAGCGCTTTTCCCCCTTATTTCTCGCATGGCTGATGTCGTCATGTCGGTACACTAGCTGGGTCAGAAGGGAACCATACCCGTTCCCCATCACCACTCCTTCATCTACATCGATTAGTTGTGGATGATTGGTGACGATCCGATTGGCGAGGACGGCAAGATCCCTCTTCTTTGGTTTTTCTCAACCTGCCAAGTACACAATCATTTGGGGACTTACAATATGCGAATTTAAGTGCCACGGTAAGTCAGTACATTGTGAACAATCTGAGCAAGATATAGATCTCTAGTTTTCAGTATATCATAAACATATGCTAGCACATGCTTGGGTGAGACATATTTCTTGTTATCTACAGTGTAGATATCCAGGGGCCAGGGATCAGCTAACCTCTCAATGGGCAAGCACAGAGTAAAACTGTGCTACTGGTCCAGTTTGTACAGAGGACTGAAAGGTGGCTTGGACTACCAAGTGAACCAATTCTTTATGACTCAATATCATCAGAATCTTTCCCACTTGCTCAATTAAGCTCAACTCGACTTGAGTTACAACTCCCATTCCTTCACGGTACTTTGTTCCCTTCACTGTCACTTCAGAGGAGACCAACTTTCCAGTGACTGCACTGAGTTCATTAACCATGGCCCTCTGGATCTGATCGGAAAAGGTGTTCAGAAAGAACTGCCTACCTTCTTTCACTATGTGCCGGTCATCCAAAACCTTACCACCCTGCAAGTAGGCTTGCATTACTTGGTGATGCCCCGTCAGGGTAAGCGTCAGGTTTTTGAAGTTGTGACAAGCTTGAGCAATCCTCTTTAGAGTGTTTGCTCTCAAAGCGCATTATCCACACATGAACAAGTGGTCCAAACTGTTGAGTCAATTTAGCATAGTGAACCAGGTAGTGATGCTTTGGTTTCAACGTAACATCTGGGAAATGAGTCTGCCTTAATTCCAGATACTCCAATACTACCACGTTCAAATATGCAATCTGTTCTTGGCTGAGGGTTGGTGCCATGACATACATAAGTATTTCATGCAACCATCATTTGCCAAACAGGGTCGTTTGGGTTGGGAATGTGCATGCCAACAAAGAATGGCATGAATCTCATGAAGGCTAGGTTCTCCATAGCCTGTCCTCCCAATTTCTTGCCCCAAAGATTCACTGGTTTGGCCATGCAGTTAACATCGCCTGATCCATACTTAAATTTGGTGATCCGTCGATTCAACTCTTCCCATGTGAATGTGTGGGCCTTCACAAAATGTTCCAGGCAGAGGTACATACAATATCCCGTGCCATTACACCTTCCATCAAGTCATGAGCCAGGCATGGTGGCATGCCAGGCGTCATGACGTTGAAATTCTTGAGACGGTTAAAAACCAATTCTTCCTTAACTCCCATCACTGCTGCTCCTTCAGCAACCATCCTGGCATTCTTACTGTACGATTGTGGTGTTCGGGTGGTTCCCAGAACACAGGGACATTGCCGAAACTCAGGCAATGTCACCTCACAGAATCTACAGATAAAGTCAACTGATGGGCACCAAGATTGTCACCTGCAATGTAAGTGACAAAAACCTTGCGGCACTCTCCGTCAACAACAATGCCAACATCCTCGAGATCTACCAACTCATCAACCAAAGGTTTCATCCCAAACTCTTTTACATGACGATCCGTACATAGAAAAGCCAGTTGTAGTGCTCTGTTGGTAGATTCACCAGAGTGAAGTACACCGCCAACACTTTATGCTTCACCCTTGCCGACCCCAAAGGGTTAGCAACTTCAAATGCATCCTGATACAAGATCAGTTGCACAGAATTGGGTGGATATTCCTTCTCCTTGAATATCAAACCATCCTGAACATCATGTACATATCCAGCCTTTGTCTCTCTTTTGTTCTTCTCAACACATTTGTACTCTTGAGAACCCAGCAGAGTTTGGAGCGTTTCTCTAATTGGTATGTACTGCATACTGCATTCTGTTGTTGTGTCATCATATCCCAATGAAAGCTGCTGAGGTTTCACGTATTGGAAGTGTTCTTGGTAGTACTTCTTTTGTGTTTTGTTGCTGCGGAATAGGGTCTTATCCATGTGTTGAATACCATCGTCAGCTAACACCTCATAAGTTATGGCATCTATTGCTTCATCTGGGACTGCATGTAGACGAAGGGATTTCCTCATCTTGGCATGCAGGATATCGCTGTACAAATCGGTAATGGCTGTTACTTCATCTACGATAGCTTGTACCGTAGAAGCTGGGTCTGCCATTTTGGCCTCAAGTTGCATATAAAACTTGGCCAAACTGTCAGCAAACATAGCTGATCCAGTCCTGCGGGCTAATCCTCATCAACCTCCGGACCAACTTCCATCTCCTCACCACCAACTTCATCCACCACTTCCATTTCCACCTCCTTCTCTTCAACTACTGCCACATTCGCCTGATACACTTCACATGGTCCAGCCTCCTTGTGGTAACTCCACATTTTAGGCTACTTTTTGTAGCCATTTTTCCATCACATCCATCAAATGGGCAGTCAATTTGCTGTCCTTGATTGACATGCTCACCTAAATGAGCCATGAATTCTTTGAATCTAGTCAATCTGCCACCACACAAAGCAATCTTACATTGATATGAAGTATCAACATTTGCAATGCCTGTTGGTGTGCTTTGCACAGTTGTTTGTCCGTGCTTCTGCGCTGCATGCGAACGAAACCTGTTGGCAGTCGAGTATCTCATTTGACAACCCTGATAGGGACAGTGAAATGAGGAATTGTTATCATTCCGATGCATGATAACATGTTGTGCAAAGTGTTTAACTACAACCGTTCTGTAGTTACACTCTGAACAAGTCAGAACTTGCTTACCAGTCTGGCCATCCATGTCCAACGATCAATAGAAATAGACAAAACTAAATTGATTATACAAATTTCAACATAAGTTTTGTATTTGTATTTAAAGATTTTTATTCAGACAAAAACATTGTGCAACAAGATTACATTTTTCTCAGAGTTTGCTGATTCTTATTTAACCAATAATTACATAATTACTAAGAGTGATGATGTTGTTCTCACAAAAGGTTCGCTAAATTGGGACTTATGTACACTAATTCTAGAAACTCAGTGTGTTTAAGAGATATGCCAAGAAACACCAGAATGGCAGATGGTCCCAATTTTGTATGTATTAATGCTTTGCACGATAAGTTAGCTAGATCACCACAATTCCTAGGACCAATAGCCTGGAATAATCTGCCAAACAATATAAAAGGTTTGGACTGGACAAAGATAAAGGTCTATCTAAAAACAGTCCTAAGCTGATAGAATGGAATACACGAATATTGTACTGAATATTGTTTCGCTGATGACATGTTACACAACTTACTACAACCAACTGGTAAAGGAATGTCTTACTGAGTGTTTTTATCTGACACGGACAACATCTCTGTACTTGTTTTATTAAGCAGCCAAAAAATCCAAAAACATGTATGTATTCGTATTATATTGTATTAGTCTATACTTAAAGGATAATGTCTTAGGTTTCTCTATTATGTTTTCATTCATGAGCTTGAAACGTACCAACTTGTTGGAATTGTCTCTTGAAATAAAATTGTTTAAAAAAAAAAAAAAAAAAAATTTATAGTGGAGTTGTCATTCACACAGAATGTTATCTATAGCAAAAATAGAAATGGAAATGGAAAGATAAAATTCAATAAAATACATAGACGCATAAAAACAAACACGAGCGCGTTGTTCAAATCATGACATTCCTACATATTTTACACAAATCCATTATATAATTCTGATATTCCAACAAATGTATTCGCATGAGCAGAGTTGATATCCAAATCATGTAACTATATACATATTCCTAGAAGACCATGGGATCGGGAATAGCCCATACCCCTACAGTGGCTCTGAAAGATTCCAAGCATAGTTTTTTGATACTCACAGAGAAGGCAGATTTATCATCTATCCTCCTTGTGCTTACAGGTACTACATTCTATATTGATTCTATCCTACCTATCACACTCTTCCTGATACTCTCTTTTTTCCATTGTTTCACCCGTACTCTGGTCAGATCTCACATATTATACTCATGAATCAATTGTCCTTCTACCTGATTCTTTTCGGACCAAAATAAACATAGGCAACGACACAATCTACGATAACATAGCGGCATTACCCCACATCAGTTATGCAGGTCCACAGTAGTTATTCTCTGGTTTTCTCTCAACCGTATATTACATACAACCCTCAGACAACTGTTCTGTATTAGTTGCAACCTACGAGATTGTTCTCTACAAGCTAAATCAATTGTAATGCTACCAAACTCCATTATTGGTAAAATGTAAGTCTTGTAAATTAGACAGGCCAGATCCTTCGATATATAGTGCCTTACTCTCCTCAACCTATTCTTTAAAATACCAGCTTTGATACATACTGAGTTTATGTGCTGTTTCATGTTCAGGTGATAATCTAATAAGTATCCCAAGTATTTAAATTCATCAACACAATCTATAGGAATACCCTCATTATATATAATTAAATTTTTCCTATTCCCCCTTTGACCAATAAAATGTTGCATCTTGGTCTTCTGATTGTTTATATTCAATTTATCTTCACCCAATCATTAAACTTGCACACATCGCTCTGTATTTTGCGCAGATCGTTGTCATTTCTCATAGTATGCAGCAGTAAGCAATCATCAGCGTAGAGTATGATATTACCAGTGAATTCAATTCTACATACATCGTTTATATAAAGGACAAACAATAATGGCCCAAGGACACTTCCTTGAGCCACGCCAGCTTTTAATGGCAAGATGCTAGAAACAAATTCTCCGTTTTTTACGAACTGTTCTCTATCAGTAGAGTAAGTCCTCAACAGCTCTTAACAACTGACCGGCTATTCCTATCATGCTTAGTTTCTTCAATAGAATATTTATATTGATAGAATCGAAGGCTTTAGTCAAGTCGAAATAGACAGCAATAGTATCATCTCCTTCATCCTTATTCTTAAATACAACATCCATAAAGTATTTCATAGCATTATCTATACCCTTACCAGGCCTAAAACCGTACTGGTGACAATACAAATAATCTATCCTACACAAGTGATCCTCTATTCGTCTCAAAACTAATTTCTCGAGAATCTTACCAAAAATAGGGCTGATGGAAATAACCCTTAAATCATCTATACGTCTAGAGTTTTTCTTTTTCGGAATAACAGCGATTTTCCACAATCTTGGGAAGTATCCTCTTAATCTAATCGTATTCAGCAAATGTACAAAACCGTTGTCATTTTCGCCTTCTATAACACACTCTCTCCCTCTTTCCTTCTTAATGATCAGGTAAACCGGCAGGTGATCGCTAATATTTTCCAAGATCGTCCCACATCTCTTCACATATCTACAATTGGAGGCTATAAAATCTATTCTGCTCCTACCATCCATTTGGCTTTTTAGTTTGTAAGGGGGCACAAACTAAAAAGACTATAATCAAACAAAGAAACCAGTTTCGATTTGGCTATCATAATTGCAGCCTGCTTGGTCAAATTAGGTCGTATTTTTCTAAAGGTGTAAATCTTGTCATTAATCTGTTTTACCACATTGTTATATTGACGCTTCATGTTGAGCTTATCATCTATACACACTCCTAGGTAGGTATATATATGCGTTTACAATTTCCAGCTTTTCACCCCCTAGTTTTACATCCAATGTCGGTGCAGCCCTGTCATTTTTATTTCTTCCAAAAATCATTAATTTGGTTTTCTTGCTGTTTACTAAGAGCTTGTTACCAAGGCTCCAGTCATAAAATAAATTCATGTCCCGATTCAATACTTCCTCACATTCTTTCAGAGACGTACCAGAATAATAAAAAACCCTATCGTTGGCATATTGTAAATACTTTGACCCTATATTAAGATGTTTCAAATCATTTGCGTAAATTAAATACATTATTGGCCCTAAAATGGACCCTTGGGGTACTCCGTAATTAATTGACAGTGTATCAGATATTAAACCATTTAACTTCACTTTTTGTGATCTGTTAACAAGGTATGATTCAAACCACCTTCTTAGATTGGGTGATATTCCTAGGTCTTGCAACTTATCTATCATGATGTTCGGCACTACAGAATTAAAAGCCTTACTGAAATCTACATAACAGGCCACTGTTATTTTCTTTTGACTACTAGCTATATTTAAATCAGATATGAGCTCCACTAAAGCGTCTGTGGTAGACTTTCCTTTCTGATATCCTTTCTGCTGTTTGCTAATAATATCCTTAAATTCAAAAAAATCCATCATTTGTTTGACTACTATTTTTTCCATTATCTTACCTCCAATGTGCGTTAATGAGATTGGTCTTGTGTCTCCCAATAATTTGGGGTTATTTACCTTTGGTATGGGTACAACACAAAATACCAGTTTTAATCGATTGCCTAAATAGGTACGACATCTGATCTACCAGTATCATAAAACAATCCTCATAAATTCTACTAGAGATAAGGTCACACCCAGAGCTTTTCTTAATATCAATGTCCCTACATAGTTTCCCTACTTTTGTATTATCAATAACAACAGTGTGTAATTCTCCCCCATGTTGCTCATTATACATTGTGGTTGGGTGAACCCCAATACTCTCACTTATCTTTTCACCAATTTCACAATAATGTTCATTTAGGTTATTTACCATTTCTTGTCCGTGTACCATTTTATCCTCAACCAATATATTGGTGATTTTATTTGTAACACCTGCATTTATTTCTTTAATCACTTTCCAAAACTTGGTTGTATCTATGAGTAACTAGTAGGTTCTTATAATAATTTGACTTGGCCATTTTTGTGCGATTATTGCACAAGCTTTTCGCCGCTTTGGCTGCTCTTAAATCATTATTATTCTTAGTACGATTAGCTACCTTATATAAACGTTCTCTATTTCTATTTAGTTCTGTCAATTCAGCTGTGTACCATACAGGGTTTTCACGCCTTTCTTTAAAAACTTTATATGGTGCCATCTCATTAGCAATCCTCAATATATGGCCGTATAGTACATTCCAACATTCATCTGATTCATTTGCCTCGTAATATGTATCCCAATTTATATCCATAATTTTTTCTCTTAATCTATCAGTCAAGTAATCACTAAAACACCTTCCCTTAACTACAGTTTTTTTAGGCTTATTTAGCGCCTTTTTTTTCATCACTGCAAAGGTCGGTTAGAAATCCGACAACGAATAATCCATTACCCCAGCCCTTACATCAATCTTACTGCGAATCAAGAAATGGTATATAATGGTATCGTTTAACAGCCCGTACCTAGTGATGTCAGTTATGTGACTGGTAAAGCTTCTAGATGCGATATATTGTAATAATGCTTTGCACTTATTATCATTAGAGAGTGTATCAATATTGAGGTCACCAGTTATTATGACATTCTCATTAGCTCTATCTACACATTTATTTAATATCATGTCAAGATCACTGAGGAAGGAATTCAAATTGCCCTATGGGGGATGGTACGTCGCTAGAAATTTGTATGTTGGATTATTTTGTTTCCATATCTTAAACGCCATTATTTCGCTGTTACCATTATGTGTATTCCATTCTAATTTGTCTTCTACAGAAAAACCATCCTTTATAAAACAACAAATCCCTCCACCTCTCATTCCAGTATTCCTATCATGTCTAAATATTGTATAACCCAGACATTCAAGTAAACAGTTATTAATTTCTTTCTTTAACCAGTTTTCAGTGAATATTATAACATCAATATTTTTATTCAAAATCTCATTTTGTATGGTGTCCATTTTTGCTAATAAAGATCTTATATTATAATTGACTATCTTTAGACCTTTAGTTTTGGACAGTTCGTCCCAGTTCGTTATTTCATGGTCTTTACTCATTTATGATTTTACTCTTATATTTTTTACTTTCTACGTATTGGCAATTGTCCTGATAGTCTGTATATAAATCAATAGTCACTGTAAATGTATCCATATCATTGTTCTTGCAACACACATTGGGTAAAAGGTTAATATACCGATGAGCCCTCCACTGAGTCCCCGACCCAGGTCGTCCAACGACTTCTATCCTATCCAACGATATCCCATTTGCGACTTGTGACTCATTTCTCTGAGACACATCACGGCACCCAAGTTTGCTACAACCGTTTCCACAAACTCTTTCTCACGCTCTTGGTGGGAGCTGCTTGACCAAAAATATTGAGATGATTGTTGACAGGTGACGTCACCGTCACCAACTCTCCGTGGGGGTTGTTCATTAATGTGGTGATTATTGGGAGGAGGGGGGGGGGGGGACATGTTGGTGGTATAATTGCATTCTTTCTTTAGACATGTATTAAGTTAATTGTGTTTGAATAGCATTTATTTCTAGGTAGAGATGTCTGAACTTTTAAATGTATTTGAGGCATTGGGACGCACATGATGCGGTCATCTGTTTATGGTTTGAAGTTATGTGATTGGTCAACCCCTTCCCGCGCTCAGTGGCCGGCGATGCGTTAATTGCATTTTCCAAGCTACTGTCAGAAATTATATTCATGTTTCCTCCCAAAACACAATACTGGCCCTGTTTGGGGGTCCTTTGATGCCCCAAACTTACATGGCCACAGATTGGTATAGAAATAAAGTAATGAATTTTTTTAACTTATTATACATTACATTTATAAATAAGCTTCAAATACAATTTTTCACTTGTCCACCGCCCCCTCCCCCGCCGGCCTTAATAATTTTAATGGGGCAAGTGCCCCCCCCCTTGCGAGTCCTGTGTGAAGGGGAGCTCTTTCCCACAATTAAGTAACTTGCGTCACAAACTGACCGCGGGAATGTGCAGGGAGGAAGACGTTCAATTATAGGAGCCGGTGTAGCTTTGCAAAGTTCCCCATCTAATCATTCCCTTGACAGTAGTATATTGTTTAAATAAAAATCTTTAATTCTGTCGATTTAGAAACTGAATTGATACTGCTTTTGAATGACTGATGATGGTGGACATTAGGTAGCAGTTTTATATTCAGGTATAAAGTATATCCTACCAAGAGTTTTATCTCATATCATATTATTTATTTTGAGAAATCAATGGAATATGTCTACAATTAACTTTGACTTAAAAGAATAAATATTGCAAAGTCTTAACAGCATAGGACTGTATTGTACTTTAGTCTAGTGTACTGTACTGTACATGCTAACGGGTATGACTAAAAGGCGCACAACACCAAAAATCCGCACAGCACCCGCATAGCACCATCGCTACTTGCGCGACTAATATTGGACGCACCTCTTCACAGTTTTCCACATGAAATATTCAATTTATAACCAAGACAATTTAGGATATCAATAATGACTAGTGGAACTCAAAAGCCAGTAAATATGGAATTTATAAGTTAAAAAGTTTTACGGTAATTAACTGTTGAAGTTGCAAACACTTCACGTGATGTTTAAGTTAATTTTCTGTAATTTAATCCCTTTAATCACTCATTAAATAAATCTCCCAGTCATCTAATGGAGAATTTGTTGAAATTACTGGTGGTACATTCCGAACTCATGCTAGCGAGAGTGGGCAACTTTATTAAATATTCTGAATAAAATTATAATCAACGCAATGACTTATAGTATATACATGTATTATGAAATGTTATTCAATGATTATTCACAATAGAATGCAAACAATAAATCAAATTATAATTCTTCGCCCAAATATATCTGAGGTGTTCCAGGAAAATGAGTCACAAGTCACAAAATTGATATTTTTCAAAGTGTGTTTTTCTCAAGATCGCTTCATTTAAATGTTCTGATTTTAAGGGGTATAGCACTTGACTATGAATCCATGTAACAAATTTCGGGACATTTTTATCAAATATATCCTTGCATTTTGAAGGCCACATATGGTGTATATTTAATTACTTTACTGGTAAATTACCCATCCAGAAAAATTGCAAAGTTTTTTCTCAAAAATATAAATATCAAACTAAAAGTATAGAAATACTTATATGGTGCCATAGTGTTTAAGGAGCGTGGTTGGCTAACATCGTATTAGTAATTGTCCCGAACCCAGATGGAATTTACCAGTACTGACAAAATACCTGTATTACTTCATATGTTTCACTACTGTAAAACCCATCTACAATGAATAAATGACTGGGTCACTTTTCAACATAACACCGGCTGAAGAGCACGGTCAGGGTAAGGCAGGGAGCGGATCGCGCAACCGCGGTAAGCCGGGGTGCGGTAGGCCGGGGTGCGGTAGGCTGGAGCGCGGTATACATGAGCGCGGTAGGCAGGTGCGCGGTATACATGAGCGCGGTAAGGCATGGAACCCCTCCACTTGATTTGGATTGGGCAGCATAGAATTTAATCGTAATTAATCGTAACAGTCTATGATTAAGTCTAAGTCTAAGTCTAAAGTCTTAGTCTAAAGTCTAGTCCTAAGTCTAAGTCTAAAGTATATGCTAGTCTATGATTAAGCCTAAGTCTAAAGTGTAGGTCTATATAATTAATATAAGGAATATTCATTATTTTCTGTGTGTCTGCCTCTTATCTCGTTTTTGTAATGACCAAAAAATACTTGAAAAAAATACCAGGAGACCCCTAATCCCTCAGAATCCCCTGATAATAACAAAATTCCTGATGCAATATAGAAGCATTCATGAATGTAACCCCAGAAATTTATGAAATTGATATGAGTAGAATATATAAGACAAGCTTGGGCGACGACAATTTTTATTTAATAAATTGTTGGAAAATATTATACAATAATATGATATAAATTATTTATAGGTATAATTAAATTATAGAATATTATACCTAGGTCGACATCAAGAATTCGACCTGGATGAGTTATAAATTGAAAAGTTATAAGAAAAGGAAATAAATTGAATTGATTTATGATCTGGGGTCTCGTGGTGTATGATATTGTATTGTTGGGTGGATGGGAGGAAATTTTAAAGGCTATATGTAATGGACGACAGGCGAGAAGGAAGTGCCTGAGGTATCCTGGGAGGAGTAGTGGTGGCCACGAGACTGACCAGGGGGCGCCACCAATGCTATGGAATCAAAGATTCCTTCAAAATGATCACAGCCTCTACAGTCTGAAGTCTATGTGTATTCTACGTATATTTTGCTGAGAGAAATATGATTTCTTTCATGCACATATAATACACAATAGATACTGGTATAAAGTACATAATCAATATACTGTCTATATATATTATATATGCACACCCTGAGTATAACTAAATTCCTAAATCTCCTATTTTCGACGCTCATTATGTGCGTCGGAAATCGCTACTGTGTACAAAAAGGGGCGTCTTCAGTAGGCTTAAGTACTACAAAATACTAAGGTTTCATGAAAGTGTTTAAGTGCTAGGTATATATAATGATAATTGAAGGTGCATTTATGTCATCAACTATAATCGATACTTGGTATAATTAGTATTAGTATTAGTAATGAGTATAAGTAGTGATCTTCAGATTTGATCCGCTTGCACGCAAATAAGACACAACAAGGTTTTAACCTTCTGCACAGACTTTCATTGCTTCATGGGACACACTGATAGACCCGCGCCCGTTTTATCAGTCAGATATAAATATTTCCCCAGCAATGACTGATTATTTTCAGCCGCAAATGGCCGCGACTGATAATTATCAGTCACCTCAGTAAAAAACAGACATCACTGGTTTTTCTCAGTGCCTTCATGGAAATCTCAGTCAGTGACTGATTTTCCCTAGCACCAATGGGAATATCAGTCAATGACTGTTTTGGTAACACAGTTGGTGCAATGGTGCCGTCCAGCCAGTGCCAGACAAGCTAGCGTGACCATTAGTGCATGACGGCCACTGATGACAACACTAATAACACCACAGAGAAAAAAACTTGCCCCATATATAGGGTCGATTCCACAAATTTTAGTGCGATTTTGAGATTTTTGGTAAAAATAAAAAAATACTTTGATTGTTTTCATAGGCCTACTTATTTATAAGGAAAAAGGTACTGACATCAGGCTATATGACTGTCAATTTGCCACAATTTGGATCAAATATTTTTCAAGATACAAACCTCCAAATCATTGGAGTCTGGTCAAAGATTCCATACGAATAAATGTAACATGATGTAACGTTATAGGGTGTATGTATGGAGCGTTTTTTTCCTTTTGCCTACAACCCAATTTATTAATAATTCAGATATAAAGACTTTTAATACATTTTCTTTCAAATATCTGTTTACGGCATTAGCACTTTTGTATAGGCCTAAAACCCGATAAGTGTTTCCAACGAACTTTGCACCTCGCCAACTTCAAACAACACCAAAGCAATATATTAATATTTCATCGGCGGAGCGATGTATAATAATTGGGGAATAATTATGTTATACCTTATTGTGTCATATATGGGTCAGATTTTCAGACAATGTACAATTCACCTTCACAAATCCCCTCAAATAACCCACATTTAAGGGGAAAATCAGGTTCAAAATACAGTTCCCCAATGCACACACGCACTGCGATATGTTATACCAATTCAGCGCTTTCAGTGCAAATTCGCCCTCAGACTTGGGACACTTGGGACATGTGCGGCCGCTATATTTAGCCTCACTCTGCGAAATAACATGCAAACAATAGGGACATATATTGCGCACCAGAACAGCGCTATTCTACAGCGACAAGCGCGCATCATAACAGTACCGGTAGACTATAGTCACATGTACAAATATAATGTATATAATAGTATATAATATATGATTAAAATGCCCGCTGAAGGGATTGGGTTGCATGATATTTGAAGAGTTTTATAGAACTTATAAATGCTGTTTCCATTCACAGTTTAAAATCAATCGGTGATCAAATAGGCTACATTAATGTTTAACTTACAGTAGGTGTATCATAGACCTAAACTTTGAAAGTCAAACCCCAAAATTGCGGGAGATATGGAGCCTCTGCTTCCCACACCAAAAGAAAAAACAGGGACATTCAATACAAAGTCAAATATTAAGAGTGACACCGGCTGCGCTGAATTAATTGCGTCACAAATTTGACGTTTACCGGTTACGTCTTTTAGGCAGGCAGCAAGGCTACCGTATTTCCTTGAATAAGCAAAAGGCCTTGATTGAGTGCAGGGCTTTGAATGAGCGCCAAAATATAAAAGACATCCCCATAGTTACAAATGTATTGGGAATAATTATGTCGCCATAGTGGGGGTTTAGCATTTCATTAATAACCTGTCGCGGTCGCCGTTCTGCGATAAAACAAGCATAGAACTTTGAAATATGTCACACTTGCTATGTATTCAACCAACAGCTTAGAAAAAAGGATATTTTGATCACATAAATAACCTTTACTGCTATCCTTGTGTTGTTTAGTGTTATGAGGTTTATGATTATGAATGTTAGTGTTATGGAAGGGGTGTCAGATCTGTTACATTGAGTGTGAATGCCAGATGAGTGTGAGTCAGTGTCAAGCATTGTGACTTCATTTTATTAGAATCGTTGATTATGGGGCATTAGTGGCGCCCCCTACCGTCGACTACTGGCAGTGTTACTAGCTACCCAGAAACCCTTCTACATCCTTCTTCTCCAACCTTAGACAAGGAACAGTCACCTATATTTTAACGAGATTTGTTCCTAAACACAAAATACGGACAGGAATGTCAAGACATACACGAGCTTGCAAGAAAGAAGTACCAACTATACCTGAAGAAAATACACCACAACAGTCAGGCGATCGGGTGGAGAAGGAGACCATTACGCCGGAGGGCACAAACATAAACCCAACCGAGCATACAAACGACACTGGCAGCCATTGTGATTGCGCAACAGCCACCGGTGAAACAACAGACGAAGCAAACATGTCGGCTGATATGAAAAGGGCGAATGAGAGAATGGGGAAGATAGAGGAGTCTGTGACATCTTTAAAGGATACCATGACAGAAACAATAAAGCAGGCAATAGCAACGGCTTTAGCCGCAGAAAAGGGTAAAGAACCGGTCACACTAAACGACGAGGAGGAGCCCACCGGACACAAGCCTGAGGACATGCCCCATTACCCGGGAGCTGGCGCAGAAGGAGGCCCGCGACAACCACACGTACCCCCACACTACCTACATCCAAGGGAGATCATGACGGACCACATGTCCAGAATGTATCTGGATGGGCACATAGACATGGGAAATCCAATGTTTCAACCTAACCTCGCAAAAGGTAATATTAACTACGATCCTCGTATCAAACGCCACATAGCCAGACCCCACATGTACCTGGAGAGAGAGGGGGTAGTGACACCAAGGGATAAACTAGAAGCAAAAGAGTCAATGTCAATGTTAGAGTATATACAAGCGATGACAGACCTCATGATGGATAAAAACATGACGCCACAGGAGGACTTACCATACATGATACTGCATATCAATCAAATGTGCCAGGACGCCAGAGAGCGCCCATGGAGAAACGTCCTGAAATGGACAAACCAAGTGTTTGATAATATGGAGAGGGGTGAGTGTAAGTGGAGTGACCAAGAGAGAATACAGTACGCACGCATGAGGTACGCGATGGCACCGGGAAACATATCAAACATCGAGCACTCCAGCGTACCATGCCCAACCTACAACAGTAAGGGGACATGCAAGGAACCGGAGGGGCATACAATGGAAAACCCGATACTCAACCACATATGCTCATTTTGCTACGCCCTGAACAGTGTGAATAGGCACAACCACCCGCTGTCAGAATGTATGAAACGTCAGAAAGCGAAAGCATCACATAGTAGGGAACAGAGCCCATCAAACCAGCCATTCTTCTATCCACCGCCACCGCCCACTAACCTGACACAACACCAGGCACAATACGCGCCACGCCCACCTACGAGCCAGCAAACACACTACAGCTCAAAAAACTAGACGCCCCCGCGAGCGGCAGCTCGTGGGCACACACAGAAAGACAAAAGACCGCAGTGAGTAACACCAAACTATGTTTAAAAGATCAGGATAGAAATGATGACATGGAAGTGATCGACGTGTGTATATACGAAACCTGTGGCCACGGCATGTGCAACTGTTTATGTTTATGTTCATTTGAGAAAGCCGGAAGCCAGCACAGCTTCCGCCCGGGCCCACAGCCAATCACAAACGCCGAGACAGGCGTGATAGGAAACACACCAACCACGGGCAGTCTTGCAAAATCCAAAATGGCAGCCCCCATGAAAAACAAGTACAGAGGAGAAACTGCGATAGATACAAGTGATTTCTGTGAAAATACAGGCGCGACAGAGGTGGAAAGTGTAACAGGAAAACAAATATACTTTCATAGAGACGTATACAGATGGGATTTCAATGATATACGACAAATCTGCAACACGAGGCCGGGAAAAATACCGGACGAAGCCACGCCGAGACCCATCGACATGGCGCAGTATAGAGCGAACAGCTGGCCGGCGGCCAACAAGGAAGTACTGCACGAGGAACTAGCCGACATATACGAAGCAGTAAGAGAGACAGGCCTTCCTAATTTAATGCAAGCCCGGAGAATGTTGCCAACAGGTCTGAACATAAAAGCATGGCAGGGTTATTTGACGAATGTGTTGTCAGAACATGAACTGTTAGACCAGGTGTGCTACGGTTTTCCACTAGGTTATATGGGACCGATAAGCGACACTAGTGAGATGGACAACCACACGTCTGCAAACATATACCCAGAACAAGTGGAAAAATACATTAATGAGGAGATAAACAACGAAGCAGTCTACGGACCTTTTAAGACACAGAATTTTACAGAGTGGACCCACATAAACCCCCTGATGTCGCGCCCGAAATCCACACCCGAAAAGAGAAGAGTGATACTTGACCTTTCATTTCCCGCTGACCGATCCATAAATGCCTTCATAAAACAGAACTACATCATAGGAACGACAAGAAGTCACACACTACCGACAGTAGAAGCGCTGGTCGACGCACTACTACAAAAAGGCCCGGGTATGTACCTATACACGCTGGACATCCAGCGCGCGTACAAAAATTTCAGGGCTTGCCCGGGGGACTGGCCTTTGCTGAACTTCAAATGGAAGGACCTTTTCTACCTGGACATATCGATGCCGTTCGGAGCTAGGCAGAGCAGTGCTCATATGCAACGAGTGGCAAATGCTATAATCGCAATAATGAAAATAGCAGGATACAAAGCTATGATGTATCTAGATGACATCGTGGGATGGGCAGGTACATTACAAGAGGCAGAAGAAAGCTACCAGCATGCAGTGCGAATACTCCAGGACTTTGCGCTCCCCATAGCACACGATAAGACACAAAAGCCCAGCATGGAAGTGAAATGGTTGGGAGTCATAGTAAACACGGCAAACATGACATTGAAAATGCCAGAGAACAAACTAGAAGAACTGCGTGAAGAAGCAGAAAGGTTCAGCAAGAAGAAAACAACTACACTCAAGACCCTGCAGTCCATTATAGGCAGGACTCTGCATATATCCAAGTGCGTACTACCGGCAAAAGTCTTTGTGCGAAGACTTTTAGAAGCGCTGAGGGAGACCAAGGGAGAGAGAGTCACAATCACAGAATCAATGAAAAAAGATCTACAGTGGATAGAGACATGCTCACACCGATGGAATGGACTCAGCCTAATACCAACGAGAGAAGTGTCAGGCACCATATATATAGTAGAGACAGAAGGCGAGATAACAGCAGCAAGAGGAAACAAATGGACAGTCAGACAAAAGAAAGGGAAAGAAAAAGGAAAGGATCACGTAGTGGAAGCCAGCCCACACATAGTAAATACATTGAGGTCTGAAGAAGACATCGCAAAGACAATAAAAATCGTGGTGGAACAGAAGGACACAAAAAAGATACTGACACAGGGAGTAAGAGAAGAGCTAAACATGGAGGGAGCGAGGGCTATGTGGCTGATACAAGCACTTAACTTCTTCAATGTAACATACGATACGCAAACTAGAGAAAGAACTGCCAAATACATAGAAGCAGCAATTGAATACACCCCCATCAAGATAACGAAGTGGTATGAAATATAATATTTAATTATATTCCAGATCCAGAGATGAGGGAGCTACTCCAGAGGGCGGAGAAAGCACAAATGATGGCAAGAGCACCTGGCACCATGGCAAACCAGAAGACAGCACTAAAGGCATTCTTTGCCTACACTTACCGCTATGAAATAAACCCGGACCAGATCACAATACCACAGGCATGTGCATACGTACAATATCTAAAGACCTTCCTGACGAGTCCAAAATCCATCGCGAATTATATATCATCAGTGAAGGAATACTACAAAAGGCGCGGGACTAGCAACGAGGCATTATCATCATATAGAATGAAACTAGCTATAGATGCGGTGACCAGAGAAAAGTCCCACGTAGTGACACAGAGGAAAGCACTGGAGCCACTACAGATAAAACAGATAATGGAACTAGGATGCTACTTCCCCGCACCAAAACAATACAAACTGGCGATGATACTGATGTACGGTTTAGGTTTCCGTCAATCAGAGGTAGCACCCAGCTCGGCTGCAGAATACGACCGAACCAGAAATATAAGAAGAGAGGACGTATACATTCACAAAGAAGGGATCGCGGTGGTACAAAAGTGGGCAAAAAATCTGCAGGCATATGATCAAAGGCGTACATTATACCTACCTGCAGCGACAGACAGAGAAACATGCCCGGTTCAGATATACAAGCAGGCCATAGAAGAAGCACCTACGAGATACGAGAACCAACCACTGCTCGTATTCCCAGCAACATATAACCCCGTAACCACACGCGACCTGGCAAAACACTTCAACTGGTCGATAACAAGAATGGGGATGGACGGGACTCAGTACTCACTACACTCTATACGTAGATCAGCAGCAACCAACGCATGCCAGTTAGGCATGACAGAAGCAGAAGTACAAAAATTCGGTTCGTGGACGTCAGATGCATATAAAGTATACATAACCAACAAGTCGGCCACAAAAGTTGCAACCGCCCTGATGGAGAGCATAAGGAAAAAATAGATATGTTAAGTGCAGAAGAAACCACCCAGCGACCTAAAAACAAAGAAGCCACGTCGATCACAGTGCTCCCAAATTAAAACAACAATCAAAAAAAAGTAAATATAAAATAATATGACCGCTCATCGGTATACTAAGATATAAAAACACAAGTCCTCGACTTGACGGGAAACAACTCATTCCCATGTGTACAGAACTACTACAGGAAAGATCATGCCTCGCATGAAAAAAGACACTCACCCACAACCATACCCCGTATGGCGCACTCCAGCAAGCCCACACGGGCACGGACAATCACAACTACGACATACTATAACTCTAAAATTTCCTCTCTAATTCATAAATATAAATTACGCGAGTTTGGGTTTGGCGACATTATAATAATTATAATAATTATTTAACAAATCATTATATATTATAAATGTATATCAAATGAAATGTTATTTTATACGATAACGATAAATAAAAATGTTGTCGCCCAAGCTTCGCCTATTATATTACATTTCACTTAACTTTCATCTCGCAACTTTAATTAACTTTAAATCTCAACTTTCAACTTAATCATTTGAATTTATTTAAATATAAATCACATTTATTGGGAAGGCCACTAATGTTATTAGAATCGTTGATTATGGGGCATTAGTGGCGCCCCCTACCGTCGACTACTGGCAGTGTTACTAGCTACCCAGAAACCCTTCTACATCCTTCTTCTCCAACCTTAGACAAGGAACAGTCACCTATATTTTAACGAGATTTGTTCCCACCCACCCACTTCCTAATATACAATAACACAGCCAAATAGTCAAATTTCTTTAAATCATTTATTACATGTACAAATTGTATAACAACTCATTCTACTATAATGGTCGTCATCAAACACAGTGTCGACATTATAATAATTATAATAATTATTTAACAAATCATTATATATTATAAATGTATATCAAATGAAATGTCATTTTATACGATAACGATAAATAAAAATGTGATTATGTGCATTATGTGCATTATGACTTGCAGATTCATTGTGTTCTATAGATCTACTTTTATAGTAATCATCTCTGTAATACTATATTCATATCATAAGGATGAAGTCGCTCAGACTCATGAGTCCCATGAGGCATAGAGCACTGTTTTTGAATATTTTCCCTACTATCTCATTCTAAATTCCACTCACATCAACACTTAAAATGCTTCTATTCGAATGAGAATCTCTGCCATTTCTCTTTCTCCTTCTCTTTCTTGGAGAAAGAGGAAAGGACAGGAAAGTGAGGGAGAAAGAGAGAGGGGGAGGGAAGAGAGAGGAATGTGAAGGAAGAAATTTCCTTCACCTGCCAAGGAGGGCGGGTAACTTTTAGATTTCGCCCACCCACATAATTTTTGGCGGCGAATGGATGTTAATTTTACACTCTGATTGGTCTAAATTAATTAATTAACAAGGCATGTTTGAATAGCCTAGAGGGGATAGATGGACAGCTTTCTATATTTATTATTTATCTTCCTCGGAAAATATCCTACATAAATCAATATCTCTTACTATAACTAGCTACATTTAGCTGTTAACTATGAAATAATCTAACTATAATTAAATTTATTTGTTGTCTTCATACTACAAACATTCTATAGACAACCTTATTCCCAATTCCATTGGTTCTTTCCTAATAATCTTATGGAATAAGTTTTTTGCCCAGAGCTCTGAATAGGACAGAGCACCACCTAGCGTATTTGACTTCTACTACACTCTAGCATCAACATCCGGGGCACTGCGGTAGGCTACTACAAACAACGCCAACGACAAACGGTTTTTCCTACACTGAATTTCTCATCAAACTCCATTTACATTTAGCATGAATCCGAACAAGAGTAAGGTGAGTAGACTCTACTATTTAATGTTAAGGTAAATATGGTGTGATCGATTGCTAATCTATCCTACACACAGGGTTCAGTGTTAGCTAGTGTTGTGGCCGGCATAGGCACCACAAGGCCCTGGCACAAGGCACACCACAACATCGGCTGACGGGGACCCCTGCGAGGGAACCCGGTACAGCTAGGCTACTTGTAGGGCGACAGACATGGACATAGGCAGAGAGGGAGAGAGGTGGAGGGAGAGAGCCGGAGATAGAGGGAGAGGGAGAGACAAATGAGAGAGGAGGTGTCGGGGGGGGGGGGGGGGCGGGGTCAAGCGGGAGGGAGAGAGAGAGAGAGAGAAATAAAAAGAGACAGTGATGCCAAGCTTAGCCTTTGATCAGGGAGTAGGCCTACTACACATTTTGACGAATCCCAACATAAATCAGCAGCATAATTCTCACTTTCTCACGGATTTTGTAGGCTGTCTCAAAGGACGTTGGGAAGGATGTTCCATGGCAGTGAACACTAGTAATAATTAATGCAAGAATTGAATTTTAAAAAAGAATTCTATAGCTTGGTAATGCATTGAAATACTACTAAGAGGTATGAGAAATCTAAATATAGGCTATTACCGGCAACGTTGGTACCGTATTCATGTGAATTATTGATTTGTTATTCTTTTATAGGGCCTATTGGGTCGTAGGCCTACCTAGATATGACAAGCTATAGGCCTACATTTTTCTAATTTTACAGAGAAAGGGGGCTAGATTTTATTCGAAATTGCATTTTTAGGACAGACTCGTTTTTATAAAATGTTGTTTTTATGCGAAAATTAGAGTTTATATTACCTGTGGCTATTTAGTATTGACATTAGGCTTTTAGCTGGCCCTGTGTCAGCTGATATTACGTGGTAGGATTGCAGTATCAACCACTGGAATATTCTAGATTTCATGCAATATTTGTGTTAAAGTTTGATATTTAAGGTATGCCATGGTATTTTGCTCAATGTTATTAAGTTATTGATATTGATCAAAGAGAGAATTCAATGTGTGTGGTGCTATATTTTCAGCTCTGGCGACAGTGATGCATATCTGACATTACCAATGACATTTACAATTTTCATTTTCATTTTCATTTATTTTATTTTTTTTAAAAACAGCTTTATTCAACATGTCAACAAATCCTGACTCTTCATTTATTTTATTAATGTCATCAAAACTTTGTGAAATAGTTCTGACATAATTATGTCTGAATATTGTGCTAACGATCTACATGTATAGGTATAAGCTCAGTGTTCATTATTCACTTCTATCACACAGGCTTTCAGACTATTCTTTTTTGTATTTATATCAAAAGTAGATTTGACAAAGAGATTTGCACACAAATACAAGTTACTTTTCACAATTTGAAAATATTTCTCTAGATAAATTAACATCGCCTGACTAAATCTTTAAATGACTTTGCTTTTTTTTTTTTTTTTTTTTTTCAGGACGAGGATGACTCACATGGAGATGAGTGCAGTGGTGAACAATGCACAGAGCTGGTTGCAAAACACCAGAAATCTGCTCCTCAGAGTGACCATGGTAAGATCATTATTCATCTCCATGTTGTATTCTAATTATATTATCTATATTATGTTTCTATATCATTTTTGTTGGCTCCCCTAGGAGCCAACTACTATTATCACTTTGCCCCTCGGACCTTGTCCCGGCAATTCTGCCATTTGTCGGCCTGCCCAGCCACTTGCTCCCGCCCTCCTCATCTCCCAATTTACGTGCTCAAATTCGCAATTTCCAGACTGGCGCCTCACCTGCTGCTCCTCCTCCTCCTCCTTCTCCTCCTTCTCCTCCTCCTCCGCTCGTCCCCGTCCCCGTCCCCCATCATCCCGAGTGCTGCCTCGTCATCCCGAGTGCCGCCCCATCATCCCGAGTGCTGCCCCGAGAGCTGGCCTCTCAGCCTCTCCTGACTCTCCTGACTCAATTCTGTATCACATCACATAGAAGCCTCAGAAGAGTCTATGAACCATGGCGACCTATTTGCTTATATACCAGCTTATTGCCTACCATGATGGTAAACGGTGTCTTAAACTCGGGTCAAGGCATTAGAATACATACGTCGATTTCACATATAGGAATTGACAGTCAAAGCATTGAAAATATGATCGCTTGAGAGGAGAGACACCCAGTGGCAAACTCATGAACTAACAAACCGGAAGAGCAAATTTTGACGCGCATGCGCGAATCGATTTCTACCGTATATCCCTTGTAAGGCCAGATCATTGAAATAAACTCTGAATTATGAACGTTTCGAAGACTTTTGACAATAATCATTGATCGGATAGCTTCTATACATGTTTTACTTGAGTTTTGAATAATTATTTCCTTTCGTTAATGCGATTTTAAGCGTTTTTAAGGGATTCTCCGTGGTGATGTTTTTTATCTTCCCTTGCCGTAGCCGGCCATAGGTTAATCATTACACGGCTAATCGCAAGCAGCGGAACCTTACAAAAACGGTGATGAAATCAACTGCGTAATTCTGTTAGAAAATGAACAAATATGGTTGAAATCGCTAGAAATCTGCTAATGTATAGGCTATAGTATCACTCAAGGTTGGTTAGATTTAATTCGATGCTTCATTTCATTCCATGTCCAAGCCTATGTCAGTTCTGTTTGCCTAGAGAACGTCTGTACACATTCTTAAGCTGGTCAAACAGACGAACTGACAGCAACAGGCTTGTCTGTCTGTGTGCTTCAAATCAACTGAAAGGAACATCAACATGTTAATAAACGAACAAATATGGTTGAAATCGTGAGATATCTGCTAATATATAGGCTAGTATCACTCAATATAAACTCTTATGAGCCTCGTTGAATGATATGTCATGTTGATTTGTCTATACATGAACTTAGAATCTGTAATATTGTGTAATTATTGCAAGGTTTGATTCATATAGTCCCAGGCTATAGGGACGAACATCATTGCATTTTTCAAAATTATTTATTTCTATATCATAACCTTGATATTATTATTCAGGAACTAGTCAGCACGATACAAAAGTATATTGAGATTGTTTGTTTTAAATATCAAGAATCAAAAATGTTTTTCTCTATGAGAAATTTCATTCATAAGTTTAGTAGAATTTGAATATTTTTGTTAAAAATATATCCTGATCAGCTGTTCTGGTAGAAACAATATAAATAAAAGTAGGTCATCAAAATATTGTGTGTGTGTGTGGGGGGGGGGGGGGGATATTTAAAATGGCTTCCATACGATATTGGATCTTATGTGCTGTTTATGAGAATATTATAGTATTTATTTTAATGTTGTCACATTTATATATAATAATAGCTCAAAGAGGGAAAATAAGTTTTGAAAAGCTGTTTGGTCAGCAAGGAAATATTATTATTCAGGAACTACTTCAAGCATTATCGTGAAATTATTATTTTAGTATTTTCCATTGATTTCATGATTCTAGACCTAGTCCAAGTGTTGTAATAATATCTTGAGAATATACAGAACTGCCATTTTTCATTTTTAACTTGTTTCTGATCAGAGATTTTCTGCAAAAAATATTCCAAATTATTATAATTGTTACTTGTTCCTGACATGTAATTTTAAATGGCCATATCCCTACCTATATTTGGGGAGCTAACATCCATCTTTCGTCAGAAGATCATTACTTGTTATTTAAATCACAGGTTTTTTGCAATTTGTTATATATATTATATATTTATTATATATAATTTGTTATATATTTTGATCAACATTTTCTTGTTACATTCTACTATAATTCAGTCGTACATATTCTAGTTCTAAAGTATTTATAATTTGCATATACTAGAAACCTTCACAGCGTTTTGGATTATATATGATATAAAGTAATAAGTATTTGACCCCGAAAAAACGTTTCCCTTGGAAACGCCAGGTAGCTACATTACGTTCACACTAATTGTACAGTTAAATCAATCAATAGTTAAATAGATCAATACCATTAATTTAATATTTGTTGAATATTTATTTCAATCAATTTAACGGTTTGAGCTTGTTTTACACAATATTCATTTTGGCTATATCCACTGAAGCATAGGCCTAGTGATCTGCAAATTCCAATATGGCTGCCTTGTGTAAAATATGTAATCAGAATTGTCCTTGTATTTACAGGATCTACATTGACATTAACTCAACAAGTGGAATGTAATCCAGCAACAGGTGCCATGCTTCATCCCAAGATTTCTTCATTCTACCAGCAGTCTGTGACACATGTGTGCGGATTTATCTTGAAATATTATCTGTGATGGAAACATTGAGACTACTATAAAACGACCTTTACTTTGTGTTGTAATGCTCAGGATCTATGTGACATCATAATCCATCTGGAGGACCAAACCTCATCCATTCAAGTGAAGACTTCAGTTATTATCACTCAATGGCGGCCGTTTTGCCTGGCAAATTCCGCTTCAAATATATGTATAAACATATAACAGCAGTAGAATATTGATAAGTTGACTTCAGCGATTTTAAAAATTCTTTCCCTGTTTATTTCATCTAGGAACATATTTCTGTTGTTTAGATGAAAAGATTTCAACAATATTTCAATCAATATTTCAATCAATATTGAGTGTTTTTAGAGTCGTAAAATATGCCAGAAATGCCAGGAATCATTTATACTTAAAACAAACTACATAAATCTGTTCATATTTCATTTCTCGATAAGATTCGTGAAGAGTTGTCTGTTAATTACTAGACTAGATATGTCGCAAAAGAGAGAATATGACGCCCGTATAACGGCAAATTCCGAGCAACAAATCGCGCACTCTTCCCACCGCGGAATAGTGGCCAGCCTCCTTAAATCTTGGCCTAAATAATTGCCACTAGGTAGATATGGCAGATTAATATTGATGTGATGGCCTGTAAACTGAACATATGGTATTAATTCTTTCCAGAATGGCGGATAAAATGTACCCAGGTGCAAATAGAATGAGGCAAACATGGGTTGGCCGAACCAAGTATAAACACATCAATGAAAGACATCGTCAACCGCACTGAACCCTCACCAACTTGGTGCTGGTATCACATGAAACATCACTTGGGCTATCATGGTGAGTATAAAATAAGAGTTAAATGCACCATTTTAAGCCCCCGGAGTGTCCTTATAAAGTCCTTAATTTTTATTATGACTGATGTGTAAGAATACTGCCATGTGGTCTCCTCTGCAGAGATGCCAAGTGTCCCTGTCCAGGACTGTTCATTGAAATCTGTCTTGAAACCTGTGTCCTGCCCCCGGACAACTTTGTCCCGGAAAAGTGTAATTTTGACCAACCAGGTTATTACAAATCATAATGACAGAGGTAAGAACTGTCTCACAATCAATGTTTTGGTATGGTTAAACCTGGCCTAGTATCCTAGCCCTTCCTTCCCTACCTGGGACAGTGGAGATGGATATTCAGTCTAGGTTAAACCTAATATCTTATTTCACCCGCCAAGTTGGCAGATGAAAAAAAGTTGCCTGTAATAAATAAAATAACCTCAAGTCTTCAGTACATATATGGAATACTGAAATCTAAAATCTAGCCCCCCCCCCCCTTTATATACCATAGTGGACCGTTCATAAGGATTTAGGTCTCCTGAAACACAGTAAATAAATTTCACCCTATTTGCAAAAATTCTTATTCATAAAAATTTGCCTTAAATTATGTCTAACCAGGATTTTATCTCAAGTCAGCCTCAGTATCCGTATCAGTCTCAAGTCAAGGCCCAAGTCTGTGATCCCAGCCCTTTTTTTGCCCAACTGGATAAATACATTATTGGCCCATAGTAATATGCATAATGTGGGAACCTAACATTGATAATATTTATTGCTGTCAGGCTTAAAATAACATGTGTTACATTACAGTTATCAATATGGTAAATTGTCATAATATTATCCATCATTTCTGTATGTAGGACTGATGTATATCGTTTATATTTCAGACTAACATGCAAGACTTGGACAAATGTAACATGCTTTCCCCCCATGAAGACTGGCTATATAGCAGCACCATGAATTAGAAGGTAAACCTATATTATATGGAGTGTGTTTCTATTAATATTTATTAATTATTGTCAGTAATTGACAATATTCATATATATTATATATTTATGTATTTATTGGTATTACAAAATCTTGATCTCAAAACAAGGTAACAACGATGTAATTATAAGACATGTCTTTCTCTCTATTTTCATCATTCCCTCATCTCTTTCTTTATCACTTCTTCCTCATCACATTTGGGGTGGGTGAAAAACCCAACCCGGGAATGTTGGATACCCTGGTAAAATAAATTTACTCCCACTCCTCTATGTCCCTCTGCACCCCCTCCTGTACGTCCCCCTGTACCTCCTCCTGTATTCCCCCTGTACCCCCCCTGTACGTCCCCCTGTACCTCCTCCTGTACGTCCCCCTGTACCCCCTCCTGTATCCTCCCTGTACCTCCTGTACGTCCCCTGTACCCCCTCCTGTACGTCCCCCTGTACCTGCTCCTGTACCCCCTCCTGTATGTCCCCCTGTACCCACTCCTCTATGTCCCTCTGCACACCGTCCTGTATCCCCCTGTATGTCCCCCTGTACCCCTCCTGTATCCCCCCTGTACATTATGCCCCTCCTGTACATTATGCCCCTCCTGTACATCCACCTGTACCCACACATGTACGTCCCCCTGTACCCCTCCTGTATGTCCCTCTGTATCCCTCCTGTACGTCCTTCCGTACCTTCTGCTTTTTACCTCCTCTGGAACCTCCTCCTGTACCTCCCCCTTTGAGGTTTGCTACCAGATTGTGATCCTGTACTTTTCATTAATATGATCCTATCCCTTGTCCACTAGCTTCTCCTGTATCTCCAACAGTACCTTTCCTGTATAATAACCATATATCTCCTCCTTTGGAAAGTACAGGGAATGAAGAATAGGTTGGGAGATCTGAAATCGTTATAAATACACATCCACCCTAATATCACATAGTGAATTGGGAGCTAATATCACATAGTGAATTGGGAGACCCGAGACCGTCAGTCTGTGTCAAAGTGTAACAGTGGGGACCTACATGATTTTACTGAGACCGCAAAAAAGAATTATTACTTTTAACATGAGAAAAGGTTCTCCTCAGATAAAGATCTCATGAGTTCATCTTTCCCGTTCAATTTGTGGTCCTGGCCCAAGAGGGAGACTAAGCTTAATAAATATATAGTCTTCATGCCAATCAAAAATGATTGAAAAAATAACCCAGAATACATTCAGGGAAATCCCCGTACCTATGCTGTTATTGACAACAAATATGTAATCTTTTCCGCAATATTTATTTGGGCTTTATCCATAGACCTAGTCATCTGCAAATTTGAATATGGTTGCTATGTCTAAATATGTAATCAGAAGTTTTCTTATATTTACAGGATATACATCAATATTAGCTCAACAAGTCAAATCTTATCCAGCAACAGATGCCATGTTTCATCCCAAGGTTTCTTCAGTCTACCAGCAGTCTGGGGCATTCCTATTGAGTGGCCACAGTTCCAATGATACGATTAGCAAGATCTACCAGTCTACCATTATTCGGCCTGCTGCATTATATATGTGACACATGTGTGCAGATTATCTTGAAATATTATTTGTGATAGAAACATTGAGACTACTACGAAACGACCCCCACTTATCACAAGATAAAAGAGAACCAAGTGGTAGTTTTTCTGAAAAAGTCTGAGGACAAGTCTTGGGCCAGGGAGCTGGCCGAGTATGGACTGGAAGCCTATGAAGAGGAGGAGGATGAAGAAGTCATGGAGGTTGAGCAGAAGAAGGAGGAGGAGAAACCAAGTCTGCGCTTGTCCCCTAGTTGAGAGACACATGAGGAGGTGCCAGAACCAGTGGAGTGAATTCGAAAATTTATATATCCCTACCCTTTTCCATTGATGTCCTAATTCCGCTTTGCTATAGATGTGCCAAAACCAGAGGTATTTCATTGACCTGAAAATTATTTCTCAAAAGGGAGCACCCATGTTATTACATTCAATTGGATGTTAAACTATGAAGCTATGTGTGTTGAAGTCTTCTGTATAGGAGAATTGAAGATCTTCCTTCATGTATAATGAATGAGAAAGGTGTATCTTGATGTTCTCGTCAATACAAATTTGATTTCTCCCACACAATTTGGGATGATATATAAATACGAATATTTAATATACAATACCATTGATGGTGGAACGTTTGGACAACTTTTATAGTTTGTATCTGTTACAGAAACCATTTTATAAGGAGGTGACACATAATTTATGATTACGTTCTCAATTGAAATATTTTACTAGTACCATTCACCCACCCCCTCCTCCACTCACCCCCTCTCATACCATCACCCTATCTCACTCCTCCCCTCGTCCACTCACCCCCTGTCATACCCTCACCCGTCCCCTCCTCCACTCACCCCCTGTCATACCCTCACCCCATCTCACCCCTCTCCTCCTCCACTCACCCCCTGTCATACCCTCACCCCATCTCACCCCTCCCCTCCTACACTCACCCCCTGTCATACCCTCACCCCATCTCGCCCACCCCCTCCAACACTCACTCCTTCTCATACCCTCACCCCATCTCACCCCTCCCCTCTTACACTAACCCCCTCTCATACCATCACCCCATTCCAACTCTCCCCTCCAGCACCCACCCCCTCTCATACCATCACCCCATCTCACTCCTTCCCTTCTCCACTCACCCCCTCTCATAGGTTCACCCCATTTCGCCCCTCCCCTCCTCTCCTCCACTCACCCCTTCTCATAGCCTCACCTCATCTTGCCCCCCTGATTTTTTCCATAGGTTCCAAGGTTGTTCTTGTAACGTTTTTATTGCTCTGATAGGTACATATCGATGTTACCATCGTTTTTTTCGTTTGTATCCTTGATGACTCTTAACTGGTAACACTTTTCATTTATATTAGGGAATGTTTTGTTGAAATATTTTGTATTTTAGGATTTCGAAAATTATTTTTCCACAATTATAGTTTTGATATTTGATATTGTGCACATGCCCAGGTAGCCGTCACAGCTTTTAAGGTATGGCTGATTGTAGGTGCAACTAGATGGTGCTTGCTAGTGTATTCAATGATCCTATGTATGTGAAGCTATAGGATCCTTGGTGTATTCTGTGATTTCTTTATGCTTGTATAATTATAATTATTATTACTAAGGAGCAGGTAGTTGTTTCCTAATATCATATGTAATGTTTATGCATCTCAAGATAATCGCGGGGATTACTGGTGTCCCTGGATGATCTGCCCTGCAGAGGGAATAACTATGCATGTAAAATCCAAATGGAAGTACTATATATGGATAAATGTGTTTGAAACGAATGATAAATGAGTAAACTGTATCATAATGTGAGTGCAGTATTTTGAGGCTTCAGTAACCTGTATTATTTTTAACTCGATACTTGTGGCAGTGCATTGGTTAAAATATGAAAATACATACTTGATGTCTCAGTTCATAAATTATGGTAGTTTCATATTGATTTTGATTCATTTTGAGGCTTCAGTCAACTACAATTTTAAGCACGATAATAATCTGCAATGAGAGGCTAATCCTCCCCAATGCCTGGCTGTGCCAATCACACACAACTGTAAATAAAGTAATAAATGTGTATGTGATGAATGTAAATAAAGTGTTGCTTTACATGATTTCCAGTGTTTGTTACCATTTCCTTTCTAGTTGGTCATATTGAAATCGTTTTAGGTTTTCATCAGGGGTATACTACTAGCCTGTGACACCCCAGGAATTGCAGCTTCCCGGTGTGTCACAGGGGATATTAGTACTATAAAACCTGATAATTCCTATTTTCATAACCCCTATAATTTGAATTAATGAAAAACCATCAATCTAACAAAAAACGGTCAAGTTAAAGGGCCACTGAAAAATAACGGTCAAACCTTGGTTACCACCGAAAAAAACGGTCAAATATTGGTAAAAAAAACACCCTGCAAAAAACAGTCAGCATTGAGATGACTGGGATTTATCGGTCACTGACCGTTTTTTTTTCTCGGTCACCAAAAGTGATGACCGTTTTTTTTCTCGGTCACCAAAAGTGATGACCGTTTTTTTTTCTCGGTCACCAAAAGTGATGACCGTTTTTTTTTTTCGGTCACCAAAATCTGACCGTTTTTTTTCGGTCACTGAAAATCTGACCGTTTTTTCTCGGTCAGTGCCTGGCAATTGGATGCCAGCCAATTCCTGAGAAAAAACGGTCACTCACC
Source organism: Sthenelais limicola (assembly GCA_942159475.1). Taxonomy (NCBI): domain Eukaryota; kingdom Metazoa; phylum Annelida; class Polychaeta; order Phyllodocida; family Sigalionidae; genus Sthenelais; species Sthenelais limicola. The sequence continues at coordinate 4,620,144 of OW804097.1, forward strand.
GAGGTTGGGTCTATCAGTGCACACCTGTCCTGACTCCAACCAGAGTGGGTCAGGGCTCTCTTCACTTGATGACATACATAAAACGGGTGTGAGAACATACAAGGAATAGGCAATAAAGATGAGATTTAAGAAACACTTCACTAGTGTAAACTCATGGACTGACGTTCTGTTGGTACATAAAGTACATAAGAGTGAGTTGGTCAAAATGGTTATAGCAGTAAGGTGAACTATAAGAACAATAAGACCAATATGTTAATAAAAGACTCTACGCATATTCTGATATGTAGTTGTGTTCATCGGTACTGCCCACTGGGGTAGTTCAGGTGTACTAACCCACAGCGGACAGCACCTCAATGCAATAGAATAGCAATACAATGGCAATATAACCAAACCCACTACATATACATATAATTTGAATTTTTATAAATAGATCCCTCGTTGCTTGGAGGATGATCTTTGACAATTGTACACAAATATTTAACTACTCACAAGAAGCATGATGCCTCAGCTCAAGGGCAAGCCTTTTGCTGGTTTACCGATAAAATGCCTTTACAGTTCTTTTGTATAATTACACATGAAGCATAGTGCGTACATATAAGGTAGAATAATAATAAAATCAATACTGGTATGAAATACCTTTCTGACGTCTAAAATATTTAGAATACACAAATTTACGTCATAGGACATGAATTCAAATTGAATCATCCCTTTGTCTGTACTGACGCAGAGAATCTTGTATCAATTGTCTTATCTATAACTATAACTATAACACCTTCCACTTTCAATATGTCAAAAATCTTTCCCCGAAAATCTTTTCCTGGAAAAACCAAAATCACTTATTTCCATCTTCGACGCTCAAAGTAATCGCTAGCGAGAGCCCAGGTTAATCTGTAGCGTATTAGTGTATTGCACTGTACTGTGCTGATAATCGATCTAGAAAAAAACTCTTGCCGTAAAACTCCATCAGGAGAACCCTAATGTAAAATGCTCCTTCAAACCCAGGCAAATCGCTGCCCAATTCATGCAATAATCCATCTAATTACGACAAACGAATAACTCCTGTCTCAATTTCTACTCCTAGGTATTTGAATACTTCTACATCTTCCATAGGACTCCCATCCAGGCTCAGTACCATATTTTCTTGTTGGGGCTGTTGTTGTTAGATTTCTGTTTACCAACATAAGCTTGGTTTTGGAGGCATTAATCGGAAATCTATTCTTCTTTCACCATTTTTCCATATTTGTTATGTCCTGTTGCATATTTTGAATATTAAAAAGAGTAGGGGTCCAAGAATTGAGCCTGGGGAACACCAGATTTAATGAGGGCTAAGTCAGACAGGTTATCATTAACAATGGTTCTCTGGTATAGGTTAGATAAGTACGACTTGATCCAGGAGTGTAATTTTCCTCTTATTCCTATATTAAAAAGTTTAAGTAAAAGTATGTTGTGGTCTACCATATCAAAGGCTTTTCTGAAGTCTATGAAGGTGATAAGAGTGGGGATTTTCTTTTCATAAGTATATGCTAGGTCATCAGTAAGATTACAAATTGTCTTGATAGTTGATTTGCTAGGCAGAAAGCCTGATTGATTTGGGTCAAGAATATTGTGTTTTTTAGGTATGATAAAATTCTGGAATGAACAATTTTTTCTATATGCTTACTAGGGGTGGGTAGTAAAGATATTGGATGGTAATTATTGACTTGGGTGGCAACCCCACCCTTGAAAAGGGGCACCACTTTAGCAATTTTCCAGGTATTAGGAAAAAAATCACTAGAGAGAGATTGATGCAAATAGTTAATTTAGGAAGAATGGTTGCAAAGGAGTTTTTAAGAATTGAGTTGGATATGTTATCAATAGCAGATGACTTTGAGAAATTAATCTTGCAAATGAGTCCAAGAAGTTCAATTTCATTGGTAGAAATCTCAGAAAGTCTTGATGGTTTAGCCAGGTCGGGGGTAGACCAAGGGCTATCAGGCAAGCCACTAGCAAATTGTCAGTAATATTAACAAAGTATTTATTAATAAAATTAGGAAGATTTTTCTTGTCAATTGGTGAATTGTTGTCATCATTTAGATTAATTTCATATTGCGGGGCCTTGGAAGGAAGGAGAGTATTAATAGTTTTCCAGTATTTTTCAGGGTATTTTGTATTAGCCAAGTTTTGGTGAATATATGCTCTTTTAGCATTTCGGATTAGTTTATTGGTATCTTTTTTCAGGCGTTTAGCTTCATTGATGTCTTTAATTAGGCCTGAGCATTTAGCCCTGCCTCGTGCAATGTTTTTTCTTCTTATTGCATCTAGAATAGGTTAAGATATCCAAGGATCATTGTTATCCCTAATTAAAGAGATAAACCACTGTTCAACAGGGGAAAAAACTGAAAATAACATTTTGTTTAAATGTGAATCCAAAAAGCCAATAAAAACAGTATGTCACCGGTTTAGTTTTCATTTCAGGGAGCCCTGAAATTCATGGCTGTTCACTATAGAAGTCTACGAGAAAAGGACAATTTTTTTCGTTTTTTCAACATAACAAAAAAACTGAAAATAACTTTTTCCTAAAAATCTGTGTAGACATAGCTAACATATTGCTTTACCCTTTCCAGCAATACAAAATGGGGGTCACCGGCTTTCCAAAAAAGTTATTCAACTGAATGCGCATCCAGATGAGTTAAAAACAGGAATATTGAAGATTTTCAATGCTAAATAATATCTTTCAAAATATGTTGATACCTTGTTCTTTCATGCATGAGGGTAAACCTGTATATTGCAGTTATGTTTAGAAGACATTTCAACTGAAAAATCTTATTCGTCTGTCTGAAATCTTTGAAAAACTGAGAAAATATCCATTTTCCCCACAGACTTCAATATGAAACTTTGGTGGTCTCTAAAACGACATATATATGATGAGATCCGTTTCTTTTTGCTTTTTGTTATCCCCCAACCATGTTCTTTCTCATGACAAAGTTTGAAAAAATTATTGTGACTCTATTTTTCATGCATTAGTTCCTTGAACTCCCGCCTGCAGCAGTGCATATGACTGTGGTTTATCTCTTTAACACATTTTTAATGGGGCACAAGGAGTCCAGAGTAGAGGTGATTGCATTTAGGATAAAATTCCAGGAATTTTCTGGGTCTGAGATATTGCCAGTCAGAGTTTTTGTTGGTAAAGCTTGTGATTTAGGTTTCTATAACTTCTGCATTTTTTCATGGTATAATGTTTAGTAATTTTAATTTTTGTTTGCGTATCAGGTGTATAGCTTCATTGTCACTGATATTATGGTTAAGGGTACCACTATCCGAGACATGTTATGAGTTAGTGATTATTAAATCAATTAGACTTGATACAGTAGTGTTATCACATATGGAGTATCTGGTAGGGGAGTTGATTAGTTGGGTCCATCAATTCTGTTGGCAGAAGATTTTTAGTTTATTTCTATCTGGACAGTTTGTGTTTAGCATGTTAATATTAAAGTCACCTATTAACATTATCTCAGTAGTATCACTTTTGGCCTGGCGACAGGCCACCAGAGTATCAGCAGGGGTATTAATGCAAGTATCAACAGCTCCACAGGGTGGACGGTAAACAGAGATAATGAAAAAGGGTTTAACATTCAGTGGTTTAAGTTTAATGGTAAGGGTTTCATCCTTGATAAAGGCCTCTTGTTGGCTGAAACGTTGGACCCCAATAAACAAAACCACAACCCACTTACTAGTCCCTGTCCTCCTTGTTTAAGGGTAATATCACCTCCCTAGATGTTTCAAGAAAAGGTTGAGAGATGCTTAAATCATTCATAATTTCAAAATTTAGGTTGGAATTGATGTAGTAGAGAAGACCTCCACCGCGTTTTATAGTGAGTGAGTTAGGTGCGGTGAAGCTTCTAATCTGATTAGGTTATAACCAGGTATTGATATTTGTTGGTCCAGAACTGAGTCATTTAGCCAGGTTTCAGATAGTGATATGACTTCAGGTTTGAGTAATAATAGATTTTGTTTAACATCGTCAAACTTATTCTTCAGGCTTTGGCAATTTAAGTGATAAATCATGATCCCAATTTTTCTTGTTTTCAAGGGTCATTTTAGAAATATAAAGGGTATACAACGATGACAGAAACCTGACTGATTGCTAAATGCACAGTCTGGCGGCAATACTACAGGAAAGACAAAGTTAGTGTGGGAGGGGAAGAGAGGCCTTTGGCTGTGGCCAGGGAATTAAAATGAAACTAGGTTAATAAGTTTAGACACTCCTAAAGGAGCAGGAATAAAGATAGTAACTCAGAAAGCCCAGAGCACCACTGGTCTACTGAGTTATAAAAACAAAAGTGAGAGAGATAGCAGTATGAAAAAGAGTAGAGATTTGACATTGTCTAGATAACAAGTGATTGTATATATTTTGCATCATAAATCATTGCTAATTAATCAAAAGACTGAATCACTCTTTAGATTAAGTGTGGGGTCTTGTCAAAAACACCATTTATTCTGATACATCCATGATCACGAGAGAGGAAATAACCTCAAACAATTTATGATAATCAACATATGTACACATTTAAGTTATAGAACAATGAGAAAAAACAAGGCAGAGCTACTACGTTGTCGGCTCTCGGCTCTCCACGTGGGAGATGTTCACTGATAGGCGGCGAAAGACCAACTGTATGATTGACTGATATTTTATTTATATGCGAGCTAGGTGTGCGGTCCAAAACGAACCGATTGAGGCGCCATCTGTAGTTTCTGCCAATACCACACCCTTGGACTTTAACCTTATAGAAAGCGAGGTAGTACTGAAGTTTAATAATATATTGCTAGACATGGTATAAATAGACAAAAATTCACTCAAATCATTCACTCGAATCACATGACATGGTAGTGTGGGAGAGTGACTTCAATAGAGATCACTTTTTTAAGCAGAAAAAGGTTTTCAAAGCATTAGAAAATAAAGAAAATAAGCAGTGAAAAAAGTATTTCGAGGTTTGAGGGTGTGTATATGGATAAAATTAGTGAAGATAATAGGTCAGATAACTTGTTTGTACCGTACCATTGGCGAATTCTATGTTAAAGAGAAAATTGTGGAAAAAAGAGCTTCAAATCACATAATGTTGTTATATTATGTGTGAGAAGGTTTCTTTTTGGGTAGAATCATATCCACCGTTGTTCTAATGTTATGATAGATGGTAGAGAACAATTTTTTTTCACAAATTTAACATTTGTTTCCTTAGAAAAGTGTTTTTCATCAGAGGTAGTGGCCGAGTAGCGCTGAGAAATGAAGCCTTTTCTGATCTTGTGGGTGTGGCCTTCAAAACTGGGGGTGACAAGCTTCTGTTTCCTATTGAACTTCCTGGTGCGCTTATTAATATCATAAATCGCCTGGTTTATGATGTCCTGGTCGTAGGGTGAGGTTTCATCCTTCTTGTTGTAGATAGAGAAAGATACTCCCACTATTTTGCATAAGATAACTAGTCTAGCTATTGCTCTGAGCTTGGGTAAAGAGACAAACATCTGGGAGAAGACTAGATCCGTCAAATCATAGGAATTGGGTTTTAAGGCCACCTAGCCTTGTTTCATAGTTCACATATTTTTCTAGGCGACATAGTTCATATATATTGTCCTTGATATTATGTAGCAGGGATATGCCCCCTTTTATCCCAGTGAGAGTCTGTACCATATACATGAATGAATCAGTTGGATAGATCTTGATCGGCTATTCACTTGAGTTCTCCAAGTTGCTCCTAGACAATTAATATTAAGACATTATAAGACCTTAACACTGGTGGTGCAGCTCTGAGCTGCAACAACGGGAAGGTTCAGGTTGCACCCACATATATTTGTATACTTTGTAAGTGTATACTTATTATACATTGTTATCATTATTATTATTATTGAACTTTTAATTTTTTTTATTCAGCAAATCATATACATGTATAGTAATATAAATCAAGAAGAGGACAGGTTTGTTCTCCAATGGAGGTCATCCGAGTATCCCTTTTAAATTAAACATGATAATAAAGGCTGTAAATAAAATACTTGTACTGGTAAAGTGTTAACATAAACTAAGTTTCCTCGTCCTGAACTGGTCGAGAGTGTGCCAAATAATACATTTTAACTTCAGGTCTTGAATTTAGAAAATTAGTTTGTCTCATCCTAGGCTAGTCAAGAGTGTGGTAAATACTATTACACAAATTACCCTTCATGGGTCATTAATAATTAACATAACAATCTTAATTAGAACATATTTGATATAATTCATACATGTGTATAAGCAGTATATAAAAATCTGATGTGTTTTGGGATTTGTTTCAAGACGTGTTTTATTCTTGGGACACTGTATCTGTACCAGGCTCCATGGGATTTTTATATACAGCTTATACACATGTATGAATTACATTACATTTCTGTAAAACTGTTAAAGAATTGAAACTCACAGTTCAGTTAAAATACTGGTCATCAATCTGACATTATTCTGTAGCTTCCTGAACATAATTTCGCCCAGCTTGTAGCTGCGTGTAGCTGCTTGTTCACAGATGTCTTCAGTCTTGTGCATACATTTCGTTTTTACTGGTGGCGCATATATAAGATAAGATAAGATAAGATCAAACTCACAGTACATAAGGATAATAATAACATATACAAAGAGACAAATAGGTATACAGTCCTCTAGATCAGATCCAGTTCTCCCAGACGTTACCATCTCGTTAGGCCGAGTTATAATTTTGAAGTATAATAAACTTTTACATGTAAGATTTTAAAACAAGATAAGAATTAAAGTTTAAATAAGTTTTAAATGGTGGTAAATAGAGACGGTAGGTCCCTAGTGACCAAGATATTATCAACTAAAAGTTCCAATTTATTTTTGGTAATTAACACAATGACTTGGTGTAAACTCCCCCCCTCCCAGGGTTATCTTTAGTGCTACCAGACATGGTGCAGATGATATCCATAGTGTGCTATATATGTATACTAATGTAGTGGTTGTGTGTTTTACTCATCCTTGAGTCCCAGAAGTAAAAGTCCAAGAGTCCGGAGCTGTCTGCTGGCAAAGCTTACTTCCTTCGGACTACGCCAGGGGGCAGCGAAGGGCTCTCGGGTGGTCCGAAGATCCAACCCTTGAAGTGTGGTTATCTTTTATTGCTATTTTACCTGTGTCATCATCTTATCCATTCTTTGTCCCTGTTATCACTGTTTACCATTCACTGAAATGTCTTTTTATGTTTCTGTAATCTATATTGCATTTTACTGTCTTATCAGACCTGTTTTGCTATGATATGTAAACCCTTTTACCTGTGATGTGGCTGGCCCACAAGGGTTGGTTACAAGAAGTGAGTTGTGAGAGAATAATAAGAGTCAAATCTTGTTTGTTTTATTCAACTTGTTAAGAGTCTGAACCTAGTTCACTACACTACAACTACAATTTTTTTCCCAACTAGGAAATAAATTCAAGTGAATTCAGGAATTTTCCACACCTAGTCCAGGCTGATGTTCTTGCTTCACTGCACAGGACCATGATGCTTCAGCTCAGAGTCAGATACGTAGCAACGCCTGGGGAGTCTTGCCAGATGTATACAACACCTTGTCGAATATCTTGATTTCTGTGTATGAACCATGCCCCTTCAGACTACAGTAGCATGCGGTGATTATACACAGTGCAATTATAAAGGCTATATAGGGTATGAGGGGCAAAAATCCAGACATCTTGGCACTTTGAAGAATGTTCCAATCCAAAGGCAGGCTCTGAAATAAATGAATATGTTTGATCAACACATTTTTATTGAATTATCTGAACATTACATAGTAAATTTGGGGATGAAATAGCAAAAAAAGGTAAGTATATCTGTAATTTTTTAGTAATATTTTGCAACTATGCTGGTACAAGATAATACTATTTCTATACAAGGTAACAAGGTATCAGTTCGGTTATGTTAAACTGCATTCTGAAACTCATTTTTGTCTTAAATGTCTTTTTTTTAGAGGATTGGTGAAGTCGAATTGTACATTTTCTGAAAATCTGACCCACATATGGTATACAGTGGAACCTCACATAAAGACCACCTCTCTATTAAGACCAGTTTCTCACAGTCCCAAATTGTCATTCTCTTATTAGATTAACCCCTCTAATTAGACTACCTCACTATTAAAACCAGTTTCTCTCAGTTCCAAGGGTGGTCTTAATAGAGAGGTTCCACTGCATAGCGATGTTGTTCTAGGTACAATTCGAGATCAACATCAACCTTATTATCTATATGTGATGTGTTTCGGAAAAATCAGTCATAAGTCGCAAAATTGATATTTTTCAAAGTTTTTTTCTCACAAGATTACATCATTGGAATGTTCTGATTTTTTAGGAGTTCATCACATATAGCTATATCAATTAATGTCTCAAATGTCAGGGCAATCTATGTAATATATCCTTTAGTTTTACATGTCCTCATATGGACTACATTTAGTTACTTTACTGTTTATTGATCCCCAGAAATATTGGAAACTTTTTGTTTCAAAAACGAAAATATCAAACTTAAATCCTAGAAATATTTATTGGATTATTAGACTGTTTACTATCATTGGAATCGGCTTGATCTCATCTTATCAAATACTTATGGGTGAAATCCCCAGAAAATGTACAATTCAACCTCACCTATCCTTTCAAATAACCAAATTTCAGACGAAAATAAAGTTCCAAATACACTTCAACCTAACCAAACAGATTGCTAGAATCAATGCGAAGCCGAAAATTCTCAAATTTACCTAGTATTGACAAAATAGCAGCCTTATTTAGCAGAATTTACTAAATATGTAGAGCTGCCAATTGTAAATTTCTAAAAGTCTGACCCATATATATACTATGCTCAGTAAATATTATTCATTCTGACAACAAGTGGATTAATTACATTTCTGAATATTACATTGGGGACTGGTAGTAGCATGACTTAAAGTGATTTATCAGAAGTTGTTTTGTACCCAGACTGTCAGGATACAAATGTGTCATAGTAAATGTCCAACAAATCCAACACTTTTCTTTTTTGAATATCATTTTCCTTTTCTAAGATATCCTAAGACATAACCAACATGACTTATGGATATCTTAATCTCCAAATAGATACTTTCTTGGATTTCAAATTATCATTTTCTCACAGAAATGTGCACATAGCCACCGTCTGATGTCATTCCATTTCACCCTAATGTACTTTGATGTATTCCTACGCCAGTGGTGTAACACCGACCCCACAGTTAACCTGCATGCACCCCAGTAGCAGATAGGTCTGCTGCATGCTGGTCATCATGTATAGGAAGGGGAGGGCTAATATATTGTTTGGTACTAAGTCCTTACTATTTTATTTGACATCTACAAACTCTACTATACTTTCATAGTATTTTGACGGACTGGATTGTAACAAAATATTTTAATACTTCTTATAAATCTGATGATTTTGTGAAAGCTTATATCATACACTTTTTGTATCAACAAACCTAAGAGTTATTTCATATTGTTGATTAACTCATAACTTATCAGTAAACGTATTGTAATTCAGGCTGCTCTGAGAATATTTGTACTCATGTATAAAAATCTTCATTATCCCGAATAAAATATTTCTAAAGCAAATCAAATCATTAACATCCCTTACTGATTTAGTACGCAATATAAAATTCATGTGACAACAAATATAGTATATTGCCCTTCAATTATGACTAAAATAAGTTGAGGCGCTCTTGGAAGAACTATGTTCGCATAAAAAGTTTGTTTTGTTTTTAAAGATGTTTATTCAGCAAAATGAAATTATTTAGAGTGTATACTATTCTCATTCAGAGCTGGTTGTTTAATTACAGCAAGAAAGGTTCTAGTGTTATGTAAGACATTAACAGCATATGATGCTGCAATTCATGTAACAATAAAAACCACCACCAAGGGCATCATCCTATTTGCAACAGTCCTAATTGCAACGTTTCTGACACAGAATAAAGGAAAGCTGGTCGAAAAAGCATTTGAGCAAATTTTTATTAATTTGATTTTTAAAAAAGGTTTGGTCGTTATTCACCTTGATCTCTCTGGGGAGGGCATTCCAGAAACTTAAAATCCGGAATATACTAAAGAATTTCTGCAGTCTTCTATAACATAACGGGATAATTCCAATTCTCTGGTGCAAATCAATATTGCTAATTCTATAAGCACCATTCCTAGTTTTTACGCCTATACATAAGCGAAGACAATTATTCTGTATTACCTGCAGTCTCTTTCGATCTTTCTGATTACCCAGATCCAAAATCAAAGAACTAGATTTGAGCACTGGAAGGATGTATGTTTTAAATATAAGTACTGCAGTACCAACACTAATGTAATGTCTTATACGCGCCAGCCTTTTATATAGCAAGTTAGCTCTTAAACAGACACCATTAATATGATTTGTCATTGTCAAACCACTGTCAAGAGTGTACCCCAGATATCTAACATTTTGAACATTATCAATCTGGACTCCATCATTATATATAACACAATTATCATGGTTTTTTTTCCTTGTACCATAGAACGTCTGTAATTTGGTCTTGGATCTATTAATTGTCAGACCATTATTCACTGTCCAGGTATTAAATCTATTCACATCCTCTTGAACATGCACCAAGTCTCTATCAGACCTTATACAATGCAGGAGCACACAATCTTCTGCATAAAGTATGATTTTTCCGATTAAATTTACAGTAGCTACATCGTTAATGTACAAAATAAACAGCAGGGGTCCCAGAATACGGCCTTGAGCCACACCAGCAAGACAGTTTATCAGACATTTTACCATTGAGACATACCATCTGTTCTCTGTTTATTGAATATGAGTTTATCAGGGATATTATTCTTGGACCAAAACCCATTCTTTTCAGCTTATACATCAAGATGTTAATATCTATAGAATTATACGCCTTAGATAGGTCGAAATAAGTTGCGATTGTATCTAAACTTCTATCCTTATTTTCAACAACTATCTTCATGAACTCGTACATAGCAGTATCAACACTTTTTCCCACCCTAAAACCATGCTGGGATGGTGCAAGAATATTTCTATCAGATAAATAGCTCGAAATTTTGTCGGATAGGATCTTTTCAAACATCTTGCTAGTCATAGGGGCTATCGAAATAGGTCTAATATCATTCATGCATCTTGAATTTTTTTTCTTTGGTATCAAGGTACAAAGGGAGAGTTTCCAAGATTGAGGAAAGGATCCACTCCAGCGTATTTTATCAAGTAGTGCTGTGAAATTATTGGCACAAGATAGAAGGGCAAGTTTCAAAAAAGTTGTGTTTACATCTAGTATTCCACTTGACTTGGTTACATCAATAGTCTGTAGATGTTTCACAACCTCATTCCTAGCGATTTCCTCATCCCACTCAAACATATCAATATTATCCACCATATCTTCATCATACGCCGAGAGAATATCAACAGAAGATTTCGGCATAATATTATAAAAAAACTGATTGCTATAATTAGCAGCTTCAAGACCAGTCAGTGTATTACCCGCAGTATCAGTGATGCACTCAATTGAAGTTAGGGAGAGACCCTCAATACCATATATATTTGAGATGTGTGACCAAAATTTCTTATCGTTTCTACTAAAACGTTGACATATGTTATTTAAAGCCTCCCTTTTTAATCTTACAATCAGTCTCTGAACTTCAATACGCAGGGATCTGGCTAGCCTTTTTAAATACTCTGTTTTTCCTTGTGACTAACTGTCGGAGTTCTCTATTATGTACAATATGGCCAATTATAATCTTTAAACTGAAACGATCTTGTCTTATCAGGTTATACCCATTGATATGCAACATAGAGTCACGAATATCTTCTGACAGCCAGCTTTCAACAAAGCATATAACGTCGTATAGACCTTTTACAAATTCATTTCTTAGATAATACAACTTATGATATAGACTACATACATTAAAGTACACAATCTTTAGCCCTTTCATTGTCGAGACATCAATGTTCGAATGACAATACATCGTGAGAAATCAGTCAAAGTTTAAAGTGCCCAGTGAAAAAAAAGAAAAACAGAAGTCAAATAGACAGTCAGGGGAACCCAGCCAAAAATATTATGCATGCCTGAGGTCAAGGTATCGGAAATAACGATCCCGGGTAGGCAAAAAATAGGTAGAGACGACAGCAACACAACTTTATGAAAATAAAAACATACCGGAGAGAGGGTTGACGTACATGGTCCGCCATCTTGGGTATTTACATATCACGAACCCTGTTACGATAGGTCAATGACAGGGATGTGGCAAAAAGAAAAACCAATGCACTACGATTTTCCACAAAATAGACAGATAATAGTTTAGGCCATATCTAGACAATGAACAAAATCGCAATTTGGAAGCATCACATTATTATATAGAGGCAGCGTTTCGAGTGATAGTTTACGACATTCAGAACCCATGCTCGGTATTCAAAATGGATGCCATCACACATGTTTGGTCGAAATCAGGCTAACAACAACTAAGAATAATGGATATACATTGATTTGGTAGGTAATGAAACCGAAAAAAGTATACTGATGTAAACTCAGGTGTCCTCTGGGTCATTACATTTCTGAAGAGTTGGGAGTGGAGTCTTAGAGGTGCCTTCTCCTACCTGACCAGTCGTAGAGTTCAAAGGAGCATACCTGTTGGACACAGAAATGGGTGGAGAGGATACTTGAGCATTAGCAAGCGATGTCATCACCCTGGGTCGGGTAAATCCAGTGCTATCCACAGTGGCTGAGTGTTTAGATGATACCAGTCTCAGCTTCTTACATTGGAGATTATCGAAAGTACCATCAGCCAAGGCCTTAATGATTTCCTGTCTCACCATCATGAGAATTTTCCCAAGTTCAATTTTTCCCGGTCCATGAATCGTCATCCAGGCGCCTGTCACCCAGATAACAACCTGCGCCCCAGAAAGAGTTGTTGGTAGCTTCTATCAGCCGTACAGTGCCGGTCTTCGACAATTTTACTGCTAGCTTACGGTTCTGGAAGTACTTACATTGTGTAATATCCAACATTACCTCCTTTTCAACACTTTGCCACTTTGGTGCTGTTTCAACGTGATCACCGAATGATTTGATCTCACGGGGATCTTCATTCTCTAGTATAGCATTGGCAGTATCAGTATTACCTAGAACGATACACTTTTTAAACTGAAATGCTTGTTCAGACGATATGAAAAATTTGTCTTGATACTGAAAGTCACAAGGAAAGAAGTTTGACATATAGGCTTTCTCCCCCTGGAAAGCAAGACCGTTCTGGACTCTCACGATTTTTACTCTCTCTACACTGAACTTATCCTCCAAGGTGTGCAGTTGACGAGAGTTGTAAAGTCAATGGTGCGTCTCCTGCAATAGAAATTTGGTATCTATTAAGTTTCAGCGAAGTGTATTACCACAAAATGTTGGTTAATCCAGTCGAGTGACTTAATGTTTAGCCAAAATGTTAACATATTCGCAATAACTACCCATTTGTATTCCATAGTATATATAAATGGGAATCATTTTTTACACATAGTATCGTTTTAACACATAGTAGTATTATTTATATTGTTTTTTTATAGTATTGTTTGTATCGTTTTTATAACATCTAGTAGTATTGTTTGTATAAAATGTATTAGTATCGTTTGTATAATATCTGGTAGAACATACCACAGGACACGATGGCAGGTGTTGCTGGAAGGGGGGGAAGCTCAGACTCAGATACAGTGGCCTCGACCTGCTGTAGTATGGAGCTAAGTGGCTCTGCGAAGTGTGTTGCCATCAGGACAAACAGGCCAGGGTAATAGACAGCATCTGTACCTGTTGTCTGGCGGGCAGCGTCGATCTCAACCCTAAAATTCAAATTCAATATTGTCAGTCCTATAATTGAAGGCAATATTACAAGACTTAAAATTGAAAGGCAATATTGGCAGCTCTAAAATTTAAAGGTTTTTTTGTTTATTTAGGGAGTGTTATCAATATACAACCTCATATGCTCGAATGTTACGTAAATCATTCTATTCAAAGGTGTTATGGAACACATTTCATACAAATTTTTTTTATACATGTATTACAAATAATATAATTTGAATATGCAGCTTCCTATTTCAACTTACAAGACTTTGTTTGTTGACTTCTTGTTCAACGACCTGATGAATCCAATGTAACGGGCCGCCTTCTTTTCATATGCCGAATATATATTACTCAAAATGTTTTCTCCTGCAATAAGTAATAAGTATGTGGTATATTTATGTGTTAGCCATAATATTTATTTATCAAAATACCAGATGTTCTGCTCCTGGCAATATAGACAGATCAATAAATGCTTGCCAGAATATCCAGCTATCTATATAAATTATTGAAACACTTTAATATCCAGCGATCTATCAATTTTAAAAGAGGTAGAATAATTTAGCCAATTTTATTCATTGCGGTTGTACACATTAGTCTGATTTTACATATTTACATAATATTCTAGCGTTCAGTATACAAGTGGCAAAACATACCAGTTAGCTGCTGGCAATGAAGTAATGCACCCTCCGTGCTGAACATTGTTGGCCAGTTCTCTAGCATTTCAATAGATGCAATGCCTGCATAACAAAGAAAATGAGTATATAATACAATGTAGTGCACATTTAAAACTTTTGCGATGGAACTTGCGAGTAGAAAATTGTAATCATTTTGTAAGCTAGGTGTATATATCAGCACAAGATATTCAATGAAAATACTAGTATGTGTAATATATATTGTTCATCTCTAGGAATTCACTGAAAACAATAAGGAATTCAAGGAAAACAATAATGAGTGTAGAACAATATTAAGTAGATTGTATTTACCACTGTTGACATCAACACGTTGCGCGTAGAATGTTTCCTCCTGGAGTCGTAATACAGCCCTGCTGTTTGGGTCTATGGCATACACCTTTCAGTTCCACCCTTTTTGTTTCCAGGGAAGCACTTGTCTCGTTGCTGGGCATCGATGGCTGCCAGCTAACACATCCATACCTGTAACAATCGTTACATATTAATATCATATTTATATCATCCCCGTTGGTTAAATATTAACTAATATATTTATTACCCACATAAAAGTATGTATGGAGATTTTCCAGAGAGTTGTTAATTACACACTTTTTTTACTTTATTTAAGGCCAGTACATTAAATTGGGTAATTATAATATGAGAAAAAAACGCAACTGTTACCCTACCCGGGTGTTTAAGTGCGTTGCCTAATGCTACCTTATGGGTGTTAAAATACAATTATGAAAAAGACATATACTAAGCAGAAATGTTACACATACATACGACATTCAATTTTGTATGAATAAAGGAATACCTTGTTTAGGTTATCATGGCTGATTACCAAGAATCGTACACAAATTCTATTTGCTCTCTTCACCGTATTGCTCATTCAATTTATTATCTGGTGAGATAAGAGCATTACATTCTCTGTTCATTAGAAACAAATCAATATTATACAGCTTGAATTATTTACAAAAATAGCAAAAAAAATAAACGAACAAGGAACAAACATCCTCAAAGGAGATGGGGCCTTCCAGGTCGCACAACGACTTCTGGTCAGTCCCACCCCTCATGCAACTGTCTTCATCTCTATATGCAAAGAAATGACATATACTAAACACATTGATAGTGAGAGAGATAGGGAGAGCGAGCACAGAGTAGATTGAGATAGAGTGGTAGAGTGAGAGAGAGTGGTAGAGTGAGAGAGAACAAAGGGAACACAAAGTATCACATTGGTGGTACTACACTATGCTTGGGAATGAGGTATGCAATATGATTAATAGTATAAAGTTCCAGTGGCCAAGCATCAAGGAGGGAGTCGGTGCTGATACATAGGGTATTTTCCTTCTGGGGGGACCGGATATAAAGGTGGGTGTATGGCAGAGTTTCCACACTGAACTGCTGTAGAAGTAGGTAACAGCAGTCTCCTTCTTGCAAGGCAAACAGGATCTCCCCAACCTTCTCCCAAATCTCGCCCTCCACTCTCAACACTACATACTGTCCACTGGTGTAGGTGATTCCCCTTGAATTGAC
This sequence comes from Sthenelais limicola, assembly GCA_942159475.1. Lineage (NCBI taxonomy): Eukaryota > Metazoa > Annelida > Polychaeta > Phyllodocida > Sigalionidae > Sthenelais > Sthenelais limicola. Next base: position 4,636,178 of record OW804097.1, read on the forward strand.
TTTTGTTGCTGCACTGATTGGATTGGAACGAAAGTCAAGATCAGCTTGTTCAACTGCAAGTTGTATACCGGTAGAGCATCGGGAGGGCACAATAGTTCATCATCAGCCATCACTAGCCCATCCTCTGTCAAGTTATGGCCGTTGTACGCTTGGAGAACCTGATGTTTTTTGGCGAGGGATTTACTAATGTTACGGTAGTTGCAGTTCCTATTGGCTATTTTCTTGAAGTAGGAGTGTTTGGCTTCAAACCGGAGTGTCAATGAATGTTTGAGTGGTCCGAAGTGAAAGGTGAGGTTGGCATAATGGGAAAGATAATGGTGTTTAGGTTTCATGGTGTTGTTGGGGAAGAGGGTCTGTCGGAGTTCTAAGTATTCTTTGATGAGCGAGTCCATATAGTACACTTGTCCATGGGAGATTTTGGGGCCATCAAATAGAGGATGATGCCCTGAAGGTTTTCAAGGAGGAGCCACACACCATCGTTCTTATCGCTTACATAACTGCCAAAAAGGAGGGGCATGACACAAACAAAGTTATATACCTCCATTGCCTGTCGACTGATGCGTTTAGCTGTTGGGGAGATTGTAACTGGGGTGGATGCATTTTCACTGCCACAGAAGGGAATTGACAAATCTGTTGGTTTAATTGCTCCAGGGTAAAGGACTTTGATGAAATAATTTATACACAGCCACACATCCTCTTTCACAACCCCCTCGAAGAGGTCATGGCCAAGACATGGACAAAGCTCGTACCAGACACAACCACGTACCACACCGTTGCTGGGAGTTTCTTGCCTTGTTGACCTTGCAACATCTCTGTTGTGGGTGGCAGGGGTTCTTTTGCGGCCGATTTCCGCAGCATCATCAGTAAATTTGGCCCTGTGGATGTCGCAGAATCGACAGATGTATGGCGAATGGCTGAAGTTGGTCTGGAATCCCCCAAGCTGGTGCTGACCTAAGTTGTCCCTGGCGATGCAAGATAAGCCAACAGATATTCTTCTCCCATTTACACACAGTCCATTTAATTCAAGGTCCCTTAAATCCTCAACTAGAGGCCTAAAAATAGCGTTCATTCCAAACTCCGAAACATGTTTGTCATAACACAGAATGGCGAGTTGCATATTGTCTCGTTTTGTAGTACCGGTCAGTGTTTTAGTAATATTAGGTCGAATGCATTTTCTACCTTTTTTTTCTCCACCCCCATTGTTATTCTATTTGAGTGTTTAAACTATCCCTATTACACTTGAATAGTACTCTAAACCCATTTCTTTAAATGATATATAGAAACTACCTGTGATTGCTCATTGCTTATATATATTAGTGAAAAATATTTTCACTATATGAAGCCCTTAAATTGAACATCATTTTGATATAAAGGTAACAAATATTTCTCTGAACTATTAGTCTTGTAATGCTACGAAACGATTGCGGGACTGAATGGACACCTTTGTTCGCCGCCTCCCCTCAAGGGGTGGCGGCCGAGTGGGTGTGACAGTTGCTTAAGTTAGAAATAAATAATAAAAGTGTATGCATAATGTTTTGAGTTAATGCTGAGGCTGAGCCCTTATATTTAATATTCATTCGCCTAGAGTACTTATTATGTTGAATTGAATTTTTCATTTGTTGATATTTTAAAATCTACTAGGTCAGATTCAATAAACAATGCACTAAATGAAGCATATTTTCTGATATTTATGGTTAAAATACCTCTTTACAACAATTATTTTTTTACTTAAACAGCTCCCGACTTTAAGAGAAGACTCAGATTCGATGCCCAGCCCAAGTCTGATAAAACGGTGCCTACCCTACAAGAGTGGCAAGAACATTGCGACTCGAGATGATAATGTAAGTATTTTTTATATCTTATAGGCAAGCCTTTATACCTTTCCTATGATGTGTATATTTATGTTGGTGCAGTGTTCTCGCCAGCAAAAATTGACAGGATATATATATATGATATGTTGCGATTCTTGCCTATGTTCTTTCCAATGTCTGAGTGGCCATCGTTGCACATCTGTGTTTCAGCTCCGGCTTAATATTAATCAACACAACGTTCCGCGTTGTTTATTTCTTAGCGCGGTGTTTGTTTCCATCGGTGATAGGTTGGAATGTGTAGAAAATATCATTGAGAATCGACTTTGGCAAGGAATTTGAACAGAAAATGTTAAATAATAGCAGTATAGTTCATATCCTATTGTTATATGAAATAAACACAACTCAGGCTCTTCTCCCTGGGCCCCGATGAAAGAGACCGTCTCATGATTGGTAGCTCTACCGGCTACGCTCGAGGAAGAGCCATAGAAACTTTTATGTACAGAAATGCTTCAAAGAAGCCTATCTAACATCATTGGTTAGCTTGAAATGTTATTAAAAATAAAAGGAATATTTCCATGTGGAAATAAACCCAATCATGGTTTCAAAATGGCCGTAAATCCACCATGTAATAGTATCTTCTCTCTCCTGTGTTCACCAGAGGCTTCTTTACGTGTATATGGCTCTCCTGAAGGCAGGGAATGAAATCTAATGTTAAGTCAACATTCCTCCTCCAGATATCGAATAAAATTATCATTTAAAATCAGGGAAAGCCATATCTTGTGGGAGCCCTAATCACCCTCGTTCTGGTTCTCCTTGCACTTTCTGGGATAAATCATTATCTCTGCTTTCATTATCAGGTTTTAGGCAGGGCTTCAGATAATCCACATGTATTTTCGCCATTTTCTTTGTGCCTTTATCAATAGTATAGGTCCACTCATTTAGTTTCTCAACTATCTGAAATGGACCCTCCCATCTTCCACACAGTGGCCGTCCAGTTTTCACTGTGATGAATTTGTAGACCCATTCTCCAGGAGCATATTCTCTGACCAACGTATTCTTGTCATAGACCTTTTTCTGTGCTTTCAACGATCGTTTTAAATTCTTCATTACAAATTTGTGTGCCTTCAGGAGCTGTTCTCTGATGTATAACACCTGGTTATTTGGACACCTTGCTTCAAAATGTTCATCATAATTCCGATAAATGACTGCAGGCACCATTGAAATTTCCTCACCAAAGGTAAGTAGATTTGGAGAACAGCCGGCTGATTCATGCAAACTACACCTATAAGCATAGGTGATATATGGAATCAGCTGGTCCCAGTCATTTCTATGGAGATTTGCCAACCCCGACAAAGCTGTCTTCAGAGTCCTAATCGATCTTTCGGCTAATCCATCAGATTGAGGCCTATAAGAATTGGTAAATGTCTTCTTTATAGACATCAAGATGCACAACTCCCTCCATAAAGAAGAAGTAAAGTTGGCACCTCTATCCAAATGAATATTCAATGGAGCTCCAAATTTCAAGATCCAGCCTTCCATAAGGTGGGTAGCACAAGTGTCAGCTTGGTAATTTGGCATAGGAAATGCCTACATGTATTTTGAATAATCGTCCTGGACCACCATAAAGCATATGTTACCTCTGAGAGTCAAAGGTAAATTTACAGCAATATCCAGAGCTATCCTATCAAATCTTGCGCCAGAAATGTCATTATGAAGCGGTCTCTTCCCTTTCCTAGGGAAATCTTTCACACGCTGGCAGGTATCACAAGATGCACACCATTGCTCTATATCTTCAGACATAAGTGGCCAGAAAAAGGTTTGCTTCACCTTTCCTAGGGTCTTTTTCCTTCCAAAATGGCCACCTTGAGGAGAACCATGTAACATGCGGAAAATAGCCATCCTTATCTTTAACGGGCCAACGATAGTCATGTCAGAAACTGAGGCTTCTTCATGATATATCACATATAGAATCCCATTGCGTATTATCATCTTGCTGAGGAAACCATACAATACTCTAAACTCTCGTGTTTCTGCACAAATCTCCTGAGTGGAAAGTTCTTCTTTACTTCGAACCAGTGACATGATTTTGGCAATATCTCTGTCCTCATCCTGATATTTAGCCATCTCACCCTCTGAGCAAGGGAAAACTTCCTGCAAAAATTCCTTCTTCTCCTCCCATTTGCTTGTCATATCATCGACAGAAGATACCATACCAATAGGTTTGCAAGGGTCCTTCCTGCACGTGACACAGCCAGGATCTCCTGATCTTCCTCATTCTTGAGAGAGCATCGGCATTGCTATGAAATTTTCCTGGCCGGTGGAAAATCTTAGATCAATCCACGTCAAAATAAGCTAGAATAGACAGCCACCAAACCAAAATTCCATCAGCATCCTTGAAATTCAGGACCCATCTCAATGAAGAGTGATCCATACGAATGATAAATCTTGTGCCCCAGATGAAATGCTTGAACTTTTTTAAGGATTTAATCACCGCTAGTAGCTCCCTGTGCGTTGTACAATAATTCCTCTGAGTAGAATCCAATGATTTAGAGAAATAACAAAGAACTTTTTCTTCTCCGTCCTGTACCTGAGACAAAATTGAGCCAATTGAAAAATTACTGGCATCAGAATCGAGAATAAATAAATCATTCTCGGTTGGATATCCTAGGATAGGCTCAGAAATCAATGCACTTTTCAGTAGGCAAAACAATTTCTCCCGATCTTCATTCCATGCAAATTTTGTATGATCCCTGAGCAGTTGGAACATAGGCTCAGCCTTCTCCGCAAATTCTGGAATAAAATCCCTGTAATATCCTACAAGTCCCAAGAAGGAACGAATATCTTTGATATTTTGTGGCTGTGGCCAGTGTGTAATAGCCTCAATCTTCTCCGGATCTGGTCTGCTCCCTTCGCTGTTAACTACCCTGCCTAGAAATCTAACAGAATGCTTGAAAAGCACACACTTCTTTGGTTTCAAAATCAAACCAAACTTCTGTATCCTCTCAAAGACAGATTTCAGATGTTTCCTGGCTTCTTCCAATGACTTTCCATAGGAAATTATATCATCTAAGTAAACCATACATTTTGTCCAGCGCAATCCTTGTAACATACTCTCTACCATGCGTTCAAATGTGGCTGGGCCATTGCATAGCCCAAATGCCATCACATTGAAACAAAACAAGCCTATATGGGTGCCGAATGCAGATGTTTCCTTTGATTCTTCATCCAACTCCACTTGCCAATAGCCTGATTTGAGGTCCAGGGTAGAATAATACATGTTTTTCCCAAGAGCATCTAGACTTTCGTCGATTCTAGGTAGGGGGAACGCATCTTTCTTTGTGATATCATTTACTTTGCGATAATCCACACAGAAACGAATGGAATTATCCTTCTTTTTGACCAGAACAATCGGTGATGACCATGGCGAGTCACTAGGCGAAATAACTCCCTTTATTCAACATCTTTACTAGCTCTTCTTCCACTGTTTTTCTTCTCCACTTGCTCAGCCATAGCCTTCTCCATCTTCGATCAATTTGCTAGAAAAGGGAAAAGAAACAAAGGATTTCAGTGACAAGACTTCATGGGGAAACAATGCCCGATTTGTGAGTCATATCCATGCTCGGACTGAGCTTCGGATGGCCTTTCGGGCCCGAACTGTGCTGTCAGTCCCCCACTCTTTTAGCGTGGGTCGATCCGAACTAGGTTTCCAGCAAGTCATCACACCCTCGCCACGTCTCCCATCATTCCAAATGGGTTAATTACGTCCAGACATCATAATGGAATAATTTAACAGGGCATGGCGGTTCACTTCTATGCCAGAGTACAACATACAACACACATACCCGTAACCAGTATTTCTAACAGTGTGTATATCAAAATGGACGTAGCGGTACCAGGCACCAGCCCGCCAAAGTACAGAAATGCCAATCGGCAACAAAATACGGGGTACCATACGTTCAAATCTCTAGACATCTTACATTCATACAAGATCAACAACATTTTTTTTTTTTTTTTATTTCATTTGAAAGGCCATGTACATTAAATTAAGGGTTGAGATATATGAGAAAAGACGCAAGTGAGCCCTACCCGGGTGTCTTCGTGCGTTGCCTTAGGGACCATATGGGTCGAACAATATTTCACATCTCCAAAATGTATCAAGTAGGTAACGAAGAAAAGTAGATAAAAGAAAACAATCCATTCTACAAAGCGTTGTCTTGCTCATTTCACCTTATATTCGATTAATTTATTTACTGGTGAGGTAAGAGCATCGCAAAAATATTACAGGATTGTTGTTTAAAGATTAAAATATAGCCTCATGTGGATGTTAGGTATGACAAATGTAAGACAAATACTACATACAAAAACATCATAAAATAAGATATCGCGATCTTTCAGGGGTGAAATGTGAAATTACTATTTTCACTTAGCGGTTTTAACCCTTCCAAAACAGATATTCCCTACCCCAAACTGCCCTAACTATATGGCGGTTAGAGTAAGGACTCTTTCATCCTGGGTTGTCAGTAATATAATTTTCCCAGTATTTCTTTTTCACTTCTTTAATAAAAGTCACTCTCTCCTGTTCCAACCGCAACTGTTGGGGGAGGTTATTCCATATTTGTTTACCTTTGTAAAACACACTCATTCTAGCCTTTTCGCTTCTCACCCTCCTCAATTTAAACATCTTGGTTTGCCTATTTCGGAGGGCCTGTCTAAAGCCTCTGGCATTTCATAATTATCCTGTCTGTCGAAAATCAATTTTAGGGATGTAATTTCTGGCCTACTTTCAAGCGGCAAGAGCCCTGAGAGTTTTACCAGTTCATGGTTGGATTTGTCATGCCCAAAAGATACTCTAAGAGCCTTGTTCCATGTTTTTTTAATTTTCTTTTTCATTTCTTTACCAAGGTTTAGGATTAAAAAATTAGAAAACTCCAGAATAGGCAAAACGTATGTCTTCATGATTTGACAACATATTGTATGGTTCATAAATTTTCTTCTACGACAGATATCCCCAATCTTCCAATTCACAGTCCTCAATTGTTTGTCAAAATGCTCTTTACAAGATAAACCTTCGTTTATAATCATACCCAAGTATTTGAACGAATGAGTTCTCTCAATAATCACTCCCTTACATAAAAGATCCTGAAAATTTTTCAGAATGTTTCTGCTACCGAAGAGTTGATACTTTGTTTTTTTTACATTGGGTTTCAAAAAATTTCGGTCACACCATTTTGTGTATTTTGTGATGGTTTTTTGTGCTTTTTCGTGAAGGTCTAAATGGTTTTCGCTTTCAACAAGTATCACCGCATTGTCTGCATATAATATAAGCTGACCTGGAAAATCCATCTCCTGTAAATCATTGATAAAAACGTTAAAGAGGAGGGGGGCTAACAGGGAGCCCTGGGGTACACCATTATCAACAACTTTAGTATTCGTTCTAACCTTCTGATACTTAATAAATTGGTAACGGTTGGACAAAAAGTTTTCAATCAAATTAATCAGTGTTACTCCGATCCCAATCTGCCTTAATTTCTGTAGGAGTAGGGCGTGTGGTACCGAATTAAACGCCTTTTTGAGATCGACTGACAAAACTTTCTTTTTTTCTAAACCCTTAAAAATGAATTCAAGAACTTCATACACTGCATCGTTGGTCGAACAACCTTTCCTAAATCCATATTGGGTCTTCAGGAAAAATTCGGAATTTTCTAGATGTTCATATAGCTTGTCATATATAATTCTCTCAAGTATTTTGCTGACCATAGGGACTAGTGTGATTGCCCTGACATTGTCAACGTACGTTAGGTTACCTTGTTTGGGGATCAGCGTTACTGGGGCTATCTTCCAGTCTTGTGGGATAATCCCTTCAGTGATAATCCTGTTCATTAGTACACAAAAAAATTTCCTACCAGTATGCAAGGAATTTTTAAGTAGTCGGGCATCTACGTCAACGAAGCCAGAACTTTTATGGGGGTCTAATTTGGAGATATACTTGATGATTTCATTTTCTTGAACGTTTGGTCTTATGTCAAACAGCCATTTTCACTGATGGTTCCAAAGATGGTAGTCGTGTTGGATTTGCTGTGCATACACCATTTGGGAACTTGAAGAAGGCTCTCCACAAGGAAAGCAGCATCTACACTGCTGAAGGAAAAGCACTGCTTAAGGCACTTGAATGGGTACAGGTCTCACGGATGAAGAAATTCATCATATTCTCAGACTCGCACCCATGTCTAGAAGCTGTGACCAACCTTTATCCTAAGAACCCAATCATACAAGCAATTCAAGAGACATACACTGAAAACAAAAGAATGGACAAAGAAGTGGTGTTGGGCTGGGTGCCAAGCCACATTAGAATAGAAGGAAATGAGGCAGCAGACATTGCAGCCAAAGATGCATTGAGGCGCCCTGTTGGGGCTGACCAAATGCCATACACAGACATTGTACCTGTGGCGCAGGCACATGTCAAACGTAGCTGGCAGCGCACATGGAATAGTGTTAATAGTAACAACCTGCGAGCAATCACACCATCAATCACACAAAAATTCAAAGATGATAACCTGACAAGACCCGAACAGGTGATACTGACCCGTCTTCGTACCGGTCACACCAAACTGACTCACAGGCACCTTCTAAAAGGTGAAGTGGCTCCTGTATGTCAGACATGCAACACTCAACTGAGTGTAGAGCATCTCTTAATACATTGTCAGGCAACCAAGAGAAACAGAATAAAATACCTGCAAAATCGCAGGACACTGCAGAGCATTTTCCGGGAATCTGGAAACAAAAATATTCTTGATTTCCTACGGGAAACCAAATTGTACGACAAAATTTAGGTATCCTAAATGAAGCCTGACTTCATCAGGCCAATCCCTGTTTCATGAAATAGGGAATTTCACAGAATAAAATAATAAAACCACAGTATATCTGCTAACTTTTAATTACTATTAGCGGAGGTGAAACTAACCAAACCAAACCAAACCAAATCCATTGATATTCGTACTTCCAACATTAGTATCATACCAGTCTACTCTATTTTTCAGTTTCGTTGAGAACTCTGCCATTTTATCACGCGTACCTGTTTTAACCCATTTGTACTCCCTCTTTGCAATTGGGGTATATTTCTTTCCGAATGTTGAAATAATAGTGTAATGGTCAGATATGTTTGTTCTTTCTATCTTACTGTTCAGGCTCTCTATGTTGGTACATACTAAATCAATGCAGGTGGCGGACTTATTCGTCCCCCTTGTTGCTTCGTTCACTTTGATCATGAGGGAATGCGATCTACAGAGATTTACAAGTGATTTGGTATTTGTACCGTTTTTCAGAATATCATTGTTGAAGTCTCCACATAGTACAATTTTTTTTTATGTGAGGACAGGACTTTCAGCATTTCCTTAAGATGGTTTAAGAAAACCTTAAATCTTCCCGCTGGGGGCCGGTAGCAATTTATCAAAACAAACTTTCCATAATTTCCTATCTTAGTCTCTATACATTGGCATTCTATCGATGGGTCCATGATGTTAAACTGACTATACATTTTCGTGTTAATATTCACGTCTTTTCTGGTAAATAGGGCTAAACCTCCGCCTCGTTTATGCAAGTTCGAGTCCCTGTCTAGGCGTGTCAAGTTGAACTCTGGGTGTTGATAATAAGAATCATTGTCAGATTTATCTAGCCAGGTTTCGTTCAACGCTACAATATGTATTCTCTTTTCAAGAAATTCCAAATGAATCTCTTCAACCGACTTCCTGAGGCTTCTGCAGTTTAAACTAACGATCGTTTGCCCTTTGGGTGCATTTGGAATTCTCTCTTCCGACTCGGTCATTCTAGTATCTAATGTGTACCGGAATTGTGCTTAGTTGAACATCGAAATATATACATTGAAACACCAACCCTATTGTTCTAGGGATATTAATTGACATTGTCACCTGTAAACCACGAAATATAATACACAAACACTGACCTTGAGGCCTTTATACAGTTGTAATCCATTATATTGTGTTTGCACAACTCCTAAATTTGACATCGTGGCTCGTTGTTCGCCATTTTGTAAGACCTTGACCTTCAGGGTCAGGGTGTCATAAACAAATACATTTGGTGTTGTCTGAAACAACCTTCAAAATTAATTGTAATATTTGAGATAGGATGGGACAACTACCCTACGCTTCTGTAATTAAATTCACGTTGTTACTTGATTATTGGGGTAACATAGTACTGGAGAAGTTACTAGGGCTTGCTTCAGTTTGCTAAAGGCATCGTCACACCGTGGCGTCCACACTATAGGCTTGCTATAGCGCTTTTCTTTCCCTGCCGCGGTCACTACGTCTTGCAGAGGGGCTGCTATTATTCCGAAACCCTTTTGGAATTCTCGGTAATGAGAAGCAAAACCAAGGAATTGCCTCACCTCTCTGGCATTCTTGGGAATAGGCCAGTCCTTGACCTTCTGTACCTTCTTCGGATCGGCTTGGATGCCCTACGGAGATACAATTCTTCCCAAATATTCCACCCTTTGCCGGAAGAAATCACATTTCTTTGGCTTTTGCTTAAGACCATAGTCTCGGATTCGGTCTAGGACGAGTCTGAGGTTACTTTGACACTGATCATAAGTCTCTCCGAAAACCACGATGTTGTCCAAATAGACCAGACAGGACTTCCATCTGAGTCCGTCTAGCATCTGATCCATCATACGTTGGAAAGTAGCCGGAGCATTACACAATCCGAAAGCCATAACTTTGAATTGAAATAAGCCCACAGTGGACAGAAAAGCAGTTTTGTGCTTACTTTCCTCATCCATGGCTACCTGCCAATATCTCCTCTCTAGATCTAGGGTGCAGAACCACTTGTTTCCTCCAAGGGCCTCTACACACTCATCTATCCGGGGTAATGGAAAACTATCTTTTATGGTCACTGCGTTTAGCTGACAATAGTCAACTTCTGTAGTAATATTTTATGATTAATACTGTTAAATGCTTTGACCAAATCGAAATACATCGCAAGACTCAGCTTCCCTTGGTCTATTCCTGTTAACAATGGATCTAGGAATTCAAAAAGTGATCTGTTTGTAGAATGCTCACCTCTAAAACCTCCTTGCGATTTAGTAAACAGGTCATTCATGTTCATATGTTTTTTTAAGGACAGGCAGATAAAATGTTCAAGCAGTTTTGATGTTCTTGGCACTATGGCAATCAGTCGTAAGTTGTTGAAATGTCTAAGATTACCAGACTTAGGGAGAGGAATGGCTGTATATTTTTTCCATTCAGCGGGTATTTCTTGTGATTATTTGTCAGAGCAGGTTGAAATTAAGGTTGGAACCCGAATCAATATTAATCTAAAAGAGGTAGAAAACCTTACTAGAGGTATAGATTGTAATAAGAGCTCAGGTTTCGATTGGGTTAATAGCTCAATTTTGAAGTTTGTATTCAGACACAAGAGTTATATCCTGTATAAACTATTGAAACTATGTATATTATCATTGTAACCTTCGTCATTAAGACCAATACCTGTATCTCCCATATCTTTAAAAGATACATTCAGTTTGTTACTTGCCTCCATTCCATCGATTACTGATCCTTCGTGTACCAAAGATTCTGGCAGTGATTTCTTTCCTTTGCCATTTAATTTGTTCAGCTCGCCCCAGAACTTCTTGCTATTGTTGTTCAATAGATTACTAATTTAGTAATATGTGCAAAAAAAAAAGAAAAGTCTGTAATATTATACATGTCGTACAGATGACAGCTTTGGGAGCAACAGAAGTGAACTTATTCTTGCTTATGATTTATCTTGATTGTAGTAATTACCAACGAAGACAGATTGCCCGTAAAAATTTTCTGTTTATTTCTGAGCAGGTAAAACAAATCATAGTGCATAGTACATTTTATGGTATCATATAATGACATTGTTAAAATTGGATAAGATGAGAATTAGGGTTGGTGGGTGGGTGAAACAACCTTTCCCTTTCAATGTGTGTGCTCAAGTGAGAGCGGTATGGCCGGTGCAGCGAGACCGGGGAGAGCCAGCTATACTCTTACATAACAACTTGATTGCTAGTGCTGTCGGTTTGTTTACAATTACAGCTAATCTCCATTACCATACAATTCACAAAATCTAACTTGGTCACCCAGTGATGAAAACGCATTTATGGTGCTTTTCTGTTGATTATTTTTTTTATTTTTTGTTAATCTAATAAATGGGCGGACACAATGCCCGTCACTATGGTTCAAACATTCTTGTTGCTTTGTCCATTACTTGTTCCACAATATCCAAGAAACCTATTGTGTCAATTTTATCTTTATTTAATATTTCTTTTACTTTAGTTTCCTGACAGACGTTTCCCTCTAATTGTAATATGTTATGATCATCCACTCTAAACTTCCCTTTTTGGGTTTTGCTTCATGGTCTTGCAGTTGTATTCAGGAAGCTGAATTTATTGAGCTACTGGAAAGGAAATTCTCTTGATATTTCATATTTCTTTGAATATTAGTTTTGAGAATGAGTTTTCTTTTGTTGTGTTCTGTCATGGTGTTGGTGTTCTGGTTCATCATTTTGGGTTCAGCTAGTAATAGGCCTACGGATTGAAATAGTTGACAAAGGAGTTCTCTTCTGTTTTGTTAAAGTTAGAGTTGGAGTTGCTGATTTTTAAGCCTTTTTTGTCATCATATTCTATTTCTAATCAGTTTGTAAACTTATTTTTTTATATTTGTGATTGGTCCGTCCGTCTAACTTGTTAAAGTTAGAGTTGGAGTTGCTGATTTTTAAGCCTTTTTTGTCATCATATTCTATTTCTAATCAGTTTGTAAACTTTTTTTTTTATATTTGTGATTGGTCTGTCATCAAAGTAGGTAGAGACGAAGGACGAGAAATGCTTGAGGAGTCACCAATGTGCAACTGTCAGCTGACCGCAACGGTGGGAGGGTGAATCAGGTGTCACCCCACATATATATATATACATTTAATACACATATTTGTGATTGGATTATCCATATACAAGTGCCAGAGAGAATATATAATATATAATATATTGACGTTGTTCTGGCTTTCTACATAATATTCTGTACCTGATGAATAAAGAAAGTAATACTAACAAAGTACAAAAAGACACTGTAGAGTTAAGTCAACTTTTATTTACACCTCACAAATACTCACACCTCACAAATACACAATATTTCCGCAAAATGAAACCTTATAGTCTTGGAGCTTTTCAGCCTACTAATGAGGGTTTTAAGGCCACCTAGCCTCGTTTCATATGCATAGTTCACATATTTCTCTAGGCCACCTAGTTCATATCTATTGTCCAGGATATCATGTAGCAGGGATATGCCCCGTTTTATCCCAGTGAGGGTCTGTATCATATACATGAATGAATCAGTTGGATAGATCTTGACCAGTTGTTCACTTGAGTTCACTTGAGTTGCTCCTAGACCATTGATATTAAGACATTATAAGACCTTAATACTGGTGGTGTAGCCCTACATCAATTTTGGTAGCAGACAATAATCCCATCAAGCGTGATAACGCTCACATGAACGATGACTGCCAAACAAGGCAGTGGAAGTCAGATGAGCTGCAACAACGGGAAGGTTCAGGTTGCACCCACATATATATATATATGTATAAGGACTTTTATTTCTCATTATACAGTTACATTAATTGACGAGAAATTAGGTTTGACCTGTCAAATTATAGTATAACATTATGACTTTGGCTGATGTTGCCACTAACTTTTAACGTGAGATGTTATCCTCTGTACACTCTTATCATATTACAATTATTACTTCAGTTGTTTACTATCCATTGACATATACGTCATGTATCTGTATACTATATATAATTCATACATGTGTATAAGCTGTATATATAAATCCCATGGAGCCTGGTACAGATACAGTGTCCCGAGAATGAAACACGTCTTGAAATAAATCCCAAAACACATCTGTAGCTTCCTGAACATAATTTCGCCCAGCTTGTAGCTGCTTGTGGCATGTTCACAGATGTCTTCAGTCTTGTGCATACATTTCTTGCATTGTTTTTACTGGTGGCGCATATATTATCAACTGAACGCTCCAATTTATTTTTGGTAATTAACACAATGACTTGGTGTAAACCACCCCCAGGGTTATCTTCAGTGCTACCAGACATGGTACAGATGATATCCATAGTGTAATATACGTATACTCATTTTTTCCCAACTAGGAAATAAATTCAAGTCAGTTCAGGAATTTTCTACACACTGATGGCTGATGTCCTTGCTTCACTGCACGGGACCATCATACCTCAGCTCAGAGTCAGCTAGGTGGCGACACCTGGGGAGTCTTGCTTCATTTATACCTATATCACACCTTGTGCAATATACACCAGTATGAAGAATATTGAGTTGTATGTTTGAACCATGCCATTGATTTGGCTTGATGGTTTGATGTCTCACATCATCTTTGCCGATGTTAATGATGTTGTGGCAGATCTTCTACAGACGTTGATGGTTTCCATGGTCCAACTCTTGACAGTTCCTTGCAAAGGCGGAGGGAGAGAGCAAAGAGGACATGGAGGAGAATGGAGGGAGGAGGGGAAGGGACACAAAGAAGGAATGGGTAAGGGGAAAGATTTGGGAGGAGGAGCATTGATGAGGCACAAGGAGGAGTTGGGGGATGGGAGAAGGAGGACAGGAAAGATCATATCCCCATACTTCCAGATCCCCCAATTCTTCCACCTCCACCTCCCCCAACACCACACCCTCCACCACCACCACTAAAGCCACCTCCACCACTACTAAAACCACCTCCACCACCACTAAAACCACCTCCACCACCACTAAAACCACCTCCACCACCACCACAAGCACATCTACCACCTCCGCCACCACTAAATCCTCCACCACCACTAAATCCTCCGCCACCACTAAATCCTCCACCACCACTAAATCCTCCACCACCACTAAATCCTCCGCCACCACTAAATCCTCCACCACCACTAAATCCTCCACCACCACTAAATCCTCCACCACCACTAAATCCTCCACCACCACTAAATCCTCCACCACCACTAAATCCTCCACCACCACCACCAATAATAATAATGTTGGTGACATGACCTGTTCAGTGAGGCATGTCAAGATCCTTGGTGCGCCAACGCTCTTCTCTGCTTGGATAGGGGCCCGCAGGGCCGCCAAGAAAGTTGGGGCCCCAGGGGAGCCTCCTGGGAACATTTTTGGATCGGGGTGCCAAATTCTGCCTAAACACCCCCAGGGCCCCATATATTCATGATTATATACCTACCGCGGCCCCGCGGGGCCCCTCCAAAAACTTGAATATTTTTAAAAATTTTAAACAATTAAAAACTTAAATCACCATTCTAAATGACAATTTTGTGTGGTTCTTTGGTGGAATGAAGTATATCGATTGATAACAATGCTTATTATAACCCTAACCCTAACCTTAAATTAGTTGTCCTAAGTCAGTGTAGGTAATAGAGACTAATATAAATGTATTTTATTAATTAAATTTTGAAATTAATTAACATTTTTAGTTTATATGGTGGGGGCCGCCAGGGCCATGGATTGATAACAGTGCTTATTATGAGCCTAACCCTAACCTTAAATTAGTTGTCCTAAGTCAGTGTAAAATTGGGGCCAGATTTGGGGGCCCCCGCAGGGGCCCGTTATTATTGTGTTTCTTGGGGGGGGGCCGCCAAATGTTAGAGTGAGAGTCAGCTTGTCTAGTATCTTGACGTATAAGTGTTCAGTCTCAGTCATACATCTGTGATGTGTTTCAGAAAAATGAGTCATAAGTCGCAAAAATATATTTTGATATACCAATATATTCTAAAAGAATAGATCAAGCCGATTCCAATGATAGTAAGCAGTCTAATAATCTAAAAAGTATTTCTAGATTTTAAGTTTGATATTTTCATTTTTGAAAAAAAAGTTTCCATATTTCTGGGGTTCAATAAACAGTAAAGTAACTAAATGTAGTCGATATGAGGACCGTTAAAACGAATAGATATATACATCGATTGTTCTGAAATTTGATACATTGATTGATATAACTATACATGATGAGCTCTTCAAAAATCAGAACATTCCAATGATTTGATCTTGTGAAAAAACACTTTGAAAAATATCAATTTTCCGACCTATGAGACATCACATACATAGGTATTCATAAAAGCCCTATAACATGCTCTATCATATAAACCATTCTGTTTTGAAGAAATCTATAATATTCACAAGCCTGTTATTCCTCCCTTGTCTTACGTGGTCCTGGGTAAGACCTTAAAGTGCCTTTCTGTCTCTTTTCTCTGTCTCTCTCCCTTCTTCTCTATCTCTATTTCCTGGGTATGATCATAAACTGCCTCCCTCTCAGCTCTCCCGTCCTTGATATAACACTTCAAAGTGTTGATAAGGGCGTAAAGCAACCAATCTCACTCACTCACTCACTCACTCCCTTGTCTTACCAACATGAAAGGTGACTCACACAATGGGATACCTTGTGTTAGTTCTATTGGCCATATCACTTCAACATGTAACATTTTTATGTATACCGCTTATATGGGTCAGATTTTGAGAAAATGCACAATTTAAATTCACCAATGTTCTCAAATAACCCAAATTTCAGACGAAAATAAAGTTCAGAATACAGATTGATAGAATCAATGCAATGCCAAATATTCTTGAATTTACTCGGTATTGAACAAATCGCAGCCTAATTTTGCAGAATTTACTAAATGTGTACAGCTGCCAATTGTACATTTTTTTGAAAATCTGACTCACATACTTTGTCGATCATATCAATTTGTATTTTAGAACAAAACAACTGACGAGAAGAGGGAATGATGTATTTATTAACATAATATGTCAACAGACCTTTATTCAATATTATTGAATGAATGAAATTTGTAAAAGTAAGAAAAGAAGATTTTTTTAAATACACATCTGTGATGTGTTACAGGAAAATGAGTCACACTTCTGATAATTTGTATTTGTGCTTTAATCGCGAGATATATTTGTGGGAATGTTTTCATTGTGGGTTGATTAACCCTGCATGCAACATGAATGAATGCATGTACCACATTTGTGATGTGTTTCATGGAAATGAGTCATAAGTCGCAAAATTGATATTTGTTTATTATTTATGAGATGTATTTGTGGGAATGTTCCCATTTTTTGGTTACTTAATGCTTGTTGTAGCCTGAATACATGTACTAAATCTCAGGACAGTCTAATGAATATATCCATGTATTTCTGAGGTCATCTTATACAGTATATTTAGCTTCTTTACTATTAAATGTCCGCCAAGAGATATTTCAAACTTTTTTTCACTAGTAAGAATACCAAACTTAAGATATAGAAATACTTATTTAGATGTCCTATTGTTTACTATCATTGGAATCGGCATGATCTCACCTTTTCAAATATAATGATACTTGTGACTCATTTTCATGTAACGCATCACATTTCAAGACATCATTTCATTAAATATTTTCCATGCATTTCTAAGTTCATCCTATTGTGTAGGCTATATTTAGCGACTTTACTAGTAAATGTACACCCATAAATGTTGCGAACTTTATTCTCAAAAATGCAAATATCAAACTTAAAATATAGAAATATGTATAGATGCCCTGATCATTGGAACCCCCGTGTTCTCATTTGTTTAAATATGATTGTATCTCAAACTACATTTTTTTCGACTTCAAAACAGACATAATGGTGGCTGTGACATACCTTGCAGAGATGTATTAGCTCCCCCTGGTGTCTTGATTGCCAGGTAGAAAGTGACCAATAGCGAGACCATAATCCAGCATAACACCTGCCTCCTCGGCCAACATCTTCTCTCCATCTACAATTGTAGAATAGAATAGGATAGGATAGGATTGGATAGGATAGGATAGGATAGGATAGGGTATAGGATAGGATAGGATAGGATAGGGTAGGATATATATATAGGATAGGATAGGATAGAATAGGATAGAATAGGATAGAATAGAACAGGATAGGATAGGAAAGGATAGGATAGGATTGGATAGGATAGGATAGGATAGGGTATATATAGGATAGGATAGGATAGTATAGGGTAGGATATATATAGGATAGGATAGGATATATATAGGATAGAATAGGATAGGATAGGGTAGGATATATATATAGGATAGGATAGGATAGGATAGAATAGGATAGAATAGAACAAGATAGGATAGGATAGGATAGGACAGGATAGGATAGGATTGGATAGGATAGGATAGGATAGGATAGGATAAGATAGGGTATATATAGGATAGTATAGGGTAGGATATATATAGGATAGGATAGAATATATATAGGATATTATTACATACGTATGTGATTACAGAGAGCCTGATTCGGGGGTGCGATTAGAAATCTCGTATCACATACGTATGTGATTACAACCGAACTATTTTCGAGCATCACATGACTTGATCTGACCAATGAGAAGCCAGAATTAAAATCGTCTGCTTGACCTGCTTTTTCAATGCCGGCACGACCGTACGTTCGCTAGTTCAAGTGACCAGCAACACACAGCAAGATGTGTATTTGCCGGAGCTAACATCAGCGGCGAAAGTTTTATTCTCCATGTTGAGAAGTAATTTGAGAAATATGATATGTATTGCTTATTTATGGTCTAAATAAAGACGAAGGTTATGGTTTGTTGACATTTTTTGTGAACGTATCATGACTTGGTAACCAGTGAGAGAAAGAATAGTCCCCCATCTTAAGAATTTCAAGCGATATATTGAGATCCATAAGGTAGAAACCAAATACATAACTTAATGTCCAGTTTGAGATATATTAATTCCGAAGAAATCAGACGTAGAAAGATATATTAAAGAAAAATCGAACGTGTATCTCACATGAAGCCATGGTAGTGAAAAGTCTTAGCGCGCAATGATATAATTTACTTCCGCCATCATGGCTTCCGTTCAAGACCGATGTCCGCAAACTCAATGGAAACGAAGGTAAAATGTCATTAAAATCGTCTTTCTCTTGTTGATTACGTATGAAATAAATATTAAATAGCCCTCTGTCGATGTCAAATCGATCTCGACGTCGGGTCAAATCGCACTCCACCCCTTCGGGGTGTCGTGCGATTTGACTCTCCGTCTCGATCGATTTGACATCGACATCGGGCTATTTAATATAAGAATAGAATAGGATAGGATAGGGTAGGATATATATATAGGATAGGATAGGATAGATTAGGATAGAATAGAACAGGATAGGATAGGATAGGATAGGAAACGATAGGATAGGATAGGATAGGACAGGACAGGACAGGATAGGATAGGATAGGATAGGATAGAAAAGAATAGGATTGGATAGGGTAGGATATATTATAGGATAGGATAGGATAGAATAGGATAGAATAGAACAGGATAGGATAGGAAAGGATAGGAAAGGAAAGGATAGGATAGGATAGTATAGGATAGGATTGGATAGGATTGGATAGGATAGGATTGGATAGGATTGGATAGGATAGTATAGGATAGGATAGGACAGGATTGGATAGGATAGGATAGGATAGGATAGGACAGGACAGGACAGGACAGGACAGGACAGGACAGGACAGGATAGGATAGGATAGAATAGGATATGCGTACATCATAGCACACAAATTACGAGAGGGAAACAACTCTTACCTCAATGTCAAGCCAAAGTTGCCCAGGATTTTTTATGGCCGCGATGTTACGGTGTTAAGTGTTCAAATGCAACAGACTAATTGTGTGGAGAGTGGGTATGGGTTTTTGTCACGCCCCACATGGTACACTCACCTGCAAGTGCCACATTCCATAAAAATGGTATTTATCATTGTGTGAACACAATTTTAGGTTAGTTATACATCAATATATGAGACTATAATTGTGATGTGTTTTAGGAAAATGAGTCATAAGTCGCAAAAAATGGATTTTGAGATTTCACCATATTTGAAAAGAAGAGAACAAGCCGATTCTAATATTAGTAAACACTGGGCTATCTAATTAGTATTTCTATATTTCAAGTTTGATATTCAGAACATCAGAACATTTCAATAAACAGATCTTGTAAGAAAAACACTTAAAAAAATATCAATTTTGCGACTTATGACTTATTTTCTTGAAACACATCACATATTTGAAGTATTTAATCGTTTTGAATTTATTCTGGATCAATGCCTACCACAATTAGCTAGTTCCTTTACAAACAGCTTTAATATAGCTAGACAGTAACTCAATGTCAAGTATGGTAATTGTTTTAACATCCTAATTGCGTCATTAAGTAAACAGATGAAGCAAGAAATGGCATGATTCGTAATGACACGGTAAATGATCGGATGATGGAAGGTATGATTTTAGCCAATAGGGGAGTTGCATAGCCGCCATTTTGAATCTTGATTCGCATGGAATTATGGGACTAATGGTACAGTATAAAATCTAAAGAAACATGTCCAGCATGGACTATTTATCAAAGCTCCAATGTCAATATCCACGTGTTATACATGTTTCCATAACACTTGACTTCATCTTTCCCATCATGCATTTGGTTTTCATAGATCATTTATACAAGCTATGATATTGGTGAAAACAATTTTGCAATTTTTGATAAAAATGTTGCCAATTATTTGTATGTCAGACTTGAACTGAATCCGTCCCAGCATGCACTGTAACAGACATGCGCAGTGAGACATGCAACTCCCCTATTGTACATCCCCATGAAATCAAACTCATACATATTGTATGTGGTTGATTTAAAATGTTTAATTGAAATATTTATGTTTTTAACGGTCTTTTGTGGATATGTTTCTCATTTCCAACTGTAATAAATACAAATGGTTTTATATGTATTCTTATGTAAGTACATGGTTCCCATTACTATATAACTTGTAAGATTACATGAGTATTATTTCTACTGATTTTCTTAATCATTGCTAGCACACTATAGTTGACAAGGCTCTGATAATCCACCTTTCGGCAGAATAATATGTGATCCGTTTTAGGAAAATGACTCATAAGTCACAAAATATTGACTTCCAGATATCGCCATATTTCAAAAGAGGAGATCAAGCTGATTCCAATGATAGTAAACACTAGGACACCCAATAAGCGTTTCTATATTTTACGTTTTTTTACGTATCACATTGATTTAAAGTATCAGTTCTGTTATGTTAAACTGCATTTTGAAGCTCATTTTTGTCTTAAATGTGGGTTATTTAAAAGAGTTGCTGAAGGCAAATTTTACATTTTCTGAAAATCTGACCCGTATGTTAAATATAAATCCCAGTGTTGTAGACTGTCTCTGCCTATGGGTCCAAGCTGACTGGAACCTTGAGGAAACACAAAATAATACATACCACAGGAGCCAGAATGCATCACAGTGTGACTCATACAGGGGAGACAGGACAGTGTAACTAGTGTAACTAGTGCACCTTCTCTACTGATGTCAGAAGGCATGATGCATCCCAGTGTGACTCATACAGGGGAGACAGGACGGGCAGCAAATGCTACAAGTGTGACTAGTGTACCTTCTCTACTGATGTCAGAAGGCATGATGCATCACAGTGTGACTCATACAGGGGAGACAGGACAGTGTAACTAGTGTAACTAGTGCACCTTCTCTACTGATGTCAGAAGGCATGATGCATCCCAGTGTGACTCATACAGGGGAGACAGGACGGGCAGCAAATGCTACAAGTGTGACTAGTGTACCTTCTCTACTGATGTCAGAAGGCATGATGCATCACAGTGTGACTCATACAGGGGAGACAGGACAGTGTAACTAGTGTAACTAGTGCACCTTCTCTACTGATGTCAGAAGGCATGATGCATCACAGTGTGACTCATACAGGGGAGACAGGACGGGCAGCAAATGCTACAAGTGTGACTAGTGTACCTTCTCTACTGATGTCAGAAGGCATGATGCATCACAGTGTGACTCATACAGGGGAGACAGGACGGGCAGCAAATGCTACAAGTGTGACTAGTGTACCTTCTCTACTGATGTCAGAAGGCATGATGCATCACAGTGTGACTCATACAGGGGAGACAGGACGGGCAGCAAATGCTACAAGTGTGACTAGTGTACCTTCTCTACTGATGTCAGAAGGCATGATGCATCACAGTGTGACTCATACAGGGGAGACAGGACGGGCAGCAAATGCTACAAGTGTGACTAGTGTACCTTCTCTACTGATGTCAGAAGGCATGATGCATCACAGTGTGACTCATACAGGGGAGACAGGACAGTGTAACTAGTGTAACTAGTGCACCTTCTCTACTGATGTCAGAAGGCATGATGCATCCCAGTGTGACTCATACAGGGGAGACAGGACGGGCAGCAAATGCTACAAGTGTGACTAGTGTACCTTCTCTACTGATGTCAGAAGGCATGATGCATCACAGTGTGACTCATACAGGGGAGACAGGACGGGCAGCAAATGCTACAAGTGTGACTAGTGTACCTTCTCTACTGATGTCAGAAGGCATGATGCATCACAGTGTGACTCATACAGGGGAGACAGGACGGGCAGCAAATGCTACAAGTGTGACTAGTGTACCTTCTCTACTGATGTCAGAAGGCATGATGCATCACAGTGTGACTCATACAGGGGAGACAGGACGGGCAGCAAATGCTACAAGTGTGACTAGTGTACCTTCTCTACTGATGTCAGAAGGCATGATGCATCACAGTGTGACTCATACAGGGGAGACAGGACGGGCAGCAAATGCTACAAGTGTGACTAGTGTACCTTCTCTACTGATGTCAGAAGGCATGATGCATCACAGTGTGACTCATACAGGGGAGACAGGACAGTGTAACTAGTGTAACTAGTGTACGTTCTCTACTGATGTCAGAAGGCATGATGCATCACAGTGTGACGCATACAGGGGAGACAGGACAGGCAGCAAATGCTACAAGTGTGACTAGTGCACCTTCTCTACTGATGTCAGAAGGCATGATGCATCACAGTGTGACTCATACAGGGGAGACAGGACAGGCAGCAAATGCTACAAGTGTGACTAGTGTACCTTCTCTACTGATGTCAGAAGGCATGATGCATCACAGTGTGACTCATACAGGGGAGACAGGACAGTGTGACTAGTGTACCTTCTCTACTGATGTCAGAAGGCATGATGCATCACAGTGTGACTCATACAGGGGAGACAGGACAGTGTAACTAGTGTAACTAGTGTACGTTCTCTACTGATGTCAGAAGGCATGACGCATCACAGTGTGACTCATACAGGGGAGACAGGACAGGCAGCAAATGCTACAAGTGTGACTAGTGCACCTTCTCTACTGATGTCAGAAGGCATGATGCATCACAGTGTGACTCATATAGGGGAGACAGGACAGTGTAACTAGTGTAACTAGTGTACCTTCTCTACTGATGTCAGAAGGCATGATGCATCACAGTGTGACTCATACAGGGGAGACAGGACAGTGTAGCTAGTGTAACTAGTGCACCTTCTCTACTGATGTCAGAAGGCATGATGCATCACAGTGTGACTCATACAGGGGAGACAGGACAGTGTAACTAGTGTAACTAGTGCACCTTCTCTACTGATGTCAGAAGGCATGATGCATCACAGTGTGACTCATATAGGGGAGACAGGACAGTGTAACTAGTGTAACTAGTGTACCTTCTCTACTGATGTCAGAAGGCATGATGCATCACAGTGTGACTCATACAGGGGAGACAGGACAGTGTAACTAGTGTAACTAGTGTACCTTCTCTACTGATGTCAGAAGGCATGGTGCATCACAGTGTGACTCGTACAAGGGAGAAACTACACAAGTGTAGTGTGTGGGTTAATGGCAGTAGTTTAGAGACACTTGCTAACACATGGTCCTGAGAGGAAACATACATGTACTGAGTGTGACTATAGGGCAGCATGGGCTGGAGGCCTGAGGAAACACATGAGAACACACACTGGAGGAAAGCCCCACAAATGTACTGAGTGTGAATATAGGGCAGCACATGTTGGAAACCTGAGGAGACACATGAGCACACATGCTGGGGAAAAGCCTTATAAATGTACTGAGTGTGACTATAGGGCAGTACATACATCCCTGAGCATACACTTCGGCCTTGGGACGTCTATGGGCGTCCAGACCGTTCTCACGCTAAAATCCTTGTTGTCTATTGCTATATTGACCCCCAGAGATATTGGAAACATTTTTTTCCAAAATAAATATAGCAAACTTAAACACTAGAAATACTCATAGGATTATTAGACTGTTTACTAAATACTTACTAAATACTGTGCACATATGGACTATTTAGTTACTTTACTGTCTATTGACCCCCAGAGATATTGGAAACATTTTTATACTTATAGGATTATTAGACTGTTTACTATCATTTGAATTGGCCAGATCTCATCTTTTCAAATATAATGGAATCTCAAATTATTTTTTTTGCGACTTATGACTCATTTTCCTGAAAAACATCACATATACTCTGGTATGTGTACAACCTACATGTAACGTTTTGGAATGTTCTACAGGGATCTGGGTCCTTCTTGTGGATCCTTCTTGATGGAAAGATCCACATGATGGATGATGCAATGTTCATGAATGTTCTGGATCCCTGATGTTTATGTTTATTATCTAAGGAAAACATCATTAATTTATAAACATTGTTTCACATTGACAAAGATTGTTTTAGCTCTATAAACACTGTTTATCGTTCACTTAACACTGTTTTTCAAGTGGAAAACAGTGTTTTAGGTTGACAAACAGTGTTTTCAAGCGATAAACAGTGTTTATCTAATTATTGCACAAATGGCTTGCCATAGACGCTTTGCCCCTGAGCTAGTTCCCAAGGCTGGAGTGTTCCAGACTTAAATCTAGACCGTTTGGAATGGATCTATTAAACTAAACTATTGCAATTTATTATACATGCATTGCTCTGAAACAATGTATCTAGAGTGATTTACGCATAGTGCGTATATCACTAGTGATTTATGTGTGGGTGTCATGGCAACCAATCTGTTTTTTTACTAAGATTACCAGTAAAATTCCAATTTATGACTCAATTTTTTTATATTTTCATGATTGAAAGCATGTATAATAAATCTGTTAACTAACTCATTGGTTTCAGTCGCTTAGAATATTGCACTTGTTGCTATGCAACTCGTCCAATATTCATGCTCCTTCAACCAACTTGTTAGTTAACCTGTATATATTCAATACTTTTGGTCTTTCAGATGTAGGATTATATGAATTAGATGCTGGGATTGGATTTTAATATTTCTTCATTACCCTTTGAAATGCCTATGTGCCAGGCCCTTAGATTTTGTAAATTATTATTTCTTTAGATAGAATACGCATACTATTTTTGAGCCGTATTTGTTTAAAGGTGTGTATTGGTCGTTGGTTCCCCATTAGGATTATATGAATTAGACACTACGTCGGGATTGGATTTTAATATTTCTTTATTGTGCTTTTAATTACCTATGTGTCATGCTCTTATATTTTGTAAATTATCCAATGATAATATCTGTAGTACATATGTAGTACTACATTATAATCCTTATAAACATTCTTGTATTTAGACTATTACATATAATTGAACTTTTTTTTTATACAATTAAATCAGCATGTCAGGAGAAAATTGTAATTGTTACATAATGTTCCACTGCTGAATACAAATCTTGAATACAAATACAAATGAAATACACATTATATTGTGGTGACGGTATTTCTTTCTAATAAATCTTTTTGGACAATATTCACACACGTGATAGCTCTCATTGCCAAGCAAAACTATTGTTGAAAAATTATACATCAAAGTAAGTTGTTTATTACTTTTTTAAATGCCTATTTGCCAGGCTCTTAAATTTGTGTAAACTATTATTTTTTTAAAATAGAATACACATAGTATCTTTGTGACGTATTTGTTTAAAACTGTGTATTGGTTGTCGGTTCTTCTGTCTGTGCCTTGTCCGCCTTGTGAATGAATGCACCCACGACACCAATCATTCCTCCATTCTTCACAAACTTGAAGTCTACAACTTTGTCCTGAAGAGACAAATTCAGGTGAAGAGGTCAACAGCAGAACCAAGTTTTGATGGAGTATACTAGGTTTCCCCTGATAAATTATATGTTGTTCATGATAGAGATGTGATGTAATTTGCTGTATATTGATATGACAATTCAGTAAGTGGATCTCATTGGTTTGTCTGTAATAGTGTTTATTTTTATATTATTATGTTGGATATTACTTTCCCCAAAAAAGGTTGGCAATATTTCTCGGTAGAATTTCACTAGTAAAATAACTAATATACTCTATGAAATATATATGACCTCTATAAGAAATGCATGATAATATTTGTAACACTATTTTGGAATTTAGTACGTGTTTACAGCGTTAAACACTCCAAAATAAAAACGTTGCCACAAATACATCTAATGAATAACAGACTTTGAGAAATAACACTTTTGTGATTTTTGAATCTTTTTGCGAAATACTCAAATATCAAACCTTTCCCTCAATTACTACCTATAGGCTCTTCTTAAAAAACATGTACACTCTCTTTTGCTTGTTTTGAAACTGAAACTGATGAATTAAATAAGTCACAGACACTCCACAGTAAACATCTGAATGGCAAGTGACAAGTGGCAAGTATCACAAACATTTGAATTATTACAAGTATCCCTATTACCGGTTACTATCAGCTATTTTCAGACACTCAATGTTGTTGTAAAATTTTGTCTCTTTATGTAAAATTTGTTGCATCTTGGACCAACAGAACTAACCCCGAAAAGGGGAGTCGGCAACCCAAGGTTAAATAAAATCTTTTAAAAAAAAAAATGTTATTCTGGCCAGGAGTAGATACTTCCAGCAAGAATTAGAGCGTTATAAATATGACTACAAAAAATTCTGGAAAATCCTGAATGAATACCTACCTTTCAAGAACAACCAATCCCAGATTAACAAGGTACTTGATCCAACTACACTATCGATGGCATATGCCGGGGACATACCACCTATTATTAATAAGTATTTCGCTACCATTGGTGCAACAATAGCGTCAGACATGACGGCGCAAGCTGCCAACAACGATCAGGTACAACCTATCCAGGGTAACATAGACATGGCTAATGCCAACTATAAACCGATTGACATGGTATCATTATCAAAAATCCTGGATGACTTAGTTATATCCAAGTCATCTGGGTGCGACGAAATATCAATGAAAATATACAAGATGCTCTTTAATGGTTCGAAACAACAACTTATATTTTTATATAACCTATCTGTTAATACAGGCACTATGCCAACGAAATGGAAATCGGCAACAGTAATACCTATACCTAAGAAAGGAAACGCAACCCATGTTACTAATTTAAGACCAATTTCACTAACTCATGTGGCCGGCAAGGTATTGGAGAAACATATTAATAACCAGCTACAAGAATTAATTGAAAATAATGATGTTATATTGCCACAGCAGGGAGGTTTTAGAAAGAACTCTTCCACCATTGAAACCATTTATCTACTATTGTATAAACTAGTTAACAACAGAAATGACAAGAAAGATAGCACATTGGTCTTCTTTGATTATAAGAAGGCCTTTGATTCGATTGATCACGATTTATTATTAGGCAAACTATCGAAATATAACTTCCCGAACTGGCTTGTCAAGTGGCTGACTAACTACCTGAGTAAAAGATCCCAAAAGGTTAAGGTGGGGGAACATCAATCAGGGTACCTTCCTATCAGGCATGGAGTACCGCAGGGCTCCATACTCGGACCAATATTATTTAATATATTTGTGAATGACATATGTACAATCCCAATTGAGGGTGATATGCTGCTATTTGCAGATGATATTGTTCTAGTCAATAGTGCTAACAACCGTAACGAGCTAATTGGCCAATGCCAAAATGACACACAACTAATAGCCGAGTGGAGCCTGCGAAATAAACTCTGTATCAGCCTACCTAAAACGAAAACGATGTTAATTCCGGAAAGTATTAGACATACTGACCCACCAGTACGGAAAATAGCCATAAATAATGTCGATTTGGATTGGGTGGAAACATTCACCTACCTAGGTCTGACATTTGATGTGAAACTCAATTTTGATGACATGATTAAGTCGGTTATTAGTAAGGCAAATGCCAGACTAAGTAATCTTTATATAAATAGACATGCATTGGATGTTAAAACCAGAACCCTCTTGGTCAAATCAATGGTTCTGAGCTATTTGGACTATGCGAATGCCTGCTATATGAATAGTAGCCAAACCCTCCTAACGCAACTGCAAGTAGTGCAGAACAAATCACTCAGGTTTGCATTAAAAAAAACAAGAAGGCACAATGTTGATGACCTTCATAGACTCTCTAACACCATGACCATACGAGAGCGTATATACTTTAATAACTTAAAATTCTTCCACAAGCAATTACACCATTGTAGACTAGATTGGATAGAAAGGAGGAGACCAAATAGGGCATATGCCCTCAGGGAGAATTGGAGGTTGAATTTCGAGGTAAACCGACCATACTGTACCTCATATCAAAAGTCGCTTGCCTATACCGGCATACTACAGTGGAATAAGTTAGAAGACGGAATTAAGAATATCGAATCCCTGTGCAGTTTCAAGTATAAAGTTAAAAATGGGATATTAGCTAAAACTATCCGCATACCTATATTATAGACGGTAATTATTATTAGAATCCATTGTTATATGACATACTGCATAAATATTATGCACCCAACATTTCATATATCACAGTATCACCTACATTTCATCTCATCATTTCTATTCATCTAAACATTCTCTCCATTGATCTAGACAATATGATAACAAACAGCTAAATTAAGATAGCTACTATTGTCAATTTTGAAAAATGCGAAATTTCAGGATCCAGTGGAATACCGGGATTACCCGAACTGATTAAAAATTATGGCAAATGCCACCTATCCTCCTGAATAAAGATTTGTCAAAAAAAAAAAAAATTCTGGAAGAGCTTATTCCCACTTACTGGAGGAAGAAATAATCCAGTGAGACTACTTCTGTCAGTGAATATCTTGCGTCCAACTTCACCTTCAAAGAGGTTACCAACGACATAGGCCTTGCGGACTCCAGTTAGTTCAGCCACACAATTTGCAGTCTGAACTTCTAAGGCAGCTGCTACATTGTAGAGACTGTAGACAAGGTCCTCCTTTTTTGCCTCACCTAATGAAAAGAAAGCTGAAATGTAGCTTATGTTATCCAACTTTTCACACACAAAAAACACTACCACTACCAGGAAGGTATATGGGTCAGATTATCAGAAAATGTACGCCTTCACAAATCCTCTCAATTAACCCACATTTAAGACAAAAATGAGCTTCAAAATGCAGTTAAACATAACAGAACTCATACTTTGAAACAATAATACCAAATATACTCAGACATACCCAGTAATTATCATATTTTTAGCAAAATTTAGCAGAAATGAATGAAAATGTAGAGCTGCCAATTGTACATTTTCTGAAAATCTGGCCCATATACAGGAGAGTAGAAATGGCCCATTGATGGAAGCAGCATATGTGATGTGTTTCAAGAAAATGAGTCATAAGTCGCAAAAAAATGGATTTTGAGATATCCCCATGATGAAATGGCCCATTGATGGAAGCAGCATATGTGCAACGGGTACATGGTTTACATGGTTGTTGACACTGTTATTACACTCCTGTGAGGTAGTTGCCTATACCTTCAACATTGTACCACCCACTTACAGAGGGAGGTTGATAACATATTCTAGATAACATATTCTAGATAAAAGAAGTAATGTACAAAAATTACATAAACATCTGCAAATACCATTACTACATAAGAAAAGAGAGGCACATTTATTAGAATATGCTTTCAAATTATGTCAAAATGAAGAAAATATTGATAACAGGAAAATTAACCTAAGAAATCTTGCTTCAGGAACATCACTACTAGTACCAAACCCCAAAAATGAAAAAATAAAAAGATCCCTCATATACCAAGCACCTGTCCTTTGGAACAGCATCCCCGACCATGCTAAGAAGTATGACCTTAGAGAGTTTAGAACATTCCTCAGAGACTATATGTTAAGGGAGTAAAGAGGACAAATCCCCTGAGTCACAAAATGTTGATAATGTAAAGTTATGATAAGCACTTATACTGATGTAAGCATGTAAGACTTACCCCAACCTTTATTTGACCGTTCTGCAAGGCTAACTAGCCAAGTGTACTTTATGTTACTTTATCTTGCTTTATTCTATTGTAAACTATGTGTAAACGATTATTTACTATTTAGATGTAGAAGGGCCCGTCGGAAGAACTATCTTTGACAGAGACGAGAGTCCTATTTTCATTCGTTTATAGACATTATGTACGACAAAATAAAATAAAGTTTCAATATATATATATACATCGCCCTTAGCTAATAACAAAAGTAGGCCGAGTACATAATCCTGATCACTGCGCAGGAAAAAGCGTTGTCAAGCACAATGCGCGTTACTAACGTTGCATAAATAGAAGACTTTATGGTGTGTGTTTTTGCGTTGTGACCGGCATCAGGAAAAAACCTGATCCAGTTCAATAACTGTAAGTGTTTTATCTAATAATTCTGATAAATCATGTAGTTTTCCTCGTCTGAATAACTTATCATAGCTTTGCACATTTTTGTTTGGTTTTGCCGTGGCTTCCCTTGTATCAGGAACTATCAGAATTATTAGAAAAAACTTAATCTTAGTTTCTGCTATATTGAAGGGGTGTAATAAATATACAGTGGAAACACCTCAATAGAGGGCACCCCTCTATTAACCCATTCAGGCCATGTATAACCTTATTGCATTCCCCTGCATTTGGCCGCATCTTGCCTTATAGCATTCCCACACATTTGTTCTCTTTGACGGTTCTCTTTGCTATATAATATCTTTAATACGAAAGGAAATGCTTTCTCTTATTGTTATATTTATTTCAACTTTATTTTATTTTTTTTTCAGCTTATTTACAAAGCTCTAGTCTTTGAACTAAATTACTCATCTCTTCTCTTTTCACTAACCCTCACTGCCATGAATATGACTCAAATTGTATGCTGTCATGGCACTAAGGAACCATCACCCACTCACTCACTCACTCATTAATAATTTTATCCAGTTGTTTACAGTGTAAATGAAGTACCTGGCCTGGCACTAAGCAGCCATCACTCACTCACTCATTCATCCAGTTGTTTATATTGTAAATGAAGTACCTGGCCTGGCACTAAGCAGCCAGCACTGACTCACTCATTCATCCAGTTGTTTACAGTGTAAATGAAGTACCTGGCATGGCACTAAGCAACCATCACTCACTCATTCATCCAGTTGTTTACATTGTAAATGAAGTACCTGGCCTGGCACTAAGCAGCCAGCACTGACTCACTCATTCATCCAGTTGTTTACAGTGTAAATGAAGTACCTGGCATAGCACTAAGCAACCATCACTCACTCATTCATCCAGTTGTTTATATTGTAAATGAAGTACCTGGCCTGGCACTAAGCAGCCAGCACTGACTCACTCATTCATCCAGTTGTTTACAGTGTAAATGAAGTACCTGGCATAGCACTAAGCAACCATCACTCACTCACTCATTCATCCAGTTGTTTACAGTGTAAATGAAGTACCTGGCCTGGCACTAAGCAGCCAGCACTGACTCACTCATTCATCCAGTTGTTTATATTGTAAATGAAGTACCTGGCATGGCACTAAGCAGCCAGCACCCACTCACTCATTCATCCAGTTGTTTATATTGTAAATGAAGTACCTGGCATGGCACTAAGCAACCATCACTCACTCACTCATTCATCCAGTTGTTTACAGTGTAAATGAAGTACCTGGCATAGCACTAAGCAACCATCACTCACTCATTCATCCAGTTGTTTACAGTGTAAATGAAGTACCTGGCATGGCACTAAGCAACCATCACTCACTCACTCATTCATCCAGTTGTTTACAGTGTAAATGAAGTACCTGGCATGGCACTAAGCAGCCATCACTCACTCACTCATTCATCCAGTTGTTTACAGTGTAAATGAAGTACCTGGCATGGCACTAAGCAGCCAGCCCTCACTCACTCATTCATCCAGTTGTTTACAGTGTAAATGAAGTACCTGGCATGGCACTAAGCAACCATCACTCACTCACTCATTCATCCAGTTGTTTACAGTGTAAATGAAGTACCTGGCATGGCACTAAGCAGCCAGCTCTCACTCACTCATTCATCCAGTTGTTTACAGTGTAAATGAAGTACCTGGCATGGCACTAAGCAACCATCACTCACTCACTCATTCATCCAGTTGTTTACATTGTAAATGAAGTACCTGGCATGGCACTAAGCAACCATCACTCACTCACTCATTCATCCAGTTGTTTATATTGTAAATGAAGTACCTGGCATAGCACTAAGCAACCATCACTCACTCACTCATTCATCCAGTTGTTTACAGTGTAAATGAAGTACCTGGCATGGCACTAAGCAACCATCACTCACTCATTCATCCAGTTGTTTACAGTGTAAATGAAGTACCTGGCCTGGCACTAAGCAACCATCACTCACTCACTCATTCATCCAGTTGTTTACATTGTAAATGAAGTACCTGGCATGGCACTAAGCAACCATCACTCACTCATTCATCCAGTTGTTTACATTGTAAATGAAGTACCTGGCCTGGCACTAAGCAGCCAGCACTCACTCACTCATTCATCCAGTTGTTTATATTGTAAATGAAGTACCTGGCATGGCACTAAGCAACCATCACTCACTCACTCATTCATCCAGTTGTTTACAGTATAAATGAAGTACCTGGCATGGCACTAAGCAACCATCACTCACTCACTCATCCAGTTGTTTACATTGTAAATGAAGTACCTGGCATGGCACTAAGCAACCATCACTCACTCATTCATCCAGTTGTTTACATTGTAAATGAAGTACCTGGCATGGCACTAAGCAGCCAGCACTCACTCACTCATTCATCCAGTTGTTTACATTGTAAATGAAGTACCTGGCATGGCACTAAGCAGCCAGCACTCACTCACTCATTCATCCAGTTGTTTATATTGTAAATGAAGTACCTGGCCTGGCATTAAGCAGCCATCACTGACTCACTCATTCATCCAGTTGTTTACAGTGTAAATGAAGTACCTGGCATGGCACTAAGCAGCCAGCACTCACTCACTCATTCATCCAGTTGTTTATATTGTAAATGAAGTACCTGGCATGGCACTAAGCAACCATCACTGACTCACTCATTCATCCAGTTGTTTACATTGTAAATGAAGTACCTGGCATGGCACTAAGCAACCATCACTCACTCACTCATCCAGTTGTTTACAGTGTAAATGAAGTACCTGGCATGGCACTAAGCAACCATCACTCACTCATTCATCCAGTTGTTTACATTGTAAATGAAGTACCTGGCCTGGCACTAAGCAGCCAGGACTCACTCACTCATTCATCCAGTTGTTTATATTGTAAATGAAGTACCTGGCATGGCACTAAGCAGCCAGCACTCACTCACTCATTCATCCAGTTGTTTATATTGTAAATGAAGTACCTGGCATAGCACTAAGCAACCAGCACTCACTCACTCATTCATCCAGTTGTTTACATTGTAAATGAAGTACCTGGCATGGCACTAAGCAGCCAGCACTCACTCACTCATTCATCCAGTTGTTTATATTGTAAATGAAGTACCTGGCATAGCACTAAGCAGCCAGCACTCACTCACTCATTCATCCAGTTGTTTATATTGTAAATGAAGTACCTGGCATGGCACTAAGCAGCCATCACTCACTCACTCATTCATCCAGTTGTTTACATTGTAAATGAAGTACCTGGCATAGCAATAAGCAGCCAGCACTCACTCACTCATTCATCCAGTTGTTTACATTGTAAATGAAGTACCTGGCACGGCACTAAGCAGCCAGCACTGACTCACTCATTCATCCAGTTGTTTACAGTGTAAATGAAGTACCTGGCATGGCACTAAGCAACCATCACTCACTCACTCATTCATCCAGTTGTTTATATTGTAAATGAAGTACCTGGCATGGCACTAAGCAACCATCACTCACTCACTCATTCATCCAGTTGTTTATATTGTAAATGAAGTACCTGGCATGGCACTAAGCAACCATCACTCACTCACTCATTCATCCAGTTGTTTACAGTGTAAATAAAGTACCTGGCCTGGCACTAAGCAGCCAGCACTGACTCACTCATTCATCCAGTTGTTTATATTGTAAATGAAGTACCTGGCATGGCACTAAGCAGCCAGCACTCACTCACTCATTCACTCACTCACTCACTCACTCATTCATCCAGTTGTTTATATTGTAAATGAAGTACCTGGCCTGGCACTAAGCAGCCAGCACTGACTCACTCATTCATCCAGTTGTTTATATTGTAAATGAAGTACCTGGCATGGCACTAAGCAGCCAGCACTGACTCACTCATTCATCCAGTTGTTTATATTGTAAATGAAGTACCTGGCATGGCACTAAGCAGCCAGCACTCACTCACTCACTCATTCAACCAGTTGTTTACAGTGTAAATGAAGTACCTGGCATGGCACTAAGCAACCAGCACTGACTCACTCATTCATCCAGTTGTTTACAGTGTAAATGAAGTACCTGGCATGGCACTAAGCAACCATCACTCACTCACTCATTCATCCAGTTGTTTACATTGTAAATGAAGTACCTGGCCTGGCACTAAGCAACCATCACTCACTCACTCATTCATCCAGTTGTTTATATTGTAAATGAAGTACCTGGCATGGCACTAAGCAACCATCACCCACTCACTCATTCATCCAGTTGTTTACAGTGTAAATGAAGTACCTGGCATGGCACTAAGCAGCCAGCACTCACTCACTCATTCATCCAGTTGTTTACAGTGTAAATGAAGTACCTGGCATAGCACTAAGCAGCCAGCACCCACTCACTCATTCATCCAGTTGTTTATATTGTAAATGAAGTACCTGGCATAGCACTAAGCAACCATCACTCACTCACTCATTCATCCAGTTGTTTATATTGTAAATGAAGTACCTGGCATGGCACTAAGCAGCCAGCCCTCACTCACTCATTCATCCAGTTGTTTATATTGTAAATGAAGTACCTGGCATGGCACTAAGCAGCCAGCACTCACTCACTCATTTATCCAGTTGTTTACAGTGTAAATGAAGTACCTGGCATAGCACTAAGCAACCATCACTCACTCACTCATTCATCCAGTTGTTTACAGTGTAAATGAAGTACCTGGCCTGGCACTAAGCAACCATCACTCACTCACTCATCCAGTTGTTTACATTGTAAATGAAGTACCTGGCATAGCACTAAGCAACCATCACTCACTCACTCATTTATCCAGTTGTTTACATTGTAAATGAAGTACCTGGCATAGCACTAAGCAACCAGCACTCACTCACTCATTCATCCAGTTGTTTACAGTGTAAATGAAGTACCTGGCCTGGCATTAAGCAGCCAGCACTCACTCACTCATTCATCCAGTTGTTTACAGTGTAAATGAAGTACCTGGCATAGCACTAAGCAGCCAGCACTCACTCACTCATTTATCCAGTTGTTTACAGTGTAAATGAAGTACCTGGCATGGCACTAAGCAGCCAGCACTCACTCACTCATTCATCCAGTTGTTTACATTGTAAATGAAGTACCTGGCATAGCACTAAGCAACCATCACTCACTCACTCATTCATCCAGTTGTTTACAGTGTAAATGAAGTACCTGGCATAGCACTAAGCAACCATCACTCACTCACTCATTCATCCAGTTGTTTATATTGTAAATGAAGTACCTGGCATAGCACTAAGCAACCATCACTCACTCACTCATTCATCCAGTTGTTTACATTGTAAATGAAGTACCTGGCATGGCACTAAGCAGCCAGCACTCACTCACTCATTCATCCAGTTGTTTATATTGTAAATGAAGTACCTGGCATGGCACTAAGCAACCATCACTCACTCATTCATCCAGTTGTTTACATTGTAAATGAAGTACCTGGCATGGCACTAAGCAGCCAGCACTGACTCACTCATTCATCCAGTTGTTTACAGTGTAAATGAAGTACCTGGCATGGCACTAAGCAACCATCACTCACTCATTCATCCAGTTGTTTACATTGTAAATGAAGTACCTGGCATGGCACTAAGCAGCCAGCACTGACTCACTCATTCATCCAGTTGTTTACATTGTAAATGAAGTACCTGGCATAGCCTCAACTAATCGTCCGAATGGGAAGCACATTATATCCATATCGAAGGAGTTGTATGCATCCTCCTCTTCTCCTTCCTTCTTTTTAGGTAACAAATCTGCTGACCAGGTGTCACATGACTTGCCATCAGCTTTCCCCGCCATTTCCATCAATTTCCTGAAGTCCTTTAAATTTAATTTAAAAAATCTCAATTGGCATAACATAACATTAATTTAATTGCATTAACCATAATAATAATTTAATTTAATTGCATTAACCATAATCATGTCTTATAAAAACAAAAGCTATATGTATGTATTTTCTGGAAAACAAAACTTTGTATATGATCAAGATTTATGTAGGAATGGATCTCTCAGGAAGACCTGCTCAGGCAGAGAGTAGTATGCAATTTCGGAATGTTATTTGTTTCTGAATAAAAATGCAATACATATATAACATCACCTCGATAAAGGCCAATTGTCTGGCCGAAACGTTGGTAATCACCCAAATAAAAACCGTATACAAACTGGATCAAACAAATCCTTACGTTATAAAAAAATATTGAAGACAACAACATTTTTAAAACACAAATAAAAAAAGACTTTTTAGATAAAGAGTAGATAAAAAAAAACTCCCCAAGCTCAGCTAGCTCTCGCTAAACACTCCTACCTCAATTAATATGTACTTAAATGGTAATTCAAATTTTTCTCATATCTCATCATTACGTTACTATCATCAAAATGCTTAATGTATTCTTTTTGTAACATGTTACCTCTGACCATTGTCCCAAATGTTTGATTAAAATATAATGGTTTTCACCGTTTTTTAAGGTAATAGAACATCAATGTATATTTCCATAACAATAATTGTAGATGTGCTAGAAGAACGCTGAGGTTCAGCGACAAGTTTTTCCTCTACAAATTTTCATGATATGAATTTGAAAAATAAAAATGTTAAAAAAAATAAAATAAAGCATGTTCTAAAAGATATAATATCGAAACTGACTAGTATCATTATCGAAACTGACTAGTATCATTTCTCACAAAACATAGCACCACCAGTTAATTTTCAGACGCTCATTTTATTTGAGCATTCACAATTGAAGAAAACATTATGATGAAAAACTTTTGTAGTTCATGTGTCTTTCAGAAATATTTTGAAATAACAAGAACAAAATTTGTATTACAATTTGAAAAATAAAATAAATCTTGTGAATCAAACACTTTTAAAAAAAGCAATTTAGTGACTTGTGACTCATTTCCTGAAACCCCATGACAATTCTATAGCCTTACATTAGTGCCTCCCAGGTGGGAAGCCAATCCATAGAATGCTCGTCCACCCAGTATTGGACCCTCAAAGATTTCCTGTGAGCCATCTTTGTTTATCTGCAAAATATTATACAGTAAATATTAAATTTTGACTAAAATCACAGTATCCACCTTTGGGTGGTCATTTTGTTTAGCTGCTGTTCATGTTTTTAAATTGGGATATAGCGGTATTGAACTAAAATACACTATGAAATGAACATAAGATTAAAAGAGAATGAATACCTGAGGAGTGAGTGAGTGAGATTGGTTGCTTTACGCCCTTATCAACACTTTGAAGTGTTATATCAAGGGCGGGGGAGCTGAGAGGGAGGCAGTTTATGATCATACCCAGGCAATAGAGATAGAGAGAAGAAGGGAGAGAGAGACAGAGAAAAGAGACAGAAAGGCACTTTAAGGTCTTACCGAGGTGTGACATTTTAGGCGGATATCTGGCAAGGACCAAGGACCTGAGTTAGTGAGCATTCACAACATATGTGGGTCACATTTTCAGAAAATGTACAATTGGCAGTAGCACACATTTAGTAAATTCTGCAAAATTAGGCTCCAATTTGGTCCATACTAGGTAAATTCAAGAATATTTGGCCATGCATTAATTCTATCAACCTGTTTGGCTAGGTTGAACTGTATTTTGAACTACATCTTTGAGAAGATTAGAGAAGTTGAATTGTACATTTTCTGAAACACTGACCCATATAATACAGACAAGAATTCTGATAATTTCTTACTTTGAAAACTCCTACACCTGAACCACAGACGAAGAGCAGGCAGGGCAGGTGAGGGTTACCGTCAGCAGACTCTTCTTCACTTTCTGTTTTTCTGCTTTCAAGCCCAAAGTTCATACTTTCCCCCACTGCCTCTCTTTTTGCCATGTACTCTGCATATTGCTTTTTCATCTCAGCAATTCCGGATGTCTCCACCGGAGGGTGAACCAATTCATCGTCCGAGTATATTTTCGTCAAAGTAGTGAATCCATCCAAAAAGCATACCATTTCACTGACTATATTCATTCTGTGAAGCACAGGGGATCGCAAAATGAGAATGATTATACTTTTGAAATTAATTTTATGTATGAAATAGGTATTGTCTAATGTCATTATCCTTACAATAATAATTATTTGCTACGAATTGCTTAAATATTCAATTCAATCTGCATAATTCAAATAAAAATGTAGGGCAATTTAATTTTACAAAAAGGGTCCAATCTTCAGTAAATGTACAAGTCAACCTGCAATGAACAATGCTAAAGGTACTGGGTTATAGATAGAATTCATAATGTTGCAGCCTAGTCTAGCAGGAGGTATTAAATTTGCAGAGCTGACAATTTTCTGAAAATATGACCCATAAGCAGGACACTATAAGGGAGTTGTATGTGCCGCCATTTGGGACTAATTGCACAGTATAAAATCTGTGGAGAACATGCCATGTTCAGTATGGATTATTTATCAAGGATCTTATGTCATTATCTATGTGTTATACATGCTTTCATAGCACAATACTCCATCTTTTCTATCATACATTCTATCAAAAATTCCGATGCTCCTATCATGGCTGCTAGATGAGAACTGGCGCGAACTGCTGCAGAATGCCTGAGGGTCAGCTGACCCGTGACCACTTCCGGTTCGTGCAGATATATTCCCATATACACATATATCGGTAAACAAGTGATACACCCTCCAAAACTCAGAATATTCTAATGATGTGATCTTGACAAAAAAACACTTTGAAAAATATCAATTTTGCGACTTATGACTCATTTTCCTGAAACACATCACATATTCGTTACTTACTTTGCGTTTAGTCCCTTTTCAATATCTGATTTGAAGGAAGAACCACCAACACCTGAACACCATACGTCTACAATGCCATCATCATTGCGCTGAAAAAAATAGAAAACAATTTACAAAGATATTAATAATCATCATAGAATTGTTAAGGCAGTGATAACTAAAGAAATTATTGAAAGAACTTAATCTGCGTTAAATCCAAACAGAAAATTATTAACTGATCAAATTGATTCATTTTTATTTATTTTCTGCTGAAACACATAATATCTTATCCTATTTCAGTGGATATAATTAGTATGTTTTTGTTTCACATTTCCAGAATATGATGTTATCAGGAAATCTATATATTAATAAAATAAGGGTTTGGAGCCTTAAACCCCTATCGTCTCTGAAACCGCTGGCCAGATCTCCATTATATTTCACATGCACATTACCAAAAATGGTGCCAAATTATTCCACTATGTTTCATTAACAAATTAGGCTTGAAAAGGGGTTAGAAATGGGTTTACATCGAGCAACCCCATCCAGGGCTCCCAGCACTGCCCGAAAACAAACCTATCAGTGCCCCTACGCCAGGTTTCTGGGTCACCCAAAGCATGACGTTATGGACGGGCATATCATTGCTTCACTACGGGACAGGAGTTGATATATTTCCACCGAAAGGAGCATCTTCAGAGCTGAATCAGTTCATAAACTATTGTTTGTGATGGTTTTTGAAGTTGAGCGAGGGGAACCCACGCACTAATTACCTCACAATGAAAAAGGCAGCGGGAGAGGTATTGGGACAGGGACAGGGGCAGGCAACACAACAACAGCACAGCACTGAACAGTGACCAAAAAAAGCATCTAAACAGGGTTCCATTTGTGGTATGAAGATACTAAGTTATAGAGACAACTTGAAAGAGAAAGATACTGGGAGAGGGAACAAGGAGAGATGAGGATGTGGGCCCCACAGTCCCACTAGCAAATCCTGTGTGTAGCACGGGTATTTGCTAGATTTATTTGCTAGATTTCATAATTAGGACTAATTGTGTCACCTTGAAATCACACTTTTCATTCAGATGTTTGACAACGCCCTCAATGTCAGTTCGCGGAAACAGTGCATAACACGCAGTTCCTCTCTTTGGGTCATCCTGAAAATAAATAAATACAAATTATTTAATACATATAATTTAATGATATAAATAGAAAACACTTTTTAGATTTCAAGTTAAATTTTGAGCCTTTGATTTGGAAAAAAACCCTTTGGTTGGCATGGCTACAACACATAACTTACTAGTGAAATACACACCATGCATTACTCACTCTAGATATGTTATTCTGCATATGTAGATAATTGGGTTACCTGCTTCCAAAAGGGGAGTTGCATAGCCGCCATTTTGAATATATCATATATAGGGGATTTCTATAGATCATTTTGATGAATTTATAAAGCTATGATATTGGTGAAAATATTGTTGCAATTTCCGATGAAATGTTGTCAAATATTTCCATGCCAGATTTCAGCAGAATCTATCCCAGCTTGCACTGAACATGTGTAGTGGCAAATGCAAATCCCTTATTAGTCACTTGTGTAGAAAACTATGTGAAAACCAATGACTATCAATGAAGCTCAAATATTGGACACCAGAATAAAAATTAGACAGTACCTTAAGACAACCTATATAAATGAGAACGATGTTTACTTATCCACAGATCAAGAATAAGGCAGGTGCTATAAAGTGGATATCGAGGAATAGAGATTACTATTGGTAATGAGCCAATATTAGTATAAAAGGCATGTAAGCCCTTACTGTAAGGTCGAGACATCGGCAACATTGTTTAACAGTGGCAAATGCAAATCCCTTATTAGTCACTTGTGTAGAAAACTATGTGAAAACCAATGACTATCAATGAAGCTCAAATATTGGACACCAGAATAAAAAATTAGACAGTACCTTAAGACAACCTATATAAATGAGAACAATGTTTACTTATCCACAGATCAAGAATAAGGCAGGTGCTATAAAGTGGATATCGAGGAATAGAGATTACTATTGGTAATGAGCCAATATTAGTATAAAAGGCATGTAAGCCCTTACTGTAAGGTCTAGACATCGGCAACATTGTTTAACATTAATTGATTGATTTATCCCATTGTATATATAGTTTATAGGTGTACTGATATTTTATATGTGTACCTTAATGATTAATACTTACTGATTGAATGTATTTGTACTGAGTGTATAATGATTGAATTGGATTTTTGGGATTACCAGGGGAAATTTTGAGATTAAAGGGGGGGTAACCGGCTCAAAGACTTATTATAAAGGTGAAGTAACTAGAAAATATTAAGTGAAACCGACCAGACATTGAACATTGAACATTGAATATTGAACACATTCTACAACATGTCGGTATTATTATTAATAATAATAACTTCAGTATTACTATACTGAATATCTGATATTGACATATATAATTGGAGAAGGAGTCGTGGTTATTGATAATTTTAAATTTGCTGTATTGTATTGTGACTGTATAACTAATTTTACATCGAAATATCATGTTAAAATAACTTAACGGGTATATTGGGTATAAGGGATCCGCCAGGAAGACCTCAGTCGAGAGGCTGGCATCCTGTTCTGATGCGATGTAAATTGAAATTTCGGAATAAAAATACGATATATATATATATATCAACAACACAAGGTTGTACCAAACAAGCAGTCCATCAGTAATCTTCCAAATGGACTTGGTGAAATACCTACCAGTGGTTTAATCGGCACCCCATTTGTGTAATGTGATTTTGACCTGTAGATTATCTTAGCCATGGAGGAGCCTGTAATGGAAATGTCATTATGAGCATGTCGGCCAAACATTGAAACGTTGTCATTGTGTAATTATATTAATAATTATAGCCAGTGTTAAGAGTATTTACTCCACGTTGGAGTATGTACCACATGCTGTTTGTATGGGCGGAAGTTGTATGGTACGGTAACAGGAACTTTCAACCCCTGGTCTTTTCCCACCTGGAACTTTCAACCCCTGGTCTTTTCCCCCCAGGTCTTTTCAACCCCTGGTCGTTTCAACCCCAGGTCGTTTCAACCCCTGGTCGTTTCAACCCCAGGTCGTTTCAACCCCAGGTCGTTTCAACCCCTGGTCTTTTCCCCCCAGGTCTTTTCAACCCCAGGTCGTTTCAACCCCGGGTCATTTCAACCCCTTGTCTTTTCAACCCCAATCCACTCCCCATACATTTCAACCCCTAGTCTTTTCAACCCCAATCCGCTCCCCATACATACTTTGCCAATAATCATTGAAGGAATATATACTTCAACAGAAACATGCGTCCCTAAAACCAGAGTATTTCCCTCCTTACTTTTATACTAGATACTTCAACAAACATTCTGAACAAGTCAACGATTGTTGTTTAATTGTTGGTTGTTGAGTAGTTCATGAAATTCAAATTACAGTGTCGATTGGAATAGACTACCCAGGAACGGGTCTAGGAGGCTGGGCATATGGTCTAGGACGCCGGGCCTAGTGTCTAAGGGACTGGGGCTGGGGCTAGTGTCTAAGGGACCGGGGCTGGGGCTAGTGTCTAGGGGACCGGGGCTGAGTTCACAGAGTATTTGTGGCATGTTGGGGGAGGTCACACATAAAGCGCTATTATAATTTAGTCACTGACATTATATATTGCTGATTTTATCATCTCCAATGAGGAACAATCGTATTTGTGGTTAGGGAAAATTCTGTCGGCCAAATTAAGCGGCCAAATTGGTGGATAGAGAAAAAAGTTCATTTCACATACTGCTACTCTTCCTCTCGGGGTCTCTACCCGACGGGCACTGAGTGCAATTGAATGTGATAGCACTGCAATCATTTCGTGATTGACAGCAAACTAGTGAAGTGTGATACTTATAGCTTTGAATCACAGTGAAATGGACATCCCATTAGCCATCATTATGTGAAATCCATTGCGTCTATTTCCTCCCATGTTGTTGGTGGTCTCACACTTGTGTTGGATCAAGTTCTCATTCATATTCATTTATGTTGGTATCAAAAATGT
Organism: Sthenelais limicola; assembly: GCA_942159475.1. Taxonomy (NCBI): domain Eukaryota; kingdom Metazoa; phylum Annelida; class Polychaeta; order Phyllodocida; family Sigalionidae; genus Sthenelais; species Sthenelais limicola. Next base: position 4,679,362 of record OW804097.1, read on the forward strand.
GTTAATTAACCAATTGTATCTGCAAATACATGTTTTCTTCAAAAGTCAATAATATGGGTGTGATCTCATTTGCACATATAATGCGCATTCAGAATTGCGCCTAAATACACATCATAATGCAGCCACAACTGGACGCAACACCTGACACTGTTCACTCATGGTGCATTCACACCCACTGAGGCTCAACTGCCACTCCACCCTCTGACACATGTACTCATTCTCTGACACCAAGTCAAAGGGGTTTCCTAAAGTTGTATAGTTATACAACAATTCTATCTATTAATAGAGATATGACGCTTAGACTTTGATATTTTGTTTCTACATGTAAATAGACATTGGTTGACGCTTCATGAGAATCGCCCATATATGTTCAAAAATAATGGAAATAGGCCCATTCACATTACAATGGCCAATCGCCGGGCTGGTTACTGCCAATCGTGGATTGGCAGTAATGAGGATTAATGACTGGCCATATTCCTGATCTCATCTTTTCAAATATGATGATATCTCAAAATTCATTTTTTGCGACTTATGATTCATTTTTCTAAAAACGGATCACATATATCTCTTAAATATCATCTTCATCTCATCTCATTATTCCATTAATATACACATTAATGCAGATGGACACGTTGCACCTTGAATATTGTTTATAAATAAACGATGGATATATTGTTACACTTACATATCTAAACATTTATTCCTTCTGTTCTGAAACCCCAGTATAAGGGAAATGGAAAACCACTCTCTAATTATATATTCAGTAATAAGGTATTTTATTGCGACGACATAATATATATTACAAATATGTATTAAAAACCTATTCTGTTCATACTTGACACCCTAGTATAAGGGTGAGAGAGAAACACAATATTAAAATAGAATGTATCAAGTGATGGGATGTGTTAGGATTATCTGACTGCCCTTTCTTAATGCTACATGATCGTATTGTACTGTACTGTACTTATGAGCGATTTAAAACTTTGCCAGATGTAAGGTTGTACTGTACAGTTCGACTAATGACTTTTCAGTCTTTTCTCATACTTATATAATGTATTTTACTATATCCCTAAGTCATATAGTCAATAATATGGGTGTGATCTAAATTGCGCATATAATGCGCATTAAAAATCGCGTCTAAATGCTCATTATTTCATTATCAGCAGGTGGCGCAACTGGTAACTTGGGTGCATATACAATTTCTTTTACAATGAAATGCAGCAGATACACTTTTCTGGCATTTATACCACTATAGATATTCCACATCATGTACATAGGTATTTTATAAGTGACATACCTCAATAGTTTATTTATTCAATTTAGTTGTTTGATGTGGAAAAAGGTTTTGATCAAAATACCCCCCATCAATGCACACTTCATTAGCTCAAGTAGATAGGCCACCCTGTTTTCAAGTAGAACTGGAATAACCTTTCCCAGTTATGCAGATGCCTAACAGGATGGAAATAATGATGAAATAATTCATCTATTACCATGAAGAATTAATTATGAGTAATTCCGAATGATATTATCCACCAAATAAAAGTAAGAAAATAAGTTGAGAATTGCGCATAATTCATGCTCTAATATCCGACTTAAAATGCCATAAGAATTTGCTGATTTTTGCACTAATATTGCGTTATACCCTTAGCGTGATCATTGCGCAATCATTGCGCAATAATTATTGCGTGAAAAGCGTCCACTCTCATCACAGAACTATGGCGAGATGATTGCGCACTAAAAATCGCGTAGAAACGCGCCCGTTTGCCCGTCGGGTAGCTGGTATACTAATCAAGTATGGTTTGTTTAAAACCTAATGCCAGATACACATACATATGCCTACTATAAATTACATGCGTGTTTGTTATTTAAACCTAGTCAAGATCAAGATGATTTTAGTTTAGTAAACTGCATATAATTTAAATCAATGGATTTGTATAGAAGTTTGATACATAGAGTAGTTTGAATTATAATTCAAACAGATCCAAATTGAAATCCAACATGAACCAAGAATCAGTACACCTGACTCTCCAACTAATAACTACTGCCCATGCACCCCTCGTGTCTACCCTTCTACCATCCTTCTATCATTAATGCTGCACTAACAATAGCCACTGGTGTAAGGCCATGGAAAACACCATTGAAACTGACTGACCGTAAGGGTCTTGTAAATCATTCTTACAAAAGCTGGCTAAACTATAGATACATACATACAAATCTCAAATAGTTGCCGAGGTATAAGCATAGATATTCACTGCATTCAGGTGCAATAATATTGCAGGAGACCTCCCGTCTTTTGGGACAATATTGCAATTCCCCCCGTCCTCCCGTTTTCAAATCAAAATCTCCCGCTTTTATGCCGAAGTCACATAAATCCTCTCTTGGGTACTGGCAGGTCGATTCCACAAAATCTGTCCATTGGGTTTTTCACACCTAGCTTACACTTGTCTATGTCAATTCACACTTTTCTAACCAAAATAATTGCATCAGGCCGACTGAAAGCTTCTATGCGAACCCCACATATGTATATATAACAGGATTTTTTTTTATTTCATGAGCAAATACCCCTATTTTTAAGTCATTTTTGTAGCAAAAATAAACGTTTCTTAAGTTTGAATCGAGATTTAGAATAGTTATTAACTTTCAGGAATTACCTTTTTTTATAATTATTATTATCTCACTTTGGGATTTATTATTTTAGCAAAATAAGTTATCAATGATAGATTTTCTGCTTGCCCATGTACCCACCTACGGGGACACCGGTATTTGGTGCTTCTTGATTTAAAAAAGGCACAACATTAGAAGTTATGAAGATTAGTGTTCCCAAATCATGCCATATATCACTGTATACGCAGAGAACATGTGTGCAAAAGATACCTGATATTAGACGAATTCTAAATTTTGTGATTTTTTGGGGTTATGTCACAGATTTCATGGAATCGACCACCAACAAAATCAAAATTTTCGACTTAATGCAGAAATCACAAAAGGATAAAGCAGCATCCTGTATTCTCCTTATGACTGCCATCACATGATGTACAACAAACACGCTGATGAGAAGGGTTAATCCCCTCTAATCTGGGTAGCCCATTTGATATATAAATTTAAAACAAACATGAGAAAGGTAATAATGCAAGCACAAACATGTGGAAGTCCCATTATGGGAAAATTTGGAGGTATGCCAGCCATTCTTTTCCCTGCAACCAACCATACAGGATTGGCTAGAAAAGACAGTCAACAGCTTAATTGTCTTCTACCCTTTCCAATGGTGGGCGGATTACCACGAAAGTAAATTTAAAAATTAAATCCATCTTATTTTACATGACAGCCTCCTTTCCCAATTAAATACATATTTAGTTTGCTTTCAGATAGCTGGAATATTATGTGAAAATGACCCTAGAATGCACCATTTTACTCCCAGTTTTGAAAAAAAAATCCACAAACGAGACTACCCAGTCGAAAATGGTTTCACTGTTTATGTTGTATTGTGTATAATAAATATGTGTGGTATTAGTTGGAGTGACCTCCTCACCAGAGACATAAGCCTAAGAAATATGTATCTTATGATGGTGCAATATGTACTTGATTAGTACCAATGAAGCGTGTCCCATGACATTTATTCAAAGTCATGTCATATATTAATTGTGTACTTATGAATGTGTCTGCATATTTGAACTTCCACTACTCTCAATGTCTTTTTCATGTAATGCTTTTAACGGTTATTTGTATGATATAAGCCCGAATAATGTCAGGAAAAAGAATAATGATGATGATTAATAAATTAACCAGCTGTTGCTTTGCAAAACATGTTTTCATGACAAATGTATATGAGCCAACTTGAATAATACACTTACACCTAATACCTTTAGAGTTATAGTTTTTTATGTAAAAAATTGTTTTACTCTAATAGCATACAACGAAAAAGCATGTAAAGCTAATATTTCTAGAAATCTCTTGCCGGACACACCCCGCTGCTGTTTTAACCGCAGTTTGCAACGCGGCGAATTCTATGGTGCAGTCATCACGGGAATCAAACAGCGTCAAGCGTCGTTGTGACGCTATCCTATTACCGTGGTCTCCACGGCAACATGTGAACGCGTTGGCTGCAGTAAAACACTATATGGACGTCACACATGTATATGCTGCTATTGGACCGCGCTTAATTGATATGGGAGGGAGGGGGGTAGGAGGAGGGGGAGGAAGGGATTGGGTGTGGGGGCAGGCAGGAAATTTATTTATCTATAGGCTTTTATTTATTTATCCTCAGACAATCATCATTTCATCAATTTGGCTCATTCACAACAAAGACACATATATGGGCAATGAACAATATATAGCATTACACCTACAAAGTGTATTCTTCTATTAAAGAAACTGGGGTTGAAATGGCCAGGGGTTGAAATGACCAGGGGTTGAAACGATCTGGGGTTGAAAAGACCAGGGGTTGAAAAGACCTGGGTTGAAACGACCAGGGGTTGAAAAGACCTGGGGGGAAAAGACCAGGGGTTGAAAGTTCCAGGTGGGAAAAGACCAGGGGTTGAAAGTTCCAGAAACCGTATGGTACATACATGCAATGGTGCAATAACATACTATTAAATGATATCAAAGTAATTATGAAACACTGTTACAGTAGCTTCACATTCATTATCATGAAATCTAGATTACAATCCTAAACATATTGTATATATGTGATGTGTTTCAGAAAAATAAGTTATAAGTCGCGAAATTGATATTTTTTAAAGTGTTTTTTTTCACAAGAACACATTATTGGAATGTTCTGATTTCTGGGGAGTGTATCACTTATACGTATGTCAATTGATGTATCAAATTTCAGGACGATCTATGTAATATATTCTTCCATTTTAAAGGTCCTCATATGGACTACATTTAGTAACTTTACTGTTAATATTGGAAACATTTTTTTTCAAAAATGAAAATATCAAACTTAAAATCTAAAAATACCTATAGATTATTAGACTGTTTACTATCATTGGAATCGGCTTGGTCTCATCTTTCCAAATATAATGGTATCTCAAAAACTATTTTTTGCGACTTATGACTCATTTTCCTATAACGAATCACATATGATTATGATTATAAAACTTGTATTCAATAAACACACACTTCTGTTTAATGTCATACTGACAAGGAATGGTCCATCTCAATGTAGTTGTTTTACGCAGATCGAGATTTTCCAGATATCCATTTGGAATCATAGTATAATATAGCTGTATATACAACCCATTCAAGTAACTTTCGAGTACACAGTAGCACGATATGAGGTTGATTGTTCGGCTAAGTATAATATAATATGGGAAAAACATATGGTACAATGATAGTTTAGATACATATTGAAAAATGAGTGAGTTAATAGTTGCGGCTCATCCTATATAGGAAATTGATGGATAACGTAATGTCTTTTATAGTCTGTGATTTCATGATTCAATGCAATTATTATATAATAACCGTCTGTTGAAATCTATGCAAGTTCAAATGTGGTCCGTTTTAGGAAAATAAGTCATAAATAAAAAAAAAAAATGGATTTTGAGATATCACCATATTTGAAAAGAGATCAAGGTGATTCCAATGATAGTAAACACTAGGACACCTAATATAGTATTTCTAGATTCTAAATTTGATATTTTTATATTTGAAAAAAAAAGTTTGCAATGTTTCCGGATGGGTAAAGTAACTAATATACTCCATACAAAGGCCTTCAAAACGCAAAGATATATTTGATACAATATCCTGAAATTTGCTACAACGACTTATATATTTATGGCTATGACTGCTAAACCCTATAAAAATCAGAACAATGCATTTCAGTAGAGAGATCTTGTGAATAAATCACTTTGAAAAATATAAATTTTGCGACTTGTGACTCATTTTCCTGAAACACATCACAAATTGTTGTGTGCTATCATAAGGGTTGACTCCTTTATGATGATAACAATAGTATAAAGATAATAAGAATTAATGTATCGCCGGGTGGTGATCGCGTGGGGAGATTAGCCAATCAGATAGCAGGAAAACCATAGCAAACAGGCTGCATGTGGTGTCTGAGCCACCGCGCTTGATGCGGCCCACTCACATAATGATGGGTCAGATTTTCAGAAAATGTACAATTCATCTTCACCAATCCTCTCAAATAACTCAATTAACCCAATTTCAGACGAAAATGAAGTTCAAAATACAGTTCAACCTAACCAAACAGATTGCTAGAATCAATGCAATGCCGAATATACTCGAATTTACCTAGTATTGACCAAATTGCAGCCTAATTTAGCAGAATTTACTAAAAGTGTACAGCTGCCATTTGTACATTTTCTGAAAATATGACCCATATTTGCCCTCCCCAAGCTGTGGCATAGTTGAAGCGCTATATTGGGTGTGTGTTTAATATTGCAAGGTACCCCCCCCCCCGCTCCACAACAAACACACATTTATACCCCTTCGGCACTTGGATTATAGAGGCAGTGGTGTTTCTACAGGAATCCAACAATTTCTACAGGAATCCGACAATTTACTGGACGGTTCATTTTAATTTGGATTTATTAGTTTGATTGATAGGTCGTTTTATAAAAGGGTTCAATATATTATGGGAGATATTAATCTATTATGAATATAAATTATATTGGCGCATATCGATCAGCAGCAAAAGTGACATCACAGAGGATATATATACAGGCTCACTGGCCACGACCGGCAGTGGGTACTAGACTTTTGAGCGGATCGGATCAGATAAAACTCTAGACTTAGAATTTTTTTTTTCTTTTTGGATTTTTTTCGTTGAATAAAATTCAGGGGCTGAAATCAAATAGGCTCCCACGAAGTTGTGCTGCACTTTCTCTCATCGGTATTTATTCATCAACTCACTTAAAGGCCTGGAGTAATTTATGGGTCCGATTTTCAGAAAATGTACAATTCACCTTCACAAATCCTCTCAAATTACCGACATTTAAAGCCAAAAATGACCTTCGAAATGCAGTTTGAATTAACAGAACTGATACTGTAAATCAGTGTGATAGCAAATATACTCAGATATACCTGATATTCATGATTTTTAAGCCACATTTAGCAGAATTTTATGAATGTGTAGAGCTGCCAATTGTACTTTTTCTGAAAATCTGACCCATGTTTTATACGCACCAATATCGATTGAGAATCCCCCGGTGCTGGCCAGGGCGTCTGCAGGCAGGGATATCTCTACCTCAGACACCAGCCCTCTGCGCGGTCCATGCTCTCCTGAAGCCATTGCCTGCAGTAAATCAGAAATAATTATGTAAAAGGAATAAATCACTCAAGTTGTCATATTCGGTGTGTCGGTCCAATATTTCGCCTCAAGGGTGGGCTTCTTCGTGGGCAGTAGTGTACAATGGAAGTGTCAGATTATATATAAACTTTCATTTTCCACATTACATACTTATGTGATCCGTTTTAGGAAAATCATTCATATGTCGCAAAAATGATATTTTTCATAGTGTTTATTTTATAAGATCACTTCATTGGAATGTTCTGATTTTTTGGGTGTCCATTACCGATCATTACGTCAGCCGATGTATCAAATGTCAGGACAATGTATCAAATATCCTCTCGTTTTAAAGGTCCTCAGATGGAGTATATTTAGTTAGTTATAACTGGTTAATGCTCCCCAGAAATATTGCAACATTTTCTCTTCAAAAATAAAAATGTCAACTTAAAATCTGGAAATAATTATTAGATCATTAGACTGTTTACTATCATTGAAATCGACTTGGTCTTTTCAAATATGGTGATATCTCAAAATCCATTATTTGCGACTTATGACTCATTTTCCTGACACACATCACTTATGGTCTACATGGAGAATGGGTCTCTGTCTCAGTCCGTTCTCATGAGACAGTTCTTCCGACAGGATCCTCTACTTATTAAGATAATTTAAGCTTACCATGTAACAGATTTTTTAAGTTTTTAAACAATGTAAAATAGAATAACAATAAAACAAAACACATATTACAATGTGTACAGTGTTTTCACTTCATGAGTTCAGTAGATACACAAAATGTGATGTGTTTCAGGAAAATGAGTCATATGTCGCAAAATTGCAATTTTTTAAAGTGCTTTTTTGCACAAGATCACATTATTGGAATGTTCTGATTTTTGGAGAGTTTGTCACTTATAGTTATGTTAATCGATGTATCAAATTTCAGAACAATCTATGTAATGTATTCTTTCGTTTTAAAGGTTCTCATATGGACTACATTTAGTTACTTTACTGTTTAGTGACCCCCAGAAATATTGCAAACTTTTTTTTTCAAAAACCAAAATATCAAACTTAAAATCTAGAAATACTTATAAGATTATTAGACTGTTTACTATCATTGGAATCGGCTTGATCTCATCGTTTCAAATATAATAGTATCTCAAAATCTATTTTTTGCGACTTATGACTCATTTTCCTGAAACATATCACAAATATAGTGTGGGGTATTTTTTACATGCTTACAACTCTTTTGGTTTTTGAGGATTTTTCTCCCCAATCATAAAATATTCACAATATATATTCAATAGTGATGGAGGCAACAAGGAAGGAGGTGACCCAGAAGATATTTGCAATGTTTCTGGGTGGACATTTACTAGTAAAGAAGCCAAATATACTCAATGAAATGACCTCAGAAATCCATGGATATATTTAATACACTGTCTCGAAATTAAGAACATATATGGCTGAAATCGCCAGAAAATGTAAAATTTACTTTCAATAACCCTCTCAAAGAACTCAAATTTAAGCTAAAAACTAGGTTCAAAATTCAGTTCAACACAACTAAATAGATTGTTTGAATCAACCCAATACCAAAAATACTCAGATATATCTAGTATTGACCATTGTTCAGCCACATTTAGCAGAATTGGCTAAATGTGTAGAGCTGCCGATTGAACATTTTCTGACGATCTGACCCATATCCATACGATTATGGGCGTTAGATTTACCCCAAATATGAGATCATTCCTAGTCATTTATCTTGTAAAGAAGTCACTTTGAAAAATATCAAATTCTCGATTTGTGACCGATTTTCCTGAAACACATCACATATAATATAGTTTGGTAGAGGTAGGGTATCGTGAAGCGGTTTAATACGGAACTATAATATTAATTCAGGGATTCTAATCAGAAATATCAATCATTATCAATATATCTTATCTAATGGAGGATGTCCATGTATTTGTTTTTAAAGGATTTGATTCAGCAGTGGACATTATGAAACAGTTACAATTTTCTCAGGACGTGCTGATTTACTTTCAAAAAAGAGTTCAATAAAGTATAATAATCTGATGACAGGACTTTGTACATACGTTCAATAATTGAATACAAATAATAGAAAAATAGTACAGTTTTTAAGAGCCTTACTCTTAGGCATGTAAAAAGAGTAACAATACAAAGAAAGTTTAAAATTCCATCCCAGAGTTGTGTCTTAATCAAATGATCTGAATCCTTTAATTATCCTTATTATTAAAGTGTGCGTTCAGAGATAAATTGGTCAAAATTTCAGAAAATGTACAATTGGCAGCTCTACACATTTAGTAAATTCAGCTATAAAGTTAGGCTGAGAAATGATGAATACCGTGTATATCTGAGTATATATATTTGGTATCACGTTGATTTAAATTTTTGTCTTAAATGTGGGTTTTTTGAGAGGAGTGTACATTTTTTAACATATGACCCAAATGTTGTTGGTATTATCTTTCATACCGGTCCATCCATTCGATTAAATTAATGCACTCCTAACTCAATTATTATCAATACATTATTATAATTTCACCGTTTTTGTTACCATTGTAAAGTATTATAGTAATATCAGATAGATCGGGAGCAGATAGCCTCGAAGAACGCTTATTGTTAGCGATGTGTTTTTCTGCCATGTTTCAGTGTGTATGTGAAAATAAAAACGTTATTTTTAAAAATGAAAATAATAGACTAACCTATTGTTTATGGGTGTCCTCGTCAGCCCGATGCTATTCGCTAAAATGATTCTCACAACTCATCTATACCAAGCATGGGCATGGATCTCGTCTTTTATCTTATATGGGCGAAATCGTCAGAAGATGTACAATTCGACTTCAGCAATTATTTCAATCAACAATCCAAATTAAAGACAAAGGTGAGGTTCAAAATCCTGTTTAACATAACCAAACAGGTAGTTTGAATCAAGGGCAATATATATATTCAGATATACCTAATACTGACTATTTTTTAGCCTAATTTATCAGAATTTACAAAATGCGTAGATCTGCTGATTGTATATTTCCTGAGGATCTGGCCCATATGAGTGTTGGACTTTGGTTGTCTATATATAACATGTAGGGATGATCCCTCATGAGGATTGAGTCATAAACGCAAATCCCTACACATAGCGCAAGGCAGATAACATGTATTGATTAGAGCTTATCTTATATGTGATTTATTTCAGGGAAATGAGTCACAAGTCGCAAAAAAAAGAATTTGAGATACCATTATATTTGAAACGAAGGGATCAAGCCGATTCCAATGATGGTAAACAGTATAATAATCTAATGAATATTTCTAGATTTTAAGTTTGATTTTCGTTTTCTTTTAAAAAAAAGTTTCCAATATGTCTGGGGGTCAATAAACAGTAAAGTATCTAAATGTAGTCCATATGAGGTCCTTTAAAACGAAAGGATACATTACATAGATTATCCTGAAATTTGATGCATCGATTAATATAGCTATGAGTGAAAAAACTCCCTAAAAATCAGAACATTCCAAAAATGTAATCTTCTGAAAAGATCACTTTGAAAAATATCAATTTTCCGACTTATGACTCATTTTCCTGAAACACATGTGTTGATTAGAGCTTACCGTATATCATTGAATAAACGTCCCCTACGGTAATAGGGGAGTTGCATGTCTCACTGCGCATGTGTACAGCAGTGCAACCTGGGATGGATTTTATTGAAATCTGATTTACAATTAGTTGGCAACATTTTTACTGAAAATTGCAAAAACGCTGTCAACATTATCGTAGCTTGTGTAAATGATCTATAACAACCAAATGCATGATGGGAAAGATGGGGACTTATGTTATGGAAACATGTATCACACATAAATGTTGATTTTAGAACTATGATAAATAGTCCACGCTGAACAGACAAGTTTTCTTTAGGTTTTATACTGTACCATTACACCCATAATTCCATGCGAATCTAGAATCAAAATGGCAGCTACGCAAATCCCCCTATTAAAGCCCTGTCTACATAGGGGCGAATTGGGATGCGAATTGGGCCTTGCGGCAATTCGTACGACTTCAGACGAAATCACATTGATTTTTAAAACAAAATCGCCCCTATGTAGGGACAGCTGCGACCAGTTGCAGAATCCTACGACAAATCGCAGGGGCAAAAATTGTCCCACACACATGCAAATTCATGTGCGATTTCAGATATGCCAGATTGCAGGTGAAATAACCCAAATCGCATGTGAAAAATCTCAGTTGATGCGATTTCAAATGGAATCACACCTACTTCTACAAGCAATCGCATATGTGTAGGGCTAGCCACGACAATTCGTAGACCTATGTTACTGTCCAAGACTAATCGCAGGAGGTCATGCGAATTTCGGAAATATCCGAAATTCGCATGTGATTGCAGGTATGTTTGAACAGGTGTATTTTAACGAGTTATGGATGAATCATACCGATTTTTTCACAGAACATGCACAGACATGTTGTCTCAAGCATGTTAAGATTTTGTGATTATGAATTGATTTTTTCTACATTTTTTTAAAATAATTGCAAGTACACCTAAAAAAACATTTTCAGTCTTCTCTCCCACCATTTTCTTATAATTTGAAGTGATCCAAATCGCACATCTGCTGCGAATCCAGACCTGCGATTTCACATGAGTTTGCAACTGAAATCGCACTTGTGTAGGGATTAAAACATCAAATCGCAGAGTATTATCTCTGAAATCGCATAAGATCCCCGCCGATTCGCAGAGGATTTCTACGATTTCACATGCAAATGATCGCAAGTGCCAGATTCGCAGCAGTTTTTGAATTCGCCCCTGTGTAGACGGGGCATTAGACAAGGGACTTTGTGCAAGGCGTTTATTCAAGGCACGGCGTTTTACCAAACAAGGCAGAATTAGCATGGGAATTATAGTTTTATTTTCTCTTATATAACTATGAGTCAGGTTTTCAGAGAATGCACAATCGGCAGTTCTATAAAACTTCAGTTTACTTAGACAGAAATAATGAGTATATCGGAGGATCTTTGGCATTGTGTTCTCTCTTTCCTTGAGTTAAACTGCATTTTGAACGTCACTTTTCACTTAAATTTGGCTTATTTGAAAGGATTGGTGAGGGTGAATTGTACATGAGTTGCAAATCTGACCCATATAGGATTAGGCAGTCGTCAAAAACTGGAAAATAATATTAATTTACAAGTGTAATTTATATACACTCTATTTAAGATCTACTTGGAGCGGCTCGCCGTAGGGTTGATTTGATCTTTACTCTAAGTAGGTCTCGAACAGAGTGTATTGGCTGCGTAAGTGTCATGGCGGCGGGGCGCAAATTAATGAAAATTAGTCGCGTAGTTGTACTGATGTGTGGACCGGAAGTAAATAATCCCCATAGAGTTGGCATTGGGGCAATAAATAATCACTCTATACATCGTCCCAGTAACGGTTTGACGATTATGAAGGCTATAGTTGAAACCGTTTGCCTCTAAAGATGGATATTTGTAAGTTGGAACTCATTAAACTATATGATCGATGAACAAACAGTGGTTATTTATCTCTTTATGGTGGGGCTATGGGAGCTTTGTGCGACATGTCGACACAACATCATGAAACTGCTACAGTAGTGCTACTCAAAAAATCGCTGCCGTGGACTACTTGCGCGCTCTATTGGTCGCTTTTGAATAAATCATGCTCTTCCTCCTGCACCTATTCAAGGCCCGTTGCTAGATCATACTCTGCCCTCAGAGGAAATACGGCAATGGGTCAGATTTTCAGAAAATGTACAATTCACTTTCACAAACCTAAAATAAATTAACACAAATTTCAGACAAAATAAAGTTCCAAATGCAGTTCAACCTAACCAAACAGATTGCTAGAATAAATGCAACGCCTATTTACCTAGTATTGAACAAACTGCAGCTTAATTTAGCAGAATTTACTGAATCCTTACATCAGCCAATTGTACATTTTCTGTAAATCTGACCCTAATACACGGAAGAGTATGTAAAATGTCTATATTCATTTTGTCTAGAACTGTAGTGTATTAATATAGAAGAAACCCTATTTGATTAGTTTGACGCTAGAGGGAGCCAACAGCAGTAATTAAAAGCAGATGTAATATACGGCATATTGGTTAATAAAACTGACACCAGATGAAACCACACGCGTATAGATACATGTAGAGCTGTAGTGAATGAACCTGCAACCTTTTCTGTAGACGAATGAGGTATTAAATGCATAATCTTAAAATCAAAAATTATCCTAGATGTATTTAATTTACTGTTTTCCATGGCAATGAGAATTGTCACGGTAATGTGAAACTTCGCCAATAAAAAAATTCTACAAGAAAATATATAGGAGGAGTGACCTCGTCTAAGGGACAAAACTGTGCCTTCATTTTGGGAACAATAGGGGAATTGCATAGCCGCCATTTTGAATTGTGATTCGCATGGAATTATGGGAGTAACGGTACCGTATAAATTCTATACACAACATGCAATTTTTAACTTGGAATACTTATCAGTGGTCCAATATAATCATATCATAATGATATTTTTTTTCAAGGATATAATTTATATCATTGCTTTTATGAATGATCTATGAAAACCAAATGCATGATGGGAAAGATAGGGACCTGTGTCATGAAACCATGTATATTGACAACGATGATAATTATTACATCCTGAACACGGCATGTTTTCTGTAGATTTTTCACTGTACCATTACATTAGTCCCATAATTCAATGCGAATCAAGATTCAAAATGGCGGCTATGCAACTCCCCTATTATAACGTTTGAGGGCCCAAATTCTAGTAAATATTCATGTTGCTCAATGCCGCATTCCATAACTTGTGTGACTCATTTCCCTGAGACACAGTGTAAAATCTTTACTCATTTCCAAGAAACACAGTGTAGCATTTTGATATTTAAAAAATCAATCCCAATTTGTGATGGTATGTATTCCAAAATTATGTTACCTGGTCTTAAAGATAAATACCAGCGTTGACAGAACTGCAGCAGGCGGGAATTCAAGGAACTAATGCATGAAACAATAGAAGTCAATATATTTTGTTCAAACTTTGTATTTAGAAAGAACATGGTTGGGGGAATACAAAATGCCCAAAATACCTGATGTTATCATACTATTTTGTGTTTTAGGGATGAGTGAAGTTTACTTCCCTTCACTATTGATTTCAATGGGGGAAGCTCATTGTGATACAAGTGTAGCTGAATAACTTTTTTTTAGTTCAATGACCCCTTATTTTTTTTAATGGGAAGGTAGAATAACATGTCAGCAATGTATATGTTGATTTTAAAGAAAATCGTATGATTCAATCACATGCTATTGGGGAAAATGCAGAAAATACCCGTTTTCCCATAGACTTCTATAGTGAACAGTAATAAATTTCAGTGGTCCCTGAAATAAAAACTAGTCCAATGACATATGGTTTTTTGGGGCTTTTTGGGTTCCCCCAACCATGTTCTTTCTAAATCCAAAGTTTAAAGAAAATTCCATGATTCATTCATTTTTTAAGTAAACACTGGTATTTACCTTTAAAGTCATAACACCTAAAACACCCAAACAATGAATCAGTACCTTCTTTATTTTGAGAAGGCATCTCACAATTTTAAACATATTAAAATGACAAGGATAATTAAAATGATTCCTGACCATTTGATTGGACACACTGGGTCAGGCAAATCTCTCTCTGGTCTTGGTTTAGCAGAGGGAAATACATAGTTTGTTTTTTTTAAATTTAACATAGGTATACAGCAAATAAAAAGTAACATAATAAGACAACCATAGGTCTAATGTCCTGTTTTATACTGTCACACGTGAAATCCCAATTGTGAAAATATTGAAATCATTTAATGTTTGATGCTCATATGGGCACAAATAAGCATTTATTATTACTTTCAATCCAACATTACCGCCGAATATATTTTGGCCCCTTATATTGTGCCTAGGGAAGGGATTTCATATATATGAAACACAATAATAATATCAGTTGAAAAACCTTTATGGAATAAAAATACCTTCATCTGGCTTTAAATCATTACAAGTGTAACCAAAATTAATTTCTAATTACTTTCAGCCTAAAGAGAGAGCCAAAGATTTATATTTTGGGCCACCCCCTGTTATCATATTGAAGGGATTTCAGGCGTTATTATGATGGAAAACACAATACTAATTCCGTTAAACTGGCTTCATGAAGGAAAAATAGCATTATCCTACTTTAAATCAAATTAAATGGAATAACAACTAGTTTATAATGACTTTTATTCCAAAGAAATTGCTAGAAATATATTTTGGGCCACCCTATGTCAAGACCACTAATGGGATTTCATGCGTTACTGTGTAAACCAACACAATATTAATCTATTACCTGGGTATGATCATAAACTGCCTCCCTCTCAGCTCTCCCGCCCTTGATATAACACTTCAAAGTGTTGATAAGGGCTTAAAGCCACCAAACTCACTCACACAACATTAATTTAGTTCAACAACATTTTTGAATACAAAATAACATTACATTGCCTTAAATAATTATTAATGGTATCAGGATAAATGCCAAATTCCGTTCAAAGTAAAGATGGATAACGATTTTAGTATAACTCCTATATCTAAGACAATTTTCTGTTAAATACAATAACTAGATATTTATTTCCAGAGGGTATTTCTCTTTCATTGTAGGCATACACACGGTATGCAAATTCAGGCATATGCATAGGATATATATTTGGGTTACTTGAATATATCCAAAAAAATCAGTTATATATGAAACCAGTCTAATTCTTCTTCTTTAGATACTCAGGTATTGAATATTCATTAGGGATTTATTTCCTTATTATATAATGAGCAAGTGTTGGCCTCATTAACATAGCCTATATTGACTATATTGACTTTAGAGCTGAACTACCCCTAAACTATATCATTATATCTCAGAATTATATATATAACATCTCACAGCAGCTGAGATTGTTAAGCCATATTATTCTTTACAATTGTCTACTCAGATTATCTAGTATTATCATTTTCATCACCATTGAATATTAAACTTAAATATCTATATCTGGGTGAGATTATATATAGAAAAATATGCCACTTATAGAAGGTCTGACTGTTTTGACTTATAGCGGCTAGGATGCCTTAGCATTTATAGTTTTATTCTATAAAAATATGTCCAATTGTCTCATATATCCCATTTCTCCTTTGTATGCATATGCACGGTATATGTGTATGCATGGCATGTCTCTAATAATCTTGATAATCATTTCAAATGTGTTAGGACAACATAAACAGGAGATACCTTGTTTATTACCTTGAATAAGGGTCAAACTTATTTTTAGAAAATGTACAATTCACCTTCACTGATTGTCTCAAATAACCAATATTTAAGACAGAAATGAGCTTTAAAATGCAGTTTAACATGGCAAAAGAGATTCCATAAATCACTGCAATACCAAATATACTCAGATATACCCAGTATTCTTCCTTTTTCAGCTTAATTTAGGAGAATTTCCTAAATGTATATTAAACAATTGTACATTCTCTGAAAATCTGACCCATATGGTAAATTCATAATAACCTAAGTACTGGTGGCCAGTTGTACAAGTACCACAGGTTGGGCTCTTTGTACAGCTAAAAAGCTGAGATGTCAGATGAGGAGGCGGTTCAGCCGAGCGTGTCAGTTTTTGTCATTTTAAAAGAGACGCTGGCGTGAGAGCTCACAAGCGCCATGACTGCGGTGGAGGTAATACGCAGTATCCCTGTCCTGGGGATACTTATAGTTCTTCTATGTTTCACCTGCACTGTGGCATCACAAGGTCTGTATATGAACCTTTATATAGCCTACATACTATCATGTATATGAACTTCTATATAGCCTACATACTATCATGTATATGAACCTCTATATAGCCTACATACTATCATGTATATGAACCTCTATATAGCCTACATACTAACATGTATATGAACCTCTATATATCCTACATACTAACATGTATATGAACCTATAAATATAGATTAGATTAAAGTTTGTCATTACAATTTAAACGAATTTCTTCAATCAATAATCTGCCAAAGCAATAATAAGGTACAACCGAAACAGATTTCATGAAACCAATTGAGTACTGAAATGGTTAGGATTACAATATTATAGATTTCTCACCTTATATTGTTGGTGTATGAATAAAGGGGAATATCCATGAAAAACATGAACAGATAATCAGACTTCACATAAACGTGAACACAGTACTTTGACCTGCATTTCATGATAATGAGTCATTCAGAAACGAGCAATATTAATGCCATGACGACATCCATGTGGAGTCATATTCATGGCAATGAGAGTTAGTGAGATGGAATGAGATGAGCAAAGTGATTTAGTTTACAGTCCAGCTGTAAATAAAACAAACAAATGAAACAAAAAATAAAATGGTTATAGCAATAACGAAAGTTTGGTTTTGTATGAAAGAGACTATAACAAAGAGAACAGACCAGCAGTTCTCAGATATGTCTAGGCCTATAATGCAATAAGGGGACTATTTCAAACTTTTCTTGACATTAAAAAAGAAATTGTGGTTGTGACCAAGGAAACAACGGTTTTCCCCCAAAACCCCTTAACAAATAAAGACCCCTCTCCCTTCCCAATCGATACCCACTCCATGTGGGAAAATGCGTTGTCCAGGGGAGTATCCACGCCAGAATTTGTGTACGGTAACTGCTTGGCTGGTTAGAAATCTGTTAGAAGATTATTTTCATCTCTCTGTATTTGTTATATCGTTAAGCTTTTAAAATTATGGTCTCAGCGACTGCAGAGCCGGGGGCCTGGATAATCTTTGCCATGCCACAAGGGTTGTCTGAACTCGATGTTTTTTTGCTTGACAAGGCCTGCATGCGTCTATATGGAACACCATAAGACGCCTGCAGGCGTTTAGATTTTAGGATTAGACTCTCTATTTCGTTAGCTTTTTAATGGAATAAATTATAATCTCAGAGTTTGTACCTATAAGGAGTGGCAGTGCTTCGATGTTTTTCTGATCAGAGGGGATTCCCCACTCTGGGCTATGGTATTATGTCATTGCCAGTGCTCACATCTGATTGACTAAGACTGTTCCATGCTCCTTCCCTACTTGCTGTCCCAAGAACTTTTCGTTTTGCAGCCATTTTGAATTCTCCTCGCTTTGAATGCGCAGTTAGCGAGAACTTTATAATTATTGCTCAAATCAAAAATGTTTTCAGACCATACTTATCTACTTTTTGCAAGCCAGCTTTTGAGACTACTAAATGAGGTTCGACCTATGATGAAAAGTGGAATTTGAGGCCACCAGGTAGGGGAACTCCTATATTAGGATCGACCCTTAATGGCGGCATGAGGGTCCATAGATTTCGGGAAGCCTTTGACTTTTTTTTCAAAAAAGCGCGGGGGTCACAATTCGTCAAGGACTCAATGTCAATGTGCAGTACCAACGTTGCAAAATTAGAAGACGTCCGAACAAAAATTCAGAGCATGCAGACTAGTATGTTATTGCATCATAAACGGCATCGGGCATCAGATGCCTAGAAAAAATGTCTAGGCCTAACCTAGCCTACTTTCCCTCTGATCTTAATTGAACTAATACTGAAGAAAATAAATACGTAATGGAAGGAAGGGCTGTTCTTCATTTTGATATTTTATTTTGAGTGTTTCTCTCTCCACTTCTACCTATTCTTGTCAGAACGTAGGCCTAGCAATTTCAGTAGAAATCGCATTTTGTATTACTTTGTGGGACCGTAATTTAATCTGATATGCTGGCTATGACCCAATAATGTAGGCCTACTTTGGCTACAAGCCTAGTTTGCATTGGTCGGTCATAATCGATATCTATATTGATAACGGTATATATAAATATGGTTCCCACCAAATGCAAGGTGGGACATTTGTCTTTCCGATGGTGTATAGGGTTAGGCAATTATTTTATATATCAATGCCTTAGAATACCATAATAGACAACCCAGCTTTGCACGACGATCACATTTTTTCTCTGTAGAGTCAATCCCATAGTTTTAAGCTAGTTTTCCTTTTGTCGCTACGAAATGTATTTTTGAACAAAATTTAGCAAAAAAAGAATACATATTTAGCCTACTTTCTTCACTGTTGAGGGAAATTGTAGGCCTACTGTTATTATTAAACAATAATTTCCAGCCTTTCCCTGCCCTGTGGCTGTGTGACAGCACGGGATTGACTCCACAGACAACAATCTGATCGTCCTGCAAGAAATTATGAAGGTCTAACAGTAGGCCTAAATCTTGCCCACTA
This sequence comes from Sthenelais limicola, assembly GCA_942159475.1. Classification (NCBI taxonomy): domain Eukaryota; kingdom Metazoa; phylum Annelida; class Polychaeta; order Phyllodocida; family Sigalionidae; genus Sthenelais; species Sthenelais limicola. The sequence goes on from OW804097.1 coordinate 4,698,903, forward strand.
TCTTATCTAAATACAAGTGTTGATAAAACTTCATATTTGGGGGTAGAAAATAATGTCCGTTCTTAATTTCAACATCTTGGCAATGTATTTCGACTAGAAATAGCGATTTTTATCAATTTTGGGGAGAGGAAATTCAGGTGAGAATAGGGGGAATCAGGTTTTCCTTATGAGGGGACGACGCGGATCTACAAAGAGCAGGCAAAACTGTAACTTATAATTCTAAGGTTTCCCAGTACGAGCGCCTTCGGCACTTGTACCACCTTCAATGGGGAAAACCTTAAAACAAATGTTAAGTATCCCAAAAGGTCTAATTGTCAACATTTCATTAGAATAGCCCATATTTTTTGTAAGTCTGCTGATGTAAGTCTAAGTAATGCGTATGAGTACAGACAATTGAGAAGCTTCAGATCCGTGAACATGACCTGACCTGTGATTTATTACTTTGTTATTGACATGACTGGGAATTCCCACCGTCATCTGCTGTGTGAAGGTTGAGGGTCAAAGAGAGTAAACAGAGCATGAACAGTTGAGGAGCTTTTTTCGTATGCTTTGAGGAGAGGATTCAAATATTAAAGGCACATTGTGTAAGGAGCTACTGGTGAAATAAAACAGTCATTAAATTCTAAAGAGTGTAATAACAAAGCTGGATTTGTCAGACATAAAATCAGTTAAGATTGATCTTGAAGAAGAATTTTGTTGAAGCGTCATGTCAAGAGTGAATTATTTACACACAAAGTGTACAACATTGGTCATGCACTTCTGATTAAAATATTCTATCCTAGCGGCGTCTTGAGTCATACTTAGATCAGTAAAAGTCTGTGGGCATTATATACAGACCTCTCAACACTCAACCTCAATTTCAATTAACCGGTCTGCTACAATGTAAACTACCTCAGCCTCCTTATGCCATGCATGTTTATGCCAAAACTCATAGTATGTATGAAAGAATACATTTCATTTTATTTTACAATATCTGGACAGAATGAAAAGAAAAAACATCAATATAAGAACCATACACCCGGGAGTGTTTTCATTTCCAAGACAGACCATTAGTGAGGTTTGGGAACATCCATTGGTAACATCTTACAACTAATAAATTGCATACAACTATTGTACATTATGGTGATGTATAATAAGTATTTTAACAAGGATTAATCTTTATAATTGAGCAATTCTCACGAATTGGGCACACTTCTGTGTTTTCTCAGTTTGGAGCCCTATAATATTGTCACATCAAACAATTGAAATGAAATTTGTATTCAAATATCTTGGTAGGAATCATGAGGATGCATTTCTTTGCATAATGCAGATAATACACTCAGGTTTAGATTAAGGGAGATGATTTACTTAGTGTATGTCTGGGAAAGGTTACCTCTGTCTGGCATACAAACACTCTTGTAGCATTACAAGAAAATACCAAGAGTTGTCATATTTTAACCTGAATACATCATTTAACCAGTACCTTTTCCAATAGGTTAGACAAAATTATAATCCTAATACATTCTCTTGCATAAGAAAGAAAAACAATTCTTTTTTAAAATTTGGCTAAAAGAGGGTGTTACCTCCATCTGTACAATAATCATTGTGCTATTTCTATAATTATGCTAGAATTAAATCAGAAATAGAATTATCTGATGTCAAACATAGCAGACATTAACATTTCCTGAGATATTGGACATTAGCATGCAGACGGAGGTAACATGTTACCTCCATCTGCAGCAGATGGAGGTAACATGTTACCTCCATCTTCATCTTCTTGTTACCTCTGTCTCCATGCAGACGGAGGTAACATCTAGTATCGTTGCATTAGTGGAAGGTGTTACCTCCGTCTGGCATTTTCAATGTAAAATATCTCAGGAAATAATGAAGATAGAAGAAGAATCTCAACAGAAATGGGAAGAGCATGGCCCCAGCTTTATGGAAAATATGCAATAAATTACCAATCTTCATTTCCTATCATGTTACCTTTGTCTCCATGCAGACAGAGGTAACATCTAGTATTGTTGCATTATTGGAAGGTGTTACCTCCGTCTGGCATTTTCAACGTTCAATATCCCAGAAAATTATGAAGATAGAAGAATGATAATGACATTAGTTGGAAGGACATGGCCCTAGCTTTATGGAAAATACATAATGAATTATCAATCTTTATTTCCTTTCATGCTGTAAACAATGATAGAGCATCAAGTCAGGCTGCAGGGAGGTGGAAAAAGTAAATTAAAATTTCCAGGCCCCATATTCTTGGAAAAATAATTAAAAGTTGATTTTTTTTCTGTTTTTGCTTCGAAATATGTCCCTTTTTTTTTTTTTTTTTTTTTTTTTTTTCCCAAACATTTGGCATTTATTCAGTCTGTCAACAAATCCTTATATCTCCGGGCTGATAACATGGTTTTACATCACACCCATCACTCGTCTGTTTCCATGCAACCTATTGTCGACAAAATAATACAAAAGAGATGTCGGGACATCCCGAATTATTAAAACCTGTTAATTAACTGCTTGTTTGTTGTCTACTGTACCTAGCTATCAAAACAGGACATGCGTTAACAATTAATAGTAAACGAGCTGGTCGTTAATACCAGTGGCTCTACCAATATCGTACTGTGAGGTCAGATCGTGGCCAGTAAGATCTCTGACTAGTAATAATATCATCGTTTAATTGACCAGGAATACAAAATACATTAGAAGCGACCTCCCGCAGAAACATAAGATTATATATAGAGAAAGGCTACAAACTATTATACAAGCCAATCCAAGACTTCCATTCTTTCTTGTGTGCAGTGCTCATGTAAGAGGCATCTTGCATTGTGCGCAACTTTCCCTTTAGTTCCCTCAGGAAGCTAAAGAGGCAAATATTATTGTTACCGAACAGTTTGGTTTTGTAAATATAAAACCTGGCGTAGATAAGGATGTAATTCCATGTTCTATATTTTTCGTCTATACAGGGTATTCCAAGAATCATGAAAACAGCATTGATGTCATTGGAAATTTCGTCATCTAACCACGGGTTATTACAAGCCCAATTTTTGAGACCGTGCCAGAAGGTACATGCTTTTTCACAGTCAATAAAAAAATGGAAGAGATCATCAACAGAGTCGCAATATCTACATAAGTTTGAGGGAACAATGTTCATGTCGTTTAAGTGTAGATTGCATACAATTAATCTATTAATAACCTGGTATTGAAAGGACTGTAGTCTTACGTCTCTTGTGCATTTAAACGGTGCGCGATACCACATGTCAAATTCTAAATTGGTAATATCAATGTCTTTACCAAGGAAAGTATTATACCACTCACTGTTTCGTTCTTCTTGTGAGTAGAGACATTTTTTGACCGCGTTATAAAAGACCTTGGAGGGGGCTGTCAGAATGTCCACCTCTTCCGTTCCAATTGCACACATGAGCTCGTCGCAGTAGCTAGAAACCTCACCATCTTTAATAATTTGTAGCCAAGTAACCGGTATTTTCTTATTAAGACTCATCTCCTCAAGGAAATTAATACATATATTGAAGTCACTCTTAATCTCGTTCTTATTCTTGACTCTACCGTAATTTATTACATCCTCAACTTTGTTAACTTTTCTCTTTTTCCATAATTTGACATTGCTCAGACCATCTTCGAGATTTATCCATCTGTTGTTCCATAGTTTCTCGCACAGTACACTTTTTTTGCTTCTGGGTTGTTGACGCCCATAGAACCTGTTCCATACCTTAAAGACTTCTGCGTAAAATTCAGAGAAACCAGCATCGATAAGCTGCCTATCGCTGCATACCCTTCTGATATTCCGGCCAAGATACTCTTTGACTAGGGCAGGCCATTTATCGGACGGGTTATTTATTAACCTTTGCACCCATTTTAATTTGTTCGTGATAAGTTTTGCACGTACATCGTGAAGTTTCAAACCTCCATCCTCTATATCTCTACATAAATAATAATTCGCAACTCTGTGTTTGCCTTTCTTCCAGATAAAATTGCTCACCAGCTTCTGTATCTCACAAATTTTTGATTCCTCTATAACGATCAGGTTAGCCACATACATAAACAGTGGTATAATTAAAACATTAGCAATCGTAATTCTCCCCTTCAAAGAAATATCTCTTTTGCTCCAGTGTTTCACCACCACGTTGGCTTTTTCAAAAGCAGATTCAAAATTAATGGAGTTCTGTAGTTGTTTATTAAAAGGATAAACTAGGTATACACCTAATATTTTCATGCAATTCGTCCAGTTAATATTCTGGCAGACTTCTCGGGTTAAAACCATTTCTCCAATATTGAAACCTCTAGTTTTTCCAACATTAAGGGTGAGGCCAGATACACTACTAAATTCATTAATTATCTGCATCATTCTAGCCAGCGAGCTTTCATTATCCGCCATGATCGTCATGTCGTCGGCAAATTGTATGATTTTATTCTCGACACCGCCGAATACAATGCCACTGCATTCAGGATCACACCGAATTCTAGCTGCGAGCCTTTCCACAACAATAATGAATAGTAAAGAAGATATGGGGTCGCCCTGTTTGACGCCCCTTCTAACCTCGAACCACTCTGATAAATGACCATTATTTGTTATACAGGCTTTAGAGCCGGACATTAAGCACTTAATCCAACTTAGAAAGCTATCACCAACATTTAAATCTTTCAAACATTTATATAAAAAGCACCACGACACGGAATCATACGCCTTCTTAAAATCGAGAGAAACAAATAGACCCTTTTTCTTGTTTTTATCCAAGAACTGAGTTACATCTTCTAACCTTCTTACGGCGCAACCTATATAGCGATCTTTAATAAATCCGTATTGATCTTCATTGATTACCGAATTGATACAATTTTTAAGTCTAGTCCCCAACATTTTGGATATTAATATATGTCCCTTTTTGATAAACAACCAGGAAAATTATAGCTGAAATAAACATATTTAATCAAAATCCCTCATACAGTGAATCACAGCAGTGCAGACGGAGGTAACATATAAAAATCAACCATGAACTTTGATTTACTACCCTGAATCATGGAATTATATGATCATGTAGAATGATGAAACTTACAAGACATGTAGTCCCAAGTTTCTCCTTAATAAAAACTGAAGTAGATTATCTAACATGGCCTTCCACAACTGTTAGTGAGTTTGTAAAAGGCGATTTAAAGATTCAAATTAATCATAAAAGTATATCTTGCAACTGCAATCTTTTTTCTATAATATGCCAATGCAGGACTAAATTCTGCTCTCTGGATATTATTAGCAATAGGATGGCATGGGTCCTCATGAAATCTCTTCTTTAATGTAGTGGGGATGAGTATGCATGGATGCAGATGAACTATATGATAATGTTAAATAAATGTATAAATATTATTAGATATAAATTCTGTTATATATTCTATCCGATATCAACATGTAAAATCTTATTCCAATAGAAAACCAACAAATGGTATTGTAAATCTCATACTTATAGGTACTACAAATGTAATATCAAGCATATATTATTCTGCAAATGTCTCGAAACAGTTGTTAAAACAAATGTCATAATCATTTTCTAAATTGTTAGGAAATCTGGGAAGACCAACCTGCCAATAAGGTGTGCTGACAGATAACATATTGTATACTATATATATTCCCTTTTTCTCCTTAATGTAACTGCACTATTGATGATGAGAAATACAAATTCTATAATAATAATAATAATAATAATAATGGTAGAGGAAATAAACCAAACATGGGGTGGCACTAGAATGTGACGGTTGTGTTCACCACCCAAGTAATTTTTCCTTTATCTGTCCAAAATCAGATGTTCATTCATGAAACAATTAATATCGCCCAAGTATTCATTCAAAAAGAAAAAACTGCGTGTTGTTTGTCTCGCTGCAAGGTAAGAAGTGGCAAGTGCGGGAGTCTCTTGGTTACCAAAAAACAAACATTTCAGGTCTCACACGGTAATATATATTATATTTTAGGCAACATATAAAGATACATTTATTGATGTTGATTTTGTTTCAAGGTATCAACATTATTTAAATTCACTTTATATAAAGGATAATCTTGTCAGGGAAAATGTTTGACTCATGCACTCCATGCACTCATGTTGCTAATAATACCTGCTTATGAAGTAGTCTGAATTATCAATATATTATCAAGTAAACTAGAAGCTTATTCTATTGAGGCATGATATACAGTGGAACCCCACTATTAAGACCACCCTTGGGACTGAAGGCTTTTGGTTGCATTAAAGGGGTGGTCGCATTAGAGAGGTTCTGCTATGGGGGTGGGGGAGGGGGTTGCCAGGAGTGGCTATTGAAGGATTATTTAAAGTGGTAGAAATGGAACTTTTCCACAGTGATGATGGAGACATGTTTTTGACAATATTATTTAGTAACCAAATATACATAGTATATAGTTTTCTGAATTATTTTAAGTTTTTAAAACATTCAGAGATGAGAGAAACAAGATATGACAATGACAGTACTATTCTTTACACAATACAAAATCATATAATTATCATGTATATCCCTAATAAATGGACCATATATCTAATAATAATACTAACAAACTAAAATTATTAAATGATGATAACAATTATTTAGAGGTTTGATATAACCCCTATATGCCCGTAAATTTTCAGTTTAAAAAAAAACAGGTTACAGGAAAATGAGTCACAATTTACAAAATGTGGATTTTGGGGTGTTATCATATTTTAAAAGAAGCGATCAAATTGATTCCAATGATGGTAAACTTTCGGACATCTAATAAGTAATTTGAACTTTTCTATGCAAGAACAAAATGTTTGCAATATTTCTTGACGCCATGGTGACTCCAGTAGTGGCACCAGGCGCCGCTAGGTAAATCTAATCCTGAGGCGTCACCGCCAGTTTCTCTATTCAGAGAAAGGATAGTTGCTCAAAACGGCACACGATCACCTTTCACACTGATCTGATACATCTACTCATTTCTGTTGCCACAGAACGCCCCCTAAACCCCTTTAGTTCAATGTGTTAAAGTAAGACAGTCATCATAGCATGAATAAAGGAGATATGGGTTTTTTCCTTCCTCTGCTATGCCAGCTAGGCTGTATTTGTAAGAGCTTTTAGTACTTTAGGCCATGCATTCACAACAAGGGTAGATAGCACAGTGGTATGGCAGATGCTTCTATACTCAAAGGTTGGGGGTTCCAGCCTCGCCTGGGTCACATTGTTTTTATTTCTGGGTTGCATAGATGCTATGACATTCTATGCCACCAGGACGGGAGGTGGGTTGGCGTGGTTGTTGGTGAGGGGAAAGGCAGGAGAAACAAAAATTTTAATATCCAATATATAATTTAACAGATAAATACCCATTGTCTGGGCTAACGATAGAACTAAAGGAAATAATGGTGTCAATGCATGGATGATCAATTGCTAGTAAATATGTTACTATAATTTAAGGGTGGAATATAAAAGTACGCCCAACACTACTCATAAGAAGGGTGTCACAACACCATTATAGCATGCACAGGTTACACAGTGTACACATAAGGCAATAGAATGGTAATTAGCAATATAAGCTGCAGTACATAAGAAGGACATCTGTTGGTCCATATAGGAGTAGGCCTGTACATAAAGCACTGTTGCAAACCCCTGGTGGAATAGACTGTTCCACCATACCCAATGTAGCTGTATAGAATATTTGTGCAGATGAAATGATGAGCCGGGGAATGGGAAATTTAGAGCTTAATATCACTATAATTATTATATTAATGAATCGGGCAAGACAAATTCTGAATAGATGTAACTGTATAATATTCAGAATAAAAAAGCAATAAAAAAGCAATTTAGCACGTCCTGAGGAAACTGTAATTGTTACATAATGTTCTATTTCTGAATAAAAATCTTTAAATACAAATACAATATAAATAATAAATAACTGACGAGTTGCTTCCATCAATATTGAATAACAAATCTTTACTACTGAATTTGTCAATAAGAAAAACAAATCAGGTTACTGTACTATGCTGCAGGTACCGCTACTACGACACCAAGACCTATTGGAACTAATGACACAGGGCGGCTCCTCTTCACAGAAGCCTTAACTAATGCCATATATTCCATGGACATACAAGGAGGTCCTCACAGACTCATGCTCTCATTCAATGGAACTGGACAGACTGTTGTTGGTGTGGCGTACAATGAGAGAACAGATGTCTTGTTCTATGCTACTGAATTTAGTCAAGGATCTGGAGTGAGGATCGGACGCATCAATGTCAGCAGCAGGGAACAGGAGGAAATAGAATTCTCAGGAACCAGTAGTATGTTGCATAATTCACCAGATAATAGAGTGCATAATGGCAGCGGGGCGCAAGTTAACGAAAATTAGTTGTGTAGTTGTACCAATGTGTGGACCGGAAGTAAACAATCCCCATAGGGTTAGCATTGCGGCAATAAATAATCACTCTTTATATCGCCCCAGTAAAGGTATAACGATTATGGAGGAGGCTATAGTTGAAATCGTTTGCCTCTAAAGATATATGTGGGTTAGAACTCCTAAAACTATTTGATCATTGAAAGAACAGAGATTTAATATCGCGGTAACGTTGGGCTATGGGACTTCCGCGCGACATGTCCACATGACGTCATGAATCTGCTACAGTAGCGTGACTCAAAAAATTGCCGCGGTGGACTACTTACGCGCCCTATAAGATATCTGATGTATTTCAGGAAAATGAGTCATACGACGCAAAAAATAGATTTTGAGATACCATTATATTTGAAACGACGAGATCAAGCTGATTCCCATGTAAACAGTCTAATAATCTAATAAGTATTTCTAGATTTTAAGTTTGATATTTTCGTTTTTGAAAAAATAGTTTCCAATATTTCTGGGGGTCAATAAACAGTAAAGTAACTAAATGTAGTCCATATGAGGACCTTTAAAATGAAAGATACCTCAATTGATATAGCTATAAGGAATAAACTCCCCAAAAATTAGAACATTCCAATGGTGTGATCTTGTAAGAAAAACACTTTGGAAAATATCAATTTTGCGACTTATGACTCATTTTCCTGAAACACATCACATATTGTTCAGATTAATCTATTCAGGACCTGGGATATGTGACCTGTTTGAAAGCTTTATTGCATGGCATTAGGGAAATATGAATCTGTTCCTCCATGAGTAGCAATATGACGACTTGTCAGTTAAAAGATATACATATGAACATCTGTTTTCTTTATTGGCCCATGCATATCATTCCTTTTATTCATTTAGGGCAAGACAAATTGCAGTAACTTCAATACTGAAAAAAACGCCATATCCACCGTTGATGTATTTCAGACGGTGCCACATTTAATATACGAGATAAATATAATTCAACCTAATAAAATGACCTAAATTGTTCATCAACAGTACAAGGGTATAACATGGATTAATACTACAAGACCAGAATTTGACAGAAACTATTTAGACCGTCCCTTACTTAAGGCATTTATAAGTAATTCTAACTATATATATATGTCAGCGGCCCATCACATTCATGCATTGTAACAGAAACATGTTTCTAGACTGTTTCACTATGTTACACTAGACTACACTACATTTGGGCCAGATCTTCAGAAAATGTATTGTGTATTTAAATATTTTTATTTAGCCAAGCGTCATGTGATACACAATATTCTCAGTCAAAGCTAATGGAAAAAAAGAAAAGAAATTACCAGTACTGTTTTACAAATCGAGCAGATCAACAAAAGTGTATTACTGAGATTTACAATCAGAAATAAAGAAAAACATATCTTAAAAACCTACAAAGAAGTTAAGATCAAGTGCAGAATGAGGAGCATCGTCATAATTACATCAGAAATAGACATACGGGCGTCAACATACTCATTATCAAAACAATCCATTGAAAGAAAGATTTATCAGTATAATAATAGTTACAACATTCCATAATCACCCATGTGAAAATGTACAATTGGCAGCCATACACATTTAGGAAATTCTGCTAAATTAGGCTGAAACATGATGAATACCGGGTATATCTGAGTATATTTGGTACCGCATTGACTTGAAGCATCAGTTCTGTTATGTTAAACTGCATTTTGAAGCACATTTTTGTCTTAAATGTGGATTATTTGAGATGATTGTTTAAGGCGACTTGTACATTATCTGAAAATCTGATCCTTTCACAGTATTAACGTCCATCAAAGTGGATCCAGTTTCCAACCTTCTGTTTTATGCAACTATCGATACCATTGGTGTAGTGTCTACAGATCTGCGGTGGTCTAAAGTCATTGTGGAACAGGAATCAACGGCTAATGGAGACCTTGCACTTAATCCATATGAAGGGTGAGTTCTGCAAAATTAGGATTTATGCAAAACCTTTTGTAGATAAACAACACAAATTAATACATTAGATGCAGTCAAGTAACTGCATTGGAGAAAAGCGTAACTCAGAAAAGAACAATTTCTTCACAGAACTTCTTTACGTGGTATTGTTTATTCCATGATTTGGCCCTGAGCGGATAATATAATCGATATACTTGCCGCTCACAAGGTGGACAATATAAACTCTCTGTATTGTACAGTGACGTCATGACCGTTTGAGACTATCGGTGAGCTATGCGGACAACACAATTTGATGAAATAAATCAAATAAAGGTGTGATAAGTTAAGAATCATGGAATAAAAGCAAGAATAGCACAGTATTGCGTCTTCGGGGGCCTATATTCCCCGAGTATGGCCGAAAAACAACTCGCCCTACGGCCTCATAGTTTTTCGGCCATACTCGGAGAATATAGCCCCCCTCATATGGATACTGTGCTGTTCTTGCTATACTATTTTCTTAACTTCTGTATGTATTGTGTGAGTTGGATAAAAGAAGTAGTAACTTATCTTATCTTAATGAACGACCAGGATCATCTTTAACTCTGATCCAATATAAATATTTATTATCACATGTTTCTGTGCAGGACTCTGTTTCGTTGCAACTGCTTATTTACTTATAATTACTTCTTAAAGGCAAATAAACCGTTTTCTCTATATAAATCAATTTCTCCTGCTTGGTTAAAAGTACACAGAATAGGGGATTTGCATGTCTCACTGTGCATTTCTACTGCAGTGCATGCTGGGATGGATTCTGATGAAATCTGACATACAAATATTTGGCAACATTTTTTCAAAAATTGCAAGAATGTTTTCACCAATATCATAACTTTTATAAATGACCTATAAAAACCAAATGCATGATGGGAAAGATGAAGGCTTGTGTCATGGAACCATGTAAAACACATGAATATTGACATTAGGACATTGATAAATATTCCATGCTCAACATTGCATGTTTTCCGTATATCTTATACTGTACTATAACTCCCAAAATTCCATGTGAATCAAGATTCAAAATGGCGGCTATGCAAATCCCCTATTATAGGCTGCTCTCATTATTCATAAACCAGCACATAAACCAATCCACAAAATGTGCAGTACAGAATTTTGTAAGCTACTTCTTTCATCACCATGTTACCATGGACGGACCTGGGTAAGACCTTAAAGTGCCTGGTCCTGGGTAAGACCTTAAAGTGCCTGATCCTGGGTAAGACCTTAAAGTGCCTGATCCTGGGTAAGACCTTAAAGTGTCTGGTCTTCGGTAAGACCTTAAAGTGCCTGGTCCTGGGGAAGACCTTAAAGTACCCGGTCCTGGGTAAGACCTTAAAGTGCCTGGTCCTGGGTAAGACCTTAAAGGGCCTTCCTATCTCTTTTCTCTGTCTCTTTCTCTCCCTTCTTCTCTATCTCTATTTCCTGGGTATGACCATTAATTGCCTCCCTCTCAGCTCTCCCGCCCTTGATATAACCATATTAAATGTGTTGATGAGGGCGTAGAGCAACCAGTCTCTCAACCTCACGCCCTCCCAGCTCTCCCACCATTGATATAACCATATTACAAGTGTTGATAAGGGCGCAAAGCAACCAATCTCACTCACTCACTCCCTCTCAGCTCTCCGGCCCTTGATATAACCATATTACATGTGTTGATCTCACTCACTCCCTCACTCTTTCATCACCAGAACAATATTCTGGACATTTTCGATTGGTATAGCAAGGACATCTATGGATGGTTCAAATGCTACCCGAATTATTACCGGACTTGCTTCTACGCTAGCTATTGACATTCAAGGTGAGTAGACGTATTCTTGAAGAGCCTGTATAACACACTGTTCTCAGGTAATGTTACTGAGAATAGGTGAACCGTTTTATAAAAACTAGTCAAAAGTCGCAAATGGATTTTGCGATATCATAATATTTGAAAAGAGCAGATCAAGCTGGTTCCAACGATAGTAAACATGAAGGATATTTAAGAAGTGTTTTATGTTTGATATTTGTACTTTTATTTGTCCCGAAATCCGTAACATGGATTCATATGACTAGATGTGGTACCTACTAAATATCAGAACATTTCAATAAAGAAATCTTGTGAAAGAAACACTATGAAACATATCAACTTTGCTACCTATGACTCATTTTCCTATAACACATGATATATGTCTCCTTGTTCATTGCCTTTTCAATCAAACTTCATATTACTCATTGTTATTTTGGGGTACAATGATTTATACTTATTACAGTGTGTCTTGCTATTTATAGTTGTTTGGTGCAAGATGTGCCTCTGATGTGTTATTGTGGTGTTATCTGTCTGTAGTGTTCTATGGCTGATGTAGAATGCATATTGCTGTCAGATTTTCGGAAAATGTACAATTCGCCTTCACCAATCCTCTCAAATAACCCACATTTAGATCAACAGAAAGGAGCTTCAACATGCCGTTTAACATAACAGAACTGATACATTAAATCAATGCGATATCATATAGACTCAGATATACCCGGTATTAAAGGATGCATCCACATTGTTCAGCCTAATTGTGGAGAATTTCCTAAACTGTGTAGAGCTGCCTATTGTACATTTTCTAAAAATCTGACTCATTTGTGGATCAATGTGTGAACATGAGTCATGTGTCACAGGCCATTGTGTTAACTGTGACTTAGATGAAAACATTTGTCACTTCAGAATAACTTGTCATTGTTTTACTGTTAATTTGTGTCGTGTTCCAGGAAAATGTGTCATAAGCCGCACAATTGAAGTGTTTTTACAACAAGACCTCTTCATTGAAACGTTCTGAGTTTGAGAGTAGAATAGAATAGAATAGAAAAACAGTTTTATTTTCGTTGACTAACGCTATAGAAAGAATATCTCCGGTCATATGGGAGGTGTTCTAATTCTTTCTTTTCACTTAATATTAACATACAATTCATGTATGGAAACATCCTCGCCTTGGTCGTTGACTCAGGTCGAGTTCCTACAACTTTTGTGGAAAATGTTTTATAAGAAAACAATTGGTTTGTGAATGGTACAACATGGTCGTCGAGTAAAGTAATAGTAATATATATCCTGACAATGGCAACTGGCAAATTAGATGATTACATCATTGAACTTAAATAACATAGGTAAAGTAGGCATCATTCCAAATGTAGTTTGATTTTGCTAAGGTTGTAAAGGCTTTTTTATCTTTCAGTCGGTGGGCTTTGGTAGGTAGTTTGTTCCATGAGTAAGGAATTCCATTTATGATTGAATTTTTAATTTGGTCTGTTTTGGGGTTGGATGCTTGAGGGTTTTTCTACCTATTTCAAAATTTGTGGTATTTATATTACGTAGATCCATATTTTCAAGGTTTTGTGCCATACATCAGCCTGCGACTAATAGATGAAGTCTTTGTCTATTGCTCAAGGGTAGAAGATTTTTCTCTATATGGAGGTCCTTTCCTTTATCTTTAGGGGGTTCAGTCCTCATATAAATCCATGTACAAGATTTCAGGACATTGTATTAAATATATCTTTGTGTTTTGAAGTCCTTTGTATGGAGTATATTTAGTTACTCTACTGGTAATTACCCATCCAGAAACATTGCAAACTTCTTTTTTTTTCAAAAAAAAAAATATCAAACTTAAAATATAGAAACACTTATTAGGTGTCCTAGTGTTTACTATTAATGGTATTGGCTTGATCTCCTCTTTTCAAATATGGTGATATCTCAATATATTTTGCGGCTTGTGACTCATTTACCACATGTGTAGAGCTGCCTATTGTACATTTTCGCAAAATCTGACTCATTTGTGTGAACATGAGTCATGTGTCACAGGGCAGTGTGTTAACTGTGACTTGGATGAAAAGATTTGTCACTCTATTCAGAATAACTTTTCTTTGTTTTACTGTAATTTTTTCCTTGTTATTCTGTCTTCAGGTGGTCTCCTCTACTGGTCTGATTACGGGAGTCGTCATGTGACCAGCTGTGATCAAAATGGTAACAACTGCAGACAACTGTTTCGTTACGCTGTAGACTACAAAATCTCTGCCATTGCTGTGGATGAGAACTATCTCTATTTGTGGAATCACTATGCAAGGGGTTATACCAGGTACATGCACTCATTCTTTTATAGTAACTTAACAGTAACAGTAAAGGCTGGGTTCCACTGGCCGGCTACTTCTCCCGCTACTCCTCCCGTTTCTATGCTCCTGCTACTTTTAGAAGCCGGAGCAAGTAGGGGGAGGTAGCCGCTTCAAATCAAACATGTTTCATTTGAACATCAAACATGTTTCATTTGAAGCGGCTACCTCCCGTTACTTCCCGCTACTTTAGAAGAAGCAGGAGCAAAGAAACAGGAGGAGTAGCGGGAGAAGTAGCCGGCCAGTGGAAGCCAGCCTTAACAGTAATAGTAATAGTGGGGCAGCTTAACCACACTTATGGATGATTTGGGGACGGAGTGGACAAAAGTAGCAAATTTGGCATAGGGCTACCTTTGGTGGTCCTCTTTCAAGGCATGCTTGATCACCCTAAATCCAACATGGCCACCGGTCCACCTCTAAAAGCCTCCAAAATCCCCCCGAAGTTGCTATTTTATGACATTTTATGTATAGATATAATGTTTTATGACTTAATCATCCTTCTTAATCAATGAAAAGTTACTTTCATACAGTGCTTTATGGTAAAAATGGCTGCATTTTAATCAATAAATCAGCATGAAGCAGAAGTTGGTTAATAATTGTCTGTTTCTTTAATATGATATCTCATTTAGTGGTTTCAGTACTTAAACAGTTCGTATCATGTTACAGCTTATCACATGTCAGCAAATCTTCAACAACACCTCCAGAACGTGGGCCAATGCAAGCACAAGAAAAAATCTCCAGTATATTCCTTGACAAACCTACACGATACCTGAGTGGTAAGTGGCTTTACTTGATGCAAGATAAGATATGATAACATGTTTTTATTTGTCAATTAGATACTACAAGAGTACAGTATAATATACAGAAGATGACAAATGTGATGTGTTTCAGGAAAATGAGTCATAAGTCGCAAAAACTGGATTTTGAGATACCATTATATTTGAAAAGATGAGATCAAGCTGATTCCAATGATAGTAAGCAGTCTAATAATCTAATAAATATTTCTAGATTTTAATTTGATATTTTCGTTTTTGAAAAAAAAAGTTTCCAATATTTCTGGGGTCAATAAACAGTAAATTAACTAAATGTAGTCCATATGAGGACCTTTAAAACGAAAGGATATATTGGATTGATTGTCCTGAAATTTGATACATCGATTGATATAGCTCTAAGTGACAAACTCTAAAAATTAGAACATTCCAATATTGTGATCTTGTGAAAAAACACTTTGAAACATATCAATTTTGCGACTTATGACTCATTTTCCTAAAACACATCACAAATAGGTCTACATGCCTATGATATGTCTTGGTACCATCTCTTCCGGCCGTTACCGAATTCGGAAGACGTAATACAAGTAATAAATGAATGATATAGAGAGAACAAAATAAACGAGTAAAATGAGATTAATTAAAGTTTAGTTGACATATATGCCAAGTGACCAGGTTATTAGGGCTGACGCTTGCCACGGTTAAAAGAGAGCAATACAGGTTGTTTCAATGATATAATCAACAATGAATAATTCATTTTTGGTCTCTCAAGATGATGTGTCTGTTAATAGAAATCATGGTTAACTAATATATTTGGGTTCAATACTTTGGATAGACACACCACAATATACCAGTAATATAATAAACTATGTAATGAGTTGCTGTTGCCCATCACTACAAGAGAAACTTTGTGGGTAAAATACTTGTGTTGGTTCTGGCCACAGACCTGACATCTATCAATTCTTATTTCATACACAGGTTCCAATGTTTGTAGTCGAACCCTGAATGGTGGATGTGGACCGCTTCAACTTTGCCTGCCAACAGGAAGAAACACCAGGACATGTGCATGCCAGGATGGTTATATTGCACTGAATCTAACATGTCAAAGAAGTGAGTTAGACTTGAGAATAATAGATTATTAACGGAATGATATTGTAAAGAAGACTAAGGGTATTAGCCCATAGGTTCAGTAAGATGAAGAAGTGAGACAAGAAGTCCGAGGTTGTAGTTCGTCTGGATTCGGCCTAGGCGGTGGTGACTCAGCGAGTACCTAGGTCCGAGTAGTCACTTTATTTTATACTCCAAAATCATGAATAATTCATACAATCAAACCCAGGAAATATTCCACTGGCTCTTCCCCTTCCCTCTAATTGGTTGAGGGAGAGAGGATCTTCCTTGCCCACACGCCGACCTCTGCTCCCCAGGCAGAGACCATAAATGGAGTGCATGCAAGTTGGATCCCTCTCCTCAGCCTTCCCCCTCCCACCCCTTACTCATAGATCCCATGGCTCGTGCCAGCCCCCCCTCCCTCTTAGCCCTTCCCCCCTCTTGATAAACCCAGAGCAGTGTATAAGTAATTAGGTCGGGCTGGGGGAGGTGGGGTGAGCCCTGAGTGGCTCATCTCCCCCTCCCTCCTGGCCAGGCCATGTGTGGCGTGCATGCCCCGACCATGATCAGGGCTAAATAGGTCGGATCTTGGATCTAAAGATTCCAATTCTTTACATTCGTCCCATATTTTATTTTTGTTGAAAGCTTTCTTTCGAACAAAATATTTAGCCACTGATCAACCCAGTCCAACCAAACAAGAGAAATAGAAATAAGGTTACATAGTTTACACACACAAAATCATAAAAAGGGTAAAGTAAAAGTATTATGAATTATTATATCTGTAGACCTAACGGGTCAAGATGGAAAGTTTCCAAAGGGAGTGGCTCTATTAAAAGGAGTGTTCATTTATATCAGAGGCCATCACCCTGCACTAAAAAATCTTTTAGTCGAATATTATGTAAGAGAAGTCTCTGTGTTTTTAAGTGTGCTTCTGAACACTGTTAAATGTCTTCCTTTGTACGGAGCTAGTACACACAAAGTTCTCAAATACGGTCGTCACCGCCGTCTCCTCTGCCCGGCCGGTCAGCCGAGGCTCCCGCTGGACCTCGTCGCTGACCGACAGGACGCCCGTCTCTTTCTCTCTCCTCCTTTGGCCATGGAGAGTGAGAGCGGTTGGGTAGTCAACACTACAATATTTCCATTTTTAACCTCAAACACTACAGAACACATGTCGACTTTACTGTAGCATCACGTATAAACTCTTATTACTTGGAAAAATACCTCTTCAAAGCAAAATGGTCGGAGACAAGGTGAGGGCTTCGATTCCATGGTGCTTCCTCTCAGGCTCCTCTGTCTCGACCGATTCTGTTTGTGTAAAAACAACTTCTCACAATGAGAGTTGAAATAAAAATACCTTTTTGGGCTGGATCCTTGTCCACGGATTCCACCATTTCCTCCCGAGAGAGAAAATGGATTTCACCCAGGTATACTACTCTGTGTTCTGTGATCTCCCTCGCACCCGAGAAGAGGACAGAACAAACATTAATAGTAAATATTAAACAAGAGTAAGTTACAGACAAGTTCAAAAAGTGTTTGTTACCCCAGAGAAACCAAATAAACATTGGTAGACTAATTATTTCATCCTGGTCAGTCCGAAATTGGCAGCGTAATATGGTGAGGCGGGGGAGGGGGCAGGGATATGCTCGAGGGAACGAGAGCCAGTCCTAGCGCCTGGAGTGGCCTCTCCCTCCTCTCGATCTAGGTCTTGGAGGGCTAGGGCTACAGGGTGGTGGGTTGGGGGTCCTATTGGGATATTCTCTCGGGGCTTAAGGTTTCTCAGACAACACAAAAGGCTGACTTTGCCTCTTGGGGCGAGCCCCTTTCGGCGGAGGTAGATTATTCCCAGGGTCATGACTCCTAGGAGAGTGGGGATGAGAGTGGCTATACCCCAGATAGAACTTTCAGACCAAGGGGTGGAGGAGATCAGGGGGGAAACGGGTTTAGGAAAATCTGTCAGGGCGAGTAAGCGTATTTCAGCTCTTGGCAGGAAAGTCAATTGCTGATCTAAGTGGGGGTAAAGGGATAATTTGCCATAAGTCAGATTAAACCCAGGGAGGGGCATAATCTTGGGGATGGGGAGTGTTATATGGGACTCATGGCGTTGGATGCTACTCACACGCCAATCCTTTCCAACCAGGAGACAACCGCCTTCTAAAATCACCCTGGCATGCCGATGATACGTTTGTATCACTGGTTTTTGCCCCGGACACCTCAAGATTGTTTCCAGAGGTTCATAAATAGCCAGAATTACAGAAGAAATGGACTCTCCCTCTCTAAACACTTGGTTTGTTAAGTTATTTCTTTTCACAATCTGCGCCTTACAAAGGTCTGGCTTTTTACCTAAAATAATATTTGTTTCGCAGGTCGGGGTTAGATGCTCTATTGCAGCTGAGCAAATCTGGGGTTCAAACCCGATACAATGCTGAGGAAGAAATGACGCGCTGGATATGCTATCTAGGGCCACCTCCTCTTCTCCTACCAACTTTCTCAGGTGGTCAGCACCATATGGGACCGGAAAATACTTTAATCTATAGTGTAAAAATTGAGTGCCTGAAACTGCCGGAATTACTGTCTGGTATATTAGCTCCTGTTCGCCGTCTAATAATAGTCGAACGTTCAGGTGTCTATAATACCAGCGGTTATCTTGGGGGGTGTAATGTTTCCCTTCTTGTAATTTAGACAATATTTCAGATAAGTAGGCCAGTGGTAAAATCTGGTCTGTTAAGAATCCCCTTTCCAGCTGAATGCGCTGGCGATAAAATAATTCGTTTTGACGGTGGTAATTTTCCACGGCCCTACTCACTCGCTGCAATAGAATATCCACTTCCCTTTTCATATGAATCCTGTGAATATCTTTACTGAAACCATTTAACTGTGTTAGAATGTCTGCCACTTGGCGGGAGATGTTACTTGCTGCAGCTTGGAGCTGCGCGATGTCCAAGCGGTTCTCTGTCATGTAGAGCCTTGTCTGATTCAACACCGACACCATCTCTTCCTGACAATGGGCCAATGCGCTCTCGCTAGCCTGAGCTTCTTGTACTGCAGACCTTAATTCGTTCACCTGTCCTACAGTAGCGGTGCCAAACAAGGCACGGCTTAGCGAGCCCACAAAATTGAATAGGCCTCTCTTCCTTCGGGTGTCTTGTTGGACTGGTGTTGGAATCTCTGCCTGGAGGAAACCCATGTGCTCCTCCCAGGCACTGACATCTCCGTCTCCCACAACCTCCGCCTGTCTGAGTTCTCCAATTCGCCTTCTTAGGACGGAGACCCAAGCACTGACAGGAGGGGGCGTGGGGGGGTGTAGAACGATCACTGTTGTCCAAGTCGAGGTCAGGGCTCTGACCTCCCCTTCCTCATACACCAACACCCCTTCCTCCTCAAACAAATCGCCATTAGCCATCATAGCCAGGGTGATTATGAGGAGGGACTGGAAGGTGTAGGTTGAGAGAAGTCCGTCACTGGTGGTGCCCCTGGGTCGAACTCCCATGGTTGGGGCTGTGGTGGGGGTGACGGTGGGGGTGGGGGTGTAGGTGGTGGCGATGGTGGGGGTATACAGGGCAGCTTCCTCGGCCTCTGCACGGGTGAAGTGGGCGTGGCTGGGTTTGGTGAGGAGTCAGGCCTTTCCCTCTTAGTAGAGCCTAGAGGGTGGAACACTTTGATCCTCTTTTCAGTGCATTCAGAGGTGGTGGTCAAAGCCTTGGGTTTAGGGCACTTGGTTGGGGTCTCTATCCTCCCTCTTTTTGCCCTTGACCTGGTAACAGGACCTGGTGGTGGTGTGCGCGGGGGAGCAGTCTCCACAGCAACGGCTGGTGGCAGGGGTCGGCGCAATGTAACTGGCTTAGGTGAAGCTAGTACTAGCACCTTCTCCCTCGGCGGTCGCTGCTGGGGTGGGCGTGGCACTTGTTGTGGTTGAGGTGGGCGTGGCACTTGGTCCTCGTCCTCCACATGCATGTGCTCGTCCTCTGGTTGCTCTGCTCTCGCTTGGTCTTCCTGTTCTATCTGAATTGGAGGAGGCATGTTTGGTATGGGTAAATAAACAGTGTCGGGCACTGCCCTAGGCTGGGGTGGGGGAGGTGGTGGAACATGAACTTGTTGAGCTTTTTGGGCTTGTCTCCGAGCCTTATTTCTCTTTCCTTGACCCGCCCTCGGTTGCCTAGTTCTCAGTATATCCCATTCTATTTCCCCAGATACCATTTTTACCCTATCCCTATTTATACGCCTGCGTTCACCCTGGGGTCCCCTCATAGTTAGGGTGGTACCCCTTATCCCCGTTATTACATAACCATGATCCCACTTGGGATCCAATGGAGCGCTGGTGCCTGATAGCACCACCACATGATCCCCTATTTTTAGATCCTTTGCATTTGCTCTGGCCCTTAATCTCTCATAATTAGCCACTCTACTGGCCTCAGTGCGCTCAGCAGCTTCTCTGAACGCATCTGTTAAGGCCTGTAGGCGCTCACTGAGTACGGCATCTTCTGTTCCCTCTGGAGTGGGGAATATTTTAGAAAAGGGATATCTTGGATTGGTGCCAAAAGTTAAAAAATATGGTGTAAAACCAGTTACACAAGAAGTGGAGACTCTATGTGCCCAGAGGGTTGGACCTAAATGGCTCTCCCACTCTGCTGGTCTTGCATTGATGAATTTTCTTAGTATATTTTTAAAAGTTTTGTTAAATCTTTCAATTTTACCATTTGTCTGGGGGTGAAAAGCTGTAGAATGCCTCACTTCAGTGCCTATGGATTTAAGGTACCCTTCCACTTGCTGGTTCATAAATTCGAGTCCCCGGTCGGTGATGAGCACCTCTGGGGGGCCATACCTAGGGACATATTCATTAGCCAGATAATCAGCAATGTTTTTAGCTGCTTTGGAGGGTATGGGTTTGACTTCTACCCAGCCAGTTGTGTGATCTATTACAGTCAAGATGTATCTATTACCTTTATCAGAGACCGGGAAGGGACCACAGAGATCCATTCCCAGTATCTGACCAGGGTATTTTGCTATTGGCATCGCGGTAGGAGGTACACGCGCCCTACCCACTCTGTTTACAGCACACCTAGCGCATCGGATTAAGACATTATAGGTATCTCTTCTCATGGTGGGCCATTTATAAGCCTCTTGGATCCTATCTAGGGTCTTCCTCATGCCCTGGTGGCCTACTTCAGTGTGGGCGCGCCTCACTACTCTATGCCTAGCTGAGGGTGGCAGGACCAGGCGGGGGTAGGCTGGCTTGCCTGGGGGAGGGGTGAGAGTAAAAAGCATGCCATCAATTATGGTGTAATCCCCCTCATCCTCCATCCCCTGTTGAAATTGTTCCAACTCCCTCTGTTCTAAACGTATTTTGTCTTTCTCGAGTTTATCAAATTCCCAAGGAATTTCATCTATCTCCTCCAAGGCACAGACTTCAAGAGAACTGAGAGTCGGCCCTTCCTTCTTGGGGTTTGTTTTTATTCGAGAAAGCATGTCTGCCCTGATATTGTTTGCCCCTTTTCTATATTCAATGGGAGCCCCAAATTCTGCTATTAATACCGCCCATCTTTGAATTTTGGTGTTTTTAACTTCTCCCACAAACAGAGACTTTAAAGGCTTGTGGTCAGTGTAAATTTTGAATTCGCTACCCTGTAGATAAGGTCTGAGCTTATTTAAGGCATACACGATTGCGTAAGCTTCCTTTTCAATCGTAGCCCAATTGAGTTGTGGCCCAGAGAGTTGTTTAGAGATATACTGAACTGGCCTCTCTATGCCTTCACTATCAGACTGGACCAATATGGCCCCAATTGCGTAATCACACGCATCGCTATATAGACGATAAGGCTTATCCAACTGAGGGTGCGCCATTACTCTATCTGAAGTTAGTAATTCCTTCAGAGTTTCAAATGAGCTTTGCTGCTCTTCCAACAATTCGAACCTGGCATACTTTTTGGTAAGTTTGACCAAAGGATGAGCTACCTTAGCATAATCTGGGATACATTGACGGTAATACCCAGTCATTCCTAGGAAGGACCGAATTCCGCTCACATCCTCTGGAGGCAGCATATCCCTGATAGCACTACATTTATCTGGGTGGGAATTAATTCCATCTTTTGAAACTTGGTAGCCGAGGAGATCTACCTTCTCTTGTTTGAAAATACATTTACTCTTTTTGACTGTAATTCCGTATTCTTCTAATTTATCAAACACCAGAGCCAAATGGTGATCATGCTCCTCTTCAGATTTGGAATAGATTACAATATCATCTATGAAAGTCATGCAAAATTTGCCAATAAATTCCGAAAACATTTTGTTCATGGCCCGTTGAAAGACGGCTGGTGCGTTAGTGAGTCCAAAAGGCATCCTACGGAATTGAAATAGGCCCCTATGACACACAAACGCTGTCTTTTCCATGCTATCCGGGTCCATCTCTACTTGCCAGTAGCCGCTTTTTAGGTCGATGGTGGAAAAGACAGTTGATCCTGCTAAACTGTCAAAAATATCTTGAATATTTGGAAGTGGATGAGCATCCTTTTTGCTTACAGAGTTTAGTTTTCTGAAGTCGACACACGGTCTATTGCTCCCATCTTTCTTTGGGACCAACAATATCGGGCTTCCCCATGCCGAGCTGCTGGGTTCTATTACTCCCAGCTCCAGCATTTCATCTAATTCTTTATCTACAAGTTTTCTCTTGGCCAGGGGCAAACGATAGGGGCGTTGATTAATTGGGCGCGCATTTCCAGTATCTATGTGCATTTTCACATCTTTAAAGGTACCTAATTTTCCCTGTTTTCCTATGCCAAAAACAGCGGGGTATTTTTCTTCCCATGCTTCTGCCTCTGTGTGGATAGAGGCGAATTCTTGATCTGCACTACCCACTTGTTGCCTTCTGTAACTTTTTCCTTCCAAAATTACCTTTCTTTTTCTGAAGCTAATTTGGGCATCTAATATAAATAAGGCATCATCCCCCAGAAGCAGTTCATGGTGAAGTCTTTTTACAATATAAACTGGAAATGAGCTACCCCCCAAGTTAACTATCGCCTGCCCTTCAGTTTTGAGATCATGACCAGAGAGTGATTTAAGAGATTCCCCCTTTGTCAATACGAGAGGCCGATGATGGGTTTTGCAAAAGGCTCTCCATACATCCTCCCGCATTAGACTCCTTGATGCGCCGGTATCAATGAGGGCACGCATCTCCATCCCCGCCACTGAGATGGAGAGGCAGAACCTCTCATCCGGCGTTTCTATTCCCCCTGGTTAACATATTTGGCTGGCTTTTGAGTGGTAGAGGCCATCTGCATGGCCGCCACCACTGCAGCCTGTACATGTGCATAGCGGTGGGAACATTCTCTTGCGAAGTGTCCCTCCTCCCCACACTCATAACAGACATTTTTACCCCTAAACCTCTTCCCTCCTCCCTGCTTATTTTTTTCCGGTCCTGGATTATCATTTCCCTTCCCCTTCCCTTTCCCTGGGTGGTTTACTACCTGAGAACTGGCAATCGGGGGTGGGGGATAGGACGTGTTGAAATATGGGGGATACATAGGCAACATGGGTGTCTGAAAGGGGTACTGGGGTGCTGCACCTGATTGGGGAACGATCACTGTGGGGTTGGATGGTTTCCCCGTCTCCATCCTCTCTACTAATTTCGTAAGGTAATTCACCTTAGACTCCAAATCAGCTATCAGCTTCCAATCTGAAGCATCTGTAGGATTTGGCCCAGAAGGGGCCATTCTCTTAGGGAGGATAGCCCCAATTTCCATTGGTTCATCCTTCCTATCCCCTCTGGTAGGTTGCCCTGCCAGAGCGAAGGTGTGAGCCGCAGCTGAGGCTTGTCTTATTGCCTCAGCCAGGGTATCAGGGCGAGCAGCAAATACGTCATGACGTATTTGCTCATCCCTGAGTCCCAACACAAAATTCCTGACCAACGTCTCTTGGACTATCTCGTGGTCCAGGTTATCCACGCTGTAAGCCCTCTGAGACGCTAGCTGGAACTTGCGTCCGTATTGCTTCGCATCCTCATATGGGAGCTGATAGAGATCGGTGAGCCTTGCTCGCAGCTGCTGTTCCTCCTCTTCATTCATGAAGAGGCGGAAAATCTCAGCCCTCGCCAGATCCCATGTCCTATTGGCCGGACCTCTTTAATAGCTGCAAACCTGGCCCTCCTTTGACCCTCGTCAAGCATGGCCAAGTCTGCGGCATTGAGATCCCAATTGATGTCCGCCATGTTTTACACTTTGTTGAGAGAGAGAGTAAAGAAAAAAAAGAAAACTAGATGGCACAAGGTACAGAGTTATAACCAACGGAACCCAGAACCTAGCAAAGTTTTTACCCCGAACATTGCTCACCCACTCTCCTTGTATTATGAGTGTTTGAGTGTGATCATTCTCCCAACCCTATACAGTGGCCCAGATCCACCCTCCACACATCCCATAAGTATAATTTATAAGCTCAATCAGAGTTTTAGAGTTCCACTCACCTACTCTTCCAGCTCATCTTGCCTCTCCTAGGCTATGTCTCACTTCCAGTCAGAAGATTGGGTTGTTGCTCAACTTAGCAACAAGTCCCAGAAGTGGTTCGCCAGTGTAAAGAAGACTAAGGGTATTAGCCCATAGGTTCAGTAAGATGAAGAAGTGAGACAAGAAGTCCGAGGTTGTAGTTCGTCTGGATTCGGCCTAGGCGGTGGTGACTCAGCGAGTACCTAGGTCTGAGTAGTCACTTTATTTTATACTCCAAAATCATGAATAATTCATACAATCAAACCCAGGAAATATTCCACTGGCTCTTCCCCTTCCCTCTAATTGGTTGAGGGAGAGAGGATCTTCCTTGCCCACACGCCGACCTCTGCTCCCCAGGCAGAGACCATAAATGGAGTGCATGCAAGTTGGATCCCTCTCCTCAGCCTTCCCCCTCCCACCCCTTACTCATAGATCCCATGGCTCGTGCCAGCCCCCCCTCCCTCTTAGCCCTTCCCCCCTCTTGATAAACCCAGAGCAGTGTATAAGTAATTAGGTCGGGCTGGGGGAGGTGGGGTGAGCCCTGAGTGGCTCATCTCCCCCTCCCTCCTGGCCAGGCCATGTGTGGCGTGCATGCCCCGACCATGATCAGGGCTAAATAGGTCGGATCTTGGATCTAAAGATTCCAATTCTTTACAATATATCAATTGATTAAACTTAAAAATATAAAAGTAATATGCTAGTCAAATCAAGACAGATGTATATTTTTTAATTAAAAAAAAGAAAATACCCAAATAATTATTACCCAACTCATAGTTATATTGGAAAACAACCTTATTAAATTCATATACATAAATCAATTTCATGCCATAGAATTGGGGGTGAAAACCGAACAGAATGACTTATTAAGGTTAAATATATTGACATTGAAGAACCTTGTTAAATGAAGAATGGCTAAATTACAGAGTCAATATGTCGTCATACATTAATGTATGTGCTTTTCAACATAATAGGGGAGTTGCATGTCTCACTGCGCATGTCTCTCACAGTGCATGCTTGGATAGAATCAGTTCAAGATGGATACTTGTGTTACGTCAACATGTATAACACATGGATATTGCCATTACCGCCCTGAAAAATATCCCATGCTGAACATGGCATGTTTTCTATAGATTTTACACTGTACTATTAATCCCATAATGCCATGCAAATCAGGGTTCAAAATGACGACTATGTAAATCCCCTAATAAATGATCCTCCTCATCTGAATAGCCCCATTTCATTGAATCTGAGACACATGTATATCACCAGTTGAAGTTTCTCACACGCTAGGCAATAATGTTTCTCACAGTTGTCCTGACCACATTGCCCTCTGGCGAAGGGATCATGTTGTAATCATGACGTTATTTTCTGTTTATTTAATTTAAATCACATTGACCTTATATCCAAGCAAATTGCAAAGATTTGCATTCTTTAGGGTTGGATCTGACCCAATAGGGGATTTGCATAGCCGTCATTTTGAATCTTGATTCGCATGGAATTATGGGACTAAGGGTACAGTATAAAATCTATAGAAAACATGCCATGTTCAGCATGGATTATTACCGGTCCTCTAACGTCAATATCCATGTGTTATACATGTTTCCATAATACAAGACTTTTTCTTTACCATCATGCATTTGGTTTCCATTGATCATTTATAAAAGCTATGATATTGGTGAAAACATTTTTGCAATTTTTGATAACAATTTTGCCATGTATCATACTGTCAGACTTGAACTGAATCCGTCCCAGGATGCACTATGACAGACACGCGCAGTGAGACATGCAACTCCCCAATTAGCTCACTGATCGCACGCCACACACATGGTCTGCTGACTTTATTGTATCCACATCATTTATCTTCAGATTTCACAATGGCGTTAATGAATGAAATTGATTCACTCCATGGGCAACTGACGTTTCTCTACCCAACTGTCAATAAAACTGTTTGTCCGACTCCTGGAATTGATAGAATTGCAAGAGTGGTTTGTAGGACCCTTGGAGCAGAGTGAGTAGCCTACCATGCTGAATTCTTTTTTTAAAGATTACTTTACACTTATTTATTTTCTGGTATAATGGTTAGTTCCTCAATGGTCCTGGGTAAGACCATGAAGTGCCTTTTTGTCTCTTTTCTCTGGGTCTCTCACCCTTCTTCTTTATCTCTATTTCCTGGGTATGACCATAAACTGCCTCCCTCTCAGCTCTCCCGCCCTTGATATAAGACTTCAAAGTGTTGATAAGGGCGTAAAAGCGACCAATCTCACTCACTCACTCCTCATGCAGCCTGTGGTGCTAGATTTAGATTTAGATTTAGAAACTGTTATTGACGATATCTTATCGCTGACACAGGACGGTTCTCCAACTGAGGGAGGTCTCCATGTTCTCTGATGGTTTTACAATATTCATGTACAGTGAACAATTCCCCAGTCGTCATTGACGAAAGGGGTACACTGTTACGTTTAAATTAACTTTCAATATACATTGGCAATACATATTTTAGCGCTATAATTTGTATCATATTAATTATTTTCATATCAGTCTTCCATTATTTTCAGCTCATAATTGTCAGATGAAACTCAATATAATGTCTTTTAAATAGTATTAAGGTGCTTTCTGGCCTATCAATACACAGTCAAGATACACCCGATCCGGCTCTTGACGAGAAATAACACAAGGCAGATTGTAGAACAACTCCTGTTTTTTATCACTCCGTAGCAAAGCTTGTCACAAATTTTGCCCTGAGCATGGGTGACCAAAAATGCACTCAATAGGACACGGTGTCCATCGGACGTCAGCCGGACAATACAAGGCATAAACACAGTATGCAAAAAAGGAGTATAAAAGAATAAACGGTTAAGCATGAACAAAGTGTACCATGCAGATAGGCATAAGGTCTCTATAGTAATAATAATAGTAAATGGTGATATACACCAGCTGCTAAGCTATATAAAATACAATGTAGAGCAGCGCTTCTAGTGGTAAGAAAGGGTAGGGAAATATCAATGTCATTATAATCCACCAGGGTGAGTAGCACATCCACTACATATTATTATTTGAGCTATAATTCTCCTGTATTGTTTTTTTACCAAATAAGGACATATGTGATGTGTTTCAGGAAAATGAGTCATAAGTCGCAAAAAATAGATTTTGAGATACCATTATATTTGAAAAGATGAGATCTAGATGAAAGCTGATTCCAATGATAGTAAACAGTCTAATAATCGTATAAGTATTTTTAGATTTTAAGTTTGATGTTTTCGTTTTTTGAAAAAAAGTTTCCAATATTTCTGGGGGTCAATAAACAGTAACGTAACCAAATGTAGTCCATATGAGTACCTTTAAAACTAAAGGATATATTACATAGATTGTCCTGGAATTTGATACATTGATCGGTATAGCTATAAGTGATCAACTCCCAAAAAATCAGAACATTCCAATAGTGTGATCTTGTGAAAAAAACACTTTGAAAAACATCAATTTTGCGACTTATGACTAATTTTCCTGAAACACATCACATATCACATGTATCATTTCAGTGGCAACAATGTCTCCACAATTGAGGTGGAATCACCTTCAGCTAGAGGAGTAATTTTGGATGGCTGCCAAGGAAATGAAACAGACGTATTTCAATGTGTTCAAATATCTGGAAAAAAATGTTTGACAGCTGTCTGGGTGAACTGTGGTGTTTCTGGTAGGCCATCAACGTTTAGATCTAAGTAAAACATTTCCTAGCCTTTAATAGCGCTGCTCCTAGTTGATGCATTTAATTGTTTTTTGTAAAAGCATCAACAATTTATTATGCACAGTATATATATATCTGTATCACAATGGTTTGGGGCGACGATCTTGCTAAATATTCTATGATAGCAAATTAGTTAAATGTGTAGTGGGTCCGCCAGATTACAGCTTGAGACTCTACTAGAGCCGGGAACGATAGACAGTCCAGGCCAGTTCTGCCAGGAGGTGACAGTCCTGTCTTCACTTAACACTACAGAATTGGGCCTCACTGCGGATGGACATACTTCTGTTGTTCAAACTAAGCTTTACCACTATAAACGTGTAATTATGTTTTGGGGTCAACAAATCTAGTCAAACAAATTTGCCATCATTTGTTAGTCGTTTCACAGAATTGACAACTGGATCCCCCCAAAATCTGCTGTTGACTGTAAATGTTTACTTTAATAATATATATTCTTCATTTTTTAGGTTTTGTTGCACCCGAGAAAAATATATTTTTAGCCAGTTCAGGTGAGTGTGTCGTGTTAATGATGAGAGTGCAAGGAAGTTCTAGCTTTAGTGATGAATTTTGTTGCAGGATTTTGCCACATGGCCATGAAATTAGAAAGCTGATCCTGTGGCAACTAAGTTGAATAGATATCAAGGCATGAACAATAACATGTGCTTTATTCTATTACATGAAACCTTTTCTCATTAACTTTACATACTTAAGTATATTTGTGTATTGACCACAGGTGCTGTCTATTCCATCAGTATCAATGGAAGTCACAAAACTATGGTACCTTTGGCATTCCACCCAAGTGGTTTAGCATACAATGCACAAACTCAGCAACTTTTCCATCTCTCCAACTCTCGATGGATTCACAGCTCATTATATCGTGTTGACCTGAACAAAATGTCAACACAGAGATACATGTTAGAGAGCGGTAGGTACAAACCTTTTTCCTTTTTGGTACTGCATTAAATTTGTCATTCTTGTTTGCGATTTGAAAAACCAAACTCAATTATGATGGTAGCATTTCTCCATTCATTGCTGTTCCTCAGGCTCTTCAGCCAGAGTACTATTCATACTATAGGTTCTTTGTGGCCCTTCCAATACAAAACCAAACCAAGAATCGGTTTAATTAGACATTATGTACATGTATGCACAACAATGGAGGTTATCAATCATTTTAGTCACTTATTAGTGCACTTATTACTTATTATTATCTGCCCTGTATTCTCTACTTTAGATTTGAGTCTATTTGGTCTATTTAGTCTTTGAGCTATAACCAGTGTAAGCAGAGACTGAAAACATGAATGACAGTCTTATCATAGTTATCTTCATGATGCCCAGCATAGTGTGTCACACCAGGGAGTGGTGCCTAGCCGTAATATGCTTGAAGCCCTTATAAAACTCTTAAATTAATTTGGCTATTATGATATTGAGTGGATAATGAAACCTTAGGCCATAGGCTATAGGCTATATGAGGCTGTTCCTAGGAAAAGGGGTTGGCACTTCGCTTTGGTTTTGCCTTGCGGCTTACAGTCCCGGAGAGCATGTCACACCAGGCATAATTAATAGGCTTAAAACCCTTATAGAACTCTAAAAGTAACTAGCATCTTATAATATAGAGCGGATGGTTTAGCAATTGCCTGGCTCCCCCCCCTATAAACAATATGGATATGGGATAGGGATAGGGAACAAGGGTGTGGGCCTTGCAGTTAAACAAATAATGTACAAGTGATAGAGATGAAACCAGTGTATGTTACTGGGACTGAATGTAGGAAACCTTATTAAGTCTACCTGGTGTTCTTCTCTGTAAAATGAGTTTTGCTAGCCCCCTTTAGCTGGTGGTGCACATTTTTTTACTGAAAAACAAGTTCTTTTGGGGAGGAACATATAGTTTTGATGTGTTCCTGCCTTCACTGGGACTAAACATGTAGTCATATGCACTGCATTGAAGCTGGAAGCAGTTTTGCGGCTAAAGGCACGTTTAGGGGTGGTATCCGTGATTCCATCTGCAGTTGAATGGGGTTAATAAACCCCATGGACATGCAGACAAAATGTTATCTTATTTGGGGTTGATGATAACATTAATGACTAATGCAATAACACCAATTTGTTGCTACAAAATACTACAAATTAGATTTGTTTTATTTTTTTTTCATATTTTTCTATTTCTTTAGATTAAAGGAAATACAATTTGCACTACAATTAGGCCAGACTGTGCAACCATTTTTGAGCAAATAACAAACAAAACTGCACAAAGGGCATAGTTGATCAGGCCCTTCAATTCAGTCCTGCTGGGAAGCCACTTCACTTTTCAGTTCTACCCTTGCTTCCTTACTTTGGGCCGATTTTTGGGGCTGTCTGGCCGTTTCTCCTAAGCACCCCACTTAAGCATACTCTTACCACCTGGGGAAAGGGCTTTCAATTTGCTTTCTAATGTTATAAGATATGAGACTAGCTTAAATCCGAGGAGAGATACATGGCCTAGACTGTAAGAAAGGCATGCAGTGAGCTGGGTTTGTTGAAAATGCACTAACATGTCATGCCATTGACAAAAGTTAGAATTTTCAAAACTGGTCTGTTAGAGTGCCCACCACGAAAAATGAAAGTTTCCGGAGATTGTACCTCTATTCCATGCCCACCTTATGGAACTCCCTTCCTAGCGAAGTCCAATTAATACCGAACCGGAAGGAGTTCAAAGGCTAAAAAATAGATACCCTCTCGACTTTGATCCCCACCTTAAGAAATCTTAAAAAAGTGGAGAAGACATATCAGAGGTTATCACCAACCAAACAACATTCATTGTATGACTTGTTGATGGTAATATGGGCGGGGGGAATATAATTTATCAAGGAGTGTAAATCCTTTCTACAGCATGATCAATATAACAATAACACCAGTGAAGTGGGGTTGAAATCTTATACTGTTTTATATTGTTTGACTGTAAATATATGTTATTGTGGCGGTACTCCACCACTATGAACACCACGGTGAAATAATTCCAATGTTTTTAACATTCTTGATATATTTAGCCTCCAGTACAGGAGTCTATTGTACAAGAGAAATCATGTCATTGCATTTACTCCCCAAATTGTTACAGGAAATTTTATCATTGGACAAGACAACCATGTGACTATAACCTTTAATATTGTTGTCCGTTGTCCCAAAATGATAGACACTCAAACCAAACACGGACCTCAAACAGTCTCAAACATCATGACTGACCACCAAACACCTATTTTCCAATACTGGGTAAATATAATATATGTTCAACAAGCGAGATTTGCCTGGAAGACCTGCATGTTACTTGACTTGCAGATGGTATATTCTTTTCTGATTGTAATATTTTGTCTGTTCAGAATAAAAATCCTATATATATATATATATATATTATACATAGCCTAGGCTAATTTGAGGTAGGTCCAAAGTGGTAAGGAGAGAAGTTAAGCAGGTTGGGTTGGAATAGCCTGTGGAACTGGCCTGGAGTGGACCAAGGACGATACTCTGTCTAGGTTTCTTGTTTATTTGGGCAGGCAGCACTCTACCAATTTGACCACAGCATCAAGGTGGAGGTGCATGGCTAAATTCTACTGCTGATCTAAAGCATGTTTGAATGGACGGTTAGGTGAACTGTTGATGCACGGAAGGAGTTCTGCAAGGGAACAAAATGTCTGTCATGTTTCTTTCCAATGGAATACTATAGGGTTGTACACAGTTTGCCGGCAATATTTAATGAATAACCAGAGGTATGCAAGACCCAGTCTGTGTCTAAAGAAAAATATCTTAGGCATGTGTTTCGAGACATAACAAGTGAGTTTGCATGGTGTTTATATATAGGAGGCAGTTTGGCTTATAGCAATATGGCAGATTTTGGAGTTTGAGTTTTACCTAGGGTTGCTTTTCAGCCAACATAGCGCCCATCCGCCTAGAATGCTGAGAGCTTGGTTGATTACTACATAATTATTACTAAAGGATTAATGGCTGAAATTGAGGGGTTGCTGGTGCACTGATTGGTGCATAATCCTTAGGTTAATGGCTGACATTGAGGGGCTACTGGTGCACTGTTTGGTGCATAATCCTGAGGTCAATAACCAATATTGAAGGGCTGCTTGTGCACTGTTAGGTGTATAATCTGATGTTAATGGCTGACATTGAGGGGCTGCTAGTTTACTGTTTGGTGCATAATCCTGAGGTAATTGACTGACATTGAGACGCTCCTGGTGCACTGTTTGATATATGATGTTTGGATCTTGAGCCTATGTTTATTAGTTCAAAAGTTATGACCAGAAATGTCAGAAGCTGTCACCGGTATCAAAACTGAGAAAAATGACTACTAAGATTGTCCTTCATAATGGCAATGTTACATCTATAATAAGTTTGGTTGATTTTCGCTTAATTGAATCCACTTGTGCATGATGATAATTAGTTAACTAATTTTGAAATGAACAGTTATAACATTTCTAGAACAATTTTTAAGTTGAAACTTTGGGAGATGGTAATTTGGATATGACACTTGATGGCAAAACTCTTATCTCAATATTGATGAAATAGTGATTTTCTGCCTTTGCATGGCTGTAGCTCAACATGGACTTGAGCGAGAAGTGCCTGGTTTTGGGGTGTTGGGTCACATATGATCCAATGGAGATAATTACCCTGTTTAATATCTGCCTCAGGTTTTTATAGCCCCTTGACTGTTTATGGGGTGACTCAATGTCTCGCAAATAAACAAGCAAGCTTTGTACTTTTGAGGGGTTCTATTTTTAGTGACAGCCATCACCCTGGATCCAATTTCCAACCTTATATACTATGCCTCAATATATGTGATTGGTGTAGTTTCTGCAGACTTCACAAGACAACGTGTGCTGATAGATACTGACCTCTCATATCCCTTCGCTATCACATTGAACATTAAACAAGGGTATGACATCATCCTTACAATTTGCATCATATCGCATGTATCTAGGCTTTGCTAATTGTGTCTTTAACCATTAGAAATGTCACTTCTATCATCTATTCAGATTATCAACATGTTCTAACCAGAAGGGCCACAGTAGTGCATCAAGTCCTGGAATAAGAGTATATTTATTTGACTAATAATCCATGATAGTTTGGGTCAGATTAAGCTGCTATGCTCCATCTGTTTATGACCTGATAGCCTGTATCACACAGCTACATGTTCCGCATTGCGTAGCATCCTCCTCAATGTTTCCTTAGATTCCCCGTATAATTCTACAAGTTTGTGACTAATATTTCACACATTCACAGGTTTATATTCTGGATTAAGAGGCACAGTGCAAGAATTGAGCGGGCTTACATGGATGGGTCCTCAAGGAAAAGCATTATAACAACAAGTATTTATAATCCTTCAGCTCTGTACTATGATATCCAAGGTAGGTCAATCTAAATATAATATTAATATATACAATTGTGACTCCCTGATTCTGTGAGAAAACAGTCATGATGTTAAAAACTCTCCCGAATCTGGCACTTGTGATCAATTGCTGGTGAGATTGCACAGAAACCCTGTATAAACCTGTGTGAATCGCCATGAGATATCTGAATAATGATCTTTGACTTGACTTTCACTGCCTATGCACTTGCAATTTCTCCTGTTAACTTGTAATTTGGATGACTTCAACTTATGAAGAAATGAAGGGATAGAAGAGTAAATGTTTTGATATGGTCTCCTTGTACGAATTAGCAAGAATGTAGAAACATAGGTGTATAATCTCAATTCCTGTTGAAATCACACAAACTTTGAAGTTGTCCCCTGTGATCTATCAAAGCATGATATCACACCAGAGCTTTCAAGTGTGGGGGACAGTTTTGGCATCTGCAATTAGTTGTAGGTTTCTGCAAGTTCTTGTACATATGCAACTTATTTTTGGGCATGTACGCCTAAATTGTGTTGGCTATTGGCTGGTGGTATAGGTACAGGTGTCTCTACTGTGTTGCCTGGGAGTGGTGCATGGTGGCTAAAATATAGGACTAGATGGAGTATGGTGCCACCTGGTGGAACTCAGGGGAAGGTGCCAGTACATATGGTCGTGTGCTGACAGTGCTGGCACCTGCACCTAGGGGCTCATTGCACACCTTTAACCACATACATCAATCAAATGACTTTTGGATATGGTAGAATGCTCACAGTGCTCTATCATATTTTGGATTGGGTGAAACAAAAACACAGTTTTTACTTGTTGACTGTAATGCTGACTATAACAGTAAAGGCCTGGAGGCGGCTCAGTCAGCTACCAGGCGGCTCAGTCAGCTACCAGGCTAAAGGCAACTGACTTAGTAAGAGTTTTTATCACTATGTGTCACTGTTTATTCACCATGTCAATATTTATACTATTCATTCTTTACCACTATGTACCTTCACTTCATATCATATAAACACCTGTAGGCATAAAGCCTTCCAGTATAGACTACCCAAGTTTTGGGGTTATTCTGACAGTTAGTTCAGCTTTCATGTTGGTTAACTCTTCCCTTATGGGACTGTTATTGTAAGGCATACAAATAAAGAGCTGGTTAGCGAGGTGGACTTCTGGGTTTTGTGTTTGTTCTAGAATAAGTTCTAGTCGGTTAAGATCTTACAGACACTACATTGACCAATGTTAATTGTGAGTGCAGCTGAGTATCAGAGCAAAGCCACTATTTCTGCAATCAATTCCTTGAACATCAGCTCTGATGAAGATTTATTTCCTCACAGAAATCACACTCAAGAAATACCTCGTGTTTCTAATATAGGGAACTACCTTTATTGGACTGACCTGGTTTCTGACTTAGATTTAGACTTACAGTCTAGAATATATCGGTGTCGCTCTGATGGATCATCAAGGACAATTTTGTTTTCAACATCACTGGATTTGATTGATCTAGTTGTTGATGACAAATATTTATATGCTGCTGTTGGATTTAGGTAAGTCCTTAAATTTAATAATGTATTAATCCTCGGCTCTAGAGTTTCATTGCCTATAATGAGTTGCATTATTTATATCTTGGTGTATGGACAAATTACCAGAATGACCTTCAACTTTATGCAGTACTTAAACATACTATTGATTCACTGGCTGGGGTAGCGTCCTTCTCCCCGTGATGAAAAAAATATATATAGGTTAACTAACAAGTTGGTTGAAGGAGTGTGAATATTGCATGAGTTGCATAGCAACGAGTGCAATATTCTAAACGACTGAAACCAACGAGTTAGTTAACAGATTTATTATACATGCTTTTAATCGTGAAAATAGAAAAAAATTGAGTAAAAAAATGGAATTTTAGGGTAATCCTAGTAAAAAACAGATTGGTTGCCATGACAACCCTACGTAAATCACTAGTGAAATACGCACTATGCGTAAACCACTCTAGATACGTTGTTTTCAGAGCAATGCATGTAGAATAAAATAGTAAAAAGCACTAAAGTAGTTTAAGTTCATCGAAGAAAATACTAATTACATATTTTAAAGTTCAATTGTTCCTACAGTAAGAGACCAACCACTGCACAAAAGTGGTACCTTTGGAAAGGTTTAAAGGACGGTTCTGGAGGGCTTTCACACTTTGGTGTTGATGAAACAGAAACTACATACTTCGGAATGGCCTTGAACGTACCGTCTGCACATGCCACAGGTAAGTTTCCACAATGTATTACAAGTTATTAATGACCAAACACAAGTTCCTGAGATGTTGATAAATGCAATACAATCCTCACACAATGCATCCTTTTCCACTATCTATGAACTATTCATTTTGTTGAGAAAAACGTATATCAGTGGACAAATGTACAAGCCAAGAAATCACTGATAGCCAATCGAGTTTAGTAGATTAGGGCATTAATGACATTAAGTCAATTTTGGCCAAGTCAATTTTGGCAACTACTGCAAAGTGAATATTGGGTGCTTCGTAATGGTAATGATAATCACTCAAAGTAATGTTCTCATCTATGAGGCTTTACGTTTATTT
Organism: Sthenelais limicola; assembly: GCA_942159475.1. Lineage (NCBI taxonomy): Eukaryota > Metazoa > Annelida > Polychaeta > Phyllodocida > Sigalionidae > Sthenelais > Sthenelais limicola. Next base: position 4,735,395 of record OW804097.1, read on the forward strand.
TATTTTCATGAATGTAACCTTGATTCTCTGGGCTAAATTAACAGCAAATTCATAAAATATGTTGGAGGTGGAAGACCTAACAGGTGAGACTACAATCGTACAGAAAATTGCAACCATTCATGGAAGGCCCATCAGGCCAACATATGAACCTACCATAATGATAAAAAAGGAGGAGAATTTGATGAACTTTATCTACTTGTAGGACGCAAAATGCCTCTTTTATCTATGATGGTGATTACTATGATATTCATGATTTATTGTAGAGAATGATTAACTTGTAAATGATGCAGAATCTGAGTATTTTACTATAGAAAGAAACATTGCCTGGTTCTCTGACTCTGAACTAACCAACAAAACAACACTTGAGCTGAGATAATCAGTGTGAATTGGGCTGCCCAACCAGTAATGGGAACATTGCACACGTGACACTGGGGGGAATCAATGGGTGTATCCAACATATCAAGTACGTCATTCACCCAGTTGTGTATGGGTGAAGTCACAAGAAAATGTACAATTCACTTTCATCAATCCCCACAAGTAACCAAAATTTCAGACGAAAATAAAGTTCAAAAAACAGTTCAACCTAGTCAAACAGATTGCTAGAATCACTGCAATGCTGAATGAACTAGAAATTTACCTAGTATTGACCAAATTGCAGCCTAATATAGCAGAATTTACTAAATATGTACAGCTACCAAGTGTACATTTTCTGAAAATCTGACCCGTATACAACATTTATACATACTTTGTTGTAGAAAGTTCTTGTGCAAGCCCACAAAATGGAGGATGTCCACCAGAGGCCATGTGTCTACCAGCTGGTGTGACAGCTCAAGTGTGTATGTGTTCTGAGGGTCTCATCTACAACAGCAACATGAGGACTTGCCAGAGAAGTAAGCTCTCTTTAGCTCTCATTCTCTGTACATCAAATCTACTTCTCATGGCCAATGCAAACGACTCCCTCTTATATTAACAGGTTAAACGCCCCATTAATATTTTTGGCATTACACAGGATTTTGCAGTTATATCAGGGAGATATATACAGAGGGAGCAGAACCGAGATAGTAGGTGACTGTTATGGTGTTGCTGGGAAAGGCAATCAAATTTACCTGGGCTACCAAATTGCAATGTGTCAAGGATTATGTATGCTAGTGGAACAACTTATAGTTGAATAGCTGTTGTATATTGATGTATGATTGAATGGTACTAGTGTCAACAACAGCACCGCAGCGCCACCTGGTATACAATAGTGATAACACAACCCTGACAAGGATCGTCCTGTGTGATTTGCCTGTGGCTTCCACTCCCTTGTATATACCTCCCTGGTTATATCTTATATGTTAGGAGGCATATTTCATCATGCAAACTTAGACATGCTAGTCACAAAGTTCTGTATCTTGATGGAAGTTGAGTTAATCATTCATGAAAAGTTTGAACCAATCACTTCTCATATACTGACAATTGACATTGTCAAGGTTCCTTGCCATGAATCTCTGAACAGAAATTACTACTTGCTTTTTATTTCTCTTATTTTGATGAATATTTCTAATGAATTTAGATACCAATGTATCTATGCACTCCAGATTACACTATACAGTTGGTGGATGGGACTGACCCAAGTAATGGTAGAGTGGTAGTGAACTACAAGGGTGAAAACCGGAGTGTTTGTATTGATTACATTGTTGGGAACGAAGTGGCGATGGTGGTGTGCAGAATGCTTGGATTTGGGTAAGATGATTCAAGTTGGGACTGAAATGGTCACATAATATTATCATGAATGTCTAACAAATTCTTTCATCATTCAGCACCCCAAATTACTGGTGTGTGGTATTTATGCAACATAAATATTCTACATCATGTATTTACCAAACAATAATAATTATTATATACTGCTCTACAGTTCATTTGTGTATTGTTTCTATTTGATATTGCAACACTGGAATTAAAACACCCCTAGTTGTCCATATGAAAGTGTGAGGTGGATTATGTGATGCTTGGCTGTCAATCAAAGGCACCCTCATACAAGCCACCTGTTTCTGGGACAGGCAAGCAACGGTGTACAAGCACAGAAAAAATGATTAATTAAACTGATGAAATGCTTCTTTAGTTTGTATATGCCTTGAAGAACAAGCAATATCAAAATATAATGTTTTTGTTGGGAGTCTATGGCCGATCTATGCCAACATTATATTACACTCAGATAGTGTTTTCGAAATGGATAAGCAATGATATATACATAGTGGAAGACAGTCATTCACTGAATCACACTGTTGCTGTATTCACTCTGTTGCTCATATAAATTGGGTCAGAATATCCAACAGTAAGAAAGGAACCTGCAGACACCAGATATCAAGCTGACAAGGTTTCTTACTGGTTGATCCATTCAAACCTTTAATACAATTGCACACGTGAGAGCTGAGTGCTATGGTCGAAAAGACGTGTTTCCCCGAGCGCGCGGATATTCCGACCTAATTGTGTGTTATAAACCATGCAATGACTTCACCCTTCATCCCTTCATCATAATGTCATCACCATGGAGTAGTGTGGAAATGCAGTGTGTATCTATTCGAGCATTTCTCAATGTATTTGGACTATGAAAGGAAACTATTTCCAAACCCAAGGACAGTGAGCGATAATACCGGTGATATACATACATACATACAGGCATGTTACCTGCAGGTGCAGTACAGTGATTCTATATATAGCCCCCTCACTGGTGTGTCTGACACACTGAGTACAAACGATCTATACTATTATATATACGTGATACAATCATATATATCAAATCAGGAACCAAAATGGAAGTGCGTGTATCTACGGTAGAAAGGAAGGTTGGTCCTATTGAGACAGCATTGGGTAATATGCAAAAAGGAATGACACAAATGAATAGTAGAGTCAAGCAATTGGAATTAGAAGTGTTTCATCTGCATACAGTCGCCGGCAACCTAGAGGACTATTGTTTAGACCTCGACAGAGGGCAAAGGCGAAAACATATCATACTCTCTGGCCTGAAGGAAACTCGGGACGAAGGTAAAGCTCAACTAAATGTAACCTTGGCTAGATCATTAGAACTATGCTCATCTATTGACGATACCTTTGTGGCTGCAGGTCTTGAATTCGCATCAAGAATAGGGATTAAAGGTAAAAAGCAAAACTCCCAACGTAACATTATATTAAAGTTTAAAGACGAAGAGACACGCAATCGAATCTTCAGAGCCAAATACCTCCTAAAACAGACAAAGGGCTATGAACAGTGTTACTTTAACCCGGACTTGCCCGAAAAGATTGCCAGAAGGCAAGCTGAAATGCGACAAGTAGTGGCACATGCCAAGAAATCTGACTCTAAAATCAAGGCCAAGCTGGAGAGGGGGAAAATCAAACTGGGAGACAAAACGTATGGTCACAGTGACTTAAACCTACTGCCTGATGGAATCAAGATAGCTCAAATGAAAACCAAAAGGATCCATGGTGCAACCGGCTATCAGAGTGAACATTCTCACCTATCGAACTTTAGCCCGGCGATATTCACATACAAAGGAATCATGTATTGTTCTGCGGAACAAGCTTACCAGCACCAACGAGCTATCATGACAAAAAATGCAATTATCGGGCGAGCTATCAAAGATTCTGTTTGCCCCAGAGCTGCCAAAAGATTAGGTGAAAAGGTGATCCCCCTGCACGACCAATCCCTAAATGATGCACAAACCCAATGGCCTGGAAAGAATAAACATGGCAATTTACTGGTGAAAATCAGAGAGGAAATAAGGAGGGAAGATCAACTCGAGGCCATGAATAGGCAAATGCCATTACACATATTCCAGGACCGCTTTGAAGAAGACGAAGATGAAAAGGAGTTCATTCGCCCCGACCCACTTGCCCCCGCCCCCTCAGACAATGAAAATGTGGAAGAAATCGACTCCGATGAAACAACATCCGATGATGACTCAGAAGAAGGATCGGTGAGAACAAATGGGGATGATGAAAACATGGTGAACGGTTTAAATGGTGAGAACAACAGAGAACAAAATCAACCTAGAATTCCAACCCCTGCACAGCCACTAATTGATGCACAGCCACAAACTGATGCACAACACAATGAGGAAGATAAGGATAACCTCGCACATGCCCAGGAACCCGCCCTCGAGACTCCTGATCAAGATGTGATCCAACAGGCAGGTGCCTCCAAGCCTACACCAGGAACACGTGCTCAGTCTGTTGATAAACAACATAGCACAACAGAGGACCCCGCCCACTCAAGCAGTTGTGGTAAACCGAGCAAAGCTAGGCTGGCCACTCGAAGCGGAAGTGTAGGAGCAAGCGCACTTCCGCCCAAACCAGACCCAGCAAAACACGTGAAGGCGTCAGCTCAGAAACCTCCGAACTCAGGGTAAAAGAGATAGCCATGGCCTTCAACGGAGGTAATTTCAACTTCAACATTCAGGTAAAGTCGGTTATATTATCTGACTCGAGGGGAGCCTTGCTGGCACCCTATCTGAATCATGACGAAATTTGTGTGCAACATTACCCAGGGAAAGGAGTGCTTGGTTTATATGACAGCGGGCGCCCGATACTCGACATGTACCGGCCTCAACTTCTGTTTGTGTTTGGAGGTATCCGCTGCCACAATGCCAATAAATGGTAATTCTATAAATGGGACATACTGTGGACATATCTGTGATTATTGTTATGTGGTTGTCACCTTGTTTGTTATTGTATGTACTACTACACAACTGAATGAATACCATTATGTTAAGGGATGGCATGTGCCACGCCTATGACTATGGCTGAACAGCTGATACCCATTGGTCAAACCTACCATTCCATAAGTCTACAGAGTTGCATTATAACTATTGTTGTGCTGATCACGTATTGTTTGTTTCAATCCTATGATATACCACTATGTTTAGCCAACTACCTGTCAGGTATTACATTCCACCGAGTTGTATTATTTCACTGTTTGGAATTACACTTATTATATATATGCCTAGTCAGTACTGTACTGTGGCTGTATACGCATTTACTTACAAATGGTATAACGATAGTGTACACTGGCTTACGTTATGACTACCTAGTGATTAAACCTTATAAACTATGAGTGACAAAATCTATTGTACTTCCTATGATAAACTGACATATATCACTCCAAGTAAAGGTCGTAAGTATTTTTATTTAAATATCAGATCCATTCTAAACAAATGGACAGAGTTAGCCACAGATCTGGTTGATCTGGACTTTGATATCTTTATGTTCGGTGAAACCTGGCTTAATGAGAAAATATTAAGCAACAACATAGCATTACCTGGCTATACGATAGAAAGACAAGATAGGTTTAAAGGTATAGGAGGAGGCTTATGCGCTTATATAAAAAATTCTATAACATATGACACTGACTCTCTCCTCTCGTGTCGTAACGAAGACATTGAACTACATTTATTATTAATTAAGAATGAAAATACAAAGAACCTTGTATTAATTAATTCATATAGGCCTCCTTCTGGATCAGTACAGAACTTTACTGAACACCTATCTAGAATATTACAGAAAATTAAGGTGAAATATGTAGGCGCAGAAATAGCAATTATGGGAGACATTAACATAGATGTTACACCCATACAATGTAATAAAAGGCATGTAGATGAAATACAAAAACTACTGGACGAATACTACTTGCAAATGCCAATCACCAAACCAACACGACTGGGTCTAAATGGTAAAACCACTATCCTTGATCACATATTGACTGATGTAAAATACATAAAAGAGTGTGGTGTGGTCAATTATAATCTCAGCGACCATAACATAATTTACTTTGTAAAAAAGAAAGATAGAGCCCGCTATGAGAAATGTAATTTTAAAGCTAGATCTTACTCGAAGTTGACGCAAGAAAATATAAGAGATGCAGTTTCAGATATACATGACTGGAACGAGCTAAATACGGTTCAAAATCCCAATCAGGCATGGAAATTTATTCATACCCGGCTATTGAAAATCCTAAATTCACTCTGCCCGAAGAAAAATTATAGAGCGAAGAAGGTTAAACCAGAATGGTACACCAATGACATTATGAATTTGGCATATAACAGAGATTATTACTCTAAACGTTATAGAAAAACCAAAAAGGAAGTCTTTCGAATAAGAGCTGTTGAATTCAGGAATAGAGCTACTAGTGAAATAAGACAAGCAAAAAGCAGGTATATTAAAAATTTGTTAGAAAGATATGAATACGATTATAAAAAATTCTGGCAGATCTTGAACATGTATCTCCCATTTAAAGGATCCAGTAAGATTATAAGCAGTATTGTGAATCCTGAAAACCAACAAATGGCACATGCCAAAATGGTACCAGATATTATAAATAAATACTTTGCGGAGATTGGCAAAAAAATTGCCCATACAATGCCAGAGGTAGACCATACGATTAGTTCTACCTACACGTTAAATGATATGAATATGTATCTACCAATGGAAGGAACCCAATATATCCCCCTTAACTTAGAAATATTTGATAAACTTGTTGACGATCTGCACCCAAATAAATCATCGGGATGTGATGAAATCCCAATGAGGGCATATAAAATCTTTTTCAGGGTAATACAAAACCAAATGATCTATGTGTTAAACCTCTCAGTGGATAAAGGCATAGTGCCTGAAATATGGAAGAAGGCTACGGTAGTGCCGCTACCCAAAAAGGGTAATCCAACACATACTAATAATTTACGCCCCATGCGCTACCCAAAAAGGGTAATCCAACGCATACTAATAACTTACGCCCCATCTCTTTAACTCACGTTGCTAGTAAATTACTGGAAACTCATGTCAACAACCAGATCCAGTCACTATTAGAATACTACCATGTTATATCCAAATACCAAGGCGGGTTCAGGAAAAACTCCTCGACCTCAGAAACGATAAATCTATTACTGTTTAAACTGATGAACAATATTAATACGAAATCTGATTCCTGTCTAATGTTCTTTGACTATCAAAAGGCATTTGATTCTGTGAGCCAACCACTATTACTTGATAAGATACAGGTATACCACTTTCCTGGCTGGTTCCGGAAATGGCTTACTAATTATCTTGCAAACAGACAACAGAAGGTTAAAACAGGGGAGTTTACATCTAGATACCTACCCATAAAGCACGGTGTACCACAAGGTTCAGTGTTGGGACCTACACTATTCAATATCTTCGTAAATGATATCTGTAACATTAACATACGTGGTGACATGCTCCTTTTCGCAGATGACATTGTATTAATTAACTCAAACTCCAATAAGATCGACCTGATGGCACAGTGCCAAGAGGATAGTATGAGCATAGCCAACTGGAGTCTGGTAAACAAATTATCCATAAGCCTACCAAAAACCAAATCGATGTATATACCTTACTTACAGAAAAATGCTACAAACAACCCAAACACTCATATTGCTATCTATAATACCCCAATCGACTGGGTAAAGTCATTTACTTACTTAGTCTTAACAATCGACAACAGACTCAAAATTGAGGATATGGCTAATGGGATTATAAATAAGGCCAACTCAAGGATGTACAATATTTATATAAACAGACATGCCCTAAACATCCATACAAGGATGTTACTGGTGAAGTCGATGGTCCTAAGTCACCTTGATTACGCAAATGTATGTTACTTAAATTGTACTAAAGGGACGTTACAACGGGCGCAAACCCTACAGAATAAAGCCCTGAAATTTGCGTTAAAAAAGCCACGTTATTACAACACAAATATGTTACATGCCGAAAGCAAAACTATGTCTGTCAACGAAAGAATGTATTTTAACTTGTTGAAATTTTTTCACAAACAAATCCATCACTGCAGAGTTGAGTCGATACCACGTAAAATACCCAATGCAAACTATGTATTAAGAGACAACAGGCTATTACAATTTGAGTTAACTCGTCCCTCTGACAATCGATATCAAAAGTCATTGGCATACACAGGTATCCGTATGTGGAACGACCTGAACCCAACTTACAAAACCATTAACGATAAGCTAATATTCAAAACCTCTATTAAAACAGCCATTCTTCATAAGGTTATCCAACCTGATGATTACCTATGAAATAGGCACACTGCCTAACTACTATTATTATTAGTACTTCCTACATATCACTCCCCTTGTACTTGGCTACTTTAAATAGGCATATTGCCTAAATATTGTAAATACAATCGCTCCTATTGTACTGTATTACTACGGTATATAACTCCAAATACAAATTTATTTAGAAATAAGTATACTATATTGATCGACTGCACACCACTCTACTCCATGTGTATCTACTACGTTTCCATTTTTTTCTTATCTTAAATATCACCTCATCTCATCTCATTATCCCATCATTCTATAGAATAGTCTGTTCGTAACACTTTAATAGACATTCAGCTCTTGATGTTATTATTTGAAACTGAACGTTAACAAATTCAGGACCTGGCGGAATATAGGACCCCACCCTAGCCAGTACAAAGTTGAATAGATGGCACATGCCACTGTTTACACCTGAATAAAGAAATGTGCAAAAAAAAAAAACAATGATAACATAATTATTGGTACTACTACATATATATGTTAGTTATGAACATTCAGCAGTTGCTTTTGTTAACTATTTGTTCTGGCACGAAATTCCTACCATGAAAAATTGAACACAAAATCAGAAACTACAAATCGTTTTAGTGGAACTGTTATGGACAGAGACCACACAGGTTATCGATGGTTATTCCTGCTCATTTATGTACATACATGTCAACAGGGATGCAAATGCCAAACTGGAAGCATCTGGAACCGGCAGGCACAGGTTCTGGCGTAACAATGTGCTCTGTAATGGTGATGAAGCTGATATTACTGCTTGTCAGGGGCTGATGGTACACTGGACCAACTGCCCACTTGGGAACAGCCTACGTGTCAGCTGCAGGCCATTAGGTGAGATACACACAGATGTAACACAAGCCTGAGGCACTTGTATCCTATATATTTCCTCCCTAGGCTGGGTTGCATTTAATCTTGAAGATCCTCATGCTACAATAACTGAAGGCTATGATTAATTAGACACAGCTGTGGGAGGAAGACCATGGTATTTCTGTTGAATTATCCCCCGTGAGCCCATTATCCTCAAGTGTTCATGACATACATTTTTCATAATATTATTTGTACACTGTGCATGCCCATATATGTTCATTTGTCATCTCACAGAAGATTGGTTGTATAAAAATTCTAAATAAAAAAAAGAAAAAAGGTGTATGCGGGAGTTTCACTTATTTTCCTCAGCAATTTTCCCCACACATATATGTGGTCACAAATTGGGGTAAGAGAAGTTGTGCATATCATTTGATATTCACCAAGTGAGCTAAATACAGTATTGACGCTTCATAATAAAACATAATAGAAGCTAAAAAACATGATTCAAAACAGCTGTAACACAAAATAAACTAGGTATTGAAAACAACATGATTGAAAAGAATTACAATAAGATTGCTTCATACTCTCTGGACCAAAACATGTGTTACAAAGACTCTGACATTGAACCCCTGAGTATGAGAAAAGAGAAACATAAATTGGGATGGCTCACCACCTAGCAAAGAGTTATGAAAATCGAAACAAAAGAAAATGACAACCAAAAGTCAAAATGAAGAATATACTAAACTTTCAAGAATCCATTACTTTTGATAACTTTATGTGTATCTTATTATATATGAGATTTATTGCAGGCATTGGTGGTCAAAATTAGTAGTAACAAATAGTGATGTAGTGTTAGAAAGGCATAATTGTAACTATGATGAATTGTCATACCATAAGAATTGTCATACCTTATCTTATTATAGTACTTGCACAATCTCAAGGACACAAAATATCAATACATCATATTTAATATACTGTAAGTTCTATGGTCAATTTTTTAGCATTTAGCAACTCAAGATCATAGTTATGCTCAGTTTAATCTTATTGTATGGACTACCTTACTCCTCTGTTAAGCCTTCTCCATGGAATTGGTTGATGGACCTGATTCCTGGCATGGAAGGGTTCATCTAAAGAGAGCTGGTCAGGAAGGAGGTCTATGTTTTACACCAGATATAATGGTTGCCAAGGTCATTTGTCAAACTTTAGGTTATGAGTAAGTATGAAATATCCTCACAACATTCTTCAGTTCTTATGTTCGAACTAATGCAGAACGGAAATGATTGACAGGAAGTATGATCTGACTGATGTATGACGGCTGACCGATGCCCAGAGTGTTCGTCAGAATGCAAACGGCCACTCGCTCGACAAATTGTCAATACATTGATCTGTCCAAAAGTGACCATGTTGACATAATGGAACAACATATCAATGGTAGACAAGATTAGTGTTTGTCAGAATGCAATCATGCAAACCACCCGGTAAGGCAACATCAGACCGGACGGGCCACCAGGAGTGTTTGTAAGAATGCAAATGGACACCAAAACGACCAGATGATTTGCCGAATCCACTTAGCAAAATCTACCAAATGAATAAATTAAATTGTATATAGTAATGTAATGTTCTATAATTAGATGCAGAGTAGAGCTGGTAGAGCTATGAAGAATGGGGTACCGGGTTTCCAGATATTGTATTAATCATATTGATGTAACTGTATTGAACTGGAAATAAGCAATATACATGCATACATGTACTGTACTTTTCAGAGGACAGGATATTTCCATGCAGGACTACGGAGATGGGATGAGTTCCGCTCTGCTGACTGTGAGAACATGTCATGGCAATGAAACTTCTATAGAGAACTGTTCCCATGGTGGATGGGGTAGAGTGTTTTACTGCTCCTCTGCTCTGGGTGTCAACTGTGGCTCTCCTAAAGGTATGACTTCGAAATGATGATGACTTGATATTGTGGAGTCATTTATATCACAGGAGGTAACATCAGAGTATTTCGATTCCAATATTATAAATATTACAGTGGTTGTTAAGCAATTTCATAATTATCAAATAGATTATACGTCCCACTACATGTCTGGTTGAATGATTCTGGTCAATGTAGAAGGGTTGTAAAAAAATGAAACAAAAGGAAGACCATTACTTGTAGACTTGTCATTGTTCAATAAAGCAAACTGACACTTTGCTTTCATTCTCATTGAGCACCACAATGTTTTCTACTGAGTTTGTCACTGCAAACACAGTTGAACATGCTGCTCTATGTTGCAGGTACCACTACAACAACACCAAGACCCATTGGCACAGGGCGGCTACTCTTCGCAGAAAAACAAAATAGTTCCATATATTCCATGGACATACAAGGAGGTCCACACAGACTCATTCTCTCATTCAGTGGAACTGGACAATATGTTATTGGTGTGGCGTATAATGAGAGAACCGATGTCTTGTTTTATGCTACTGGGTTATATCAAGGATCTGGAAGCAGGATTGGACTCATCAATGTCAGAGGCGGGCAACATGAGGAAATCTCGAGAGCTCGAGGTATTTCAGATGATAAGATAATCAGATATTGTGTCTGTTATTAATTATTTTGGTAGCTTTCTCTCTTTAATGTCACCCAGACACTTAGCATGTAAATGACTTCTGTACTACACCACCACACTCAGCACCACAATTGTTTAGATTAATCTATTCAGGACCTGGGATATGTGACCAGTTCCAAAGCTTTATTGCATGGCATTAGGTAAATGTGAATCTGTTCCTGTATGAGTACCAACATGACAACCTGTCAGTTAAAGCAGGTGTAAATATGAACTTATCTGTACTGGGCCATGCATATTATGTCACAAGTATTGATCCATTGAAACAGAAACATGTCTCTAGTCTGTTACACTACACTACACTGCATTTACAGGTTTACGTTCCATCAAAGTGGACCCAGTTTCCAACCTCCTGTTTTATGCAACTTACACTACCATTGGTGTAGTGTCTACAGATCTGCGGTGGTCTCGACTCATTCTGGAACAAGGACTGACTGCTGTGGGAGACCTTGCGCTTAATCCATATGAAGGGTGAGTTCTGCAAAATTAGGAGTTATGCCTGAGCTTTTGTAGATAAACAACAACATACATTAGATGCAGTCAAGTAACTTCATTAGAGAAAATTGTAGCTCAGGTAGTATTCTAATGTCCAACTTCTGTTACTTGAACCCAGGTCATTAAGTTTTATTAACACTGGCTTTCATTCAAAAATTTATCACACCAGAGTTATGACTCCTCTAATGTGGAATGCACATATCAGTGAGTGATGTGCAATTTAAGAGCTTAAGAGAAAAGAATACGTTATTACAGTGTCTTAGGGGAATTGGGGGCATGATTCCATACCCCTAGCAGCACCTAGCAGTATTGCCTGTTGAGCAGATCCTAAATACATGGGTCAGATTTGCTGAAAATATACAATTGGCAGCTGTACACATTATACTTCATCGTACAAGTGCCACAGGTTTTTGTCACAAAATGTCAGAGCTTTGGGCGACCGCATTTTCTTCACTAACTACTGGAGAACTAAACTGCTCCAGACAATTTCTACTCATGTGTTATCTATTATACCAGCCAATTCTTCACTAGAATAACCACTGAAATTATAATTGATGACTTGCTTTTTATTCTATTCTAATTATTGATAGCCAAATCGTTAGTTAACTTGTATATATGATGATGTATGTCAGTGAGCTGTGTATGAAAAAATGCATTGAATGGGAGCAGCTAGCAGAGACAGAAAAAGAAGGTTTCAAAAGACAGGGAACATTTCGATAATAAATCCGGGATCGGCCTTGGAGAATTTGCTTACCAATATCATAGCTTTTTTAAATGGGCTATGAAAACCAGATGCTTGATAAGAAAGATTGGGGGTTGTGCTATGGAAACATGTAAAACACAATGATATTGACATTAGAGCATTAATAAATAGTCCATGTTTGACATGACTTGTTTTGTATAAATTTTACACTGTACCATTAGTCGAATTAAGATTCAAAATGGCAGCTATGCACATCCCCTATTGATGAACGAGCCTAACTTCCCCTATAACTGTTTCATTAACCAAACCAACAATATAATGTTATGTGTTTCTGGAAAATGAGTCATAAGTCGCAAAATTGATATTTTTTAAAGTGTTTTTTATCACAACATCACATTCATGGAATATTCTATTTTTATTAGGGTTGATGACTCATGGACACATCAATCTATGAATCAAATTTCAGGACGATCTATGGAATATATCCGTTCGTTTTAAAGGTCCTCATATGGACTTTACATTTAGTTACTTTACTGTTTATTGACCCCATATATTGGAAACAGTTTTTCAAAAACGAAAATATCAAACTTAAAATCTAGAAATACTTACAGATTATTAGACTGTTTACTCTCATTGGAATCAGCTTGATCTCATCTTTTCAAATATAATGGTATCTCAAAATCTATTTTTTGCGACTTATGACTCATTTTCCTAAAACAGATCACATATGTAGTGCAGCACCTGTAGTATTTTGTAACTAAGTTCTTTCATCATCAGGACAATATTCTGGACTGATGCTGGTCTTAGAGCAGCCGCCATAGGAAGGGCATCTATGGATGGTTCAAATTTTACCCGAATTATTTCTACTAATATTGACCTTCCTACTGCACTAGCTATTGACATTCAAGGTGAGTAGACTTATTCATGAAGAACCTGTATAACACACTGTTCTCAAGTAATATAACTGAGAATAGGTGCCCTTGTACATTGCCTTTTCAATCAAACTTCATATTACTTGCAAAGGCCTCCCTACTGTCGTCGAGCTTAGCGGGTATTTTTACCTTTGCCTATTTAAAACAATATTTTTACGGTAGGGCTTGAAATCCTCCCTATGTAGGGAGCTCAGTTCCCGCCGATATTGTCGCTTTTGTAATTAACTGACTAATACGAGTTTCAACAACAACAACAACTTATTAATATTGGACCGTCAGGGGTACAATGACTTATACTTATTACAGATCAGTGGGTCTTTTTATTTTTTTGCAAGATGTGGTTCTGGATGTGTGACTGTGGTGTAATTGGTGTGTAGTGTTCTATGGCTGATATAGGATCCATATTATGTGGATCAATGTATATATATAATTTTTATTCAGTAGACAGTTTACAGAACAGGACATTTACATCTACTGATAGCTCTTCCAGTAAGCCCATAATAAAGAAAATAAATACATACACAAGATTCAGTCGTAAGATAGACACACTAATCGATAATATAACATGGAGCTTCATTATTTGTGAATAGCTTTACAGAATATATTTACTATAATTACTGATCAATAACAAATGGAGTATACTTAAAAAATTTCTCTTAGTCGTTTTCTCATATTAATCAAGCTTTGTATGTGCGCTTTGAACAGAACTCGTTACAATGAGTTTAGTTTTTGTTTGCATAGAGTACACTATGTCAATTCAATTTTCCTTCTGTTGAATTCTAGATATATAGACTTCTATAAACAGTGAACATCAAATATAAGTGAAAGATTAACTTGTTCCCCCCACCCTTTGTATGGCAGCGAAGCGAAATTGTAGAGATTTGTAACACCATTTCCCCTCATCGCCGCTAAACTAAGATTTTCCCCATCGTTATATCGATTATATTTTCCAGGGCTACAAGCCTGTGAGATGACAAAATGTTGATAGATTAGCTATACAAGTATTGCAATAATATACTAACATATCAATTTCTATCCTCTTCTTTCGTAACTCTCAAGTAAGGGTCATATTCTTCATAGTATTTGTTTTTTAGATAACTTCTAAATTCTTTAAGTGTAGGGATTGCCTGAATTTTTTCCGGAAGGTTATTCCACAGGGAAGTTAATTGGTAAACATAAGATTTTTTAAAAGTTTCCATCCTAGAGTGTGGTACTTTCAATATTTTCCCTGATTTTAAACTCCGGAGATTCAGGTTTCTATCGTCGATATTCTTTGTGTCTCAAGATTTAATGAAAGCCAAGTTTAATAGGTGGGCATCTCTTCTTGTTTGTAACATAGGTCATTTTAGGTTCTGATGTATCTCTTCCGAACTAGTCATCTTTGGAAGGTGCAGAATAATTTTAAATGCTGCGTTCTGTAGAGACTGAAGTTTCTGAAGATGTGCCTTAGCGGTTGAACCATAAATTAGATCACCATAGTCTAGTATTGGCAAAACCATTGTTTTATATATCAATAGAAGAGTGTCTTGGTTACATGCTCCGTACAATTTTGACATGGCTCTCACCTTACCTCTGACAGTGTTGGTCTTTTTAACCATAAACTTTTTAAAGTTCACCTTTTGATCTATCTCAATCCCCAAATATTTATAAGCTATTACACATGTGACACTTGTGTCACTGGCCAGTCTGTTAACTGTGACTTGGATGAACAGATCTGTCACTTCAGAATAACTTTTCATTGCTTTACTGTTAGCTTGCCAAATATAACAGATGTGTACACAAACAACAAAGACAAAACCAATTTTGAATTGAGAATTTAACACACTACGTCCCACGAGAATTAATTCAATTCAATTCAAAAATTCTTTATTGTATCGATCTTGATTTACAAAGGTCGTTCGTTTCTGACACACGGACATGTCAGTTCTTCCTATCGAGTGCCGACGTTATTTACTTAGAACATTTGTCTTGGTTTGGTTACAATAAGAAAACAGAAGAGTAACCCCTGTCTGGGGATTAAAATAACTTAATATTAACAAGTATTTCAACATTGTATGAGGTGAGAAATATTACAGATGAAAGACGGATGAAAAGTGCTAGCAGGCAATTCTAATTTTAGACTTTTGTCGTTGTCGGATAACAATATGAGTTCAGTTTCATATACAAGTAGAGTGTAAAGCTCATTGGACGGAATAAAGTGCAGGAAAACGTACAGTCATACCCAGTATTAAGTACATTTCAGGACAAAATGATAGTAAGTTGTAACACGAGTTTCAAGGCAGGAGCAGCAACAGCGTAATATAATAAGCACCATAATACAGGTGATATTGACAAGAAGTCGTAAGGTATAAGGTATACGAGAGGAGATAATAGTAAGTAATCAATGTTAATCAGTTAACATTCAATACTAGGTAGATAGTCATACTTTGGATTTTTATAAGAAGAGGTATTGGACTCTAAACCAGGTATTAACATTAAGAGTGTTGATTAGAACGGAGCTAAGAGCTGCTGGGTGTATTTTCTGAATGAATAGCTATCTTCTAATTTATGTGCAGCTGTTTTTAAATTATTCCATCTTATTCTGGATTTATAAGTTATAGAGTCAGTTATTTTAGACAGCTTTGAGTTTAGAACAGTCATGTTTCGTTTCCCAGTTGCATGACTTCTAGTTGGCACGTCTCTCGTATCGATATTACTTTCATTTTGAGATAAATAAAAAGCTATATCTAAGATATGCTTGTTTCTTCTTGTTTGGAGGGGCCATAAATTTAGGGCTTCATGTTCCCGATCTACATTATCGAATCTGGATTTATTGAATATAATTCTAAGAGCTAAATTTTGCTGGGACTGCAATTTTTGTAGAAGGGCTTTTGGGGCAGAATCATAAATAAAATCACAAAAATCAATGTTTGGGAGTATGGCTAATTTATATATATCATGTTTGGCTTTTCGGGTAAGAGAGTCTTTGGCTTTATAAAGTAATCTGACTTTGGAGATAATCAATTTTAGGGTATTGTGGACATGGGGCTTGAAAGTGAGTAAATCATCGAGAATGAAGCCTAAATATTTGTATTCATGGACCGAATCTAATTCTGAGGTACCAAGTGTGAGTGGTAACACGGAGTTTGACAGTTTTGACCTTGCCACATGGCTAAGGCAGAAAGACATGGTCTTACATTTTGAAGCGTTAAGAGATAATTTGTTTTTGGCGCACCATAAGTAGACATTATTTAGATCGTTTTGTAGATTGTGAGAATTAAGGGAAGTCAACGCAAGTCAAAACGAATTTGAACCACTAGCTAACCGTTAGCTAACTGTTAGGAAAATGTTAACTGTTCAACAGGCACCTCCTTGGCAGCTTGCTAACCGCTTGAGCTGTTAACAAGCGGATACGTCTAATCTTCATAAACCTAACCAGCTTGTTAACCGCTTGGAAATAGAGAACATTTTGTCAGAGCTAACTGTTAGCTTTTCGCTCTACTAAGAAGGTAGCAGCAGGCTGGAGGAGCTGGGCGCTAAGTGTTAGCTCACCGCTTGGCCTAAAACCCCTCACCACTTAAATGGTGAGTTAGCTCACAGCAGCACCATATCTTGTAGGGTCCCATACCTTCTCTGCCACTCCTAAGCCACGCCATATAATGTTAACAGCTCACCTCATTTAAATATGAAAATGTGAGCTAACCGTTAGCTAAAAGCTAACAGCTAACAGCTTAGCAGCTCCCCTTTTATTTCGCCTTCGGAAGTGACTTTGTCAAATGTCACATGTAATCCTTGCTTGTTATTCTGTCTTCAGGTGGTCTCCTCTACTGGTTTGATTATACAACTTATTATATGTACAGCTGTGATCAAGATGGTAACAACAGGAGACAACTATTTCGTTACTCCTACGAGATCTCTGCCATTGCTGTGGATGAGAACTATCTCTACTTGGGCTGTCAGCCATTTGGTTATCCTTTTACCAGGTACTCGTTTATTTGTTTAAATATAAAGGCGACTTCATTTCCATTCATATACATACTGTAGCTGCTGGGTGGAGAAATGGATAATATTGTAGCTGCTGAGGCTATGCGTAAGGAGATGTAGCAACACAATATTTGAGCAATTTCCTGAGAAACAGGATTCGGTAACATGTAAAAACTGATCTGTCCCCATTGGTGCCTGAAAACAATCCCCTATCAGTGCCCCTACACCAGAATGAGGTAATTTGCATATTGGTTGGATTGAGGTCATGACACAATGTTGTCTGTTGCTAAGCAGCCCTCAGTTGACTGCTCATCCACACCTGGGTGAAGCAGACTGAAACTTTGCACATCATTGTTGACTACAGGGCGGGAGTTGATATATTTCACCATATTTTCACCGAAAGGAACCCACACTACATAATAGTAAGCAGGATTAGGAAAGTGGGAGGCGAGGAGGGGGACAGGGGCTTTTATCACAGACAAAGTGCTGACAAAGACACTTATTTCTCTATCAGCCTCTAATTCTCTCTCTCCTTTCTCCCTCCTTTTCTCTCCTGTCTCCCTCTTGCTTCCTCTCACTCTCTCTCACTCTCTCTCTTGGAATCAGGAGTGGGATCGGGAGAGAGATAGGGAGCGATAGTAGGATCGGAGGAACATGTCTAATGCAATAGGGGGGTGCGGGGACAGGCAGGGGGAAGGGCAGGGCAGGGACGGAGAGTGGGAAGATATGGGCCCCACTGTCCCAATGGGAGCGGGGGGGAGAGGCAACAACAATACAACAGTGACAAAAAAAACCATCTTAACAGGGTTCCATTTGAGGTATGGATGTTAATACAGATGGTTGGAGAGGGAACAAGGAGAGAGGGAAGATGTAGGCCCCCGCTGTCCCACTAGCAAATCCTGTGCTATATTTTATAGATATAGTGGTAAAAAGTAACCAGTTACCTACTCTATTGCAATGGGATGCACTATAACTTTATCAAGGTGGGACCATACTACAGGTTTCCTTTTGTAATTGCTTTGTGGACATTGCCCTTGTTAATTTGGGTTATATTTGTTAAGTTTGGTGGATACTAAGATAAAAGAAAAATGGGTCTTCTTTATCACTACCAAGAAACAGCAATTGTCATTAGTAACAAAGGAAATTCTTTTGTCATTTGTGGCTAAATGTTGTTAAAATGGACCGTTTCTTGTTGTTAATGCCTAGGGAGGTCTTGGTCAGGCTCATCCATGACTTGCACATTTCACATAACAGTAATTTATCAAACACAGAGAGCCAGACATACAGTGACTACAGGTCTCCTGGATTTGTATATCTTTATAATTTAGAATGAGTCTGTATGAACTTGGCTTGCCATGTATAGGACACTGCCCCGGGTGTCTGTTTTTATTCTACTTTTATTGTTAATGAACTACCAAGTAATTGATGATATTTGTATACTTGGTCATCCCTGTATAATATTGTGCCCTTTGATAATGTATTTTTTCTAAGAACTTTTCTAACTTTTTTCTATCACATTTAAATCAGCTTTTCTGTGAATATTGCATACCCTTGCATAATGTCTTGCTGAATAAAAATCTTAAAACAAAACAAACAGTAATACATAATCAGTTCTTTATGTTACAGCTTATCATCACTTCTGAGTGTCCGAAAATCTTCGACAACACCTTCAGCATTTGGGCCGATACAAAATGGAGAAATCGTTAGTATGTTCCTTGACAAACCTACAAGATACCTGAGTGGTAAGTGGCATCCAGTGGCTTTACTTGATGCAAAATGGTTCCAACGGTTAAAGCAGTGCAATACACATTGTCTCAATAAAATGAAAAAATAATGAACAATTCATTTTTTGTTTGTCAAAATGATGGCTGTTAATAGAAATCATGGTTAACTAATATTTTTGGGCCCATCACCATCAGAGAAACTTTGTGGTTAAATATTCATGTTGGTTCTGGCCACAGACCTGACAAGTATCAGTTCTTATTTCCATGCCCAGGTTCCAATGTTTGTAGTCGAACCCTGAATGGTGGATGTGGACCGCTTCAACTTTGTCTGGCAACAGGAAGAAACACCAGGACATGTGCATGCCAGGATGGTTATATTGCAGTGAATCTAACATGTCAAAGAAGTGAGTTACGGTACTATTTTTGTATGAAAGAAACTTGAGAATAATAGATAAATAAACGTAATGTTATATCAATTCATTGAAATTCAAAATATGAAAGTAATATGCAAGTCAAATCAAGAGAGGTATATTGTATTTCTGTTTAGTAAATAATTCCCGAGGTTTTGGCAATAGATTGGCTGACACGCAGTGGGATTCTATAGAGAAAAAAAACATCTGACTATATTATGTGAACATCATTTATCTTCAGATTTCACAATGGCGTTAATGAATGGAATTGATTCACTCCATGGAACACTGACGTTTCTCTACCCAACTGTCAATAGAACTCTTTGTCCATCTCCTGGCATTGACAGAATTGCAAGAGCTGTTTGTGGGATCCTTGGAGCAGAGTGAGTAGACTACCATGCTGAATTCTAATTTCTTTAAGATTACTTTATACTTATTTATATTTCCGGTATAATGGTTACTTCTTAATTATTCCAAGATTGTTTTGAAGGTCCATGTTAGTGTCATATTAAATACCTGACCTCCCTGTAATAATCTCCAGAGGCGGACCTGCATGTTCCAGCAATCCTGAGGCAATAGCCAAGGGACTGCTGGACCATATATAAGTAATTAGGAAACTAAACAAACAAAAATAATTTTACAACACTTATAATTAATTCTGTAGCCTTACTGTATCCATGATTTAGTAGTCATGAATACATTGTTCAAGCTTCCATAATAGCACTGGGGAATCCCTAGAGAAGTGTTACTATATATAGCAGTGGATATCTATATATAGCACTGAGGAATCCCTAGGGGAGTTGGTGACTTTATTTCACCCTCGATATGCTCAGCCCATAGACATAACATAGACTCTGGATATTGTGTAGCTGGTCAGTAACTGATGTGATATTGCTTACGGGCAATACACTACCGACCTACTTTTTTGTACACTGTGCGCATGCGTGCTTTCTGATCTTCGCCAGTTCCGGTCCTTTTTCGGAGAGATGTTTTCGAAGCGAATCAATCTAAAGAACTAATTATTTAACGATTTATTTCTCAAAATCGCTGTGCATCATGTTAATTTAACATGAGTTTAGGGTGTGGGGTGAAATAAACACAGAACAACCCTTAAATTCTCGGCGTCATGATTATTCACCCATGACGGTCGCAGGGCGGTACCGTCATCGGTGAATATTCACTCCCGCCTCAAATTCCAGGTAATTCTGTCTATATACAGCAGTGGATATGATATCGTCGATGAAATGAACTGAAACATCAAGCAGTGCCTGAGCTGGCGAGGATAACCTCCTTTATTAAGACAAATGAACAAATTTCAAATGACTGGTATAGCTGGTGACCGGTGAGCAAATGACTCAGCTTGAGGCGTGCACTGGCTAGTAGCTTTAGACCCCTGCAGGTGGCGGTACTATCACTTGTACATTATACACATAATTATTCTCCCAGGTGGGGTAATATGAACATATTTATATATACATAGCACAGGGGAATCCCTAGAGGAGTTTGTGACCAACCAGTCAGAATGTGATTCATCAGAGCTATAGCGCATTTGTGTACTTTCAGTGGAGACAATGTCAAACAAGCAACATGGAAATGGTTGTATTTCACTCCCAGTTAATGTCTTATTCACATGTATACTTGTATCATTTCAGTGGCAACTATGTCTCCACAACTGAGGTGGGATCATCTTCTGCTGGAGTCATTTTGCATGGCTGCCATTCACAAGGAAATGAAACAGACATATTTCAATGTGTTCAAATATATGGAAAAAGTTGTTTGACAGCTGTTTGGGTAAACTGTGGTGTTTCTGGTAGGCCATCAACTTTTAGATCTAAGAAAAACTTTTCCTAGCCTTCAATAAGCCTGTTTCAGCTTCATGCATTTGATTGTTTATTGATTAAATTAAGCTTTAACACTATTCATCGGTAATTGCGTTTCTGGGTCAACAAATTCAGTCAAACAATTTGCCATTGTCTGTTTGTCCATTCACCAAGTTTACGACTTGATTCCCCAAATCTGCCGTTCACAACAAATCTTTTCTTTAATGATATATATTCTATTCTTCATGTTTCAGGTTTTATTGCACCTGAGAAAAATATATTTTTAGCTAGTTCAGAGGAAGGTGAGTGTTTCATGTTAATGTTGACAATACAATGAAGTTCTAGCTTTAGTAATGAATTATGTTGCAGGCTTTGCCACATGGCCATGAAACTAGAAATCTGATCAATACGTTACCTATTCAAAGACTTGAGCAAAAAGAATACTGTTTATTCTCTTACATGAAGCCTTTTCTTATCAATTCAACGTACCTAAGTCTACTTTTGTATTGACCACAGGTGCTATCTATTCCATCAGTATAAATGGAAGTCACAAAACCATGGTACCTTTGACGTCCCACTCCAAGCCAAGAGGTTTAGCGTACAACGCACAAACTCAGCAACTTTTCTGTTCTCAATCTTATGGCGGTGTAATTGATCGTATTGACCTGAGCAAAATGTCAGTACAGAGACACAACTTCAGAAAATTTGGTAGGTCAAAACATTTTTCCCTTTTGGTACTGACATTTGTCATTCTTGTTTGCCATACATGATCCGTTTTAGGAAAATGCGTCATAAGCCGCAAAAAATGGATTTTGAGATATCATCATATTTGATGAATGAATGCAATGAATCCAATGAATGCAAACACTAGGACACCCAATAAGTATATTTTAAGTTTGATATTTTTATTTTTGAAACAAAAAGTGTGCAATGTTTCTAGATTGGTAACTACCAGTAAAGTAACTAAATGTACTCAATATGAAGGCCTTCAAAACGCAGGGATATATTTAATACAATGTCCTTGTTACATGGATTTATGTGATTATAAGTGCTAAACACTCTAAAAATCAGAGCATTTCAACAAAGAGAACTTGTGAAAAAACACTTTAACAAATTTTGCGACTTATGACTAACTTTCCTGGAACACATCACATTTGTACAACCACACTCAATCATGATGGCAGCATTTTCCCCTTCAGTGTTGTTCCTCAGGCTCTCCAGCCTGAGGTTCTTTGTGTCCTTTCCAATATCGAACCAAACCATAATTTGGTTATATTATCAATGTGATGTGTTTCAGGAAAATGAGTCACAAGTCGCAAAATTGATATTTTTCAAAGCGTTTTTTTCACAAGATCACATTATTGGCATTCGAACCGCCCCATTTAATAAATTGAAAGTTACATTTAAATTAAATTTGAATGAAATATTGATAAAAAGTATGAGTAAATAAAAGAGGAGTTGAGGCGAAGCTTGGGCGACGACATTGATTTTATTAAATGAAATTTATATAAAATGAGAGAAATAATAAATGTATAGTTGAAATTGAATTAAAATGTATAGAATTTTTGATATGTAATAAATGTGCCTAACGCGATAAAAAGTTTTAATTAATTATTAATAATAAATTTGATTTTTAGCGGCTGACTTGGTTTTGGAGTTTTTTGTAGGGTGGGGGGGGGTGGAAAAAATTTCCAAAGTATATGAATGAGTGTTTGAGTTTGGTGGTGGAAGAAGAAGGAAGAAGGTGGAGAGGGATTGTGGGTATACCAGAGTCAGCGGCTAGGGGGCAGCACCCAATGCCTCGGAATCAAAGATTCCATCCACATTCAAACCGCCCCATTTAATAAATTGAAAGTTACATTTAAATTAAATTTGAATGAAATATTGATAAAAAGTAGTAAATAAAAGAGGAGTTGAGGCGAAGCTTGGGCGACGACATTGATTTTATTAAATGAAATTTATATAAAATGAGAGAAATAATAAATGTATAGTTGAAATTGAATTAAAATGTATAGAATTTTTGATATGTAATAAATGTCGCCAAAACCCAAACTTGCCTGTGAAATTGTAATGTAATAGGGATGCGTCACAAAGTTATTGAAGTGATCACAGTTTAAGATAGATTTTTTGGCCGAAGGCCTTAAGTTTTATATTATATGAGGTTTGGTGGCCTCTTAGTATTATAAGTAACGTTGGTGATTGTAATCACAGTCTATGATCGTTGGTGATGTGTATCACAGTCCTTATTGTTGGCGACACGAGGTGTCACAGTCTGTAATTTATGGTTTATTATGTATATGAGAGATTTAATGCGTTGGTGATAGTATTATCACAGTCTCTAGTGTTTGTATTACACAAGGTGTAGAGTAGAGTGGTGTTCATAGCGATGCGGTGCATGCTGTTTATTATTTATTTGCGACACAAGGTGTCGTGGCGTTCCTTGTGGTATCTTCTGGTGGGGCGTGCCACCGCGTTTTAGGGTTGTGTGGTTGGTTTTCTTGAGCCATCTATGGCAGGTATGTAGTTTCACTTCTGCGAGATATTATTAACGAGTAATTTTGAGACCTTTGTTGCTGACTTGACCGTCACGTACTGCTTGAATGCGTCTGACGCCCAAGATCCAAACCTTTGGATTTCTGCGTCCGATGATCCCATCTGGGCTGCGTGCGTTGCAGCTGACCGTCTCAGCGAGTGGAGTGAGTATTCTTCTTTATCCAGGCCCATCTTTCCTATTGACCATTTGAAGTGTTTCGTTATATCAGCGGTCGTTATAGGTCTGTAGGTCTTGGGGAATACTAGTAGTGGTTGGTCTGCATACCTTGTCGGGGCTTCCATGATAGCCTGTTTGTATGCTTCCACTGGGCATATTATTTTATCTTGCGTGGAGGGTAGGAAGACTGTGCGACGTTGGTTATACAGTTGTAGGTTTTTCGCCCATTTTTGTGTCACTACCAAGTTGTCGTTCTTTATGTATACGTCCTCCCTCCTTGTATGACGTGTTCTATCGTACTCCTGTATTGTCCTTGGGGCTACT
The DNA here is from genome assembly GCA_942159475.1 of Sthenelais limicola. Lineage (NCBI taxonomy): Eukaryota > Metazoa > Annelida > Polychaeta > Phyllodocida > Sigalionidae > Sthenelais > Sthenelais limicola. The sequence goes on from OW804097.1 coordinate 4,760,000, forward strand.
TCCGATTGGCGGAAACCTAACCCGTATAGAATAATTATTGCAAGGCGGTATTGATGCGGTGCTGGGAAATATTCAGACATCTTTATTATTTCCCGTATCTGTTGTGGCTCTAGAGGAGCCATTTGCTTTACTTCGTGGGACTTGTCCCTTTTGGCAGCATCTATTGCCAGTGATACCCGGTAGGAGTACAATGCTTGGTTAGTTGAGCCTTTCTCCTTGAAGTAATCCCTCACCGCCGACAGATAGTTGGTGACTGATTTCGGACTGGCGAGGAACGTGCGTAGGTACTGTATGTACGCACATGCTTGAGGTATAGTTATTTCATCTGGGACTATACTGTATCTATAGGTGAATGCTAAGAAGGATTTAAGTGCCGTCCTTTGGTTGGATAGGGTACCTGGTGCCCTAGCCTGGAACTGCGCTTGCTCTGCTTGTCGTAGTAGTTCGCTGAGCTCCGGATCTGTAAATAGTGAGACTTAGATGTTAGAGAGTAATCTCTGGTGCATCGACTAATGGGACGAACACCTTGGCTGCTAGTATAGATTGTTCTATTTTATCTTCCTGATCAGTTTTGTATACTATTTTGAGGTAGTTTAATGCCTGCAATAGCCACATAGCACGCGCGCCGTTCATGTTTTCTTCATTTCTAGACCCATGTCGGAGTGTTTCCGCGGTTGCACAACTTTCAACAATTATGCATACTGTTCGTGCCGTGTCCTTTTCTGATTTTAAGGTGTTCAGGAAGCTGGGAGCTGCTGTTACTACCCAGTCTCTGCCCTTTTTTCTGTCTGTCTTCTGTTTTACTGTCCATTTTTCCCCTTTTGCAGCTGTAATGGCTTAATCTTTCTCTTGTATGTATATGCTTGAGGAGACCTGACGTGTGGGTATAAGGCTGACTCCATTCCACATATGGGCGCACTTGTTGATCCATGCTAGATCCTTTTTCATCTCTGTTGTTATGTGTATACGCATGCGTCCATCATTTCTCAGTGCTTCCAACAAGCGGCGTACAAAAACCCTTGCTGGGGGAACACATTTCGATATGTGTAGTGTGCGGCCGATGATCGACTGGAGTTTTTTGAGTGAAGTTGTTTCTTGTCTGCTCATACTCCTCGCCTCTGTTCTTAGTTGTTCCAGTTTCTCTTTTGGCATGGTTAGTGTCATTTGGCTGGTGTCAATAATCACGCCTAGCCATTTAGCACATGTAGTTGGGGTCTGCGTCTTGTCGGTGGCTATGGGCAGTCCCAGGTCCTCCAGTATTCTAGTGGCCTCGTTGTAGCTGTTTTTAGCTGTGTCCCAGTTGTCGGCCCAACCTATTATATCATCCAGATACATATAGGCTCGGTATCCCCTTTTTCCAAGTATCGCTGTTATTGCTCTGGCCACCCTTTGCATATGGGCGCTGCTCTGTCTTGCGCCGAATGGCATACTTATGTCGAGATAATACTGGTTGTTCCATCTGAAATTTAGTAAGGGCCAATCCCCAGGGCAGGCTCTAAAGTTTTTATACGCCCTCTGTATATCTAGTGTATACAGGTACGTAGTCGTTTCAGAGCTCAGTATTTCGTTTACCAACATATCGACAGTGGGTAATGAGTGCTCTCTCGTGGTGCCTAGGACGTAATTTTGCTTTATGAAAGCGTTTATTGACCTGTCATCGGGATATGAGAGGTCCAAGATGATTCGCCTCTTGTCAGGTGTAGCCTTGGGTCTCGACATAAGTGGGTTGGTATGCATCCAGTCGGTGAAGGTTTGTTGGTCGTATGGTCCATAGACTGCCCCATTATTAATCTCAACGTTTATGTAGTTGACGATCTGTTCTGGGTATAGTTCCGCTGATGTGTGGTTATTTGTGTCGAGTGTGTCGCTGGTGGGGCCTAGATAACCCAAAGGGAAACCGTATCGTACGGCGTCCAGCAGCTCCTGTTCTTGCACTACACTTGTAAGATACATCTCCCATGCTGGAACATTTAGGCCTGTTGGAACCAACCTTCTTGCTCCAATCATGTTTGGTAGACCAGTTCTTATCACATCCTCGTATATGTCTGCCAGTTGTTTGTCAACTACCTTTCTATTTACAGTTGGCCACATATACGCTCAGTACCACGCCATGTCGAGCGGTGATGGAGACATGTCGTCCGAGACTCTCCCGGGCTTTGTTGCACATATATCACGGATTGGTTTAAAATCATAGTTCAGATCAACATTATACACATATTCAACACCTGTGCCAGCTCCTATTGGTTGTTTTGGGCTTAATTCAGGTGTATTTGTACCTTCCACTGCTCGCTCGTTGGCGTGCTTACTTTCCTTTGTGGGGGCTGCCATCTTTGATTCTGTGTCGGGGTCACTGATTGGCTCCCGGCCGATGGCTTCGGGCTTGAGTTGTCTGATTGGACTACTGTGTTTGCGGAAGTGTTGTTCACATCCAGTGTCCTCGCATAAACATAAACAAACCTCCACGTGGGAGGCGTACAGTTCATCATAGATAAGATCAGGGTCATTTTCAATGTCGTCTTCGTTAAAACAATCAGTATTTTTTACGATCATGGTACTCACAGCAGGGTCGGTGTCGTTGTTGTTCTCCCGCGAGCTGACTGTCGCGGGGCCCACTAGTTTTTTGGTTGGTGCGTGTAATATGCTTGGTGGCTACTGTGTGGGCGTGGCACATACTGGTTCGCCGTCTGCTGTGTAGTCTGAGGCGGTGGTGGGGGATACATGAACGGCATGTGTACCGGGCTCGAATCTCTACTTTGTGGATGCCTGGCCTTCTGCTTCTTCATGCACTCGGCAAGTGGATGATTGTGTCTGTTAGTGCTGTTGAGAGAGAAGCAATATGCGCAGATATGATTAAATATTGGCGAGTCCATGGAGTGGCCGTCCTTTTCTTTGCAACTGCCCTTGTTGTTGTAGATGGGGCATGGCACGCTGGCCCCCTCGATCGTTGCAATGGTGGTTGGAGCTAAAGCAAAGCGCATACGTGAATATTGTATTTGCTCGTTGTCTTCCCATTTCAGTTCCCCACGTTCCATTGCGTCAAAGACATGGTTTGACCACTTAAGCACGTTTCTCCATGGTCTCTCGCGTGCGTCCTGACAGATCTGGTTTAAATGAACTATCATGTGTTTAACACTATCCTGTGGGGTCATATTAACATCCAACATTTGTGAGGTCATGGCCTGCATGTACTCGAGCATGGACATGTTTTCTTTTGCCTCCATTTTGTCTTTTGGGGTCACCACCCCTTCCCTTTCTAGATACATGAACGGACGTGCGATGTGATGTCTGATGCGTGGATCAAAGTTAATGTTACCTTTGGTTGTCGATTGGTGAAACATCGGGTTTCCTAACTCCATTTGGCCATCGTAGTACATCTTAGCCATGTGATCGGCTATTATGGTCCTTGGGTGTGGGAACGTCGGTGTGTGTGCCCCGGCTTGTGGTGGTGGCTCTGCGCCCGGGTAGGTGGGCAAGTCGTGGGTCGCTGCTTTCTCAGTGATCGGTTTTGGTGGCTCCTCATTATTAACCTTCTTGGACAGATTTGCCATTGCCTTAGCTATTGCTGCAGTTATCGTCTCTTCCATAGTATCTGCAATGGCTTTTACCGAGCCTTCAATCTTTTCCACTCTGTCTGCGAGCTCTGTGTCCCCCATTTTGCTTGTGTTGTGTGACGGTGTTATGCAATGGCCGCCGTTGGGGCTCTGTTCGATCGCTGGGCTTCTTTGTGTCGGCCCTATAATGCACTTCTTTCCTCCTTTTTTGTGGGTTTTTTCTTTTGGTTGACTGGGTTCCAGAGATTTTGATATTTCGTCTCTTGAATTCCTAGTCTGCCTGCTCATTCCTCTCCGTAGAATTTCTCGTAAAAAATTTCCAAAGTATATGAATGAGTGTTTGAGTTTGGTGGTGGAAGAAGAAGGAAGCAGGTGGAGAGGGATTGTGGGTATACCAGAGTCAGCGGCTAGGGGGCAGCACCCAATGCCTCGGAATCAAAGATTCCATCCAAATGTTCTGAATTTTGTAGGGTGTGTCGCGTATGGATATGTCAATTGATTTACAATCTATGTAATATATCCTTTGGTTTTAAAGGTCCTCATATGGACTACATTTAGTTACTTTACGGTTTAGTGACCTCCAGAAATATTGGAAACTTTGTTTTCAAAAACGAAAATATCAAACTTAAAATCTAGAAATACTTGATCTCCTCTTTTTAAATATAATAGTATCTCAAAATCCATATTTTGTGACTTATGACTAATTTTACTGAAACACATCACAAATATGTACATGCACACAACGGCCCATATAGGTTATCAATCATGTTAGTCACTTATTAGTCTCTCTTAGCCCTTTATTCTCTACTTTAGATAGTCTTTAGGCTATAACCAGCATAGGCAGAGACTGAAAAGAGGAATGCCAGTCTTATCATTGTCATCTTCATGGTGTCTAGAAAGCAGGGGCCTTGCTTGATTACTATGTATTTATTACTAAAGGATTTATGACTGACATTCCTGGACTGCTGATGCACTGTTTGGAGTACAATCCTGAGGTTAATGATTGATATTGAGGGGGTGATGGTGCACTGTTTGGTGTATAATACTGAGGTTAATAACTGACATTGAGGGCTGATTATGCACTGTTTGGTGTATAATCCTGAGATTAATGACTGACATTTATGGACTGCTGGTGCACTGTGCGGTACATATTCCTGAGGTTAATGACTGACATTCATGGACTGCTGGTGCACTGTTTGGAGCATAATCCTGAGGTTATTGGCTGACATTGAGGGGCTGCTGGTGCACTGTTTGATGCATAATCCTGAGGTTAATGACTGACATTGAAGGGCTGAGGTGCAATGTGCGGTACATATTCCTGAGGTTACTGAATGAGATTGAGGGCTTGGTGGAGCACTGATTGGTATATGATCCAATGGAGGTTATCAACCTCTTTAGTATCTGCCTTAGGTTGTTATATCTCCTTGAGTGTTTGTGGGGTGACTGAGGTTACAATATCTGGCAAATATACAAGCAAGATTTGAACTTTCATGGTTTTCTTTTTAAGGTTCATTGAGAGCCATCACGCTGGACCCAATTACCAACCTTGTATACTATGCCTCAGAACATGCTATTGGTGTGGTTTCCGCAGACTTTACAAGACATCGCGTGCTGATACATACTAACTTCTCTAATTACATGGATATCACATTGAACATTAAACAAGGGTATGAACGTGTCCTTACAATTTGCATTATATCACATGTATCTATGGTTTGATAATTGTGACTTTAATTACAGGGGGATGGAAGACAGGATTATGTTTCTCTACCATAGTCTTCCACTTCCACTACCTTGGTATATACCTCCCTGTTTTAAGCCATTACAAATGTCACATCTACCATCTATTCTGATCATCAACATGCTCAAACCAGAAGGGCCATAGTAATACATTCCTAGAATAAGAGTATATTTATTTGACTAATAATCGATGATGTTTGGGTCAGATTTTGCTCCTATGCTCCATCTGTTCATGGCCTGATAGGGCAAAAAAACTAGGTGTGTTTCCGATTTATCTGGCTGAAAACTAGGTAGGGGTGTTGGTAACTTTCTTTTTTTTTCTTTTTTTTTGTGGAAACCACCTGCCAGCAACTGAGAAAAAATGTCTATTTCATAACAATAGTTGTTTTAAACATGGGAAATTTGCTTTTTGAGAGTTCTGGGTTAGAAAAACCCTTTTTCCTGCTTTTATGAGCTTAATTTGTCAAAAAGTCAAAAAAAAAGTAAGATATCATTTTTTAAAAATCAGGTATGGTAAAAAAATGTTTAGGTAGGGTAAGGTTTTTCTAGGTAGGGAGGGTAAATCGGAAACACCTATTTTTGTTGGCCTATAGCCTGCATCACACAGCTACATGTTCTGCATTGAGTAGCTTCCTCCTCAATGTTTTCTTAGATTCCCTGTATAATTCCGCAAGTTTGTGGTTTAATGTTTAACACTTTCCATGATATCCCAGGTGGATATTCTGGATCAAACAAAGAACTCCAAGAATTGAGCGGGCTCACATGGATGGTTCTTCAAGGCAGAGCATTATAACAACAAATATCACTGATCCTAGAGCTCTGTACTATGATATCCAAGGTAGGTCAATCTAAATATAATATACACATACAAAACTTTGTAAACTTTAAAAGTTGACTGAAATCATGAATTGAATCTATGATTCTAAAGTTGTGACTCCCTGACGCTGTTATTATAAAGTAGCAATTTCAAAAACTTGTCTGAATCTGCCACTTGTGATCAAATGCAGGTGAGATTGCAGAAATCCTAATAAATCATAGAAAGCCTGTGTGAATCAGCATGAGATATCAGAATAATTATAGAGTAATGAAGGGAGAGAAGACAGAAAATGTTTAACCATTCCTTGTGCCAATTAGCATAAAAAGGTAGAAACATAGGTGTATAATCTAAATTCCTATTGAAATGACATAAACTGTGTCACCTGTGACCTTTCACAGCATGAAATCACACCACAGCTTCCCAGTGTTTGGGGCAGTTTTGGCATCTGCAATCAATTGTAGGTTTCTGCAATGGGAGCCTTAATATACAATATATGTATATAATTTAACGAGATCCATCAGTCAAATGACTTTTGGATTGAGTGGAACAAGCAACAGAATTTAGTTTTTTGACTAATTAAATCTTAATTGTGAGTGCAGCTGAGTATCAAAGCATGCAACTTAATTTGGTAGAGCAAAGCAACTATCTGTGTTAAGAAGCTGGATTAATATATCGATGAAATATAGCTAAATTCAAATTTGAAACCTGATCATACACTGCATTTAGCCTGTTTTGGTAGGGCACAAAAGCTACTTCTGCAATCAATTTCTTGAACAGCAGCAATCATAAATTTAATGGTTAATTTACTCAGTGAAAACATGGCAAAGAAAATACTTCATTTTTCTAATGCAGGGAACTACCTTTATTGGATTGATGTGCATTCTCCAACCAGAATATATCGGTGTCGCTCAGATGGCTCATCAAGGACACTTTTGTTTTCAACATCGCTGGATTTGGTTGATTTAGTTGTTGATGACAAATATTTATATGCTGCTGTTGCATATTCGTAAGTTCTTAAGATTGATAATTGATTAATCTGGGGCTCTAGAGTTTTATTGCCTACTAGCATGGTACCCGTCTTCTGGATGGTCACCATCTCTTCCTCTTACCGTCACTCTCCTCCTCTCTCACTGCCTCTCCTCCTTTTCTGTCCCTACCGCCTTTTCCTCTCCCCTGCGCTATTCTCTCTTCCCCTCTTCTCGCTCTATCCTCTTGTCCCTCACCCTATCTGATTCCCTCCCCCGTCCCTCTGCTTCATTTATTCTCTCCTTCCCTTTCCAACCCTTTCCGTCCATGTAAAGCACACCCTCTACGTCCATCCCTCTCGCTCTCTCTCTCTCCCGTTGCTAGGGACTCTTGCAGGACGCGTTGCTAGGGAATCCCACATTGCCACAGACGGTGGGAGAGACATGACGTCAATCTCTTGTAGTTCCTAACAGGGGCTTTCCTGGGCTAAAGGAAGTTGTATAGAACACAACTAATGAAGCTAAAAACGGCTTCAAAATCCAATTTTCACCCCAGATACCTTTACAAACAACATATGACGACCTCCAGAGAGGATGGACGGACCTCTACAGGTAAAATAAATGGTCGGTAAAACAACAAATCCTGAGAACATACAAACATTAATGGTTAATCTTGAGTACAGTGAATGTTCCGTGCTCATGATGGTAAAGCATTCAATGATTGTTACACTAGGGAGGGTTCGATGTACCGTGTTGCTAGAAAACGTTAGCTCAACGTGGGATAGAAATTTGGGGGATTCCCCTCCTTAGCTAGCGGAGCTTTGCCACCTCGTCCAGCAGGCAGAAAGACCCTTCAATGGAGGACAACTACAGGGAGACGCGGTAATACACTGCACTCTGTTCAGACTGTTGAAAACACACAGATAAAGTTTTGGGAAACATAAATTTACAGGCAAAACATCCTCCAGACTGTCTTAGCATGTATTGGAGATAATTATATTAATTGGTCAAGATGTATATATCCACCCAGGAGGGAGGTATTTACTCTGTGATTCCTGCCACTTATAGATGTATAAAGCCACCCTCCATGACCCAACACACACTGCACAACCCTCCTGTAAGAAAGCTTTCAAAACATAATTTTCCAATTAAGATATCAACTCTTTGTACTTTGTATACATGGAAAAATGATTTATCTTTCTTATACAAGTTAATTCCGGGTAAATAAAATATTCAAAATGAGGATATAGGCTTACGTAAATGGGCAACGCAGGACACACTAAGTTAGCGTTGTTTACGCCCGTAAGAACTGACATACAACATAGACATGAGGAGATATGATGACTCATCGGGGGGTTCCCCTTAACCCCAGGCCGCGTTATTGCTAGCGTTCTGTGAAAAACGGTACACCGAGGCCTCCCTAATATGTTTACATGGCTGTCCGAAAGACGGGAATAGAAGTTAACATTAAGATTCAATCTAGAGATAGTTAACGATGTGTGGATTTCTTAACCTACATTTACATCCATTCTTTAAGTAAGGTTTATAGTAATTCTAAGAATCTTATGATGGGGGGCGGGGGGGTATCGTTATATCAATTTTATTTTCTTAGTATTCAACATGCTCAGGTTTATTTGAGTACCGGTAAGCCCTTTCTAATGGGTGACTATTCCTTCTTGATTCCAGTGCTTAAATAATTAGGAATTTAGGGGTTTAGGGATTTCGTTTGTATAGATCTGTTAATTTGGGTAGCACAAGGGAAATTGTTAGTGCCTTGTTTTGTAGGCTCTGAAGTCTATGAAGGTAATTTTGTAGGGCTGAAATATAAATGGTAAACACATGTTTCTACACTTTAAGTTAAACTGTTCCTATTACTAGACCTTGGTACCTTTGGAAAGGTCTAAAGGACCGTTAATAATATGTAAATATTCCCCCAAGTTATGGCATTTCAAAGTTTTAGTGGCAGCCATTTTGTTTTTCTCCATTTTGGGCATGTTCCCCCACCTAGAATTTCCAGGAATTTTAGTATGTTGATAAGGGGCACTGAGACTACTCAGAACCATTGAGAAACCTTCAGTGGCAATTAAAATATAAAAATATTCTAGGTTCAGCCCTTTTTCACTCAAATTTCCTGGACTAATATTGAAAAATGGCCGAATTAGGGTGTTCGAGTGACATGATTACTTGTTGCAAGGGATATAATTAATCAGCACATTTTTGTCTATACATGCAGCAAATTTGGCGCTTTTATCAAAAAAATAAACGTTTCATGCTTTTTTGACCTTAAGGCATCTGACTACTAAACTTTGGTACCTTTGGAAAGGTCTAAAGGATGGTTCTGGAGGGCTTTCACAGTTTGGTGTTAATGAAACAGGAACCTCATACGTAGGAATGGCCTTGAACGTACCGTCTGCACATGCCCAAGGTAGATATACAAGGCAGTTTCCATAGTTTATAACTAGTTATCAATGACAAAGTACCTGAGATTGAGTTGAATGCAATACAATCCTCAGTCACTGCATCCTTTTCCACTGTTTACTTCACTAATGAGCTATAGATTTTGTCAACAAAAGTTGACAAATGTGATCCGTTTTATGAGTCATAAGTCGCAAAAAATGGATTTTGAGATATCACCATATTTGAAAAGAGTTGATCAAGCCGATTCCAATGATAGTAAACAGTATAATAAAATGATATGTATTTCTAGATTTTAAGTTAGATATTTTCGTTTTTGAAAGAAAGGTTTCCAATATTTCTGGGGGTCAATAAACAGTAAAGTAACTAAATGTAGTCCATATGAGGACCTTTAAAACATAAGGATATATTACATTGATTGTCCTGAAATTTAATACATCAATTGATATGGCTATAAGTGATCAATCCTAAAAAGATTAGGACATTCTGATATCGTGATCTTGTGATAAATCACTTTGTAAAATATTAATTCTGCGACTTATGACTCATTTTCCTGGAACACATCACAAATGTGCAGGCCAGTAAATAGTTGATATACAATTGATTTTTAGTAGACTAGGGCGTTTTTGTAGGTCATTACTCAAGTCAATTTGGGCAAATACCCCAAAGGGAGTTATGGGCACATGGAAGTGATACTATTCACATAAAGATATGTTGCCATCTATGAGGATTAACGTTTAGTTTATTGTCATGAATGTAGCCTTGATTTTCTGTGCCAAAGTAACAGGAAATTATTGGAATATGTTGGGAATGGAAGACCTAACTGATATTACAGGCATACAGATGCCCTGTAGGCCTACCATATGACAAAAAAGATGGGGAATGTGATGAACTATATCTACTTGTAGGGCACAAATATACCTGCTTCATCTACGATGGTGATTATTATGATATTAATGATTTATAGTAGAGAATGATTAACGTGTAAATGATGGAGACTAGATGTATTCTGCTATAGAAAGAAACATTGCCTTATGGCGACATGGACTGCATAGAAGCAGTCATGTTTGAACCCATAACGGAATCAATGGGTGTACCCAATCTATGAAGTAAGTCATTGACCTAGTTGCGTATACAATATTTATACATACTTTGTTGTAGAAAGTGCTTGTGCAAGCCGACAAAATGGAGGATGTCCACAGGAGGCCATGTGTCTACCCACTGGAGTGTCCACACATGTGTGTATGTGTTTTGAGGGTTTCATCTACAACAGTAACATGAAGACTTGCCAGAGAAGTAAGCTTTGTTTAACTCTCATTCTCTGTACATCAGAGAAGTAAGCTCTCTTTTAGCTCTCACATGCTTTAAACATCAGCAAATTAAGCTCTCTTTTAGCTCACATGCTTTAAACATCAGCAAAGTAAGCTCTCTTTTAGCTCACATGCTTTAAACATCAGAGAAGTAAGGTCTCTCTTAGCTCACATGCTGTAAACATCAGCAAAGTAGGCTCTCTTTTAACTCTCATGCTTTAAACATCAGCAAAGTAGGCTCTCCTTAGCTCTAATTCTGTATACAATGGATCAGATGGATCGGATGGATCGGATCGGATCGGATACAATTAGTGGCAGCACTTTTTTTTGTCCCGTATTTACATCCTGGCACTCAGTTTACATCCTGGCACCACACCAAAAGACCCAGGACCCTCAACACCACATCCCCGAAAACACCCCCGTAAATCCAAATTGAATGCCAACCAAGGCTCGAGAGGAAGGAGGAAAGATCATGGAGGAACATCAGACACACCTTGCTGATGGCTAGTAAACTCTTCAAACAATGCACTAATTGGAACCCACCCCTCAGCCCCCCAGAACTCGTGTTTTATTTGAAGGTCAACAAAGACATTGTGAATAATGTGGTCCCCCAGGCCCACAATGAACAGAATCTCACTCCACAACAGCATGCAGCCCTTATAGACTTGAAACAAAACCCTTCCATTGTTATAAAGCTGGCCAATAAGTAGGGGCAATGGTTGTCTGGGACAGGCAACTATATATTGAGGAGGAAGAACATCAATGTTTTATCAGAGGACGGAGACCAAACTGTATCCTATAACACCCTGATAAACCATAAAATTGAAGATCTCCTTTCCAGTGGCGTAATTAATCATGACATGCACAGAATGCTAATAATAATATTACTGGGCACACCTGAATTCTATCTTCTTGCCAAAATACATGAAGGTAAATCCCCATGCCAGGGGGACCAATAGTTTTTGGCAATTGTGGCCCAACAGAGAAGATCTCAAGCTTCATAGACCTTATTCTGCAACCATATGTCCCAAAGATTAAATCGTACATCAACGATACTTCTGATTTCATTAGGAAGATAGAAGAAGTCAAGTCAAACTACCCAAACTGCAGGCTGGTGACACACAGTATAGTTTTATTGTATATTAACATTCTGACTATTACAGTGGTCAAAGACCGTTTGGAACAAAAACATTTTGCTGGAAGCTATTTTGATTCCGAGGCATTGGTGGCGCCCCCTGGTCTCTCTCGTGGTAACCACACTTACCTCCCATACCGCACCGGGCACTTCCTTCTCGCCTGGCTTCATAACACCACTTAAATTTATATCGTTTTCCTAAATATATAAGCTACGGAATGCCTACTGGCTCCCGAGCTACTAGGAATAGACGACGAGCAACAGAAAGCACAGTACAAAAGACTCAGCACGAACAAGAGCCCACGAAACCAACGAGACGCTCTAGAAAAGCCACCAATAATACGACAGCACAAACAACCAAGTCGAAGGAGAACGGCCATATTGAAACACCGGCCTCCACCAAGACCAAAACAAAGATGGCGATGGTAGCTGAGATAGATGACAGGTTCGAAAAGATGGAGGAGTCCATGGGGAAGTTTAAAGAAGACATACAAAAGTCTTTGGAAACCACGATTGCAACATCGATCGCAGCAGCTATGGCTGAAATGACGGTGAACAAGGATAAAACACAAGAAAAAGCTGAGCAACAAAGGCAAGATGTCCCTGTGTACCCACTGGCCGGAGCACACCAGACAAAACAGTCTACATACATGCATCCAAGGGAAATAATGAGTGACACCATGACCAGGATGTATATGGAAAACCAGATGGACATGTCCAACCCTATGTTCGTCACGCCGGGAATGAAAGGTAATATACACTTTGACCCCAGGATGCGTCGTACCATAGCCCGCCCGCACCTATACCTTGAAAGGGAAGGGATCACAATGCCAAAGGAGAAACTAGAGGCAAAGGATACCATGACATATAAAGAGTATGTACATGCTTTTACCACAATGTTGCTAGACGAGAATATGACAAAGAACGAAGAAAAATATTTCTTGATACAGCATTTGAACCAAGTGGCCCAGGACGCCAGAGAAAGGCCATGGAGAAGTGTACTACGATGGTCAAATAGTATCTTCGATAAAATGGAGAGGAGTGAATGTGAATGGCAGGATACCCAGACCATCCAATACGAGAGAATGCGCCTATCTATGACAGCAAGGTCTATAGCGGACAGCGAGACGCACACAACACCATGCCCTCTATACAATGCTAAGGGCCAGTGCAAGGAGACCGATGATCACAGATTGGACGAAGCAACGTATCAGCACATATGTTCATATTGCTATGCAATGGCCGGCAACAGGCACACACACCCGGCCAACGAATGTATGAAGAGGCAAAAAGCCAAAGGAGCCCAAAGTAGAGATCCAAGCCCGACTGGACATTTTATGTACCCGCCACCACCCATGAACCCTACGAACCCGGCGCAGACGTACCAGACACGCCCCCATAACAACGCTCAGCAGCCATACTACGCACAGCCACCAAAAAACGTATAAGCACCACGATATGTCACCAGCGGGAAATAAAAACAGGAGACACAAACATCGTGAGTAACACATTTGAAACCAATGACATTAAAGATTATGAATATGACGACGATTTCCCCATGTCTCTGCACATAGACACCGAGTGCACACTTTCATGCGACATATGTAAACACGAGCACGCCGGAAGCGCCCTGCACTTCCGCCAAACAGAAAGACCAATGAAAGCTCGAGTAACAAACGGACACGACAGCCAGCCAACCACAATGGCCGTAGCACAAAAAAAGATGGCGGCCCCCACTATGGCAGCTATGATCGAAGAAAAACAACGACTCGACAGTGACAAAAGCAAAGAAATAAGCCAGCAAACTGACGATAACACACTAGAAGTGAATCAGAACGATACATATGACACAGGGGAAGACATATTTAGCTGTATAAGGAGGATGTGTGCCGCAAAACAAGGACTCATACACGATCGAATGGTCCCAGGCCCACTCGAGCTGGCACAACACAGACGCGAGACCTGGCCACACGCAAATACATACGTGCTGGAGCACGAGATAGCAAGCATCTACGAGCAAACCAGGACCACGGGATTACCAAATATGTTGGCAGCTCGACTTCAGATACCAAGTAAATTGAACATAGAAATGTGGGTACACTATTTGACAGTTGAAATACAGGAGCCAGAATTGTTAGATAACATCCGATACGGGTTCCCAGTAGGCTACTTAGGCCCGGTCACGGACAGTGTTGACATAGAAAACCATACTTCTGCGCTCGAGTATAAAGAACAGGTTGCAGAATACATACGTACGGAGATATCACACGGGGCGGTGTATGGACCATATAGCGACCAGACATTCAGAGAATGGACACACACGAACCCGATCATGTCACGACCGAAGGCGGACCTCACAAAAAGGAGAATAATACTAGACATGTCTTACCCCCAGGAGAAGTCAATAAATGCATATATCAGACAGAACGCCATACTGGGCATCACAAGAGAGCACAGTCTTCCAACCATCGACATGCTTGTGACACAAATTGTAAAATTCCAGCACGCCCCAGTCATGTTCACACTGGATCTCCAGAGAGCATATAAAAACTTTCGAAGCTGCCCAATCGACTGGCCGCTATTAAACTTCCATTGGCAAGGAAAGTTCTACTTGGATACAAGTATGCCCTTTGGTAGCAGGCTGAGCTCAACACATATGCAGAGGGTTGCGAATGCGATTACCGACATTATGAAAAGGAAGGGACACAATACATACATGTACCTTGATGACATGATAGGTTGGGCCGGTGACTCGAATCAGGCCACCCACGCATTCCATGACGCCAAGGCAATATTGCAAGACCTAGGATTGCCAGCAGCAAGTGAGAAGACACAGCCACCAACAAAGAGAGTGAAATGGCTGGGCATACACATCGACACCGCAGACATGACATTGTCAATCCCCATAGAAAAACTATGGGAGATACAGAAAGAAGCGAAGAAGATCAAAAACGAGAAGGTCATAACAATCAAGCGACTACAATCAATAATAGGAAAGACCATATATATTGCAAAGTGCATACAGCCCGCAAAAGTGTTTGTCAGAAGACTGCTACAGACACTTAGGGAGACAAAGGAGAAGCACCTACTGGTCACAAACAAAATGAGGATGGACCTGAACTGGATTGAGTCGTGCGCAGCAAGATGGAACGGCATATCCGTGATAGTTACAGAATTCGTCAGCAGAGAAATATACATAATGGAGGAGGGCGAACATGTCGTCGGCGCAACAGGTCAGAAACACACAAAGACCCATATACCAGAGGAGGCAAAGGGAAAGGCAAACAGGGTTGCAAAAGGTGCAACAAGCATAGTAGAAACTCTAGTGGAAAGCGAGGACGCAGGAAAAACAATCGTGATTAGAACCAACGACAGAGAAGCTATCCAAATACTCAAAAGCGGAACAAGAGAGGAGTATGACATGAAGGGTGCAAGGGCAATATGGTTGACGCAAGCCTTGGGAAACTATAGAATAGTCTACCAGATAGAAGCACATGAAAAGATTAAACAGATAAGACAGAAGTCAATAGAAGAAGTAGTAATCAAGCCGGAAACTACGTTTGAAGTATAATTCATAAAATGTTGTACTTACAGATCCAGAGCTACGACAACTGATGCAAGAAGCAGAGGTCGCACAGCAACTAGCAAGGGCACCAGGAACGATGTCAAACACAAGACAGCTATAAGATCATTCCTCGCGTTCACGTTCCGGTATAAGATCGACCCGGATACTATAACTGACGCCCAAGCCTGCGCTTATGTACAGTACATACGTTCATACCTCAAGAGTCCAAAATCAGTACTAAACTATGTTTCAGCGGTGCGAGAGTTCTTCAAGAGAAAAGGCAAACCCTCACCTGCATTCCATTCATATAGACTACAGTTGGCACTAGATGCAGCCGTAAGGGATAAGAGTCACCAAATAAACCAGAGAAAACAAATGGACCCAGACCAGATAAGGACACTGATAAAACACGCGCAGACATTTCCAGCACCAAACCAATATAAGCTTGCAATACTGGTGATGTATATGGCAGGCTTTAGGCAGTCCGAGGTAGCCCCAGCAACAGTCGCAGCATATGACAACACACGCCATATAACAAGAAACGACGTCTGGATGCAGGGCACACAGCTGGCCCTGAGACAAAAATGGGCAAAAAATCTCCAATCGTTCGATCAGAGAAGAACAGTATATATACCACCATCATCAGACCACGATATATGCATAGTCAAAGCATATAAGGACGCATTACATGAGGCCCGACGCTATATAGAGAACAGCCCCTCCTCGTGTACCCAATAACATACAACCCCATAACAACAGCAGACCTCAGCAAACATCTTAGTTGGTCAATACGACAGATGGGCTTGCCAACACATGACTTCTCGCTCCATTCATTAAGAAGGTCGGCGGCGACGCATGCATGTGAATTGGGAGCAACAGAATCAGAGATCAAGGACTTCGGATCATGGGCATCCTCAGCGTACGCACAGTACGTAACAAAGAAGGCGGCCACAAAAGTCACAAAGTCACTAGTAAAAAACCTCGAGGCGTGAGGACAGACACCACCGCACGACACCCACGCCAACTTAACCAACAACGAAAGTCGCATTGAGACAAATATACAAGACCCCACAACTAGCGGGCATCGCCCAGAAGTGAAATACTCCACCATCAAAATGAACACTGGTAACGAAGAGACAATGACCCACGGTCATACGCAATCAATGATGATATAATATGACAATGGGCATGGCCCACAACAAGTATCTTAACACGCCTCACAGGCAATAAATATCACGACCCACGGTCGATTATCACCACTTATAACTACTCTACTACATGGACTCGACAATAAGTCGCTTCTCACATAACTTTAACTTTAAATTCCACTCTGGAATATTCACTACCCCTCGGGTTAAAAAATCTATTCAAATCAGCTCTCGGCTGAAACTCACTAAACTTTCTTAATAACAAGCTTGGGGTTTGGCGACCTTTAAAATAATACTTCAATAATTCAATCTCAGACTTTTCATTATCTCATATTATTGTATAACTTTATTCAACAATTTATTAAATAAAAATTGTCGTCGCCCAAGCTTGTCTTATATATTCTTATATAATTATAATCTTAAATTATCTGGGGTTACATGGATGTTGCTGGAAGCTATTTTGATTCCGAGGCATTGGTGGCGCCCCCTGGTCTCTCTCGTGGTAACCACACTTACCTCCCATACCGCACCGGGCACTTCCTTCTCGCCTGGCTTCATAACACCACTTAAATTTATATCGTTCCCACCCACCCAACTCCACATTACCAATCAACCACGAGAAACCAAAAATTTCTATGTTTAATTTCTCATTAATTCTAAATAGGCCGAATTTACATGTCGACCTTTAAAATAATACTTCAATAATTCAATCTCAAACTTTTCATTACCTCATATTATTGTATAACTTTATTCAACAATTTATTAAATAAAAATTGTCGTCGCCCAAGCTTGTCTTATATATTCTTATATAATTATAATCTTAAATTATCTGGGGTTACATGAATGCCAGCTGTCTTATCCCTTTGGATATGGTCCAGAACTCATCCATTATAATGTTTTTAAAACTTGTACTGGAAAAGAACAATTTTAGATTCAACGGAAACCACTATATTCAAGTAGTTGGCATCTGGCCGAATCACTTCTAACGCCACTACCTGCACATATGTCACAACACACCTAGCCAGTTGCAAAAGTTATGACCTGAATTACTGCATTACTTGCAAGGTTTCTTCCAAATAATAGGCAAAAGCAAGCAGAGATTGATGAACAGACTGTACCAGCACTATCAGACTTTAGTCCATTTTGGGTCAGATTTTGTGTGCACTTATGGTACTACAGACCGCGTTGGTCTAGTGGCGCCACTTGACGTGTTCCATCACAGACTAAAATCAATATACAACTCGGATTGTGAGAACGGTCTGAACGCCAGTAGACGTCCCTCGGCCTTGGGCCTTGGGACGTCTATGGGCGTACAGACAGTTCTCACGCTAAAATCCTTGTTGTTTATTGCTATAATCAATCTACCTGATATGAACCAATTACTTCGCATGTACTCACAATTCCCATTGACATGGTTCCTTGCCTGAGCAGAAAGTACTAGTAATTTCTTATTTCTCTTATTTTGATAAATGTCTCTAATGGAGTATATCTATATGGTTCATAGGCACGTCGGCCCAACACCGCGTCGGCCCAAGCCCCGTCGGCCCACCTGTGCGCCCCGTCGGCCCACCTCCAAAACCACATCGGCCCACCCCCAAGGCCGGCTCGGCCCACCCCCAAGATACTGATGCTAACTATAACCCTAAACCTAACCTTAAATGTGTGGTCCTATGTCAGTATAGGCAGTAGCCTAGGTCAGTATAGGCAGTAGTTATATCCCACTAGCATTCTGAATCCTAGTTTTTAGTTGATACCTTTATATTTACCTAGTGGGCCGACGCGGTCTACCCCTTGGGCCGACGCGGCCTAACCCTTGGGCCGACGAGGTCCAAGTGCCTGGGCCGACGCGGTTTTGGACCGAAGCGTCTGGGTACCTATCTATATATATGCACTCCAGATTATACCGTACAGTTGGTTGATGGGACTGACACAAGCAATGGTAGAGTGGTAGTAAACTACAAGGGTGAAAATCGGAGTGTTTGTATTGATAACGTCATCGGAAATGAAGTGGCAATGGTGGTGTGCAGAATGCTTGGATTTGGGTAAGATGATTTGAGTTTGAAATGATCAAATATCACGTATGTCTACCATATATGCATTTGATAGCCCTGCTTCTCATGTAAATTACAAGCAGGTTATAAAGACATTGGAATAATTTTAAAAACAAAAAAAAAGACATTGGAATAATGGGCTTAATATTTTTAAATGTAAACATTTTAAGTAGTATGGAGTGTCATTCTTTATTTCTTTTATGCCTTGAAGAACAAATAATGTCAAAAAAAATTACCTTTGGTTCTGAATCATATGAAAGTAAACCAACTATACTCTTTTGTTTTTACTCAGTGCATAAAGCCCACCTCGTACATGACACTTTGATATTCTGTGCAATCATTGGGTAGGGTTCCATCCTTGGAGTCCCTGGCTAATCCATGCCAACACTATAGTACACTCACGAAAATAGTGTTTTGAAGAACCATGCCTTCATAAAATGGATGATACATGATAAATATAGTAGAAGAAACTTATTCGCTGAATCACACTGTATCTCACTGTATTTACACTGCTGCTCATATACATTGGTTCAGAATATGCAACAATAGGAAAGAAACCTTCAGACACCAGATACCAAGCTCAACATGTTTCTCACTTGTTGGTCCATTCAAACCTTAAAAACAAAGACCGCATTTTGCTACTACTACATATATATATGTTAGTTATCAACATTCAACAGTCGTTTTTTGTTAACTTTTTATTCTGACCCAAAATTATTCCCTTTGAAGCTCGAGACAAAATCAGAAACTACAAATTATTTTAGTGGAACTGTTATGGTGTCCCAACAATTGTAAAATACCACACAGGTTATAGATGATTATTTTTTTTAACATATAGAATTTGTATTCACAATTATACATATATAATCAGGAGAAGGACACAATCTTCACAATAGTGATCCTCCTGGTGGCTCTCCTAAAATTTAATTAAAATTTAGATGGTTAATCGTGCTCATTTATGTACATTACATGTTAACAGGGATACATATGCCAAACTGGAAGCATTTGGAACTGACATACACAGATTCTGGCTGCACAATGTTCTCTGTAATGGTGATGAAGCTGATATTGCTGCTTGTAAGCACATGATGTGGGGAGACTGGAACACCTGCCATCATGGAAACAGCCTCAGTGTCAGCTGCAGGCCTTTAGGTGAGATACACACAGATGTAACATAAGCTGGAGGCACTTGTATTGTATGTATTTCTACCCTAAGCTGGGTTACATTTAATCTTGAAGATCCTTGGGCTACAATAACTTAAGGCTATGATTAAAGGTGTATGGGGGGTTCCTCTTGTTTACCCTAGCAATTTACCCACATATATGGGGTCACAATTTGGTGTAAAAAAAAAGTGATGCGGTCATCTGATATTCACCATGTCAGTGAAACAGCATGACAACAGCTATAACACAAAATAAACTAGATATTAAAACAACCTTATCAACAAGACATGACAAAACACAGCAAATAATCAAAATTAGAAAATGAGAGTTTAGACCAGAGCAAATTGAGGAGTGGGGCACCCAGAATTGAAGTTTGACACATACATTTTAACAGAATCGATGTAAAAATGATTAATCAGAGCATCCCAAATTCTGCCTTTGAATAGTCATAGCCTGTTAAATGGTAATAACAGTAATAATGAATTATTTTATTTTGGCAAGAAGGGACATTTGTGATGTGTTTTAGGAAAATGAGTCATAAGTCGCAAAATTGATATTTTTCAAATTGTTTTTTTCACAGAATCACATTATTGGAATGTTCTGAATTTTGGGGGGCTCATCACTTATAGCTATATCAATCGATGTATCAAATTTCAGGACAATCTATGTAATATATCATTCCGGTTTAAAGGTCCTCATATGGACTACATTTAGTTACTTTACTGTTTATTAACCCCCAGAAATAATAGAAACTTTTTTTTTCAAAAACGAAAATATCAAACATAAAATATAGAAATACTTATTAGATTACTAGACTGTTTACTATCATTGGAATCGGCATGATCTCATCTTTTCAAATATAATGACATCTCAAAATCTATTTTTTGCGACTTATGACTCATTTTTCTGAAACACATCACATTTAGATACAGAACAGGACAAAATGTAGGTAGTATTCTTCAGGTTACATATCTGGTCTTCCAGTTTATGCCTTTTTGGTTTTTTAAAATCTATTTCTAGGGGGTTGGGTTTAAATTGTATTGGATGTATTTCAGTAGCAGTGAAGCCTTTTCTCCTTCCACTTCTGTTGACCTTGTAACAACCCTGCATGAATCCATTACTTTAGATAACCGTATTTGTATGTTCTGATACATGGATTTTAATGCTGGCATTGGTGGTCAAACTTTATTGTTCAGAGTAGTAACATATAGTGATATAGTACGTGTTAGAAAGGCATAACTGTACTAGGAAAAAGTAGCTGAAAACTAGGTTGGGGGGTGGTGGTAACCTTTTTTTTTGTTATTTTTTTTTTTTTTGGAAACCACCTCCCAGGAACTGAAAAAAATGTTTTTTTCATAACAATTGTTGTTTTGAACATTGAAAATGTGCCTTTTGACAGTTCCGGGTTAGGAAAACCTGTTTTCCTGCTTTTATAAGCTTTTTTGTCAAAAAAATCCAAAATTAAGTAAGATATGATGGGGAAAAAATCAAGTATGGTAACAATTAATTTTTGTAGGTAGGGTAAGGTTTTTCTAGGTAGGGGGGGGGGGGGTAAATCGGAAACACACCTATTTTTTAAGCAAACATAACATCAACTGGAAGAACTGGCGAAGGCCACAACCTTTTTGTAAACATTATACCTATTATTGCAAATAAAGACTCGTCATACCTTATCGTAATATAGTAGTTGCATAATCTCTTGGACACAAAATATCAATACATCACATTTAAGATATACTGTAAGTTCTATGGTAATTTGTTTAACATTTAGCAACTCAAGATCATAGATATGCTCAGTTTAATCTTATTGTATGGACTACCTTACTCCTTTGTTAAGCCTTCTCCATGGAATTGGTTGATGGACCTGATTCCTGGCATGGACGGGTTCATGTAAAGAGAGCTGGTCACGAAGGAGGTCTATGTTATACACCAGATATAATGGTTGCCAAGGTCATTTGTCACACTTTAGGTTATGAGTAAGTATGAAATATCCTCACAACATTCCTCAGTTCTTACATTCAAACTAATGCAGAACGGAAATGATTCACAGGAGGTATGATACTGAAGTATGACTGAAGATGTACTGTACTTTTCAGAGGTGCAGACATTTCCATGCAGGACTATGGAGATGGGAAGGGTTCAGCCCTGCTGAATGTGAGAACATGTCAGGGCAATGAAACTTCCATAGAGAACTGTTCCCATGATGGATGGGGTAGAGTGTTTTACTGCTCCTCTGCTCTGGGTGTCAACTGTGGGTCTCCCAAAGGTATGACGTACAAATGATGATGACTATATTGCTTGTTGTCGAGTCACTTATATGTGATCCGTTTTAGGAACTCAGATGTTTAAAAAGCCAGTGTGTATGGGAGACTTTCCCTGTTCAGTATGTATGTATGTAATATATTTATTTCTGATCGCACATTTACATATATCAAATATATCGTCAAGAAAAAGGAATAAAGAAAAATATACATATTTTTCAAAACTTTCTGTGCGAACACAGTTGTTCCTAGTCTCCCTAAAGTGAGGCTAGCTCCTTATTTAATGTTAGTGAACTGTCAACAACAGTCCCTAAATATGTATAATCCTCTCGTAGGCCAGTGTTCCCGAGATATATCTTTATCCAGCATAATTTGTAACCCTGTCTATCCTCCTCTCGCCATTGAAGAATTAACTGGTATCTTGTAATTTACATAATTATATACACTTGCAAACCCCCCCATGAATGTAAAAATGATAATTTTAGAACCAAAGGTGGCCCTTGTGGGAGGTTGGGATGCCCATCATGGAAGAGTAGAGGTCACCTATCAGAAAATCATTGGCTCCATCTGCAGGGAAAACTTGTATCAAAATGAAGCTGAGATGATTTGTAGGATGGTTGGTTACAGGTAATTAATACATGAGGATTTTTTGTTACCATTATATTTACAATACAGTTGTTCAATGGTTTTGATACATCTATATAGTAACCACTGTCAATCATTTGAAGTTTATAATCAAGAATATGGCATGAGGATTGAACTTATAAGGGAGATGATTGCTAACCTGAACAAATTCACCGACACTATCTTTCAGAGGAGGTCAGGTGAAAACTTCAATGAGCTATGGCCAGGGCAATGGACCTTCCCTTGTTGGTGGGTTGAAGTGTTTTGGGAATGCCAGCCGTACCATTGAGTGTAGTCACAGGGGTTGGAGACCTGACAGTGGCAGTCGATGTACTGATGTTGGTATTGACTGTGGACCAGTCATGAACACATGTGAGTACATCTTCATCTTCACCAAGTGACCAATGTAGCAATCAAACGTGTCCTGCACAACTACATCAACATGATATCAATGTATAAATATTAGAGATTGGTTTGGAATCCTTTTCATCAGAGCCTGGACACTGAATAGGTCTGAAAACTTTCAGGCAATAGTTACAACTGGTATTAGTATGCAGTGGTGTATTGCAGTTTATTTGTGTATGATATTATTAAGTCCTAAAACTATTCTGTACGTAAGTGAAACTATTTGAAATATGTATTCTAAAGCTCAGTGCCACTATATGTTTCAGTGGTGTCAGCCAGGTTAGTGGATGGAGAGGATGAGTTACATGGCCGGGTACAGGTGGAAGTGAGCAACTCTACCCTGCAGGGCAGCCTCTGTGAGCTGAGTACACTGTTTGGTGACAACCAGAAGAAGCTGGCTCAGGTTGTGTGCAAGAATCTGGGATACAGGTAACTTGTCCATTTCATAAGTACAGTTATATTTATAGTATTATAACCAATTCAAGAGTTTGGTTCAGTTTATATGATGGCAATATTTCTAAAACATGACAGCCCATGGGATTTCTAGTCAGTCTTGAATTGAATCAAATTAATCCCTCCACTTGAAATGAATATAATACCGCAGAAACATCATAGGCCTACATATTGTTGCTTCTTTGAAATTATTGAATCACAATTATGTCCACTATATTAATAGTTTCACAGCTGTGATGCTAAGCTCCAAAGCTCACAGAAATAAGTTTACATTATAGAGGAGAGGATGTGGAGGCCTGGCTCTACCCAAGCAATACAAGCTTTATTGCTAGCAATCTCATGTGCACAGGGAACGAAACTGGCTTGAGGCAGTGCAGAAATCCTGAACATTGGGGCAATGTGTCTAAAGAATGCAAACCTAAGAACACACTCCATATTGGCTGTGGCAAGAAAGAAGGTTGGTCACATTTTATTCATATAATTATCTGTTTTACATCATGACTTCCCCATTGGGAGTAATGGTACAGTATAAAATATAGAAAGCATGGACTATGTATCAATGCTCTAATGTCAATATCCATGTATTATAGATGTTGCCATAATATCAGTTGACATCTTTCTCAAGTGTTTGGTTTATAGATAATTTATGAAAGCTATGATATTGGTGAAAACATTCTTACAGTGTTGAACTGAATCCATCCCAGAATGCACTGTACATAAGCAGTGGCACAAACACATCCCATATTAGTTATAATAAATTATTATCATTTGTTTGATCAATGACAATCTCATATATCTAGATCAGCTGGGATCAAAATGAAATTTCTTTGGATATGTCAAGTTGTTCCAAATTAACCTGGATAATTTAGCTTCTGATACTAAATTATGAAGTTTTATGTCTGCAAATATTTTCCTTTAGATGATTGGAAGGTGTGGACAGAGGGTGGAGAAGATAAGTACCATGGTCGTATCATGGTCTCCTATTATGGCTTCAATGGAACTGTGTGTGGCTCTGGATTCAGTGAGAATGAAGCAAAGGTCATATGTCGTATGCTGGGATACAGGTAAACGCAATTCCTCAAACACACATTCTCAGAAAAATACTAGAATATTTCTGGGAAGGAGAAATACCTTTTAGAGCATGTATTCTAAGGGTCCATTCTGTTTGACATTGATGTTTTAGCTAAATTACAGGAATAATTTCATTGAATAGGGATATTAGATGGAAATTTGTCAAAAAAAACCAGAAGAGGAACATAATGGGAAAACAAATGTAGCTGAATGTAGCTGAATTTATATCATGATGTGTTTCCCCCATTGAAATCAATAGTAAACTTCTCTCATCCCTAAAATATAAAATGATATGATAACCTCCTCTTTTGTTGGCTTTTTGTATTATCCCAACCATGATCTTTCTCAAGACGAAGGTTGAACAAGTATTGTAACTTTTATTGTTTAATACATTAGTTCCTTGAATTCCCACCTTTACCTATCAAAATGATTGTATGTGTATTTAAAAAATACTGATGCCAGTAGCTCTAGATACTGATGACTATCATCGCATTATATATATCATTGGATTATCACCTATGACAGATTAATATTGATTTTGTGACAATAACATGTGTACATCCCATGTTGGTTATCAACTCAGTATTTATCCTATGATTTCCCAGTGGTCCTATGACCAATGTCAGGATGACCAGTGCTTATGGCCCAGCTTCCACGGATGTGATATTGTTGGATGTGTTGAACTGCGCAGGAAAGGAAGACCACATTTCCCAATGCTTCCATCGTGGTGTTGGTGTCTACAGCTCTAGTATCTGTGATAATCAGCCTCCAGCTGGGGTGTCATGTGGACTGACAACATGTAATTTGCATTTGTAAACATTATTTATTGATTGATAGCTGTTTATTCCCAGCCAAGGGTGTAATTCAGATTCATTCAATGAATACAACACAGAATATATTCTGATACACCTAGTACCTATCATTCTTCACTCTAATTTAGCAGTATTTGTGCATTTTCTGAAGATCTGCCCCAGGTTAAGAGAGTAGGAGAGTAACTCATAGATTCTTGTTAAAAACTCGTTGAAGCTGACTAAGAACATGTTGTTGTTGTAACGTTTTTATTCTTACATTCAGATAGGTACATCTAGATGTTTCCATCTATTTTCGTTTGTATCCTATACATGACTTTCCATATTATACTTTCTACACAACAATAATGAAAAATAAGATATATTATGTTATGAATGAAACAGGTATAAATTCTACGTTCTGATAATCAACATATATATAGTATGAATATATAAGTATTAATGTGCTGGTACACTGGGCAGTTGAGTTACATCACATAGTTGCGTGTGACTACGAGTATAGCTTATTCTCATTTTACATTTTACATCTTTTATAGCATATATTATTATTATATAGTCTATTGAGTATTGGTGTGCTTACATATGTGATGTGTTTCAGGAAAATAAGTCATAAGTCGCAAAAAAAAAGATTTTGAGATACCATTATATTTGAAAAGATGAGATGAAGCTGATTCCGATGATAGTAAACAGTCTAATAATCTAGTATTTCTAGATTTTAAGTTTGATATTTTCGTTTTTGAAAAAAAAGTTTCCAATATTTCTGGGGGTGAATAAACAGTAAAGTAACTAAATTTAGTCCATATGAGGACATTTAAAACTAAAGAATATACTACATAGATTGTCCTGACATTTGATACACGATTGATATCGATTGATATAGCTATAAGTGATGAACTCTCCAAAAATTAGAACATTCCAATAATGTGATCTTGTGAAAAAAACACTTTGAAAAATATCAATTTTGTGACTTATGACTCATTTTCCTGAAACATATCACATATGTACCAGGTCATAATCTTAAACTGCTTGTTCACAACAAGTTGTATCTCGTGGTAATGTTAAAGGTAATAGTATTTGTCTATTTGTCGAAATTTCAACTTACAACGTTCAATCGGAATGGATGTTGAAGCAGCAGACAATGAATTCATGTTCTGCAAATAAAGGAAGCAAGAAATATTTCAATCTTGCCTGCATTTCCAGTGAAAGCACTGGTGTGGTGTTACTTAACAAGTGATGCATTTGTGTATAATCTTCTATTACAGACAAAGGAACCTGTGGGGTGAGATCACCGGTCATCAACAAGATATTTGGAGGAGACATTGTTGATATCACTACCTGGCCATGGATGGTATGTACACCCACTTTCACTGACACTCAAATGTAACATCTGTCAGTCTAATATTAAAGGATTAATCTGACATTATTCAGCCAAAGGAAGAAAAAACCCAATGCCAGCCAGTAAGGGTTTTTGTGCAGTCTCTAAAAGTGTTTCTTTGGGTTTACTGTTTCAGGTAAGCATGCAGAATGCTAGCAGGCATCAGTGCGGAGGCAGCATTATATCAGACCAGTGGATTGTCACAGCAGCTCACTGCCTGTAAGTAATAAGACATTTTTTACCTTCAACACAAGGTGCACAACAGCCGGCTGCATTTAGTATGTTAAAGAGTATAGCACAAGCTTTACCTCAATCCAGGTTGAGGAAACTGCTGGATAATACTACTTACTTCCAACTTCCACTCCCCCAAAAGTGTATGAATCAGGTTCCCGTTTCATAACTAATAGTGGAGCGAGGATAGCAGAGCATAGCGGAGCATAACGGTACATTTTTTAGCGGGATAATTTAGCAGATTTCCGGTAACCGGTTTCATGAGCCAGTCAGTAATTATTTTCTCCGCTACCTTCCGTTATGGTCTGTTACCGTCTGTTGCTGTTTGTTAGGCTCCGCTATAGGCCGCTAAGGCTTCCGCTATGTCCCACTATGCTCCGTTATATGTTCAACACATAATTGTATTGGTGTTTCCGAACATAAATTTTTTGTTATATTCAACTGCTGGAATTCAATTCAGATGATTTCCACCAAGCCATACTACCTCTCAACCTGAAACCCCTTATTGATGCGGTCCAACAGCCAGAGGAACTGGAGCAATCAAACCCGAAGAGACGTCAAGAACCTGTTGAACCGGTAATTAAAGAAGCAGCACATATTGTCCACCAGCCAGGACAAGTAGCCCCGCCTCAACCCATACCTGATCAAATACCTGTGATTCAGGGCCCAATAAATCACCAACAAGCACACCCAGAAGAAGAAGAAGAAGAAGAAGAAGAAGAAGAAGAGGAAGAAGAGGAGGAAGAAAGGCAAAAAAATCAATATGGCGGCTCTTGAACATAAAATGCAAGCCCTCCTCTCACCTCCTAAATTCTTAGATCTGCCGGGCGAAGATCCTAGTGCGTTTATTGAGGATATTGAAGCTCTGGCAAAGAGGCTACATCCTGATGAAATAAATGATTTCCACCCTTCTGGACTCCTCTAGTATGAGCTCGCAGCTACCTACTGTACTACTTTCACCACGTCTCTGAATCAATGTTAGATATCTTCATATTCCTCCTGGAATCTCTTGGCTCTACAGCGTTATTCCTTTGACCTACCCTACCTATTCGAGATGAGTAATCCATCCATACTTCCCCAAGGGACCTCGATTGTGATATCCTCGCTCCCCCGATATCAACATTATTTAGTTAGTGGATTCCCCAAGACAAAGACATTCTAATCTATCTCGGTCACCATTAAGTGATCAGAAGAGATTGTGTTAAGGGTTATACAGATATAGATAAGTTGATGTAGAACTATATGTTATTAAATTTAAATCGGTATTATTCTTCATATTTTTAATTTCCAATTTTGACTGTATACAATGCCCACAAGGTTTTAACAACCTGAGGACCTCTCAAGAGGCCACTACGCCTTGAGAGTGATCCTCAGGATGGTAAAAAATGAGTGGGCATTGTTGTCTCCTAGACACTGCTCAAGTTACATTCCATTTTTTATATCACAATCTCATAATTAGAAAAAAGTCAAAAATGATCTCTTTATTTACCTTCCTTGCTACAATGTCCACCATATTGACTGTCAAACCCCAAGCATATGACGTCAAAATGGATGTGACGTTGTGTGCCAGCGTAATATCAGTGGTTCATTTTTGGCTAGGGGGAGTTAAGGATAAAATTGCTCAACAATTGAATTGCAAATTACGCAATGCATTATTTGCAAAGGATGTGTTTAGAGATGAGATCAGTTTTATGAAAAAATATAAATCATGTAAGTATTGTTGCGCCATAGAACATCAACACAAATTCTCCTCAAACCTCATACTTTTGTTTAGCCATGTCTTGTGTTGCTGTAGTCCTTATTATTCTTCAAGTCATTCCAGGCGAATTATACTTATCCAAGATCTTTTCCAATAACAGAAATTAATTCATATTATTGGCCGGCTTCTCCACCAATTTTAGAATAGGTTTCTCTATTCTAATAGTCATTTTCAGCAATCACTTGGTAAGGAATAAATGAAGAATAAAGACATTTTCTTGCTTCCAATGTAGTTGTATTCAGCCATGATGTTGGTACAATAGTAGAGCAAGGCAAGAGTCCGTCTCTATCCACATTCACATGAGGTTTTATAGCCTAACCAATATTAATCTTCAACAAGCTAACTTACTGGGCGACCATTCTCTAGCTTTCTCTAGGCCATTCTCTGGCTTTCTCTGTCACCCAGGTCGTCACCACTTACATTACTTGTTATAGCACATATCAAGCTAATCCTGGCATTTACTATAGCATCTGTTAATGAACCTCTAATTAAAGCTTGCTTAATCATGATGAAAGCGATTTTTCTTTTAATTAAACACAAATGTTTCAAAATATATTCTTAGATTGTTTTATCATGTTGCACCATATCAGATTTTACCTGATTCTCCCCTAGCAAGTACAGTCCGTTGGGCATTGACCAATATGCCTAAATACGCATGGTTTCCCTGTGAGGCTATACAATAGTCAGTTTTCACTATGTTCCAGGCTGTATAACCCCCGATCATGATATAAAACATTATACACATCAATGCATTCAGTGTTTCAGCAAATCCTTCTGAAATCTTACAAATGTGAGAAACATCATCTTAACTAAACTTTACCAATATTTCAGTGTTAAGGCTGAAGAACTACTGCAGACTACAGTTGTTGTAGGAACAAGTAACATCTTCCGAGTGAATAAACTCGAGTACAAAGTTTCAGAAAGTTACATCCACCCAAGCTTTGAAAGTAGTATCTTCTCCTCAGCCGCCAGCAGTTATGATATAGCACTACTGAAACTGGAAAAGAAACTTGAGTTTACTCCATCCATCCGACCCATTTGTCTGAATGATGTGCAAGACACACTACCTGAAGGACCGTGTTATATCATTGGTTGGGGAAAAGTGCATGAAAGTAAAGTACTTTTCATTTCTTTTCATTTATCAGAATCTAGGGTTGTAAAAGAAAAATATAATGTTAGTTGGTTTGTACATGAGTGATAATGTTCTCATTATTTTGTTGTATTTTATTTTATTTCATTTCCTAAGTCACCTAGATCATACTCTCTATTCCAAATTGTGGTAACAACCGGAAGAAATGGTAACTCGCTGTATCATAAAGGCATGTCGACCAATTTGTCTATTTATGTATTACTTGTTTGTACTCTTTTGTACTGATAAAAAAGGACAAATAAAAACAACATCTTATCTCATCTTATAACAGATACAAATGCAGCACACCAGTTGCATGAGGCAATGTTCCGTGTGGTGAATGATTCAATATGCAGCGATTTAACCACTAGCTTCTATCCAGAAAATCAGATATGTGGAGGATATGCACATGGTTATCGGTCAATATGCAGAGTAAGTGACTTTATAAATTTTTTAATTCATCTTTTACATTTAACCAGGAATAGATCAATCCAGTGACAGTTCTAAAATAGTGGAGAATCACCCAGTAATTCAGGCACTAAATAAAATTAATCAGTCGGAGGGAGTTGATGTTGGTTGCTCAAAAGCTGGCAAAGAATCCTCTTTATTTTCATTGGCATGTTAAAACATATAAACCTTACATGAATCACATGGTAAAGCCCACTTGGGGAAATAAAAGAACATGTTAAAATATTTAACTCCTCATACATTGATGACTTTCAACAATACAATTTGGAAACATGTTTGCACTTGGAAACAACACGATTTTAGTATATATCACCTTCTAAAATGAGATTTATATATTTTAAAAAATCAGTCAAATAAGGTCACGTTTTTACACGGTCCTCCTCAAGTGCCTGGCAGAAAGGGATGAAACTGTAGCTTACCTTGGATTGGAACCCGTAACATGCCTTTTCCTTGTATTGGCATTAGTTTGTCAAATTCAGACCTATATATACATTAGCAACAAGGTGTAGGTCGGGTATTGGTCAGGTGTGACGCTGGTCACTCTGGCCTTATTTCCATCTCTCCATCTCGTTTATTGCTAACCTGTGGTTGATTGGATCATTTATCTATTAAGGTAATTAATTAGTCCCGTCAGGATAAGCCAATCCACCCAGGCCTTGTATAAAAACTGTAATCTGTATAGTAAATAAGAATGAGCATGATTATGTCCTCATTTTACTTGGTTTAGTTCTGGCTTTGAAACATACATCTCTGTGTGTTGCCTTGATTCATTTCTCACTCAACTGCTGACCCTAAATAATGACCCTGAATTCTTCAAGTTGATAGAGCATACCAACAAAATTAAAACATCAGCTCCTAGGAAAATAGTGTTAGTTCACTTTTGAAGCAGGTTGATTTATTCTTTTTTTGAAACTGTGATACCATGGTGTGCTACGGTGTAAATTAAAAATAAAAGAACTATTCCCTAGAGAATAATATATAATCTATATTAAATGAAAATCTTTGAGCTGTGGACAAAAGATATTGTGGAAGTGAAGAGACAGAAGTCTTAGTGGTAACTGAACTTTTACTAACATAATAATGAATACATTGAAATGTGTCCGGTATGTAAAAGGACATGTGTTGTAACCTAAGATAAGATAAGAAACTACTTTATTTATCCAAAGTGTGAACAGTACATGTGACATATAGACAAACAGGTATACTGACTTCTAGATTACATCCAGAAAAGTGTACCACCTTGAATTCTATTGTTTTAATAGTTTGGTTATATTTCTGACTGCCTAATATTGTTTTCATATGTACAAATGAAGCATCGTCGCGAAAACGGCCCTCCCAAACCGCCCGGGAATCCCGATTACTAAACTATTTCTAGCTGCTTGCCTTACAAAGTTACGGCATGGCTCCCGAGTCCCGTTCTCGTGCAGACATTTTGCTTTGAGTTTGTCTGCTCAGGTCGTATGGATTCCACCAACCCAACGACCAGCTGACACTAAGATTTTAGCAGAAGAATCTATATTTTGTTACCTTTTTAATGGAATAAATGATAATCCCGGATTTTCTACCTGCAAAAGGCTATGTCAGCTTTGTTTCTCTGATCAGAGGGCTTCCCCGACCTGCCGCTATATATGACGTCATTGCGCACATGGTCATGTGACCGAATCAGATGATATGATTGGCTTAGAGTCATAGTTGCTTCTTCCCGTCTACTTCTTGTTTATTATGGCGGCCATTGCTGAGAGCTCTCGATTTGAATCTGTGGTTAGCGATAACTTTTTAATTCTTATGTTAGTATCACATGTTCCCATTTGAACTTGGCTACCCTTGACTGACTCTAGCTTCTGGGATCGGTTAGAAAGTTCCAGAAATAAATAAAGTACTAAAACAGGCCTTCGGAAGACAGTCTCGGTATATATACGTTTCTCCTCTTGGGGGGGCAACCGGTCACGTAATTTGATATCATAGCAAGCTATTCCGCCTACGGAATAGCGGTGGGTTGTGCTCGTCCAGTTCCCCTATCCGTTACCTTGGCCGAAAGGTAATAACATTTATATATTAACCTTCTTGATAAAGGGCAAATGTCGCCCGAAACGTCGGACCCCCAATAAACAAAACTACAACAAACTCCCAAGTCCTCGTCCTACTTCCGTTTTGGGTTAATCATTCCAACTAAGATTTATATAGAATCTTCGAAGAGATTATTCTTGAAAAGAAGAGAAAATTAAAAATGATATTAACAACTGTAATAATAATGACAAAGACTAAGCACTTAAACTTTATATGTAAGATCTCTTTTATCAAGAAAGAGATGCAGGGATATTCCTGCATGATGATATCCTTTTTTATGACATGATATATTTAATAACACTGAACAAAGAGTTGTAACATAGGTATACTCCTGATGTTGTTAAATAATCAGAGAAGGATTATCGGTGTCAAACAACAGTCTTTCTTATGACACAGGAGATCTACCATTCACAATGCTCTTGTTCATATGAAGGTGTACATTGGGTCATAACAAAGCAATGCATGCATTTGAAACAGCAAAGGAACGGAAGAAAGAATTCACTAATCCGTCTCTTTTACTGCATGTGTCCACCTAGCCAGTCATGTGTGATCAAAATATCTTAATCATAATGTGATGTGCTACAGGAATGTGAGACAAAAGTTGCAGAATTTAAGTTTTTCAAAGATCCCTTTGTAGAAATTTTCTCAGTTTTAGGGTATCAATTGCACCGCGTTGTATATAATTGTGTGGACCAAATTCAATATCAAGTACATCCATATATTTCTAAGAAAATATTACAAGATAGTGGGTACTTAACATGTGATTGTCTCCCAAGAAATGTCAACAAATAAAATATTGTATTGAAAATATAGAAATATTTATTGGATCTCTTTATGCTTACCATTGTTAGAATCAGCTTGATCAGATCTTTTTGGAAGCAATGGGCTTAAGGCATAGAATGCTTTTACAAAACTTTCATTTGGTATTAGAAGATGAATAATGTGCTGGTATTACTTTACAGGGTGATTCTGGTGGACCCCTGCTCTGCAAGCGTAAGGGTGTGGCTGTGTATGACCTATACGGTATAACATCACGTGGAGCGAGGTGTGGTGGTGGATCCTACAACTTTTTCACCGATGTCAGTGTTTTCAAATCCTGGATAGAGGCCACCATCAATTGAAGTGCAGGATGTTCCAATCAAACATTAATGTGACTAAACGTCATCATCAAAATAGATCAACATTTTCAAAATATCTATAGTTTCTTCAGGCAGGTAAAAAGTTAATCAAAGTTTGATTGCTGGATGAAGTAGCTACTGGTCCCTCCTTACAGTGGAATCATGATCTGTGGTGCATTTGCGATGAACAAATCAAATAGAAAAATTTAGGAAACAGGAAGAATTTTAGCAGAAAAAGTTTAGTGTTGCTGTCCATGACAAACTGAGATGTCAGGCTGAAACATAATAGTTGATAATGTAACCTGATATAAACCACTAATCTACTGCAGGTTAACCAAGAGACACTATCCATATATACACTCTCTAGCTCTAGTAGTCTGATGTACACCACTCATCTATGGTAGGTTAACCAAGACTTATACATTAGTCATACACTCTCTAGCTCTAGTAGTGTGATATACACCACTCACCTATGGTAGGTTAACCAAGACTTATACATTACACACTCTCTAGCTCTAGTAGTCTGATATACACCACTCACCTATGGTAGGTTAACCAAGAGCTTTGAACAAGATTCATCTATCACCCATAAGCTCTCGCTAGATATTGTAATCTCATATAAACCACCAACTATAGTTTAGTTTAATCTGGGTATTCACTCTCTCCACACCAAGCCATGAGTGATGGGTTGTATCCTTCACACAAGCAGTTGCGTAAACCATTATAATGATAGTGTAATCACACATAAACCTCCAAGCAATGGTGTATTAACTGAGGGATGTAATGTTTCTACATCAATTATATATTCAGTATCAGTATCATATAACATTCAAGATTAATTATGAAATGAATTGCTACTATACATTTGCTGAGAATGCTGAAGTTTGTAATGCTTGAGCCAATATTTGAATATGTGAACTAGTTTAATTTGTGTTTGCACTTGAAACATATTCTCCACAGTTTGGAACACATTGAAATAAAATAATTTAGATTTTCAAGAATTTTAAGTGGTCTTGACTTGTGATAATGAGTTCCATTTGCCAAGGTTCTATTATGAATGAATAGCAAACTGTGCATTAGAGAACATTGAGAATGTTGATTACCAGATGGCGCGTACTGTGATAAACATCATACATTAGAATATAAATTAACCCATTCAAGACAGCGCCGTCAATGTTGCGTCATGCTTGACGACCAAGGGTGGGAAAATTGCTGACGTCCTGAGTGAAATAGACACATCACATCACAACAAAGCTTTACTGCGTCCACAATAGCAATAGACAACAAGGATTTTAGCGTGAGAACGGTCTGTACGCCCATAGACGTCCCAAGGCCAAATGAGTATTTCTCGTGAAATTATGCAATTGGGGTTTTGGTGCATCATTCTTTTAAATTTTGAATAATCATATCAAATCATATCTTGATATAAGAAAGTATATTTGATGAATCACTCAAACAAACAATTTATATTGCAAGGTGGTTCTTTTCAATCTATCTTTGAAGGAGATGAACATGACTCTGCTTCACATAATTCTTCCTGGAGACAATTCTTTGATTAACATGAATAGTAGGAATGGATGATAATGAAATATCAATATAATACCCACACCATATAAGAACAATATCAGTATCGCTGAATGTGAAATATCAATATAATATCAATACCAAAGTTCAAAGTTTTAAGAGATGGCTCAATCTAGAACCCATTGAAGTTCCAGTTGTAGGCAATGCGCCCAGACCCTGTTTTGAGTTTGTGTTAATATTTAATATTGGGATAAGAGATTGGAGGCAGAAGATTCAATGGATTCCCTGTAGTTGATCAGAGTTTCAAAGATAAGTCGCTGATACCGGCCGCAGGCTATGTAGGTCCATGTCTTTGTCCAACCCTGCAGCAGAGGCCTACGACTTGATGCTACCTAAAGCTGAGGTATAAGGCACTGGAGCCCCTCCCGAGGTGGATATCAAGGGAGAGGAGGATGGAGCTGGGAAACTCTGATGCAAAAGCTGGAGTACTTTGAAGAGACACAGGCACAACAAATATTTACTCACC
Source organism: Sthenelais limicola (assembly GCA_942159475.1). Lineage (NCBI taxonomy): Eukaryota > Metazoa > Annelida > Polychaeta > Phyllodocida > Sigalionidae > Sthenelais > Sthenelais limicola. The sequence goes on from OW804097.1 coordinate 4,795,681, forward strand.
AGAATAACATATTTCCTCGACTCGCTGGTTGGTCTTGGATGAATTTACAGATATATAACAAATATCTGACATCATGTCTGAGTAGCAGGTGACGATAATCAGAGGTAGAGAACACATGATATTTCCTCAGAAGTGTCCTGAAGCATAACACCACCCCAACCCAGGTGGCAAATTCCAATGAAGATGACAGGTTCACACGTTGAAACATTAATTTCGAAGAGGATGAGATACAGACCCCAACTGCCGGCGGATGCCCTTCAACACCAGCTGTAATATGAAGTCCTCCAGAAGGTCCAAGCCACCATGTAGCTTAGACAGATGATTCAGAGCTGACAGGGTATTGTTGATGGTGCAATAGGCTCGCAGCTTGAGTGATGACATATATAGGCCAGGTACCGAGCAACAGTCTGTGAAGAAACAGGGATTGGCACCAATGAATGCTGTTGGCAAAATAGAAAAAAAATGTTTTCATTGGATTTTCCTGGTCTGCTGCCAAAGGGTGAGCTAAGGCATCCTACCACTCTTCCACTTTCTCATTCAGCAGCTCTATAATGAAGACACACATACCAATAAAATGTCCTGGTGATGGCATACATGAAACAGGTATTTCAGGGGTGCATTACATAATCAAAGAGACGCAATATTGCCTCTCCAATGGACTAAATCTGTATGCAACAAAAATGGCGGTTATATTCTAACTGAACGTTGAATGTTTTGATATTACACAATAGGTAAATGGCCATATCCATATTTTTGACACCATTTGACCATTGCCCCAGTTCAAAATCGTCGAAAAAATAAGATAATTCAGTTATTTTTGCATTTCCATACTAATTTAGAATTGTGGGAATACAAATCCGATACATGGAACCATTTGTTTCAGTACATTTCTGTGTATAAATGCTCAAAATGTTAGTCTTGATTACGGAAAAATAATGAAAAATGGCCCGTCGCTTAATATGGACATGAAGGCAGAATGATACAATCACCAATAAAATTCAGTATCTGTACTGTATAAGCCTCAAAATAAAAATATAAATGTTAAAAACGGTATAAAAATGTATATATATCCAACTCTGATAATAAATACACAAGCTTTTATCACAGGTACCACTGGGACGAAGAAGAACATTTTCTAGTCAACTGTCTTACATCGCAAAACACACATAACTAAGGATATCCTACAAACACATTCAATTCATAAAAAAACATCCTGATAATATCAAATTATTTTTTGTCCTAGAAAAAAAAGATATATTATAGTTCAAAATATTTTACTTTGCAATAGTATAAATAGAATATTCAAAATATGGTAAGTGCTCATAATACAGGTACCAATTTTGGGTCAATATGTCGCCTAACGGGGAGAATATATATCTGTTTGTGAATTGGGCTATGCTAGAGTGGGACACAGAGATTACACCCACCATCTAGTGAGTGTTTTGTTGCCGTGAACATTCCCTATTGTCTGCTGGTCGTTTGGTTGGTTGAACCTATACAACCACTGCAGACAACTCAATGCAAAACGTCGGCACATGAAAACCGCTGTATTCACAGCACCAAAGGCAAAACCCTGCCTCCAATGCTTCGCTGAGTGGCAGGGTGGGACGGCCGTTTTTGTGACGATCCTTATTTTTATATATAAAAACAATCTAAAGGCGTTCAGATCTGGTGAAATATAGCCATTTTAATTCCCACATATATTTTATGTTTACCCTGCCCTGTATCTAAGGTGCACTGACCTATATGGGGCACTGAAAAGTAGTATATAATAAGCACGCTGTGTAGCACTTTGGGGGCCGTGGGAGATAAGGGTTGCTACATCCTGGAAGGAGCAGGAGCTGGGCTAAGACAATGGGGGACGCTGGAGATAAGGGCATAAACGCGGACAGAAATAGGAGAGAGCAAAAGCGATTCGCGAAAAAAAGACGGGTTTTAAAGGGGTTTGGCCTAAAAATGGTCGCCTACAGGTTAGTGTTGCTGATATGCTTCATCCTACGGGTGCTGTGCTGGAATGTCAGCAGCCGTGGTGATTTCTGCTCCAGCGGCCCCCAAAGTGCTACACAGTGTGCTTATCATATACTACTCTGAAATACAGAAGCCCATCGCTGCCATCTTGCCTCTGGCTTCTCACCTCTCACCTCTCACCTCTCACTTTTAAATTATCGCCTTTTAAATTGCCTCTCACATTTGAATTCCTGCCTCTCGCCTTCTAAGTCTCGCCTCTCGCCTCTCACCTCTCACCTCTTGCCTTCAAACATGCAACATTCACGCCATTAGCTCCCGTTTCCCACATGGTGGATCTATTTTTCCAATGAGACTAAACTTATAATGGCTTCCGTGACGCTAGGTATGTATTGTTTCTGATACATTTCCATGGCTTTTGGGATCTTTTCTACTATCTGGAAGTAGGTATCTGATCCTATAATTTGTCTAGGAACAACTTCATAAGGGAAAAGTTCCACAAGGGCTTCAGCCCCACTGAAATTTGTCTATGGCTTGTAGAACATCTACACAAAAACATCAGGCAAATACCCCTATGAATTTATGTTAACCCACATTTTACAGCAACTATACTTCAATATCTAACATTAATCTATGAATGTATGAAGGTTCTGCACTCTTGGAACTCTCATCGTGGATATACGATCATTGGGTGGACATCGATCCTTCAAATCGTATAACAAGCCCCTCGTACAAATAGAAAGCCTTTCGTACTGCAGAGGACGCTTCCCCCGGGTACAACTAGAAAGCCTAACATACTCCCCCTCTCACGGTCCCGCTGATCGCAGTGCCCCCGTCATGCAGTGGTGATTATTTTCACTACAGTAAGTAAAGCCAAAGCAGGGGTGGGGGAGGGGGTTCATCCATATTGTTGGGCCTGTACTGGCCCACGAAAATACTGCTTAATTATTTCTTTCTTTATTCATTCATCATTGAATGACTTGATAGGGGAGGGGGGAACAAAATCATTATTTTTATTTTTTATTTCTTGTTCATGGCAGCTTCCATCTGTAAAGTACAGGTTTATATCAAATGCAATACATTAACATCAATTGATTTCACAGGAGTATGCATTTATAAATGCCATGTGTAATAGCATATTGCCAGTACACAATTAAACATAAAATATATCCCATGATGACGGTCTCATGCCTGCAAATGTATTGATTATGAAGTTAGTATTGTTTTCCACTAGAATTCGATACTCATAGTATATTACCTTGACCAAAACATATTACGTAATAGCCTCTATGTAGGTTGAATTACCAAAATGAAAAAGCTTGACCACTGTAGCTGCTAGCGCTACTGGAAGTGAGGTAGACACTTCTTTTAGGCAGGGTCAGTCAACTGGAACAACTAAGCCATGGCTAGGGTCTATGTTTAGCCCCCTTAGCATGGCCTCTTTATATAACCATTAAGAAGAAACAAAAACGAAATTGAACATGGATTAATGTTGAGAAACAATGCTGAAGAGTATGTAAATTAAAATCGAGCAAAATAGAATATGTACATTATACTTACCAGGGCATAACTGTGAATATTTCCATTGACTTGTGTACTGTACTGTGGTTACAAATGGACTGATAGTGAAAGGAAAGTTCTTGCCCCCACGTTGGCCAATAAACCACAGCAACCACAAGAGACCACAGCAACTGAAAAAAATAGTGTTCAGTTTGTAAGTAAGTAGTTGTTGTGGCCGTGACCGGTGAGATATAATTAGCCACAGGCCTTACCGCTCTACTATGAGGCGCCAAGTGTTACCTTCATAATTCAGTGTTTTTTTGGTAGTCAGAAAGACCAAATTTAAAAATACAACCACAAAACTTTTTTAAAACTGACACCAAATAAATAAATGCTGGGACACAATAAATAAATGCAGTTGACAGAATTAAAAGGTATAATGAACGAATTAATAAATACAGACACAAAGTTATTAAATAATCACTGAATTAATAAATAGGGATACAAAATAAATAAATAGTCACCAAATTAATAAATAGAGATAGAAAATTAATGAATACATAGACAAAATTAATAAATAGAGATACAAAATTAATGAATACATAGACAAAATTAATAAATAGAGATACAAAATTAATGAATAGTCACCGAATTATAAATAGAAATACCAAATTAATACCTACACACACCAACTTATAAATAGTCACCAAATTAATAAATACCATAAGAAAATTAATAAATACAGTAACAAAATTAATAAATACAGTGACCAAACTAAATTGTGAAGACCAAATAAAAAGTACTGATACCGAATTAATAAATACACTCACCAAATTAATAAATACACTCACCAAATTAATAAATACACTCACCAAATTAAAAGGTACAGACCAAATTAGAAGTACAGACACAAAATTATTAAATCAAGTCACCAAATAAATAAATACAAAGACCGAATTAATAAATACATCTGGCATTATTTAATTTGGTACTACTCTCACACACACCAGGTGGTAGCTCCAGTGAGAAGAAAAATAGTCCCAGTTGAGTGGGGGGACTTGGCGAGAGGCGAGATTTTAAAAATGAGAGGCGAGAGACAAGAGGCGGGAGGCAAGAGGCGTGATGGCACTGATGGGCTTCCATACTGACAGGGGTTTGTTTTCTAGTCTCTCAACAGACCAACTAGGCTGATGCCTATTGACAGTGATCTTCCGATGCAATCTGACATTCAATGACACTCTGAATTTGATAGCCAGTTTGTGTTTATTCAGGCTAAGTGTATGACCAAATTACTTACCACTGCCGTCCCCAGGACTGTTAGCTAAACCTTTAGTTTTAGTCATGTCACGGGTCACTGAACCTCAATGAAAACATAATAAGACAACGCATATAATGCATCCTCCAAAGTCACAAAGCTTCATACAGTACTCCTCCACCCTATTCCACCCCCTATACTATACTAGTTTACCCTTAGTCATGCTTGATGCGCACCTGAGAGAGGTGCATGTTTGCTTTGCAAGTTACGTAACAACTAATAACAGCTGTTTGTACTTGAGCCAGTTTGTGCACATCCACGCATGGCTTGGACAAGTGCCTCTTATGTACTAACATTGATACTGGGAAGTCTGTATCTTCTCTCTTCGTTTTTAATAACAGGGAGTATATTATTTAATCCAAAACTGCACGAATGTGGAAGTTTTGTGGCATTGTGAATATTGTTAAAATAAGTTTTTGGCCCCCCCCCCCCCACCCCCCGCCAAATAATTATTTTTGAAATAATACAAATTAGACCTGAGAATCTGAACATTGCTAGGTTTTGTCCAGAAAGTTTACCGCCTTGAATTGGATTGTTTTAATAGTTTGGTTATATTTCTGACCGCCTAATATTGTTTTTATATATGGTCAGTTCTCACGAAATGGGTACACGGGGGGTATTTTTGGCTAAAATTTCAAATGCATTGAAACTTTTCGCCATTTGCACATATCATTGTACATATATTGAAGGGTTCAAAATAAAAATTGGGAACACTAATTTTGAAAACTGTGCATTTGGTGGGATATTCATTTTCTAACGTTGCCATACGAATGCTTTTAGATAGAAACATGGTAGTAGTAATGAAGTCCATTTTTTAGATTTCAATATTTTTGTTAATTATTCTATTTTTAAGCTAACGTTTCAACTGAAACATTGGTTGAAAATTGGATTTTTTTTTCATTTTTCTATTTTTAGGAACTACATTTGAAAATCGTATTATTATTTTGACACTTAAAATCAAAGGACATGGCCTTGTTCTATACCTTGTCAAATATTCATGATTTCTCAAAATCAATATTTTTTTATTGATTCTTATAGCAAAATGACATAGCTTTCCCATTATATTACATGTCATTGGTCTCAACTAAAATTATTCTGTACCATTATTTTGTGTTGCCACCCCACTGCTGCATCGGGGTGGCAACACCTGCTAAATTCAGTCCAAAAATAGCAGAAAAAATGTTAGATTGAAATTTAAAATTTTATGGCATGAACCTCTAAACAGATGCTTTAAAATCACTAAGTTTCATTAGATAATCTAAAATTGTTTAGGCACAGTTTTGAAATGAATGTTGTTGGGTTGGCAACGTTAACACTTCCCCAACATGACCTTTTTTTAATCATTCAGTTCTCATTGAAACAGTTTTTCGAGTATGTGATTAGTCAATATTTCAATTTAAAATAGAGTTGTTGGAGATTACATTCCATGAACAAATTCTGACTAAATATTTATTTTTCATCCTTTGGCAACCACTTCAAAAGAGCGTTGGGATGGCAACGTTAAAATTCCCCAAATCAAAAAGTGAATTTAAAGAAATTGAAAATATTTTGAAACACTATATGTGATGTGTTTCAGGCAAATGAGTCATAAGTCGCAAAACATAGATTTTGTGATACCATGATATTTGAAAAGATGAGATCAAGCCGATTCCAATGATAGTAAACAGTCTAATAATCTAATAAGTATTTCTAGAGTTTAAGTTTGATATTTTCGTTTTTGAAAAAAAAAGTTTCCAATATTTCTGGGGGTCAATAAACAGTAAAGTAACTAAATGTAGTCCATATGAGGACCTTTAAAACGAAAGGATATATTACATAGATTGTTCTGATATTTGATACATCGATTGATATAGCTATGAGTGATAAACCCTTTAAAAATTAGAACATTCCAATAATGTGATCTTGTGAAAAAAACACTTTGAAAAATATCAATTTTGCGACTTATGACTCATTTTCCTGAAACACATCACATATATGATCCGTTTTAGGAAAATGAGTCATAAGTCGCAAAATATGAATTTTGAGATATCATCATATTTAAAAAGATGAGATCAAGGGGATTTCAACGATAGTAAACACTGGGACACTTAATATGTATTTCTATATTTTAAGTTTGATATTTTTATTTTTGAAAAAATAAAGTTTGCAATGTTTCTGGCTGGGTAAACCAGTAAAGTAACTAAATATACTCGATACGAAGGCCTTCAAAACGCAATGATATATTTAATACAATGTCCTGGAATTTGTTAGTGGGATTTATATGACTATAAGTGCTAAACTCTCTAAAAATCAAAACATTCCAATAAAGAGATCTTGTGAAAAAAACACTTTGATAAACATCATTTTTGCGACTTATGACTCATTTTCCTGAATCACATCACATATTTGTTATGTATGAATAGCCAACAGGTGTAAGCATTATTACAGACACATATTATAATCATTTGATGTTTTTTACAATGCTGAGTAAACTTTATTTGACAAAATATATTTTTTCTCTTCAGAAAAGTGTGTAATTTAGGTAGTTTTCAGCATATAGGGCGGCCATTTTTTATTTTAGCTCTATAAAAGTATATGTCCCCTCAAAGGTCTATATAAGGTGCATCGTTTGATATAATATTTATTCATATACAAGAAAATGATTTTCATGTAGAGTCCAAAATTGCCTGTGTGCTCTTTTCGTGAGAACTGACCATATACAAATGAAGCATCGTCGCGAAAACGGCCCGCGAAAACCAGCCGGGAATCCCGATTACTAAACTATTTCTAGCTGCTTGGCTCACGCCAGTTACGGCATGGCTCCCGAGTCCCGTTCTCGTCCACACTTTGCTTTGAGTTTGTCTGCTCAGGTCGTATGGGTTCCACCAACCCAACGACCAGCAGACAATAAGATTTTAGCAGAAGAATCTATATTTCGTTACCTTTTTAATGGAATAAATGATAATCCTGGATGTTCTATCTGCAAAAAGAGCCTATGAGCTTTGTTTTTCTGATCGGAGGGCTTCCCCGACCTGCCGCTATATATGACGTCATTGTCCCCATGGTCACTTGACCGATTCGCAGGATCTGATTGGCTTAGAGTTGTAGTGTCTCTTTCTGTGGCTGTGGCTTCTTTTTGTTTTGATATGGCGGCCATTGCTTAGAGCTCTCGATTTGAATCTGCGGTTAGCTATAACTTTTTAATTCTTATGTAAGTAACACATGTTCCCATTTGAAATTGGCTACCCTTGACTGACTCTAGCTTCTGGAATCGGTTAGAAAGTTCCATAAAAAAATAAAGCACTGAAACAGGCCTTCGGAAGACAGTCTCGGTAAATATACGTTTCTCCTCTCGGGGGGGGGGGGGGGGGGGCAACCGGTCACGTGATTTGATATCATAGCAAAGCTATTCCGCCTACGGAATAGCAGTCGGTTGTGCTTGTCTAGAGTAGAAGTAGGACATAATGAATTTTTCTCTTTCTCTTTCTCCTTGCTTCCGACCCCCTCCAGTCTCATTGGCTTTTATACGTTTTTATTTCATCATTGTGTTACTCAAACTTGTTTATAGTTTCAGTCTCAACATGATAATTTATTTGCATCAGTCTAGGCTTTATTGGCCCTGGAGTAAGCCTACCACAATGGTCCTAATGAGATGTTAATGGGATCTTGTGGTAAAAACTGATATGAGGCGCAGATGGGACTCTCCTGTCTGTCTCTCACTCTCCTGCCCTTCGCCCCTTTTCTTCCCTCTCCTTCCTCTGCCTCTTTTTGTGACTCATTATTGATTCAGGATGCAATATTTGAGTTGGCATGCAATATTTAATTGTGGATTCAATATTTAGTGGAGATGCAAGTGAGTGTCGCACCTTTGGTCCATAGGCATATAAGCATATACCTTTGGAGTTAGATAGGCACACAAATCAGAGTCTGAAGATGATGCACACAATGTCAACTCTATGATACATTGTTTCAAACCCACTGCATATAATAAATTCATGAGAAGCAAAGTACTTCTAAGTGGTGGCCAGTTGTACAAGTACCACAGGTTGGGCTCTTTTGTATAGTTAAAAAGCTGAGATGTCAGATGTGGCGGCAGTTGAGCCGAGCGTGTCAGTTTTTGTCATTTTAACTAAGAAGTTGGGGTGAGAGCTCACAAGCGCCATGGCTACTGGGGAGGTAGTACGCAGTATCCCTGTCCTGGGGATACTTATAGTTCTTCTATGTTTCACCTGCACTGTGGCATCACAAGGTCTGTATATGAATATATCCTACATACTAACATGTATATATGAACCTTTACATATCCCACATACTAACATTCATTAACTTTTATATATCCTACATACTAACAAAAGGGAGTTGGTGTGTTTTTTACAGTTTTATGTGTATGCAAGGTCTTTCTCCATTCCGATTAGGAATAGGAATATATATAAACTAAAATAGGTTCTGTATGTATTCCAAACTCAATAAAAGAAAGGACATGGTATTATTTCTACTGACTTTCTTAATCATTGCTAGCACACTATGGTAATTTATACTTGACAAGGCTCTAATAATCTACCTCAATCCACCAAAATAATATCATTGTACCTGAATGCAACAAATATTTATGCTCATATCTCACAGACTATTTCAGAATTTATTTTTTTTAATTTTAAATTGACAGTCCTCAAGTATAAATATAAAATATGAATCAACTCTGACATTTTAATTTCATATTTATACAGACCTTGTAAATGTTTCAAGACAAGTGCCCATGTTTTTTTCAATTCTGCCAATGTAAACTAAATTATATGTATGTGTACAGACAATTGAGAAGCATCAGATCCGTAAACATGACCTGACCTGTGGTTTCTTACTTTGTTATTGACATGACTGGGAATTCCCACCGTCATCTGCTGTGTGAAGTTTGAGGGTCAGAGAGAGTAAACAGAGCATGAACTGTTGAGGAGCTTTTTTCTAATGCTTTGAGGAGCGAGGAGAGGGCCCTTCTTACTAGCTTATTAAGTTTGCTCTCCTATTATATGTGTAACAGCAGGTTTAAATGGAATCTAATTGTCGGGACCCGGCGTTCATTTGGGGCCCGCGTTTATTTATTTCATGTCGTTAAATGACCCAGTCTTTTTTCTGGGGGAGGCATTTATGTGAGACCCGGCATTCTATCGGTGAAATACAGTATTAGGATTACACATAAGTCAGTTGAATTATCCAGTCTGCTACAATGCAAACTTCCTCAGCCTCCTTATGCCATGCTGTTTGTTACCGTTTGTGTCAAACTGACACCTGGGAGGGACATGGTGAGGTTTGGGAACATCCATTGGTAGCATCTCACAACTAATAAATTGCTAACAACTATTGTAACAATTATCGTGATGTATGTATTCACAAGGATTAATCTTTAGAGAATGATGAAACTTGCAGGACTTGTAGTCCCATATCTCACCTTAATAACACCTGAAGTAGATTATCTAACATGACCTTCTACAACTGTTGGTGAGTTTGTAAATGTAGAATTGCTTCCTTTTTGATTACTATTACTCCTTGTCAGGTAAAACATTTGACATATGCAATCCATACACTCCTGTAATAATACCTCTGAAGTACTCTGAAAAGGAGTTTGAGTTGTCAAGTAAACTAGAAGCTTAAGGCATGCCTTGAGACATAATATATACCGGTTAATATGTGTCTCTTGACTTGCTGAATATAATAACATGTGAATGATTGAAGTAACACAGGTATGGCCTGAAACCACATAAACATGGGGTTTATTTTACCAAACCAGACCAAACCGAAGAGATCATGATGACAGCATGTCTGCAGAGAAAGGATCCACTTTTAATTTTAAGTCTAAGTCTGGTGTGATGTAAGAATCTACACTTAACGATAACCAGTGTCCTCTTGCCTTAATATCTGATAGATTAACACCAATCGACGACATATAAGTCGCTCCTCCCTGTCTAAGCCCCTCAAGCCAGCTTTACGCACTAAGTCACACAGAAAGTTTTTGATTTCCTCATAAAAAGGATTGGGCATTTTTGATGTGGCAAATAGCAAGTGGTCTTCGATGATTTCACATTGATTACCATGCCCCAGGGTACACATGTAATATCCTTTCTTGATAAACTGTGAGGAGATGAAAAATATGGCTAACACATAATACTGATCTGAATAAGAACAAGATCATGGCCCAGAGTTTAACTTCAGTCTTTGAGGAAGTATTCACAAAGGCAAACATTTTCCGAAGATGAGAAGGTAGAAGAGGATCGGCAGGCATGGGACTTGCCCCTGGAAGTTTAGCAATACCTCTGATGATGGACTTAATCATGGGATGAGACAACACCGGGCAATCAATGAGTCTCAAGCGAGCACCAAAGATAACGCCAGATAGAGAAGTTGTCACAGAAGAAACTTTCATGAATCCTGATAAATATGTGGCGTACATACATAAGGCGTCTAGATGAATAGGCAACAATGACAACCCATTGGCGTGAAGAAAAGATTTAAATACTGTCCACTGGCGTTCCCTCTGATGCAGAGTGGAAGGTGCTACTGACGCCGACTGAAGTTCCTTGACCTTGGTCATCCATTTGTCCATCCCTACAATAATATTCACCGTTAAAAAAACAAAGTCCAGCCTATTTCAGGATAGAATAGTCTACAGGCTCATTTTGATAGGGTAGACGAGATAGAAAATCAGCAACACTGTCATTTTTGTATTAATATAGTGAGGAATTAATTCAATCCTGTAGATAAACATAACCCAATACAGTTTGTATAGCCATTACATGCAAGTAGGATTGATGCTGACGCCAGATGTAAGCATCGCCACAACTTGGGTGTTGTCAATGAAGCAATGGACACTACAATTCTTGAATAAATGCTTCCATCTTTTAACGCCAAGCAAGATGGGGAAAAGTTCCTGCACATTGATATATATGCATATTGAGTCTGTCCAAGGGACGGTATGCACGCCCAAACCTCCTATCCAATCGGATCCCATGAAAATACCAAAGCCTCTACTAGATGAATCCGAAAGCATAGGTAGATGGTACTCATGCCTGGACCATAGACCCATGCTGTTGAATACTTTACAAAAGGCGTGCCACCAGTCTACGTCCCTCCTGAAGGCATCTGAAATTGTTGATCTATGCAACTTTTTACACATCACATCATAAAGGTCAAACATACAACAACAAAAAGTATGCCCACCTTTAAATACAGATGCACAGTGGGCTAAATAGCCACATAGTCTTTCTAAATATTTTTTAGAAATATACTTGGACATTTTCACATTATCCGGAAGAAGGCGAAGCTTGTCAATTTTAGTCTGAGGAAGGCGAACCATCATGGCGATTGAGTCTACTTCAAATCCAAGGTATGTGCGTGATGTAGCCGGCATAATAACCTTATGTCATGCTACATAAAAACCAAGTGACCGTAAGAAGGATATAAGGGTATTGCGGGCAAGGGAACAGTTATGGAGGGAATCAGATGCCAGGAAAAAGATCTCTAAATAATTTACCACACGCACATCATACAACTTATACATAGAGTCAGCAATGAAGTTAGAAATATTATCAAATACACAAGGACCGATACATAATCCAAAGCATATAGGCGATTCTCTGTTAAATATCTCTCTTGTCCGTCAATAGTCCAACAAAATCCACAGAGTGTACAATGGTCCGGATTAACTGCTACAGCTTTATAGGCCAATTTAATATCAACTACACACATATAATCTCCTTAATTTACCATATTCATAGCATCGTCAATATTTTCATATGAAAAAGAACATATAAGAGAGGTACAATGAAAGTTAACCGACGACTCATCTGCCCGAGAACAGTCGGTTATAGGTCTGACACTACCATCAGGTTTAAATATCACTCCCAGGGTGTGAATGCACAGAGGTTTCTCATTTACCACTAAGACATACCCCTCAAGTATTTCATTTGCAACAATTTTATCCATTTCGATATGTGCTGTATCCTCTAAAATAGAGGAGTAATTTGGTAAGTCGTACCCCTTCTACTGGCGTATCCACCACATCAATACCGTCTATCGTATAGTAGAAAACATCAAGATATTTTGTAAATACATCACAACCTTCATAAAATAAAGAAGCAGCAACTCTACACAGCTTCAACTGGATGGGCAACACGCCCAAAACATGTACACAACTACAACTACCATTAAAACATTTATTGTACACCTTGACCGAACGGCCCTTAGCAGAAGTAGGAGAGACAAAAATCAGTCCCTCTTCATTATCACAAATACCTTCACGATAAAATTTAGCAATACGATCACAAATGATGTGTAAACACACCTTTCATGGCAGTTATGTTGAAAAGCATTTACCGGGAGAGAATCAGGGGAATAGGCAACAGTGAAGGTACGGAATTTTCGATCTCGATGACTGTGGCCTCCATACTGCCATCGTTACTAGCCTTTACAGAAGGAGAGTTCGACAAAATATCACAGGTTTCTGCCGCTAAAACAAGAAAAGGTTCAAATTCAATCTGACAGTCGCCACCACCTACACGATTCTCTACCACATCCTATTTGCTTGTCTTCGCCGTCACATAACTCTTGGCGCCATGGTCTGACCGCAGAAAGAGCAACGATGAGTGAAATCACAAGGGTTTTTCACGCATCCCAGTCCGTTAAACTTGAAGCAGACCTTATCCTTGAAGTAGAAGATTTTGCAGAAGACGCCCGACAGGAATTTTCAAATGAATAATGATGGAGAACTTCCTCCTGTTTAGTCTCGCCGAACGCCGCCAGACCTTTCTTGTTTGATCTGGTCCTGACAGCTGCGTCAAACATTAGTGAAGCTTTATATGTGTACATCGATGAAGAATTCTTCTCCGTCATCATTATACAATGTGACAGTACCCCCAATAGATCATCATGAGCGCGTGAATCACCGATCATTTTCTCCAAAAGTTGAAGATTCAATAAGAGCAAAGTGTCAAAATTTTCTATAACCTCACCCTTGTCAAGGAATTGTTCCCGGTCGAAACGACCAACTCGCTTCCTAGATGAACTGGCCCTCCTTTGACACACAGGTATTTCATAAATTGAACTTTCCACGCTTTCATCACGATGTTTGGAACCATAATCCTCCTTAAACATTGATCTGGAGATACGATTATTAGTTAACACCTCTGATGAAGAACTTGAACTTGCCACTTCAGGATTATCAGACTTCTTATCAAGGTTCTCGACAGTGTCCAAGATCATACGCATCATGCCTTCCAAACTGTCAACACGCCCCATCAACAAATCAGCTTTCTTTGACAAAGACATTTTTTCAGGTATGTCCGTATTTTTCGGCCTTGTACAATTCTTCCTAGTTTTACCGTAATCTACAGTCAGGTCAGGATCAGGAGATGGGCGTGGAGTGAGGAATTGGATGAGGGAATGGAATATTATGTATTATGACGTAACGCCAATAGATGCGGGGGGCATGGTTACCGCATCGAGTCACCAAGATCTCGGACAATATATACAGTGATGGGTCACCTACTCATATTAAGCCAAAATATCTTATATGCCAGAACAATTCTTCAAAATGTATCCAATCAAAATTGACTTAATAAGAATAATTAAAGAATAATTGGTAATGTATGAAGCAATCAGGTACCCTGGATATATTACTATCTGATCACCTACCAATATATGCTGTAATAAAAAAGAGCAGAATAAGATCTAACTCCTCTAACGAAATAAAAAGAATCAGCACCAGGTGTCTAGCCAGAAAATTAAATGCTGACAATGTCAAACGAGAAATTGACAGTTGTAATCTAAATCTTCCAATGGTCCCATTGGGTGACTTAGAAGTCAATGTATTCTGGGAGAATCTTAATAAGAAATATCTAAGAGTACTGGATAAGCTATACCCCAGGAAAGAGATTGTTATTAGACCCAATTTCAAGGGAAACATATCTAGAGAAGTCAAAGAGATGATACGAGAAAATAATCGGTTGTTCACTATAGCCAAAAGATCAGGGAGAGAAATTGACCGGAAGGCAGCCAAAGTACAGAAAAGGAGATTGAAGAGTAAATTAATTACATCAAAAAGAGAAGCAACCCTTGAAATTCTAAGAATTCATTCTAGTAATGGAAGAAAATTTTGGGACCACTTGTCTGAAATTTATCCGACCAAGGCTTCGTCTAAAACTCTCACAAATATTGAGGTCATTAAAAAAGATGATCGTTCCTATTCAGGGAAAGCTGCAGCCAATATTGCAAATACTTTCTTTGCGAATATTAATTCCAGTGTTATTGTACAACAGAATATGCCTGATCTGGTGATGGGATGATGAAATTACAACTGAAGAGGTACGAAAAAAGATTATTGGTCTGGACAATAAAAAGGTAGCAGATACAGTGATCTGCCCACCATCTTTTTAAGAACTTGTCTCATAGCTGACATTAGGAACTTCACTTATCTCCTTGAAAAAATCAGCATTAGTGGAGAGTATCCGAATGTATGGAAAAGAGGTATATGCACAGCCATCCCCCCAAAAAAGAACAACTTTGAGTTAGATAATCTTAGATCAATTACGATAACTTCCCTGGCTGGTAAGATCTTCGAAAAATTGATGAAAGTAAAATTAGATAAATATTTTATAGATAACAACATAATTACAGCAGAGCAACATGGCTTTACTTCAGGTAAAGGTACGGAAACTGCTCTTAGCCACTTGATCTTAGACCTTCTGAAATCCAAAGATAATGGGCTCAATTCTGATCTAATATATTTCGATCTATCCAAAGCTTTCAACACGATTTATCTGGATAGGCTGATGCTGAAATTGAATGCCCTTGGTTTCAGGAATAATGGTCTAAAATTGTTGAAAAATTATTGCACAAATAGATCCCAAACTGTTCGGATAAATAAGGAAATATCAAATGAAGTTGGTCTATCAGCAGGTGTGACCCAGGGAAGTATATTAGGACCCATCATGTTCATTTTGTATATGAACGATCTGATGGAAATGAATTTTTCCTGTAATGTTCAATTGTATGCGGATGACTGTGTCATATGGAGAAATATTAGAGATGAAAATGATATAATCGAACTACAGCGAGATATATTTAAGTTTGAGAAATGGTGTCTACACAATGGCCTCAAGCTTAATATAGGCAAAACCAGGATACAACGTATGAATGGCAATAGAAGACAAAATGAGAATATTCCAAATTATAGATTAATGAACGATCGAATTGAGGAAACCAAGATTTTCAAATATCTAGGTTTGCTTATCGACTCTGATCTTAGAATGGAACATATGGTGAATTTTACCACCAAGAGAGCATATTTTGAGATCAACAAAATTAGAAAAATATTGCCTTACATTGGTCCTGAGATTGCTATATCGCTTTACAAAACATTTGTATTGCCAATACTAGAGAATTGTATCATATGTACGGATCTGGGCCCACAAAATGTACATCAGAGGCTGCAAAAGATCCAAAATAAGGGACTAAGAACTCTACTCAACGTGAAGGGGCATATTTCGAATTTTAATATTCCCATAAGATGTGGGTTATTACCACTGTATCTCCATAGAAGAAGCAGAGTACTATCCCTTATATATAGAACAGGCTCCTTCGTTGCTAGGGAAATAAATATGAATATTCGAGGCAATGATGGGAGGAAAGTCAAGGTATTTAGATGAAAAAAAGAAAACACCTCCAGGTTGTATCTATCGAAATCAAATGGATTCTGGAACGACCTACCTCTAAGCTTTAGAAATAATCTTGATTTGCCGGATTTCAAAGACAAAGTAAAAGAAAAACTTTGGACAGAGTTTAGAGAAAATGAAGAAATTTATTAAGGATGCTAGTTTATTTTGTGGGCCCAGAACCCGAACCATTGTTTTTATGCTCTTTTATTTATATTGAAAATGTATAAAAATATTTGAAGTCTCTCCATTCTTCTCATATATTTTAGCACTGCTGAATACCCTGTTTTGCTTGAAAAGATCCCTTTTCCTTTATTTAAATCATTATCGCCCGGCAAGCGAGCCGGCAGGGGGCGCCACATATCACCAACATGTTATTTTAGGACATAGTGATGTAGTATGTAAATGAAACGACAGGGGGTGCCACTGAGTATTATGTGTATTGGGTATTACAAACCCCCCTATGTATAATCAATATGTTAAATGTTTAAATGATGTATTTAGCATAAAGATTAATTGTAACGACTGAATTTATTCCACTAATTTTCTGTAATATTTTACATATGCTGAGAATTATCATTGTACCAATGAAATGCTATCAATAAACAAACAAACAGTACTGGAAAAAACTCTAGTTTTAAATGTTAACCAAGAATGAATGATCAATTTTCCCTTTGGTAGATTGTAAGGTAGCCCTATGGTCGAAATTGAAAAAAGTTTAAAGACTACTATTCTATTGAATCATCCTGCTTAATGGGTTTCCTCTTACCTTTTGTCATAAACATAGACACTCTTGGATAATCCTTGCTGATGATATGGCATACACCTTCTCCAAGTCTTAATGAGATAATTATATGCAGTATACTATAGAGAGATATGTCTAGCCCATCTAGTACAGCTATAGGTAGTTCCCTGTTGTACTGAATTCAAATCAGCTTCAATATGATGTCCAAAGGACCAGCCAACCTGGACGTAATTTTACATGTGTCACTGTACATATGTAAACCATTGCTAACTTGAGCAGTCTCAGATCTTCAGCACAATACAATGTAATCCAAGTTCATTAAGTTGCTTACTGAATGACAGTTGAACTTGGCTCCAAAGATGTGTGTGGACACACTTCTGTGATGCTATCATTCTCTTTGTAATGTTCAATGGAACAGCAATGGCAGATATTGGAATTAGTCTATGTTCAATTGAACGGCAATGGACCAACTCTGTCACGTCTGTCATTGATCTCTCATTACCGGCCTATTAACTTTTCATTTCTGTAAGGGTAATTAGATGATGAGTGAGATGGTAAATGAGAGGACTTTGGTGGATGAAATAGATGACGAGAACGTGACATAAGTTATGATATTGGTGTCTATTTTACACTTTGACTGGTTTCTGTAACGTTCAGACACTTTTTGGTTCTTGCATAGCAGGGTATGCAGTAGCAATATACCTTAAATAGCTTCAGTAACAGTACTGATATTAACATTGGCGATGATTCAGCATAGGTTAGGACATATCTGGGCCTTGGTTAGGCACTAAACAAGTTACCCTTCCACACCACGAGGCATCCCTTATCAAGTAGAGGGGGCGGTACAGTCACTCCCTGGGAGTCAAACAGTCATTTTTGTTCGGGGTGGGGGGGGGGGGGGCCCTCTTAGGGCATATGGATATAAGTAAGTCAGAAAGTAGGATCCCCTCTGTGTATTTTTTGAATATGTTTGTCCTCAATTATGTGGGAATTAGTGTGAAGTTCATTCCATCTTTTTTGACATTTAAAGATCACTGAGTTATTAATGTTTGATAATTTTGAATTCATAACTACTAGATTTTTTCTGCCAGAGGCATGGCTCCTGGTGGTTAGTTTTCTGTCATCTAAATTATTTTGGCTTTGTGAGAAGAATGGTGGAAAAGAACGAAACAAAAAAAAGGCAATAATTATATTTTGACCAATGTTAAGGGTGCAGCTTCTATGCCATTGGCATTGATGATAATCATCTCACTCTTCTCTATAGTTAGAGATATTTCGTCAAGACAAGACAATGTTCAATAATTGAAAGAAGTACTCATGTCTGATAGCCTGAAGTGCTGTGGCTATAACAAATTCCCTCAAACTCAAATTTAATGACTATCTAACATGCTGTTTGTTGTTGTGTTGCTTTAGAAAATTTCCTATTAGTTATTAAATCAAATGTCATAAGTAGCTAACATGTTGTTTCAGTTCTGTCACTACAAATTGTTCCCTATTCATTGTCAAAAGCAAATAATAACTAACTGACACTTTGTTTTCATTCACCTTGAGTATCACAATCTTTACTACTGAGTTTGTCACTGCAAACACAGTTCAACATGCTGCTCTATGTTGCAGGTACCACTACAACAACACCAAGACCTATTACAACCAATGACACAGGACGGCTTCTCTTCATAGAAACCTTGAATAATGCCATATATTCCATGGACATACAAGGAGGTCCACACAGACTCATTCTCCCATTCAATGAAACTGGACAAACTGTTGTTGGTGTGGCGTATAATGAGAGAACAGATGTCTTGTTCTACGGTACTCATTCAAGTCGAAGAGCTGGAAGGAGGATTGGACACATCAACATCAATAGCGGGAAACAGAAGGAAATAGAACTCTCAAGAATATCAGGTATTTTGCATTATACACCAGATACTAAGATATTGTCCAGATTACTCTATTTAGGACCTGGGTTATGTGACCAGTTCGAAAGCTTTATTGCATGGCATTAGGTAAATGTGGATCTGTTCCTGCATGAGTAGCAACATGACAACCTGTCAGTTAAAACATATGTAAATATGAACTTATCTGTTCCATACATGTACTTGACAATGTATATCATGTAACAAGCCTATAGTATTCATGCATTGAAACAGAAACTTGTCTGTAGACTGTGTCAGTATACACTAAACTACACTATATTTACAGGTTTATCCTCCATCAAGGTGGACCCTGTGTCCAAACTTCTCTTTTATGCAACCATGGATGCAACCATGATGATGAATGACGCAGTTTGTATTGGTGTAATGTCTACAGATCTACAGAGGTCTAGAGTCATTCTGGACAAACATTGCAATGTGAATGATCTTGCACTTAATCCATATGAAGGGTGAGTTTTGCAAAATTCGGATTCATGCAAAAGCAACCAGATAGACAAACAAGTAAGGTGGCCCAGGTAGTGGGGCAGACAATATAATTATATACATATTTCAACAAATATCACACATAAACAACAAAATTGATTAAAAGCAGACAAATAACTGCCTTAGAGAAAACCATACCTCAGGTAGTATTCTAATATCCAATTTCTGTTGTTTGACCCCAAGTTAATTAAGATGTTTAGACTCGGACATCGTGTCAACTCCATTCCAACGAGGAACCCAGCCTTCCAAGACCCGTGTGGCACGTCATAAGATATCTGACCAACTCTGCTCTACCAGATTGAGCCTTTAAGAAATTATAATTATGCTCATATCTGGCATCATCGGTAATTTATCCCAATACTGTCCTAATACCAAATCTTTATCCCCGGACTCAGGAGACTTGAGATAGTCAGGAACTACCAATTTATTCACATTATCCTCATCCTGGTCAATATCTGCAACATTACATTGTGTCAGTTTAATCCAGTAAGCCTCTCTTCCTATACCGATCATCCGGGTAAGATGATCCTGATGGAATTTCTAAAGAACCAGAAACACTATTACTCCTAGGTTTCCCAGGTTTAGCACAAGTTTGAGTCCTCTTTCTCCCTCTAGTGTTAGCCGGGCCTCTTGCATACAACTGGGGAAAATCCTCCTCAGCCAGATCTTGCTCCATAGGAACTGAAGATTCATTAGTTTCATTTTCCTTAACCGGGGCAGTCTTACCCCTTCCACCTTTTTTCTTTTCCCCAACGATCTTTTCTCCTGATTTACCATCTTTGTTCAGCCCCACAACTGCTTCCTTTTTTCTTATCCTTTTCCACGTTCTTAACTTGCTTATTTCCATCACTGCTTTTGCCTTTAACATCACCAGTTGAAGAACGATGAGACCGGGACCTGGAATCACCTCTGCTAGCACTTTTCTCCTTGGGATGGGAGTCATGACCACCATTCTCATATTCACCAGAATCAGGCCCTGAGGCTCCAGCCAGGGCAGCCTCAGAGCAACCACCACCAGTTGCATCCTCCACGTCCGTTGCAACCACCTTGTCCCCGTTCATGACACCACAATGTCATTTCCATCACCAGAGTGTACAATGCAATAGCCAAGATTCGGAATGGGACATGCTGACTGGTAGACTGGGGCCAGAGTAATTTTGACCAGAAGAGGGGTCAAGCCACCTGTGTTTACATTATGAGGGTGCAGGTTTCAATGGACCCAGAGAGGGCCCTTCATTAAATGTAATTTTAGAGACAGAAAAACATTTAATATTGCCACAAAACTTTAGGATATATGAGACAACACCATGCTCTATCTTCATCTTACTTAATGTTCCTTTAATAGTTATGGAAAACAAATCACAAAACAAATGTTGTGTGTAGGTGCAGGTTGAGTGCATGATGCATGCACCCGCACTGTGTTTGAGCGGGTGTATACCAACAGCTGTGGTCAGTGCCCCACCCACTTTCAGATAGGCCCCCGGTGCCTGTATGAAATCAGTGCCAGATGTGGTATTTCGACCTAAAGACAGCGTTTTGGTTCTTGCCTATTGGGTGCAATATGGTCTATCGGGTGATAATTTGTTACAGAACAACCTTGGTCTCCTACCCATAGCTGTGTCTATCTAGACCTTCCTCTTCCATTATTTATGAACCAGTCAGCCTTACACCATTGCTCCTTCATTAATTCATCAATTATTTAACCCTCGATCCAACTGTTAATGTCCGTAGAGCAGGGACACTACAATAAGGGATTACTTCTATTAGTCTTAGGGAGTTACTCTTATCTTCAGGAGCTTGTCAGGTATATATATAAATATGGATATATTCATATGGAGTGATATCTCCAATGGGAACTAGGCTTGGCTTGTAACTTCAGTAGAGAAGGAATAAGGCTTGAAGTACTGAATGGCTTCTTTATTAATCCACAATTCACATGTTAATATTTCAATATACAGAAAACATTAGAACATGGCTTTCTCAGGGCTCCAGGGCTTCCAGTCAGTCAGCATGATGTCTTCAGTGTATAGCAGTGGATGGTAGGTCTTCAGCTCTTCAGGAAAGGTCTGCTCTATACAGTGACTGGGAGCCCTTATATACTCTAAACATTGCAACAGACTTGGGTTGGGGTACATTTCATCATCTTTTCAAGACCCCCTGCAATGTAGAGTGGGTATTTCATCAGCTTCTCATGGCATTGAGTAAGCCAAGTACATTGCATCACCTCTGGTGCCAATGGCGGAGCTTGTGTGAGTCACTCATGATACATACTAACTCACAGGGAGGAGCTGCTCTTAGCAATACCTAAGGTGTATTTCATCATACTGGTCATTGCATCAGATAGAGCTCTCTGAGTTAGGCCCAATGAATAACCTATAGATCGTACTACCAAGTTCATACAATACATATAAATAGAACAGATACATAGACTCAAATATTATTAAAAATAAATTGGGACATTGACATCCTCCCCAACAAAGAAGAATGGCTGTCCCAGCCATAACATGAAAACACATCTATAAAAGTACATAAATATCTTCACAAATAAATAATTGCGAACAAAACAATTATCAAAACAAGAACAACCATAAGTCTAAGTCTTTTTCATTCTTCGAGATTATTAACCTTGCCTGCCTCTTAGAGAGGACAGGTGCTGCCACCTAGCGGAAAAGGCCGGAACTATTGTCTCTCAAAGTTTGTTGAACTATCCGCTAGGGGCATCAAAACTGGAAGTCGTCCCCTGGGAGTCGACCCGGTGGAAACCTAGATTATCTGTTTCCCTTCTCATAATCTTAAAAATACGTCAGTCTATAAGGTATATTCGACTACAAATAATTTTAACTCAAGGCACACGCTATATATAATTAACACTGATTATATAGTTCTGGAACTTGTTCATTGGCAACTGTCTTTTGTATCTTCTCGTAGACTTGTCTTCGTTAGCCTCTCGCCATCTTGTTTCTGATTCTCAGATAACAAATTCAGTTCAAAACACACATGGTTAAATATTGTTCACTCTTGGATTAAATACGGCACACATCTAGTTGATAAGCATAGTCTACTAATAAATAGTACTGGGAGGCAAAATCTGGCTGCTGGTTGTGTACAGCTGTGACAGTTGGAGCTGTGGAAGAACGTCAAAATATGAAGCTTGGTCTTCTTGCATGTTGCAAGCTGGTATCTAGGGAATTTCTAATGATGCATCCCAATGTGCATAAATCAAAAATAAATTTTCACCTTAAATAAGTTTTTCAGTCCATCTCAAATTTACTATTTTTTCCAAAGTTTTCAGTACACTTCGATTCTTGGTTTCAGTGCCTCTCATTCTTCTCTATTCAATAATTTCATAACTTCTTCATAATTTTTGGAATTTTGATTTGTCATTGTTATTAAGTTTATAGCCCTTGCTATCATTTTGTAATGGGAGAACTGTCCTTCTTGTTTATAAGTCATAGACTTTCTGCGCATTCTCATTGCTCTTTGTTACAGTTGGCAGCAAGAGCTACCAACAGTTCATCTCAGGCTTGAGCATAAAATACAATAGATAGTGCTTTTCATTGTTGTCTCTGATGGACATGCCCAGGTAGGTCAACCACCTTCCAACATTCTCGTTAATGGGCATGGCCTCGAATTTATTTGGGTCCTGAAAATTCTCATATTGTTATGAGTAATTTGAGCTTCGATGATCAGCTTCGATGATCCTTTTTGGCTTAGTCTTTACACTTTTCTTCCTTCCTTCCTTTCTGTCTTTCTTTTCATGTTTCTTTCATTTCGTATTTACATCCTTCCGGTCCTGTTGGTCCTCATTAACGATTGTCACAGGGGTACCTCCCCTCAGGAACTGGGAAGTACAAATATAGTGGGTGCAGAATATATATACATAACAAGCAATACAGCAAGTAACAACCTCTGAAACAAGCCTTAATATAGCATTTCAACTGTCATTTTCAAATTGGTCACTCAATATCATTTCAATATCATTGATATTCATTTTTGGCAATTCTGTAGGTAATTTATTAGACAACTCTGTAGGCAATTCGGGGTTCTTTATAAATTTAATTTCATGATTTTTCTAAATGGTTCCTTTACTTCCTTTATTATTATATTTCTAAACACAAAGCACTTTTCCTGTCTAAATTACTATTTGGTCGACATCAACATTGATCACCTCATTAGCCCTTTATTACTCATTTTGCCTTATAGTAAAATTAGGTTGTTGCCTAGCAACGCCCATGATTCACATCAACATGAATCACCCCTTCAAGTGCAAACAAGCACCCAATGGTCTGTTTACACCCTAGCCACCCAGGTTGTCATGGCAACTGGCGTTGTCAAGGTATATCTGAGTTGTCTGACGCTCAGTGGACGCTAGTCCAAATCGACTAATCTTTTCCTTCTGTTAAGAGTTTAAATAGAAATCAGGCGAGCGGCAATAAATTGTAGCGCCATTTATATAGGCACATACCTCTGTTCATTACTCTGGGCATGGCATTCTATGGTAATTAGTGTCTAGTCCAAATTTTACTCCTTAATCTGTTTATCTTATCTAATCTTATGTCTCTGACCTTTGTTAAATTAATCATTACTTTATTATGCCCTATAACTTGATCATTATCAATTTCCAGTGATCCCAATCATTATAATTTTCATGATTGGCTAATTTGGGCAATTTAATCATTTCCAGGTGCAATTATTAATGATATTCATAACTTTTGATTATTAATTATTAATAAACAATGATAATATCATTCTTTGATTTATGGGGTAACTTGATCTTGCTGAGGGTATATCATTACCAAGTGGAATTTGACAAACACCCTCCCAAAAAATCCTCCCCCACTAAGAAAAGCTTGGTCTCTGAGCTTACGGCATTATTAGTTCCATTATTCCTTAATATTTATTCATATTGAAATCCTTCTAATGGAGTTCCATATACATGTTCGATTTTTTTCCGACACTGCTGCTCCAGTCAATCAACTATTTCAGATAGATTTTGGTATGGTGAATCCTACCTTTGGCTAGGAGGTAGACTCACAAAATCTTGTTAGTATGGCAGATTCAACCTTTGGCTAGGAGGTATCACTGCCTACCTTTACTTGATAATAACAATAGGGAAGCGTATCCAATAAATTTTCTAGCTCCATCACAAGGAAGCTACCAACTCAGCTTACACACAGAAGCTACAAAATCAGCTCTCAAAAAGGAGCTACAAAATCAGCTCTCTAAAAAGGAGCTGCAAAACCAGCTCACTAAAAAGGAGCTACAAAACCAGCTCACTAAAAAGGAGCTACAAAACCAGCTCATTAAAAAGGAGCTACAAAACCAGCTCATTAAAAAGGAGCTACAAAACCAGCTCTCTAAAAAGGAGCTACAAAACCAGCTCTCTAAAAAGGAGCTACAAAACCAGCTCACTAAAAAGGAGCTACAAAACCAGCTCACTAAAAAGGAGCTACAAAACCAGCTCTCTAAAAAGGAGCTACAAAACCAGCTCACTAAAAAGGAGCTACAAAACCAGCTTACTAAATAGGAGCTACAAAACCAGCTCATCCTGCCCACACCGGAGGTGGAGATCATCGCTCCTCACCTGGCAAATTAAAGGATTGTGCACATCCCCCAATTTGGCTACCCCTGTCTTCTGGTCAGTCCGTGGAAGATTCCCTATTACTCATGAATACATTTACTGGGCCCAAATACATTCACGCATCATTAAAAACTCCCACATGGCTGTCCCAGGACGAGGGATGGTTTTTCTCCAGTGTACTGCGCAGTGGCAGGAGTGCTACAATAAAACCTGGTTATCCGGCACAAATATCACGCTGGAACTACAAATGTTTGTGTTCACATCCATGCAAAATTCATCAAACTTCTACACTGGAATCACAACTACATGTGTTTACGTCCGTGCAAAATTGACCAAGCTCTACACTGGATTCACAACCATTTGTGTTCACGTCCGCGTAAAATTTATGAAAATCTACACTGGAATCACAACTATTTGTATTCTCGTCCGTGTAAAATAGTTTTTGGGGTACATCTCCTGGATTTCTCCATTTTTTCGTCAGTAACCCGGTTCATAATTCTTTAAATCAATTTTCGTCAATCTTTTCTGCAAAGGGGTTGTGTGTCTCTCATATTTCCGAGATATTCAATCTATTTTTGCCAAAATTACCACCACGTTTTCCTCCTTGTGCGGATATCCTTATCTTACATGTAATCTGGCTTAATTCTTCTGATACTTGTTAGTCATGGTGTGACATGAATTCTTTAAAATAACTTTGAGGACTATTGCCAATAAATAATCCTAGGATCCCTTTCTCCCATCTCACATGGTGATTAGCCAAAAAGATGTACATGGAGAAATCTAATTTCAATCAAATATCCAAAATATTTTCTCTTCAATTCACAAAACCTAGTAAGAACTCTAGGAACTTTTCCTCAATAACTTCTATTTTATTTTTTAACTTTTTAATCTAATATGACTGTCACCCATTGTGCTTACTCAGTTACAATTTAATATCCACATTCTCAGACTGGCTAAATATTTTCATTTTCAAACGAACTCTTTCTAAATCTAAAATATATTAAAATTCTCATAATTTATAGTCATGCAAAAAGAGTTAAAATTCGTCCAAAGTATAAGGATACCGCCAGTGATCAGCCATCACAAAAACAATGCTTCCCATCCTGTCATTTAAATCTGTCTATATTCAATCTATATTCAATATGAGATCCGCTCCATCAAAATGAGTCCCATGTCGGCCAAATCGATTTTGGAGTTAGCTATTGGATGGGTAAGCAGCAGGAAAGAGCTTTCCAATGATGTATAGAGCTTAATTTTAGGCCTATTGGGTATAATTCTATGGTTGCGGTGAGTATTTAAGGGACGCGGTTACTGGAGGAGCCGGAAACTGAGATACAGCCTGTTTAAGTTCGGCGAGTGACCTTCGGCGCGCCATCCTTGGTTACGGGCATTTGTTATCAAACGATTTCTATGAAATTTGGGACACACTTTACTAACTGCCATAGCCATAACATATACCAAATTCAGTTCATTTACATAGTAACTTATTATTTTATCACGCGATGAAAATTGGGTGAAATTTGGGCAAAATACATTTCTAGGAGACTTTTGTGGGATTTATGTCGGACGCGTCGTCATGCAAAATGACCAGTTCATATAATTGGATTTTTCTCAGATTTGGGGCAGGTATTATAGACTAGTAGGGCCACAATATATAAAAAAATCAGTGCATTTCATTTAATATTTTTTATTTTATTACCCTGTTA
Organism: Sthenelais limicola; assembly: GCA_942159475.1. Classification (NCBI taxonomy): domain Eukaryota; kingdom Metazoa; phylum Annelida; class Polychaeta; order Phyllodocida; family Sigalionidae; genus Sthenelais; species Sthenelais limicola. The sequence goes on from OW804097.1 coordinate 4,822,588, forward strand.
ACACGAGTATAATAATTCTGTACAAAATTCTTCGGTGCAGTGCTTGCAATATATACATAATAACACACCTATTCATTCTAACAAAACAAAATGTACAACAGTATTCACCATTAATAAAATCAGTAATAAAATCAATAAAATAGCAGTCAGCCCCTACCCCTACCCCTACCCCTACCCCTACCCCTACCCCTCCCTGGCCGGCGTTGCTCAACATTTCCCCTCCCCCTCCCCCTACCTCTCTTTGCTGGAGGAGGTGCAACCTCCCCATCCGAAGAAGATTCTGAAGATTCCCTTACCCTGCCCCTTCCCCTTACTGTTCCTCTACCCCTACCCCTACCCCTACCCCTACCCCTACCACTAGCTTGAGGTTCCTCTTGAGGTTCCTCCTCCTCCTCCTCCTCCTCCTCAGAAGAAGATTCATCACCACCTAATTCTAATGATTCATCAGAAGAAGATTCCCTGTCCCTTCCCCTTCCCCTTCCCCTTCCCCTTCCTCTACCCCTCCCTCTTCCTCTAGCCCTTCCACTTCCCCTCCCTCTACCTCTTACTGGGGCGACTGCAGGAGCCTGTACAATGTAGCCATCCCCCCCCCTCCCTGGCCCTTCTTCAGGTACAGTTGGTTTGGGGCACATAATGTCTTTGGTTTCTTCGGTACAAAAATCACGAATAGAATTAAAAAGATACCACTGTCTGTATGCAGACAGTCCAGGAGAAGGTACAATGGGTGGGTTGTCCTGAGGGACATCACCCACATCAACAGTAAGCATTTTAAAAGTACCACTATCTTCAGGGCCTACAAATGGCCTGAAAGAAATAACACCAGGTTTGTCACTAGAAAATTCAAAATGATGATACCCTTTGATACCTGGAAAAGATTTGGAGAAAGGTGACAGGAATGCCTGCCAGTCGTACAATGGAACAAAAACAGTACCCCTTTCATCACCTACAAGTTGGGCCTGGTTGACCCCCCCTGGCGTACTGCGCTGCACACTGGCTTTTAATTGCTGAAGAGAAGAAACGTTGTCCCGACGAAATTGTTTTTTCAAGAGACCAAAGCACCAGTCGGGGGCAAACTTAGTGTGCCCAGTAATCAAAAAGTTAAGTGTAATAGACCTGTGCCTTCCAGTAAGGACACGCCACATCAAATAGGCCAAAACATACCGGTTCTTGTTCTGGCCACTACAAATGTCACAGTTATGATCTAAATCTTTCTCCCCCAGACCATAGTTTTCAAAGTAATGATTCAGATAAGAAATAACTGCATTTGACCCCTTACTGGTGCAATGGCTCTCATCTATAAGGTAGTTAACTTGTCTAGGCGTTCCTTCCATGCAAATACCGAACAGGCCTACCTTCCTCGGGGTGAGAAAATAAAGGGGACCTGGTTGCATCGGGTAAGAAGGTAAATGCACTTGTTGTGCAAAGTCAAAACTGAGATGTACTCGAATGTCACATGAGCAAGGGGCATGTTTGCCAAGGGGGGGTTCACCATTGTCTCTGTACGCTTCTTTTGCATCAGCACAACATTTCTGATAAAGAGTTCTTTCGGCGGTTACACTGTCTAAATGTTTCTGCTGTTTCTTTAACTTGGCAGCTTTCACAACATCAGGTAAATTACTACTACAGGAAATGTCTCTGTTATTACGCTGGCACTCCCAGCAGAGGTCTGTCATGGGACGACTTGTGACTATTTTAGGAAGATACTTGCGCCATAAATGACCAAAAGTGGAGTAGGCAACAGCCCTATTGCCAGTCTCTTGCATGGCTTGTGTGTAAAGACGATGAACTTCAGCTTTTGTAGAACGGCAGGGGAGAATTAAGATGTCGTCTCTGTGGTGAGAAGATACTCTGCCTGGCAAGACAAGAGCATGTATTTCGGCATAAGATGTGATTAAGTTGATAGTGTTCTTCAGGTCATCTATTGGCAAAGACCTCACAGCACGGTGACCACCACCCTGTCGTGAACGAGTGACCAGACCATCCTCAGCGAAGGATTTTAGCAAAACTGTCAGCAAGTTTTGGCTAATCCTAGAAGTGAAGGGAGAGAAAAGAAATAGAAAAAATAATTAATAATAATTTAATCGTTGACAAAGGAAGAAATTGAACATAATGCAGGATCTTAAAATGACAATACCAAAATATTGATTCTTAGCAAATAATCATGTTATTATGAATAGCTATCTAATGTTCAGTATTAATGGGCACCACAAGATTCATGATAACACTCACTTGTAAAGGAATTTAAAGGTAGCTTTGCAAATAGGCTTGTTATGCATCCTGTAGTGGCTCTTTGGGTGTTTTCTCTCTCCCTTCCACTGGCGCCCCTTCTTGGTTGGACTGCATCGATCACTGTTGTCAGTAACAGTATTGAAAACGCCAAAGAGTGCCATGTCGAGCTCATCTGAAACGACAGTATAACAATAATGTAAAAATGAATTTGTGACTGACTAATATCACCGACACCAATCTTAGTCTGAGTCCCTACAGTTATCCTACGTAATTAGTTATCCTATGTAATTGGGTAGCACGTGTCCTCATTATTTAACAAGCTACAGCTTAAAATACTGATTAAAATTCTGAATGAGTATTATACAGGCATGTATGGGCAATGAGGCAATAGAGAAAAACATTATTTTGAAATTACCTCGATGGATTTGGTCATGTTCCGACCGATGAGAGATGCGCTGTTCCACAGTGAACTGGTCTATGCATGGCCCGCCGTTAAACAATCGGCAGTTACATCTGAAACGGACAAAATCCTAGATTTTAATTTGCCCATAATGACACAAACAAACAATGTATTTTTAACCCTACATTCCACACGAGACGAGTAAGGAATCTCAGACGTCCCAAGTAAATAGCTACTCCCCAGATCTCCTTAAGAGGGCCTTAAACTCCCCACGCACGAACAACACCATGCGACGTAAAACATACACCAATTAAATTTTAGAACCTCTAAATATACCCACAAGGTATCTAGCACATATAACAGCATTGGATTATAGATTTGGAATGATTTCCAGGGATGTACATAGCATAGTTCTCAGATCGCGTCCCCCAGCGTGTCAACACACACGATAGAAAAGATGGCTGCAGAGCACCAACACTTACCGAAACGTGGAGCACTTTTCCCGTTCCTTGTCCAGGACTGCCTGCATGTGATCAATAATAAGAATAGGTTCTGATGCTTCCTCAACTTCTTCTTCGTTCGTCTCCGGAGTTTCAGGCTGATCAGGGACGTCTGGTTCTCCATCTGAGTCAGATTCCACCGTCTCTGTTTCCTCGTTGAACATAAAATACTCTTCGATGAGGTTACGCCATTCGGCGTTGTCGACAACACCTCCCAAATTGGCTCGAGCGATGCCATTAAGAGCTTCTGCGACGGTGGCCTCAGCTTCCATGTTTAAATAATAAACCGTGGTCCATTTAAAACTTTGTTGGAGAGTAAAACACGTCTTGTATCGTATGGAATCGAGGAATAACTGGTCGCTTCGATTCAAATCCAAGACCACGCTAGAAGATGGCGTCAGCCGGAAGTTGATCTTTCGGAGCGGCTGGACCAATCACAGGGCTGTATCGACCCCTCGTGGGCTCCCTTGACGACCCTAGCAACCATTGTTTACGCCGAATGCACTTGGAGAGAGCTCTGTGATTGGTTTACTTACGCGGCGATTCAAAAGGGAAGAATCCCATTGGCTAGAGGAGATTCGCGGCTTTCCGAGGATACCAAATGTGCTGGGGTACCCTATGATCAAATGTCCACGGCGTACGAGTGAATTTAGGGAAAAATAGCCTTCGGCTCCTTTGTTTAAACCCATCCAACCATGTTAGGAAAATGTTTACCGGCCGTTATGAAGCGTAAATAATTGTTTTTGGTACAAAATATTTTCCAGTCTCAAAAAAAACATAATAAAGATTAATATTACGGGAAAAAAAGTTTTCGACCGAAAAAGTCCTATACCACCTTTGGAGCCCTATATCTCAAAATGAAAGTTGCAGACAAGGGACTCTTTTTGATGAATCGGATCACATATTTCCTACCCAACTCTGGTGTTCAAAACTTAACAGGAATTCAAATAATTGATACCATAATGTTCACCCTACTTTCTGCAAGTTCCTGGTGATATATTTCTTTCAAACTCTTATTTCCTATAATTATCATTCCTTTTTATAGGTCACTAAAAAACAAAGTAGTTCTCCTTTAATTTATTCCGACCTCTTGATTTTTGTGCTGACTCATAGTCATAGGTCTTTTTGTATTCTTAAAATTTCAATGTTATCTTGTCATTTTACCACTTCCACTTTCTTGGTTCAAAATCAAAATTAAACACACTAGTTATCTATTATTGTCCCTGTACATCATCCTCAACCACAGATTTCTCTCTAATAATCTCAAACTTTTTAACCTATTCTGCAAGATTCTTGTCATTTTCATTTTCTTCTGATATTAAATCTTACAAAACTCAACTTTTAATTCTCCGTGTAACTGGAAGTTTTTCTTTGAAATTAACTTATCCAGCCTACTGCCCTCTGGTACAGAACCAAAAGACCATTCAGGATTATTTTGTTTTTCTTATCCTGACCTTGTGGCATATTAATTAAGTTCCAAGACAATTCTGGATTTCTATTTTGAACATTACCATTGAATCTCATTCCAGTTTTTTCTCTTGCAACTGTACTTGAATTGAACAGAAATGCATACTGAGAAATCATGGGTGGATGGGCGCTTTTTAATGAGCGTCCAAGCCTTTCCCCTAGCGTGTGGGATTTTGTAATCCGGACACGGCTTGGGCAACTTTCGATTGGTTGTGGCCTCCCGCTCTGGGCTAGGCATTCTCTAGAACTTAAAGACCCATTTGTTCATATCACAATGTTCATAATCCTTCAGATATCTTGCAAAGATGTACCCAATTCCACCTTTAATTCCTATTAAGTAGGTACAAAACTTATTTCTTTTCCCTCGAGATAACCTTTTTATTTCTATTCAAATTACTTTTCCTAATATCTGTGTATTGAAATATCTTGCGTTTCTCATAAATTCTCGAATCACTCTTATCCATATCACCCATATTCCATTCCCTTGGGTCTTCCCGATAATCTGGAAGAGATCTATTTTCATTTCCTGATTAAGTTCTTCCTGAAATATTTCTTTTCTAATTTTATACTTTGCATTCTGACAAATTTCAAATGTTGACTTGCTTTTAATACCTCTAAGCGACATAATTTCTTCCCAAGTTCCTCTGCAACATATTAACTCTTTCAGGTTGGAATGGGATTAGACCTATGCTAACCCTCGTTCCTCTATGTATTTCTAAGTTATCTTGGAATAGGTCCTGTCCTAAAGTTTACTTAAGGTACTTTTCTTTTGCTGCCTCATATAGGCAGCCATCTTCAACCCATTGTACCAACTTATCCTTAAATTTTATTTTGAATCTTAAACCTTAATCTTTTACTTTGACTTAATTATATCTAGAATATTGGTATTTTCATAATACTTTGGATCACCGTTATCCTTGCCCTTTCGGGTATTTCATCACCCGATGCGCTGTCCTCCTTATTTGGAATGTCCAGCATCACCCCCTCACCCTCTGACTCCTTCTCAATGAGAGCGCGATCTGTTGGGGGTTTTAAGGGTCTGGGAAATCAGCGTCCTCTATGATAACCACTTTCAAAAATATCAATATTTTGGTGAACTAAAATTATCTTTTCCCCATAATCGAAAAACTCTTATTTCTGTTTCATAAATCAAGCTATATATCTTCCTATGTTTGTCTGCCTCATCAAAAATTGCACAATTCATTTTGTTTAAAGTACAAAACACCCCTTTCGAATCCCAATTCCTGTCTTTGATAAGCTCTATATCCCAAATCCCTCAGGTTTTCAATTTGCGATCGTAGCTGTTATTCTATTTGTAATTCCTTCCTGGAAAAATTAAATCCAGCTCTGAATCCATATCCTGAATCCCAAAGGCCCTTTCAAATCCTGATTTCTGATCCAAAATACCCTATCCTGGTTCTTGAAAGGAGTATTCCCTACCCTGTTTGTTTTCAGTCGTCCGAAAAATAAAAAATAATTGGCCTTATGCATGTCTAATAAATAACAGAGACTGGCTTGCATGGACCATGGGGTCATGCCTCTCCGGAGTGCAATGAGTATCCCATCGTCACATACTTATCTATTTATAGATACTGGCCTTAGTCTGACCTGACTCACCTCAATTAAAGAAGTTCATAAATGATATGGAGAGCAAACACAGTTACTAAGTTTATCAACCCTGCTCTTAACTTGACCAATTAGACCCCTGTTCCGTGGATCATTTCCCAATTTTCATTACTAATACCTTCATCCCTGAAATTTTTCTGAAAAAGTGTGTTCTTTTTCAATGTCTCCACAATGGGAATGCGTCAAGCATTAACAACTGAAGAAATCATTTTGTTACTCCAAAAACTAAGGAAGTTACAGTCCCTCAAATATGCCTGTGCAAGACAGTGGCAAACTTGATCTAAACATAAAAACTATACCAACGACTTTCGAAAAAACTATTGAAGTTATTTCCCCCTTTCAGAAACACATTGTTATATTGTCCCCATCCTTATTACCACTGCACTACCATTCAATGCCCCAATCAGTGGAGCCAGCGTCCAGCGAATAATTCTTTGCCTAGCAACGCTTAGCAACATGCGGCCATAACCCAAACATCGGGTCTTGCAAGCAGCACGAAAATGGTGTGTCGCAGTGCTGAACTTGGCCACCCTGTTCTCCTGTCCTGTCAAGCAATCCTATATCAGCAACATAATATGCACTGTTGCGTGGCTATTCGATCTACCTAATAAAGGTATAATATGCCAGTACATTGTCATGGTTCTTGTGTGTCATTAAATTCAGATTCACCCTTACAATCACCACTAAAAGCCATTAAATTTTGTATTTCTTCCTTAGAAGTCATTAAAAACTGGACACCCTACCACCTCGCTTGGGGAATCAAAGCAGGGATTCCCCATTTGATAATTTGAAAAACTAGAAAACGGACAAATGTCCTTTCTACACCTGTATGTACCAAAATCTTCTCAGTAGCATTTCATCCATGTGGTAGGTTCGTTGTAATGATTTTCTTTTTCTACCCTCGAGAACAGGCCTATTTATTCAGATTTCCATAGTAATTTGATATATTGTGGCAAACCCACATAATGTAAACTTTTTTTTTCTTTTTTTTTTTTTAATTTCAAAATTTCCTCAATTTCTTTACACTTTAACTAATTGATTACATTTCCTATTTGATTTCTTTTATTATAATTTGGGCATTGCTAGGTAATAAGGTCTGTTTATAATTAAAGTTGAGAGTCAACTTTCAGCCATAATATATGGACGATTCTACACCTAAACAATGTCTCAGCTTTCATAGGCCACTCATTAGTAGTGATCTTAGTTTCTTAACTATATATTCCCCTAATTCGAAATTCATTCCAAAACTTTCTTTTATTCTAAAGAAAATAAAACATGCATATATGCAGTGTTTCCCAATTTGCAAAGTTTGTTCGCAAATTTCCCAATTTATATAACAATTAGTTCTACCAAAAATAGCATGAAGCCCAATCAATTCATTACGCCCATTTATATTGTCCACATTTCATGAAAATTGCCCACACATATAATCTTCAGGCATGTTGTGATAACACAAACCAAACCCCTTGCCCTTAGATATAGTAGACTATACTAAGGTTGGAGTGTTGTTGTTTACATTGGTGATGATTACAGAGTCAGGCAATCAATTATAGCCCACACTAATTAATTACAGCCCCTGCTCTTCCACAGTGAGCAAGATACAGTGACTCATAAGTGAAGAAATGCACTGCATGACACCCAAATGGGGTCAGCACCACTGGGAGATCTTAGTGTGGAATGTTCACCTGTAACTCGTTGCTAGGGAAGCTGTTGCATAGCAACCCCCATGTCCAAAGATTTGGGTGTTGCTATAGGTGCTGATGCCTGTCCACTAATGAGACTAGGAGGCAACACTCATCCATACCATACACATGATTCCACACACATATATATGGCTACTTTGTTTCAGCAATAATTGATTCTTAATTATTTCCCTGCTATCCTATTTCCCTATAACTCTTTAGATCTTTCCTTGGCCTAAAATTGTTTCCAGAATTAATCTATGGTCCATTGTTAATCAATACATGATATTTCGAAATTATTCTATATCCAAATGGTTTATATCTCAACATTAACCATTTTCCTGTATGTGATTTCCAATCTAAATTTTTAATTTTCCATCATTCCCTTAATAATGTGAATATCTTACTAAAACTTCCAGACTGTAGGCCTAAGGCGGCCACCTCTATATATACCCATCAGTCAGCTAATCAGATTAAAGCAAAGCCATAATACAAAATTATATTATATTATTGGTTAGATCGTTTCATTGCTTGACTGTTTTTCTCCCCGGTCTTAGGCCATTATATCATGAACTATCCTTCTAAATAAACGTCAACTGCTCCATTAGCTGAATTTTCCTGAACATTGGTACTATTTGTATAATATTTTTGTTTCAAAATGTATTGATTGTATAACATATTACCTGGTAGTTAGGTACCTAAACATATACACCGTTTCTAAGCATGTTGTGATAATACAAAGCATGCCTCTTTACCCATACTGCCAATGTATAATATATACTGAGGGTGGTGTGTTGATGTTTACACCAGGCATGCAATGAGCATGGGGGCTCACACCTCCACTAATGGGAGTAATTAAGATAGTGAACCACAAGTCTGGAAATGCACTGGTGCACTGAGTGAAGGCATACCTTCCATTCCAGCTGGGTTGGAGGCAAATTCCTCTCCAAATAGACACCAGCTCTCTCCAAATCAAACTTGGAGCAAAAATCGCCAGGTTAATTTCCGTCTCATTATTTATATTTTCCACTATTTGGAATATTGCTCGCTGACTCTGAAGTTTTCACCCGATTTTCAAAATTCAAAATCCTGCGTGATGCTGACATACACACGCTTCGTTTGGCGTGCAAGAGAAGGCCATAGCCCATATATATATATATCCGTCCGCGGTCATTACGCGCGGCGACGATAATTCAATATGATGACTGGTATCAGTCAAATCTTAATATTTTGCCTGTCTTGTATGGTCACTGACTCGTGAGTTTTTACTCAATTTTCAAATTTTCAAAATTTTTGCAGGATGCTGGCATACCTGCGCTTCGTCTTATGTCTGAGACAAGATCATAACACATATATTTCTATCCCTCCGCGGCCGTTATGCGGCGACGATAATTTAATATTTTGACTGCCATCTTATTGGCTTGTAGGCCCATGTTATTATAATCACCTGGCACAGCAAATATCGATTAAAAATCATTGATAATCAGAGACAAAAATTGTGTGCACCTATTACATATTACCTAAATTCTATTATGGATAATTTTGCCCCTATACCTTACTGACATTATTTAATTTTTTTGCCTTTTCAGAGATTGGAAACGGACCCTCCTTTAGCTTTGGAGTTTTACAATCGCCCTGATAGTGACCATAATTTTGACAATTGAAACACTTAACTCTAGGCTTGAATCTGTGAGGAGCACTGCTTGGTTGTTGCCCTTTATGCTGCCATGGCCCTCGATATTGCTGCCCCTGCTTGTAACCTCTGATGTCTCCTCCAGTGGTTAGGTTGTGATATGGGTCTCTGCTGTGACTCATGCCTCGCACCTCCATCTCCTGATTATTAGACTGGTACCAAACTTGGGTATGTTGTCTCTGCCTGTCGTTGTGATGTATAGGTCTCTCTGCTTTGATTTCTATCACCCCCATTAGAGCTGTGTCTGAGATATCCATTCTAGCTGTTAACTTTGCTATGGATCTTTTAAAGGAATTCTGTACTCTCTTCAATTCGTCAGGAGTAACATATTCAGTAGGGACATTTCTCATTACTTGGGAATCAGCCACCATTTGGATATCTTCTCCCTGGACTATCTCTTCCTCAGCTGCTGGGACTGGAGTAGGTGCATTTATCATCCGGTCTCTGCCAGGTTGGTCTTGATTCTTCTCAATGCTTCCCTCCATCATTACCAGTCAAATCTTGCTGCTTTAATAGTATTGTTTTTCGGCAGGACTTTCCCTCTGCTGTAGATCCCCTGATTTCCTATTTTAATTACAACTTTGGAGATCGTTCCAACCCTCCTCTAGTGGGGCAAATGAGTGAGTGATCAGATCAACACTCAGGCCTCCTCTCCTATAAACATCTGGCAGCTGCTCTTCTCCTCCAAGGGGTTATACACACTGGTCATTCATCTATCTTCTCAATGAAACTTCTCAGCCATTCAGCTTTATGAAATAGAGGATTTCTATTTCAATACTCCAGGCCCGGGTTCTTTCTCACCAAATGTTAATGTCCGTAGAGCAGGGACACTACAATAAGGGATTACTTCTATTAGTCTTAGGGAGTTACTCTTATCTTCAGGAGCTTGTCAGGTATATATATAAATATGGATATATTCATATGGAGTGATATCTCCAATGGGAACTAGGCTTGGCTTGTAACTTCAGTAGAGAAGGAATAAGGCTTGAAGTACTGAATGGCTTCTTTATTAATCCACAATTCACATGTTAATATTTCAATATACAGAAAACATTAGAACATGGCTTTCTCAGGGCTCCAGGGCTTCCAGTCAGTCAGCATGATGTCTTCAGTGTATAGCAGTGGATGGTAGGTCTTCAGCTCTTCAGGAAAGGTCTGCTCTATACAGTGACTGGGAGCCCTTATATACTCTAAACATTGCAACAGACTTGGGGTTCATTTCATCATCTTTTCAAGACCCCCTGCAATGTAGAGTGGGTATTTCATCAGCTTCTCATGGCATTGAGTAAGCCAAGTACATTGCATCACCTCTGGTGCCAATGGCGGAGCTTGTGTGAGTCACTCATGATACATACTAACTCACAGGGAGGAGCTGCTCTTAGCAATACCTAAGGTGTATTTCATCATACTGGTCATTGCATCAGATAGAGCTCTCTGAGCCTAATGAATAACCTATAGATCGTACTACCATGTTCATACAATACATATAAATAAAACAGATACATAGACTCAAATATTATTAAAAATAAATTGGGACATTGACACAACTAACTAGTAGTGCAACACCTCCAATGGTTTCTAACTAACTTCTTTTATTTTCAGGACACTATTCTGGGCTGGTTTTGGTCGTACAAGAGCCGCCATAGGAAGGATATCTATGGATGGTTCAAATGCTACCCAAATTATTTCTGCCAATATTTCAAGTCATTTCAGTTCACTGGCTATTGACATTCAAGGTGAGTAGACTTACTCATGAAGAACCTGTATAACATACTGTTCTCAAGTTATGTCACAGAGAATAAGTGCCCTTCTACATTGCCTTTTCAATCTAACTTAATATTACTGCATCATCTGACCGTGAGGTGATATAATATTTTAATCTTCATTGGGCATTCAGTGGTAAATGACTTAAAGATTATCATATCTTGATATTTGTACTTTTTCAGTGCAGGATGTGGTTCTGAATGTGCGATTGTGGTGTAACTTGTATGTGTAATGTTGCATGGCTGATGTAGGATGCATATTTGAGAATCAATGTATGTTTGCGTGTTACAATAATTTGTATAAAAATGATAAGTTAAAGTATACAAAAAGATCTAGCATGAACAATAATGATTTAGTTTAACGGTTTTCTAGATGCTAGGCAGGGCTCAGGGTTTGTAGGCCTATTAGTGTAAATATTGTATTGGCCTTAAACTGGATAAAAGAAAAGTGAGCTTGGTCAATTGCCTCGTGCAGAGCCATTGTTATGAGTCAGAATTGGAGTAATTCATATTGTTGACCTGCAAGAGTGGAAACAAAATCTGACTGTCGGAAGTACAAAGCTCATCATTGTGTGATATTTAGTTGTACCTGTCCACCAATGTATTTACTCTGACATCGATTAATAATTTTTGAGAGCAGCTTTGCAATTGCTTTTCATTGCCTCACTGTTTAAGTGCCAAAAGGGACCATTAGAAAGCAATTGGTATAATAAATGTCTATCTAGGGCTTTAATATTAAGGTAAGGAATTGGTGTAATATGTGTCTATGTAGGCTTTAATATTAAGGTAAGGAATTAGTGTAATATGTGTCTATGTAGGCTTTAATATTAAGGTAAGGAATTAGTGTAATATGTGTCTATGTAGGCTTTAATATTAAGGTAAGGAATTGTTGTAATATGTGTCTATCTAGGCTTTAATATTAAGGTAAGGAATTGGTGTAATATGTGTCTATGTAGGCTTTAATATTAAGGTAAGGAATTGGTGTAATATGTGTCTATCTAGGCTTTAATATTAAGGTAAGGAATTGTTGTAATATGTGTCTATCTAGGCTTTAATATTAAGGTAAGGAATTGGTGTAATATGTGTCTATCTAGGCTTTAATATTAAGGTAAGGAATTGGTGTAATATGTGTCTATGTAGGCTTTAATATTAAGGTAAGGAATTGGTGTAATATGTGTCTATCTAGGCTTTAATATTAAGGGTGTAACAGATGCAAGAATCCTGAGTGAAACGAAAACAGATTTTGTATGCACACTTTGATCCAGTAAGCCCAATTACACAATCTTATCCTTGCTGTTATTCTGTCTTCAGGTGGTCTCCTCTACTGGTATGATGATTTATATGATTATATGTACAGCTGTGATCAAAATGGTAACAACAGGAGACAACTGTTTCGTTACTCCCCTGCCAGTTTGTACTCCCCTTACTACTACCCAATTAGTGCTATTGTTGTGGATGAGAACTATCTGTACTTGGGCCGAAATGTTCATGGTAGTATGAGGTACTCCTTTATATATCTATATTAAAGTAACTTTAATTTCATTCCTGTAAAATAATGGCAAGGTTTAGACTTATATGTGTTCAAGTATTCTTTTCAGAGAATTTATCATGTTTAGGCCCACCGGTCTGGCTCTCTGACATGATAACATAACATCATTTGTGCACCCAACATTGGTTATGCACATTGAAAGTCTGCATCCTCACCACAATTTTTCCCTGTGCTGTACTGAACCTCACGCAACAAGTATAGGGAAGGAGTTGTACCAAAACCAGCTAGCATTACTGGCCATAGACACCACATCTGCACTGATTGTGCTGGGTTTTTTTAATGTATTTCTTAAACTTGACAAAATCATGAGGAAATATTGACCACCATGTAGAAGCTCTGTAATCTTTCATTCAATTGTGGTTAGAATAAGAAAAAGAATATACCTCCTGCATTATTACTGAAACATTTGTGTTACTGCCATGATAAGGTATGAGAACTGGGAAATAATCCACCATTGTACTGGACCTGCACCTGCAAGTGACCTGCAAGTGTCACTTGACCTGCAAGTGGCTAAGATCGCTGATAATGAAGATCGGGATTTGCATAAAATATAACAAGAATTTGATTTAAGACATGTCAGGTGTTTCCAAACTGATTTCTAAATGTCTCTATCTATCCTAGATCGCTTTTAATTAGTATTAGTCAGTGCGAGATGACCACGGCGAAGGCCTGACATGGTTTTATTTTGGAACTGCAGTAACTGGGTCACAATGACGCATGGACATGTGACGTCACAAAAATTGACGAAAACCTCTGTGACAGGAAGCATGCTTGTATCTGTTTATTGTGTATGTTTAAACCTATGCAAATGTCAACAAAATACTTTCAATGTGCCTTTTTTTGGTAAGGTATGCATTCCACAGGCTTTGTGCAGATCAAATACATATCATATACACATCCAGTGAGAGAGAGTAAGTTAAGATAATGCTTTGTTTACATCATGATGTTCCCTCCAACAATGCATCAATGACGGCCATCACAGAATGTGCATGCGTCATTGGTATTTGCGTAACAGCCGCACTGTAGCCAGATTACTTTGGTCTGGCAGACCAAAAAAATTTTGACAGCAATATTCGGAAAACACCTAAAAAATATGCGTTTATAATGATCAAATCAGGAAAGAGAGGGGTAAAGGGGGATATATTATGCACCATTTCGGTAATTTTGACCAAACTCTCATAAATGAGTTCTGCAATCGGCAAGTGTCACTTTAAACTGAGAGGGCATGACATACAGTAATACATAATCAGTTCTCATCAGTTCATATTACAGCTCAATTCTGAGAGTGAGAAACCCTTCGGCAAGACGTATACCCTTTATTCAAGCATTTGGGCCAAACATCACAATACAAACAATCTCCAGTATGTTCCTTGACAAACCTGCAAGATACCTGAGTGGTATGTGTCATCTAATGGCTTTAATTAATGTAAAGTTGATAGAAAACATTTTATATTTGAAGGAATTAGAAGCAACACCTCATGGTTGATTAAAACTATCAATGTATCTGAGGTCTGGCTCCAACCATCTCCTGTACTCTTTTGATTAGCTTAAGTTATAAAGCATAACTTTCCCAGTTTTCACTCCATAAAACCTTAAGGGAAGTTTAAAATAATGAAATATAAAATATCCCTGAGAGGAAAAATGTAGTCATGGACAAGACTACTGACTTCCTCTACCTGGTTCTTATATAGCGCAAACAGGAGGCAAGAGCACACCATAACAAAGTACCAAACAGCCTTATCGCTTCTCCAATACAAGAATAGGAGAAAATAAATTGACTTTTCTTCTACCAGAGACCCCTCACTTCTTACCCTCCTACCACCCTCGCCCCCTCATAAAACTCACTCTCTATCCCCAGTCTCAATACCAATAAGGTAAGAGACCAGCACCAGTCAAGTACATATACCAGGCCCTTGTAAACATGAGAGGACCTGACGAAAATAGATTCACACACATAGTGAACAAAGGATATTCAGATCTGGCCCAATATTTGAAGGGTATATAAGCCTGCTCTACAGTAGCCATTCAAGCAGTCATAGAGGTATGGTGAACATCGCTCTATCTACCTAATAATTCATTTTGTTGGGTTCTCTGTGAATACCCACTACTATGTACCAGAAATATTAACATAATTAATGTTATCCATCAAATGTTCATGTTGGTTCTGGCCACAGAGCTGATGTCTATCAATTCTTATTTCCATGCCCAGGTTCCAATGCTTGTAGTGGAACCCTGAATGGTGGATGTGGACCACTTCAACTTTGCCTGCCAACAGGAAGAAACACTAGGACATGTGTATGCCAGGATGGTTATATTGCAGTGAATCTAACATGTCAAAGAAGTGAGTTAATATTGTTTTTTTATAGCAGATCTTTGGATTCTGCTGGGGATGTGGATAGTGATAAATTACTGTTTTGAGCGGATATAGTAAATTATGATAGCAGATAAATTAACTTATTTTTCGGACATAGTAAATTACAGGCAGTGGTTCCGGCGTTTCCTCTCACACTGACTTACCTCATCACCGTGTTGTCGTCGATTCCGCGTTTAGTTTGGAACGTGTATAAACAATACTGAAGTCCTAGTCACCCAAAAGTCTTTCCTCCACTGTTTCCGATGGAAATATTAGCCATTTTTAAGTATTTAAAGCCTAGGCCTCACCGTGAAGTGATGACAGTAGACATCATGCCATGGCATCGTGCAAGTGATGTTGTCATACACTGCCCGATATTGTCATACACAGCGGGAACCGGGCGAAACAGGTAAAACTGCTGCTCTATGGGATCCTTCACTATTGGTGGCGCCGACTGGCATAATGTAAAGGGAACTTTCAAACGAAAGGAGGATTGTGCTAAATAGACTTGCACAGTGCAACGTTAGGTGCACAAAGTGGCCGTGTGTGCCATGCTGGAAGTCTACACACCTCTTCTGGTCTGCCTTGCTTGAACATGCATGGCTTCTGCAATCGCCATTCATTGACTCAGATACACTAAAACTTCACTATCGGGGTAAAACAATATTCCCATCATTTCTGACATTTCAGATTTTTTATTCATTTATTTAAGTCCCTAGACACATATCGCCGGAACATGGCATTTTGGTGGTGCTGGCGTAATATATAAGAACTCAAACCCGGAAGTATGTTGGTTTGGGCACGCAACATTAGAGGCCCAGACACTTGGGCCTATGGACCATGGCGTATGATAGGCCCTACCATCTGGGCTCTACAATTTTCGGGACGCCAGTGTCCGGGCTCTGTTAGTTGCATGTAAATAAAAAGTGGATGGTTTGTTTGTTAACGAAAGGGATAATGCGGCAAAATAACCGACATGGTGAAGTTATAATTAGGTGTAAATGTTTTGTTTGTTTTTAAAGATGTTTATTCAGCAAGGTGAAATTATGTAGTATGTACACAATTCTCATTCAAGGCTGATATGTTAGAAAAATCTTACAAAATTTGTTTCGGTTTGCACAAATTTAAGTTGAAAAAATATAGTTAGAAAATTATAAGACATATTAACATACAATCAAAAAATTCACACAATGTAAAACCGTCACTTAGGGCATCATCCTATTACAACAGTCCTAGATGCATCGTTTCTATTTCAAAGCAGACAAAATACAAAGACAAAATTCCCAAACATTTAAGCTGTTTGAGAAAGCATTTATACAGACTTTTTTAATCTGATTTTTAAAAAAGGTCTGGTCGTTATTAACCTTAATCTCTCTAGGAAGAGAGTTCCAAAAACTCAATATTCTCCCGAAGAGACTCTTTCGATTTTTTTCTTTAAGCCAAGGAACTATTACTAGTCTGTTTTCCATCATGTTATACTTGTGCTGTGGGATATTTTCTTCATAGTTGTGACAGCTCCAGAAAATATTGCAATCTTCTAAAACATAGTGGAATGATTCCAAATCTTTGATAATTATGGTGCAATATAATATATCACTTGGACATTTAGGGCATTCAGACATTTAAGACAATATCACATTCAGTAATATCAATTCCTGTTTGGGCTGTACCACATTAATGACAACATCATTTATCTTCAGATTTCACAATGGCTTTAATGAATGGAATTGATTCACTCCATGGAACACTGACGTTTCTCTACCCAACTGTCAATAAAACTGTTTGTCCAACTCCTGACTTTGAAAGAATTGCAAGCGTAGTTTGTAGGACTCTTGGAGCAGAGTGAGTAAAGTGAACATTCATATATGTAAATCAGATTTAATTGATGTAAAGATTTGTGTATATTTTGGTATTAGTCTGTGAGCCAGAGGGTTGAACGTGGACTTGTCGGATAAAGATATAGTCCGGGAGCCAAAGGCCATTTTTGGGCTGAACCCGGAATTGTCGGATAAAGCTTTTTTTTTCGCTGTTTCATATAGCCTAGGGTTAGATAATCACAAATCAGGGTGGTATATCGCATACAATGTATTGAACCTCTTTCTGGCTTTTAGAGGTTTACATACTTATATGGTGCCATTCTAACTTTTAATTGTTTCAGGATTACTTCATATTACTCATGTAAAACAACAAAAGATTAATTCATGCATGGTTTTAGTAATGTATGTTCGATCGTTTCTAATGAATTGTCTGCTTCAGATGTTTTAGAGGTTAAATCTGGAAATACATTTACCTTTTAATCTTGATATGTTAAGTTAACACCATGGCATTTTATTACTGAAATATGGGGATAATAATTTCTATAACTCAGCCTGTGGATCTAACCTAAAAATTTACCTGTCACATGGGTTTGCAATATAGTGCTTTATGGATAGCTTAAAGGTAAGGCAGGAGGAATGATCCCTACAATTGGGGCAAGGGAGCCGAGGCAAGGCCGTAGCCAAGCTATTATTCTATGAGGATGTTAACCAACCTACAGGGACTAATGGCATTCCTTCTTCCACACATCAACCTTAAAGACAAATCGCCATCTGAAAATTGTCTGGTTGGATCAAGAACCTGAGTTAGTCTTTAGTCACTACAATACCATTATTTCATCAACATTTCATTTGATGTCTGATTCAGTCATGCCTACTGAAAATGTGCAGCTTTTTTATGTTTTTTCCGTCCTCCTCTCCTGAGAATATTCTTTATAAACTTTGATAAATCTATGTTAGTTCATTCTTGAGGTTTTTGTTTCTTTTTCATCCACTAGTTTGTTATAGTTGCCCCTTATTTCATGAATTTGCAGGTGAAAAGGTGTTGAGAAGTGTTCACCGGCAAGTGCCCAGGCAGAAGTGATGCTCTGACCTGGCCTAGGGAGAGGGGACGGGGTCAGGGACACATGACCTGACCCGCCTCATTCCATGCCCTAATAACCCTCACCCTATAACCACATTAGAGGTTATATAATGTCAGTCATATAAATAACATTTTTTTCCTATTCATTATATAACTAAGGCGACGTCAGCGAACATCCATAGTGGATGGCACATTTTTTGTATCATGAATCATTGATGTGTTTGTCAAATGTGATGTGTTTCAGGAAAATAAGCCATATGTCACAAAATTGATATTTTTCAAAGTGTTTTTTCACAGGATCACTTTATCGGAATATTCTGATCTTTGGACGGTTTTGCACTTATAGTCACATAAATCTGGGTACCAAATTTCGGGACATTGTATTAAATATATCTCTGTGTTATGAAGACCTTTGTATGGATATATTTAGTTACTTTACTGGTAATTACCCATCTAGAATCATTGCAATCCTTTTGTTTCAAAAATAAAAATATCAAACATAAAATATAGAAACACTTATTAGGTGTACTAGTGGTTACTATCATTGGAATCAGCTTGATCTCCTCTTTTCAAATATGGTGATATCTCAAAATCAATTTTTTGCGACTTATGACTCATTTCCACAAATGTGATAACAACAATCATTTTTGTGTGTACTATATACCCCAGCGATATGGAATAACCTTGGACGAGTTGGAATTCTACACCCTATGGTGATTGTTATTTTGACTATTTCTATAAAAGAATCACTATGCATTGTAAAGTCCAGTAGGAAGATCTGCAGGTTGCAGACTCTGTGAACTTTATTTGGATGTACTTGTACTATGAAGGAAATATGAAGGATTGTTGACTCAAATATTGTTCATGGGAGCGTCTTGCATTTAAATAAATGGTGAGAAATGAAACCTCTTTGGTCCGTAGATATACAAGAATGTGTTTCAGTCGCAAAATTGATATTTTTCAAAGTGTTTTTTAAGAAGGTTTCTTTGTTGAAATGTTCTGATTTTCAGTGGGTTTAGCACTTATTGTCATGAAATCCATATACTAAATTGCAGGACATTTTATTAAATTCAAAATGATGTGAAGTCAACTCCTAACACATTAGAGACACTGAGAGTTTGATTTGAGTAGGTTTATTTCATAAGATGGATCGACGTTTCGGGCGACATGTGCCCTTCTTCAGGATGTTCAGGATTTTATTAAATATATCCTTGCATTTTGAAAGCCTTTGTAGGGAGTATATTTAGTTACTTTACTCGTAAGTACCCATTCAGAAACAATGCAAACGCTTTTCTTTTTCAAAAATAAAAATCTCACACAGAAAATTTAATATAAAAATATGTCTCAGGTGTCCTAGTGTTTACTAGCACTGTAATCATCTTCATCCCCTCTTTTCAAATTTGGTGATATCTCAAAATCCATATTTTGCAATTATGACTCATTTTCCTAAAACGGATCATAATTACATTTTCCTATCACAGGTTTTCCAGTAAAGGGTCTTGACACGGCGGATTCAGTGATAGCAATTGCATGTCTATTTTTATCTTAGACCCAGTTTGGTCAGATTCTGGGGTGTATTTTTTCACAACAGACCACGGCAATCACTTCCGGCAACTTCTGGTAAGAAATCGGGGTTATATATGTCAAAAGAACTGGTAAATAAAAGTCAGTAAGTGGTAAATAACAGTCGAATCTGACCAAATCGGATCTAAAAGCTAATTGCAATAGACCACACAGACCATCCAAAACCTTAGGTATTAGTGCTATAATAAAAGTTATAGCCTCAAACACCTAAAGTGGACAGTTCATTAGAATCAAGGCATATGTGAATCAGACATTGCATTCGCCAACATGGGTTGAATCAAACCTTGTATCATTTCAGTGGTAATGATGTCTCCACCAGTGACACTTACGAATATGAAAGTTATGCTGCAGTCACATTGGATGGTTGCCAAGGAGATGAAACGGACATATTTCAATGTGTTCAATTCACTGAATCTTTAGAATCTTGTTCTAAAGCTGTTTGGCTCAGCTGTGGTGTTTCTGGTAGGCCATTAACTCTTAGTTCTCAAAAAAACATATTGCCTATCATTTAATAACCCAATACCAAGCATTTGAATATACATGTGTTTTCTATACAAAAGATCTAGCAATAGGCTGTGCACAATGTTTTAGGATATTTTTCTTGCTCTGTATCAATATGTTCTCTTCTATATTACAAAATGAAATAAATGTTTGATAATATGTATCATATTCTTCATTTTCCAGGTTTTGTTGCACCAGAGGAAAATATGTTTTTAGAAAATGCGGAAGGTGTGTGTTGTATTTTAATGACAAATGAAAATATAATTCCAATCCGGTGTCAATTAACACAATTTTAGTTTTAGTCCTAGATTTATATTTTCTATGTCTGGAGGCAAGAAAGTGTGCTTCAAGCAATTCGGCCACTGTCAACAAAAATGTTGGCGATGCGTTGGCGATGAGCTAGTCGATAAGAATTTTGTAAAATTCTTGTAAAATTCTATCAATTGTCTTTGCATGATTGATGACTGGCGATGAGTGGGCTATGTGAAAATTGCATTGGCATGGCTAGCGATAAATATAAATTTAGGTAATGATGGTAACAATGTGTTGGTGATGCCTAATCGATGAGAGTGCATATGACTATTTCTCCCAATCGGGCATCATTTGGTCTTCCAGCCTAGGGTGTCTACATCCTGCATTTGGGATCATCACACATAACTATAACCATTTTATTTTAATTCTCCGACAATGATAAGGCCACGGGAACTCCACTTTCAAAGGTCTTATGCCAAAATCGTCGCCACTATTGTGAAAAAATAGCTTTTTCAGGCTGGAAAATATGTAATAATTATGGAATTTGAATATAATACACAGCCTGATTTAAAAAATATATTACTTCTGCTGAAGAAAAATGGTTTCTACACATGTGCACACGTTCATTATTATGAAATGACAAAATATTCATGTAATCACTAATAATTATAGACTTATCAAGACATGGAAAGTATTGTTTTGGAATATTTGTGTCGCCGTTACGACATTCATTGACTTCAAAACAATAAAATACCCCAAGAGTAACTAAATATATCAAACTGCAATAATTTTAGTTTGTTGTATGGGGAAGACGTATATGTATGTATATTTAGATAAAAACAAATGTTATTAGCCCACAACATCCCTGATACGTTATAATGCCTCACAAAACATTACTTGAACTGCTATGGGAATATTTTATGTCGCGTTATGTTGTTATGTGATGTATCTACAACATTTTTTTTTAAAAAAACATTTTTCATGATATTTCGTTTTTCCTAATTATTGTTTATGCCTGCTGAAAAATCGTCGAAAATATAAATATAATTAAATATTGATATTGTTATGTGTAGTAATGTCGCCGTTACGCCATAGTGTTGCCGTTACGCCAATATAAAGAGGTTGTTTCATAACAATAAAATGGATATATTTATGAAAAATTAAGTCAAACTTCTGGTTAGAAACAGGCTCTTGTTTGCTGGCCAACATATATACACTAGGTTTCACTTTTCATTTAATTTCGCCAGCAGAATTAGTGACAAATTTATCTCATTCTTACATTAAATCATTAATTGGCTTTAATGAGGACGGAATAAGGCAAAATGATAGGGAATCTGAATCTGAATCATAGGTCTAGCAATCGAAATATTTGCTGATACTCCCCGCTATATGAACGCCAAGGATTATAGAGATTCAAAAAATTTTTTTATCATAAATAATGGTCTCCTGAAATCAAATGCTGCCCGATTGGGAGAATTACTCATAGATATAAGAAAGCACAAGCATTAGTTCTATAACTGCCGATCTTATTTTGGTTGTTGATGCAAAGATGATGCCCCCACTGAACACCCTCCTTATCTTCTGAACGCATCAACACTATTTTCTCAACAGTGGCCACACCGCTTAACTCTTTTACATGAACCCTTTTCCCATCAGTGTTCAGACCTATTCTTACATACATGCATTTTCTTGTAGGTCGTATCTATTCCATCAGTATGAATGGAAGTCTAAAAACGAAGATGCCTTTCCCATTAGGTTCAGACTTGGTAGCATACAATGCCGGCAATCAGCAACTCTTTCTTTTACAAAATGAAAAAAACTTAGATATTATAGATCTGAACAAGATGTCAATGCAGAGACACGTTTTCAAAATCGGTAGGTAAAATCACTTTTGGTGCTGGTGTTATCAGTGTATGACTAAAAGTTTACCATTTGTAATACCAAACTCAGTTTTGGTGGTAGCCAAGAATATTAAATAAATGAGCAATTCTCACAAATTGGGCACACTTAGTGACAGCGATTTTTTTTACCACATATTATTTTCTATCTTCATTATTTCCAGAGATATTCAACATTGAAAATGCCAGACGGAGGTAACACCTTCCACTAATGCAACAATACTAGATGTTACCTCTGTCTGTATGGAGACATAATGAACTAATGCCTAATTCTTATATAAATTATTGCTATTTGCCTATATTTTCAAGGTTGTTTGACAAATCTGGACATATTTTGAAGTAGAAAAAGGAAAATAAATTAACTTTCAGTTTTTTCCCCCAGTAATATGGGGCCTGGAAATTTTAATTTATTTTTGTCCACCTTCCTACAGCATGACTTTATATTCTGCCCTTGTTCACAACATGAAAGGAAATAAACATTAGTAATTTCATGTATATTTTCCATAAAGCTATGGTCATGTTTTTCCCATTTTTGTTGATATTATTCTTCTATCTTCATTATTTCCTGAGATATTGAACATTGAAAGTGCCAGACGGAGGTAACACCTTCAATACTATATTAGATGTTACCCCCGTCTGCATGGAGACATGAACTAATGCCTTAATTTTTATATAAATTATTGCTAGTTGCTAAGCAGAAACAGAAACAGAAATTAATTTTCAGTCATTCTTCCCAACAATACGGGGCCTGAAAATTCTAATTTATTTTTATAACTCCCTGTAGTCTGATTTGATATTCTATCATTGTTAACAGCATAAAATGATGAAAGATTGGTAATTTATTGTATATTTTCCACAATGCTAAGGCACTAATGTCAATATTCTTCTTTTACTATTCATCATTTCCTCGGATATCGAACATTGAAAGACGGAGGTAACACCTTCCACTTTTGCAACAATACTAGATGTTACCTCCGTCTGCATGGAGACAGAGGTAACATGAGAGGAAATGAAGAGTGGTAATTTATTTCATATATTATTTCCTGAGATATTGAACATTGAAAGTGCCAGATGGAGGTAACGTTACCTCCATCTGCAGTACAGATGGAGGTAATGTTACCTCCATCTGCATCTTCAATGTTCAATATCTCAGGAAAAAATGAAGCTAGAGAAATAATATTTTGGAAAGTTAATGTCTGCTATGTTTGACATTGGATAATTCTATGTCGGATTCATTTCTAGCATAATTATGGAAATAGCAAAAAAGATTAGTGTAACATCCTATTTTAGCCAAATTTGAAAAAAAAAATGTTTTTCTTTCTTTTGCAAGATACTGTATTAGGATTATAATTTGTTCTGACCTATCGGAAAAGTTATTGGTTAAACGATGTATTCAGGTTAAAATATGACAGTTCTTGGTATTTTCTGTAATGCTAAAAGATTGTTTGTATGCCAGACGGAGGTAACCTTTTCCAGACATGCACTAAAATGCAAGTAAATCATCTCCCTTTTTCTAAACTTGAGTGTATTATCTGCATTTTGCAAAGAAATGCATCCTTATGATTCCTACCAAGATATTTAAATACAAACTTCATTTCAATTGTTTGATGTGACAATATCATAGAATTCCAAACTGAGAAAACAATGAAGTGTGCCCATTTCGTGAGAAATGCTCAAATATATACACTTGAAGGCCCAAAATGGACTTTATTGATCCTTTTAGTGTCAACCTTACGTAGTCATAGCCTCAGGAAAAGCCAATTATACTTCACAGGAAATTGGAGCTATAACCAGCACAGGCAGAGGCTGAACAGACAAATGACAACCTTTCAACGGTCATCATAGTAGAGTGCAGGGGCCTCGCTTCATTACCACGCATTTATTACATAATGGATAAAATGAGAGGCTTATGGTGCACTGTTTGGGGCAGAACCCTGAGGTTAATTACTGACATTGAGAGGCAATGTTTTGTGCAGAATCCATACCAAACAGTGCATCAGCTGGCCCGAAATGGAGGCCATTAATCCTCTTACTCTGCCTTTTTAATGCTTGTCATAGCCCCTGGACCTTTCAACACAGTAACTAATTTTACCCAATGTTTCTTAAATAAACAACCAAGCTATCAACCTGATTGGGGTTCTTTTAAAATTCCAGGTTCATTATCAACAGTCATGGTCCTGGATCCAATTTCAAATCTCATTTTCTATGCGGATAGTGGCATCAATGTGGTTTCTGCAGACCTAACAAAATATTGTGTGCTGATAGATACTGACTATACTCATACAGTCCGAGGTATCACATTGAACACTAGAGAAGGGTATGAAGTTGTCCTCACAAATGTCATCTTAACACCTAGTACAATTTTTAGATAAAAATGTATAAAGTGTTAATTGTGTCATTACAAATACCATTCTATAATTTAATTTGTCACACATTGCAACATACCACAGGTGGATATTCTGGACATCCTTTTTTTGGAATAGTAGAGGAATTAAGCGGGCTCATATGGATGGCTCCTCAAGGAAAAGCATTATATCAACAAATATTATTGATCCTCGAGCTGTGTACTATGATAGCCAAGGTAGGTCAATCTAAATGTAGTATAGTCATACAAAACCTTACATAGTTTGAAGGGAATTCATCAGGATTTAGTGGAAATGTTTCTTTTATATTTTAGATTAATATTAATTATTTTATTAGGTCAATCCAATCAAATAAAGAATGATCTGCAGCTATGACTATAAAGTTGTGACTACGTGCTGTTTACATGATAAAAGGGATTGCTAATTGGGCCTTCTCCATCTTAGACCCATCAAAAACAAAATGTGTGTTTACAATTTATCTGGCTGGGGTGTAGGGGGTGGTACGTTATTTTTCCTTTGATAAAGGACCTTCAAGGAATTGGAATTTTTTTTTTATAACAATAGTTGTTTTTTTATGTTAGGTAGAGTTCTTGGTTAGGAAAACCTGTTTTCCTGCTTTTATTTTGACAAAAATCTGGCATGGTCAAAACATGTTTGTTTACCTGGCTTTTTGTTCCCAATGTTTCTCGACTCACTCAATTTGTGGATATTGCCCAAAGTTGTTAGTTAAATGTCTAGGGGTATAGTTACCCTTTGTGTACAAGCCAGTTTTTAGCGTCCAAAGGAGGCCCACTTAAGCCTCCCACAACCATCTTTCACCCTTGCCAAACGGGTCATGCAGCTACAGTTATGTTACCAAAGCCATCCATGTCTGGCTACATAACTGTCCATTGAACACCAAATACAGCTTAATTAAGGTAGTTTTATGGACGGGGGGGACTAAGTATTTAGATGGAAATAAAATGATGAAGAAAGCAGATAAAACATAAATATTGTTTTTGTATTTCTCTTTATTGCATTTGTTAACAACATAAAATGCAGACATGAATCCACAATTAAAATTGAATATGAATGTAATAAATACATTTACAGAATAGACAGACGTTAGTTGTCTGTCATAGAAGAAACCAGAATTGCTCAAACAAAAATAATATTATAATGTACATGTGGCATTCAACACCTTAATTCAGAAATTTAAATCATCTGAGGAATAAAATGAAAATAAAAGTTCTCTGGTAAAGATTTATAAATGACTTTTTTCGGCATTCTCCACTACAGTGCTACGTTGCTGATATCCTGGCATAATCAGAGTACTGCAATATAATGATGGAAATCAAAATTACAATACCGACAGACATAAAATTGAGATGAACACATATAGCCACTTTATGATTATCTTGACATATAACCCTGCATTGTGCAAAAACATCTTGCGAATCCATTATTGACAGCTATATTTTATGTTTTACACCTACTGACATTTTCGCTGAGCTATTTCGATTTAGATTTAGAAACTTTTATTATCGATAGCTTTCTCGCTGACAGAGGACGGTTCTCCAACTAAGGGAGGTCTTCTTGTTCTCTGGTGTGTTTACATTATTCATATACAGTGAACAATTCCCCAGTCGTCATTGACAAAGGCGGTGCACTGTTATATATATATATTTAAATTAACCTTTGATATACATTGGAAATGAAATTCATAAGCGCTATAATTGGTGTCATATTAAGTATTCTCAGATCAATTTTTTATTGCTTTTGTCATATAATTCTCAGTTGAAACTTCGTAGTTGGATATTGTTCAATTGCAATTCTGCCAATATATATACCCAGTCAAAATACATGAATCAACCAATGAAGTTCATTTTTTGCTAGTGTCTGAAAACATTTTTTGTCTGCTATCCCATGGGCCGGAGTCTGGAGAGAATTCCAAGGGAACAATATTCTAGATAGGATTGATTTTCTTATAAACCAATTAATATCCAATTATGTTTCCTTAGAAATAAACACATAAATGTAACTCAAGGTATGGGTCTTGAAGATGCGTCCATTGAGGCCGCCTTTTATTAAAGATTTTTTGTGACCAAAATACAACGACCGACTAGGTTTGAGGTCCCTTGCAGAGTGAGGGAATAACAATGCGGTTGCCACCAGCAACCAAAGCACCGAATTCAGGTAGCACTACAATTATTTTATACCTGCATTGCCTACACCAATACATGCTATAAACCAATTACGTTTCCTTAGAAATGAACACATGAATGTAACTCAAGGCATGGGTCTTGAAGATGCGTCCATTGAGGCCGCCAAAAACCTCCAAAACAAATCAAGTACGTTTAGACAATTCAGCACAAATGTCAAGTTCAATACACTTCTTCCTGTGGAGGGGGTATGTAAGTATTCGAGGACGCACAAACCATTCCAGTCACCAAAGGATTTTATGTCAATCAAAGGGACACCTATAACCCATGAAGGTAGGAGGCCCCAGAATGTCATAGAGAATGTAAACCAATATCGCTGGGGTCGTTACAAATAGCTGCTGTCTTAGTCTTGAGAAAATTTAGCAGATCACTATATAGGAGAAAGGCACGGTCACCATTTTTTAGCAACTTGAAGAACAGAGGATTCTCAGGCGATGCAGGGAACTTCATGAAGTGGCGACCCAGTTTAGCAACTAAGTCAAACAGGAAATTATCACACCTGCTAATAGGAATGATCAGTCTATCACAACGGTGGCGAAGACTCTTCAACGACCTGACCGTAATCGGGAGACCTTCTTTCATCAGAGAAAATCACATCTGAACGGCGAATGACATGGCCAAGGTCAGAAGTAGATGAGGGCACTATATTCGACTTGCGAAGTAGAGTGCGAAAGCTAAGCAGTATAGCCATACTAAGAGTCTGTTCATTGACGTCGGAGAGGCAAACTGACTTGAAAACAGCTGTCAAGTCATGTACAGAAAGACATAATTTCTGCTTCACTTCCTTGCCGAGTTAATTCGCCAGTCCCATAAGGACAAGCTTAATGGAATAATTTTCCCTGAAGGAGCAATCATAGCTGAGGTACTTGTGTAGAGCAATAATCGCTGAAAGATGGGAGAAAATGGCAGATGGTTCTAGGCTGGGCTGGCACTGATTGAAGATCATTATCGAGGCAAAACTGCAAGAATTTACCCCATTGTGAATTCCTTGTTTTTAATGTGTTCTTAGACCAACCAGCAGAGATGGCCGCTGAGACCTCATCGTCAAGCAGAACTAGATCAACTCTCAATTTTGGGGCTGCAACAGAGAGAGAACATTTTCAATCCATACAGATCTGAGTGATCACACATGCGAGATAAGAAATCAGCTGTTACATTCAGATGGCCTGGAACATGACGAGCAGTTAAATAAATATTGTGACTAATACACAGCCAGAATATTTCCCGAACGAGGGGCATAATGGGCTTGCTGGAGGACGTGCTCTTATTTATGCTAGCTATGACAGTTGTATTGTCGGAGTACAGGACCACATGATGATTAGCCCACAGGCATCCAAGGTGTTGCAAGGCCAATTTCACGGGAACTAGCTCAAGATAGTTGATGTGGAAACCTTGAGGGTTGATATCAACGTTGACCCAATGAGAATGACTTGCAAGCAACTCGGAATCAGGTGGAGGTAGGTCAGAAAACAGGCCTGCTTGCCAGTCATCTAGGTAAACTAGATACACATGCGTCGGTGTAGAAGACTGGACCTTCCCCAAAGTTATGCCTGACCATCAAGTTGGAGCCATTAGATGTAGGGGCCCAACTTAGCCACCACTCTAGGTTTGTCAGGGTTTATATTGGCAAGCAAATCAATGACTCTACGTGAAAAGGTTCTGGCCCCTCTCACTACCTTTGCCGCATGAGCCATCAAACCACAAAGTCATTGAAGTTTTTTGCGGGTCGCCCTAGTTTTCTCAGAGAAGAAACAAAGCTCAGTGAGTAGTCCATATATCCAACTTCTGTGAAGGAAGAGACACAGACATAGTTACTGAATCGAATTTGATACCTAAGTACACAGTCTTTTGTGAGGGAGAAGTAGATTTCTTCAAGGCTATTCCGAACCCAAGCAATGTCATAATTGTCTGAAGTGATTAGATAGTCATCAATATAATTGACACACTTGAAGTAGCCATGCCGTTGCAAGCACCTAACGGTGAAGTTGGACAGTTGAGTGTAGATTTAGGGGGCGCACTTTAGGCCAAAGCACAGCCTGGTATCCACAAGATAAGAAGATTTCCCTTGTACAGACCATTTTATACCCTGATATGTCCATTGATCGGGACGCACAGGAACAGTACGGTATGCTGCTGAAACATCCAACGTAGACATATATGAGCCCGGTGTTAAGAGTTCGATCACATCATCAACGGACTTGTAACAGAACTTGGGAGCAGTGGAGGACATGAAGTTATTTACTGAAGCACCAAGAGGCTGTTTGTAATTGGGTGGCAACGGCTGTCGGGTTTAGGAACAGCACCCAAACTATGGACACAGAAAGGCTGTTCTTAAGCGACTACATGCTTCCCTTCCTCCAACTCAGTAATAATCAGCTCATTAATAAAGGCATTGGCAGGTCCTGATAAAACTGATTTATAATTCTCACACTTGTAGCCAGCAACATTATTGTCGAGGTCAACTATGGTAAAACCAATCAAGACACCATTGTGTATATAATCACGCAAAGTAACATCATTTTCATAACTCAATTCATATTCCCAAGCTGGAATATTCCATTTAGTGTGAACTTCCCCTAATACATGATCAAAAGACTTAGAGACAGGTAGGTTATCAATGACAGAAACAGGAGCGTAATTAGAGTAACGATGAAAAGCATTGGCGATATCATACAGGTACGTGGCAGATTCAACATCAACACGGCTAGTATTACATGAATCAATAGTTGTGGTAATAACATCAGGGACATCGGCATTAGCATACAAGTGTACGGAAGAATCAACATTGACATGACTTGCATTACAAACAGTATCGAGGTGGGTAAATATCGTATTTATACCAAGGGGTAAGGTGGTTATTGGTAGTTGAACTTGATGTGAGGTTGAAAATAAAACCCTTGTGTTATGGTTTTAATGATTTTATTCCACAAGCTTTCGGGCTGGTTTGCCCTTCTTCAGGTGTGCATTACAAACATCAAACTTTTCGGTATCATGAGGGTCAGCAAAAAGGTAAGATTAGGTGAGTCATTGGAAATACAAGAAATATCAAGTACATCATCATCAGAACAACCTAAGTGAGAATATATGTCAGAATTACCGGAAAGTTAAGGTCCGAAGTCCTAGATTTGATGAAAACACGACCAGGCACGCCATCTTGGATCTGGGCCGGAACTGATGGTGTCACAAAAATGGCGGCGCCAGCCTGGCTTCATTTTGATTTGGAAATAGCAACCTTGTGCGCGATGCTTGCCAGCACACTTGCAACAAACATGGGATTTTCCACACTTTTGATTGTTGCAGACTCTATAGTTGTTATAAAAGTATGTGTTGTCTGGGAAATATGAGGGGACTTGAGAATCACTCTTTTGTCAGGACTTTTCCTTGGAGGGCTGACCAGATTTCTCAGTGACTTCCGTAGAGACGACAACATTAGAAGAAAAACATATCGAGGCCCCCAAACCATGCTTGTCAGGGTCAAAATCATTGGCCTTGCTATCAACCACTCGGTCAACCACATATTTATCGTAGGCTATAGAGGCACACTCATGAAACTTCCGAGTCAAGTGTATCTCTGTAACAAAGGCGAGGTGGGCGATATAAGAGGCAAGTCTAGTGTCTGTCATAGAATAGAGGTGAGACAAGACAGCTGACATGCCGTGGACTAGACTCATGTTATCCAGCATAGATGAGTCTGGTTTCTTGCAGTCGGGGATAGAGTAAATCTCCAGTCGGAGATGTTTACCTTTATCATCATCTGTTCCCACTAGCTTCTCCAAAGCTTTCGTCAAAGGCCTGTTGACCATGTCGCTGGTGCCGGTAGCATCTGACGAGGAGTCGGTAGAGGGTTTCAACGGTTTACGGTGACCAGGATCCTCCAAGGCATCAAGGCGATTGTTGATCTTCGACAACATGGCTAGAACTGGATCTTTGGCTTCAGATCACGGTCCCGATTCCGATGACTTCTGTGCATTATCCTGGACCCTCTTCTCGAGACTATCATATTCTCTGATCGCAGCCATGTAGGCGTCCTCAAGTCTCTGGACATAAGCCGAATGAGCCTTCTCAATGCCAGCTAGAACAGAAGCCATTTTCTCTCTGCAGTAACCTCCAAAAGGTGGACAATCTAAACGCTTGCACTATCTATTTTGACTCCATTGTTTTTTCTAGCAGTTTTGCAGGTAGGGATATTGACGAGACAGGTTTGTAATTGCTGGGATTTGTGGTTGGACCTGTCTTAGATAGTGGTGTAAATGTTGACTCCTTCCAGCTTTTAAGGATGACACTATGGGTAACAGTTAGATTTATTATCTGTGCCATTTGTTCAGAAAATATCTTCAATATTTGTTTTAATAACCAGGATGGGAGATTTTCAAATCTTGATGATTTTGTTGAAGATATATTTCCTAGGTGCCTTATGCCTTATGTTACAAAGCCCTGCCTCTGTCTCAGAGGCGCTGACCCGGTAACGGACAGGCTGGATGAATAGGACCTGTAGCCTGACACCCTGTCAGGTTTTACGCTACTGAATGGGCCCTTCTAAGGTGGGAGACAAGTGTCAGTGGATACGCACCATGTGAAGCGGTGTTATATTTGGTGCATATGTTGTGTTGGCCTACAACTCTGTAGTATAGTGGTTAGGGCGTCGCGCTCTCACAGCCCCCATGCATACCGGCATCACAGATACACAAATAACATTTATTCCCAACTTTTTTCTGGGGTTTCTAAATAGTTCTGCCGAATTGTGTGATTGTAATGTTGTCTTTAATACTTCCTTGTCAAGTTTGTTTTATGATCTACATCTAAAGCTAACGTCCTATATACGTCATTGTCTTTTTTTATTATTAAATAGGTCGGTTTGTGATCCCTTATATAAACGTTCTGTGTACCACAGTCTTTTACATGTTTAGTATTTGTAAAGATTAGGTCTATTGTTGTTTGAGTGCTGGAGGTTATTCTTGTGGGAAGATTTATGATTAGTTTTAATGAGACATTGTAGTGATCTTCTGATCCGATCTTCGATCCGCTTGCACGTAATACAAACACAACAAGGAATTGACCTATTGCACAGTTGTATTACTTCTTGGGACACATTCACCTCTGTCCTGGCAATGTAAAGGTGAGCCAGCCACCTCTATACCTTCTAGATAACATATAACAGATGTCACATGACACAAGGCATAAGAAGGAAAGAGGAGAAACTTCATGGTCAACAATACACCAAGCTCTCGGACTGGAGTGCACCAGGTAGATACAATAAACATGAACATAATCCGAAGTGGTTATAGTTTATAGGAGCAATATGAAAGGGATATATTAGGGAATTATTTTGTAAAAAAAAAAAGGCCAACACCCTCTCTGGTGTGAGGCCATATAAAACCAGATCATTTCCCAAAGTATGTAACCTAATTTGGTAGGGCACAGATTTGTCCTTCTATTCCTTGAACATTGACTAACATCAAGGTTAGTTTACTCCCTAAAATCACAGCTAAGAAATACCTTATGTTTCTAATGCAGGGAACTATCTTTACTGGTTTGATATGAGTTTACACAATATATATCGGTGTCGCTCTGATGGATCATCAAGGACACTTTTGTTTTCAACATCACTGGACTTGATAGGTTTAGTCGTTGATGACAAATGTCTGTATGTTGCTGTTGAAGAACCGTAAGTTCTTAAGATTTTAGTAATCTTGGGCTTTAGACTTTCATTGCTAATGAACATGTTTGCATTAATGTTCTCTTAATGTGAGGACAAAAAGCGTGAATATTCTCCTAGAATAACTTTACATTTAAACATGGTTTCTTCAAACTACTATTCACAGGCAAGGGAAATTTGTACTTAGTTGTTTCCATGCAGTTTAAAGATGTCCTTCTCTTCAACATGCATCTCTAATTACATATGATACTACTATAAGTAGTAACGATTTAACGATTTGGCCTGTAAATGAAATGAAAAAAAAAGGTACACAAATGAAATCATCATTCTATATATATATGTACACTATCAATTCAACTTTTTCAGTTGCATTGGCGTACTCACAAACAGAGAGTGGGGCCTTTGGAGGGGTTCAAAGGACGGTTCTGGAAGGCTTTCACAGTTTGGTCTTAATGAAACAGGAACTACATACAGACGAATGTTCTTGAATGTACCATCTGCACATGCCACAGGTATAGTTGGAATATATGTTCCATAACTTTACATAAATTATCAGTTACAAAACATAATATTTAGGGCCTTCAGGAAGATCATTTCTGTGAAGAATGTGTCCAATTCGTAATTATATTCTATGTACATGTAATTATGAATAAAAGTTGTATATATATATATAACCATATAACCATATTAACATATTGTGTTAACTGTTCTAATGGTGATGTGGTAAACTCTACTGGTATTGATTGATACCTGTCTAGTGGATTTGGTAAATTTGCTTACCGAAAAATGCGGCCGAAAAAAAACGCTGCCCTATGTGTTAATCACACACCTTTTACCAAAATAGCGCATCAATGACCAAGATTATTGAGCTGTTAGAGCCTGAGTTTAAGGTCCTCACTGGGCTCTAAGCCTGATGGGACTAGTCAAGACGAAAGCCGAAACTGGTCCCAGCAGGCTTAGAGCCCAGTGAGGACCATAAACAAAGGCTCTTATGGCTTTAGTCCCCATTGTTTGGGCTGTTACTATCACTTCAGTCTGTTAGTATCAGTTTCCCCAAAAAAATAAATTATGAATTATAATTTGTTGACATTAGTTAAACCCCCAAATCGTCCCTGTTTAACTCTTGTTTATAGCTCTCCGGAAGTTCCCTAGGCATAGAGGACCACTACCGGTCCCGCTGGCCACTCTGTGCGTCTATAACGGGCCAGCTCAGACCAACCAACGGGGACTAATATGCGTTAAATACGGCCGCATCTGCTGCAAATTCGGGCTGTAAAGTTATTATAAAAAAAAGATGAAAAACCAATCTTGAACAAGTAAAGTTACAGCCCCGCTCCCACCTATATAAAATATATGGATATGTAGTAGATTTAGAGTGGACACAGAGTTGTCATTAGTAACTCTATTCTACACCAGGTCGCCTACCTGTCCAGTGCTTGTAGTGTATACCAACTCACTCTACTAGAGGCACTGATGTAGATCATATCCTATGTTATATCCAAGTCTATGTATCATCTTATTCCTGCTTTACAGGTTGCTGTTATATCTATTACAATTACTACCGATTGTATGTTATACCTCTTCTCTGCATGTACTACATTGCTATTGTAACCTGTCTTATACATTTGCTCATATTGCCATGTTACTCTTGTACTACCCTTTTATACTGCTTGCCTTCAATGGTAAGTCTCCCAAAGAATCTGACATTGATGACTGACTACTGCACACCAATGGTGTTACAGGGTTGTCCAACCGGTGATACTAACTAACAGAACTGTGTCAGGTTTTACTTTGCCATGTCAAATACTTTTTTTATGTTTTTATTTTCGTATTGCTATTATTACGTAACCTAATGGGCAACTCGTTCAAGGTTGATGCTATTTGATAATAAAGTGAGTGTTTATCAAAATATCTAAGGGATGAAGGAGAGAGACACAATGGACATTAACGTCCATTGTGTCCTTGTTTTGGTAGAAAGAAAGGATGATATTTAAAAATTTAATGGTTTGATTGAAATCACCTGAACTTCTTTCTTTGAGGTGTGATTTGCGAGCGGATAAATTTATGTGTGGAATCAACTACCCAAAAATATTGGGAGGTGGAGGAGATAAATGTAGGCGTATAAATGTAATCAAACAATATTTGCCTACAAGGACAAATTCCTTCATAGTTTTTGACTAAAACAAGACTGGAACTAGAAAATATAATTTACCTCCCATTTTAATCAATTCCTGCTTTTGTAATTATAAAAATCCGGAGATATCCAGTTGTTATAACGTGTGGACAAACAAATCAATGCAAAAGTAATGTTAATATATTTATTTTGGCATGGGGCTGTCGGACATCTTTTATTTGAGATATCAACCTCCAAGAGGAAAATAAAAATAAAAAAAAAATCCAACGAACTGTCCGACTGCAAAAGCAGCTTTTGAATGTACTATATTAGACTTCCTTAACCTAAGCATGAAGAAGTATTGTACTTATAGCAGATGTCATCAGGCACTAATCTAACACTAATCTTCGAGTCAGATCTTTTCTTTTGGTTGCCTGACTGGCGCGATGTAATATTCTTGGATTTCGCCACCGCTGCCGATGTAAAGTGGACAGCGATGGACAATGGCGACCTAGGCACAAAGCCCTGAGCGGGATTCTTCAAATAATTATCAATAACCTCTCGATCATAGGCGGCAAATGCTGAGACTTCATATGTTCTGCCGATAGCAATACTGAGCAAGAGTTGAAAATGCGCTAGGTAGCTCTTCCAGTCCCCATCGGAAGAAGCGAGATGATCAAGTGCCAAAGAGATGCCGTAAAAGAATTCACTGAGTGATAATTTGCAACAGTCACCTGATTTGATCGGTGATCCTTTAATAATACACGTGATGAAGGCCACCGCTAAGGCTGCCGTGGGCTCCGAGGGAGTCATGGAATCAGACCGAGGAGGGTTGAGTAGAGTGCCAGCCGGAGGTTGCTGCGGGCCGGTTGGTTGTGTCTTCGAGCTCGAAGAAGAACCAGAGTTCCCCCTTTCTAGAGAAGACAAATGATTAATTGTATGTATATGTTTTTATTTTCGGAAGCTTACACTTTTCAATAACATATCAAATTGTGACACCGAAAAAGGGGGTGGGTCTCCTCTATGAAACCATAGATCTTCCTGAGAGCCCCCTTTGGAGAAAATGGAGTTACGCTATTAAATAGATACAGTAGTATTTGATAGATAGATAGGTAGATACAGCGACTACATTAATGTGATAAACTAATATGGCAGTAATAACAACACAGATTAGACAATACAATAAACAATAAATTGGGCAAGCTAGTGCCATGAAGCAAGATCAGATATGAATGCTCCTTCATGTGTGTGTTAAGTCCACCACTTAACCAAGTGGATTATTATAGGGTTTCGTCCGTAGTCCTGGGTCAAAATTTGTGGGTAATTTACTGTTCTAGTTCTAGATCTAGTTTCTAGGTAGCTTGCCCACCTCATCGTATTTAACCAAGACTGTACACATGTTTCATGTGAATATATGGGGATGTTGTAGCCAGTCAGTGAGTCGCATTCTGGTGAACACTGTGTCACCACCTGGCTGCACATCCCCTGTGCATTTACAGTTGCGGGTAGCATTCTGGCGAACACTGGCCCGTCTGACAATAATATAATATTACAACAATGTAAAATTGTGGAGAGAGACAGAACCAACAAGCGCTATGTCACTGATTGTTTATTGACTGTGCTGGGCCCTCCTCTCCTGAGTATGAAAAAAAGGTATTCTTCAAGGTATGTTTTGAGGTCAGGGATGGTGGGGCAGTTTCTACCCGCTTGTGGCAGTTTATTGAATAGGGATGGTGCCTGAATAAAAAATGATTTTCTAGATCTCTCTGTTTTTGTCATTGGGATTTTTAACATTTTTCCATTTGCAAGATTGCGAAGATTTATTTTCCTGTTATCAAGGTACTTCTCATTACAGCTCATCTCATGGGCTAGGAGGAGAAGGTGTGAGTCTCTTCTCTCATCGAGAAATGGTATTCTCATTTCCCGGTGAAGATCCTTGACGCTATCTCTTTTTTTAATTTTGTATGCTAGTCGCAGGAATGAATTTTTAATTGCTTGTAGTCTGTCTAAATGTAGAATATGTCACAGAAGTCGAACACCGGGCGTACCATTGTTACAGTTGATAACGATGTCTTACTAGCAGCTTGAGCCGTAACAATGGCTTCCAAAGTCTGTTGCTGCGAATGAACCATTTGCATAAGTGCGGACAGTGACTGATCGGTAGACAAAGGAGAGGCAGTAACCGTTGTATCCTCAGCATCCAATTCGTCAGATCCGAGTAATTCAATGTCCAGGTATAGCTTCCATTGGTCCTCGGAACTACCAACATTTTTTGCAGCCTCTATTGCCTTATTCTTAAAACGACATGATCTCTCCCCGGGATGAGAATGGTTGTGTTGACATGCACCACAGTAAGGCATTTTGAAGGAGAGAAAAATCCAACTAACTGTCCGACTGCAAAAGCAGCTTTTGAATGCGACGGGTTTTTGTGTTAGGCCGTCGCTAAACAGTAGTCTCTTCCGGTTAACCGTGTCAGCACAGGTGAGTCTGTTTTCCACTCCTGATATAACCATATACAAGTATATCTGCCATAATTGATTATTGATAAAATGTTAGCTTTCACTAGCAGTATTGCACTTTTTTTGTTAATGCCTTATAATGACCAGTTGGTTCCTCCTATAATGGATATTAACATGGCCCAACCATATTGATTAGCTAGTTTGGTTTTTTTTTACTTTCACATAATTTGTTTAATTTCCTTGTCTTGCAATTGTCATGAAACGGTTATTTCTTTGATTTGTACTCAAGTATCCTGTTTGTTAGGTTAACAAGTTAGACATCTGGGAAATCTTAAATTTCTGAAATGCGAATGTATAATTTGATGTTGAGTTGTGGTTATTTTTATCTTGTCTATGTGAAAGTTGATTTGGGAACTAATGAGAGTTTGAGTAGTGATTTCATCCAGTGGAATATCTGTGTTCGATTGTATGATTGACTGTTTGTATGCAGTCTATTGATTCTATTGATTTTGTATTGCCCTTTGGATTTAAAATCATCTTGAATATTGGATGTATTTGTAATAATTGTTATAAACAATGTATTTGGTATGATGTCTTGAGCTGAGACACTCATCCCCCATGCTTGCAGAAGGGGGGGAGTAGATTGAATGAAAGACCATTCATCCATATTTAATGTAACCTAATGCAGCAAAGCAAGATATATTTGTTGTGTACAAATACTCCTATGTGAACCTAGGAATATTTAACTAGACCTTTATGATGTAATCTAGATCTAAGGGTATTTCTTGTATTTTGTATGTTTCTGTCTATTTCTTGCAGAAAGTGTCATGATGGGTGCTCAATGAGTAGCGACGGCATGATGCTATACAGAGTTGCCATTGCCCCACCCTCCATGTGAGCTCTTTCTATCTACCAGCTAGCCCCCAATACAACTGTATTGTAGTTGGTAGGATAGAACAGCTGGGTGCTGCCGCCAAAAGGAATGATCCTGTTCGACACAATTAGGGAATGTTGTTGAGGCGTTCAAGATGAACTATTAAGTTAGGCCTCTAACTTCATAAAGTCATTGACACCATTGTGTATCTCTTTCTATGATTTTCTCTGTTGTAGAAAGTTCTTGTGCAAGCCCACAAAATGGAGGATGTCCACAGGAAGCTATGTGTCTGCCCACTGGTGTGTCCACACATGTGTGTATGTGTTCTGAGAAGTTCATCTATAACAGTAGTATGAACACTTGCCAGAGAAGTAAGCTTTTCTTTAGCTCTCATGTTCTATACATCAGAGAAGTAATTTCTCTTTTAACTCTCATGCTTAAACATCGGTAAAAAAGCTCTCTTTAGCTCTAATTATCTATAAATGAAAGAAATAAGATTTGATGTTCTTAACAAAAGAAGATATTGAAAAAAAATGAAACATACTACTCTTGTAAAGTTGTTGTCAATTTAAAAAAAAATGTTCTCAAATCAGGAGGCCGTTTCATATGTAACGCAGGGCGCGTTTGTTATGGTAGCTTAACTATGGGTTAGATTTGTTATATTATTGTTATATTAACGCAATGTTAGTTCACATCAATTTTGGCCCTTACCACGCGCTATGTTAAAATATATCGTTCTTTATTTGGTAACAACTGTCAATAGATCCTATAATGCGCTGCATTACTTATTAAACGCCCCCCAGGAGAATAATTAATGATAATAATAATGATCAAAGTGTAATTACTCCAAAATTCCAATTTAGTTTAATCACAAGCTAAGATTTATTGCAACTAATCAACAGTTGCCCCCAATATAAATCATCTGTCCTGAGCCACTTAAAAACCCACCTCATGAAAACAATTTTTCGAACCTTAATCAACCAATTCAAATAGAATAGAATAGAATAGAATAGAAAAATATTTTATTCATCAATGAGTTTACATTTAAGTTGACGAACAGGTCGACAGGCCTCTAGGTACCATATAGGATTTATACCTAGCTCTTCCGGCCGTTCCCTCTGAATAAGCTAAATTATATAATGGTACATAGTGGGGTTAAGTAACACAGATCTACGACATATGTGACATATAACAACATGACTAATGTGATAATCCAATACAGGATTAAAGGGGGAAACTAGTATCATCTAGTCTTCCGCGTATACAAATAAAAAACTCAATAGTTACTCTCCTAATAACAGTATTAGGGTTATAGTATATAAAAATAATAAAGTAAAGTTATCAATTTTCCTTCTTTGGGAGAGGGGCCCACTTACTGTTTATCTTATTATTTGTATGTGTTTTCTAGTAGTTTCCTGAAGTGTTTCCTTGATTCCACAGCCTGTTTACAGTCGATAGTGAGTTCCAGGCCATCTTAGCTTTGTATAGAAAGCTGTTTTGATATAATGATGTTTTGGGGCGATTAATTGTTAAGTTTTTTCTACTTTTCGAATGGCTTCTGGTTGGAATTTTTCTTTTGTCTAATTTTGAATCTGTTTGTGCTAAGTAGTGTGCACTTTCTAGTAAGTGGACCTCTCTCCTTACATAATTTGGTAGTATCTTTAAGCTGGTCATTTCTCTATTAACATTAGTTCTCTTTTTCATATTGAATACAGATCGTACTGCTGAGTTGAGCGGAGAGTCAAGTCTATTTAATAATTGTTTATTCGTTGTAGAATAGAAAATATCACCCTGATCTATGTTGGGGATATTATATTTTACAATATCTGTTTTGACCTTTTTTGTTAGTGTATGGCGAGCGTTCGATAATAGCCTCACCTTCCACTTAAGTTTGTCTATCAGCTTTTTCACATGTGATTTATACACTAGGTTTTCATCTATAGTGAGTCCCAGATAGCTGTATTCATTTACTCGGGATAATGTTTCCTTACCCAGGGCAAGGCTCATGTTTAAGTTTGTTTCTGGTTTTGAAGTTTTCTTTTTGAAGGTTATATATTTAGTTTTTGAAACATTCATAGATATTTTGTTGGCCTTACACCAATTGTTGACCCAGTCCAAATCCAATTGGATTTTTTGGAATATGTTTTTTTCATCTTTATTACTGTAAAATAGGACTGTGTCGTCTGCATAATGTTGAATGGTAGAATTTTGAACAACTTGGTGAAGGTCATGAATATAAATTGTAAAGAGGATCGGGCCTAAAACGTTCCCCTGGGGGACACCACGAGTGATCTTGCCCTGGGTTGATTCACCCTCACACAACCATTCACCCTCACACTTTGATATCTATTTGTTAAGTAATTCTTGAACCAAGCATTTTCATTATGCTTGATACCCATCTTTTTTAATTTTTCTAATAATTTTGAGTGGTCCACGGTATCAAACACTTTCTTGAAGTCCAAGAAAACAGCAGTTGTTATGTTGCCCTCAGTTAGATTATCATAGATAATCTCCGTGAGGTCAACATGTGCCCGATTGACACAGTGGCCCCGACGAAATCCATACTGTTTTGGGTAATATAACCCGTTTTCTTCCAGATAAAGTAATAACTGGTCCTGGACCACTTTCTCTAATATTTTGGCAGACATTTGGATTCCTGAAATGGGTCTGTAATTGTTAGTAGAATTTTTTGGTCCACTTTTGTGTAGGGGGGTGACTGTTGATGTTTTGAACGAGTCTGGCACTATGGCACTAAAGAGAGATAAATTGACTATATGGCAGATCTGAGGGGCTAGGACCCTCAGGCAAGGCTTTAATATTTTGCCAGGGATAGTCGCTACGCCCGATTTCTTGCTCGCATCTTTTTAAATTATTTTTTCAATCTCGTCCGGGAGAACAGGCTTAAATCTAAAATGTAGGTTATGGTGTTGATTACCGTGATTAAGCTGTTTCTCCTCCATTTTCTTAACGGAGTCCTCAGGTGGATCCTGTATTTTCATGGCTAGGGACGGTCCGACTTCTAGAAAAAATTGATTAAAATTGTTTGGTACCTGTTCTTTACTAATTTTGACCCCATTAGGGTTGGTTATATAGATATCAGGGCTACTTTTAATCTTTTCGGGGCTGATAATCTTATTTATTGATTTCCACAATGCTCTGGGGCACATTGTATCAAGAAAGTGCGAGATTTTCTCCAGTATCAATTCCCAGCATATGTTGGGGTCATTTGATCTGTAGAAGTCACTCCAGTCTTGATCTACCAATATTTGATTTAGAATTTTTTGGTTTAAGTTTTTGGTGTTCCTTGCCTTGAACGTATTGGTTGTATAATTATTTCTTGTTTTTTTTAGGGTAAAAAATGTGGGGTAGTGGTCTGAAGAGTTGTTTTCAATGATGCCCGATGATATTACTATATTTGAATTCGTATAAATATGGTCCAGAAGTGTGTTTGACGACAGTGTACTTCTAGTTGACACTTGTATATATTGAGGGAAGTTATACTTCTCAAAAATCGACTGAAATTCATGAATTTTGTTGTTTGGGGTACTTGATTCAGTTAAGTCTATATTAAAATCTCCTGTTACTATTATTTCATGTGTATTCTTCAGGTTCAAGAGCTCATTTATTAATTTTTGGAGGCAGGTGTTAGTCAGTTGACCAGGTGGCCTATACATGTTAACAATGATATATGATTTTGTATTATCCCTTTTTACAATTATTACCTGGGATTCTAGTTCATGATTCATTACTGATAGGTGTTTATAGGTGTCAGGGTCAGCTTCATGATTTTTATGAATATAAGTACACAAACCTCCACCCCTCTTCCTACCTGGCCTATCAGTACGTAGTAGTTCGTAACCATCTATTTGGTAGGAATTCACATGCATTTCTGGACGCAGCCAGGTCTCTGTGAGGCAGAAAACATTTATATTATTATTAGACTGTTCAATGGAGTGTTCCAGATTATTAAAATTTTTCTTTAAACTTCTTACGTTCCAACCAACTAGGTTGAAAAATTTGGTGGTCGCAAGTGGCATAAAAGATTTCATGTTTTGGCTTAACATTTTGAATGGGAGGTGTTTACGGTAACCTAATAGAACTTTCTCTGACTAAAAGTATAGTTCCCACCAAATGTAAAGTTGGCAAAATTACCCCCCTTTTTAAGTTAGGTGACTAAACAAACCCGGGCAAGTATCGCCCCATCACAAGTATTTGTCTGCCAGCAAAATTCTTAGAAAAAGTTGTACAAAGGCAGCGGATGTCCCATTTGGAAAACCATAATATCTTATATAACAACCAATATGGTTTTCGACCTGATCATTCTACAAATGATGCTGTAACTTCCTTCTTGAATATCGTGTATGACGCTATGAATAACAAGCAAATGTGCAGGGCTGTGTTCTTGGACTTCCGCAAGGCTTTCAATACGGTTGATCATACTATTTTATTCCAGAAATAAGAGAGGGATTGGCCTAGAGAGGACTGAATTGAGCTGGTTCACAGATTACTTAAAAAACATAATTTGATTTACTAGTAAAATTAAAAATAACATAATTTGGACAGATGAGTACAGATGAGATAAGTTCCTCTACTAATACGAATACCAATATCTAAAAACACTGTTAGTATTAGCATTCATAGTTGTTTGAGAGGTAGGTGCATGTGTCTTGGGAACTGATCCATGAACATCAGCATTGTCAGTGGGGTTTCCTATTATTTTCTCCTCCAGAGTTGGCAGGTGTAGCTTCAGATTCACCGTTTCCAGGTTCAAATTCGGTCTCAGATTCTGTTACATATTCAGATTCAGTTTCAGTTCTAGGAGCTTGTGGTGGGGCTTGATCCTTGTTATTCTGCATTTGGAGGTGCCTGGTTTCAATCCTGGGCTGAAAGTTTGAGCAGGGGCATGTCTGGGCGTCCAGGTTTTGGGGAGGTGGGGGAGCACTTTGAACATATGCTCTTTTGAGCTCCTCTCGAACAGACATCAAGATATTACCATGATGGTTTTTCCCACTCCATACCGTATTCTTGTCAAGGATCTATCATTTATGCACTCAGCTGGAACTGCACTGCCTTATCTAATAGGTCCTGTTGTGGTCCCTATTGTAGGGTGTATTTTTGTCACAATAGACCACGGCAATCACTTCCGGCAACTTCCGGGGGTTATAGACCTCGAAAGAACTGGTAAATAAAAGGTCTAGAGGTCGGTGAATCTTTTTTTCTTAATAGCCCTCAGTCGAATCTGACCAAACCATGTCTAAAAGCACTAATACCCCTAACGCCCCTTGAATTGTCCACCAGGCAACAGACCACTTAGACCATCCAAAACCTCGGGTATTATTGCTATAACAGAATTCGGTCATTTTTCACCAGGTTACATTGCATGGGTCTCTAATTTCGTCCTGAGGTTTAGTTAGTCCTGAAAGACTCTGTCTAGGTCGAGACAATAGCTCTCAAGATTAGTAGAGACCAGGCTGGACTCGGTTGTGAAGTTGATTAGCATATGAATGTTTACGGTCAACTTTTGCTGTGTTAGGAATAAATTCCTGCCAATGTTGTTCAAGAGCCTTAACCCTTTCTGAGACATTCATTCTTACAATGGGTGTATTAGTGTGGGAAGATAGTAAAGTTAGCTTATTTGATGTATAGAATTTGGCAACAATGGTGCTAGGGCAGTTCAAATAGATCAAGTAGGACCTGGGCGTAAACAATGTAATAACAGTGGGGGTAAAAATATAGCAGACCCTTTACCGGTGTTCTCAGTCCTTGTATGTGGTTGTAATTTCCCAGAATTAGGGCATTGTAGATACACTAATCCTTCACAATAGTATCCAGTAATGCGTCCATGCTTTTGTTGACCATTTCTGGTGATAGAATGATTGTGGGGTGAAATGAGAGGAGGATGATAATCTCCACATCAAGTTCTAGCAGTGAAGCAGTTTGTAAACACGTCTGCTTGTCATGGTGCCCACACCCGACTTTAAAAGATTGCCAGACCTCTTGGAAGTTTGGTTCTTGCCTTAAAACATACCACTCTGTGTGCATTGATTAATTTCTCGCCCAACTGCTGACCCTAAATTATAACTAAGAACAATATGATATTCTTCAATATCATATATCATAGAAGCCGTATTTCAGCATGTAATCTTAAGCGGTCCGGCCACTGTCGACAAAATCGTTGGCGATGCGTTGGCGATGAGATAGTCGATACGATTTTTGGGAAATTTATTGCATCGTCTTTGCATCGACTTGTCATCGCTATGCCTTTGGCAATAGAAAGCGATGACCAGCGACGAGTGGGCGATGTAAAAACTGCATCGGTAAGGGTAGCGATGAACATCAAACATGTTTGATATTTCCAGCCGATGTGATTTTGCATCGGTGCAATTTCAATGGAGGTAATGACCAAAGCGATGCCTAGTCGATGAGATTGTATACATAAAAGCCTGAAAATGATTTCTATAGTTGCCAATCTTTTTTCCCTGTCGATGCCAAGGCGATGCCACCACCGATAACCCTCCTCATCGACTAGGCATCGCCGGCAATTACATTGTCTTTGCATCAACACCATTTTTTCGACAGTGGCCAGACCGCTTTAACCACAAAGTGAAGGGTGATGTATGCATCATCAAAAGTTTGGTCAAATTATTTCTCAT
The DNA here is from genome assembly GCA_942159475.1 of Sthenelais limicola. Lineage (NCBI taxonomy): Eukaryota > Metazoa > Annelida > Polychaeta > Phyllodocida > Sigalionidae > Sthenelais > Sthenelais limicola. Next base: position 4,867,302 of record OW804097.1, read on the forward strand.
GTACTGACAGTTGACATTGTCAGGGTTCCTTTCTATGATTTCCCTGAGCAGGGAGTAGACCTACTTGTAGCTTTACTACTAAGTAGACCTACTTGTAGCCACAATGCGCTAAAATGGTATTGTTGAAAGTGTTTTTGTGACAAGATCACATTATTGGAATGTTCTCATTTTTGGAGGGTTTATCACTTATAGTCGTATCGGTTGATGTATCAAATTTCAGGACATTGTATGTAATATATCCTTTCGTTTCAAAGGTCCTGATAAGGACCACATTTAGTTACTTTACTGTTTATTGACCCCCAGAAATATTGGAATTTTTTTTTCCAAAAACTTAAAATTTAGAAATACTTATTAGACTGTTTACTATCATTGGAATCGGCCCGATCTCATCTTTTCAAATATAATAGATTTTTTGCGACTTATGACTCATTTTCCTGGAACACATCACATATTTGAATAATGTTGTTTATAGGGTTAAAGGACATTGAAAATATAGCAGACACATGGCTTCAGTCAATCATTGCAAGCTGGATTGTCCTCTGTTTAAGCACTGAGGGGAAAGAGTACCTAGCAGGAGAATCACCTTGATAGGAGTCAATGACTAAATAACAGTTTTTCAATTCAATTCAATCCAACACCAATGTATTTATGCACTACAGATTACACTGTACAGTTGTTTGAAGGGACAGACCCAAGCAATGGTAGAGTGGAAGTAAACTACAAGGGTGAAAAGTGGAGTCTGGAGACTGGTGACGCTGTCGGGAATGATGTGGCAATGGTGGTGTGCAGAACTCTTGGATTTGGGTAAGATCATTCAGTTTGGGACAGAAATGGTTGAATATACTTCATGTATAACAGACATATTGACATCAACCATAGAAGCAGTTGGGTAAGAGGTAAAGTTTTTTGGCTTTTGGTTACATATTGGCAATACAGGTTCATATGCTCAGAATTTGCAGTTGTCAAAAAGTTCACATTACTTAATGGACACAAGGAGTTGAAAGATGAAGAATAACAGAATAATGAGATTGCACCCCAACATAGGTATCTGCAGATTTAAGCAAAATTCATTTCTTTTCAAAAGAATTGGCCTACCATAACAAATTAAAGGGGGCGCCAATTTGATTGTTTTCTTTCATGAACATTACTGGCTTTATATGTATATCGGAGTTACTCCTATTGGGGGATAATTTAATACATTTTCTTTACAGACTTCATATGAAAGTAAACTCTTCTGTCTTTCCTCAGTAACTATAGTCCAGCTGTATATTCTGTAGTATTATGAACCAGAAATCATTAAGTAGGGTTCCATCCTTGGAGTCTCTGGCTAATCCATGCCAACACTATACTACACTCACGAAAATAGTGTTTTGAAGAAACCATATTTGGATAATACATGATAAATATAGTAGAAGGCACTGATTCACTGAATCACACTGCTGCTGTATTCACACTGCTGCTGATATATATATTGGTTCAGAATATACAACTATAAGAAAGAAACCTGCCAGACACCGGACACCGGATTCCAAGCTTACCAGATTCCCCGCTTATTGGTCCATTCAAATCCTCAAAACTATGATAACGTTTTGCTACTACTACATCATATAATATATGATGTAGTAGCATCATATATTATATGATGTAGTAGTAGCATCATATAATATATGATGTAGTAGTAGCATCATATAATATATGATGTAGTAGTAGCATCATATAATATATGATGTAGTAGTAGCATCATATAACATATGATGTAGTAGTAGCATCATATAATATATGATGTAGTAGTAGCGTAGTAGTAGCATCATATAACATATGATGTAGTAGTAGCATCATATAATATATGATGTAGTAGTAGCGTAGTAGTAGCATCATATAATATATGATGTAGTAGTAGCATCATATAATATATGATGTAGTAGTAGCATCATATAATATATGATGTAGTAGTAGCATCATATAACATATGATGTAGTAGTAGCATCATATAATATATGATGTAGTAGTAGCATCATATAATATATGATGTAGTAGTAGCATCATATAATATATGATGTAGTAGTAGCATCATATAATATATGATGTAGTAGTAGCATCATATAATATATGATGTAGTAGTAGCATCATATAATATTTGATGTAGTAGTAGCATCATACAATATATGATGTAGTAGTAGCATCATACAATATATGATGTAGTAGTAGCACCATATAATATATGATGTAGTAGTAGCATCATACAATATATGATGTAGTAGTAGCACCATATAATATATGATGTAGTAGTAGCATCATACAATATATGATGTAGTAGTAGCACCATATAATATATGATGTAGTAGTAGCATCATACAATATATGATGTAGTAGTAGCACCATATAATATATGATGTAGTAGTAGCATCATATAATATGATGTAGTAGTAGCATCATATAATATGATGTAGTAGTAGCATCATATAATATATGATGTAGTAGTAGCATCATATAACATATGATGTAGTAGTAGCATCATATAACATATGATGTAGTAGTAGCATCATATAACATATGATGTAGTAGTAGCATCATATAACATATGATGTAGTAGTAGCATCATATAACATATGATGTAGTAGTAGCATCATATAATATATGATGTAGTAGTAGCACCATATAATATATGATGTAGTAGTAGCATCATATAATATATGATGTAGTAGTAGCACCATATAATATATGATGTAGTAGTAGCATCATATAACATATGATGTAGTAGTAGCATCATATAACATATGATGTAGTAGTAGCATCATATAACATATGATGTAGTAGTAGCATCATATAACATATGATGTAGTAGTAGCATCATATAACATATGATGTAGTAGTAGCATCATATAACATATGATGTAGTAGTAGCATCATATAACATATGATGTAGTAGTAGCATCATATAATATATGATGTAGTAGTAGCACCATATAACATATGATGTAGTAGTAGCATCATACAATATATGATGTAGTAGTAGCACCATATAACATATGATGTAGTAGTAGCATCATACAATATATGATGTAGTAGTAGCATCATATAATATATGATGTAGTAGTAGCAGAGGTCTATTATGTTAGTTATCAACATTGAGCAGTTGTTTTTGTTAACTTTTTATTCTGGCCTTAAATTCTTCCCATCAAAGCTGGACACAAAATCCGAAACTACAGATCATTTTAGTGGAACTGTTATGGAATCCAAGAAAATGAAAAAGACCACACAGGTTATAGAAGGTTATATTCCTGTTAATTTATGTACACTTCATGTCAACAGGGATGCATATGCCAAAGTGGAGGCATTTGGAAATGATCGACATCGGTTGTGGACGCGCAATTGGTTCTGTAATGGTAATGAGGCTGATATTACTTGTTTGTATCTGAACAACGGATACAGGTTCGCCTGGCCAGAGGTATACAGCCTCAGTGTCAGCTGCAGGCCTATAGGTGAGATATGTACAGATGTAACACAACCCTGAGACACATGTATTCTATGTACATCCATCCTAGACTGGGTTACAAATAATCTTGAAGATCCTTGGGCTATAATCCCTTGTTTTCCCCAACGATTTACCAACATATATATGGGGTCACAATTTGGGGTAACAGAAGTATTGCAGTCATCTGATATCGGCCATGCCACCATAATACAGTATCTATGCTTCATACTCAAAGATAATACAAGCTAAACAACATGATTCAAAACAGCTTTAACACAAAATAAACTCAATATTGAAAACGTCCTGATCGCAAAGATCTGAATTAGATTACTTCATACTCTCTGGACCCAAATACCCATTACAAAGACTCTGTCACTTCAAAATTCGTCAATTGTTTTAATTCCTGACAGAAGTGAACTTAAAAATGTAGAGAACAAACACAACATTCTAAACAATGTACTCCTGAGTAGAGAAGAGAAACAATGTATAAATAAATATAAATAATTACTCACAACCTAGCAAAAGAATTATGAAAATCCTAACAAAAGAAAGCTGCAACCAGAAGTCACAATGAAGAATCTACAAACGTCAGAGCCTTAGCCCCTAAAAACTGCAAAAAATCAAAATTCAAAAATATTAAATTAGAGTATAACAAAGACTAAATTGACAACTGGGGCACAGAAATGAAGACTGACACACATTGTATTGGTTTTATTTCGGTAGCAACAAAATTCCTAGTTCTCATTCCACTTCTATTGACCTTAATAGCTTTTCATAAAAGGCTTCATGAATACATTACCTCAGATAACTATATCTGTATCTTATTATACATTGAAGTATTGCAGGCAATGGTAGTCAAACATTATTGTCCAGAGTAGTATTTAAGTAATGTAGTAACATCTTATAGTAAAATGTAAATAGTAGGAGACGATCTGATAAAAAAATCATGGAATTAAATCATAGGGCAACATTTGAAAGCTTGACATGACCTGTACAGGATTTACAGGATCTATGACTCCGGACCAAAACATCTATTACAAAGACTGCAGTCATTTCAAAATTGAGGAATCAATATAATTTTCTGCAAAAATAAACTTGAAAAAGGTAGACAACAAGCACAAAATTCTATTTTCTTTAAACAAATTTTATTGCATACTATTTTGTGCACAAGTCCCGATATTCTCATGCGATACAAATAAATATTCAAAAAGTATCAATATTGTTGTACAGAAACTATAAGTTTTGCATAGTAATCTTAGTAAAAAAGTCGGTTTTTAACATCAATCATCCAGGTTTTTAAGGAAAATGAACACACCAGATACTCTCATCGAGCTCATTAACCCAATACACTCTATACATTTTACCCTTGGGTAACAGAAGAGAAAACCTACACTCTATTTGAGATCATATTTATTTCATGGGTATGAACATAAATTGCAATCTCACTCACTCACTCCATCTCATCTCTCCCGCCCTTGATATAACCATCTTAAAAGTGTTGATAAGGGCGTAAAGCATTTCACTCACTCACTCACCTACCTATTTGAGATCTACTTGGAGCAGCTTGCCATAGGGTTACTATTAGGATGCTTTGGTGTTTACTCTAAGTAGGTCTCAAATACAGTGTAGTAATATTAATGGTAAAATCTTAAGAATACAAAATATCAATACCTCACATTTTACACACCATAAGTGCAGCACTTTTAATATTTAGCAAATTTTAATTTCATTGTAACCACTACGTTACTCCTCTGTTAAGCCTTCTCCATGGAATTGGTTGATGGACCTGATTCCTGGCATGGACGGGTTCATCTAAAGAGGGCTGGTCGTGAAGGATGTCTATGTTATACACCAGATATAATGGTTGCCAAGGTCATTTGTCAAACTTTAGGTTATGAGTAAGTATGAAATATCCTCACAATATTCCTCAGTTCTTACGTTCAAACTAATGCAGAACGGAAATGATTGACAGGAGGTATAATGGCCATCACAACATGTTACAGGAGATGTACTGTACTTTTCAGAGGTCAGGATATTTCCATGCAGGACTATGGAGATGGGAATAGTTCAGCTCTGCTGAATGTGAGAACATGTCATGGCAATGAAACTTCTATAGAGAACTGTTCCCATGGTGGCTGGGGTAGAGATGTGATTCACTGCTCCTTAGCTCTAGGTGTCAACTGTGGCTTTCCCAAAGGTAACACTTCCAAATGATGATGACAACATTGCTTGATAATGATTGCTTGCTTAATGGTACCTAACCGTTGATCGGAACAATTGCGTAAATCCCCACATATGACAGGCCCAGCACTATGGAACCGTCTACCTGTCCCAGAAACAATAAAACCCTGGCAAAAACTCAAAAAATTCCTAAAGGTAAATGACAGGTGGATGAGGAATATTTGACCGAGACCTAGGCTTATGATTGAAACTGATTGTAATGAGAGTTCAGATAGGTGTATGAAATTTAATGCAGAATATGTTATCAAACACAGTATTTGTGGACTCATTATTGTGAATTGTATGTTTTTTATTGGGAAAAATAATAAAAAAGATGTTTACCTTCATATCTTGTGTATTTCCACTGAATTGATTATCAACAATCTTTAAGTAGCTTAACTGTAATAATATTTTGGCTGAAAGGACTCATGTATAGTAACTGTTTGAATTGATTTATATTGTATAATTCGCATGACATTGAATGAAACATATCGTAGTCACAGAGGATATCACAGAGGACAACATCAGTGGGTGTAATACCCCAAAGGTTCTGGGAGGGTTTCAAGCCCTGCTGGATAAACATATACACAAATAATTGGGGAACAATCCACCATTAATAATAATACATTGATGCCTTAATGGCAGCCCCTATTAGCGAGGTAATGCAAGCGCAACACATCTCTCAATGCTAACTGAAACCTATCACCATGCGTTAGGTTCAGAGCCTAAGTTACCCATACATACCGGTCTCAATCGGTCTCGGTTGAGGCCATCGGTGAACAGATAGCAGCTGTAAACTAGCCATTTTAGCATTGAAAATACTTATTTAGTATAAAAGTTTTTAATTGATGTTTTGAGAATAAAAATGTAAAAGTTTTATCAAAAGATGAAATTGATATAAAATGAGAGATGAAATTGAATAGTGGAGAGATTGAATAGATATAATCCCAAACCTACCAAGATATAAAGGGGAAAGGGAATTGGGTGGGAAAAGGTGATATGGATTTGATATGGTTATGATGAGATGAAATTGGTAAAAGTTTGTAGATTAATGGATAAGAAGCCTGTAGAAGGCGTTAGTTTGTTAAAATAAGGCTCTGTGAGTCCTTGGGTATATGATATATGGGGCTGTTGCCTGAGTCTTTGGATGCTGGTCAGCAAGTTCAGTGAGAGGCATGGTGTGCTTGGGGGGTTGGGTGGTTGATGAATGGTCGCTGGATAAGGTTGCGTCCTGGCACTACGTGATTGGGCCGCAGTGGGTGCAGCGGGGTTGGTGATGCCTTGGCATTGTTGACTGAGTTGTTGTTTGTTTGGATGTATTGCTGGTAGGTGGCGGAGCGCCAGCCCCCAAATCATTGAATGTTGAGTTCTGTGCAGCTGCTGGCGAATGCAGTGGTTGCAGCTGCCTTACATAGACTGTGCAGGGACAGTGTAGTGGTGTTGACATTGTGGCGTCGTAGTTGCGACTTCCAGCGTTTTGCGACATATAAGACCGGTACAGGAAATTTAAAGAAAGGCTTGTCTCGCGTGTTGCTTGGGAGCCTTTTGATTAGCTTCTGGATCAGTTTGACAATGCACATCTTAGGATCAGGCCCGGTGTGAGGTGTTATTGACTTTCGCTGATAGGTAGATTGCAAGTTTTTGGCCCATTTCACTGTGAAGACTGTAAAGTTGTTGAAGAATTTTACATCATTTTGTGTTAGGTGCTCCATAGAGCATTAGTAGGACAGGTGTTTTAACAATAAGTTTGTCATATTTGTCGCCCATGCTACCTATAACTGTCTTGAGCACCTCAATATCAATGGGCTTCTTGGCTCTGGGGATGAAGGATTTATCATTTTCCAGCGCCTTTAGGGCCCACATGAACAAAGGGTGGAATGTGGGCTGAGGGTCTACATCACATTTTTTAAGGTATGTCCTGAGGTGAGAAACATAATTTTTGACCGACCTTGGATACTTTATATATATGGCCAGATATTCAAGGTAGGCACACCCATGTTGGTATGGCGGGCGCCTTGGTCTCATGTCCATCTGTCGGCAGAATGCCAGGTATGTTGTCACTGCAGTGCGATAGTTTGCTTGAGTTCCCTGTGCGCATGCCTTGTCTTGTTGCTGTGCGGCCATGTCCATGAGCCTTCCCATTTTGGTGTCTGAAATTAGAGTTATTTTGCATTAAGTTAATTGCATACAGGCATGGTTATACTTTGGACAAGTGACATTCATTACTTATTGACTCAACTTCATCAACACATTTTTTAGCTAATTGTCTGAGTGCGTCTGAGTGCGTCTGCAATGCAATTGTCGACCCCTGTGATATGCTCATAGGTGATGTTCAAGTCAAAGAGGGCCTAGACCATCCATGCCATCCTTGCTGATTCCAGAATGACTTCATTCCGTCCTTTGCCTGTTTTAATATGGGTGCCCCTATCAGATTCATCAAGGAAGGTGTGGAGGGCCACTGCAATATTTATTGCCTCCAGCTCTGAGCTGTTGCTGACTGGGGCGACCTGCGCACCATACATATGCACGCCATCCAAGCCGCCAACCCCGCTCAAGCAAGTATCAACTGTTATGGTGCGAGTAGGCTGAGAGGATGGTATAACTGAGACACCATATCAGGATTTACAAAAGTTTTCGATCCAAATCAGATCAGCTTTCATAGATGAATTAATGTCATGTATTTACCTTGCATCTTGCGTAGGGCATCTATGTGTAATGTGGGTCTATTCCTACCAGACTTGGGGAACAGCCTTTGTCTCAGCTAGTAGGATAGGGGTTTGGATATAGGTTGCCCCTGTGCAAAATTCTGCTCACCAAAGAAAATTGATTAGATGTCTGTTGGTTGACTGCTGGGAGCGAAGTGACTAGGGAGTGAGGGTTGGCGACGAAGCACCGGTATAATATAAATAGAATGGTTAGTAGGTGAAGAGGGGAGGGGGTAAGCTATAATGCAGACGTATTGCTACATGCAATGCTGTCCAGTTAGCCTTGTACTCAATATGTTGCTTGCATTATCTTGGTTTTCAATGATTTTTTCTACATTAAGGTGTCACCACAATATTATAGTGGTTGTGCTTACCTTGAAAGCAATTTGATGTTTTTTAAATAAATCATACTTTCCACTGTATGTCTAGGAGGGTTTTTTAAAAAAAATATTGGTCAGTGATAAGCAGTGGTCCTTACGTTGGAAACTAGTAAAGAAGGTCATTGTCTTTCTAAATAGTATTTGGTTAGAATTAAAGGCTATATTGTAATTTACATAATTATATTCCACTTGCAAACCCCTCCATGAATATAAATAATGATAATTTTAGAACCAAAGGTGGCCCTTGTGGAAGGTTGGGATGCCCATCATGGAAGAGTAGAGGTCACCTATCAGAACATCACTGGCTCCATCTGCAGGGAAAACTTATATCAAAATGAAGCAGAGATGATTTGTAGGATGATTGGTTACAGGTCATTTGAATTTGAGCATTTGTATCGTAAAAATTGTTATCACCAATATATTTAGTGTAGAGTTGTTCAATGCTTTCAATACATCTGTAGTTGGGCTGAAATACTCTCAATGAAGTCTATAATTGTGTTTATGTGCCTAGAAAGCACATGGTTTGCTAACCAGAACAAAATCACTAAAATCTATATTTCAGAGGAGATCAGGTGAGAATTTCTATGAGATACGGTCCTGGCAATGGACCCACACTTGTTGGTGGTTTGAAGTGTTTTGAAAATGGCAGCCACTCCATTGCATGTCATCACAGAGGTTGGAGGTCCACTGACAGTTGTGGTGGTCAACCTGCTGATGCTGGAATTGACTGTGGACCAGTCATTAACCAAAGTGAGTACAATTTCATTGCCACCCTGTGGCCAGTAGGACCCTCAATCATGTACCTAAATGAATACAACTAATGGCCAGTATGACCATCACTCATTAACCCAAGTTATTATTACTATATCTCTTGCTACTGGCAAATGTAGAAATCAAATGTGTCCTACACAATTAAATCAAAGTGGGGTAAATATATAGTTATTAGAGATTGGCTTCTAATTCTTTTCATCAGGACCTTCAATCTGAATAGTTCAGAAAACATTCAGACAGTAGTTACAACTTGTCACAACATAGTATGTGGTGGTGTTTTACAGTTTGTCTAGGTATGATATTATTACAGTTCTAAAAGAACTATTTATCTAATGTATTTAACTGCTAATTTAAGAAATTCATTTAAAAAAAATATTTTTGCACAAGTATACTTACTACTCTCTGTGCTATTATAGGTTTTAGTGGTCAGGGTTGAAAATTATTAGCAATAACTAGTAAAAGAACATAATCCTTTGTCGCAGGTAATCTATGTATGATGTTATTAAAGACCTAAAAGTATTCTCTTCCATGAGCAAAGCACCTAAAGCTTAATAGCTACTATCTGTACTACTAGATGTTACAGTGGTGTCAGCCAGGTTAGTGGATGGAGAGGATGCGTTACATGGTCGGGTACAGGTGGAGGTGAGCAACTCTACCCTGAAGGGCAGCCTCTGTGAGCTGAGTACACTGTTTGGTGACAACCAGAAGAAGCTGGCTCAGGTTGTGTGCAACAAGCTGGGATACAGGTAACCTGTCCATTTCATAAGTATAGTAATATTTATTAGTATTATAACCAAATCAAGAGTTTGATTCAGTTTACATGATGGCAATATTTCTGAAATAGGACAGCCCATGGGATCTAGTCAGTGTGGAATGAATCAAATCAATCCCATCCACTTGAAATGAATATGATTCTGCTGAAATATCATAGGCCTACATATTGTTGCTTCTCTGAAATTATCAAATCCCAATCCTGTCTGTTGCACATTTTGCAACATGCCCACCATATTAATAGTTAAACTGGTTAGATGGTAAGCTGCAAAGCTTACAGAAATATGTTTACATTATAGAGGAGATGATGTGGAGGCCTGGCTCTACCCAAGCAATACCACCTTCATTGCTAACAATCTCATGTGTACTGGGAAGGAAACTGGTTTGGGGCAGTGCAGGAATCCTGAACTTTGGGGCAACATCTCTAAAGAATGCAAACCAAAGAATACACTCCATATTGGCTGTGGCAAGAAAGAAGGTTGGTCACATTTAATTTTTGTGTCTGCTTTACCGTATGACTTCCCCATTGTCTATAAGGGATCTGCATTGCCGCCATTTTGACTCTTGATTCACATCAAATTATGGGAGTAATGGTACAGTATAAAATAAACAATGCATAGACTATTTATCAATGGCCTAATGTCAATGTCCATGTATTATACATATTGTCATAACATCAGTCCACATCATTCCCATCATGCATTTGGTTTCATATGACTTGTGTAAAAAGATTTTTGCAATAGTTAACTGAATCCATCCCAGCATGCACTGTAAAAGACATCCGTTGTGGCACATCCACAACCCCCATTAGTTCTAATAAATTTGTATCATTGGTATGATGACTGAATAGTTCATATATCTAAATCCACTGGGATCAAAATAAAATTTCTCCAAATATTTCAAGTTGTTTCAGATAAACTTTGATAAATAATTTAACTTTCAATACTAAATTATGAGGTTTTATGTCTACAAACCTTGGAAGATTCAATTGAACTGGGGTGAATTGCCATCCCTTAAAGCAACCAGTTCCTGACACTACCAACTGCAATAAAATCTTGTTTTCCCTCAGATGATTGGAAGGTGTGGACAGAGGGTGGAGAAGACAAGTACCATGGTCGTATCATGGTCTCCTATTATGGCTTCAATGGAACTGTGTGTGGCTCTGGATTCAGTGAGAATGGAGCAAAGGTCATATGTCGTATGCTGGGATACAGGTAATCACAATTCCTCAAACTTTCTCAGAAAATACTGAACTATTTCTGGGAAGAACAAACACACTGGCACCAATTTATGACTTGCACTAGTGATTGTGTTGACACCCCCCTCAACTTGGTCCTTTACGCCATTTATCGATGATGGCAATATTTTCAGTGCTAATACTTTTCTTGTTCTAACCTTTTCTCATTGACATATTTATGTTCTAGCACCCCTCCCTCCCACCCCTGTCACATCCCTATCATGCCTGTTGTTAAAGACATTTACAAGACTTTACCTTATAAATGTATCCCCCTCTGAAATTTACTCTCAGCAAACTCAGTAAAAGTAGAGGCACGAAAATGGATGAAACATATAGCCAGCTTCAATTCAATTCTAGAATTGTTTATTGTGGTAGATCTTTTTACAATAAGGTGTTCCAACATCCTAAATAAACAATTGTTTAGACATGTCTTCCGTTGAGTGCCTAATTCTTGTTTTGATTGTTAGCTAGCCCTATAGGTCCTATACCTTGTCGCGCCAATCCCTTACCGCGACGTCCTCTTCGCGCCCACCTTACCTATGCGCGCTCGATGGTCCTGGGTGGCCTGACCCCACCGCGACCCGGCCTCACAACCCATCAGCGCACATATGTTACTGTGTCCCTCAGACTCGGGTCAGAGCGCTGTCCGCCTGTGTAAACCTGGCAATAAACACCTTTCATTATTGAAATGACAATCGTCTATGTTATGTGGGTTATACTTCTATATGTGTATTTAAGCTAATTTTCCCCTATATACGCGGTCAGATACGCAGTCATTTGCGCGGCCACTTTCAGTTTGGTTTCACTGCACGAAAACTCTTTCAAGCGTGCTTAGGTCTCAAATCCCCCTAGCGGGTATCAATGAATTACCAATTTAGCGGTTACCAGTTGAACTATACTAATATTTGTATTGTTTTGTTTTGAATATGTTTACTAAGCTAAGATACATTAAGTTGTTATACACTTTTCTCGGTATTAGCTGATGGAAAAAGCATTACAAAAAAGTTCAGTATGATTCACAATTTAGTTTGAAAGCTACATATCTCGAAAGATCATCCCAAATACAGGTTGTAGAGACCCTATAGGCTGGAAAACCAAATGATACCCCATTGGGAGAATTACTCATATATAAAGTAATATATATATATGCCCGTGGATCAAATTAATCACATCAGATACTATATGTAAAGTTTCCCTGCTCAACTCTGTGCATAAAAGTCAAGATATCAGTGTTTTGTACTTATTTGGTAGCTTATACAACAGGCCCCTAGTGTCTAGGTAAGTATTGGACTCATTTATTGAATTTGAAGTGCCAATCGTCAGACCATAGTCATTTAAATCGTTTGTTCAGGACATATGATAGGTTTAGGGTGTTTATCTCAAGGATAGTCATTTCATTTCAGGATCTTCCACAGCTGATAATGCATCTTTAAAATATCTTCCCTACATTGATCGGGGCATGTCGGCCGTTGGCCAGAAGCGCAAAGCTTGCATGCGGTATTTCTGGCTGATCAACACTCACATGTAAAGAAGTCTAAGGGTTTTAGCCCATAGGTTCAGTAAGATGAAGAAGTGAGACAAGAAGTCCGAGGTTGTAGTTCGTCTGGATTCGGCCTAGGCGGTGGTGACTCAGCGAGTACCTAGGTCCTAGTCTTTCACTTTATTTATACTCCAAAATCATGAATTATTCATATAATCAAACCCAGGAAATATTCCACTGGCTCTTCCCCCTCCCTCTAATTGGTTGAGGGAGAGAGGATCTTCCTTGCCCACACGCCGACCTCTGCTCCCCATGCAGAGACCATAAATGGAGTGCATGCAAGTTGGATCCCTCTCCTCAGCCTTCCCCCTCCCACCCCTTACCCATAGATCCCAAGGCTCGTGCCTGCCCCCCTCCCTCTTAGCCCTTCCCCCCTCTTGATCAGCCCAGAGCAGTGGATACAGTAATTAGGTCGAGCTGGGGGGGGGGGGGCGGGTTGAGCTCTGAGTGGCTCCTCTCCCCCTCCCTCCTGGCCAGGCCACGTGTGGCGTGCATGCCCTGACCATGATCAGGGCTAAATAGGTCGGATCTTGGACCTAAAGATTTCAGTTCTTTACACACAATTTGCCAGGGTTTTGACTCTGACTGCCAGAGAGAATGGTTCTAATTCCCCTTCAAAGCTCCACTCAGAATGCACCAAATTGAATAAATCTTTTTGTTTAATTTAGACCCACATTTTCTCCAAATATACCTGTATGTCCCCCATATGCTTTAAAAAGCGTCATTGTTAGGGGCAACTGAATTCAATACCCTCTACTGGTCTTTACAGTTGAACATTTGAGAAAGACAGATTCGTTGATTTTGTATCTAAAAGTAGGAATTAACAGATGCTTGAACGAGTTTAAGCTTAAAATCATATCTCACAATGTCAGAATAATATAGCTCTTTTTATAAGGTTCTTACAAAGAAATTACAGAGGAAATACATACAGCTTCATGTACCTATCTTTAATTTTCAAGGTGTGGGCATAATGCTAAATTGTTAGTTTATGTTGAAGGCCCATATGCAGTTATATGTGGAAATTCAGGAGTATGCTAGCCATTCTGCTCTCTTGATACAAACCATACAAGATCGGCTAGAAATTTGAATAAAGTATGTTCCCATGGAAATTCTTTTTTTCTCACTTATATTTCATATAAATAGATTCTTTAACAAATTCAAATATTCTTTTGCATGACGACGTCCCCCCCCCCCCCCCCCCCAACAAATTTGGAGTGCGTATGCCTTCTAATAGCTTAAATATGATGTGAAAATGACCCTAGAATGCACCATTTCACTAATTCCGGGGGCAGGGGAGGGGGGGGGGGCTTTCAGTACTACATTGTTGCACAGACACTATATAGCATATTTCTACAGCGTTGAAACACCTTCCCGGGAATAATTGGTTTAAATGTTCCGACGTGTATTGCAACAACTATCCACGATTTTGTTTTAAAAAGAATGTTTTATATGGCTACATATGTCACTAAAATCTGTAAAGGTAATGTCATAATAGACTTTTTTCTTATAACTTTTTTCTTGATCGTTGCATGGACACTATATACCATGTTTCTACAGCGCTAAACCCCTTCCGCGGAAATAATTGATCTATAAATGTTAGCATGTATCACAAAACTATGCAAGATTTTTTTATAACAAAAAACTGTTTTACATAGCTACATATATATATGCAAATATATGTATATATACCAATATATGGCCAATTATGTTGACAAAAACTCCAACAAAATCGGCCACACTTCTTCTACAATTCCAATTATATCGGTTGGTTACCTATAGTAGGATTTGTACAGCGACATTGTTGTAACAATGAATAATTGTTGTTTCAAAATCTAAAGAATGTTTTTACAACTTCAGCACGTTTGCGTTATGAATTGAAAATGGCATTTTGGTCCTGAAAAACGCTGGACGACGGACATGTGGAATTGTGCCCCGATTTCACATTCCTACTACCACGGTGAATATACGATGGCCGTACGTCTTAATATGAGGGCATCTAAGTTAATTCTTTTGGTGATGTAATAAGAAAGGCTATTCAAACTGCAATGATCAGTTGATTGGTATTGTTGAGTGTTATTGTTGTGAAGGGTGGGAGGGGTTATTTGCTCTGAGCTATTTATTGCTTGTATATAGGGGTATCACAACATTGTTTTACTTATTAATTACATTGACAATAGCTACTGTGAACTTGATGATCTGTATTTGGGTCAAGTCATCAGAAAATGTACAATCAGCAACTCAACATTTTTAGAAGGTTTTGCTAAATTAGGCTGAAAAATGCTGAAATTAAATATATAGGAGTATATTTGACATTGGGTAAATGTTACAGTCGTTGTAACATGAATTCAATTCAATTCAATTCAGAGATTCTTTTATTTGCTGATGGTATTACAAAACAGGTAGTTCAATGTCTGGTCACAGGGACAGGCCCCTGAGACCAGTTCTTCCAGAGAGTGCCTTGAATCTTGACATCTTGAATATTTTGTTGCAACGATAACAATAACTGGTTAAATTATAGTTTACAATAATGTAAGTGGTACAATGTGATGTGGATGTAAAAGAACAAAATGTGATATCGATGTAGAGCTATGACAAATTCTGTAGATGTATCAGGGCGTGACAGTATCAGGGAAATTAACAGATTATTATCCAGATTATCCGTAATTGAATAAGTTTGACAAAATTATTACATGAATGAATTAGTGTCAGGAAGATAAATATTAACTATTAGATGATGTTGCAGTAACACTTAAATCAATGATGTATCTGCAGTCACCAGTTATTACATTAATCGCAGCAGTTACCATTAGATTAATTCAACAGCATACAAGTAGATAATACAGACTAGGTCTAGATTAATTCAACAGCATACAAGTAGATAATACAGACTAGGTCTACAGCGCACTTATATTCAAACAAGATACATGGGTTTCTCAACTCTTTACATTGATCAAACAGAGTACTTACAGGTCAGTATTAGGAAGGGAAGTGATGTAATTGTAAAGTTATTAGTTAACAAGCAAGAGTGAAAGGTATTAGACTTAAAAGTCCACTCCTAAGTATGATGTTAACCGTCTATCAATAGAAGGGTTGGGTACCAAAGCAAGTTACCCTTACCATCTAGTGGAGACTTCTACATCAGTTATCAATATCAGTAAATAGTGGGTTACACATGATATACAATAATCAGTAATCACTGTCAGTAAATAGTGGGTTACACATGACATACTATAATTTTAGATTAGCCAATATGGATAGTCTATTTGTAACTCTAACCTAAATATAATTAGAAGGTCAGAAAGGGTACAAGAGTTTGTCTGTGTACTTTTTAAAAGTTAGCTTGTCTGAAATTAAATGCGCTTCTGTTTTGAGTGCATTCCATCTAGTTTGACATTTATACAGTAAACAGTTGGTGATTTTAGATAGGTTTGAGGTTAGCACCATCAAGTTTTTCCTCCCCTTAGCGTGACTTCTGGTACTCAGATTTCTGTTATCTAAGTTATTGGGATTTTGGGAGAGATAAAAGGAGATATCCAGGATGTGTTTGTCCCTGCGTTGTTGGAGGGGCCAAACGTTCAAGTGTCTATGTTCAAGATCTACATTATCATATCTAGATTTATTAAAAATAATCCTAAGGGCTCTGTTTTGTTGCGATTGTAACTTCTGAAGTAAAGATTTTGGAGCAGAATCATAAATGAAATCGCAATAATCAAAATTTTGTAATATAGCCATTTTGTACAAGTCGTGTTTAGCCTTAGAAGTGAGTGAATTTCTGGCTCTAAATAGGAGTCCAATTTTGGATGTGACTAAATTTAGGGTATTTTGAGTGTTATTGTTGAATAATAACTAAAGATGTCATTGTAGAATCCTAGAGCCTTATTGTACAGATATATATTATCATGATGGTAACCTCTCTCTGCCAGCAGCTTGTGAACGTTCCTTTGATACTACAGCAAATATATATTAGCCATATTAGCTTGTCATACTGTTGTAGTCACTGCATCTATCTAACTATTAATTACTGCTGTATCTGTTTAATAACGTAACTCCATTTTCTCAATAGGGGCCCTCCAGGAAGATCTATGATTTCATAGAGGAGACCCACCCCCTTTTTCGGTGTCAAAATTTCATATGTTATTGAAAGTGTACTCTTCTGAAAATAATAAGATATAACTAAATGCGAGCTGCATATGGGGAAACGTATTCACAAAACGCAAGTGACTTTTGGTGAGTGTCTTTCACAAGTGCCGAAGGCACGCATGAAAGACACTCACCAAAAGGCACGAGCATTTTGTGAATGCGTTGCCCCATATGCAGCTCAAGTTTAGTTATATTTTTATGCCATGATATATATTTAAGAGTTATTTAAGAGTTATTTACCTTCATTTCATGTCTCGCAACCCTCTGACTCGGCAAAAACAAGTGCCTACAGCGTTGCGTCATGAAATGAGCGTCATGAAATGAGCGTCATTGATTGGCGCAGCTAGAATTACGTAACCAATCAAAATAGCGGGAGTAAATTGGTTGCATTCGAAAAGCGGATTCCACTAGTGAAATCCAGGCATGTTTATGCCATGGTCTAATCTGGCCATGTTTTTGTGGATACGCACAGCTATCATGGCATAAAAACCTATACATACATACAAATTCATACGTTGGCAAAAATCAAACATGTTCAATTGAGTTCTAGGGTCATCATATGGCTGTGCAAAGCCGTGGAAACCTATGTATATTTTGTGTCCATTTCATGTAAATGACAATGACAACTACCAAGATGTGTTCATTTCACCACAGGATGAATATACTCAATGTGCGGCAGGTGTACGATTGGATTGGATTATAACAGTCTTGCCAAGTATAAGCAAATCGGTAGAAAACATATTCATATAATCTTAGAATGTATTTAGATATAGATATGTTCAAATGTACTTAAACATTCCTTCCTTGTTCACATTCATAAAGTTTTGAAATGACAAACTTTTAAAGGTTGTAGGATTGATTCCCGTCCAGAGTTGCTTATAATTTCCTACCCAGGTTCAGAGCTTCTTTTTCTACTCATGGTATGATAGTTCAATGGTATAGCATTGTTGAAATATGTTTTCCTCCCCCAAAATATCGGCGTTACAACCTGACGTAGTATTCACCCTGCTTCAGGATGCCTGTGGGCGGGAGCTAGGAGGCCCTGCCTCGGTCTACAGGTCACGGGAAGGCCGGGGTGCCTTGTGGCAGGCAAGCACGCAAAGCTTGTTCGCGGTAGGGGTTGTGCGCGGTTCGGTCCGGGAGCGGTTTGGTCTTGGCGCAGAAAGGTCGGCCCCCAGCCCTATACAGCAGTCTGATTTTTGCTGAGACCAGGTTTAGAGTATTTTTTGTATGGAGCTTGAAAGTTAATGAATCATCAAAAGTAAAATCAAGGTATTTATAGTCATGCACCTGCTCAGGTGCTGAATGGCCCAATCCAAGATTTTTTAGCAAAAGTCTTGTGTTTTTTCTTTGCAGGATAGCTCAATGCAAATGACATAGTTTTACATTTTGATGTGTTAAGCAACAACTTGTTTACCCTATACCAAGGGTAAACATTATTCTGGTCTTGTTGAAGGTTATTATACAAGCTATCAATATTTGTATTATTATAGAATAGAACCGTGACATCTCCTAGATATTTCCTTGTAGAGGTGTCCATTCATTTTAATAGAAATGCTGAAGACTTTCATTACTGTCACAGTTCAGTATTGATTTTGTGACAACATTGCACCTGTGTACATCATTTACTACTTATCAACTCATTATTCATCCTATGACCTGATTTACCAGTGGTCCTATGGCCAATGTCAGGATGACCAGTGCTTACGGCCCAGCTTCCACGGATGTGATATTGTTGGATGTGTTGAACTGTGCAGGAAAGGAAGACCACATTTCCCAATGCTTCCATCGTGGTGTTGGTGTCTACAGCTCTAGTATCTGTGATAATCAGCCTCCAGCTGGGGTGTCATGTGGACTGACAACAGGTAATGTGTTTTTGTAACCATTTTTTATTCATTGATTATTGTTTATTTCCAGCCAAGTAAGTGTATACACAAAAAGAACAATAATACCCACTTATGTTACATGTTTGGAGAGGTGCAGGAAATGAAGAATGAGTTTGGAGGCAGGGAGGCACAAAATGAAGCTAGTGCCTAGTTATTGTCACTCTGCTGCAAAATGTTATCATTGTTAATTTTTGTTGGTTCTTCCCAGTGGAATCAAGGGAAATGATCATTGATAAAAGTTGATTTTATTTTAGCACAAACTTGTTATTCTAAGTATGTGATTTTAGCACATAAGTGACATAACCAAAGTCATGTTGATTCATATTAATAGTACTACATCAGTTTACAGATATGAAATTCCCTGTTGTAGAATGTAAATATACTAATAATATGAAAATTTCTTTCCAATGTGGTGGGGTCTGTGATTTAGGGCAAGTCTGAAAATTACATTATGACCTTAAAATACTTATATTCCATTGAGACATTGATAAATAATACTTTTACATCACATTCCTATGGAAAGTAATCCAGAATCGTATTGGAAATCTTGAAATCTTTTAATCTTTAAACATTTTCCCGTATTTCCAGTGAAAGAACTGGTGTGTGTTACTAAACAAGTGATGCATTTGTGTATAATCTGTTTCACAGACAGTGGAACCTGTGGGGTGAGATCACCGGTCATCAACAAGATATATGGAGGAGACATTGTTGATATCACTACCTGGCCATGGATGGTATATACTTTCACTGACACTCAAATGTAAAATTTGTGAGTCTAATATTAAAGGATTAATCTCCTGACAGTATTCAGTCAAAGGAAGGAAAAACCCAGGCCTGATGCTAAGGGTTTTTTGTGCACTTTCTGAAAGTGTTTCTATGGGTCTATTGTTTCAGGTAAGCTTGCAGAATGCTAGCAGGCATATATGCGGAGGCAGCATTATATCAGACCAGTGGATTGTCACCACTGCACATTGTGTGTAAGTAATACATTATTTACCTCTAACACAAGGTTACTGATACATTGTCACTATGCATGTTGCATAAAATTATACTCTTTACCTCTAACACAAGGTGCACAACAGCTTGCTGCCTTTAGTATTATAAAGAGTATAGCACAAGCTTTACCTTAATCCAGGTTGAGGAAACTACCGCATAATACTACATAACTTCCACTCACACAAAATTCTTAATATCAATAAAGTTTATTTTTCTGTGTCAATCTGTTTTACATTAAAACATTCATTGATTCATTATTTGATTATCCAACATAGAGACATTGTAACCTATCTTGGATTTATCTCATGATAAACAGATCAGAAGATATTATGTTAGGGGTTATACAAATATACATAAGTTGATGTAGACCTAGATGTAATTAGATTTAACTTGATCGGAATTATTCTTCATATTTTTAATTGGCAATTGAGTTGTATGACTCTTGTGAAATGTCGAAAAAAATAATGAAAAGAAATGTTTTTATTTGACAAAACATCAAAAGTATGTTTTCAGAATGTTGATTTTATAGCTAAACATGTACATATATGATCTATTTCTGACATATATATGACATATGCAGGACAACTTTGAGGTCTCATACTTATAGATAGAGCTGCTTTTGGGTCTCATGTAGCTAGAGTTACAACATTTAATGCATCCATGCATACAGTCTTTCAGCAAACTTCTTACAAATGTTAGAAATATCATCTTAACTAAACTTTACCAATATTTCAGTGGTAATGCTGAAGAACTACTACAGACTACAGCTGTTGTAGGAACAAGTAACATCTTCCAAGTGAATAAACTGGAGTACAAAGTTTCAGAAAGTTACATCCACCCAAGCTTTGAAAGTAGTATCTTCTCCTTGGCCAGCAGTTATGATATAGCACTACTGAAACTGGAAAAGAAACTGGAGTTTACTCCATCCATCAGACCCATTTGTCTGAATGATGTGCAAGACACACTACCGGAAGGACCATGTTATATCATTGGTTGGGGAATATTGTTCGCTGGATGTAAAGTATTTCTTATATTTTCTATATATCACGATCTAGGGTTGTAAAAGAAAAATATAATGTTAAATGAGAAACCAAATACTGTAACTTGGTCTAGATATCTTTATCTCCCATACAACCTTTTACACTCAGCAAATAACAAAGGAGATTTTAAATGGTTTAATAGTTTTAAAAATAAATCTGTTGGTTTGTACCTGAGTGATAATGTTCTTATTATTTGTTTTTGTATTTTATTGTATGTTATTTATTTCCTAAGTCACCTAGATTATACATACTCTCTATTCCAAATGTTGGTAACAACTGGAAGAAATGGTACCTCACTGTATCATAAAGGCATGCCAACCAATTTGTCTATTTATGTATTACCTGTTTGTACTCTTTTGTACTTATTGAAAATGATGCATTAAAAACAACCTATTTTATCTTAAAACAGATACAAATGCAGCATACCAGTTGCATGAGGCAATATTCCGTGTGGTCCATGATGAAATATGCAGCAATTTACCAACTAGCTTCTATCCAGAAAATCAAATATGTGGAGGATATGCAAATGGTGCTCCGTCAATATGCAGAGTGAGTGACTTCATTGTGTTTTATTTTATTCTGTACATTTTAACCAGGAATAGATCAATCCAATGGTGGTCGTCCTCAAGTGCCAGGCAGGAGGGGATGAAACTGTAGCTGCACCTGGATTGAAACCCATCACATACTCCTGAGGCCAATTAGTTGACCAAGTGCTCTGGATGAACAGCGACCTACTTTTTCTTTAAACAAAATCCAGAGGCCTCCCTGAACATGATGGCTGACTGCCCTCTCCCCTCATTCATGTGATGTCAAATTTGGAGGATCTAGAAATCATTCTTCATCTCATTTTAGACCAAAACGTTGTACTGGGGCTATGCTTGAGGTAAGGCCGGCCATTTCAACAACCCAACGCTCACTCTCTTTGGGGCTGGCTGGCAGCTAAAACAGTTATCTTCAAAGGACTAAATAATTATTGAAAATGACATATTGTAAACAATGAAATTATCATTTTTTCCTGTATTTTCAATAGGTCTACTTTCAGGCCATAGCCTCACAAATGGCAACCCCCCCCTGTTGAGGGTTTAGGAGTCACATTTCATCTCAGTTTAGACAGCTTGCCTACTTATATTGAATGATGTAAATAATAGAGCAGCCAGTGCATGCTCTTGTGTGTTGCTGGCTGGAAAGAACGTCAATTATGGAGGGTGGCAGCAGTGAGAAAAACCGGTGCAGGGAATGGGTTTCCATTCCCTATCCTAAAGCACTGTACAACTTACTTAACATTAAACCTTTAATCTGTTTATTACGGTCTATATTTTGTTTAATGCTTTATTCATTGAAGTGGTCATAAATGGATCATGGCATTTGTCAACTTGTATCAATCAAGGATCTGGTTAGGTGCCTGATTTTAACCTCAAACCTAGCATTTTTACATTCATTTTAAAGTATTCTGGCCTCTCCTTATATAACATCTCCAAGATCTCCCAAAATAATTATCTAGAGGACCAAATTCTCACTTTTTCTGACCCTCTTTTTAAGGTTTGGAAATCCATTTGGAAAACAAATGTAAGGACAGCACTGGCTATGTGAGTCAAAAGTTGTAGAATTGAAATGTAAAGTATCTCATCTGCAAGATTTCATTGACTAACTTACTCACTTGTACTTTGTACTTGCCCAAAGTATCTGTATTTCCTCACCATCCTATTTACTTGTCATTATCACCTTTCCGATTTGCATTACTTGTTACCATATGTACCACACCCAACCTCACTATAAGTAACCAGTCCATCATTCACATTTTTACTATTTAATAGTCTTTCTTAACTAGTCCATCAGTAGTTACAACTCAACTCCTAAGTTCTAGAAGACAGCAATCCCAGCGGGGATCTGGCATCATATTTTATGTCAGAGGTGATCCACCCTTGTAATAACATCAGCTATAATGAATTTCTGAATTGAATTGAATTGTAGAAATGTTCCCTTTCATGGGGTATCAAATGATCCATGTTGTATGTAATTTTGTAGACCAATTTCAAAATACAATATTAAGTACATCCATGTGTTTCTAAGGAAAGATTACATATGTGGGTACTTAACTAGTAATTGTCTCCCAAGTAATATTAAGAATAAAAATATTGTATTTAAAATATAGAAAGTTTTATTAGATGTCTTCAGGCTTGCCCTCATTAGAATCAGCTTGATCAGATCTGTCTGAAACCAAT
Organism: Sthenelais limicola; assembly: GCA_942159475.1. Taxonomy (NCBI): domain Eukaryota; kingdom Metazoa; phylum Annelida; class Polychaeta; order Phyllodocida; family Sigalionidae; genus Sthenelais; species Sthenelais limicola. The sequence continues at coordinate 4,890,685 of OW804097.1, forward strand.
GGTTTTAGGCATGAAATGCTTTTACAATATTTTCATTTGATTTTAGAAGATAAATAATGTCCTGAGATTGCTTTACAGGGTGATTCTGGTGGACCGCTGCTTTGCAAGCGTAAGGGTGTGGATGTGTATGACCTATATGGTATAACATCACGTGGACCAATGTGTTGGGGTGATGGCGTTGGATCTTACAACTTTTTCACCGATGTCAGTGTTTTCAAATCCTGGATAGAGGCCACCATAAAATGAGGCACAGGATGTTCCAATCAAACATCCATGTGACTAAACGTCATCATCAAAATTGATCAACATTTTAAAAATATCTTCATTTTGTTCAGGCAGATTGAACTAAAGAACAAAACAAACATTGAACAAAAGAACAAAATATGATTTCAGGATTGCAGGATGTAGAAGGTACTGGTTCCTCTTTTAATAGAGAGGAATCAAGTTGTATGACCTGTGTTCCATTTGCAGTAAACAAATTCAATTAGAAAAGAATTAGGAAACAGGAAGAATTTTAGCAGTAAATGTTTAGTGTTGCTGTCCATGGCAGACTGAGAGCATGTCAGGCTGATACATGATCATTGATAATGTGATCTGATATAAACCACTAATCTACCGCAGGTTAACCAAGAGACATTATCCATACATACACTCTCTAGCTCTGGTAGTCTGATATACACCACTCACCTATGGTAGGTTAACCAAGAGCTTTGAACAAGATTCATATATTACTCATAAGTTCTTGCTTGATATTATAAACCACCAACTATAGTTGTTAAACTTGGTTATTCACGCCCTCTTCACCAAGCCATGAGTCATGGCGTGTATCCTTCACACAAGCAGTTGTGTAAACCATTATAATGATAGTGTAATCACATATAAACCACAAGCAATGGTAGATTAACTGAGGGATGTAAGGTTTCTACATCCATTCTAATTATAATCTTTATTAGTATCATATAACATTCAAGAATAATTATGAAATGGAATACTCCTATACATTTACTGAGAATGCTGATGTTTGTAATGCTTGAGCTAATAATACATGTCAATTTGTTGTGCATGATTTGTATTGTGTAATAATAATTAAGATTAATCATCTTCATAACAAGTTTTTAATTATATTTGTAATAATAATATCACTCATATCATAGTAATATCACTCCAGCCTAAACAAATAACACCCAACATGATAAAGAATAATTATACTCAAACATGTTTGAATTGGGTGTTCTGGAAGATCTGCTTTAATTAGCAGAGGGTATTTTTTCTGATCACAATAATTTAAACATCATTTTCTGGAAAACGTTACTCAAATGTATATGTTGACTGCTGGAATAAAAATATCACAATACAAGCTTTCAATACTAAGGCAGCCTAAGTACTACAGAACTTTAGTTCAGTTCATGTTTGCCCTGGCAACAGGTTCTCAACCGTTTGGAGGATGTTGAAATAAATAGTTTAGATTTTCAAGAATTGTTAAGTGGTCCTGACTCCTGAGAATGAGTCCCATGTGCCGAGGTTCTAATATCAATAAATTTTTTTTGAACATTGAGAATTTTAATTACCAGAATTTTAATTACCGTGTACTATGATAAACATCATACATTAGAATATAGATAAACATCATAAAGTAACACAGAACAATATCGATGTAATGTTGATAGATCTTAACACCTTGACAGTAGAATATGTAGTTACTCTGCTTCCCTGCAAGTAGAAACCCAGACCTGGTACATACAGCCGGCTATAGTTAGTATTGAAATTGTAACCCTCAATTATTTTTTTTTAAATTTTATTTTATTTCAACTAGGTACAACAGGTATCCCCTTTTCGGGGTTTCTCACCCGCCCCTATCTGCTTACATTGTTGCATGTGAGCTGGTAGCGTTGGGGAGAATACATTTTCATTAACAGAAATCTGACAGCATTAAAAAAGCATTGTAACAACCAAAATATTAATTGCCACTCTGATTCCATTGATGGAGTGTTTTGGGTTGAAAAGAAGGTAAACAAAAAATGTACTAGTTTTAGCTACCTTTTTGCCACTCGGATCTTGAGATGGAGTATTAAAGGTACGGCTTGTTTCAATAAAGATATGATATATCGAACAGAATAAAGGAGACAAATGTATAATTGAAAAATTGGAAAACAAATTTTTTATCTTGTAATATGTATCCTAGACACTGACAATAAACTTACAGTAACATGATCAAACTGTGTGTATTATGTGTCATTAAAACAATATTTCTCACTTTTTAGTCCCCGCCTTTTCATGGCTCCATGATCAGGATTACATTGCAAAAACGATATTGGAGCTGAAATATTATAATATGGGTTGTCTGTCAGGTTTAACTTTGCCAAGGACAATTTCAATGTATCTAAACTGGGAAACGATGAGGCGATTTAAAAGCCCTATCGCCCATAAAAACAGTTTCACGCAGAAGTTGGACGCTGATGGAAGCTGATTGTCGCTAAAGAAGACGCTTGGATTGGACGCCCAGTGGATTCCTAGAGGATGTAAGGTCCTATGGAAATATTAGTGAATACAATTTTCAGTTTGAGTCATAAAAAGCCCAACTTAACCTTTCTCCCATACCAATCTATGGATATGAATTAAAAACTAGACCCTGGCGGACAAAAAGGTACTAAATCACGCTATTTTTTATTGCAAAAGCCAAGGCTTGGGTTTGACTTGCCTTGACATTTTGTTGGGAAAGATATTAGATAGATAACAACACCAAAACAGAGACGGTTTTTTTTTGTTTAAACATTTCATTTTGACAAACAATTCCACACATATGGTACGTTTCAATGAAGTGATCTTGTAAAATAAACACTTCGAAGAATTCCATTTTTGCGACTTGTGACTCATTTCCCTGAAACACATCACATATGTTATTCGTTCTGTTACTGGACATCTATAATCTTAAAGTAAATTAGATCCTATTAATGGCGAGGGTTAAGCCCAAAACGGTATTTTATTGAGGTCTGACGTTTCTGGCACATTAGCCCTTTTTCCATTAAATTAGATGTTTGTAGATAGGCCTTGTAGTGCTTTTCACCGGATCCAGTCCAGCCCGGTTTATACTGTGAACTTAAATATGTGATCCGTTTCAGGAAAATGAGTCATAAGTCGCAAAATTCATATTTTTCAAAGTGTTTTTTGCACAAGATCACATTATTGGAATGTTCTGATTTTTGGAGAGTGTGTCACTCAGAGGTATGTCAATCGATGTCTCAAATTTCAGGACAATCTATGCAATATATCCATTCGTTTTAAAGGTCCTCATATGGACTACATTTAGTTATTTTACTGTTTATTAACCCCCAGAAATATTGGAAACCTTTTTTTCAAAAACGAAAATATCTAACTTAAAATCTAGAAATACTTATTATTTTATTATACTGTTTACTATCTTTGGAATCGGCTTGACCTCCTCTTTTCAAATATGGTGATATCTCAAAATCCATTTTTTGCGACTTATGACTCATTTCCCCAAAACGGATCAATTATAGTATTGTATCGCTGGTACTCGTTATAATGTTCTATTAACTAGTATTGTTATATAAAAAGGATTATCATGTAATTAGAAATATAAACTATTAGAGGTTAATGTAAAATATGGCATAGGTAGCCTGGGGTGACCAACACTGAGTTGACAGCGCTAACCTTATTGATATATATCACCCTCCAAGGGAAGATAATACCCCTGCGATGGTCCAAACACAGGGGGTATATTAATGACCATATGTGCGTCAATTTAGCGGGACTAAACCCAGGTGGTCTATATTACTCCATCTATTAATAGCGCTCGGCAATGGACATGCACTCCAGCCAGCATACACTGAGTGAGGTCAGTTTGAATCTGCCGCTCCCCCGCTCCTATATGCTAGACTTGCACAGACATACACACCTACAAGTATACTTATTGTGAACACAAATAAGGTCGTCCACACCAAAATAAGCTAAAATATCACCATATCTCTATGTAGATACATACATACATACATACATATACGATACATACATGTATATACACACATCCATACCATTAAGTCTTAATGGCATAAGGCATGTCTACTAGGAAGACTGCACCAGCACGCAGACTGACCACCTCCATGGTGACCTCTGTCCAAGTTTGTGTAGACTTGCCACCATCATACATACATTAATACATGAACATACATACATACACACACATACATACATACATGCACACAAGTAGAGTATAGATCTGTGATGTAACCATGCATGCCATGCATACCATACCTACAAACAAGAGTCAAACAGATAATGTTTTGTATCAAAACAAATACCTAATCTCAGATGTGCATGAAAGACCCAAATGCAGATATATTATTGACACTCATGATAAGAAGGTAATCCATATTAAATGGATTAAAATCTTGCATAAAAAGATACTGTACTGTACTTTACGGCACCTATAATTTTGTACAAATTTATTTATTCAGGTAATTTTTACAAAAAATTTAGCACGCTCATCCGAAGATGAATTTTCGTTGTGCCCTGAGATTACCATTAGTTTAACATATACCGGTATATTGAAAGAGGGCATGATAAATATTACAACCATTCTGAATTAGTGACAGATACAAATTATATTACATTTCGAAACAATGAGAGGATATTAATGAGATGGATGATATAATGATATGATACTCCAGTCTAGTTGGTGAATTACATGTAACAAGTTAGAGGTGTGAGAGGGTGCCACTGGTTTTTGGACTTGAAACACTACTATATACTAGTGTTTAACCAGAATCGATATGTATTTTAACAGATTTGGTATCTTTATATTTTATATTCTCATCTTGATTATATACACTGTATTTTAACTCTTGTGAAGTTCCCCATTAGTCACTATAAAACTTTCCTATATTTTCTTCTCTGGTAATGGTTACAGCGGGAAAACATGGAATTTAATTCTATAAGCTTGTCGACCTTTCTGTCACATATATTTTGTAATAATTAATGTATCTTCAGTGATGAATTTTCAAATCAAATCAAATCAAATAGCACACATAGAAGAAGAAAATAAGTCAGAGAATAAGGCACAGGGCAAGTCGACAAGGAAGCACACAGGCACTGGCCTGTCCACTGTCCTGCCCCTGCCTGCCCCTCCACTAGTGGGTCCACTAGTGGGTCTCCTCTACTCCTCCACTCTAGTGTGTCTCCTCTCATCTGGTTAATCAAGAGATTTGAAGTAAATGAACACCTTAAATGAGCATACATAATGTACACCAATTGTCCTAAAGATTGGTGTTTGTCTTATTCGGGTGATATATCATATAACCATGCTCCGTCAATTCCACCGCATCGGTGTGGTCACTTGTATATATACCCCTCGAGGCCTACGGCCTCTCGAGGGTATATATCAAGTAACAACACCTCTGCGGTAGAAAGACGGAGCATGGTTATCTGATACGTATATATGTTTAAAGGAAATAACAATACTTATACCTCCCGCCCACACCCATCTCACTAACTCTCATTGCCATGAATATGACTCCACATGGATGTCGTCATGGCATTAAGCAACCATTACTCACTCACTCCTCCCGCCCACATCAATGTATATGGAACACATTATAGTTGTATCTGTTATCATCAACCTATATGAAACACACTATAGTTGAACCAACCGTCCACTCGTACACTCAGCCCTCCCGCGCTTATCTGACTCAGATACACACAAACCTGTTCACTGTGGTCGTCCATTACGGTGGAGAGTAGAGCAGACTGTGGTTGTTTGATACAAACTTATATTCTCGGGAGCCCAGTGTAGGAAACATGGGCTTATTCTACATCAACGTACAGGCTCGACCTGAAACATTCAACGCCGAACTCAAGGAAGTACAGAGAATGTTACTGGGGGTGAATGCAAAACAGTGTGTGAAGGTATTGTATACAATTACTCTTGGAACTTGGAACTGACGCCGCCTGCGGGTGTAATGAAGCACTCATTCAGTGGGTCGGATCGTCAGTACATAATTATAGGTGTGATGTGTTTTAGGAAAATGAGTCACAAGTAGCAAATTTGATATTTTTCAAAGTGACTTAATCGCAAGATCCCTTTGTTGGATTGTTTTGATTTTCGGAGAGTTTAGCACTTGTAGTCATATAACTCTATGTACCCAATTTTGGGACATTGTATCAAATGTATAAATCCTTGGGTTTTGAAAGCCTTCGTATCAAGTTTATTTAGGTATTCTACTGGTGTCCTCCAAGTTCTAAATTTATTGCAAACTTTTTTTCGAAAATAAGAATATCAAACTTTAAATACAGAAGTACTTATTAGATGTCTTACTGTTTACTATCATTGGAATTGGCTTGATCTCATCTTTTGAGATGTATGATGATATCTGAAAATTCATTTTTTGCGACTTGTGGCTCATTTTCCTGAAGCACATAATATATATGTCATGAGGAAAGAAAATGGATTTTGAGATATCATCAAATTTGAATAGAGTATCAAGCGGATAAACATGTATTAAATATGTCTTGTTATGCTTCTGTAGGTTCTCTGGATGTTCACTCACTGTATTGGTCCTGGGTAAGACCTTAAAGTGCCTTTCTGTCTCTTTTCTCTGCCGCTCTCCGTTCTTCTCTGTCTCTATTTCCTGCGTATGATCATAAACTGCCTCCCTCTCAGCTCTCCCGCCCTTGATATAACACTTCAAAGTGTTGATAAGGACATAAAGCAACCAAACTCACTCACTCACTCACTCACTGTAGTAAATTCTAAAACTACAGTTGTTAAGAAAACCTCAGATATATATATGTTCAATACACAGTCTTGGAATCTAGTATATGAGCTGCGAAGCATCACGAAATCAAGAATATTAAAACAAAGATATCTTGTCAATAAATTAGTCAATTGCTGAGGTTAATAGAAATAACAAATTTGCGACTAACATCCTTCGACACATCACATTGAGCAAAATATGCTATATTAGGTTGAATAATGATCAATACATGATATATTATTTGAGTGTATTTAGTTTTGCATTGATATAGTTGTTCTCTCAAATATCAATTACAAACACAAAGTGATGGTGCGTTGGCCGTCCTGTTTGACCCCCAAAATTTAATCAAAATGTATTGAACATCAACATTAATTAACCAAAAACAACTTGTTGATGTGGCCTTGATTTGACCACTACACCACTAGGAGGAGGGGTATTCCGCCCACAAATAACCCCATGGATATTTCATTGACTTATATTTTAAACTTTATTTCTGGTTTAGATGTGGGCTGTTTGAGAAAAAAGGTGAATGTTATTTTTTCATTTTCTGACGAATCTGACTTCATGCAAGTGTTCTAGACCAATGGGATAGTTTACAGGAAGGGGGAGGGACCCCACAGGGACTGTTCACTGAGAAAAAGTCGCATCTCAACAGCAAAATAAATGTCTGTGATCATTAATGCCCACTAGTATGCCCATACATGTTCCTTTCAAATGTATTGCATATTAACATGTGTGATGTATGTGGGTGAAGTCGCCAGAAAATGTACAATTCACCTTTACTAATCCTCTCAAATAACCCATAATATTTCAGAAGAAAAATAAAGTTCAAAATAGAGTTTATCCTTACCAAACAGATTGATATTCGAATTTACCTAGTATTGATCAAATTGCAGCCTAATTTAGCAGAATTTACTAAATATGTACAGCTGCCAATTGTGCGTTTTCTAAAAATCCTACCCATGTACATAATTATTTGTATGTATGTATATACGCATACATATACATGTATGTTTATGTATGCATGGAAGTATGTACATGTACGTGTATGCTTGTTTGTATCATAAATAACTGTCATATAAACCATTTCGATAAATCAAAATGGTAAAGGATGGTATCAGAGATAATTATTTGGGAGAGGTGTGCATTGCCGGTAACAAACACAAATATCTATAACTGATTGAATCTCTCAGCAAAGTTAATCGCAGTGACCTGCATTATCATTTTTTAATGGATGTATTCTGATATTGAATGATTATGCTGTCCATAAAAATATGGAATTACGCTGCCACTTATACACAAATGTGATCCGTTTTAGGAAAATGTGTCATAAGTCGCAACTATGGACTAGATTTAGTTATTTAACTGTTTATTAACCCCCAGAAATATTGGAAACTTTTTTTTCAATAACGAAAATATCAAACTTAAAATCTAGAAATACTTATTCGACTATTGGACTGTTTACTATTATTGGAATCCGCTTGATCTCATCTTTTCAAATATAATGGTATCTCAAAATCCATTTTTTGCGACTTATGACTCATTTTTCCCGAAACACATCACAAATTGTCCACATATTATGACATAAATAATCCCCAATTGGTTATAAATTTAAAAGAAAAGGTGCCCGATGGGTTATTTCCTAGTAGAATAGTAATATCTATATCCGACCTGATAATGTAAATTGATACATTAAAAGTAGTTATGACCTTATATAGACTTGATAAGAAAGTAGACCAAGGTATGTGGTCCAATAATGCGTCAGGACAGAGTGCTGATAAAAACTTGAAAATTGTAATATAGTCTTGCTTAGATTACCTGTTGAACCTATGAACTATAGTATAGTATCAACACCATATATGTTTGAATCAGAATATTGACCTCCTAGCTTCACTGTATGCTACTATTTATTTTAGTGTGGAAGAATTGCTGGTTGACAATCTACGGATCATCCGTAGATCAGTAGTTCCTGAGCTCTGTAGCTACTAAAACCTTGTTTTACTGGTTATTTGACATCTAATAAGCATTTAACAGTTTAATTTATGGATCTTCTTTTGCTGTATAGGAACTTAATCAAATATCCGTCAATCTTTATACTTATTTTAGGGTGAAACTATGTTTTCAAGGTCCGTAGTACGTCCATAGTCCACCATCTTGGATCCGTAGTGATAGTTCTATGTTTCGCCACTAGGCGGATCCGTAGATCCGTAGATGTAGCCTAATGTCATGATTGGATCTGTTAAAGTTATTAAACATGTAGATCCGTAGTGATCAGGATTTCATCCGTAATAAATCAATTTACACAAATTTAGGAGCTATCTGTGAAACTGTGGAAATCACATTTAGGCTACATGTGTAAACCCATACTTCTTATGGCATTTTGTTGACATCGACCCATGTGACGTCATAGATCCGTAACTAAAAAATTCAAGATGGTGGATCCGTAGTTTTTTGGGGGAGAATCCGTAGCGTTAGAACGGAGTTTAGAGCTATCACATAACCAAATACTTCACAGATCTGTTGATTTAACATTTTTAGATATTATTTTACTAGATTTGATATTGGATGACTTCATTAAATGTCATATTACTTCAAATGATCAGATCTGTAGATCCGTAGATCTGTAGATCCGTAGTTTCTTTGAGATCCGTAATTTCTTTAAGATCCGTAGATTGTCACCCACCGGAAGAATTAGGTTAGTAAAAGTTTAATCGCCGACATTGAGAGGCTACTAGTGCACTGTTTGGTGTATACTCCTGCTAAGACATATGGATTATAGTCTCGACCTAACACCATTCAAGCCAAAAAATAAAAAATAGATCATATTATGATCTAAGAGTAAGGGGGATAGGTGGAAATGAGGGGATCCTATCTACCACAAGGACAGTGCATGACCTTGGCATGATTTGGGGGCAGAGGTCAGTCCACATGGGGGAGAAGGAATCTCTCTCGTCAAATTAGAAAGGGTTAGGGCAGCGGAATATTTCTGGGAATTCTGGGTATGAATTAATTAAGTTTCCTTGAGTATAAATAAAGCTTGAGGTGAGGTCTCAGGCACACCTGGCCTGGGCCGAACGGAAGAATCTCCCTGGTCTTGGTCTTCATGTTTCCCACTTGATAGAAGACCGAATCTCTGTGCAAACTGATCTCAAATCTCTACAAGTGATTGTTCTGGGTGCTATTAACATGGTTATTTTCCTTTTTTAAGGTAGCGGGAGAAAAAAGATATATCGTTGGTAAGTAACCTGCTTCTAATTTCTGTTTCAAATATTTTCTCTAACGGAACAAACAAATAATATTTAACCAGAACACCAGACTGTAGGACATACCGACTATAATACGTGCTCCAATTTCTAAAAAAAAATATTTTCTTTTGTCTACCGTTCTAACGGTACTTTAGTCATAATATGACTAGATTTGGAAAGAGTTTGTTAAAAATAATAACAATAGATTTATATATCCATATAACATTACAATTAGTGTCATACAATGTATGCTCTCTGTGATTATCATTATCTTTTGAGTTTCCCTTAAATTTGGTAACACTGCTAGAACCACGGTGAAACACTCACAAGAATTTAGTTTCATGGAAAATGGAGGAACTTTATTGTATAATTCATTGTCCTTTTCCATGGAATTGTATTATAAACTGGAATAACAATTCAATGTCGATACATATAGACCACCTCTCTATAGGTACCAACCCTCTATTAGGGTCAGATTTTCAGAAAATGTACAATTCAACTTCGCCAATCTTCTCAAATAACCCAAATTTCAGACGAAAATAAGGTTCAAAATACAGTTCAACCTAACCAAACAGATTGCTAGAATCAATGCAATGCAAAATATACTCGAATTTTACATAGTATTGAACAAATTGCAGCCTAAATTTGAAGAGTTTTCTAAAATGTTAATGTGTACAGCTGCCAATTGTACATTTTCTGAAAATTTGACCCATTAACACTAGTTTTTATGTTTCCCAAATTGTATTTCTCTTATTAGATTAGCCCCTCTAAAGAGACCATAAAAAAGTCTCAATTGCAAGCCGGGGCTAAAGGGGGGTCGAAACATAACTAAAACAGCAGCTGATTATTGATAAGTTCACTGAATAAATTTGGTGAGATGGTGTGTTTGTTTAGTAAATTTGGTAAGAATATTTGTGATCATGCAACATTAATGCCATCTTAAATCTTGATTTGTATGGAATTATAGGAGTTGTAAAAGCTATAGTAACATGCTATGTTGAGCATGAAATATGTAACAGTGAACTGATATAAATAGCCAGTTGTGTTACACAAGATTTTATACGTCCCATTATCCAAAGATAGTGGTGAAAAGATCCTTTCATTTCAATAAAAATGTCACTACATATGTGTGCGCTGTCAGACTTGAAATCATTCCCAGCATGCATGGTAATTGACATGCGCAGTGAGAAATCCAATTCCTCTATTGCTAATCATGTTCATTTCTATAACTAGTGCTGGACAGTTCAGATGTTGACCAGGTGGTGGTGCCACTCAATGACTTGGGCTTGTCTCTCAACATCACATGCACTCCACTCATCCCATACGAGACCTTCGCCAATAATACACTCAAGTTTGATGAGAAACTCTTACCAGAGAAAAACAAACCAGTGCCAATAGATACATCCAAGCCACTGTTCTTCGTAAGCTTCACTGTGGAGTACCAAGGTAAATTACATATGTGATATGTTTTAGGAAAATGAGTCATAAGTCGCAAAAATAATATTCTTCAAAGTGTTTATTTTACAAGATCACTTTTGTTGGAAGGTTCTGATTTTTGGGGAGCTTATCACTTATATTTATATGGATCGATGTATCAAATTTCAGGACAATGTATGTAATACATCCTATCATTTCAAAGGTCCTCATATGGACTATATTTAGTAACTTTAGTGGTTATTGCTCCACAGAAATATTGCAAAAATTTTTTTCCAAAATAAAAATATCAAACTTAAAATCTAGAAATACTTATTAGATTATTAGACTGTTTACTATCATTGGAATCTGATTGATTTCATCTTTTCAAATATAATGGTATCTCAAAATCTATTTTTTGCGACTTATGACTCATTTTCTTGAAATACATCACATAATTTTTATGGGAGTACCATACTTCATTCAATAATGACTGGCCCCAGTGCTTATTAAATCTGTACAATTTTGTTTACCAGCTTAACACATAGGCCCTTGAATTTTGAAATGTACCTAAATGAGTGTCGATTTAGATTACTTTAGCTTGTGAAATGAAGAGAATAGATGGTAGCTATTGAGTTATAGCAATAGTGCATTATGTTAGCCATGTTATTTTAGCCTGCAAACTCATGTATTGATTGTTTTTTATATGGCCAAATGAAATTCCACAAAATTATTGTACTGTATTACTTTTCTGAGCTTGTAAATGTATTTCAGCTGAATGTCAATATATAGTTGTTGAATAATGGTATGTTCAGGATGTGAGTTAAACTAGTCAGAAATTTGTTTTGCTCGGAATCTCAATTGCTCTAAATATTCTATATGTATTGGATGACTAAGTGTATTAATGTCATAAGTAAATGACACTTAATTAGATCTAGGGTTGTCACATGCCTGAAATTATGTAGAATCCAAGGTATTATAGCAACTAAACTAGAGCAATTGATTATATAAGATCATCATCATGAATTGAATTAAAGTTAAAACTGTCTAGATGTTTATAAAGTTGATCAAATATCCTTTTGTAATTTCGGAAATAACTTTGACCAATGACATTTTCTGAAAAAGAAATTCAAAGTCAGGTACTTTCTAAAAGAATGCAGAATTATCATTAGAATTATTTGCAGCTTATATATCTATATTCCTTTAATCTGAAACATATTGGTGTTAAAATATTTCCCACACATACTGCAATTATCTATTTTCTTTATTCAGAATTTGTATACAGCAAATCTTCTGTAAAACGACAATCAAGATTATATACTAGCATGCAGAATGTATGATAAAGTTGAATAATAAATTGAAGACATTTACATTGAGATATGGGCTCACAGGTGACAATTAATTCAGTTCAGAATAACCACTGCTGTGTCTAGCTAGGCCTAACTCTATGGACTATCTGAACACATAAGAACTGAATACTATGATAGGATGTAACGAGGTTGGCGCGGCTTCTCGTGATATCCCTGGCCGAAAAAAACTTGTGGCCAACGTATACAGTATGTCAGAAACTAACCGAGTTACATCCTATTTTCATACCACAATCTCATACTTAAGAATTAAATTGATAAACAAACTGTTTATTTACCTCGCTTCGCTCCAAGGACCCGCCATATTGTTTTTTTTTTATGCCAAAGCACTAGACAAGCGTATAGCTCATTGGCTAATTAACGACGGCACGGTAGCATATGACGTCACAAATGGGCGTGACGTCATGAGCGAGGGAAACGTCAACCAATGAGGATGCTTCTTACATTTAGGCTAAAAAAGGGTAATACTTTCACGCGTGGATCCATTCAACAAAACACAATAGCAGGTATCCACTCATTTGCAGCGTGTACAACCCCCAATCGTGGTATAATGTTATGTATTCTCTCTTGTAGTCTCAGTTGTCTTGCTTGCAGGTAGGACAGACGAAGAAATGCGTGACATTTGGAGCAAGGAAGCCCTGGCTGCCCTCACTCTGGTGCATGGAGGTCAGGTGCCCGCTGTCCTCTACAAGGTTGTCGCCAGTCGCGTGGTCAGTATTTCATTCAGATAGATTTTTTTTTATGATACCTGGTAAATTTGAGAGAGCATGGTGTCTTTAGGTGCACACATAGCAAAGCTATGGGACAAAATCCTCCAAAACATTGGGCAAATGACTTTTAGATAAGTTGGAAACAAACAGAATACAATTTTTGACTGACATAATGAGAGTGCAGTGTTATGTTTGCCTTGTTGTAGGTGCTTGCTTTCCTGCAGATGGATGCTGCTAGTTTGGACATTGCCTCATTTGAGCTGCCAATCATGAAGCTAATGGGGGACCAGGTGACTGTCGTCAGCAAGGCTGTCAAAACAGTTACGTGCTGAAGTTAGCGGAACCACATTCTGTCCAAATCAGACAACTCTATAAATGTGTCACATGATTTCATGAGTTTCATCATCTTGCCCTTGCCCTGTTTGTCTCTATGATATATCTATATATACCCCTTCCCTTTCCCTATCTGTCCCTTTAATATATTTTATGCATTTCCCTTGCCCTTTTTCTTGATTCCCTCTCCTTTCTTCCAAACTCATCCTTTTAACTCTCTTCTTTCCCTTGACATTAAGAACTATCAATCAATCTATTTTGTTATTCTCATTCTCAGTAAAAAGAAATTAATTTTCATTTTAATAAGATCGAAAAACTACATCTGTTTCTAAATGCAGATATACATCACTGCTTCTAATGTTTATTGTTGTGTTGTTATATTTGAATTTCTCATGTGCTTAGCATAGGCAATCATGGAATCACTTTAAAGATACAAATCAATGTGGCAAAGATGAAGAATTGGGCTACATTGTCTGTATTGAATGTAGCACCATCATAAAGTGTACATGAATGACTAAAATATAGAAATAAACCACAAAATGACCAAATTCACTAGTTTCTTCTCTCTACTATTTTCTCTTTTGTGGAGAGATCCAGACAACAAGGACACATGCATGTGTTGCGTTTCTTGCCGATGATGCCTATGTTCTTTCCAGTTAGATAATTTGCCAGCGTTGCACTTTCTGTGTATCAACTCTAGATCTCTTCCAGGCTTAAAAACTGCCGATATTTAACAATAATAATATTCTTGATCATATATGTTACTTCTCTCCGTCAATATTATTCATATTTCTTATAACACTCTCCTCCGGGAAGAATAAAGTATCGAGGAAATACTTTGTATAAGTTGTAATAGATGTTATTCCTAATTAATACTTGAGGTGAGGACGGGTCCTTGTTCCCAACCTAATGATACATCCAGAAAGCGTGGCACACCAGACAGTCGAAATAGGCTTGAAGCCCTTATATAACTCTTAAATTAACAAGGATATTATATTATTGAGTGGATAATAAAACCTTAGGCTACCCACCACCCTCCCAATGATGTCCCGCCCTCTTCCTGTGGCCAGTCACATTAAAATCGTTTTGTTTTAGTGTTAAATCCATTGCCAATGTGCCAATGCACATTATACGCTCTATGGTGGCGCTACTGGTGAGAGAGGTAGAAACCATTACTTTGAGTTTACCCAAACTTACACCAGTGATGCCAAGTGTGCAAGAGTGATGAGTATGCGAGAACATGGCTTTGGAACTTCAGGTATCAACACTGGGGATAAGTGCAGTTGAAGATGCGTTACAGGAAAATGAGTCATAAGTCGCAAAATATGGATTTTGAGATATCATTATATTTGAAAAGATGAGATCAAGCTGATTCCAATGATAGTATAGTATCTAAATAAGTATTTATATATTTTAGGTTTGGTATTTTTACTTGTGAAAAAGGTTTCACATCTCTGGGTGGACATTTAATAGTAAAAAAGGTAAATATACTATATACGAAATACATGGATATATTTATTAGACTGTCCTACATTTTATTACATGTATTCAGGCTACAACAAGCATGAAGTAACCCAAAAATGGGAACATTCCCACAAATACATCTTGTGAATAAAACACGTTGAAAAATATCAATTTTTGCAACTTATGACCCATATTGACCCTGACGTTTTGGCTACCAAAGAGGATAACAAAGCCAATTCCGTAGGTCTTTTCTCCCATGGAATGAGTAGTCATGTGTATTTAAACGATCGGGACCAAATTTCTAGACATAAAAGTAGTCCTTGTGAGATTGGGGGCGTGGCCTAAAGGTTGAGGGATATGCAGGCATATAATATATGCCACAGGTACTGATCTGTCAAGCTCCTCACAGAGGTCTTGAATACTTTAGCAAGTATCAAAATGTGTTCATAATAGAAATCAGGAATATATAAATAAATACAATGAGCAAATAAGTATAAACTTCGTCATAAATTAGAGTAACATATAACATAAGAGATGGTCGAAGTCTGGAAGCTCTAACACTACAGGGGAAGTTTATAAAATGAAGTAAATTGTAATTAGGTCAAAACATCTACATTCATAAGTTAATGTAGAAATGTGAGGTTGAAGTGGAATTTCTCACACATCTAAATGCTAACCTGAATATGAGGATCATCTTCATCGCTGAAGGCAAGGCAGAAGTTAGCTGTACTACACAGGGGAATACCAGAAACCTGCCTTTTGAATTCACCACAAGGTGTCAGGCCTGTGCAAGCACTAGTGGCGCCATCTAGGTGAAGTTGGCTGAGTTCAAGACTAAAGGCTGGGTTCCACTGGCCGGCTTCTCTACCCGCTACTCTTCTTCCCGTTTCTTTGCTCCGGCTTCTAAAGAAGCGGGAGCAAGAAGCTGAAGGTATACCGGAATGGGTGCTATTGCCCTGCTACTTCCATCGCTACTTCTAACGCTACTCAGAAATCTAAGCAGACAACATTTTATTCTCACATAGAAATGGACGCATCAAGTAGCGCAAGGGGTAACGTAGAGTGGTGCCATTGCCCCGCTTCAGCTCACGCTATTTCCCCCTACCTCCCGCTACAAAGTAGCGGCGCTTCAAATCAAACATGTTTGATTGAAGCGGGGGCACTCTACACTTCGAAAACGCTCCAAAAGAAGGGGGAATAACGTGGCTTTGTAGCGGGAGCCAATAGCACCCACCCCCGTTACTCTCCCACTTCTGCTCCAGCTTCTTTCATCAAGAAGCGGGAGCAGTAGCGGGAGAAGTAGCCGGCCAGTGGAACCCACCCTTAATGTTCAATGAGGGTTTGAATGACTCATAGAATAAATAGTGCATTATTTTAATCATTCTTGTAGTTTAGACTGATAATTAATCAGTTCAGGCAGAAAGTGACAAAGGGTGTAGTGGGGTCAGATTTTCAGATATAATGTACAATTCACTTTCACCAATCTTCTCAAATAACCCAAATTTCAGACAAAAAAAAAGTTCAAAATACGGTTCTACCAAACCAAACAGATCGCTAGAATCAATGCAATGCCGAATTTACCTACTATTGACCAAATTGCAGCTTAATTTAGCAGAATTTGTCAAGCCCCAGCCTCTGAAAATATGTGAAAGTGGGAGGCCCTCGTGTCCCCCAGGCCTAGCATCTGTAGGTTATTTAACCCTTTTCAGTTCCATGCATTATATTAATTATGATGGATTCTTTATTTTGAAAGCAACACAGAAAATAACATTATCTTGAGTACATGGAACCACGAAGACATGGGGAAGAGAGTGTTAAGGATAATTGGTATATTTATTAAATGTCATGGCCTTGAAATGAAAAAGAAATATTCTCAGAGAAGCAAGTGGCGGGGGACATCCCTCCAAGCATCTGTTGTGGTTATCATGTAAAGGGGAGTTTACTTTCTTTTATATATTGTATTTTTATTCTGAATCAAACAGTTACATCGATTTTCAGAAAAGGATGCCAGCCTCTCCCTGAGGAGGTCTTCCTGGGGATCCTTGTTTTAATATCTACTATGTGGTAGCAAGATATCGGGATGCATATCTTCTGTCCGATTCAAAGTAAACAATCAATAATTTAGACCCCACCCTGCTCATTTCCCTACATATATATGAGCCTGTCCCCTAGTACAAAACCCTATAAATATTCACTATCTACACTATACATGTAAATAATTTTTATTGATGTATCGATCTTACAATAAGGACTTACATGCCTTCTATGATGACTTGTGACTAGAATCCTGTTAATCATGTGAAAGTCAAAGTCACTTAGATAAGTGGTCTTGAGGTACTGTCTAAATTGGATTCTTGTCTTTTATAGCATTCCTCAAACTGTCAGATGTAGACCTCTGACTTGGCCCTAGGACATACAATTAGCAGGCATAGTTGTGGCAATAAGTGAGAAACCATCCATAGCTACAGGTAATGTGTTCCAGGAAAATGAGTCATAAGTCGCAAAATTGTTTTTTTTTAAAGTGTTTTTTTCACAAGATCTCTACATTGAAATGTCCTGATCTTTAGAAGGTTTGGCACTTGTAGTCATATAAATCCATGTAACAAATTTCAGGATATTGTATTAAATATATCCCTGCGTTTTGAAGGCATGAAATATATTTAGTTACTTGATTGGTAATTACCCATCCAGAAACATTGCAGACCATTTGTTTCATGAACAAAAATATCAAGCTTAAAATATAATAACACTTATTGGGTGTCCTAGTGTTTACTATCATTGGAATCAGCTTGATTTCCTCTTTCCAAGTATGGTGATATCTAAAAATCCATTCTTTGTGACTTATGACTCATTTTCATAAAAGGGATCACACATGTAATGTAATGTAATTTAATGTACACAAAGCAACTAGTCCAAGTAGAGTTGGGCAAATGAAGATAATAGGGACATTTAGCACTGACAACGCAACAGCACAACGCTAACGTAAACGCTAGTTGCTCACGATAGGGTGGGCCGTACATAGTGGCAGGAGAAACATATTTTTAGGTGGAGAGGTTTTCAAATGGCTAAAAAGGCACACAATTTCATGAAGGAGAGTAGTGTATTACACCTGAATCCTTCGGAAAACACCTCCCGCTCATTTGTACATAAAAATGAAATTAAGGTGATACCAAATATACTCAGATATACCGGGTATTCTTCATTTTCCAGCCTAATTTAGGAGAATTTCCTAAAAGTGTTGAGCTGCTAATTGTACATTTTCTGAAAACCTGACCCAAATGTGCTTTTATCCATCCAGTAATTAAATCTCACTGTAATAAGTGAATGACATAGATGAATGATTGAAGACTGATATTTGATATTTGCATTAATCAATATAAAAGTCCAGAAAGGAAGTCAGTGGTGCATACTCCTTCTACAAGTAAATATCACAGGGACAATCTGCAGACATCAGGAAGACCTATGAGAGACGATTCTAATTACTTTTATTAATTTTACTAAATGAATTATTAATATGTTTTTTGCCCCACGTTGAGTATGTCAGGCCAGGCAAGAGTGAGCTTCTATTCATATTATGTATGCTTGACAAGTTCTATTGAGATGTTCAGCAAAGCATCACATTGAATATATAATCAAACCTGACATAGATCAATTCTATGTTTCATTATCGTCAATTTAAATGTCATTCAGTTTCAATTGATACAGCCACAAATCTTGTATTTTGTTAAACTCAAAAATTGCTTATCAAGTTTGTTTTTTAAAAAACAAACAATTCCATACAATTATGGTATGTTTAATTTATGACAAAAAACACAGTGAAACCTTGCATAATGGCCACCTCTCTATGAAGACCACCCCTCTATTAAGACCAACATCCCTTAATCCCAAATTGCTTTCCTCTCATTAAGTTTCCAATATTTCCGGGTGTCACTAAACAGTAAAGTAACTAAATGTAGTCCATATGAGGACTTTTAAAACCAAAGGATTTATTACATATATTGTCCTGAAATTTGACACATCGATTGGCATGACCATAAGGGACACGCTTTCTAAAAATCAAAACATTCCAGTAATGTGATCTTGTGAAAAAAAGCTTTGAAAAATATAAATTTTGCGACTTATGACTCATTTTCCCGAAACACAGCACATATTGGAAACCTTTTTTTTCAAAAAACGAAAATATCATACTTAAAATCTAGAAATACATAGACCGTTTACTATCATTGGAATCGGCTTGATCTCATCTTTTCAAATATGATATCGCAAAATCTATTTTTTGCGACTTATGACTCATTTTCCTGAAACACATCACATATATCCTTGGGTTTGAAAGATCATGGCAGTCACGTCTAGCTGCAGACTGACCAGCTGCTTGTCGCCTATTGGCCCCACGCCACCCACAGGTGGGCCTAGTCAACCATTGTTGATCAGCCTGCATATAAAGAGATACCACTGTATACCACCGAGCTGTATAACACCACTTATATCAACCATCATCGTGCAGAGGCCAGCAGGCTGTTGTGGTTTGATACAAACTTATATCATCTGGAAACATGGGGTTATTCTACGTCAACCTGCAGGCTGGACCGCAAACAACTAACGCCAATTTAAAGACAATTGAGAGTATTCTCCTGGCGGCGAATCCAGATCTGTTTATGAAGGTATTGCAGTATTTCCTACTATTTTCTGTATGTTGGGAACATAGAGAGTTGCTAGTAATATTTGCTTGGCGAATTTGACTACAAGTTCCTGTATGTATAGGAGTATAACGGCAGCAGAATATTGACTATTTCAGTCCTTTAAGGCATGATTTGAGTAACACTTGTATGAATATATATAAGCAGCAGACTAATGATTTAGTGGACTGAATAATTATTATTCAGTCCACTAAATCATAATATGTGATGTGTTTCAGGAAAATGAGTCATAAGTCACAAATAACAGATTTTGAGATACTTTGAAAAGATGAGATCAAGCAGATTCCAATGATAGTAAACAGTCTAATAAAATAATAAGTATTTCTAGATTTTAAGTTTGATATTTTCGTTTTTGAAAAAAGAAATTCTAATATTTCAGGGGGTCAATAAATAGCAAAGTAACTAAATGTAGTCCATAATTATGATCTAGCTATAAGTGATGAACCCTCCAAAACATAGAAGATTCCAATAATGTGATCTTGTGAAAAAAACACTTTGAAAAATATCAATTTTGCGACTTATGACTCGTTTCCCTGAAACACATCACATATGAGTAAATTTGGCGAGATGTTGTGCACCATAATAGCTTAGAATACAGCTTTAGCTTAATAAAACAATACATGGGTCAGATTTTCAGAAAATGTACAATTGACAGCTGTACACATTTAGTAAATTCTGCTAAATTAGGCTGCAATTTGGTCAATACTAGGTGAATTCGAATATATTCGGCATTACATTGATTCTAGCAATCTGTTTGGTTAGGATGAACTGTATTTTGAACTTTATTTTTGTCTGAAATTTGGGTTATTTGAGAGGATTGGTGAAGTTGAATTGTACATTTTCTGAAAATCTGACCCACATGATGTGAAGTATTACCAGCAGAGTAATGTTGTTATACGTGGTTGCAACGATATCCACCAGGTGGCGCCACTGGCTAGCTGAATTCTAGCAAGTGTGATGTGTTTCAGGAAAATGAGTCATAAGTCGCAAAATTGATATTTTTCAAAGTTATTTATTTATAAGATATCTTTGTTGGAAAATTCTAATTATTAGAGGGTTTAGCACTTACAGGCATATGAATCCATGTACGAAATTGCGGGACATATTAAATATATCCTTGCATATTGAAGGCCTTTCAAAAATAAAAATGTCAAACATAAAATATAGAAATATTTTAGGTATTCTAGTGTTTACTATCATTAGAATCAGCTTGATCTCCTCTTTTCAAATATGGTGATATCTCAAAATCCATATTTTTTCTGACATATGACTTATGACCTTTCCTAAAATGGAGCACAAGTGTGCCTGCAAGAGGTTCAGGGATGCCGGGAGAAGCCTTAGGAGATCTATGTTGGGGCAAAAGCTCACTTCAGTCCATAATGATTATTCAATGTCGAAGGAGGCAACACATATAATATAATGATAAATTCCTTCTCAACTAATTTAGTACAACTTTCATTTGTTGTTTGATTTTCTTTATAAGGGTCTATCTTTTATTTACTCTCTGAAAAATAGTTCACTATATAGTTTCGTTTTTTTATTAAGATTAGCCTTGAAATAAAAATTCATGACTATTTCATGATTGAAAGCATATATTATTATAATACATCTGTTAACAACCCTGTTGGTTTCGCTCATTTAGAATATTGCCCTCATTGCTTGCTATGCAATTTGTGCAATATTCTAAGCAACTGAAAATACCCAATGTATCTATAATTTCCCTTGATGCTCATTGTTATGGCTATACATAATAAGTCTGGTCTTGTTTTTAAGGTACAGGGGGAAAAGCAGTATATTATTGGTAAGTTTTTTTTAATAACATTCTATAGATAGATTGTTTTTCATTTTCTGACCGTTTCGTCTTAATATGAGTAAATATGGCAGTATGTGATGTGTTTGAGGAAAATGAGTCACAAGTCGCAAAAAATATATTTTTCAAAGTGTTTATTTTAGAAGATCACTGTATTGGAATGTTCTGATTTTTGAAGAGCTTATCACTTATATATATATATCAATCGATGTATCAGTTTTCAGGACAATGTATGTAATATATCCTTTCGTGTTAAAGGTCTTTATATGGAATATATTAATTACTTTACTGTTTACTACCCGAAGAAATGTTGCAAACTTTTTTTCCCCAAAATGAAAATATCAAACTTAAAATCTAGAAATACGTCAGATGTTACTCCATAATACGTCAGATGTTACTCCATGGAGCGCGAAATTGCACCGCGCGTGACGCGGTGCAGTGACGCGCGTTATGCGCGGTCATTATTGCAGGTTATTTCGCGGTGGTAGCATCGTGTTCAAGGATTCAGGGGGGGACGGGGATGGTGTTACTATGGTTCATAATTTCGGCGGGGACGGCGGGGAAAACGGAAAATAATTGCTTTAATTAGGGTTCGTTTATATCTGATATTAGATTGCAATTAATGTACTGTACTGTACCATGCTGTATGAAACAGTTATTGTCAGCGAAATAGAAGTAAGAGAAAACGAGACAATGGTTACATTATATACAGTTACCTCCTTTATTATTTAATACTAAATTCACTCCATTATTCGATCACCTGCAGCATCAATGACTTAGCAATGTCTACATGGCAATCACAAGCATTTAAACCCTGGAACTGGTATAAAACAACATGCATTTACATAAATTTGAAGCAGAGATCATAGCACACCCATACAGATACATTATATATATAACTTTTATTTCCTAAGAAAAAGGTTTACAGTTTCTGCTATAAGCAGTTCTTCCAACCATCCCTGCAGGAATAATCATGAGAATACAACATAAACAATGACAATTAGATTCATAATATTACTTAGGCACATAGCAGAAAAGTCTGCTCCTCCCAGGTATTCCACCTTACTGGGGTAGTTTGAATAGCACGTCAACGTGGCAAGAACGCTATATATGCGACGAAGGTGATCATCTATCTTGACATAGTCATGGATAGGTACAGTACATTTTATACAATAATAATACTCACTCATGGCGTGGTAAACACTCAACACTCAACCAGGTTTATTCAATCCCTTTAACCCCAGCTCTAGGTTGGGACATTATAGGTTCAATCAACACCATCCCATGTCTGCTGTAGATAGACTGTTTGGAGGAACGTTCTAAATTCAGTATACAGTGATCACAATAAAGGGTATATCCCTAAACTCCTTATATAATAACAGTCAAAATGAACCACTCCGATATATGTATAATAAATCCCAAAAATGGGAAAAACATGTAAAACAGCACCATTACGTCAATAGGACACTGTGCTGGTTCAGTTGACTAAGGAATACATGGATAGTTAACCCAGAAACAATTTCAACTAGGACCAAACTGCTGGACTGAGACAACCAAACAACGCCAACTAAATTTGAGATAACTCATTATAAATAACCCAACTTTCCTGCGTTAACATCCATGCCCTCCAGCACACTTTCAATATCAATACCAAGTGAATAGCCTTTTAGAAGTATATGGGGTGAACTTAATGTCATACAAAACACATAATAAGTGTGGATATTGCGAAAAACAAGCTCAAACATTCAAATTGACTGAAATAAATATTTAAGAACAATGAGACGAAATATAACAGATAATAACAGTCAAAATGATCCACTCCCACATATATTCTTCCAAGGAAGGGACATATCATATCAGCACATGCCTAGACCCAACCGCCCTTTTGTTGAATTACAAATATAAAACTACTGCCTTCCAAAATTAACCACTTGTCAATGGTCTATTCCTTGTCATATAATGTATGTCTATACAACCCTGTATAAAAGAACAAAAAGTCGATGATTTGGAATGACTCATTATAAATAACCTAACTTTCCTGTGTTAAGCACACTTTCAATATCAATACCATCATTTTTCACAAAATCAATGACTTATAATTCAAATTATACAAGTTTGCACTCTTCATTACAAGTCGGTGATACCTCTAGGTGTTACATATCGTTGTCCCAAGTTGCTGGGATCTATAAATTCCACCAATGCCAGACTATTGAATTTCTATGAGTAGCGAAACTACCTTGTTGGCGTCAACATACTGGTAACAGTATGCTGATGTCCAGCACTCTTAGTTTACCATATAAACTGTAAATAAGGCACATATTAAACACAATGGAACATGAAATCTAATAACCATAAATGATATTGGCCATCTTGTAATCAACCATTGTCCAGCTGAGAACAGCCAGCCTGATCCCTATCAACTCTCTGAATCATCCAAAATGACAGAACTGGGATGAATATACCTGAACATTACACATTCAACTATTATTTAACAATAATAAACATTGAAATCCATGATATTCCAGCCGCTGATGCAAAATAATGACGCATCATAGCTTCTGACATCGACATCAACATAGAGAACAGTTTTCGGGCGAAATTCGAGTTTGAAAATTGCTTAAACAAGTGAAAATCAAAATATTAAGTAATATCTCCGAATAATCTAGTTAAATACAACCTTTGTCCATTTTATGGAAACCATTTTGAAGCCTCAACAACACATATATGACTGTTGAGTATTCCAGATTGGACAAATCTCGCCTAGGGGGCCATCTTGGAAATCGCCAACAATGTCAGTCATACCTTCAACTTTAGACCAAAATGATGCGGAATTTGGATAGAAATGACAATTTTGAATCAGTAGAAGCCTAAATTACCTTTAAAACATAACCCAGAGTGATATCATTACCCTCGCCATACTGTATTTCAAACGAAAACGGGCCTTTCCACCGAAAGAAGTTGGCGTTTGGAGATAGTGATCCAAATCTCAATGAACTATCTCAAAATCTGCTTAATTATGTTAAGGTATCTTAATGACAGGTCACATGACCGTACTACGTTTTAATTTGAAATGCCTTATTGCTCAGAATATAGACATTTTCTAACAAAATAGCCATTGTTGGACCTTCTTTCCGAACAAACCCTAAATAATTACCAATTTTAAAACCATTTTAAAGCTTAATTTAGATTCTAGCTCCCTTGCTCCGATTTACTGGTTCTAGGCTAGGAATTTAGGTATAAATAGCTCCCACATCCTGCTGATAAGCCAGTGCAGAGCTCTTGTGTGAGAGACCTACGTCTGATTTCCCATTGATTCTGTGATCTTGGGCATTCATCACCTGAGCCTCTACAATTTCGCCTGTGTACCAGCTGGGATATTTTTCACCAACTTTCTCCAAGTTTCACCTAACCTCCGCACCTCCGCTAGCCCTCACTGCATTTCACCTTGCTCCAGGAAATTTTGATTCTGTCCAAAAACGAACTATAAAGTTAAGATTTCCTTCAGACCTGAATATAACTTCTTGTATAAGATTAGTAGACCGGATTTCCAAATGACAATATACCTGTATACATGTATGTCTTAGCTTCCCCTGCCACCATGGCGACCTTGTACAATATACCATATTTATACATAAATACTTCATGAAATTTAAAATATTCCAGTCGTTGATAGCAGCAAGCTACTGCATGATAGGCCTTGGCAGCTGATGCCAATGTTAGATCTCCATAGAAAAAATAATTTAACAGAAAATATACATTAATTTTGCACAAAAAGATGGTTTACGTAGATTATTCACTTAATATTGGAAGTTGTGATTAAATATCTAGCCTATATGCCCAGGAATATCCTCTAGACCAACTATACATGTCAAAGTCTGTTAAATATATTGAGCTTTGGCCATAATTCAGCACAACTAAACCCTAAAATGATGATTTCCGTCACAGTGGCCATCTTGGATTTTGCTGATATAAACATGATAGTACCTCTTTTCTACCTAATTGGACAGAAATGACTTACTCTAGAAGTGACAAAGAACTGTACTTATGACTAGAATGGCATACAAAACACAAAATTGATGCCCATTATAGTAAGTATATACTTCAGAATAACCTGGCGTAAAAATACAATAAAAATGAGGCTCACACATCATAAGATTCTACAGATAATTGCACTCTGACAATACAAATCACAATCAATAATCATGTTTAAAGAAGAAATGTTGCGATTCTTGCCTATGTTCTTTCCAATGTCTATGTGGCCATCGATGTACGTCTGTCTTTCAGCTCCGGCTTAATGTTAATCGATATTAAATAATGATATTTCGTGATCGTATAGGTTTACTTCTGCGAGAATAAATATATTACCAATATCGTTAGCAGGAGATGGGAGGAAAGGAACTATAGTGGCCGGATTATATTAAAGTTCCAAAGGACCAAGGGTTGAAATATTCTATGTTTCAAAAGCGGATCCGAGCTATAACATCAAGAGTGAAATACTTCTTTCATATGTTCTCTTTATTCCTCCTTGTGTGTTGGGTTGAAGACCTTGCTCCTCAACCCCATTAGTGAACAAAATACATTGGATATATCAATAATATTCAACACAAGAACAGACTATGTTTGCAATACAAATCAGGAATAACTAAATAAATATAATGATGAAATAAGTACAAACTTGTACATAAATAGAGAAATATGTGATAACCATCATGGTCAAAGTCCGGATGGAATAATATGAATGGTTAATTAATAATAAATTAATCAAGTAATACAAAGTATAAATATCATAATGAGTTGAAATGTAGACTCCTAGTGGCGTCCGGAGGTACTACCCGGAGGTGGCCGGATCCGGAGGTGTCCGGATCTGGAGCTACCCGGAGCTCGATGGAAATGTTCATATAGTATAGTAGAATCGTTACACTCCTCCCCAACCAACGGAAATAAAATTTTAAAAGGAGATGAACATATTCAATGACTGGAGAAATTTTATGAACATGTTAACAAGAAATAAAAACGATTCATATGTACATTTATACAATAGCTCATAATAAAAAAAAAACGTAGAGTATCATATACCAACATTTAACGGTTCTTCAACATAAAAAAGTTGCGAATATATATGAATAAAGATTCATAGGCTATTTACATCAGCAAAGCACCAACACGACGATATCACACGCAAGAGTCCAGTATATTAAGTAGACATTATCGCATGAATGGCAAGAGATTGCTCCAGCGTGAAGCCAGGTATGATCTGGTTTGTTTCCTTGTCCGGATCTGCATTTTCAGTCACCACAGATACCTCCAGATCATCTGATTTCTTCTCAACACTGGCCTTTTCACGCTCACGATCAAGGGATCGTTGCAGTTCTTTCACATTGTCCTGGGAAAGTCTCAGTTCATCCTCAAGAACAGATTGGGAGTGGGTAGCAATCTCCAGCCTCACCTTGAGGTCAAGAATCTCGTCTAACAAGCGTTTTCGCTCTTCACACCAGGCCTCTTTGTCTCTGTTAACATTGCCAAAATGTTCGTAATCTGTGTGGAGATGCTTTAACGCCTCCGCAAAGGATGAATGGGCTTTTACCAACTGGCATTGAGCGACAGCCAAGTTTTTGACTGCCTCACTGTCATTTAGCTGTTCCAGATCCATGTTGACTTCATGAAAGTCCACTGACACCACAGGAGAAATATTATTCTCAACCTTGGACTTAGTCGCAGGGAGCACTTGCTTCTTCTCCTTCTTAACACATGAGCTGGCTGGAGCAGCTCTTTTCCGGGCTATTGTGGCGACTGGATCTTTCTCACCATAGTCAGGATTGCTGGCCAAATTGCAAAACCTGTCGCTGTTATTTAAGCACCTCAGTCCAGCCTGATTTTGTGACAAATTATGCACCCACATCATGTGGCGGACAGAAGAGCACATCCGTAATTGTTTATTCTTGCATGGTCCAGAAGTCTGGTGACGGATCCCACACATATACTCCCAACGGTTGGGGAGATGATTTTCCTCCATGTGCCTAAGCCAGGCTAGACGGCTATGCAATACCTTGCCTGTACAGCGGAGATACGGGCAGCTGCCTCCACCCGTCGATGCACTGTCATGTCCTTTATACACAATAGAGCGCAGCTCTCTCCGGGTGTCTTCAGATACAATTCTACCAAGAATTCCATCTATCCACTCTTCGTATTTGCGTATAAGATCGGCCTCAGTAATGTTGACGAATATGATTTCTTCTGTTTCCGAGTCCTGATCAGAATCAGTAACTGGTACACACCTGCCATGTCTAGTGTCCTTTGGTTTCTTCAATTTGAGCAGAGGAGGCCTAATCTTGTCCGTAAACTCGGAGGACAAACCCCTCTCTCTGCCAGGCGAATTGGAACGGGAGCGACGCTCAGAGGAATCTCTGCTAACACTGTCAGATTTCCTTCGATTCCTGCTCTCCGTGGGCTTCTTCTTATCCTTTTTCTCGCCAGAGAATTTGTTACTTCGGTCGTACACTCTATCATCTTCACTTGATGAAGGCATGGTTCCAATTGTCAATCGATAACTTCAACAAAAGCAGGTCCGGACAGCTCCGGAGGACATAAACGTCTCGATCCTATGTATACTTCAGTGTTGAAATGGAACGCAACCTGCTGTGCACGTGCTTCACCCGTCTTATATAGGTGCCAACCCGAGCCACACCCAAAAACTATGCCCATATATGGACATACAGGTGGCGAGGATCCACTCTGCACGGTTCCTTACCCATATTAGGTAATAGATTGCAAGAAAACTGCATATTACCTCGCGAATAAAATAAAGAAATAATATCATTCAGGCTATATAGTCAAACCCCAGGGAAAAATCAACATTTCCTATACTACTTTTATCCGTATGGGCAGAGTGCACATTGCAGCGAACCAAGGGCATCAGCGCCTTGCCGGCAAGGTAGACGCTCCGCGTGTCGAGGTGTCCGCCATAGCGCTCACCGACGCAACGTTCCGCTTTGTTTACTTCTTAGCGCGGTGTTTATTTCCATCGACGACAGGTTGAAAAGTGTATAGAAACTCAATGAGGGTTGACTTTGACCGAGAATTTGATCATAAAATGCTAAATAATAGCAGTAGAATACATATTTCTTCGTTAAATATGTAAATTAAACATATTGGCTTGCTCCCCCGGGCTCCGTGGAATGAGACCGTCTCCTGGTTACTCCTCCTACCGGCTGTCAACGAGGAAGAGCCGTCAAAGTTTTCTCATGGTAAATTGCTTCAAAGAAGCCTATCTAACACCTTAGGTTAGCTTGAAATTGTCATTAAAACAAAAGGAATATTTCCATGTGGAAATAGACCCAATCATGGTTTCAAAATGGCCGTAAATCCACCATGTAATCGCATCTACTCTCTCCCGTGTTCACCAGGGGCTTCTTTACGTGTATATGGCTCTCCCGAAGGCAGGGAATCAAATCTAATGTTAAGTCAACATTCCTCCTCCAGATATTGAATAAAATTATCATTTAAAATCAGGGAAAGCCATATCTTGTGGGAGCCTTAATCACCCTCGTTCTGGTTCTCCTCGCACTTTCTGGCGATAAATCATTATCTCTGCTTTCATTATCAGGTTTTAGGCAGGGCTTCAGATAATCCACATGTATTTTCGCCATTTTCTTCGTGCCTTTATCAATGACATAGGTCCATTCATTTAGTTTTTCAACTATTTGAAAGGGACCCTCCCATCTTCCACACAGTGGCCGTCCAGTTTTCACTGTGATAAATTTGTAGACCCAATCTCCAGGAGCATATTCTCTGACCAATGTATTCTTGTCATAGACCTTTTTCTGTGCTTTCACCGATCGTTTTAAATTCTTCATTACAAACTCGTGTGCCTTCAGGAGTTGTTCTCTGATGTATAACACTTGGTTATTTGGACACCTTGCTTCAAAATTCTCGTCATAATTCCGATAAATGACTGCAGGCACCATTGAAATTTCCTCACCAAAGGTAAGTAGATTTGGAGAACAGCCGGTTGATTCATGCAAACTACACCTATAAGCATAGGTGATATATGGAATCAGCTGGTCCCAGTCATTTCTATGGAGATTTGCCAAGCCCGACAAAGCTGTCTTCAGAGTCCTAATCGATCTTTCAGCTAATCCATCGGATTGAGGCCTATAAGAATTGGTAAATGTTTTCTTTATAGACATCAATATGCACAACTCTCTCCATAAAGAAGAAGTGAAGTTGGCACCCCTATCCGAATGAATATTCAATGGAGCTCCAAATTTCAAGATCCAGCCTTCCATAAGGTGGGTAGCACAAGTGTCAGCTTGGTAATTTGGCATAGGAAATGCCTCCATGTATTTTGAATAATAGTCCTGGACCACCATAAAGCATATGTTACCCCTGAGAGTCAAAGGTAAATTTACAGCAATATCCAGAGCTATCCTATCAAATCTTGCGCCAGAAATTTCATTATGAAGCGGTCTCTTCCCTTTCCTAGGGAAATCTTTCACACGTTGGCAAATATCACAAGAAGCACACCATCGCTCTATATCCTCAGACATAAGTGGCCAGAAAAATGTTTGTTTCACCTTTCCTAGGGTCTTCTTTCTTCCAAAATGGCCACCTTGAGGAGAACCATGTAACATGCGGAAAATAGCCATCCGTATCTTCAACGGGCCAACGATAGTCATGTCAGAAACTGAGGCTTCTTCATGATATATCACATATAGAATCCCATTGCGTATTATCATCTTGCTGAGGAAACCATACAATACTCTAAACTCTCGTGTTTCTGCACGAATCTCCTGAGTGGAAAGTTCCTCTTTACTTCGAACCAGTGACTTGATCTTGGCAATATCTCTGTCTTCATCCTGATATTTCGCCATCTCACTCTCTGAGCAAGGGAAAACTTCCTGCAAAAATCCTTTCTTCTCCTCCCATTTGCTTGTCATATCGTCGGCAGAAGATACCATACCAACAGGTTTGCAAGGGTCCTTCCTGCACGTGACACAGCCAGGATTTTTACATCTCCTGATCTTCCTCATTCTTGAAAGAGCATCGGCATTGCTATGAAATTTTCCTGGACGGTGGAAAATCTTAGATTGATCCACATCAAAATAAGCTAGAATAGACAGCCACCGAACTAAAATTCCATCAGCATCCTTGAAATTCAGGACCCATCTCAATGAAGAATGATCCGTACGAATGATAAATCTTGTGCCCCAGATGAAATGCTTGAACTTTTTCAAGGATTTAATCACCGCAAGCAGCTCCCTGTGCGTTGTACAATAATTCCTCTGAGTAGAATCCAATGATTTGGAGAAATAACAAAGAACTTTTTCTTCTCCGTCCTGTACTTGAGACAAAATTGAGCCAATTGAAAAATTACTGGCATCAGAATCGAGAATAAATAAATCATTCTCGGTTGGATATGCTAGGATAGGCTCAGAAATCAATGCACTTTTCAGTAGACAAAACGATTTCTCCCGATCTTCATTCCATACAAATTTCGTATGATCCCTGAGCAGTTGGAACATAGGCTCAGCCTTCTCCGCAAATTCTGGAATAAAATCCCTGTAATATCCCACAAGTCCCAAGAAGGAACGAATATCCTTGATATTTTGTGGCTGTGGCCAGTGTGTAATAGCCTCGATCTTCTCCGGATCTGGTCTGCTCCCTTCGCTGTTAACTATTCTGCCTAGAAATCTAACAGAGCGCTTGAAAAGTACACATTTCTTCGGTTTCAAAATCAAACCAAATTTTTGTATTCTTTCAAAGACACATTTCAGATTTTTCCTGGCTTCTTCCAATGATTTTCCATAGGAAATTATATCATCCAAGTAAACCATACATTTTGTCCAGCGCAATCCTTGTAACATACTTTCTACCATGCGTTCAAATGTGGCTGGGGCATTGCATAGCCCAAATGCCATCACATTGAAGCGAAACAAGCCTATATGGGTGACGAATGCAGATTTTTCCTTCGATTCTTCATCCAATTCCACTTGCCAATAGCCTGATTCGAGATCCAGGGTAGAATAATACATGTTTTTTCCAAGAGCATCTAGACTTTCGTCGATTCTAGGTAGGGGGAACGCATCTTTCTTAGTGATGTCATTTACTTTGCGATAATCCACACAGAAACGAATGGAATTATCCTTCTTTTTGACCAGAACAATTGGTGATGACCATGGCGAATCACTAGGCGAAATAACTCCTTTATTTAACATCTTCACTAGCTCTTCTTCCACTGTTTTTCTTCTGCCTATAGGTAAGCGGCGATAGCTCTGTTTGATAGGTTCCGAATCTCCAGTGTTTATGTGATGTTTTACGTTATCCGTTCTGCCTAGGTCTCCTCCAGGTTTTTGGAATATATTGAAAAATTCCAATAGGTCAGATCTAACCAAATCTTTCTCCCTCTCAGTGGTAATGTCACTCTGAGAAACCAGCTGTTCCAGGTATTGAGGCAAATTATATTCGGTCATTGCCGGATCACGAGCAATTGTTTCCAACAATACAGTAATTCGCTCATCCTCCAAGGTAGAATTTTCAGGTCCAGCGATGTCTATCGACTCATCATTCCTAGTGGTCTCTATTTGAGAAACCACTTCAGCAACGCCTAATATTTCACCCTCTTCAATGAATTGTGCCTGGTTGGTGATATTCATCACAGGCAACCCATACAAATCCTCCTCTTCTCTATATCCTATCATGGTAGGAAAATTCACTAATCCTCTGTCATCGTCTATGTACATAGGAGGTTCCACAAGGAAATCACATTTGCTCATGCCATTCCTAGGGCCAGTCCAGATTGCCTCTACCATCGTCACTGAATTCTTCTTAATTTTAGTTCTCTCCTTAACTCTCAGGGCTCCATTATTCGATACAAATTCACAAAAAGTTTTCTTTCCATTTATATCAATCTCCCCAGTTTTGCTTCTAAACGCCATGTCCACTGCCATCTGGAAATCCAAGCCTAATATTCCGGATTCTCTATGGATACGTCCAACGAAAAATCTCCAGACATGCAACTTTCCTCCAAGATCAAAGTGGAAATTAGCAACACCTAACAAGGTTATATCACTGCCATTAGCAGCAATGACCTTATCCGAAGTGGGTAACAATGAAGGTGGGTTGATCATAGAGGAATATATACCCTCATCGATCAAGCTGATGGAGGCTCCAGTGTCCACTAATAGGTGATACAAATCTCTTCCAAAAGTAGCAGGTACATACCATCTTGCTCCTTTTAAGTTAGGCAGACAATAAATATTTTCCTCAGGCCTGGTCACCAGTAATAAATCAGGAGCTTCAGGGGCCGTACCCTCCCCTAAGAAAGAAGGTCCTGAAGAATTATTCATTGCTGTAATTGTCTGGTCGGAAAAGCCACTTTGAGATAGGGTGGTTGAGTTGATGGCCTTGTCCAACACAACCACTAGTCGTTTCCCTCCAGACCAGCCATGCTTTTACCAGATTTCTGATCCAAGATTCCGGATTTGTTCTTAGCATCAAGGAAACCTTTACATGAAAAGGTAGAGTGTCCGGCTGTATCACACCACTTGCAATAAGGAGTCTGAGATGATTTATTCCTCCAGGGTCCACTTTTCCTGTAGCCCGACCACTTTGTTCTCTCTCCCAAAGCATTTATTCCATATTCTTCCTCATCTGATTCG
Organism: Sthenelais limicola; assembly: GCA_942159475.1. NCBI lineage: Eukaryota > Metazoa > Annelida > Polychaeta > Phyllodocida > Sigalionidae > Sthenelais > Sthenelais limicola. The sequence continues at coordinate 4,924,151 of OW804097.1, forward strand.
TCAAACTCGGTCACAGTTGTATGAGAAACAGCAGCAACTGTAGTCAACACATCAGAGCTGGCATTAACTCCAAAAAGTGTTTTTATTCCACTTTTATACCGATTTGCTAAGTCCAGGGCATCGAATAATGACTTAGGCTGACGAGCATGAACCTCCAATGCGATCTTCTTGTCCAACATGCCTTTAATGAACTGCTGAATCAGCAGCCGAGTATGAAAATTATGTCTTTCACCCGGAAAGGCCCAGATCATCAAAGATCTAAGATGAACTGCAAAGGCATTTAGATCCTCACCAGGAATTTGCTTTCTTGAATAGAAGGTATTTTCTCGGTCTTCAGGAGTACCTCCTCCATATATCCTGCATAATACGGTGACTAAGTCCTGATATGATCCTTCTGAGATGTCAAAATCATTAACAACGCTTGCAGCCTCTCCTTTACATTTGGAGAAAAGCACTTTCATCCTTGTTTCTTGCGACCAATTATTAGCAAAGCTAATATTTTCGAATTGAACAAGGTATTGGTACCAATCCTTTCCTTCGAAGGCTGGAGGCATTGAGCATTTGGGCTTCTCTGACCAATGACTCACAGATATATCTGTGGAAGAATCCTTGATCTTGATCGGACAAATATTTTCATCCTCCTCAACTTCCACAGCATCAAACAACGACAGAGATCCTCGTGATTTCTTCATAAAAGAAACCTTTTTCCCGCCGCGTGTTCCAATATGGCCATACAAAGGATTGGAATCCAATGATTTCCAAAATTCAGTATCTCTCACATCAGACCCATCTTTCATTTTAAACAAACTTTTGGTTTCGTTTAACTCAGCTTTATTAACTCGAGCTTCACTCTTCCAATAGTCCACGTTTTTCACTGCATCATCGACATTAGCTTTAGCTAATAGCAGTTCCGTATTCATACTCTTCAAGGCCTTTTCCTTCGAAGTAACCTCCTTATGCAGCAAATCCGTATCAGAAGCAGCCCGATCCAAAGCATTCTTATTATGGATAAGATCCTCCTGGAGCTGATCCACCGTAGTAATGGCAGCATCACGTTCACCAGCAACATCTTTAAATTCGCTTCTTGTCAAAGCCAACCTCTTGTCAACATCTTCCTTGTCTTTAGCTGCTTGTAAGATGTAATCCCTGATCTTAGGATCCACGTCCTTGAGTTCTATGCCAGATATTATCTCCTTCGTCAAATCAGTAGCCATGTTTAATCCTTCCTGTGACTCCAAGTCCGTTTATTTGGGAAGAAATACAAAAATATACTAAGTAAAAAAAACAAAAAGCAGTCCAATCGTGTTTGAACCCTTCAGGAGAAGAAAATCAAAAATCTCTCCACAGCAACAGCAAGGCGAAGCAGTGTCCACACCATCCAGGAGTCTAACCAGTTAACATAAGTTGTCTTATATCACTCTGCCCAAAAATAAAAATAAACCCAAGTTTAAATATTCCGAGTTAATTTGAGATGTATCCAGACGATATCCAATGACTATCTCCAGCTCCGGATACTTCCAAAGAAAAATAGAGACAAAGATCCAATGAGATCCGGAGGATCCTGGAGGTCCGGATGGGTCCGGATAGTGAGAAAAATAAGCAGACTGTGTATAATCCCTTGAAACTTCAATGTCCAGCAGACAATCCAGTGTTCTAGGAAGAAATACAAATGTATTTTTCCCTCACACTCACGGCACCAGTGTTGCGATTCTTGCCTATGTTCTTTCCAATGTCTATGTGGCCATCGATGTACGTCTGTCTTTCAGCTCCGGCTTAATGTTAATCGATATTAAATAATGATATTTCGTGATCGTATAGGTTTACTTCTGCGAGAATAAATATATTACCAATATCGTTAGCAGGAGATGGGAGGAAAGGAACTATAGTGGCCGGATTATATTAAAGTTCCAAAGGACCAAGGGTTGAAATATTCTATGTTTCAAAAGCGGATCCGAGCTATAACATCAAGAGTGAAATACTTCTTTCATATGTTCTCTTTATTCCTCCTTGTGTGTTGGGTTGAAGACCTTGCTCCTCAACCCCATTAGTGAACAAAATACATTGGATATATCAATAATATTCAACACAAGAACAGACTATGTTTGCAATACAAATCAGGAATAACTAAATAAATATAATGATGAAATAAGTACAAACTTGTACATAAATAGAGAAATATGTGATAACCATCATGGTCAAAGTCCGGATGGAATAATATGAATGGTTAATTAATAATAAATTAATCAAGTAATACAAAGTATAAATATCATAATGAGTTGAAATGTAGACTCCTAGTGGCGTCCGGAGGTACTACCCGGAGGTGGCCGGATCCGGAGGTGTCCGGATCTGGAGCTACCCGGAGCTCGATGGAAATGTTCATATAGTATAGTAGAATCGTTACAGAAAGACATAATCTATTGTACCCAATCAGTGATTTGGACAGCTTTGGTACACTTTTTTGGTGGTTTGCTTTTGATCTGGCTGCCCGCAGGTTGTTGTAGATGGACGTTTTTGGTGGTTTGCTTTTGATCTGGCTGCCCGCAGGTTGTTGTAGATGGACGTTTTTGGTGGTTTGCTTTTGATCTGGCTGCCCGCAGGTTGTTGCAGATGGACGTTTTTGGTGGTTTGCTTTTGATCTGGCCGCCCGCAGGTTTTTGCAGATGGATGTGTGGATAACTGAATCAATATTGCCCTTTTCTGTTGGTCTGATGGACTTGACTGTGTCTGTAATAGGACAAACAGGAAATTTTAACAATTAAAATGAACACTTTCTTCACCTAGCATTCCTCATTGCTGATATAAGACCACACTGTAATCTGAAGTTTACCACCAGTTTTATATCTGCAGATTCTCGGCACAATATCAATATAAACATTTGTGTCCATTACTTTTTTTTTTTTTTTTTTTTTTTTTTAAACGTGTTTTATTTCGACAAACAATTCCACCCATGTGGTAGGTTTCAAGTCATTTAGTATTAATTTAAGGGCAGTCTCCACTGGCTCCAGTAAGCTCTGTGGTAAGCCTTGCATGGTGTTGTGATGGCGGTCCTTTTTGTTTTTTGTCATTGTTTTTACAGGCACAAAAACTCGAAAAAATGTATCATTAACTCTATTGTCCATAACTTGTAAAATCCTTAACTTGTCATTAACTTCAGTTGTGCTAGAATATAACATGGAGGCTGACTATAATACTATGTAATAGGGCATAATTTTCTCTCAAATATGTATATGACAATTAAAATATCATTTAGTTGGCATAGATGTAACCTTTACAACAGCACTATTTTCTTTACATCAAAAGTATCACGCTGATTGTGAAATTGCAAGAAAATAAAATCAAACTTGTCCCTCATATTACATTATACATCTTACATCATATTTTAGATTTTATTATATACGCGTTGCCGTTGACACAACGTATTGTAGATTTGTATGCGTTGTGTACGTGTATGTGCGTTGTGTGCGTGTACAACTCCACGCTCTGAGTTGTGTCATATAGAACTCCACACTATGAAGGTGCCTATGACAGTGTGTAGGCCCACCTGAGAGGAATCAAGCCATTATACTGATCAGCTGTAAACACAGGCAGAACAGGAGGCAGAACGGTAAAATATAAATCAAATGCAGGAAATAAACTGAAATACTTTCACATATATTTTCGTCTACCCTTTGTTAAAGCATTATTGTGGTTTTAAAGCTTTTTAAAGCTTTGAAAAGGATGTAAATTCTTTCAAAAACATCAGCGATTTTCCGGCCACTGACAACCGACAACAAAATGATCTGCAGACCATTGTAACTTTCAACGCAGGTCGGGGTGTAATATATCTTTCAAATGAATTAATAATCTTAAATCCTTTCATTCTTATCAAAGTCTACCCTTTATCAAAGTATTACTTTATTTCTTAAGAATCTAAAGCTGTGAATGAGTCTAAAATTGATTGAAAAATGTGAGCTATTTTTCTCAACTGAGTTTCCATGGCTGTGATGCCCGATAGAACAGCATGATGCATAGTGATACGCCTACACACAACAATACATGCATGGTCAAGCATCATATAAGGTTACAATTTGATAATAATTCTACCAAATTCACATTCACTTATATAAAGCACATTATAATAAATCAGATAACTAACGAGTTGGTTTGAAGGATTGTGAATATTGCACTTGTTACTGTGCAACTTGTGCAATATTCACAATCCTTCAACCAACTTCTCTTTATCCTGTATATATTGGGTAACTTCCTTTCCTTTGCAAATGTGGGGAATTACATATTAGTTAATTCCTTTACCCATATAGGATAATATATAGGACTATTCATAAAAGGTAAAACTTGCCGAAAACGTTCCCATAGAGGTGGTACAGCTTGAAGGACAATATCCTGCACGTCCCATGAAGGTTGAACGATTTTGCGGCCATGCTGTTTATGAGTCGGTTCATTACGTTTGTTGTGTCTTTTTGCATCTTTCCCCGCAACTTAGGTTACAGCCTAATAATGAGTGCACCTGAAAACCAAAGTAGGACATAAGTTTTTTGTATAATTTCATTATCACATTCCCTCACTACAAACCACATGTTATTATTCATATTTAAATGCTTTCTGTATATTTAAATGTTAAAACTTCAACATACCTCACTTACTTCGATGTAAAATGTTTCATCTATAGTTTTGCTTGGCAATGAGAACTATTACACATGTGAATACTGTCCAATAAAATTCATTAAAAAAAAAAATTCATATTTTCAAAGATGAAAAGGGCAAATCAGTCCAACCCTGAAAGGTAGTCAGAGGGACACAAAGCCATACTAGGAGGGGTTCAGGGAAATGCTCCCCCGAGAAATTTTAGGTTCCATTTGGCACATATGGTATTTAATCACACGTTTTATTTGTATTTCTTACTTCTCACCCCATAGTCTCTCAGACATGGCAGTTAGAAGAGGTCTCGCCACCAGTATGCATCTTATCTTAATTAGTTGAGTGATACCAGCTGGCTGGGACAGGGTAGATATGTGCCCATGTACCTCCTGACTGCTCCTACTTCACACTCCTCCACCATGCTCCGATGGCAGCACTCTATTGTCCAGAAAAGGACCGCACAAGGATAGAAGGGCGTTTTGCATGGTTACTTTAGTAAGATTAAGTTTGTTATCACCCCTCCCCACTCCCCCTCTCTCCCCCCCCCCCGTTAGTGTCCCTGTACACACCACCGCACTGGCGTGGTGTGTACAGGGAGCTGTATGCCTATGGCTGTGTGTAGTGTGGGGTGGTTGAAGCTATGTAAACGTGGCAGGACTGAGTGACAACAGGTAGAGGGTGTATGAATGTTTTCAAAACAGCATTTCTGTACCATGAACGCAGTAGTTTTTCTAGACAAAAGGGTAGCTAACTAAGTCAATTTTCTATCAGGTGAATTACAGGTCGCCACTTACAGGGAAAACGTTAAAAAGAAGGCCATAAGTATGGGTCGTGTATATATGGGGAGTGGACGCTGATGGGTTGGGTGACGTAACAAATGCTGATGTAGGCTTATCCGCCTCACAGAGGGTGGGTCGGTCACTAGTGGTCAAGTAAATAGGCGTGTTCCACAGGTCGGAATAAGCCTTATGTCCCAATCGGTTTTACCAATGAAACCGTTTTTCTCCGTTTGCATTGGTTTTGTGTGCACAGGGTGATCGATTTTGTTCTACCAACGGAACCAAACCAAACCAAACCTAGGGTGTGTGCAACTGGTCGGCAACTTATCGGCTCGGAATAAAATAGATTTATTACATCAATTCCAGACCGAAACAGTCCTATTCATTCCGATGGTAGGCACAACTGGTCGGAACGTCTGTTCGGTTCCATCGGTTTCATGAAAAACCGACCAGAAACCAATGAAAATCAAACAGGTCAGATTTTTCGTTTTTAGCTTCTCAGAAAATTTGAGAAGCTTAGTGAATTGCGTACCATTCTGTCAATCATCTTCATCCATCATGAATGTGTGAGATGGTTGTGGGGTAACAATCAGTGTGAAATCATCTGTCTGATCAGTTTGCATGTTTGCAGAAGGCTTATCTACTCCACCCATTTCCCACCTCCAAACCTCCACCCTGCCCCCCCTCTGGTTATTACATAATAAGACAAACAAGGTCTGCCCTTGCCTTCCAGCTCCCTCCCTCCCTCCCTTGCCTTTCACTCATTACCCCCATCTCTCTTTCTCTCTCACTCTGAGTGCTGTTTTAGTGCACTATCTCTATCCCTCGTTCCCCCCCCCCCTCTCTCTCTCTCTGTACATCCCTCTCTCCCCTCTGTCTCTGTCCCTCCCTCCCTTTAGTTGGAGAGGGGGAGGAAAGGGGGAGAAGGAAAATTGATAGATGTATAGGAGTGTTTTTATTCTTTTGTTGGAAAACCTATTATACATGATCAATCTTTGGAGGGATTTAGACTCTCTCTCTCTCTCTTTCTGAAATTCTCTCAGAGAAACAATGTCACTGGATGGGGTGAACTCTTCCTCACACTCCACCTGCCTGCATATACCTGTATATATGGGACAATTGACTTTACGAGGGAGTACCTCGACTTTACGAGGGGGTACCTCGACTTTACGAGGGGGTACCTCGACTTTACGAGGGGGTACCTCGACTTTACGAGGGGGTACCTCGACTTTACGAGGGGGTACCTCGACTTTACGAGGGGGTACCTCGACTAGGGGGTACCTCGGCGTAGGTGAAGGGTTCTTTCTTTTATCTCAGCAGGCTTATATAAACAAACTGTATGCTACATATGGATAAATTATATAGGTCTGTACACACTTTTATCGATGTACTGAATAACTTGCTTCAACTTAGGTTTGTAGTTATTTCAGGACAAAAATTAAATCTATGTTAGAAATAATGAAACATTTTGTAACCTTAATATCAGGCTATTCTGAGAATGTTTATACTTGATGTATAAAAATGTTTATTAGACCTGAATAAAATATTTGCAAAATCAAAATCAATAGTATGTTGTCTTGTTTCATCAACAGGTTAACCATTGTACATGGTTAAGGGATTGTGTATTTACACATTTACACATATAAGCACTTTTAATTAAATATTCTGCATTTTCAGTTGAACAAAAACTAAATTTCTGTAACTATGACTTGACATTGTGCACAAATAGTTGATACTGAGAAGTTGTTTCCTTTGGAAACGCAGAATATATATACATTAAGTGAAACTGATTATAAAGTTAAATAGAAAAATAGTTGATTAAATCGCACACAAACAATTGATACTGAGAAGTCGTTTCCATTGGAAACGCAGAATATATACATTAAGTTAAACTGATTATAAAGTTAAATAGAAAAATAGTTGATTAAATCATTGATTAACTTAATAAACTTATAACTTGTTAGCCCTTCGGTTCGTTCGGTTTGCCTCAAATATTCCGTTGGTTCGGTTCCGTTCTGATGGAACCAAACCAAACCGACTGCTATGTGAACAATAGGTCAGAATTAATGATCGTTTTTTTTTAAAAATTGGGACGTAAGGCTTATTCCGACCTGTGGAACACCCCCATTACTTACCTCTCTCAGATTTAAATTCCCTGTTGGAATCCCTGCCACATACATCAACAATTATCAAATAATCTAAGGAATATAGAATTCTGGTATTCCACACAAATGTCCCTAGTTATGCAAGTTATCGAATACTACAAACATATTTCTAAATGAAAGATAGTGATCTTAGCCACTTTAAGGTGACTCAGTACTGATCTTGTGTATTCAATGCATATAGCTCAGTACTGATATATATGTGTATTCAACACATATAGCAGGGAATATCAGCATTATGCAGACGAAGTATGTATGTTAAGTCTTAATATAAACATTTCAGATAGAAAATGTAAGCTGATTTTTGGTGTGGGAGTTAGTATCTACGATCCCTATACATCCATATTAAATTTCATTAAAATTTATGGAGCAATATGTGTATAAATCAAATATTTATTAAGAATTTTCGCATTTTTAGCCAATTTTCTCATAATTAAGTTGTAACACAAAAAAATCGGCCTGGAAATTCATGCTGATTTTTGGTGTGCGAGTTAGTAACTATGATAGCTGTATCCATATAGAATTTCATCAAGATTTATAAAGCCATTTTTGTTCAAATCAAATATTAATCAGGAATTTAATTTTTTTCCCAATTTTTCTCATAAATAAGTCGTAATATAGAAAAATTTAGCCTGGAAAGCCATCCTGATTTTTTGTGTATGAGTTGGTAAATACGGTATCTACATTCATATTAAATTTAAAAAATATTCATCAAACAGTTTTCCAGCTGTTTAGCCCTAATAGTATACCATTGTATGTTGGTACGGCAATAGCAAATCAACTCAATTGGGTTCAACCTTGCCACCCACCAGTGGCTCAGGATAGGTTTATGGGTTAATACATTGCGATCATAGCAACACACAGACGGTTTTAACTCAGACTTCAACCAGCTGTTTAGCCCTAATAGTATACCATTGTATGTTGGTACGGCAATAGCAAATCAACTCAATTGGGTTCTACCTGTCAACATGGGTTAGATTATTGTACCGTCACTGCAAGCAGTAACAACCTGTATAGTTATATATCGAACAACCTTATATGGTGTGATTTCTCTTTGGAAGTTGAAATATACATGACATTTGAAACGTTTAGTTCTTACTCTTAGTCATTGTCATAGTCAAGCTTCCATGAAGCCTGGTTTATGAGAATAGAATTGCACTGACCTATAGTTGTGCGAGAGAATATAATATACTGTCATATATAGAGTTTCTACTTGCGATTACAGCAGTTTTTTGATGGATCTGGCTATCTGTTTCGACCAGTGGAGGTGGCCTTTGGTATCCAGGTGGCATCCATCGGCAGAGAGACGGCAGTAGTAGTTTTGGGTTTTTTTCTTGCAATTGTGGTGCACGTGGTCGTGGAGGGGCGGGGTTGGGACTCCATTCTCTCTATTGAATTGTGTGATTAATTGGTTGACTTGGTGGATGGTTGTATTCAATTGGTCTTGCTGGTTATTATGCTTTTGCCAATTGTAGTATGCAAGGGGAAGGCCAATGATTGTTGAGAATATAATATGGGCTTTACGTGGAAATAGTGCTTGCTCAACATGTTGTTTGACTACTTCTAAGTCTAGTTGATAAGCATTCAGTGCGTCAGTCGGGGATTTCCGAGTTAGAGAAACTATGCCTTTGGACTTGGTTGTAATGGTACATAAACCGGAGGTGAATAAAATGATATTCGGTCTTTCACGATTTATGGTGTCCATTGCCATGTGGGCCGATAGGCGAAGAGATGCACCAAAAAAGGAAAGGATTTTGGTGTTGTTATATAATGGGTTGGGTAAGTGGGGTCGTAAGTACGGTTTGATATGTCTAATTCTGGAGTCGCCAATAATTAGAAGGTTGGTTGCCATGTTGAATGATGTCTGGAAATAATAAATATGTGTAGAAGCCAAATTAGTTATTTATATGGATATTTCAGGTATTTAAGACAATTCAACTTTGATTTCGGCAAGTATTTTGCCGAATTCATTCCCTTTTACGTTTTGTGGGTCGAACCGGACATCGGTCAGTTTATGACCGGTGCCCCACTTCTTATCCATTGTCATCTCAAAAAAGTTCGTGTAAGTGCTATTGAGTAGTTTTCCTTGAATGTCAGTGTTTTGAATGAATTTTTGTTTCACGATACCTTTCAAGGTTGCACGTTCGTTCTGCTTCCACGCTTGGGAGGGTTGGATCTGAGATGACTTGCCTTTGATTGTATAGGGGTTGTCCGTCATTAGAATTTCCTGAGCTAGTTTCGCATTTTTTACTGTGGGGTTGTCGATAGCTTTGGCGTATTGGAAAGCTTGTTCCGAGGAAGTATATTGAATATTGTCAATTAATATTTTACACGGAAAAAAGTTGGAAAGGTAAACTCTTTCCCCTTGGAACCCGACACCATTCACTGTTGGAAATTCTTTTAGTTTAGTATCCATGGGCCGGGCTCCAATGGGCAAAGTATCCAGATCGTCGTAGTAGTATGTGGTATCATTGTAAATGATATGTGTCGATTTCACTGTGGGCGTTACTGTTTGGTCCACTTTTGCGAGTAACTTTCCACACTGCCTGATCAATGCATTTTTATTCTTTGTTTCTTGGGGTAGATCGCGATTAATCCACAATGATTTTGTGTTTGATTGGATTTTTATTCGCTGAGCTAGTCTAAGTATTTGGTCTTTGAGAGAGACACCTGAGAGGGTTAGCATTACTGGGCGGACGTAATTGGGGTTATATTTACCTCGGCGGTATACAGCATCGATATCACTTGCCTCAAAATCGTGGATCGCTGATGAGATAATGGTTATGACTCGATCTGATATGTTTTCCCCTTGTTCCTCTGGAATTCCTTCCAAAATAAGGTTCTGTTTCCTTGCTTTTACGTCAAGGGCCTCGCATCTGTCAGTGGTCTGAGCCAATTGATGTGAGAGTTTTGCTTCATTTCTCTGTGAATGGGCGAGGGCTGCCTCAGAACTTTTATTTTTTTCCTCCAGTACCTCGATTCGTCCAATAGCTGCCTCTAAAGAATCATTTATTTCTTTTGATGTTTTCAGGTCTTTGACTGCGTCAGCGATTTTGGTGTCTATTTTGACATCAATTTGGGCTAACTTGGGATCAAGTTGCGATTTAACTGAATCTTTGACTAGTTTATTTATGCTATCCGTACTTACTTTTTCACCCAGCTCATTTAGTTTTCCCTCAACTTTATCCAGGCGACTGTTATTTTCACGTTGATGACGTGTGAGCTTACCAGAAAAGGTGTTAAGCTTTTCTGATAATAGTTGGGATTGAGCATTTATTAGCGTTTCACTGTGGGATTTTAGATTTGCAGCTAATGCCATAAAACATTCCTTGTATGCATCTGGTAACGCTTCAGGCAATACCAGTGGTTGGGGAGAAATGTTTAGTAGGGCAGAATTGAAGTCATCTTTGATGTCCTCCAGGATTTCAGTTTCTAACTCAACTGAATCATCTGATTTCGATTCCTGTGAGTCGAATGCTAAGCTATCATCTGCAGGTGTCCCAGATACTGACCCCTCGGCTATTGTAGGGTTACTTACAGGCGTCAGTGACGCCTCTTGTGAAGAAGTCATTATTTGGCTGTTAGTTAACGAATTAGATCTTCTGTTAGTTCTAGGGCCCTGCAGAGATTGTGATGCCTGAATATTATCTTGTATTGGGTCTGTGAGAGAGGTTTCCAGTCGACGTAAGCAGAGTGGAAGTTTAGATTTAGGTACCGGTGGTGTGTTGTGTTCCATGGGCGATATCAGGGAGAATATACGCTTTGGTATCCAAAATGTTCACAAAATCACTATAAAGGCACTTACTGGTGGGAATTGTGTGTCATGTTTAGTCACAGTATGTTCATTGTCCAGTTAGTCACAGTTTTTTAGGTCCAAGTCTTGAATTGATAGGCGTGGGAATAAATCCGATCTCCCGGTCCACTAGCCTGCGTTCATACCTGGCGCCGCCATTTTACAATCCAGGGGGCTAACTCAGGATCTGAGGAAAAAAACATTATCTAATGATAAGTATATATATGTTGAATGTCTGGGTGAAATTTGATGTCTGAATTCATGTCAGAACCATTTCAAACGAATTATGTTAATAAATCACTCAAATGTAGTAAAATTACTCAAATATGATTCATTATTTCTATCTCCATACTGCCATAGCATGAAAACTAGCCTGGTGACCTATGTTTTTTTTTCTCTCAATAATGATTATTTCATGTCAACTATCATTGGTAAAAATTTTAGAAAAATTCATCAATAATCAAAATCACTACTGAGTCACCTTAACACATATTCCATCGCATATCGGGACTACTGAAGTCTGCAAGTTGTAACATTTATTAAAAAAAAAAGATGCATTTATCAGAGGCATATTCTCTTCAATTCTCATCCGATTTTACTAATTCAAAATTCACTGTAATGCTGACATCCCCGCGGTTGTCCTGGTGCATAACATAACTTTCTATTGTAAAGAGTTCTCTCTCTATGAACGTTACGCGGCCCCGTACGCGGCAAGTATAATTTACAAAAAAAACGTGATGGTCGGCAAAGAAATATTTATAGTCACACACAAAATGTATGAGACACGAGAGCCCTGGGCCATGGCTGGGCTGCCCCATGACTTGAGAATGCCAAGTCAAGTAAAATTAAAAGGGTTGATGAGACATGCATATAATATCAGAAACAACTTTAGAGTTGAGATTCTCCTGTGGCCCAACTCGGCATTGACTCGGCCTTTACTGCTAATATCGCCCACCCATGTGCAAACCCTTACACTAGATTTCTAATGGATATTACCGGTAGTATGCTATTTATAAGAAAGAATACTTACACAAAGTCCCTTGCATCCTCTGATAATATGATGGTGAACCGCAATATCAGAAAAATGGCGGAGATGGCGAGTTTCGGGAATTTATTTCTCTGCTGGGGATGGTTCGCTTCGTAAACAAGAAAATGGCCGCCAGCCCCAGCCCCAGCAGAACCTGCGAACGTGCCGTCAGAGGTCGTCGGTGCATTGCAGCGTAGCGAGACGGCGTACCATGGTCTACCCTACCATATTTCCTTGAATGAGTTCCCCCCGGTGCAGGTGTTTGTTAAAAGCTTGGCGTTTATTCTCTGGGCAAATTGCCATTGAATTCTCAAACTAGACTACAATACCCCTGCTACGGTGACATGCTGTTTTATGCTTGTGGCTCCTACCCAAATTAGTTAAAAAACATTTATTTATTTGTCCTCGTTTTTCTTACACCTTTTAACCTTTTCAAAAAAAGGATTTATGCTATGGTAGGCGTAATATTAGTTCATGTTTATTTATTTATCAATGAAAAGCTAGACCCCCGCTATGGTTACATAATTATTCCCAATAGGCCTACATTGTTAACTGCACTATAAATCTCGCAATACTTTTGGCAAACTTTTTAAATGAATAAATTTAATGTAGGCACATACTAACAATGGAAATCCATATCTAATTATGGTTGGATCAACCATACATTATTTCATCAAGAAATTAATTGGAAAGTTAACTAAAGTGATTTTTTAATCAAAACAACATAATATTTCAGAATAATGAGTTTTTTCCCGAAATTACAGGCTAGGCCTACTATTTTTTTTAACAGTGGTTTAGATAGCAAAACCTCTGTTTCTAGGCTATGTGTGGTGCTGGCAAGAATATAAGCATATTGTGACCTCATGATTAAAAAAAAATAACACAAACGTCATAGAATACTTCTCTCTAGACGTTTTTTGCCCCTAGATCACCAACACCAAATAAAATAACCTCAGATAAGTATTTTACCCTCTGGAGGAGATGTTGTTTCTTATTGAATTGCTCATACATACACTCATGGTTGAGTGGTCATCAAAAACGGAAATGATTTATAAAGATAATTTATAAGTGCAATTTACATAGGCCTATTGATCTTAATCTGGCATAATTATATCCCAAATCATATCTTCATAAAACATATATAAACAGTGTAAATTAAACCAGACACTTTTTCAAGGCCAAAGTTTTTTAAAATAGTAAATCATGCTCTCTCCCCCCCCCCCCCCCCTACATTCATTCAGAGCCCTGGACCCGGTTTCGTAGTCAGTGGTGTTTATGCTTAACCCTAACCCAGAAAACCGGTTTATTAACCCAGGTTATTAGTGCCATAACCCAGGTTTAGAGTAGCTGAAAGATTGGTTTAGTGAGACAAGGTCAATGTTGGGGCAACATAGAAATACGCTATATTTTTGCTTCCATGATTACTGAATTTATTTTCTGTAATAAAGGTGACATAGTAGGCTACTTTAAGTTATGTTTTCACCTAGGTTTAAGGACTATGAAACCGGGTCTTGCACTCAATCAAGGCCCTGCGCGTATTCAAGGAAATACGGTAGCCTTGCTGCCTGACTAAAAGACGTAACCGGTAGTCTAAATGTCAAATTTGTGACGCAAATCATTCAGTCCAGCCGGTGTCACTCTTACTATTTGACTTTGTATTGAAGGTCCCTAGCGCTGTCTTTTCTTTTGCTGTGGGAAGCAGAGGCACCATTTCTCCAGCTATTTTGGGGTTTGACTTTCAAAGTTTAAGTTGCAAAAACATTTATCATGGAATATGCATGTGATAAAACGATCTTAGAATATAATTTGAAACATCTGTGTTTAATTAAAAGAAAAATCGCTTTCATCATGATTAAACAAGCTTTAATTAGAGGTTCGTTAACAGATGCTATAGTAAATGCCAGTATTAGCTTGATATGTGCTATAACAAGTAGGCTAATGTAAGTGACAACGCCCTGAGTGACAGAAAAAAACAGAGAATGGCCCAGAGAAAGCTAGAGAATGGTCGCCCAGTAAGTCAGCTTGTTGAGATTAATATTGGTTAGGATATAAAACCTCATGTGAATGTGGATAGAGGGGGACTCTTGCCGTGCTCTACTATTGTACCAACATGGTGACTGAATACAACTACATTGAAAGCAAGAAAATGTCATTATTCTTCATTTATTCCTTACCAAGTGATTGCTGAAAATGACTATTAGAATAGAGAAACCTATTCTAAAACATGGAAGATATTATCTTTTCTATACCTTCAAATATCATGCAACATATCTACCAGTTCTCATCATTCCCATGTTTTAATTATATTTTCACTCAAAGTGACACTGGGTTCTGGCCTGATTTTCTAAGTGCTACACCATCTGATAGAGCCTATAGTCTACTGACGCTGTTCTGATGCGCGTTATTTGCGGTAGAATATGGCGCGATTGTTCTAAACCAGAACCGCGCTTTTAACGATCTAATAATAACTAATATAATTGTCAATCAAATAACGCAATTTAAACCACTGAACAGAGCCAAAACAATAGGGAAAGTATCTAATGAGTTAGATCCATTATTAGTGGGATTAGTGGGCCATACATAGCGAGTGCATTATCGTTCACAGTTATATCGCTATTGTAGCGGCCGCGCCATCTCCCGAGCCGGTAGCCAGGCAAGGTGTGACAGCACCAGGAGAGCGAATCTCGCGGTCAGAGTGCCGCGACGCACTGAAAGCGCTGTTTTGGCGTAACATATCGCAGTGTGTGTGTCCTTTGGGATGAGGACCTTTAAAACTAAAGGATATATTACATAGATCGTCCTGAAATTTGATACATAGATTGATGTGACCATGAGTTATCAACCCTTAAAGAATTAGAACATTCCAATAATGTGATCTTGTGAAAAAAACACTTTAAAGAATATCAATTTTGCGACTTATGACCTATTTTCCTGAAACACCTCACATATTTGCTGAGAATACAGCTTTGATGAGCCTGGTTCATTGCAGTTCCTCCATGTACGCCTAGTTTTAAAACATATAAATGTATTCACACATTTCTTTAAACATTCATATTATCTGAATCCTTTTTTTCAATGTAATATTAATTGGGGGCATGTAGCCAAAATATAGATATTTTGATACAAATGGTATTGGTAGTAATATAGATGGGAAACTCACCTTCCCTTATTGTCTGACAACTGATAATTATGTTCATTTCTATAACTAGTGCTGGACAGTTCAGATGTTGACCAGGAGGTGGCACCACTGAATGACTTGGGCCTGTCTCTCAACATCACATGCACTCCACTCATCCCATACGAGACCTTCGCCAAGAATACACTCAAGTTTGATGAGAAACTCTTACCAGAGAAAAACACACCAGTGCCAATAGATACATCCAAGCCGCTGTTCTTCCTCAACTTTACTTTTGGGTATCAAGGTGAATTATATAATGATGTGTTTTTATGTGTTTCAGGAAAAGGAGTCATAAGTCACAAAATATGGATTTTGAGATATCACCATATTTGAAAAGATGAGACCAAGGGGATTCCAATGAATGTAAACATTAAGGGCATTGTTTGAAAGAAGTAGAGAGTCCAATATCGAATCAAACAAGAACAGTGAGTTAGATGGGGTACTATGGATGTCAAGATCGGGTGCATTTTGATAGATTGCAAAACTATTATTAGAATTATCTACAGTCTAAATGTCTTTATTCCTTTCATCCGAAACATACTGGTCCTAAAATACTTCCCACATCTTTCTGCCTCCATCTCAGCTCTCCCGCCCTTGATATAACCTTCAATGTGTTGATAAGGGCTTAAAGCAACCACTCCCACTCACTCATTCCCTCTCAGCTCTCCCGCCCTTAATATAACCTTCAATGTGTTGATAAGGGCGTAAAGCAACCAATCTCACTCACTCACTTACTCACTCACTCACTCTTGTAAACCATGCTGTACAGCATGGTACTCTCAGCAAAGTGTTAAAACCTCACAATAATAATGTTATAGATTGTGTACTTGTATTTCAACCATGCGTAGATTCTATTCGTACACACTAAAATGACTTCATTAAAGGTAACAGCTGGAAGAGCTGGAATATATAATTCCATAAGCTTGTCAATCCATCTGTCAAACCCGTACCTTTTTCGCAAATAACAGATGTTTCAATTCAATTCAAATTTAATTAAGCAAAAGGAAACGTTTGGGTCATGGTATTTGTTGATTGGTTCCATGGTCGTTGCTAGGCTAGTTCCCGCCATGTTTGAAAAGCAAGCAGTGTGTGTGTCGAGCTGTCGAGAGTTGTCTTTCTAACAATGGTTGAGAACGGTGTAAATAGTTATTAATATGTTTTTATATCATGGAGTACACCATGATTAAGTAGGCCCTATAGTAGTTGGTAGTAAAATAAGTCCAATTTTTCTAATAAAAAGATCGATCTAGATTACATTAGGAAACTTTTATTGGTATTGGCATTACAAGAATGATCTAAATGTGACAAGACCAAAACATAAGCATCATATATTACATGTCTTAAAAATGAAAATTAATACACCAAAACAAGGCGCTTTTGGAAGATCTCTGTTCGCACAGAAATTGACATGACCTTTTTCCTATGTAACTGTTTATGATAAGTTGGAAATAAAAATACTTATATATTTCTTGCAGGTAGGACAGAGGAAGAAATGCGTGACATTTGGAGCAAGGAAGCCCTTACTTCCCTCACCTATAAGTACGGAGGTCAGGTGCCAGTTGACCTCTACAGGGTGGCCACCTGTCGCCAGGTCAGTATCCCCCTAAAGGCTGGGTTCCACTGGCCGGCTACTTCTCCCGCTACGCTTCCCGTTTCTTTGCTCCCGCTACTTTTAGAAGCAGGAGCAAGTAGCGGGAGGTACTTCTAAAGTAGCGGGAGCAACGAAACCGGAAGAGTAGCGGGAGAAGTAGCCGGCCAGTGGAACCCAGCCCTAACTCCAACCCCAACCATCTTCCACCCTATCCTGGACTATCCCTACCACCTACCCACATCTTTTTTTCACCCAGACTAGACAGGCCAAGGTACACCATTTAAGGAATAATTCCCGAGGTTTTTTCTGCTCGAGGGGAGCAGGCTACAATACCCGCGAGCAGAAAAACCGAGGGAATTATTGCTTTTAGAAGAGATTTGATGAGATTCCCTTAATAATGGTAGAGAAAAAAAGATAGACAAACCTTCTTTATTCTGTCGAAAAACATCAGCACACACCATGAGAATCGCCATACTGTTTACGTGACCTGAACTGGAAGTCTGTGCATGGAGCCTTAGAACCTTATGATAACGCGCTGGCAAGTGGGCGGGGCTCCAGCTACAACAGCCAATCAGAGGTGCGTAGTCACTGAAATCACATTCAGCCAGCCGGCTCATGATTATAAGGTTCCGCTGCTTGCGCGCACTCGGACAGGTCAGAGTTCAAGGTCGGTCTGGGGACTTTCGAATGAAATCCTCCGTGTGCTATATAGACAACCGTACACAATGCAATGCAAAGTGCTCCGTGCACAGAATAGCTATGCCGAAAGTCTCCACAGTGCTTCCGCCATGCTGGCTCGCTCAAACTCTATGGCTTCTGAAATCATTGATTTCCGTAGACTAAATCTTTGCTATCGGGCTAAAACTATATTTAAATCATTTCTAGCGATTCACATTTTTTATTTATCTCTTTTTTAAGTCACTAGACACACGGAACACAGCATTTGTTAACCGGAAGTCTGATGCTTTGGATAGCAAGCAACGGAACCTTACGGTAACGCGCCGGCTGGCTGAAAGTGACTTCAGTGACTACACACCACTGATTGGCTGTTTCTCTGCTAAGCCCCGCCCACTTGAGTCTGGCTTCACTCGGCCAGCCAGCGCGTTATCGTAAGATTCCGACTAAAGCGGTGCGCACTTCCGGCTTGTTCACTTGTCAACAAACAACAATGGCGGAGGCTACGGCTTACGGTATCACAAGCAAAATTCAGCCAAAATATCACCACCAGTTCCATAGCGCAGGGGTTAGAGCGCTCGACTTCAGGGGAGAACGTTGAGGGTTCGAACCTCATCCAGGTCCGTCACCTTTTTTTTCATTCTATACTTGTTTGGCCGTGTAGATTAACAACACTGTAAGCCCTCGCCCTCGACGGAAGTTCAGGGGTCGGCCTGGTTCCCTTGGGACGTTCCCTCGGGACAGAAGTCGTAGGCGGGATTCTATAGAGAAAAAAAACATCCCAGAATCTCATCAGATCGATTCTAAACCTCAACAATCTTATAATCCTTTTTACGTACCTCTCTATCTTATGTACACTTGTCACGTTTTATCTACGCCAACAGTACACTTGGCCAGCCAATTACCACCTGTGATATCGTCCACCATTATTCTGACATAGTACAATGCCAGGTGGCGTGAACAAATCTAAACAACTGCATTACAATCGCATAACTATTGACCCAGTAGTACAACTGGGCAAACTAGACTAATCTAATCAAAAAAAAATTGTATTGTATTATATTGTATTCACCTTAGTATTATTGTGTATTACAATGTGTCTTGTTACCTCTTGAATGTGTTAGATAGTTGTGATAGTTAATTTCAACCTGTTAAAACTGTAGACCGCAGCAGCAGGTAGAAGGCCACAATTGTTCTTGTGTTGCCTGGTCTTGACTGTTTTACTGTGAATCATGTCTTAAAATGCTGGATAAATAAAATCTTCTGTAGCAAACAATGGGAGTCCAAAGTCCTCCAAAACATTGGACGAATGACTTTTAGAAACTAAAAGACAACAAAAAGTGGAATTTGTTTTGACTGACGTTATCTAAGGGTGCATGTTTATCTGTGATTCGTTTTGGGAAATAAGTCACAAAATATGAATTTTGCGAAATCATCATATTTGAAAAGATGTGATCAAGCCGATTCTGATGATAGTAAACACTGTGACACTTAATGTGTATTCCTATATTTTATGTTTGATATTTTAATTTTTGAAAAATAAAGTTTGCAATGTTTCTTGGTGGGCACTAACCAGTAAAGTAACCAAACATCATCAATATGAAGGCCTTCAATACGTAAGGATATATATTTAGTATTATGTCCTTAAATTTGGTACATAGGTTCATATGACTAAGTGTACTAGACCCTTGGGAGAGAACATTTCAATAAAGGAATCTTTCAAAAAAGTGACTTTGAAAAATATCTGATTCTATGTGACTCATTTTCTTAAACAGTCTAGGCTCAAAAAGAGAGTCCCTTCAAATGAAGGGAAGGCCTCTTGCCTCAAATTGCAAAGAGTCATTATAATTCCATTAAGACCTCAAAATGTCATTATATTCCCATTAAAATGCTGAGTTCTAGGACAAGAAACCGATTAGCGTGGTAGGCTGACATACCATACTTATCTGATCTGAGAGTTTGGGCCTAGAGTGAAAATACATCCCATTTGTGATGTGTTTCAGGAAAATGAGTCATAAGTCGCAAAAAATACTTTTTGAGATAATATTATATTTGAAAAGATGAGATCAAGCCGATTCCAAGGATAGTAAACAGTCTGATAAAATAATAAGTATTTCTAGATTTTAAGTTTGATATTTTCGTTTTTGAACAAATGTTTTCCAATATTTCTGGGGGTCACTAAACAGTAAGGTAACTAAATGTAGTCCATATGAGGACCTTTAAAACGGAAGAATATATTACATAGATTGTCCTGAAATTTGATACATCAATTGACATATACATAGGTGACGAACTCTCCAAAAATCAGAACATTCCAATAAAGTGATCTTGTGAAAAAAACACTTTGAAAAATATCAATTTTGCGACTTATGACTCATTTTCCTGAAACACATCCCATTTTTGCCTTGTTGCAGTTGCTGATCTTCCTGCAGATGGATGCAGTGAGTCTGGACATGGTCACATCTGAGCTACCAATGATGAAGCTAATGGGGGACCAGGTGACCATTGTCACCAAGGCTGTCAAAACGGTCACAGCTTGAAACTAGAGGAACCACATTGGTGATCCGTTTTAGGAAAATGAGTCATAAGTCGCAAAATATGGATTTTGAGATATCACAATATCTGAAAAGAGGAGATCAAGCCGATTCCAATGATTGTAAACACTAGGGTACCTAACATGTATTTCTGTATTTTAAGTTTGATATTTTTATTTTGGAAAAAAAAAGTTTGGAATGTTTCTCGCTACATACAAAGGCGTTCAAAACACAAGGATATATTTAATACAATGTCTCGAAAAAATTTGGATTCATATGACTATAAGGGCTACACCCTCTAAAAACCAGAACATTTCAATAACAAGATCTTGTGAAAAAAACACTTTAAAAAATATCAATTTTGCGACTAATGACTCATTTTCCTGAAACACGTAGCAGTGTACAGGCATATCTCACCTAATGCAACTTGACTGCAGTGTGGTCTACATTCTAGAATAGAAATAAACAAGAACAATCTTTCTACTTTCTGGTATGGTATAATTCCTTATCCAGGCTATTTAAGCCCCTAAATTAAAAGGATTTGATCGTCACGCATTTTAGCTTACCAAACCTTCCAGAGTTTATAATCGTACAGTATGTTACACCATGTTGTAACATACTTATCTAACTTACTATTTCTTTAATTAAATATACCGAATAATAGGTTTTAATATATTTCTATACATGTTCTTTGTGTATAATGTAATATAGAGGATTTGCCTGTTCTTTACTTAACTTTGGGTCACTCCTTACTTTGGAAATATGCATATTTTATTAATGTCATTTCTATTTATTTATCGAGTAATGCGTGCATAAAGGTGGATACATACATGCTAAAATCAATAGGAGAAATAACCAATATACCGTGAAAATCTAAAAAACAAGCTCTTTCTGAAAGGTTTATGATTCCCCCCACCCCCACCCCCACCCGGCATCACTGAATAGGCAAGATTCTCGGCGATAGAAATTTTTTTTTTTTTCTGATCCAAAATGTGAGAAGTAGAGGAGCTGACATCAGAATAACTAACCACATATGTGATGTGTTTCAGGAAAATGAGTCATAAGTCGCAAAGTGGATATTTTTCAAGGTGCTTTTTCACATGATCTCTTTATTGGAATGTTCCGATGTCTCAGAATGTATGTATTCCGACGACCACGGGGACTAGACACCTCAAAAATGAAATCATTCCAATGAAGATATCTTGTAGATGAAATGTTAATTTTGCGACTTGTGGCTCATTTTCCTGAAACACATCACAAATTAGATGGTATGATAGTAAGATGCGCAAACAATGAGCTATGCTACAGCAATTTGAAACTTGAATGAAATCCATGTATATTTGTGATGTGTTTTAGGAAAATGAGTCAAAAGTCGCAAAATATGGATTTTGAGATATCACAATATCTGAAAAGAGGAGATCAAGCCAATTCCAATGATAGTAAACACTAGGGTACCCAACATGTATTTTTATATTTTAAGTTTGATATTTTTATTTTGGAAAAAAAAAGTTTGCAATGTTTCTCGCTGGGTAAGTACCAGTAAAGTAACTAAATATACTCCATACAAAGGTCTTCAAAACGCAAGGATATATTTAATACAATGTCCTGAAATTTGTCTCACGGACTTATATGACTATAAGTGCTAAACCCTCTGAAAATCAGAACATTTCAATAAAGAGATCTTGTGGAAAAACACTTTTATAAATATAAATATATATCAATAAATATCATTTTTGCGACTAATGACTCATTTTCCTGGAACACATCACATTTGTCTTCTGGTGGAGAAACAAACATTGAGATACGGCCTTATTCATAAATGGGTCAGATTTTCAGAAAATGTACAATTCACCGTCACCAATCTTCTCAAATAACCCAAATTTCCGACGAAAATAGAGTTCCAAATACAATTCAAGCTAACCAAACAGATTACCAGAATTAATGCAATGCCGAATATAGTCAGATTTTCCAAGTATTAGCTAAATTGCAGCCTAATTTAGCTGAATGTACTAAATACAGTTGCCAATTGTACATTTTCTTTCAATCTGACCAACAAATGGGTCAGATTTTCAGAAAATGTACAATTCGCATTCAGCAATCCTCTCAAATAACCCAAATTTCAGACCAAAATAAAGAACAAAATACAGTTCAACGTAACCAAACGGATTGCTAGAATCAATGCAATGCAGAATATACTCGAATTTACCTAGTATTTAACAAATTTCAGCTTAATTTAGCAGAATTTACTAAATGAGTACAGCTGCAAATTGTACATTTTCTGAAAATCTGACCCATATAATGAAATAGCATGTGCAAACAGACCAAGGATCTAAACCAAAACATTTACAGGATTTTACTGAACATCAGTCGTCCCAGGTCAAAGGTCACATAAGGGTCACATAAATGGTGCTGATATGGTATTGTGTTAGATCCTCCTCAATATGAATAACTGTAATCTATGGGTAAGATTTTCAGAAAATGTACAATTGGCAGCTCTACATATTTAGGAAATTCTCTTAAATTATGCTTAAATATGATGATTACCGGGTATACATGTGTACATTTGGTATCCCTTTGATTTGAAGTATCAGTTCTGTTATTTTAAACTACATTTTGAAACTCGTTTCTGTCTTACATGTTGGTTATTTGAGAGGATTGTTGAAGGCGAATTCTACATTTTCGGACAATATAACCCATATATGTATTATAAGTGACAGCATATCGGTAAAATCACCAGAAAATGCACAATTTGCCATCGCCAATTCTCTCAAATAATCAATATTTAAGACTATGAATAGGTTAAAAATAATATTGAGCATAACCAAACATATTGTTTGAATCATGGCAATACTAAATTTTGAAAAAGATATAAAAATACTTATGCGGACAAAACTCGTCCAATAAATTGTTGATTATGTATAGCTGTTGTTTCCTCTGCTTTGCTGTCCTTTCTGTAAATTATAAATGTTGAGAACCATTCTCAGCCCTATTCTCCTGTGTATAGTACCTGTGTTGTGTACAGGGTGGGAGTAGTATAGTCAGGTGTAGCACTAATACGGTGTATTAATTATGGCCCTCCTGGGTTAGACTGTGTACACATGTGATTATGACATGTACTCACTGTTAATTAACCCCATGTCTCCCAATACCCGGTCTACTAAACCCTCTCCCCTCTACCTAGCTCTCTAAGTTCAAATTAACACTCACAACTCACAACTCCCTAGACACTTACTCTTACATAATCAAATCACACACAACCTTACCCAAGGGGGAAACTCACAGATGAAAATGAGCATCCCATGACCGAGGGACTCCCCACAACTGAACGCAATATACTAAACACATTGCTAAGGATGGACAGAATAATTGATCCTATTATGTAGATTAACAACTATTAGTCTTGAATTGTTGGGATCTGGTTGTTTGTTGTTGACGTGTGGAGTAACGTATTTGTTCTGCACTGGTGAACACTGAGTGGGAATGAGCATGCGCTGAGGGTTTAGCCCAGCCCATTTTGGTGCTGAGTGGGGTGGCCGTGTGAGTGAGGATCCCAGCAATGAGAGACTAAAGCAATTAGGCCCTGAAGTTGTAGGGGGGGCCGGTTGTCTGCGGGCCGGGACAAACCGTGGCGTACCGCCCAGCCCATTTTGGTGGTGAGTGGGGTGGCCGTGTGAGTGAGGATCCCACCAATGCAAGACTAAAGCAATTAGGCCCTGAAGTTGTAGGGGGGGCCGGTTGTCTGCGGGCCGGGACAAACCGTGGCGTACTGCCTCGGTTTCGTCCCCAAGCCCGCAGACAACCGGCCAACCCTACAACTTCAGGGACTAATCGCCCATCACCTTTCCTCTTACACTAATTACTATAAGCCATGCACTGCTCCTTTCCTTCCATAGTAGTAATACGGCACCTAACAGCCCCTGGCGGAAGATCATGGACAATGCTAGATAAAAGTCCCCATGAGCCTTGTTTATCCTTATCACTAATGGCTGTATAGATATGTTAAATACAAAAAAACGTAGTTTTGTTCTTTTCCTTCCCTTCTGCACTTCTCTCCCTTCGCTGTTCTCTTTCCTCTCTCCTCACTCATTCTCAATTTTCGCTCTCCCCTCTTCTCTCTCCCCTCTTGTTTCTTCCCTCTTTGTCTCTGTGCTCTTTCTTCCCTCTCCCCTCTCTCTATCCCATCTCCTTCTCCCCCTGTCCTCTCTTTCACCCCTCTCACCATCTCTATCTTAACTCTATTGTTCCTCTCCCTCTTTCCTCCGTCCCTCCTCTCACTCTCACTCTCTCGTCTCTCCCCACTCGCTGCTTTTTCTCTCCTCTCCCGTCTCCCTCTCTTCCCTCTCGCTCCCTCTCTCTCCCTCTCTCTCCTGTACCCCAGCCACCTTTCTTCCCTCTCTCTCTCCTCTCCACCCCCTCTCTCCTCCCCCTCCCCCATTTCTCCCTCTCCGCTGTCCTTCTCCCTCCCTAACCAGACCGAGTGGCAAGATACAGTTGTGCTCCGTTTTAGGAAAATGAGTCATAAGTCGCAAAAAATGGATTTTGAGATTTCAACATATTTGAAAAGAGAAAATCAAGCCGATTCTAATGATAGTAAACACTAGGATACCTAACATATTTATATTTCTTATGTTTCATATTTTATTTTTGAAAAAAAAAAGTTTGCAATGTTTCTGGATGGGTAATTACCAGTAAAGTAACTAAATATACTCCATACAAAGGCCTTCAATATGCAAGGATATATTTAATACAATGTCCCGAAATTTCGTACATGGATTCATAAGCCTGTAATTGCTAAACCCCCTAATAATTAAAATATTCCAACACAGGTATCTGATAAATAAATAACTTGAGGTATCAGACTTATGACTCATTTTTCTGAAACACATCACACCTGTTGTAGTTCGCCAGGTGGAGAACAGTTCATGACGTGACATTAGAGTGGTAGCACTCAGTAGAGCAAATGTTTACTCTAACATAATTAATAAATTGCCTGAATGCAGTGCTACCGGCTATAGACTATTAGCCAGTAATGGACATGTATGTTATCAATTATGTACATATTAATATTAGCTTCACCCATAGATGCTGGACCGGATACTTCACTCCCAGAATATACACATATATATAGACACAGCGAGCGGTAGGCAGTATGCTATACTACAGTATGGTTAATCATGGGCGAAGTAACTAGAAAGTGCACAATTCACTTTCATCAATCCCTTCAAAAAACCCAAATTGTAGACGAGAATGAAGCTCAAAAGATAGTTCAACTTTACCAAACAGATTGCTAGAATTACTGCAATCCCAAATATACTCGAATTTAACTAGTATTCACCAAATTGCAGCTTGATTCAGCAGAATTTACTAAATGTATACAGCTGCCCATTATATACTTTCTGGAAATCTAACCCTAATAAACCTGTGGAGAACTTAAATCTTCAAGTCTTTTATTTGAGCTGATGGTAAATACAGCTCTATTGTCACAGTTGTACTATTGCATCATACATCATAAGTATACTACCTTCTGTCCAACCCTCAATGATAAGCGAAATGAAAGAGCCACTAATTATAATCAATCATTTACTAACTGAATGAAAAATTAATATTCTCTAGAACCGGGACTTAATCAAGTCAGACGCTGCAATATATGTAATCTTCTGCTAATAACAAGAGTTAGTTATCAGTTATCAGTTTACATTTATTTATTTTCGTTTCACGCAGAAGATTGGGTTTCCAAGGGAAAGAAAGATTGATGTCAGTTAAATGTAAAATTTAAAAGGGAGGCATAGTAGGAGGGAGAGGAAGGGGAGACATGAAATCCCTATCCCATATATATAACTGGTCACTCCATGTAATTCTTTTGGTCCCTTTGCATATGAGGCATCTTACTTTTCAACTTGCTACTTCAATTCAATACCCTTCTATTCACCATCATATAAACCATCATCAAACCACCATCATATAAACGCCATCCCCTCCCAGCCATAACCAGCATGATTCTGATCCAATCTGCTGATAACAGAATCAACAGATTCTTCACATTGATATCCAGGATGGGAGGAAGCAAGATGCTATCAATGATTGACAGACATCACCCCAATCTACTTAGATTGATGTTATCTCATCAATCTAAAAACAAATTAAAAATAAGAAAATATGCAGCACACACCATGTGTAAATGGGATGAGGTTAACAAGCAGAACTTTTGTTTTCTCTTTGACCTCTTTCCATTTCATCTTCCTCCCCTTCTCTTCTACCCCTCCCCCCCCCCCCCCACCACACATGCACTAATCTTGACCTCTCTTCCCTCCACCACCTCCTCCATGTCCTCCTCCTCCTTCTCCTCCACTCCCCCTCTCCTCCTCCTCCTCCTCCACCCCCCTCTCCACCTCCACCACCACCACCTCCTCCTCCACCTCCACCCCCTCCACCTTCACCACCACTACCACCTCCTCCTCCACCTCCTCCTCCACCACCACCACCACCTCCTCCTTCACCTCCACCCCCTCCACCTTCACCACCACCACCTCCTCGTCCACTCCCCCTCTCCTCCTCTACCTCCTCCTCCTCCTCCTCCACCTCCTCTTCCTTCTCCCCCTCCTCCTCCTGCTCCTCATCTTGCTCCCTCCCCCCTCCCCCTCCATGTCCTCACCATCCAGGATCAATAACTAATAAGAGATGATCCACATTAATTTGTAGGATGTTTCCCTAGAACAAAGTGCGGATGTTAAAATCATGAGATTTATGGGAACAAATTTGGTACACAGTCTTTTGTTCTGACCCAAGTTGTATATACACAACTCCCCCTTCCAGCCACACATCACTGACACGGATATGAGTCCAATGTATAGCCACTAACACGGATACTACACCATCACTGTAACACCCACCAACACCCACGGACTGGAATACTACTGCTGTGTTTATTCTCACATATTCTACTACATTCCTCAGTCAACTTGTAAATTGTAACACAATGGAGGACCATGAAATTATAATTCCTTTCATGTTTTGTATAGTGTTCCTTGGATTTATTATTGGAGTACCAGGAAATATCATCAACTTCCTCGTGTTCTCCCGTACAGTTTTCTCCAACTTTACCATCTCAATCTTCCTGCGGAACCTCGCGGTTGCTGATATATGTGTATTTACATGGTATCTTATAACCCAAATTGAGCTCCTTGATTATTATTTTCCTGGGTCCTTTGATGACTTGGGTGTACTTTTCCAAGTTAGTGAAGCTCTAAGTTATTACTTCATCATCATCAGCTACTGGATGATAACCTGTATTAGTGTAGAGAGAACCATAGCGGTGTGGAAACCACTGCATGTGAGGACCATCGCTACCAAGAGAAGAGCCTGGATAATCTGTATATGTGGATATGTATTTGCTGCTGTTTTAGTTGGTGTATCAGCTATCCTCATATTCCTCAGATCACCATTTGAGAAGCTGTATCATAACATATGGAGAATTGGTTTTTCCTTTTTCCCCGCTATAGTAGTGTTAATCTGTGCCTCACTGATTATAAAGAAACTGTGGGAGAAAAGGGAAGTTTCTCAAATGGAGACCAAGGCAAGAGAGGTGACAATCATGGTGCTTTTCAACAGCCTGGGCTTCATCATCCTGACCCTGCCTGTAAATATCACAGATCTTTTACTTGATTTTGATATTGTCAAGGCCACAAACCAAACTACTGATATATTCAATGTGTTTAATATGTTGTTTATGTTCAACTTCATATTCAATGCAATATTCTATGGAGTAAGCGGGACGTTGTACCGGAAGGAACTCTGCGGTCTCTTTACCTGCACCAGATGCAGGGGACGATGGCTAACAACCATTGAGGCACCGACATCGGAGGAAGGGACACAACTTCAAACATTGTCAGGAAGTGAAGTGAGTGATGTAGGAGGGTCACCCAAACATACAATAGTGGGGCTGAGCAGGGAGGTAAATACAAGGGAGTAGCTACAACTCATTGACTGAACCAAAATATGGTCAACCGGGACCGGGGCAAAACTGCAGTACTGTTGTTGACAAGAGTACCACATAATTATAGCCCAGGTAGTTTGATTGCCCGTAGAAGAGCATACTAGTGATCCACTTATAAACAGTTGGCACTAGTAGTAGCAGTGGCATTACTTTCAACTATACGCCAGTTACGCATATCATTTGTTGTATATACCTCCCTGGGCTGAAACCCTTCCTGCTGAGGTCGCCATTACTGAGCATGATGCAGAACTGAGGAAATGACACTGGGATCAGTCTGAACAAAGTAGAACAATTCCTTCAAACTGATCCATTCAACATCGGATTTAATAATATTGCTTTTCCAAAATGAAAGGAAAGCTTTATATAGCAATGTATACATTTTGATGGATTCTTTTTTATTTCATATGACAGTACCTTATTTCATGATGTCGCCACTAGACAGTGTTCCCACCGCCTGCCTTAGGAACTATACAATAATCACATTTTCATTCATACATCTTTATAATCTCACAGTCAATGTTTGTGTCAAGGGGTGGGCGGGGGGGGGGGGGAGTGGAGTGGACAACCAGAGACTGGGTCGCTTTTACATCAAATAATGTTTGGTATATCTACATGTTGGCTTGTGTATGTAAAAGCTCATTAAATTGTTTGTATTCTAGAGTTAAATGTCTTATTCATCATATGTGCTTCATTTCCTGTCAGATTCATGTGTTCAGCAGATCACATCTGGTGCCGCTAACATGTATTGGAGAGCATGTTGTATTTCCATGTTAAACCATGTAAATATGAATGTATTAACTAATGCCTTGAGACGTACAATGATATCCAACAAATAATTATGATATTTAATATAATTTAAGAATATTCATATAGGTTATGGAATGGTATGCAATGTTACATAAGAAATGTGCAGATGAGTTCCGGGGAAAAGGCACGATCTGTGTACATGTGCAGCTGGACGATTCTGACTCTGTAGGATGGCTCGGGGCCATCCAGGTCTAAGCGCCCACATAGCTCATGAATACCGAACTTTTTCATTGGAACTCTCCACTAAGGAGGGGCAAAATCGCATACGGTAATCAACTTCTCTAAGGCTCTGCTCCCGCGCCTATGCGATGTGTGTGTGAGGGGGGGGGGGGGGAGCGGGGGGGGGGGGAAGGAGGACGGAGGGGGAGGGGGGGAGAGGGGGGAGGGAGGGGGGGGGGGAGCGCAGCGGGAGTAGGCCTATCTATGATGTAGGCCTACTACTATTGCAACGGATTTTGGACCATTTTTAAGCTAATTCAAATGACAGCAAACAAAACAAATTAGTTTCATTATATAGTTAATCATAACTCTGGTCGAAATCAATGGATTTAGAAAAAATAAAATCTGTTGAATCTCTAGAATTTTTGGTGTACATATAGTAGGGAATATCAGCAAATATTTCGATTCCTACACCTATGCTGCAGATTTATCAAATAATATGGGGTAACTTTGAGGTGAAATACCAAATAATTATGTCAGCAATATCAAATGACAAAGTCACATCCAGGGGATCGATATTAGCTGCTAAAATAGGACCTGGTTGTAATCAAAGTTTTAATACATTTTTATAAAAATTATAAGTTTTATTTCTACACAATTACTGTGTTAAATCAAGAGGATCTCTTTATTGCTAACAATTATGGCATAACGGCGACACAAGGGTAAACGGCGACATTACAACTAATGCTCACTGCAATTCAACAGCATCTGTAATTATTCGTTTCAATACTTTTTTTTACCAAATTCAGGCAGGCCTAAACAATCATTAGAAAAGGTGAATAATATTATATTACATTTAGTTTTAGGGGGAGTGAAGATGCACATATTTATATGTATCTTTCAATAACAATAAAAATGTTATTAGCCCAGGACGTTTATGAACCTATTTATTTCCTGAAATAAAATGCATTGAATTGATGTTAGAATATGTTATGTTGCGTTATGACATGTACATTTATTACCATGATGGCTACTCTTGGTGTATTTCATTATTCTGAAGCAAATATATATGTCGTAACATGACACAAATATTCCAAAATGATATTTCCTATGTCTAGATCAGTTTAAATTAGTGACTCCATAAATATTGTGCTTTTTCATAATAATGAACATGTGTGTATATAGAAACCATTTTTTTTTCAGCAGAAGTAATATATTTTCTAAATGCGCCTGTGTATTATATTAAAAGTCCATAATCATTACTTATATTCTAGCCTGAAACAGCACTGTTATTGCAATATTGGCGAAGATTCTGGCATAATAACTTTGAAATTGGGGTTCCAACAGCCATCTTTCGGCCAAGGAATTCAAATAAAATGGTCAAATCATATGTGATAATCCCAAATACAGGTTGTTGACACCCTTGGCTGGAAAACCAAATGATGCTCTATTGGGGGAATTACTCATATAAATATACTTTAGACATTGACACATAAGTAATATATTTTCTAAATGCACCTGATTATATTCTAGTTCCATAATTATTTCTTATTTTCCAATCTTAAAAAGTACTTTAAAGTGACACTTCTCACTGTTGCTGGCTAGATTATCGAGTAACGGAATTTCTACTTCATTTTCTAGTATTTGATTCACCTTACCCTCCTAAATAACTCCTGTGGATATCAAAACTCTAACATTTATATCATATCAGATATTTGGTAAAACAGTGAGCAAAATCGTTTTTGGTTGCCAACCCCAAATGTCAAGCTATGTCAGAGTGGCAGTTGGGTTCTGGCATCTGGAGTTACATAATGCCAGGCTTGTCCATAGACTCCTGGGTTAAGACTAGTTACATCCATGGGCATTATTGAGTGGGGGCAGCACCTGACGGCTACTATTCTGTGATTTGAAAGCTGGTCTATTCATTAAACTTATTTAATGATTATTGAATGAGGAAACAATGTTGGGGCTCTATACTTTAGAAATTGTCATACATATCCTATATGGTTAGACTGAATAAGTTTCATGTGATTCTGTGACTACTCGTTTTAACTATCTTAGCCACTTTAATCGCAATAGCGGCGAAGATTTTATCTTAAGAACTTTGAAAGTGGGGTCCCCACTGCCTTATTTTAGCCAAGACACTCAATTAAAATGGCCATAATCACGTACAACTGTCCCCAACCCAGGTTGTAGACACCCTAGTTTGGAAAACTAAATGACACCCTATTGGGAGAATTAGCCATCTACTCAGAAGGTGACTTTTCTGCTGATAACCTATACAATGGGTAAAAATAAAAAAAATATGCTCATTTACAAATGATTAAATGATAAAAATCCGAAGAATATTCAAAGTTTTATGACATATAGCACTCCATAAAGAACTAAATACTTGACTGAAAACATTTTCCGTATCAAGAGGCTTTATTGTGGCAAGAGAAATATACCAACTAGCATCACAATTCATATTGATAGCCATGTATAAAATTCAATTCAATTCAATTCAAAGCATTTTTTATTTATACAAGAAAGGTGTACAAAAAGGAGCCCCGTATCTGAAAGGTGACTTCCAGGTCTTCCAACGGATTCCTATCAAAATGATAGAGTCAAATAAAAAGTGTAACAATATAAATAAAAAAATACAATAAAAAATAGAAAAACATAACATTAGTGCAGATTGTTTTATGAAAACTTGAAGACAAATAACAAATTAATGAGTTTTATATTATCATTCATTGAAACAAAAAATAAGTTACCTCAGGTACATGCTTTGTGGGTTTTTTTCTGACATAAAATGTTTTTCTTATAAAATTGGATCATCCTTATCACACATCAATCATCAATCATACACTTGAAGAGGTACACAAAACTGAACAATTGGACATATGGGATGAAAACCGAATAAATTAAAATGAAAACAAAATTAAAATGAGTGACTTTGGCAAAATGGATATTTTCAGGAGCTCCATCCATACAGTTATTACATACAATAACTAATAAGTGTTCATTTCATGTATCTCTCACCACTGAGTTCAATAAAAAAACACCAGAAAACATCACCATATTGTAATGTAATATGTATGGCACCCAGCATAGTTATTGTTCTTACATATGACCAAACAAGATTTACAATATCACTTTTTCTTAATATTCTATCACTTTATTACTATTCAAATTCAAAATTCAAATTAAAAAAATCCTTTATTGTTTTTACAATGCAGTCGCTCAAGTCTAGAATCTAGGTATCCCGGAGAGTGCCGATTTAGATTTTTGTCTTGTTAACAGGAAATGTTACAAACTGGTTTTAAAGTAAGTTTACATGGTACATACATTGCAAAAGATGTGATGAGATGGGAAACGGATATTTACATTTGGATTGATGAAATTACATGATAATACATCGATAATAACAACAACACTGACTTATGAATTTGTAAGACTATAAGACAGAAGGTTTGCACTGCATACTAGACCCAGTGGTCGGTCCGAGAATATACCAAGACTAGACATCAATATTATATACTGGAACCACCACATGGGGATCTTTGGCTGAACTTGATATTAGAGCATCTGCCAGCATCTTCCCATTTGTTGTTAGATTCTCGGGGGTCTACCTGCAATCTCCATATAGCTAAAATAAGGAAAAATTACAGTTATAACATACCTATCTTTTTTACATGAAGTAATGTTCATTTTGCAAACTATAAATCAAACCTAATTAATACTGATGTTTGTGTAGAATACAACTATCCAGAATTACACATGCTACTGTGAGGGACCCAAGTGCTATTCAAAGCAGTGCCCTAGACAAATTATCTGCATACCTTGGGTGTGATTATCAGCACTTCGGAGGCATGGTCTGCTGCCTGAATGTCTGAAGGTTTGGAAATACACTTGGCTGGTACATTTCATTCCCATTATTTCCAATTTTTTCGGTGTATTTCATGGACATCAACCATTGTGCGATAGGTCCAAGTTTCTATGATCTATAACACTGAATGAAGAGCAATGACCATTATTATTTGGCAAAAATTAAACCATTAATGTCAGGTAAAGTGTTATATTCTGGGCACAGAAAAACTGTTTTACATTTTTTATACAACACAAAAAGGGCAAATATCTTATAGCAGCAAGGCCCATGCCACTTCACTTTTTAACAGCAATAGCAATGGCCCAGGGACACTTTCATGTAGCATCAAGTATATTGATGGCCCAGGGACACTTTCATATATCATCTAGTATATTGATGGCCCAGGGACATTAACATATAGCATCAAGTATAAGGATGGCCCAGGGACACTTACATATAGTATCTAGTATAAGGATGGCCCAGGGACATTAACATATAGCATCAAGTATAAGGATGGCCCAGGGACACTTACATATAGCATCTAGTATATTGATGGCCCAGGGACACTTACATATAGTATCTAGTATATTGATGGCCCAGGGACACTTACATATAGTATCTAGTATATTGATGGCCCAGGGACACTTACATATAGCATCAAGTATAAGGATGGCCCAGGGACACTTACATATAGTATCTAGTATATTGATGGCCCAGGGACACTTACATATAGCATCAAGTATAAGGATGGCCCAGGGACACTTACATATAGTATCTAGTATATTGATGGCCCAGGGACACTTACATATAGCATCTAGTATATTGATGGCCCAGGGACACTTATATATAGTATCTAGTATATTGATGGCCCAGGGACACTTACATATAGCATCTAGTATATTGATGGCCCAGGGACACTTACATATAGTATCTAGTATATTGATGGCCCAGGGACACTTACATATAGCATCAAGTATAAGGATGGCCCAGGGACACTTACATATAGTATCTAGTATATTGATGGCCCAGGGACACTTACATATAGCATCTAGTATATTGATGGCCCAGGGACACTTATATATAGTATCTAGTATATTGATGGCCTAGGGACACTTACATATAGCATCTAGTATATTGATGGCCCAGGGACACTTACATATAGTATCTAGTATATTGATGGCCCAGGGACACTAACATATAGCATCAAGTATATTGATGGCCCAGGGACACTTATATATAGTATCTAGTATATTGATGGCCCAGGGACACTTACATATAGTATCTAGTATATTGATGGCCCAGGGACACTTACATATAGCATCAAGTATATTGATGGCCCAGGGACACTTATATATAGTATCTAGTATATTGATGGCCCAGGGACACTTACATATAGCATCAAGTATATTGATGGCCCAGGGACACTTACATATAGTATCTAGTATATTGATGGCCCAGGGACACTTACATATAGCATCAAGTATATTGATGGCCCAGGGACACTTACATATAGT
Organism: Sthenelais limicola; assembly: GCA_942159475.1. Lineage (NCBI taxonomy): Eukaryota > Metazoa > Annelida > Polychaeta > Phyllodocida > Sigalionidae > Sthenelais > Sthenelais limicola. The sequence goes on from OW804097.1 coordinate 4,958,848, forward strand.
ATCTAGTATATTGATGGCCCAGGGACACTTACATATAGCATCAAGTATATTGATGGCCCAGGGACACTTACATATAGTATCTAGTATATTGATGGCCCAGGGACACTTACATATAGCATCAAGTATATTGATGGCCCAGGGACACTTACATATAGTATCTAGTATATTGATGGCCCAGGGACACTTACATATAGCATCAAGTATATTGATGGCCCAGGGACACTTACATATAGTATCTAGTATATTGATGGCCCAGGGACACTTACATATAGCATCAAGTATATTGATGGCCCAGGGACACTTACATATAGCATCAAGTATATTGATGGCCCAGGGACACTTCTATATAGTATCTAGTATATTGATGGCCCAGGGATACTTATATATAGCATCAAGTATATTGATGGCCCAGGGACACTTACATATAGCATCAAGTATATTGATGGCCCAGGGACACTTACATATAGCATCAAGTATATTGATGGCCCAGGGACATTAACATATAGCATCAAGTATAAGGATGGCCCAGGGACATTAACATATAGCATCAAGTATAAGGATGGCCCAGGGACACTTACATATAGTATCTAGTATAAGGATGGCCCAGGGACACTTACATATAGTATCTAGTATATTGATGGCCCAGGGACACTTACATATAGCATCTAGTATATTGATGGCCCAGGGACACTTACATATAGTATCTAGTATATTGATGGCCCAGGGACACTTATATATAGTATCTAGTATATTGATGGCCCAGGGACACTTACATATAGCATCAAGTATATTGATGACCCAGGGACACTTACATATAGCATCAAGTATATTGATGGCCCAGGGACACTTATATATAGTATCTAGTATATTGATGGCCCAGGGACACTTTCATGTAGCATCAAGTATATTGATGGCCCAGGGACACTTTCATATATCATCTAGTATATTGATGGCCCAGGGACACTTATATATAGTATCTAGTATATTGATGGCCCAGGGACACTTACATAGAGGATCTAGTAAATCAACCAAGGTTAGAAACTCTTTAATTTACAAATGCCAAAAGAGATGGAATGAGTTAGACACTGAGGCTCACCAAATCGAAGATAAACAAACTTTTAAGAAATATACGGATAAGCTCCTGTCCCCTTTTACCTAGTACTTCCCTGCATGACCGTGCCTGTCCCCTCAAATAGCCTGGAGGTTAGGTTGGATGGAAGGGTATTTTGTATCAATGCCTAACCAACCTTCCCTGACCTCTGCGTATATTTATTCCTCTGATCTCTAACGACCCACGAATTTTATCTTAATCGCTCCAGTACCCCTGAATATGTGAAATAACTATTACCCAAAGAATTTGCACACGCCGGGATCACTGTTAATATTCCCAAAGTGCCAATTAGCTCTCATTTACAAGAGAGCCTGTATTCTATGCAAATCTTCTCTGACTCAATACTTCTGGGGTTAGTGTCAATATCCCAATCTAATTACTCATAATAAGTGCCTGTAAGCTCTCTTCGTACGAATAGCCCTAACAGTAATTCGTACTATGTATTGTTTAAACCTGTATCTTAATTATCACATCTACTATAACCTGTGTCAGCGTAGACATATACTATATGACTCAGAGCCATTGAACGAGTTAATACAATACATTACAGATTAATGCAACTCGCAGATGCGCTGATGTATTTCTCTTCTCCTATCCAGCCTTATAACATGCTCAGTAAACTTAGAAAATTGACAGAGTTCGTACAGTACAGTACGACTGCTTTCCATGATGTATAACCTATTAACCTGTGTCTCTATCTGTCACATTTACTGTGGCTTGTGGCCTCGCAGACATATATTATAAACTCAGAAACATTAACCGAGCTAGTACAGTACAGTGCGGCTTAAATGTAAAACGGTTAAATGTTGGAGGATTTCTCTTCCCTTATCACTTGTCCAGCTGTTATAATGTGCTTAGAAATAACTATATGAGAGCTATATGTAAGTGTCCCTGGGCCATCAATATACTTGATACTATATGTAAGTGTCCCTAGGCCATCAATATACTTGATGCTATATGTAAGTGTCCCTGGGCCATCAATATACTAGATACTATATATAAGTGTCCCTGGGCCATCAATATACTAGATGCTATATGTAAGTATCCCTGGGCCATCAATATACTAGATACTATATGTAAGTGTCCCTGGGCCATCAATATACTAGATACTATATGTAAGTGTCCCTGGGCCATCAATATACTAGATACTATATGTAAGTATCCCTGGGCCATCAATATACTTGATGCTATATGTAAGTGTCCCTGGGCCATTAATATACTAGATACTATATGTAAGTGTCCCTGGGCCATCAATATACTAGATACTATATGTAAGTGTCCCTAGGCCATCAATATACTTGATGCTATATGGAAATGTCCCTGGGCCATCAATATACTTGATGCTATATGTAAGTGTCCCTGGGCCATCAATATACTTGATGCTATATATAAGTGTCTCTGGGCCATCAATATACTAGCTACTTTAAGTAAGTGTCCCAGGGCCATCAATATACTAGATGCTATATGTAAGTGTCCCTGGGCCATCAATTTACTTGATGCTATATGTAAGTGTCCCTGGGCCATCAATATACTAGATACTTTATGTAAGTATCCCTGGGCCATCAATATACTTGATGCTTTATGTAAGTATCCCTGGGCAATCAATATACTTGATGCTATATGTAAGTATCCCTGGGCCATCAATATACTAGACGACGAGGCGCCAGTGGCCATCCAAGAGATTGCCTAATTCTCCCCTTTGACAACAGGACGCGCCACCGGTACTCGGAGCGGCGAAATTGGACTAGGAAAGTTGGCTACTTCACCCGATTTCGTATGTTTTCGCAGTCGACGGGAAAAAAGAATTACGGATTTGTCATCCTTAACATGTTTGAGAATGAAAAAGTCAGGGTTCATAGTGTCTATATTGTACTCGTAATGCACATAGGCTGATTTCCCAATGCATGTCTACCAGCTCCCAATGCTTAAGCCTTCTTCCACGCACTCGGCCGTACTCGTGTAAACTTCGGGTGCACTACCTCCACTACAAGCGCTGGGTACTGCTGCACTATAGGAGCAGCAGTACCCAGCTTTTAACAGCAGGGTGTGCGGGGGGGGGAGGGGGGGGGAGGGGGGGGGGGTAGCGTTATATACTATAAAGCCAAGACTTCCCTTCATTCCCATCAAATTGTGACGATAGTCCTACTTGCCACACACACATCTGGATCCTATATGTAAGTGTCCCTGGGCCATCATGATACTATATCCTATATGTAAGTATCCCTGGGCCATCATGATACTAAATCTCATATGTAAGTGTCCCTGGGCCATCATGATACTAAATCTCATATGTAAGTGTCCCTGGGCCATCATGATACTAAATCTCATATGTAAGTGCCCCCAGGCCATCATGATACTATCAAAAATGCATTAAGGATACCTACACCAAGGTCAGAAAAGATAAAACATTTGTTGATATATGAGGCCCCGACCCTGTCAGGCTGTGGAACTCTCAGAATTTAAAAGAAAGAATTCATAGTACAGATGATTTTAAGGAATTCAGAAAGTATTTCAAAACCAACTATATGTTAAAGCATAGAGTAAAAAGTAATCATTATCATAGATAATTAATACTAACTGGGTGGGGCTCCCGAAAATGTCCATTTTGCCAAAATCACCCATTTTAAATCCATAATTTATTCAGATTTCATCCCACATTACTAATTTTTCAGTATTTTGTACCTTTGTATTTTTATTCTAAACAATTTTATTTGGTAGATTTTCACTTACATTTAAGCAATTTACATATACAGTATGCCTTCATCTCTTATGGTTATTTACTCAATCACAACCCTCTATTTGTATCAGCAGGTTCCTAGTTCCCAATTGATGCAATATTATATATTGATACAAATATCCCTTTTTTTGTATTTTTGGCCTCAATGACAATATCAAAACAACACATATAATTTGCTAGAACATGAGCTAGAACAAAGCACTTTCTACTACATACACCGATTTTTAGACTGTCTAGCGGTCATTAGATTCTCATATTTACTACAGTTCTAGTATTTTACTAGACATTTCTTCTAATCGCATCACAAAGAGAAAGTCACTGACTAACCAATGTTATCTTCTCCCGACCCTAAATGAATTTTTAGTCTTGGCCATGGTAGTCCTTTAATCTGTGGTGACAGTCTATTCCACCCTCTTGGCCCCTGGATATGAGGTGATCTGTAGAATTGTACAGACAATAGAATACAGGCATAGACAATGGCAATATAATAGGTATGTATAGGTAGTTTTGCAATATTTGTGTGTCTGTTGTGTTCGGGGACAACCCAGAAAATACAATATTTATTATAAAATCATAAAAAAATATATGATATCAAGGTAATTCGATGTATACATGTAGTTATAGATATATGTACAAACAGGGAGAAAACTCCACTAAATCATGAGTTATCCTTTGAAAAAGCAGAAAACATGTGATATTCAATTTAACATCAGTTAGCGGGAAATACTTAGGGATTGAATTAGCAGTGAAGCAAAAGTGGTTAAAGGAAAAGAAATAAAAATGGATAAATACATGAAATATCATATAAATCATTTGTTTCTTCCCTGAATAGGCTACAACAGAACTGATCTCAATCTAACTTAGTAGATGAGGAGGAAATACAATAATATAATGGGACTTTCCTTTTTTAGAATAGAATAGAATAGAGCAATCTTTTATTCATCTATGGGTTACAAACTTTTTGATGAACAGGTCGACAGGCCTCTGGGTACCATTCAGGATTTATACCCAGATCTTCCGGCCGTTCCCTTAGACTTCTACATAATTTGGTTGTGTAATACACTATATAAGATATAGGGTTTAAGATACTCAATGTGAGAATATAAGGTACATTATAAAACACAAGATACAAGATACATTCCCTTGACTCTAGGGATAGACTCCTACATGGTCTGGCTGCGTAATACAGTACATAAAAATGCAGGGTATAAAAATACAAAATATGAGAGTATGAAATACAAAGTATATGAGATATATCATTTAAACATGGGGTGGTCGATACAAATTATATACCACAATCCAGTACAGGATGCTTTCATGGCAAGATATCGACTTAATAATAGTCTCCCTGGAGAGAGGATACATTTTCTAATTTTGTTATATATTATACAAATTTTCGATTTCTTTTCTAAAATGTTTTCTTGACTCTCCCGCGACCTACCGCTTTTGAAAAAAGCCGCCACCGGCTCCTCTCTAAAATTGGAACAGTCGTACCCGTTATCACGGTCGTACGTACAAAGTAGAAGAAAAGGGAATTGCTGCTGTCTCTGCCAACGAAATAAATCCTCATTCAGCTTTGTGTCAGGTGTGAGAACTACCGTATATTAGTAAGCAATGATATTAGCTAGTGATTACTGGAACAATATTGTCTATATACAACGCTAGAGTCAGGTATAGCTCGAAAGATCCCGTTGGGAAGATTCGAATGGACGGCCATTGCCGCGAAATATATCAACAAGCGCCGAAAATGGTGTCTCCCAATACCGCCGCTAGCGCCACTGCATAGGCCGCTGGATAGCTGTAGTGTTGATATGTTTAAAGGGCGGGTGGCGTTGACGAACACAGCACGTTGTGGTGTGTACGTCGACGGTATTTAACACTAAATCAAATGGATATTGTAGGTAGGAGGGATATACAGACTGAGGGGGGGGGGGGCGGGGGGTGGACGATCCTTTATTTTTAAATATAAAAACAATCTAAAAGCGTTCAGATCTGGTTGAAATATAACCAATTTACTTCCTACAAATAAATACCTTGTGCGGTTACTTTCTAGATTCTATGGCCTGTTTCTCAGTTGACAGTGAGTTCCAGGCCATCTTAGCCTTATAAAGAAAGCTGTTTTGATATAGGCCTAGTGATGTTTTATTCAACTTTATAAATTTTCTCCTCAAACACAACAGGCACAATGGCAAAAAAGTCTTTTCCATAATGCTGTAACTGTTGTATGTATGGTGGAATAAAATTTCTTATATATCATGCACTCTCGTTAGTGATTGCTACTAGTTATGAAACGGGGCCCAGGGCCACTATGATGTCATGACAGTGGGAATCCCCCTACGACGTCATTGGGGATACCCCTATGCTATGGGCTTCCCCCAGCTTGGCCACGAGAGAAGGTTTGCTGCTCTTCCGTACAGAAAATATGGATTAGGTGACGTTAACCACTTCCCTATTAGAGTTATGGGATGGTTAAGAATAAATATATCTAGTTAAGAGTCATTATTAGCCTACCTGCATTAGCACATTTCAGAGGTGGAATTTCGGCGTGTCAGCTAGGGCTGTTGACTCAATGACTGGCAGTGCTAGTGGTGCTGATTTGTTGTTTTCATGCTCATTAATCGTAAATCGGACATTCAATTTAATTATACATGATAGCAGAAGACACATTTCATCTTGTATGACAATATAACTTGGAAAATCGATGATTCGAAGGGGAACATTATTCTATGCGGCGGAGGGTTACAAGTGAGCGGGAGGCGTGAAGCGGTCGAGAGCTGCGGTGCGGCTAAATGGCCCCGAGCCATCCTTCAGAGACAGAATCGTCCAGCTGCTGTACATGTGCCTTTCTTATACTCAGTCATGGTGGGCAATGTCACATGTCACACTGCAAGGCAAGAACAACATTTGCATCTTCAGAGCGGGTTCATTCATGAAATAGTAGATGTTGTATTAAAGAATTAAAGTATGAGGTGTCTGGGTGTGAGAGGGATGTTATATCCTATAATAAGCCTAAAGAGATGAATTGTATTAATCCAACTATTTTTAATCCAACTATTTAGCTATGATAATGAGCCTATGGATGACCACTTCTTCATGTATTCCACTCTCTTACTATAGGGCAGTTGCATAGCCGCCATTTTGAATCTTGATTCGCATGGAATTATCGGACTAATAAGTGTTTTTTTCACAAGATCTCTTGATTGAAATGTTCTGAACTTTAGAGGGTGTAGCACTTATAGTCATATAACTCTTGTATTAGATATATCCTTGCCTTTGTATGGGGTATATTCAGTCACTTTACTGGTAATTACCCATCCAGAAACATTGCAAACTTATTTTTTCAAAAATAAAAATATCAAACTCAAAATATAGAAATAATTATTAGGTACCCTAGTGTTTACTCTCATTGGAATCGCCTTGATCTCCTCTTTTCAAATATGGTGGTATCTCAAAATCCATATTTTGTGACTTATGACTTATTTTCCTAAAACGGATCACAAAATTAATGTGGTTTTGCTCTTCAGATTTAAGGATCTCTTCTTCCAGAGTAAGCCACGCTACATACCTAGTGGAAACTAAAGAAACTAAGTACAATATAATATAATGCAACAATAAAATGGTGAAATATTTTCCATATTTGATGGTAGATTTGAAAATAATATAGTAAAATAGGCCTAGTAATAGAGTTATGTGGCAGACAACGTGTTAATGTAATCTACCGCAATTACTGCAGATGTTCGCAAGCAAGAAATGAAGTATTTGTCTAAATATAAGGGAGGTCAACTCAACACCCAGACACGATGCTGGTCAACGATGGCAGTGGCTTGAACCTCATTTACAGATTTCAATTTGTTTAAACAATTTCATATTAAATTGTGATACGTTTAATTTGTCCATATTAACTCCAAACATAATCATTGATACCATACATATATAATTCATCATTTGTATAAGATGTCAAATATAGTAACTTCCAAAGCTATCTCCCTACCTTATAATTACATCTAACATTATCCTTATTTATTTTCCTTTACATACAACATACGTTTTCCACATTTTTGGCCACAGAAATACAACATGATAATATTGTACAATCCGCATGAAAGTAAAAACCACACATCTTTGTCTTAATCACAACTGTGACTCTAATCGTACACTAATCAGATGAAGATCTGAACTGAAAAGGGTTGTAAGTCATTTAACATGTATTAGAAATAATACTCTGTGTATAGACGTAGGCCTAACTCCTCACATAGTGGGAAGTCAGTCTTAGTAGCCCCTGACACAGAGCGCGGGAAGCATGCAGGTGCTGCCCTCTCTCATTAATACTTGAAAACTGGTGGGATTCCACGGAAGTGACGTTAGGAGGCAAGCCTTGGGACTTTTCAAGTAAAAACAGTGCCGCGCTGCACAAAATCCAATATCCACGGTATCAAAGTGGTTGGAATGGGTATGAAAACCAATGAATCAACCAGATAATTACATCGATTTGAATAGTATGTGTCTAAGATTCAAGGCGTCGCCAGTGGGGTCCCTGAACTGATGAAGAATAAAGTTGTCTGCAAACGGATTTTTTCCTGTAACAAGAGGACTCAGTAAACATACCTTTCAGGCAAAAAATAAATTCACAGTCTCAGGGTTCCCCTTTCATCTAATTATTAATGCAGGCCTATCAGGAGTGAGTGAGTGAAGTGATCAAGTTTTAAACTGCGAGGGTACACGAGCACAGCCAAAACCGGAAGTCGCTAATCATTAATTTGTTCCGAACGCACCGGCCCCATTACCGGAATCTTGGCGCGGGATACACGAGACAGAGTTTGTTGCTGGTAAGATTTCCATTCAATACTAGAGACTGGGGCTCTGTCATAGCAATCTTGTATATCTACTCATTCCTTACGTTGATTACGTCATCTTTGTTTCTTCTCTTCATTGAAAATGCCTCTGTTTTATTGACTGAACATCGCGCCGCTCCAAAATGCTTCAAGCGTTTGCCGCTGTATCTCTCTGTGTCTACATCACACCGTGCCCGGCGTAGGCCGTAGCATTGCATTTGCAAGTGTTCTAGCATCGCAAGGGTACCTGAAGCTACCTGACACAATGACATCCTATTATTCCTAGGCCTATACTTATAGCAAATGACACGATGTAGGGTTCAAACTGATCCAGAGTAGTATAACCGCTGCGAGATATTACAATTTCTAGGGTTTGCTATGGTTTAATAGGTTAGAAGAGAATCAATATCTTAATAAAATAAGCATTTTGAGGCTTAAACTGCTATCTTCTCTGAAACCGCTTGCCAGATCTCCATTATATGTCACATACACATTGCCAAAAATGGTGCCGAACCATTCCACTATGTTTCATTAACAAATTAGGGTTGGAAAGGGGTTAGAAATGGGTTTACATCCAGAAAGCATACCGCTGGACGAGGAGGTGCTAGTGGCAGAGCAAAGCAATGCCTGCATTTACCATGACGTCATAACGCGTCCCCGCCCTACCGGGGGCTATTTTTTAGTCTGGCAAATCCGTCTCGCTCACCAAACTCGTAATGCACATACCCTGATTTCCCAACGCATGGCTAGCGATGTCCAGTGCTTAAGCCTTAACCCCCCTCGGCCGTACGAATACTCGGTAACACTCGGTTACCTTCGTGTAATGACGTCATAGTCGCGGGGATTCCCCACCGGAACCCTACCCAGAACGAGGCCCATGTAATGACGTCATAGCAGCAGGGAATCGACAGCGCCGATCGGCGATGTGGAGATTAAAGCTAAGAAACGAAACGATTTGGAAGGCGTCGGGAGACGCCATAGGAGGGAGGTGGGTGGGATGGTGGGCAATGTCAATGTACAAATAATTCCATGTTTAGTAAAGTAAATAGCCCAAGACTTCTCCTGTTGTGACGATATCCTGCCGATTCCTGGTGCCACATACACTCTAGACGATCGGCGGCAAAACCGCTTATGACGTAAGACATAAGCAAATACTATGCACCACAACAATACAAACGCCGCACCATAACTGAGACGCGATTATTACAGTGGGGCTTTGTATACTGATCATCCATTCTCTCACTTATTTTCCCACAAACGTATGCATCCAGGACCATGAATAGCCAGCAAAATAATAACGCAATACCTTAGTCAAGTCACATTAAGCAAAATGCACTTCAGTCAATCACAACTTTCGTTCATCTTTCGTTAACACTAGCGTGAATGGGGACTTCATATCGGCCGATCGACCGATCTCACAGCGTAATGTTGGATGCCCCTTTCCATACCTTCCCAGAGAACCCCACTCACGCTCTGTTAGAGCCTTCCGGTGAGACACTTCCGGCGTGAAGCAACACATGTTTACATACACACAGAGACTTTCAGTGCTCAGGGATATATTGCTGTCATATTCAAGGTAGAAACTCCGCGATTATTCCATTAAAAAGCTAACGAGATATAGATTCTTCTGCTAAAATCTAAATGTCTGCAGGTGTATTATGTATGTATATATATGTATTATTAGGCTGCCATAAGGACGCCTGCAGACCTCCTCAAGCAAAACATCGGCGAAGTTTAGAATCTAAATTTTTAGGGAATCATCATGATGTATAGTTTGATGTTCTAACCAGATTGAGAAATATTTCTCAGTCGGGGAGCTGGCACATAACCTTGTAAGCGCCAAAGGCACAAAGCCCTGTATCTGGGTGGGGTCAGGGCGGTTTCCCCCCTGGAAAATTTTGAAAACATAATTGATCATCAGGGGACGCCAAATCCCTCAGAAATATGGTTGCCCGTCGGGCAACCAGAATTTCAAAAGTGGTTGCCCAGCAACAAAATATGGTTGTCCAGTAATTCTTTGGTTAAAATCTAGAGACAAATTAATAAATGACAAATTAATTTGAAATAGAAGTAGTGTAGTAAATATGCGCCAAGAAGGCAGGATATAATGAATAAAACTTGTCAAAAAAAGAAGATTAGTAATGTTACAATGACAGCTCTGAACTCTCAAAATCAACGAAGACATTACTGAAAATATATTCAACCACCACCTTCAAAGGGGTCTGATTTATAATTGATTAATTAATAAGATCCTTAAGTTATGGGGTTTAACCCCAAAACGGAGGGGACAGGAGAGGTTTCATAAGTATTCACTTTGAGTTTATTGGTGTCCGACGTTTCGGGCACATTTGCCCTTTATCAAGGATGATTAAAAAGATATCCAAGTTCTTTTTTTCGAGCCCTGATCAGTCACCGTTTTTCAACTTTTACTTGGTTACCCCTTCAGTAAAAAACGGAGAGGGTGTCAGGGGAAAGTGTACAGGAAGAATCGTCAAAAATTTAAACAGGATTCCAGGCCCTTAATAATTTCGACTAAAATGCCCATATTTCAGACATTGAATTCATTTTAAATATTGTGCAAAGGTGTTCGAAAATATTACTAATAGAAGGGATGGGTGGCTAGGTTGATATCATTGGGATATAATGGAAATAAATCAGTTAGGTTTAGGCCAGTTGCCCGCCGGGCAACTGATCATATACTTTTAGTTGCCCAGACTAAAAATATGGTTGTCCCGGGCGCCCGGGCACCCGATTTGGCGGACCCTGATCATGGTGCATGCTGGTGAAATTGAGACAAGAAACTACCAGAGTTTTCAATATAATGTTTCGATGATGTTTATCCATTGGAACTATTCATATAGGAATTATTAATAGCTAAATAAATAAATAGCTTCATCAAAACAGGATTTAATGCAATGAATTTAGAGAAAATTATATAGGGTAGCATGAATTGTATTCAGAATATCAATCTCAGGCTCCTTTAGATTCAGCATGCACCACTGTTGGGACAGAGCTCAGTTGCTGGCAATGCTGTCTAAGGCCCCATATATAACTCCTTGTATTAACGCAAGAAAATATTTTTAATTTTCTGTCATGTTAGAACTGAAAAAACATTTGATGTCTCATTTACTTGATAAAACATATTAATGCTTGTCTGTTTTTGTAAAAAAAAATAAATATTTTTTTTGATTTTTGTCAAATTGTCAGCGCGGCGGCAGCTTCTCTCAGCGCGGCGCGGCGCTTTAGTTAGAACCCTGAACTTGAAAGAGAAAGATAGTGGGAGAGGGAACAAGGAGAGATGAGGATGTGGGCCCCACTGTCCCACTAGCAAATACCCGTGCTATGCACGGGTATTTGCTAGTGAGAATAAATACAAGAAAAATAGTTGCTGACAGGACATGACACACTCTCCTCCACCCAGCCGTTCTCCACCCCACCCCCACCCTCAGCGCTGTTCAAAATTCAAATCCTTGTACCCTCATTTACTGGGAACATGTTTGAAGTTATTAAAGAATAAATATTATTTTTTCAGCTGCAGTTGAGATGCCTCTCTATGGCAAGATCGTCGTCATCAAGAGGAGTGGTGCTGACGGGGCCCACTTCCCCCTGACTTCTACTTCATGTTTAGTTGGACGGTATTCATTCATATCCTGAAATATATAAGTAGAAAGATATGCATAGTTTGAACCCATGCTCTTGTACTTGTAATGCAATTACCTCTATTCAATAGGGCAGTTGTATGTGCGCCATCTTGAATCTTGATTCGCATGGAATTATGGGAGTGGTATGTCAGTGTTAAAGCTTGTATTACACCCCTGTGCTGTTGTTGCCTATACCTTCAGCATTGTATGCCACACTTGGTCAAGGTGGTGCATAACATGTAAATTATGCCACCCACATACATTAAGTAGGTCCGCCAAAAACTAAAATTACTTTTATTTTTATTTTTTTATATCTTTTATTCCTTAATGGGGTGTAATCAATATTGAACAAAGCTTGGGTGAAGTCTGTACACTTATTAGTGACCTCAGGAGCATGGAAGATCTCTGGCTAACGCCCTCTAACTTCCCACACTCCCTGGGCCACTAACTAGTGTAGACTTCCCCCTTGCTATGTTCCAGCTATTTATTTAACAGTGATCTCATGTAAATAGTCATGAGGCAATAAAACAAGACTTTATCTTTCCTATCTAATCTCTCTTTATTCTTAAAATGCATTCCCAATATAATATCTAATCAGCATTCTATGATGTACTTTATCATTGTACGTTAATATTTTGCTCCTTCCACCTTCCACGTAATGTGTATTTCATTGTATTTATAAATTATTCTTCAGTTCGAATGATTGCGATATTCGAATTCAACTCCCCAATGTTTCCAAGGAACACTGCCGAATAGATGTCAATCAGGATGGCCAGGTATATTATTGTTATTATTATTTCCATCTGTTAGTTTCATGCACACTTGGGAAATCATGCACACTTGCTGATTGTGAGGTTCTAGGCTTCAATCTGTTATGTTTCAATGTGTTATGCAGCATAACCCATTAAGCATAATGCTTAATGGTACTAAGTTGAATACATTGGCTGTTCATTATTTCACGGTAAATGGTGTTAAATAAAACTGTTCAAATTTAAGTTTGAACAGTTTTATCTAACACCATTTACTGTGAAATTTGTAGTGATCGTTAAATTGTAGTGATTTCGGCCTAGCATCTTACTACTAGACTAACCAAGTTTGGATTCTATATTCTCGGCGAAGGGAAAGTAAAACCAGACTGGCAGTTTTGTAGGTACCTTGGGCTTTATTCCACTACACAAACCATGTCTGATAATCAATATCGGACGGAACAAAGGTAACCAAGTACAATATTGTCATTATGGAGTATTGCCCATGTAAGAATTGGCGGGAATCTGAAAGCCACTTTCGACTGATGTCTGTGTTCCATTGAGGAGCGTGCACCCAATTATAGCCCAGTTGCACCAATTCTCCCTATCCTTGATAGCGTGAAAATAAGCTATCCAACCATCACGCCACCTAGCTTTTCTTTTGACAGAGATATAAAGCTAAGGCGGGGGCTTCCGGTTATAGCACCCAACCAACAAAACAGAGTAGGCCTAAACATGATTTATTTTTGTCAGGCAGCTGAGTGTTGATATAGTACTTGCCTAAGAAGCCCAGTAAATATCTTTTCATGGCGAAGGTAATATGGGTTAAATAACCCAAATATCAAATGTCCAGGGAGTGGCAGCTGCTAGTAGGCGCCTTGCAAATGTAATTTAAATGTTTAGGCCGTTTTTGTTCTATTGTTGGCACATGTAGAAATATGGATATTTTGTTTCTATAGTATAACCTGCCTTTCCCATCACCACAAACCATCAAACCCACCCGCCATCCCGGGCGTGTTGAGTGACAGCTCGACACGGCCCAATGAGTAGAGGATGAAAAAAGTAAAGGACGGTCCCACGGCCAAGGCACAAACTCCCAAACCTCCACTCTGAAGTCCAGTGCTCTAGCCACTGAGCTATGAGCGTTATTGGAGTGGGGAGGCTGAACTTAGCTAGTATTACAAGAAGGGCTGACGCATGCATAGCGGTGGAAAGTGGCCGAAATCGTTTGTTCTACAAGTGTGTGGACAGCCTCATATGAGCAGTAGGGTTATAGGAAGGGAATGAGGATTCCAGGACTGGAATTGTTCGTCACATGGGTTTTTAAAAAAATAAGTGCAATACAGGTGGCATCCTTCTCTATCCTTGTCTTGACCGTAGAGGTCTGGTGCGCCTGCGCCAACTCTCAGGAGAGTTACCTCAATGGCAACTGGTGCTGCCATCTTTTGGGCGCTCTTCGTCTAGGAACTGAAAATGAACCGGAAAGTTTGCCATGTTGTGAGATGCATGTTGTTTGTTGCATAACAGAGTGGCAGTGGAAGCTTCCATCTCAGCCTACTGGGAGATATAGCAGCCTTCAGCACCACTGGTGTTAAATTCGCACACTATCTAGCTAACTGGGTTCAGCAGAATTCTTCCTGGGCTATTTAAAACGACATTCACTACAAAATCATGCTTAGTTACTATTTTATTAGCTGTTGTGGAGTCTGTTGGGATTAACTTTTTGTTTGTTAATACACAGCTCTTCCTCACCAACTTGAGTCAAGTCAATACAACTGTTTTGAATGGAAGAGCCATGATCAATCAATCCACTCCAGTTGGCCATAACGATATCTTCACAATCAATGATAGGTCGTTTAGGGTTGAATTCCTTCCAGTTTCTCGATTTTGCGATGTGAGTATAACATTTCTTATTGATCTTTCAATTATTTAGTTCTCTGTTCTGCTATTTTTTTTTCATCAATTGTTTCATAGATTAGTGAGATTTTCATTAGCTTTTGTGTTATATAGGTTGCTATCGAAAAATCTTTATCTGTAAAGTAATATGTGCATGGGTATCAACACACACACCACTGCTCCTATGAATTTGATTCTTGAACTGAAGGTTTTGTGAAACTATCAATGGACACCTTTTTTCATTGTACACCCATGTATATCTTTTAGAGGTCCACATCTCCTATGAAGATGCCACTTACACCTACCTCTCCTGTTACATACCCATCAGAGACGCCAGCTAAAGTGCGTAAGAGGACACCTGCAAACGCCCCTGGGGTTACACCAGAGAAGAGTCCTGCAAAATCGCCAGCGAAGACTCCGCCAATGACACAAGGAGAAACCCATGCTGATGATAACATGGTAAGAATATTCTGTGACTTTCTTCCATGGTTCTCACAAGGATTTTGACAGTGAAGCATGGTTCTCATGGGCATTCTATTTACAAAGCAAAATCACATTTAATACCAATGAATTTGTTTGAGACGTAACCTCAACACGCACCTCTTGAAGTGGATGTTTTTTATCAGAAGTGAAGTAGTTTTTTTTTATTTCGAACAATTCAGTCTGTAGTGGACCTTCATTTCCATTTTCCTTTGCCTTTAAATGTTGTTCCCACATTTACAGAATCCCATAACCCTGTCCTTAACTGCATGCTACATTAGTGTGAACAAATATAAAGTTCTCAATAATTTAATATACAAACACAACCAAATCTGCAAAGTTAAATTTTACGATAAAATCCTACAAAATGCCTCTTGAAAAACAATATAATAATGCATTTGAAGTTGGCTTGGATAGCTTGGTTGCACTGCAACGTCTTCCTTTCTCTGAAATTCCAGATATTGAATATGACAGAGTTTGGGTGAGTATGTCATTCATTGTCTAAATACTGCAAGTTTGATTTACTCTGGATTCAATTCCTGCATGAACCGGGAAAGTTATTTTAAGTTTTAGTTGCCATGATTTTGAAAATGATGAAAACATCATGCATGAACCGGGAAAGTGATTTTAAGTTTTAGTTGCCATGATTTTGAAAATGATGAAAACATCATTTGAAATTATATTCTTGGACATGTATGAGGTGACTCATGAACATTTCTAGTCTGTTGAAAACAAACCTGTATATTGCTGAACAGCCATGATATATAGAAGAGACGGTTCTTTAGCGATCACTATTGTCCAAAATCCAATGTGTACACCAAACAAATGTACAGTGTAATCATAATTGTTTGTGTTTTGTTATCCTAGTACTGACACCAGCGTGGCTAAACCATGGGATGATGGCAGTGAAGAAGGGCAGAAGATGGCTGATGAGGATCCAAGACTGATTGACCCGTTATTTCACTCCATGCGTAGACTAAGGACTGAGATGGTTCTGTCTGATGAGTTCTGGGACATGTTGTTGCAGAAGGCAGTAATTGATGAAAAGCTGAAGGCTGAGATACAGGTATTTTTAACTAACTTTGCTGTGTGGATTATTGGCCATCTACCAGTTACAGATAATGGGTAAAATACCGGTACCTAAATATGTACATAACAGCCACAACTGACTGGAGACTGCTTTAATTACTCATATGTTGTTTCAGTATCGCCAAACTAAACATCCTTAGTTTCCAGTGCTTCTTCTCTGTGGCTGTCTAAGACTAACAGGTACTTGCCCCAAACTCCGTCATCGGATGAACGGGACATGCAGCTTCACAGCCAGCCTTAAACCACGCACTCCAACTTATCACAACATATTTATTAAATTCCTCAATGATTTAGTAATGACACACATAGATTTAGTTCCTTTATACTCATTAATGTCATCCAAATTCATGCAAGTTATAACTAGTATAAGCGGAAGTAAACTATCAACTAGTAGGCAGAGGAGAGGGTTGGAACATCGCATTGAAGCTTGATATTCCAGTAGGGTTTAGTTCTCTAATTATTCAACACAAAACTAGCCCACACAATGGACTTGTGTTTTGCAGATGGGGTTAATTTAAAAGGTATGCTACCATCCACAGAAAAGTTCAGGAAATCCCCGCATGTGCAGGGCCCCATTCTATGGAACAATCTACCCGCCTGTGAGAAACTAAAATCTTGGGAACATTTAAGAATTTATCTAAAAAACATCAATTAATTCTCTTTGCCCTGGGTCAGCCTGGAATACATGTCAATTAGTCATTCATGTGAAAAAATTCACAAACTTGAGTATCAATAAGAATTGTCTCCGTCCTTTGGATGAACTCATGATTACCTACCTCAGTGTTTTATAAAATGTGCGGAATAATACTGCTTATTATGTATTTTAGACGGCCCCCCAAAAAAACCAAAAAAATGTATTTTCTTGATTGTCAAAAATGTAAATTGTGACATGGTATATTAGAGAATCACGCTAAATCTTTATTTATTGTAGGAAGATCTTGAAAATTGTCTATATAAAATGTTGTTTCATTTAGTTAAGATAATGTTTTGATTATATGCTTGACCACAGTAAAAAGTTAATGAATTTTGTATCTGAATTTTTTCGTACAGTGAAATGTATCACCTAGTGAAATGTGTAACGAAATAAAACTGTTTAAAAAAAAATGAAAACCCAGGCTTGGGCTGCCAAACTTTGAAGGCCATTTTATAACAAAATAGGGCTCCCCGTACTCCCAGTGCATAGCTTGTTTTTCTTGATACCCACAGAAATTGCTATATTTTATAATCTAGTCGGTAACTCAAGCTGCTGTTAAGCAACAATATTCTAGACACAATATAACAATAGCTAGTATTTTAGAGAGAAAGAAGGTGAAAGTTAGAAGCTTAAGCAACTGTGTGAGGGCCCGCATAGCTCGAAGTTCCCGTCGTTACTGAGCCCTGAGCATTTTGGTATTTTATATAATCATGTAACATTTCATGTTCCATAATCCCACAACCAAAATCTAAATTCTTCATGAACATGTTTTTTCCAGGCATGTGATTCCAAGGTGCAGGTGTGTCATTTAGTGGGGCAGTTGTTGAACGGCAAGGTACACCAGGTTCATGGGTTTCTCTGGGCGCTGGTGAATACTAAACAACACCACCTTGTGGAGATGATGGGCTTCCCTGCTAAAATCTACTTTGATGTCCAGTCTATGCCTAAGTAAGTGATATTACCAATCTCACCCTGCCTGACCCAGCCCACTCTGAAAAAGACTCAACTTGGATGTAGTCACGGCATTAAGCAAGTTACATCATTCACTCGCTCCCAGCCCACGCAGTATTTCCGACTGTACCTTATTGTGTCTGTTGTCATCAAGAAATACGAGGTTCAATTCAATTCAATTCAAGACAATTTTTATTTGCATAAATAGTGACTACAAAAAGGAAGGCCCAGTTTTGAAACCTAGGTTCCAAGTCTTCCTGGGTGGTTGGTTTAAATAAAAAAATCAAGGACTTGGTCTTTTATCATTTGGACAAATAAAAAAATATTCTATTCTATTCTTTTGTAAGTCTTCTTAGGTCTGTCACTGCTCCATCTGCCTTCACACCCCCTCCGGTTCGCCCCATGTGTAGGCCTATTAGCAATAGGCCTACAAGAAACTATATTTCCGTATGAATTAGCAGGAGGGATAACACTATATACGTCCAACAAATGTATGCAGCTGTAGGCCACAGCACTACTGTGCAACATAACTCAGAGACCGACGCCCAGGTCTCCATTGAATTTCTGTTGGTCTCTGATATTGATATTAGGCTGAGTCTGACTGTCTCCAATGAAATGAACAAGTGATAAAATACCCCCCTTTTTTCGGGCTATTAACTAATATACCAGTTATCTCCTCCCACTTAACAAAAATACTGAATTTTCCTAGGGTACAAACTCCTAACACTAACATATTCAACATTGATGTCAACAAGTGGCAAAGCAGTTCCCCTCCTTTTTCTTCCTTTTCTTTTGTATTCTTCTTATTTGCCTCTATACCAAACCAAGATCACCTTCTAATGATTGTAATAATGTAAAATGTATATCATTTTATTCTTATTCATTGTCTTACAATGAAGCGTAGCCAACACTCAGAACTAGACTCTAGCCAAGAGCGGAACAGCAGTGCCTTTTTGTCTCGAATGATGTATTCTGTCAAAATGCATATTTACTGTAAATGAATTGTATATACTCAACATTGTCAACTGGGGCAAGTGAAAAACCCTATTGCTGGGACTTGAACTACCCAGTATAAATAAAAGCTTTAAAAAAACTGCAATAGGTGGCGCCTGCCCTTGACATTTATACATTACATAATAATATATCTATCCAAAATTTACGATAAACTTCTTGTCTTTCAGATCATCCTGCATCTATTGTGCATCATGCTGTGATGTGTTTACAAACAAGGCGTACATACTGGTTGAGTGCGGCCACTATATCTGTCGGCCTTGCATCAAGGGCGCCCCTTTCATAGTTCAAGATGACAAGACAGAGGGTATAACATGCCCAGTAGCTGAGTGTGGGGTGGTTACCAAGACACTCCCAAATATGGATGATAAAATAGCGCTGGAAGAAGATGAAGTTTTCATGGACATTGTGGGAGATCTCATGAAAGGTTTTTCTACAGATGGAGTTTGTCATCTTTGTTCCTCCATCATAAGCTTATCATTCCAAAAGCATTTCTGTACTGGGTGTAAGAAGTTACTGTGTGCAACCTGCATTGGTAAGCATGAGGGTAATGGTCACCAAATTATCCACAAGCATACTGCAGATGTGTGTTGCTTCCATGGGAATACAGCCGTCTGTTTGTATTGTCACCGGAGATGTCGTGGAAAGAACCAGGAACAATGTGAACATACAGCTCCGGGTGAAGCTAAGAAGATGAATACAGGCCTTCAGTACATGGAAACCCAACTCCAAGATGTGGAAATTAAAGAAGAAGAGTTTAAAAAGCTTGATGCAATGCTGGAGATACGTGAGACTGAGATGATGGATTTTGTACAACACCAGCATGATCGAGTTAAAAAAGACATGGAGAAATGGTTAGAAGAGAGTGTATCCTACATATCAAGGATGTCACGTCATGTAAGTACATAAACATTAGGCAGAGTGGTGTATACTGTTACAGTGTGCAACATAACCCAGAGACCAATACCCAGGTCTCCACAGAATTTTTGTTGGTCTTGGAGATGGATATTTATCAGGGCTTGACGACCTCCAATGGAATATCCAAATGATAAAAAAATAATGTTCAAAGTGTTCTGGACCATGGGAACCCTGCCTATGACCTTTTTTTTGATCTCTATAAAATCTTTTCGGTCTCCACTGTTACAGGACTGACAGTCTCTCATCTCCAAATTCACTAGCAGTTGCACACAGTTGTTATTACATAACATTGTATAACCTCATTGTAGAACTGAGGGCTCTGAGAGAAAGAACAAGATTAATGTATTGTAGAACTGAGGGCTCTGAGAGAAAGAGCAGGATGAATGTATTGGAGAATGGAGGGCTCTGATAGAAAGGACAAGATGAATGTATTGTAGAACTGAGGGCTCTGAGAGAAAGAACAAGATGAATGTATTGTAGAACTGAGGGCTCTGAGCAAGATGAATGTATTGTAGAATTGAGGGCTCTGAGAGAAAGAACAAGATGAATTCTAAGCTACTGAACATCCTCGGTAGAACACCAAATCCAGGATTCTATTTTGTTTAATTGGAACCAAAAAGAGAGATCCTCTTTGACCAATTCAATGATGCCCATTAGTTGATAACACACACTACTCTTCATGCCCTCTCCCCCTTCAATACTACAATGTACTGTCACTGTCTATCACCTCATCATTCATGTGAGCTAACATTTTAACCTTTTAACCAACCAACAACAGGAACAACAACAATAAGGCGATGATGTGACTTTTCTTTGTACTGCTTCCAAAAATGGTCATTTAATTATGTGAATTAGGTGAAATATCTCATTTGATAACATGAAACAATTTTCCAGGTGAGGGTGAAGCACATGCAGTCACTTCAATGGAAGGCGCTATCTTCAGATCTCATCAGTGTTCAGGCAGATCAACCTTGGGCCGACCTTCATCTGGACAAGCTTGACCTGAACTTGTCTCCTGCAATGATGACATTTGTTTCTAACGTCAGAGATGGTGAACCTCCCGCTAAGATATTTCCCCCTCTTCCATACCTACCTGCACCTGACCGTCTGCCAACCATAGGTTAGTACTATATTATTAGCACATCTTCATCTTCGTCTTCTGCTGAACCCAGTTAGCCAGATAGCATGCAAACTTAACACCAGTGGCGCTGTAGCCTGCTAGAAGCTTCCACTGCTACTCTGTTATACAACAAACAACAACATGGCAACTTTTTGGTTCATTTTCGGTTCATAGACTTTTGGTAATTTAACCCCATATTACATTTGCCATGAAAGGATATTTACTAGGCTTCTTTTGCAAGTACTAGACCAACACTCAGCTGCCTGACAAAAATTAACTATGTTTAGGACTACTCTGTTTCGTTCGTTGAGGTGCTGTAATGGTCAAGTAGCTTATTTTAGCACTAAACTGTCCATGAGCATAGGGGCTCTAATGATCTGAGCTACGGCGGATATAAGTGTCCGGGCAGTTAGGTCCATCACATGGGCTGCAAGGCCCGCAACTGCGTGTACAGCAACAAGGCCTGCCAACACAACCGTCTTACCATAGGTAGTCACACCCATGCACTTGAGTCCAAGTAAAAATTGGCGGTAGAAAGCATGGTTCCGACAAGGTGGAGGTGGTGAAATCATGATATTTCCACCAAAAGGAATATCGTCAGACTTTAATATGTTCATAAACTATTGTTTGGGATAGTATTTGAAGTCAACATGGCTCATTTACGCAGATTATACGGAAAAGGTTCATTAGATTTAATAAATATGGTTAGAATCGTGATAAATCTGCTAATATATAGGCTAGTATCACTCAATATAAACTCTTATGAGCCACGTTGTATGATATGTCATGTTGATTTGACTATACATGAACTTAGAATCTGTGATATTGTGTATGATATTGCAAGGTTTGATTCAAATAGGCCTAGGAAATGAACCAACTAAATGATTACTTTACCCTACTTACAAATACTTTACCCTACTTATCCTGTGTGAATTTAATCAAATGAACCAACTAAACAAATATTTTACCCTATATAATTCAACTTCAAATAATATTGAACACTTTAATAATTTATACCCACATTATTTGAGAATACCATACACAATAAAAATTGAAATATTACCTATGATTGTGATTGCGATCCCAGCACTATCTTTCGCAAGAAGATTATTACTTGTTTAAGACATTATGATATTATATCACAACTTGGCTTGTTATGAACCTGCGAACTCGATGATCCAGACTATGAATAATGTTTCGGAAAAGCATGTAGTAGCGAAGGCGCTTGTTATCTTGACTGTGATTGGTGCGTGAAGTTTCCACTGCACGGCGCCAGTTTTGAAATTGTCGGCTGTGACGATCTGATTGGTTCGTTTGTTTTGTTTCCATGTTGACATGCGGTATTTGTTCGGGGGTCGTATAAAAATGACAAAGCGTTGATAATTCCAAAGATCTATAAAATCAGTTGTAATATAAGAAAAAAAGAAAGAATACTACTCCCAATGCATTAAAATGTAAGTAGACATACAAAAAAACAGTTGGGAACAAGTTTAAAATTTCGAAAATCACAAATAATAATTTTCCCATGATATACATTGGTTAATTTGAGACGTTCCCTGGTCGCTCGCTCCGAGAAAGTGGGTCAGCAGTCATGTGCGATGTATTATCCAATCAGATTTACTCTTACATAAAGCGTTCAGTTTGCATAGAATAAACAAACATGGCGGAAAGCCATGCGACCCACAGGCCATACAAGGTAAATAAATCGTTTTTAACACATTAGTTGTGATATAAATATCGAATGCAAACTCAAACTGATCTACTTGTTGGCATCACATGGCCTCATAGTTGAAACGGTTGTATCATTGCTTGTGGCTATGCCACTTGCGATGATACAACCGTTTCAACTACTCTGCCATGTGATCCCAACTCGTAGATCAGTTATCATTGCATTCCATCTAAGTATCGCACGAGTAGGTGGTCTTGCATAAAGGATCACATTGACCCAAGACGTTTCTTTTTGCATGGCACACAAGCCGATAGGCGAGTGTGTTATATCGAAAAAGAATCATTGAGGGTCAATGTGATCCTTTATGCAAGACCACCTACGAGATGCAGTGCTATTTTTACTCCACGGTGCTATTAAATTAATTATAAATTAGAACACAAAGTCCTTTACTTACAGCCATGCTTCTCTCACTGATGTTGGCAACGACGCAATAGTGTACATCGTAACGTTGCGACATTAGTAGCGCTAGTAAGAGTTATTGACAACGCATTTTCCCCGTGGAAGGGAGCCAATCAAATGAGTTTATTTCGCGTTTATCATTAGGCCCCGCCCATGTGGTACAAAACAATGTACCACACGGTATGTACCACACACCTGCACTGCATGTATTACGTAACAGTTATCCTATTTTGCATTATAGTCACACAAGTTTTTATAGAATCTATTTGATACTAGGTTATTTATGGGCTATCATCAGATCATCTAAGGTGGGGATGATCGTTGTATACTAGGGCGGGGCAGGATTTATTTAATCAATGTTTCCTTCTTGGGATGGAATAAAACCCTTGTGTTATGATTTTCTCATGGTTTTATTTAAGCACAAGCTTTCGCCCTGGTTTGGGCTTCATCAGGTGATGTGATGCTATGTACAAAAATCGTCAGGCTTAAGTGTCATATCATAACAAAAGTTTTATTTTCAAATATTCAAATGTATTTTCAGCCAAGTACATGGGAGAGTGGCAGATTCCATCAAGTCGTCCCTGGCCTACAGTTGCATGGACATCAGATGGTCAACTACTTGTAACTACACTTACAGGCCTCCACCAGATTAAGTATGATGTGCGATACTCGTCATATACAGCTTCACTTATACATACTGCAACAAACCCTTCACAGATCAGCACAGCTGAGGATGGATCCTGGGTTATGACTATGGTAACAGGCGAACTGTTTATTAATGATGTTAACAAGGGTGGGATCAAGGAGTGGACTCCTCCTGGTATAAAGGCTTTCAGTGCAGCTATAGACAACTCAGGTATCTATGTCATGGGCCGTGTTTCACCCACAGTATATATATATGTGTACAGCAGGGACCTTATGCTGCAAAGGCAGTATCAGATAGATCCAAAATGGCTTAGCAAAATTGGTCTGATTTATATAGGGCAAAGGGATGACCTGTTGCTTGGTTTAAGTTACAGTAATGCTGTCCTTGTCATGAACAGTAAGACAGGAGAATGCAGATCAATAATTAACAAAGGTACCAAGAGTGCACTCAACTATCCATTTGGTGTGTGTACAGTGGTTGGGAATAAGTACATCCTTGTGTCTGAATCTAACAAACATTGTGTGAGTGTGTTCACATATCAGGGTGAATACCTGCATGATTTACAGGTAGAAGGTGGGGCTGGAGACCCACATAGTGTGAGCATACTGGAGAGGCCAGGAGAGCCAACTCTTATGGCTCTCACCATATTTACAAATAAACAGTGGTATGTGAAGTTGTACACACTGTCATGAGCTGCTCTTGTGTATTGTGCTAGATACCAGCAGCTTGGTCTTCACTGGTTGATTACTATAACACTGGGTAATGTACTACTTGGTATATTGCTAGATACCAGCAGCTTGGTCTTCACTGGTTGATTACTATAACACTGGGTAATGTACTACTTGGTATTGTGCTAGATACCAGCAGCTTGGTCTTCACTGGTTGATTACTATAACACTGGGTAATGTACTACTTAGTATTGTGCTAGATACCAGCAGCTTGGTCTTCCCTGGTTAATTTGTCACTAATACTTGTCGAGTTTACCTCATTCTCTTGAACATTTTAGTTCTGTAACAATGTTTATGAATCAATAAATGAATAAATAAATGAAGTGAGCATTGAGTGTTTAGGTATGTATTATATATAACAACTTTTATTCAGTAACAGCGTACATTGAGTTTTGCTTCCGAACTGGAAGAGATATTCTGCACAGATTAATGTATTAAAAATTGTATAAAGTTCTTTCATTATAATTTACTTGTTTTACAAGTACAAGTGTCCTCATTATTATTGACTTGATTTTCAACTTGTTCTTAGTCCTTTGCAGTATGGCTTTTTCCTCAGTGAGAAACTGTGTTAACAATGTCTTTAATAGATTCTGTGTTATTATATCTAACATTTTCTTGCTTTGATAATGTACTTTGATAATGTACTTTTATGACGTTTGTGCACTTCCCTATTAGATGATCTTAACTTGCTTTTTCCTCACTAAATAAAGGTAACAGCGGGAGTACATGGAATTTTATTCCATAAGCTTGTCAACCTTTTCGTCACATTAACCTCTTGATTTCTGATTTCTTATGATGAATAAACAATTTTCCA
The DNA here is from genome assembly GCA_942159475.1 of Sthenelais limicola. Taxonomy (NCBI): domain Eukaryota; kingdom Metazoa; phylum Annelida; class Polychaeta; order Phyllodocida; family Sigalionidae; genus Sthenelais; species Sthenelais limicola. Next base: position 4,984,390 of record OW804097.1, read on the forward strand.
ATCCAATCCAGTGAGTCAAAGTTACCTGATTGATTTTGATTACAAAGTTCTAGGCTATTAAAGGTAATTACCAGTGTTTAGTACAAAGCTGAATGAATCATGAATTTTCTTTAAACTTTGGATTTAGAAAGAACATGGTTGGGGGAACCCGAAAAGCCATATGTCATTGGATTAGTTTTTATTTCAGGGACCACTGAAATATACTACTGTTCACTATAGAAGTCTATGGGAAAACGGGTATTTTCTGCATTTAAAATCAGCATATATACATTGCTGACACATTATTCTACCCTTTCAATTAAAACAAATAAGGGGTCATTGACCTAAAAAAAAGTTATTCAGCTAAACGTGTATCACGATGAGTTCCCCCCATTGAAATAATAGTGCATGGAAGTAAACTTCACTCATCCCTAAAACACAAACCAATATGATAACATCCAGGTTTTTTGGCATTTTGTATTCTCCCAACCATGTTCTTTCTATTGTTTCATGCATTAGTTCCTTGAATTCCCGCCTGCTGCAGTGCTGACAACGCTGGTATTTACCTATAAGCTAACTGAATATTCAGAATTGACACAATATCAACAATATCACAGAATTATACAATTCATTTTTGTTCCTACCTCTTGTCAATATAAGTCAACCATAAGCCTCACGGAACTTACATATCTATATTCATCCCCCCAATGAAAGAGTAAACTAATCTGACTCTACATATGTGGTAAAAGATAAGTGTCATATTCCTGAGGGTAAACATTCTTCAAGTAGTTCTTGAAACCCTCTCTAGTCTTTATTTATGAGAATCTGAGAAATAGAAAAGATAGGATGTTATTTATAAAGAGACCAAGGAAAGAATGACTCCAAGGGAGTGTTTTCTATAAGAGTACAATCTTATGGAACCAACTTTAATGGCACCATTAATAATGATGATAGCAATAAAAGTAAAAGATCTCTCACAATCTTATATATTCAATTTTGACACAGATCCACCGGGGGGGGGGGGGGGGGGGATTCTTAGAAGAGTCCAGAATTCTTCTAATCTCACAATTGCTGTAATAGCCCTGCATGGTACCTTGATCTACAACCTTCGGCCAGCCTCAGGCCACAGCGCTCAGCCAATGGGAACACAGCTTGCAAGCATTACTTGGTGTGCCATGTAGACGGCTCCAGCTGCATGGCTGCCATTATGGGCAGGTGGGTGGGTATGGTGTTGGTGAAGGGCTTTAGCCTAAGGTTTCATTATCCGCCATTATATAATATCCTATTTAATTTAAGAGTTCTATAAGGGCTTCAAGCCTATTTGCCTAGTGTACCACGCTCTCTGGACGCTTCTACACTGTAACGGTGTGACCGGTGGTGATCCGCCCTATAACGGAACAGTACCGGACGCATGTATGCCTGCACAGTTCCGTCCTATTGTTCCGGTATGTGTGTTCAGGTAATACACAGGCTTGTGCCGTTGCCGTGTGCAGGTAGCGGGCGGCACTGTGCCGGTGCTACAGTAGCTTTGGGCGGTTGCAGTGTGCAGGTAGATGACGTCACTGTGCCGGTTTATGAAAGCTGTATGCAGGGGCGGGGGACGCGCGGCAGGGGAGGGGTGGGGGGTGGGGGTAAAATAGCTAAGCTTGTTATAGCATACCATGAAGTACTTTTAATCGCACGGAGAATTATTCTAGCTCAAAATAGTTTGGTCGCACATTAATGCATGAATGCCATGTTTTAAATTAAATATATCGGTGGAGTGTAGATATAACTGGGATATTCTTGGAGAATATGGTAGAGTCTTCAGTCGTTCAGCTTGGCAAATATGTGTAAGGTACACCTGTAGGATTACTCAAGGATATATCACTATAAATTCGAATTATAATTAACTATTAATAATGCACACAACTGCTGTTATACCTTGCTGGGATCTTGTATTTTATTGAGTTAACACTGGCCGAATGAACAGGTAATAAAATACACAACCCAGAGGTGTAGAGCAAGTTGGTGGTGGCAGTCTCTAAGTTAAAGCAGAAGTCATTCAATATGCCAACCACACAACCTTATATACCCCTCTACCCTCTGGTAACATGGTGATACATGGAAACATGGTTACATGTACAATTCAATATAGGAACAGAATATTAAACAAACATAAAGGCAGCAACCAGACATGTTTCAGAACCCTGAAACACGCCTGTCACTAGCTTTCCTGGGTTATGCTAATCCCCTCCTTCCTAGTGGAGTTAGCCCAGAAGTTAATCCTAACCCCCTTTAGCATAGCCCCACAATCAGGTAACAAGTTAATCCACAGAAGGCATTTTATATAATTATGAACATGAACTGTCAACCTTAGCCCAATAAATACAACTCTAAATGTCCCTTTAAGACATTAAATCGAATGTTTAAAATACATAGAAATCACATATATATAAGTTATCACATGCCAGAGTGCCAGTGATATATCGCACATCATTACAATCTGTGAGTTGCACATGCAAGACCTGGTTGACACACAAAACATATTATGAAATTCGGTAACAGTAACTTGGTAACGATAGTGTACTAGTAACAATTCAATTCAATTCAAGTATTCTTTATTTAGCTGATCTCGTTGCACAGAAAAGGTAATACAACGTCTGGGTAATTAAAAAATAAATTCCTGATTAGCCAGGTCGTTTGAATACAAAATAAATAATGGTATAACAGTGGGTGATGAAAATGATATGAGATAAATTATGTGATAATTAACAGAGGATCAATATAGGATGATAAATACAGGATCAACTTAGTTATCAGGTGGGATATCTTGAATTTACATATGACAAAACTAATGAATTATTATAGCAAGTAATATACAAAGAGTGTGTCAAGGTTATCGACTGAATAAGTGGTGATGAACGGCAGAAAATACTTCTCAGGTACTAAAGCAAGTTGCACCGAGTTTGTATAGTCAACCGTACCCCTACTGAGGTTTGTCCACTCTTCTGTTTTCATAATTTCAGATTTTCCTAGTAATACTATAACAAATATTATACTCTGTCCTAATCTTCCTATATGGTCATTTGAAGCATTGTGTACATGATTTAACTCTTGCAAAATGCAAAAATTAACGCTGATACGATCTAGAATAATTTCTATCATATTAAAATGTATCTAGAAATAAGCAGCATCCTAAGAAATATTTAATACCATCAGTAGGTTAAAGGTATATGCGGGTGTTCAATGGAAAAAAAATTGGTCGGTGACTTTTTTATGAAACGTTCAGGGATAATTCCTGACTACATAAGAAAGCAAGAAATGAAAAAAAAAGTACATCTCATCGACTTACTTTTTTTTCTACAGCCACTAAAAAATAACAGTGCTTTAGCATTGAAGTCTATGGAAAAATGTGTTTTTCTTCACATTTCATTATATACAAAAATAATGATCGGTGACTTTTCATTAATACTTTCTACACATACATTTGGTATATTATGCTACAGATTTACCAAAGAAAAACAGTATGTTGACGTGGTTAAAAAAAAGTTGTGGTCATTTGAAATTGACAACATCACCCAAATTTAGTAATCAAGCAGCATAATCAATGAAAATGAATCCTAAAAATACTGCACATACACAAAAATAAATGTGAAAAACATCGAAATTGCACTAAAACTTCTTGAATTGACCAAACATGTACATATGAATTATGTCTCGTATAGATAGTTCACATATGAAGTTCTGAGTAGTTCATAATTAGGTCCATGTATATCGCATCAGCACCTATTTTCTATTTTAAACATCACAATCATTGGCACAAGTGAATCTCATTGTAGCACAAATCCCATATTTGGTAAAAAAGAATGTAACTTTTGAGTAGACTAGTTAGACTGCGGTGTTATGCTTCCTTCCACTTTGCTCTGCTTCTAAGTATACATGATCTGTGTATGCCCTGAAAGAACAGTGGAACTGGGAATTAATACAAATACACCATTTCTATCACATATTCCAATGTGTACATGATATGTACATGAAATACGCACATGTATTATAAGATTTAATATTTATTAAAGCAATAATATTATTGATCTTTCTTTCATATTGAGAAAATAACGTTGATCTATTAATGTAATACTTATATAATATATTCAGAATTGATTGACCGGCACTGTCCTATTAATCCTATTATTCATTCACTGTACTTTCCAAAGGAGGAGATACATGGTCATTATACAGAAAAGGTACTGTTGAAGATACAAGAGAAGGTACTAGACAAGGGAACGTACAGGAGGAAGTACAGGGGTGATACAGGAGGAGGTACAGGGGGATGTACAGGAAGGGGTACAGGGGACGTACAGGAGGGGGTACAGGGGGATGTACAGGAGGGGGTACAGGAGGAGGTACAGGGGGACATACAGGAGGGGGTACAGGGAGATGTACAGGAGGGGGTACAGGAGGAGGTACAGGGGGACATACAGGAGGAGGTACAGGGGTGATACAGGAGGAGGTACAGGGGGACATACAGGAGGGGGTACAGGGGGATACAGGAGGGGGTACAGGGGGACGTACAGGAGGAGATACAGGGGGACGTACAGGAGGAGGTACAGGGGATGTACAGAAGGAGGTACAGGGGGAGGTGTGAGATAGGGTGAGGGGGTGAGTAGAGGAGAGAGAGGGGCAAGATAGGGTGAGGGTGTGAGTGGGTGTGAGTAGAGGAGAGAGGGGTGAGATAGGGTGAGGGGTTGAGTAGAGGAGAGAGAGGGGTGAGATAGGGTGAGGGTGTGAGTGGGGGACAGGGAGGGGCGAGATAGGGTGAGGGTATGAAAGGGTGTGAGTGGGGGACAGGGAGGGGCGAGATAGGGTGAGGGTGTGAAAGGAGTAGGTACAGGGAGACGTACAGGAGTAGGTACAAGGGGATACAGGAGGTACAGGGGGACATACAGGAGGAGTTACAGGGGTGATACAGGAGGAGGTACAGGGGGACATACAGGAGGGGATACAGGGGGACATACAGGAGGGGGTACAGGGGACGTACAGGAGGAGGTACAGGGGTGATATAGGAGGAGGCACAAGGGTGATACAGGAGGAGGTACAGGGGGACATACAGGAGGGGGTACAGGGGGATACAGGAGGGGGTACAGGGGGACGTACAGGAGGGGGTACAGGGGGACGTACAGGAGGGGGTACAGGGGGACGTACAGGAGGAGGTACAGGGGGATGTACAGGAGGAGGTACAGGGGGACGTACAGGAGGGGGTACAGGGGGACGTACAGGAAGAGGTACAGGGGGACATACAGGAGGGGGTACAGGGGGACATACAGGAGGAGGTACAGGGGGACATACAGGAGGGGGTACAGGGGGACGTACAGGAGGAGGTACAGGGGGATGTACAGGAGGAGGTACAGGGGGACGTACAGGAGGGGGTACAGGGGGACGTACAGGAAGAGGTACAGGGGGACATACAGGAGGGGGTACAGGGGGACATACAGGAGGAGGTACAGGGGGACCACCTACCACACAGGTGTTAACATGGGGAAAGGTGTAAAAACATTTGGCCATAGAGACCCGGCAGTTAGCAATAACTTTAGACGTTCTATTACTTTCCCAACTGGATATCACTACAAATCTCATTTATGTTGGTGTTTCACTAACAAGGAGGTAGCGGTCGCAGACCTTTGCTCACTATTAATGCAATAGATATTACTCACCTGGGGTTTTCCTTAAGTTGTCCAACATAGTTGGCTTGGGGGTATGTTCCAAGAACGGCCAGGATAGCATGGATGGTCAGTCAGTGAGTCACATATACAATGTACTATGATATCTTCCATTAAGCATGGCAGCAGGCCGGGGCAGTTTTTTACTTTTTAGCTTTAAACCTTTTAGGTTTTCTTTGGTTGCTGCACTGCTGGGTTCACTTGCTGGCTTGGTCCCTCTTGCATTCCACCTGCTTGTGGTGTCCTTCTCTTTATGATCAGTCCCGAAGTTAATCTCTCTGCAAAATGATAAATTCAAACGCATTTAATTATTAACTTATTAATTATAAATAGCCTAAATGATAACTAAATAATAGACATTTTATTATTTTATTTAGAATTTTTATACTACTAATCCTTCTTAAAATGGCACTTGAATCTTAGACAGACATGCACAGTGTCACGATTAATTGAGTTCAATTACATATTATATTATATATATATATATATTATATATATATATAATATATATATATACTTAAACTTGCCAGCTTATCGGGTCTGTCTTTTTATACCTAACTATTGGGTCCACGTTGAAAAATAATATATATAACATTTTTAGTGCGTCTAACATATTCTCCGTTATGAGCTGATGCTATATATATCTAGGGGTTTCCTATATATATCATTAATTCGCAGCAAAATGAGTTCCAAAATTGTCCTCCTCATACAGTGATATTGGGTCGGATCCAATAGGTATGTTGGGTCTTTCTTGACCTAATTCTTGACCTAATTATGTGGACCCAATAATGTATATATAAATATATATTAGACCCAATAGTATATACGCAATTGTGATACATACTTTTATTCAGTTGCTTGAGCTGAAAGTCACTTTTTCACTCAATATAATATATACAATATTTGCGTGAGAAACCTAGGTGCTTGGTTTCTTGGTAAAACTGATGGTAACAGACAGGTAATTCCGACCGGTGGAATAGGCCCATTAGCCTAACTAGTTGTGTTGACAAAAGTATGTAGCAAGATTAAATGCAGATCGTAATCATTGGGACTATCATTATCATCAATTATGCAATTATGTATATAAATATAGTTTTTACTTATTGGGTCTAAAGACCGAATATTATATATAATATATACTATGCTATTGGGTCTATATGTATGTATACGGTCATGACGGGCGTACATGGTGAGGGCAGTCATCACTTGTACCCGTTTGGAAATGCCGTATGCCGCCATGTTGGATTATATAATATTGCGTGAATTTAAAATGAGAAAATATAACGCCAACCAGTGGCATCAATTAGTTTAATGATCACTGTATTGTTATTGTAATTGATGAATAGAAGGTCCTTACCTGGCGGTACTTTGGGAGATATCCAACTTGAACTCTTGAAGCTGCTGTAGGGAGACCAGATTTAAACAGGTGTCCGTTACCGTATGAAATATACCATACTCGCTCATAACAATCATAATAACAGGCCCGCAGCAGTTTATCACACCTACAGGCCCATACACTAGGTGGCGCATCAATTCCATGTATATGATAATTAGAGTAGGACTACTGTTGTTAGGCGTATTGTTTCCTGGTCTTTACTTATTGATATATTGTAATAGTTATATATTTTTAGAACTTATATTTATTTTTCTGGGCGTATATGATTTGTAACGTTTTCCTTGATCTGTTTTTTTGTAAGTGAGGATGGTGTAGACCTATATTGCATTGGTAACAACTGGTGCAAAGTAAATGGACGTAGCAATTAATGAATACAAGACCATATAATAGGGTACCAATTGTTTTAATTAAAAAAAGATGTTGTGCGAAAAAGGTGTCAAATTATCTGCACGAAAATAAATACGTTTACAGAATACAATTCCAGGTATTGGCTTCATCAGTATGTTTGTCGGGCCTATAGCTAATTAGAATATTAATTGTTTTAATATATCAGTTCTGAATGGAAGATTATAATCGGAAACAAGCCTAAACTAAGCTAGAAAGTGATCTATATTATCATGTGTGATTATATTTATATACGTTGAATGTACTATTCAGTGGTGTTTACCTGGTGCAAATGGGAGATCATTCATTTTGTTCCACCTTTAATATTTGAGAAAATTTATGTTACGCAAGGTTCTGTTGAGTTCTGTTGAGCCTATGGAATTTAATGGAAATTGCAGATTTGCCATGAGATTTAATATATTATACCGGTAGTTGAAATATATTTCTTACAGTTATCCCGCTCCCTGTGTCTAATGTAGTATAAAGAGTGGAACACTAAATTAAGAAATAAATGTCTTTTAAAACAAAATAAAATTCCATTACCGTACTGTGCTGTGTAATATTTTTTTTACATTTTTTACATATATACCTAAACATCTACACGCCTCATTCAGTGAGGGAGAATAAAATTGATATTAACAGGATATCGCAACAGGATAAACAAAACATGATATCTGACTCTCTCATCATTTTCTACATTATTCATTAATATACCAATACCTCACATTATGGGATTTCTTGCTCGTTTATTCTGGTCTGATATTATCTTGATAATGGAATATTTCTGTTCTAACAATGGCTTCTGTGAATACACTATCATATACTATAGCAGCATTCTCACACATTTAAGTTTTAACACTTTTCAATGCCCCATTTCGCGCACCCATACTCATGGGTGTGTGGCATCCTTTTCCCACGTTTGAAAGCTAAGGTGAAACTTAAACAGAGACCTGTTAATGTGTATTCAGAAATCGTCACGATTGTTACATGGTCAGTCTTATTTAGAACAATTGTTTATGAGCAATAATTGAGTAGTAATGGCTCGGGAGGATTGAAAAGGTGTTTTGAAGGAAGGCATATTGGTCATTTGGGTCCACAATTGATCATGAGGAGAGTGAGGCTATTTTTTCTTTATCATAATGGATAATATGTAGACCTAGACTGATGTAAAATATACTAAGATTACATAAACAATGATGAACCTGCTTAACACTTTTTAAGTTGTGAATTTTACTATATAACATTCTGTTCCCCACTCATAAAAGCTTTGGACATCTAAATACAATATATCAGATAGTTCTCTTGATCATTTTGATGGTAACAAAAATACCTGTGTTTTGATATTAAAAAACATGTTCATTGAACAATCATACTGTTGGCTAAATAATTTAGAGTCAGATATAGATTTAGATTGAATATGTTGTGGTAAACGGTGCCTTTGCAGTGTATATGGTATAAAATGTTATGTCTTATGTTGTGGGAACCCAATGGCTGTGTTGAGGACAGATGTTTATGAACAATAGAGTTAGAAGATAAGCAACCGTTTCGCAGCCAAATAGGTGAAATTTATGAAATAAATACCTAGTATTGTTTTAACCTAAAGTATATGGTTGTAATGCGGCGGCCAGAGATTGGCTATTTATGGGGCGGAAAAAAATGGTAGAGAGATGAAATTTCATACTGTAGTAGGTCTATTTATTAGCTTTAAAAGGAGACCAGAGCGGACAGGATCGGTTTGTTTGAAATTGTTCTGTGGCCGGTAGAGATGAGAGGATAATTTTGAATAATGTGAGCTGTTGGAAGAGACTCCAAAAGGATATATTGGTTTTGAATGTAGGGTTTGTATTTTGGCTGTTGCTTGGTGGCAAACAAGTCTATATATGAACTAACCAAAATAGCCTCTTGGAGCTCTTGAATGAGGCTTTTAGATGGCACCTGAGCGGATATGATATGATGAGAAATGAGTGGGCTGTGCGCCCGTGAAAACCGGAAAAAAAAGAAAAACTCATTTATAATTATAAGCAAGGCCAAAAATAATAATATGGGTGTTTCCGATTTATCTGGCTGAAAACTAGGTAGGGTTGGGGGGGGGGGTAACTTTTCTTTTGTTTTTTTTTGTTTGGAAACCACCTCCCAGGAACTGTAAAAAATGTATTTTTCATAACATAGAAAAGAAGACTGTTGTCCTAAATCCCCGGTCCCCGCACTCCCTCCCTGCACTGCTGCGTGAAAGCCATGCTCACTTCCCTCAAGCTCGAGCTATTACGCAATAGGATACCCAAGCTAGCGCACCGGTACAGATCGGTGATGTGCCGGTGGAGGGGAAATAGAGAGGGGGTGGTATCTGTGACGATATATAACGGCACACAAGCATTCTGTTCCGAGGCACAATCTATTTGTGCCGGTGGTTGACGGTCAGTTTTTACAGTGTACACAAAATTGTTTGGTTGACATTTGACGCCTTGCATTACAGTGCCCCTAGTATTATCATACTAAAAGTACTGGAAAATCTATGGAACATGCTCAAAAGCACAAAAAGCTAATTGGCCACTGCTAAGCCTAAAGCTTTAAAACACATGGACTGGAATTCTAAACCAAAATAGAGCCATGCCCCCTTAAAAGGTCTGGTCTTTTTTAGACCATCACTATTTTTGGGCCCATGACCCGTAAAATTACCATAGACCATATTCAAGAGTGACATTCTTCCAATGTTTTAGGTATGAGGGATCCAGTGTAATACAAATGTAGAAAATATATTCAATATTTCACCAGTTTTTACACTGATACAGAAAAAAAGAAAAAACTCCCTCATGTGTACGTATATATGTGTCTGTAAGAAAAGTGAAATTGGTATTTATAAAGGCATTAATGACACTAGGTAACATACTTTTATAGTCCAAATTGTTTTTTAAACATTTTGATAATTATTAGTATCACTTGATATCTGAACAATCATTTCGTCTACCATATAGTCATATCCCCTGACTTTCAGGCACATAATTATGCTGTTGATAGGCTGTTTGTACATTCACCATTGCAATCTATCAATAAGGGGTAGCCCACTAATACTACCCAAAACTGTTAAGAAACCATCTGTTTCATTTATGTTTCAATTTGTTTCATAGCTTCAATCCTAGGACTAATATAGTTGATCAATCCTTTGTATGATAATCACGATTGAACTCCTGATATGTATCGCATGACAGAACAATGTATTAACTATTGAATCAACCCATCTGTTCTCATCTATCTCTGCTTGTATCACTTTTGTGAAGCATGTGTAAACCCATCTGTTCTAAACTATCTCTGCTAGTATCACTTTGGTGACAATTTTATCCCCAAATTGTTTTATACCGATTCATACATATCTCTCTAAACTCTTTGTTCTATATGTATAAACAGGCTAGCTGGTAAATATTTGAAAAATAAAGTTTCAATATGTGTGCTCCGTTGTAGGAAAATGAGTCATAATAATTATTTGATCAGCTTCCCAATGTTTATGGAAATGGTTTTCTAGATATGTATTTTTCATCTATGTTTTCTAAGGGGAAATAGCAGTTTTGTATTCCTTCATGGCAGTGTTTGGCGACTGATATTTTCAGTGAGCAATGTATTCAAATCAGGATGCTGTTTTTTAAAAATTTAAACCCAAAACTTGGCCTTTTTAGAGCGCATTCTCAATCCGAATATAATAAAGAAATTGAGCTGTTTAGTGAAATTAATGTCTTTTCAAATGAAGTACCGCCTTCAGTACAATGGTACCGCAATAGGTTCTTTTATTAAATAAAAACGTACCTGTAGGTCAGAAATATCCCTAGTATATATTACAACCTTGATAGAAGCATTTGAAATGTCCGAAATAGGTTTGATTCAATATTCATGACTGCCGCCATTTGGGGGAATATTACCTAGAATCCTCCTTGATTTTGACGTCATCAAGGCTAAATTCTAGTCTGATGCCGGCATCGACCAAAGGCAGTGTGGGCGTGGTTAGGTTGCAATTCAAATCATGTTTCCCCCCTTCAAACCCCTAAAAATCAATTTTTGTTGCTAATATTGAGTGAAAGGGGCTATAACTGGACTGTTATGGGGTTGTTTGAACTTAGATGGTTTGAAACGAAGCCTGTATAGTCCTGAAAGTGTTGGTGTATTGTGAGCGATAATAGGGGCCGGTATGACTTACGCTTTTAGGCCAGGATCTTCACGACTTACAGAACAACTTCTCTTTCTTAAAATCACATTTCAAAAAGTGAAATCTGGCCTGGAATAGCATATAGAGATTGAGATCTAATGATGGCATGCCTGTTTATGCTATATATCATTGCCAAAACTCCAGTAGGAGAAGGAGCATGACCACAGTGCACTTGCCATGCTAGCATGGCTGGCCGGATTGTCTCATGAGTGGCGTCACACCTTCTCCGAAGATGTCTGCCTATATTAAACAACATAATCCATGATTCTAAGCCCTCCAGGACTCTTACCATATTTATGTTCGAACCTAGCTGACATTGATTTTACCTCAAAAAGTAGGGATAGGGCTATCTTTGTACTGAAGGCGGTACTTCCTTTTAAAGTTGTCTGCCTGTCCCATTCTGTGCAACCTCAGCAATGAGCCGCCACAAAACATTTCTTGGTGAACCTACACCTCAATTAAAATAGCGACTTTTATATCTTGTGCAGTTGCTGCAGCAGTGTCATCAATACTAATTGTTCCAGATGAACAAACCAGTTGGGTTCACCACCTTCTACATATGGGCATTTTTCTGAATGAATGAATCCATGACCCCAGCTGTTTGCATGGCTATAATATAATCATGTGAATATCCAAGGGTGGTTCAATCTGTTTACTCAGGCCTTCGGAGAACTTTGGAGAACCACCCATCCTCTTGAGTAAGTATACTATAACTAGATGTTCTTCTGACTGCTTGCTTCATTCTCGATGTCTTTATTGTGTTGACATTTATATGGTGCATTGAACTATATACGATTGCATGGTAAACCACTACTAGAGGCCTCATAACTCCTTCTTATAGTAATTTTATTGCACTATATACAATTATTTTCTGGAACTAGTCTCAGAGACCTATTACCTTTCTCAAATGCATGAGTCTTAAGGCCCATTCACAATACAACAATACACAATACAAGGGCCAATTGGTGTACAGCTGATGCACGGCAAAAAGCACAATGTTAAAGTATTACAGCTGGCAAGAATTTGCTGGCTGGACCTTTAATCCACCAATCCTCGTACCATACAACACTTGTATTTGTATTCAAATTCACTGGTAACTGTGGAAGGTACTACGTTCCGATGGGACCTAGCCTTTATAAATGTACAATACGCAGGATGAAATAATCCAATCCATCAAGTATGGATGAATTGTGTTTTAAATGTATGTGATCAATCACTGATATGCATTCCTGGCACTGTGCCAAAGGTACAACATACACATTAGAGAATCTTTTTGTCATAATCAACATTTAGGATAATATAAAGGCATATGACAAATGTACCTTATTTTACCATCTCACATGAAGAAGGGCAAACTAGCACGAAAGCTTGTGTAAAAAGAAAACCATCAACAACTTTATTACACTTACAGTGTAATATACAACGGTCTGTATGCAAGAGCACAACACAAATTAATTTGTTTTTAGACATGTTTTTGAAATTTATTGTCATTTTTCACGAGCTGCTTAGGCTTCTCCTAAAGCATAAAAGTTTTTTGTCAACTAGGATAAAAAGATTTAGATGTTTTTCCCGAATGTATGTATTATTGCATCACTTTATTATTTCATATCAAATTATCATGCCATAAGATCTGCTAGTAACTAATGCTCTTTGCCTTATGCAATCAGGCAACACTGACAATATCAGCGCTCATCGCTGAAATGTATTGTTGTTCCTGAATAAACATATTAAATCAAATCAAATCATAGTTAAAGACATTTACACATTTTCGACAAGTGCCTTGAGTTTACATGTGCATTTATTTTATTACTGCAGGAAAATTTTCACGGCTTGAGCTATGGGTATCGTACTAGATCGTATGGCACTAAATGGTCCGGACCCGGTCCGTATCCGTGTCGAGACTGGTGAGGTTGGCACAGACAATTCTGTAAGTTCCAATAATTATTTGATTTCCAATTATTGATTAATGCTATGAACGTGAACAAGTGAGATCATCAGAAGCTGAAAATGATAACTAAGTTTATACTATTAGATAAGCATTAGATAATTTCAGTTGATGCTGGCATGAAGGAAACAAGTTATTGACTTTAAATTGTATCTGAATAATCTGTTATGATGATAATCTAGTATCATCACTGATGTAAAAACGTTGATATTCTGTAAAAGTAGACAGATCGATTAGAATAAACAAACCAAGGTAACATTATTTGTTAAAGGGTTGATGACAGTGTTCATGAAATACACCTATTCATTACAACATTATTTGGGGGCATATCTGGTAGACCTGTGTGTAACATCCATAATGTAATATGATAGAACCTCACAAGTAGGTATGATTAGCAATAGGATTGCATGGGTCAGAGTCAGATCTTTTCCATGGCAGCAAAAGCCTGATAGATGTGAAAAGATTTGACGAGGACCCATGCAATCCTATTGCTAATAATACCGACGAGTTGGGGGTTCTATTTTTACTCCATGATGATATAGGAATACAAATCAAAAAATATTATTTACAAAGAAAATAAACAGTTAACAGATTGGTAATTTGACCGTCCTAACTTTAATAGTCAGCTTGGAGATAGGCCGGGAGACAGGTAGGCCTAGACCTGTTGTAACATTTGGTCTGTTTTTATCATTACAGAACAATGGGACTTACAATTATTGTGGACTAAACTATCCCTTTCAATATCTAGTTTCATTTAATAAATGATGTACCTCGGAGCTAAAGAAGCAGTGGAAACGACGGCCAAGGTTTCCGTGAAACAAAACTTAATTTCACCAGAAGTAGAACAAATGGCTGTTCCTAAAAGCTCACCCCTCCCACCGGAGTATCGTTGAGATGCTATGTAACAGCATGGCAAAAGGAGGGAGGGAGTTTGCATGCTAGGAAACCGGAAACATGCTGCTGATTTGCATGCAATCCTACATGCATGATTACACAGTAGGATAACACTCCCGCCCATACAAACTGCGGCTAATCCTCCCTTCATCGTGGACTAATAAAATAAAATGATAACTGATTTGACTTGTAAGAAACTATTTATCATGGGGATACATTCTAGACACATCCCCAATATACTCTAACAGTTGACTAGACATGTTTTTTGTTCTAACATCCCGCCATCACTGTGTTGTTGCTAGTTCTTTTAAACATTTTCCAGCCTATAGTTCAACAGAATTTACTTATTGTGTATAGCTGCTTATTATTATGATAACATTATCATGATTAACATTATGATATTTGTGACAGTTGCTACTCTTCACACTCACAGGTACAGCTGAGGTTAATTGACGTCAAGGGCAAGTTATCTAAAGTCTTGTATACAGACAACTTACTGTCTGATGATTTTGAGGCCAACTTCATTAGTACGTTTACCTTCAGCGATGTGAGTGAGGGATTGGAGCTGGGTGAGATAGCAGCTATAGAGATGTGGAGAACTCAAAGTCTAATGAACGATGCTCTGTTTGTCAATGTTGTGTTTGTGGAAAGAATCAAGACCAACACAACGCATGTCTTCCCTATCCACCGAAGGATTCCACAAGGGAGACACCATCTGTTTATTGCGTAGGCTGCATTCTTATTTTTGATGAGTGAGAAGTTGCAAAAATATTTTTCGATTATTGTTCCAAAGAAACCCTTAATTAGTTGTTAGTCATTAATTAACACTTATTGGATGAGTTGATGCATGGCACATGAATAAAGAACAACATTGGAGATTAAGTTCTTTATTTATGTGTCTGGCAATGCACCCTATAAGTTGATTATTATAATGCTTAATTTTGCATGTGGTACTTGCTTACTTATAACATAATAACATAATTTACCATATCTGGTTTTCTTACAAGAGTAATACAACTAGAAACAGTTGAAATGATCGAGGAAGAAAGAACATGTTGGCATGACAACGCACCGGTAATCTGCTAGTCCATTACCATGTTACAAGTAATGAATGGCTGTTGGTGCCTCAATATTGAATGCATGTATGATAATCATTATTAGGCAAAAAAAAAATATAGATGTGTTTCCGATTTATCTGGCTGAAAACTATTTTTTTTTTTTAGTTATTTTTTTTTGTTTGGAAACCACCTCCCAGGAACTGAAAAAAATGTCTTTTTCATAACAATAGTTGTTTTGAACATGGGAGATGTGCTTTTTGATCAAAATTTTAAAAAAAAAGTAAGATATGGCGGGGGAAAAATCAGGTATGGTAAAAAAAAATTTAGGTAGGGTAAGGTTTTTCTAGGTAGGGGGGGGGGGGTAGAGGCATGTCAAGATACTTGGTGCGCCAACGCTCTTCTCTGCTTGGATCGGGGCCCGCGGGGCCGCGAAGAAAGTGGGGGCCCCGGGGGGGCCTCCTGGGAACGTTTTTGGATCGGGGTGCCAAATTCTGCCTAAACACCCCCAGGGC
Organism: Sthenelais limicola; assembly: GCA_942159475.1. Classification (NCBI taxonomy): domain Eukaryota; kingdom Metazoa; phylum Annelida; class Polychaeta; order Phyllodocida; family Sigalionidae; genus Sthenelais; species Sthenelais limicola. The sequence continues at coordinate 5,000,449 of OW804097.1, forward strand.
CCCATATATTCATGATTATATACCTACCGCGGTCCCGCGGGGCCCCTCCCAAAACTTGAATATTTTTTAAAATTTTAAACAATTAAAAACTTAAATCACCATTCTAAATGACAATTTTGTGTGGTTCTTTGGTGGAATGAAGTACATGGATTGATAACAATGCTTATTATAACCCTAACCCTGACCTTAAATTAGTTGTCCTAAGTCAGTGTAGGTAATAGAGACTAATATAAATGTATTTTATTAATTAAATTTTGAAATTAATTAACATTTTTAGTTTATATGGCGGGGGCCGCCGGGGCCATGGATTGATAACAATGCTTATTATAACCCTAACCCTAACCTTAAATTAGTTGTCCTAAGTCAGTGTAAAATTGGGGCCCCAACACCCCCATCTACGTTTGAGTGCGAGAATGGTGTCTTTGGGGGCCCCGCAGGGGCCCGTGATTATTGTGTTTCTTGGGGGGGCCGCCAAATGTTAGAGTGAGAGTCAGCTTGTCTAATATCTTGACGTATAAGTGGGGGTAAATCGTAAACGCACCTATTTTTTGGGGGGCCTTAGTAGCACAAATACATCCACCAAATTTCAAGACTGTAGCGGTCCACCCACTGTCGACAAAATCATTGGCGATGCTGGGCAATGAGGTGGTCAATAAGATTTTTATGAAATTCATTGCATCGTCTTTGGATCAACTTGTCATCGCTATGCCTTTGGCAATAGCCAGTCATGACCGGCAATGGGTTGGTGAGGTGAAAATTGCATTGGTAAGGGTAGAGATGAACATTATTGATACATTTTTTATATTTCCCTTAAATGTTTTTCATTCAATTCTCAATTGATGTATTAGGTCCTATGACTCATACCTTCCACAACACGATAAATATCCAGAACAACGTAAGAGAGAGCTGATGGCAAAAAAGTCTATATACAGAGTAGCCGTGAAAAAACCAGGTTTTTATCCCCAGGTAAGTAACCGGAAATATGCTCTATTTTACCTCTGCTCTGCCTCTTCACACACACTTTGGTTTGAAGGGTGCACCTTTTGTTTGTGTCCTCACATTAGGTGACAAACAAATTATGTGATACATCACAGGAACAGAGAGAACTATTTGATATAATACATAATAATACTGGATTTTTATTTCCATATCATAAGTAAAGTACAAATTGTGTCGAAGTAAAGAACACAGCAGTGCAAAATGGAAAAAGAAACATTCTCTGGGAATGTGACAGGTCTTGCGAGGACATATAATACAGGGCAGTGCTCTTGCTGCAAGTATATCTATATTGTAGCCTGAACAGTAATGGCATAGCAGATTTATGGATACACAGATGATAAATGAAGACATTCAGTACAGAACCATTTAGACTTGTCTGTCCGGGCCAGTATTCTAATTGATTGCAGCAGCTGTTCTTGCCAAACCATCAGCTATCTTTAAGGTTTCGCCACCATCTTACCCTGATAGAGAAGTGTTACATCATGTTACACAATAATGACGTAACAGTGGGTAACCATTATAATTATCATTAATTATTATTATTATATTTATTACCCTAATTAAATAACATGTTCATAACTCATAAGGTACCACTACCCAGGAATGTATTGCAGTAGATCTGGTAGCATGTCAAGGCTCAGGTAGCACACTCATATAATTATATATTCCTCAAATGAGCAATAGTCACATAGACCAAATAAAACACTCATGTCTAAACCTACTCCACAATAAACACTATTCTAGATCTTAGGATCACAGCGTTAGAACTTCTTCTATATTCTCATGTTCCTACAATATTTCTTTAACTGTTATATACAAACCTTCATATAGAACACAAGTTATTACATAATTTTGTACAAACCCAGGCTGGTAAGGCCACATGTGTCAATAGGGGAGTTGTATGTGCCACTGCACATCATGGCTGTTCCACTGCATATATATATATGTGATGTGTTTCAGGAAAATGAGTCATAAGTCGCAAAACTGATACTTTTTAAAGTGTTTTCTTTACAAGATCACATTATTGGAATGTTCTCAGTAGTTGTTTTTTAACGCTTGATACCTCATGGTTAAATCAATATATGTATCAAATTTTAGGACAATCTATGTAATATATCCCTTTGTTTTAAAGGTCCTCATATGGAATTCATTTAGTTACTTTACTGTTCATTGACCCCCAGATATATCGGAAACTTTTTTTCAAAAACGAAAATATCAAACTTAAAATCTAGAAATACTTATTAGATTATTAGACTGTTCACTATCATTGGAATCGGCTTGATCTCATCTTTTCAAATATGGTGATATCTCAAAATCCATTTTTTGCGACTTATGACTCAATTTCCTGAAACACATCACAACATATATTGTATTTTTATTCTGAATCGAGCAATTACATCATATTTCCAGAAAAGGACGCCAGCCTCTCTATTTTTGAGATCTTCCTGGGGTATCCTTTATTTTTTTTTCACGTTTTGAAAAGTCTTTATTCAGTAAACATCAGTGAACAGTCTCACAAATTCAGGTGCTTTTCCTCCAATCAGCAATAGTCACATAGACCAAATAAAACGCTCCAATCAGCATTAGTCTCGAATTTTTGGGATTTCGGGATATTTACTGGTAAACTATGTGAGAGCTGACAACTAGATGGTTCCAGGCCAGTGACCACGGTCCTTGTTTACCAACGTGTTGGTTCCGGTCTGTTGAACACGGCTGGACACTTGAGCTAGTGTGTGCATGCTGGCTTGCCAACATTGAAGTTAATATGAAATGTGAATGGGGCAAAGCTATTTGAATTTGATTTCAGGCATTTGATGCAATTTTTGTGACTTGTAGTGTGTTTAACTTTGCATGCCACGCTTGGCTTTGTTTACAGGGCTAGCTCCACCTGCTCTGTTTCCCCTGACTGCGTGCATCTGCCGCACTGTACTCTCCAACCAGCGCTCAAGCGCTGCGCCCTCCACTGACTGGGAATCTGCCCTGACTGTGTGCACCTGCACAGCTGCGCGCTCCTTCTACTGCGCCCATCTGCTCCGAGGCTCCACACTCATGTTGGAAGGACCATTCATTATGTGTTCACAGGGGAGATGCAATGTCCTATCCTTTAAATACAGCATTAGTTATGCCTCCTCACTATTCAACGATTCATTTTAAGAGCATACAAGTATTTTCTTTAACGGGCAATTTTATTATTGGTTTTAGATTCAATTTGAGATTTAACTTCTAAAGATTAAAGTGGCTAAGATAGTTAATATGACTGGTTTGGGAGTAGTTAAGACTCGACTTGAAGATGCTCCCAACAACTAAAACAAACCTTCTTAGTCTTATGATGGCCTTATTTTAATTTTAGCTTTCCCATTTGCTTGTAAAACACAATCCTTTTGAAAGCTGTTGCCTCGCTCCTTACTAAGGCGTCCATGGCCATTTGAATCGGTATAACTGGGTCATAATGTGGTTTGGGAGAACTGTCAACTGATCTAAAATCGAAATATGGCCAGTGTCATACCTATATTTTTGTTCTAACTTTGCTCTCTCCCTTGCTTATTCACTTTTACCTTAAATGTATTATTTGGACTTTCTTCCTAACTTTGAAAAATGCGTTACAAAAACTTGTCACTTTCCCAGTCATGTTGTGGTCACACTGGCCATACTGGGTCACCTCAGCGCTGACTGGAGGAGTCTCTCATGTGACCTACTGCACATGACAACCTTGCTAAGTGCAACGGTCGCTCACCCAAATTGACGACGGCAGCTATAAATAAATTCACTGTCTTTACAGTAAAATATCTGTAAAAGTATGAAATACATAATTTCCGCATCCCCACGGATTTGTTAGGTAGGTTCTGATGCACAACATACTAGAATATTGGGAAGAAATTCTGTTACTCGTGATTCTAGGCCAGAACAGCGAGAAGAGTCACTTTAAAGTAACATTGGGGAACTCTAGCCCTCCCCTCCCTATACACGATGACCTAGCGGGAGCATCTGCTGGGGTTTAGCCCAGTCCATTTTGGTGGTGAGCGGGGGTGGCCGTGTGTGTGAGGATCCAAAACAGTTCCCCAATGTTTTGTTGTGAGGCTTATTAAAGTTTGTCTTGCTTGCAAAGTGTCCAAAGGATCCCAAAAATTCGAGACTAAAACAATTAGACCCTTCGGTTGTGTTGGTTCTCATTGTCTGCGCACTGACATCCCCTCGGCTGACGCCTCGGGGATGTCAGCGCGCAGACAACGAGAACCAACACAACCTTAGGGACTAATCGTTCAATAGTCACATATAAAACACTCATGTCTAAAATCAGGTGCTTTTCTGAAAAGGACGCCAGCCTCTCTACTAATACCAGTTTTTCGTTAAACATGATATCGGGATGTACATAGATCAGACCGATTCAAAAACACAAATACAACACCAAATTTACTCCCAAGCTCCTTTCATTACTCTATTTTCCAACTTACTGCCAATAATTGTGATACTATTATTGACTTTAGTAATTATAAATACCAACTGTTTCGTGAAAAGTTCAATGTCATTGTCCTGTCGGTTTTCTAATTAATCTAATTACTTCAATTTAAATATAACTGACTATGAGCTGGGTTTTAAGAAAACTTCTTAAGTCCTAACAACAATAAAACCTTAATAAAAATTGTTATACACTGTAATTAAGTCATGTGAATATACTGTAGTTTAAGTATGAAGATAAATCGATGTATCGACCATATACTAAGGGCTTACATGCCTTTTATTATGTAAGGGTAGTTAGTATGATTAATAATGCTGAGATAGATGTAGTTCAGGTATGACATACAAATATTAAGCAACATTTTGTAGCAAAAATTGTAATTCATTTCCTGATGATCTGACCCATGATGAGGGTAGTTAGTAGGGTTAAATAATAGATAGTGAGGTAGTCCTGGTGACCTCATTATAGTTCAATGTGATATTATACTGAGTAAGGGTAGTTATATGGGTTAACTAATAGAAAGACAGATGTTCTACTTATATAGCATCTAGCTCTTCTAGGTTTTAAAAGTGGCATGAAATACCTTGACTTGTCACCAAGAACTAGGCCTGAAAAAAGGGTTTTATTACATCACTCCTATTAAGAGGAAAGGTGCTATTAACATAACTAAATACAAAGTTGACAATAGAAATGCCTGATGCAGTTTCTTATTGATAAGTCCTTACTAAAGCTAAGTAAGGGTCATAAAGTGAAGTAGGGGAGATCTGTACATTTGTATACATGTATTTTGATCAACACTCTTTTCTAAAGAAAAACAGGAGAATAGACTCCATGAACCTTTAATGCACCTATTTGTGATGTGTTCCAGGAAAATGAGTCATACGTCGCAAAATTGATATTTTACAAAGTGTTTTATTCACAAGATCCCATGATTGGAATGTTCTATTTTTTTTAGGGTTGATCACGTATAGCTATATCAATCGATGTATCAAATTTCAGGACAATCAATGTAATATATCCTTTCGTTTTAAAGGTCCTCATATGGACTACATTTAGGTACTTTACTGTTTATTGACCCCCAGAAATATTTGAAACTTATTTTTCAAAAGTGAAAATATCAAACTCAAAATCTAGAAATACTTATTAAATTATTAGACTGTTTACTATTATTGGAATCGGCTTGATCTCATCCTTTCAAATATGATGATATTTCAAAATCCATTTTTTGTGACTTATGACTCATTTTCCTGAAACACATCACATTTGCCTTCTCTAGAAAAACACCAATCTGCCATATTCTACAAAAGAATGTCCTCATATATGTGACAAAAGTCAACCCATGAAGTATAAGGACCTAGTTTTAGTCATTTATATTTTGGCTAATTGGGACTAATCTGTAATCTATGTTTATTTCAAAAAGGTACTAGACCTACCAGAGGATGAGGGATATTCATCAAAAACAAAGGTAATATTTCTTGATATAATTCCTGTTTCCTTTTGTGGGAGCACTGCTTCAAATAACCCACATTTAAGACAAAAATGAGATTCAAAATGCAGTTTTACACAGCAAAACACATACTTTAATTCAACCCCATATATACTCAGATCTACTCAAGATTTCATCTTTCCAGCCTGATTTAGTAGAATTTCCTAAATGTCTAGAGCTGTACATTTTCTGAAGATCTGAGCCAGATCTGATTTCTGAGCCAGATAGCATTTTGGGCAAGTAAACAAGAGCTCACTCAACCCACATTCATTTTAGCAGCAATTAGGAGATGTTTCTCGTTTAATGTTTATTACCATTCATTTCAAATTTACGACACATTGAAACAGTGTGGTAAACAGTGGCCCTTAGAATGGAGTGTTAAACTGTAGAACTACTTTTTGCCTCTATCAAATGGGTAAAACTCACTGAATGTTAGGTTGAATTAAATAAAACTGGGGTGATTACATTTGAATAATAACGAAGAAGTTAGATTTTTTCATAATATATTGGGGTTTACTGCACTTTGATTAAAGCTACTTGTTTATTATTATTATTGGCTACTGTGAACGTTCATATTATAATACTTGATGTCACTACTTTGATCTTTAGAGAGCAATCGTCAAGACTGTCCTGAGTTCAGGGCTAACAGCCAAATGGAAGGTATTCATAACTGCAAAGCCTAAAACCATTGACGATTTTAAGAAACTCTACGGATCCAAAAGTCTCCCGTTACCAAAGGTATTCATTTCATATTGGTTATGTATCACAGAAAAATGGGTCAAAAGTCACAAAGAAATGGATTTTGCGATACCAAATTTGGAAAGGTGTGATCAATCAGATCATAATGGTAAACATTGGGCATCTGATAATGTGTTACATTATCAAAATCCGCTTAAAAAGTGTAATGCACTTGCAAAAATATAAAAGTACTTATCAAAAATGTACTACTATGTTTTTCCACATACCTGAAGAAGGCCTAATCAGGCAGAAAGCTTATATATATAATAAAGAAAACAAGCATTAAATCCTTTAGTTTTCATCTTAATAAAAATCCCAATGAACCTTCTTTTTTAAATGCATCAAAAACGAGTTAAAGTCAATCACTATTAAAATAGTTAAATATACTAAGGATATATCTTTAGGATAACCTCAGAAACTCATAGATATATTTAATACACAATCATACAAATTGGTACATGTATTGATGCTACTAACAGCAGAAAAGACCCAAAATAATGAAAACATTCTAAGCAAGGGTTCTTGTAGAAAAAAACATTTGAAAAAAATGTATTTCTTGCGACTTATGGATCATTTTCCTATAACATATCACATCTGTGTTCTTCATCTTTTTGTATGCATAATCTTGTTCATTTATTGTATTGTAACATGAAAGTATTGAGCTATGCACTGTAGTATACTTTATGCTTACACATTCTCCTCATGTCACCAAATTCCAAAGAAAGACCACAGAAAGTGTAAAGATTGGAAATAGAACAAAAATCTATTTTGCTGCTGATTTTTTGTTTACAGGCAGCCGCTAATAACTGGTTTTGGGAGGATGAATACTTTGCTGAACAGCGAGTTGCTGGTCTTAACCCAATGATAATACAAAGATGTCACTCCATTCCAGAAAAGTATGATTAAATATTATATATTCCTATACTGTTAACAAGACCCTGGGAGCCGTTCATTACTGATGAAGTGGTAATGAACTAGTAATGCCAACTGAACTATTTTTTCCTTGATTCTCCGTTTAAAAAAATGGGACGTCTTTATTCATGATGTCAGAGTGAGTTACATCACAACGTTGTCAGCCTTGGATCACCTAAGCTGTCACTTATATGATCCTACAAATTATTAATTTTGTTTCACATGTAACTGATAATATTAATAATAGGGGATTTGCATGCCTCACTGCGCATGTCTACTGCAGTGCATGCTGGTATGGATTTTGATGAAATCTGACATTAACATTGAGCAACATTTGTATCGAAAATTGTAAGAATGTTTTCATCAACCTCAACCAATCCAAGCAATGGGTCTGGGTTAAAATAATTCCCTACTTCTGCTTCAGGTTTGCTGTGAACAATGAAATGTTAAGTCCATTTCTTGAGGAGAAGACAATAGAAAGTGCCATTGAGGAAAAACGGCTGTTTATTCTTGATTATGAACTGATGAGTAGAGTTGAACACAGATACCCTGAGAGAGATGTAAGTAAATCATTATGATCACTTTGTCCCAAGTAGTATTTTTCAATAAAAAACCTTTTACCACAACTTATATATATATGTATATTTTACCCAAAATAAAAATATACCCAAAACAGCAGTCTCTTACTATTAGTCCTTTGTATGCGATCATCCTATCATCATAGTTCTCTCCGAGTTCCTTCTCTTAGCTAGTCTCTTTCTATTTGTGTTGTTACATGCATAAACAAGTCACAGTTTATCAAAAGGTAATAGCCACTCAACCAGATTTAACCGTTCAAATGGTTAAAACTGAGGCTCATTTCCTACCAATTATACACATGTCACTGTACTCTGCAAGAATAGATTGTACATTGTCCTGTTATTTTGTGTATCAATTAATAAGCGTTTCTAAAAAAAACATCACCTTGATAAAAAAGGCCAATTGTTCAGTCGAAACGTCGGTAACCACCAAAATAAAAACCAGATACTGCAATTCAACTTCCCTTATCTATACTTGTTCTGGGTCAATCAGTCTACTTCGGATGTTTCTAAAAAAAATAATAATAATAAATGGGTGATGATAGTTAATATAGTTTATATATCTGTAATGAAGTTATGCAATACTATGTAATGTCTCACAACAATTATAGTTAGTCATGAATCCAATGTTACAGGTTCCTTCTCCATTTGTCCTGCTGTATAGAAATACTAAAGACGTCCTTAAACCAGTTGCTATACAACTGAAGCAGGATCCTGGTGAGGACAATCCGGTAAGTCAGTGTTACTTCTTTAACAGTGTATACACCCACCAAAATGAAAATATTCTGGCAATTTACATTTTGGTTAGGAAATAAATGTGCCAAGAACGAAACATTTTTCCTTCAAAACTACAGTTTTAAGGCCCTCTGTTTTTTTTAACAATTTCTACCAGGATTAGTTTCATGTTCATTATGTGTTCATTTAACATAAACTAATTCTAAAGCTGGGCATTATGTGTGGATTGAACTTCTATAAATGAAATTCTATAACATGCTCATTAGATGTGGATTTACAAGTGCCAGTGGGTCAAACAGGAAGGGGAAGTTGGTTATGCATATAGGTCAGACTACCATTTCAAACAGTTGGCAGTTGGCAGTTGAATGAATAACATCATAAGACTTAGAGACTATGAACTGACTCACTTTGGATTATTGCAGTTTTCTGCTGCTCACACTATTTTGATGACATTTAAAGGTCAAGCCTGAGTGACAATTAAGGCTGGGAATAAACAGGCCAGTATTACAGAAGTTATATTGAAGTAAGAAATGGCTCAGGTTGAGAGTGGTGCTACCTTAGTGCTTTCAGATGGACTGGTGTTCTCACTCAGTAAATTGCACTATATGTCATAGCAGACAGAACATTCTTAAGGATTGGATTAAGGCTTGGAGTATGTTTATGGCTTACAAATATCATCAGTAAATACTAAGACTGTGGCAGAAGGTAAGAGGTACCTTATTAAGCATGCAAGTAAAATAAGGTTAGACAAAGCAAAGCTTCTCTAAACACATGTGGAACATAGAAGGTCATGTGACCTGTCCCATGTGTGTGCATTAAAGGACCTGTCCCATGTGTGTGCATTAAAGGACCTGTCCCATGTGTGTGCATTAAAGAACCTGTCCCATGTGTGTGCACTGGAGGACCTGGCCCATGTGCCCATAAAAGGACCTGTGGATTAGCCTCATTTACATGTGAAATTTTCCCACTAGTCACTGCATGTGCATTAACTGTTCATAGGGTGTCCCCTTAGACCTGGTCACTGGGCCATCTTTTCTGTATGGGTATATGTCACAAATGGAGGTTACGTCATGAACGATAGCCAACCAATAGGGGATTTGCACAGCCGCCATTTTGAATCTTGATTCGCAATCAATTATGGGACTAAGGGTACAGACTAAAATCTATAGAAAACAAGCCATGTTCAGCATGGAATATTTACCAATGCTCTAATGTCAATATCAATATGTTATACATGTTTTCATGACACAAGTCCCATTTGGTTTTTAAAGATTATTTATACAAGCCATGATATTCTTGCAATTTTAGATGAAAATGTTGCTAGATATTTTATGTCAGATTTCAACAAAATCGATCCCAGCATGCACTGCAGTAGACATGCGCAGTGAGACATGCAAATCCCCTATAGGTAGCCTTATTATTAGGCTTAAGAAAAGATCTTATTTTCCCATCTGTGACAATATACAATAGCTTATATCCACTAATTTCCAACATGTAAATCCCTGTAAACCCCTGAACGAATTGGCAGCTCTACACATTTAGGAAATTCTCCTAAATTAGGCTGAAAAATGAAGAATACCGGTTATATCTGAGTACATTTGGTATCGCATTGATTTAAAGGATCAGTTCTGTTATGTTAAACTGCATTTTGAAGCAATTTTTTGTCTTAAATGTAGGTTATTTGAGAGGATAAGTGAAGGTGATTTGTACATTTTCTGAAAATCTGACCCATATAAAGGTTTACAAAGTTCCAGATCAATAGCTGTAGAATTGTGGACTCTGTCCTTGGCACAGGTATTAACACTGCATGCCACACAGGTAGGCCCTATACCATTGAGCCAACGTAAGAACTAAATTATCAGGCTTGGGTAATTAAAACTTAATTTTGAGATTTCAATGAATGTATACAATATAAAATTGGTTGTAAGTTGAAATGAATTTTAGAGTTAATAAGATTGTGTACAATATTGATAAGGGCCGGATGGAAGAACTAATTTTAGTACATATGTCTAATCTTAGAGTCTATTGTCCTCTTCATGTAACTGGCAAACTTGAATAAAAATTATATATATATATATAAATTCAGTCCTATAAGTCATAATATGAGTAACTCTTGTATAGACATATAACAACAGAAGAATATTGATAAATATTGATAAATTCAGTCCTATAAGTCATAATATGAATAACACTTGTATAAACATATAACAACAGCAAAATATTGATAAATTCAGTCATATAAGTCATAATATGAGTAACTCTTGTATAAACATATAACAGCAGCAGAATATTGATAAATTCAGTCATATAAGTCATAATATGAGTAACTTTTGTATAAACATATAACAGCAGCAGAATATTGATAAATTCAGTCATATAAGGCATTGAATTATTGTTGGATATTGTAACTATTTGCTTGTAAATGATAAAAGTGGCTAAACGAGCTTGAAATCCTCCCATCTTTTAACAGAGTGAAGACCCTCAGACCTGACCTTAAATTGAATGGCAAATAAAATTTTCAAAAACATCATTGTTAGTGCATAGTGGCCTTTCTCATTAAAACCAGTAGTAATATCTATAGGATAAGTATAGCGATATTTGAAATACACCAAGATTGTGTTTTCAGTCAATACGTTTTTAATAAGTGTAATGTATTGGTCTCTCTAGGTTTACTTCCCAGATGATCCTCCGTACACCTGGCAATTGGCCAAGATGTGGGTGAATGTTGCTGACAATACAATGCACACAAGTATAAATCACTTACGTAAGTTTCCGTTATAATATTTTTATTTCACACAGATCCAAAGTGAAGATAGGAAAGTGATACATGCTACAAAGTAGATTTTCCATGCATATAAAGAAGCAATGCAGCCAGAAGCTCCTATAACAATTCAAGAATTCAATATGCTAGAGTATGAAAGAGCTTAGGAACAAACTTGAACCAAACCATAAAATTGTTTTTTTTTAGATAGCTGCATGATTACATTGGGATAAATAACCATAATCGTTGCCACATCAATCTATATTGTTTGTATTAATCTTTGTATTTAACAGTTCTCTGCCATATACTTTTGGATTCCATCATCGGATTCACGCACAGGGAAATCTCTCCGTCACATCCAGTTTTCAGACTCCTAGCTCCGCATTTTACTTTCACATTGGCTATAAACGCGTAAGTTAGATTAAAATATACAGGATCTACTTAATTTATATCAAACCCCTTCCATGAATCAATCTCAATACATAATATCAAGATTGGGGTGCCCTGTCCTTGAATAAAGGATGATCTGCAGATTCTTACATTGATAAGGCCTTAAAATTGAGGCGTCATTTCATGTGTATTACAGTCCCAGACAGAGAAATCCAACATACTTTCCTTTTCGCCATTTTGTGTATCCCAAATTTGAATATTAGTCAGTAAGTGTGATCCGTTTTAGGAAAATGAGTCATAAGTCTCAATGTCTACAATGTCCCGAAATTTTGTACATGGATTCAAAAAACTATAAATGCTACACCCTCTAAAAATCAAAACATTTTAATGAAGAGATCTTGTGAAAAAACACTTTGAAGATATCAATTTTGTGACTTATGACTCATTTTCCTGGAACACATCACAAATATGCAAATTTGGACCACTAGAAGGTTTTAGCCTCAGCCAATTATGATGTGAACACCTAAATATTCTTGTCTACTTAACAAGCAATATTTCCACTTATAGCGGATCAGTTGGCAGCTTGGTACAAGGTACACTAGCAGATAATCTGACTGTGTATGGAGTTCAGGGAACTTTTGAGGCTGCCGAACTTGTGAGATCCACTTGGAACTTCATGAGGGATGGCAATTTGAGGAACTACACTGAGAAAAGAGGGGTCAGTGTTGCTGCCATCGATATGATGATGCTCTATTTTAAAAATGTATTATGATTATGGGTCTCCAGAGAATTTGGCTTCGCCAAACATAAGAAATTATCCAAATTGGAGGCAAAAATTACCTTCCAAATACAATTTAACAGAACCAAACAACAGATATTTTATATGAACACAATACTAAAGTATATATAGAACAGGATCCTGATCATCCAGATTATGTTCTGTTTGTATTCATTCAAAATATTGAAGTTCTGGTTCCTGTCGCAATCACCAGTCCTGTAATGTGCGTTGTTTTGGCAATCTGAAAATACAACCAGATGTGAGCCTTTGTTTTGCAATAATTTTGAAGAAATCATGATCATAATTATAACATATTTATGTTATCAGATGTTTATGATTTGTTTTTTGATGTATTTAAGACAACAGATTTTATATTATGAATGGATTATAGAAGATAGTGTAAAATCTGATTTGTCAGATTTTTGTGTTTTTATTATTAGTCTCGCTCAACTACTGACCCAAAATATTACAAAGAATGATCCACAATTCTTCAGTAGAACAGATCCTAGGTATTATACACATTTGTGTTTTTGCTGAGGAAAATTCAAATCATTTCATGTTACAATCATTTCTTTACTGTGTCATGTAGGTGGGAAAAGATGCCCTTCCTCATTACCCTTACAGGGATGATGCATGGCCAATCTTTGAGGCAACTGAACAATATGTAGAGGAAGTACTGAAGAACATCTATTCAGGTAAATAAACTGTTTAACTCAGTTGAAAACATAGAAAATGATATAATATGAATAAGGATATATTTTGGAGTCTCAAAGGGCTGGCTAAAACAACTTGGTAAAATGATGATATATTGGTGAAATCACCAATAAATGTAATTAATCCTTTTCCAGAGCCTTATTCCTTGATCAACATTCATTGTATGACTTGTTGACAGTAAAATAGGGGGCGGGGAACTATAATCTATTTAGGAGTGTAAATCCTTTCTTGCAACAAGATCGATATAACGATACCATGGGAGGGGGGATAGAAACCTACACTGTTTTATTTTATTGTTTTGTTCTGTAAATATATGTTATAGTAGCGGCGCTCCGCCACTACAAGTACTGACTGTGAGAGAACTCAGATGTTTTACTGTTTACTGTTCTTGATGTTTTAGGCCTCCAGTACAGGAGACCAATGTACAGGAGAAACCAAGCTTTGTAATATCATTGTGTTTTACTCCAGGATGCTGTAGTAGGAAAATTTTAATCACTGTACTAGACAACCACGTTAAACTAAACTACATTAATGTCCGTTATCACAAAACAATTGACACTTTAATTACAAAACGGACCATAAACAGTCTCAAACATCATGACTGACCATTGAACACTATTTTACTAATATCAGTTAAAACATCAGCTATGTTCAACAAATGAGATTTGCCTGGAAGACCTGCGTGCCACTTGGCTTGCAGACGGTATATTCGTTTCTGATTGTATGTATTGTCTCTTCAGAATAAAAATCCTATATATATATATATTCCTGTCCTCCATGCCAGTCATTAATCCTTCCCGTGACTCTTTGCAGATGAACAGTCCCTAAAGGATGACTTTGAAGTTCAAACCTGGTACAGAGTCCTTTGTGCTCCAATTTCGGAGGGTGGTTCAGGAATAGTGGTATGTGGGAGCATCCAGTATGAAAAGATATTATTAAAAGTTCAATATTCACCTGGTATAACTAAAATTATTAATGGTTTATCTGACTTGTAGCATAAACAGGTCTTTGGATTCCCTGGGAGTGGTAATTTTCCGTCCCAGTCCTGGGCTTCCTCCTTGGTGGAACACAAAAGTGTTGTAATATACAGTGTACTCACATTTTAATATATTCTTATTGTCAAAGGAATTCCATTTTCTCCAGCTAATGTCTACTAATGACAGCCTTGATTATAATCATCTGTGTGGAATGATAATATTTGTTTTCATAATTTCCCTAGACCAAAGACAGCAATAATTTCAAGATGTTCTGTTTAGATACATTTCAATCTTAATGTTTTTTTGTTTTTTTAAAAACATTTCTATCTTAATGTTAATTTAGCAATAAAAAAAGGTTCACTGGATGTACTTATAGAACATTAAAGACATGTATTATGAAGGGACCATTATAAATGCTCAACAAAGAGTTCCCTATCTCTATACTATAGTCACACAAATTGCTTATAATTAAATAACTCCACAGGGAGAAAAATGAATTTATTACAATAAGTGCCATGATCATACCAAGAGCACCATTTTAAAACTCACACTTTGAGAACTAATCTCAAAAACATCATCTGAGGACAGACCACATAGCTTTTCTTTGGAATGATGTGTAAAGTAGGGTATCCACTATACATAAAGTAGTCCTGTGTTTACCCCGCATTAACGGGTGTTTTAAGACTTGACGTGAGGCATTTACAATCCACTCTACGTAAGACTGCATGTGGCTGGCATCACACTAAAGGTGTTAGGCCGCTTCATTGTCGCAAGGGGGACATACACACCTTATACCCCACCTATCAACCAACACCCTACTTACCTGCCCATTATACCATATATAAACAAACCTCTCCCGCTCCCCTACCTCACTCTACTCATAACTTTCAAACAAATCGCCCACCCACCCACATCCTATCATCATCTCTCAATTTCATTTCACTTATCACCTCACTCAATTGGGGTTATATATATCTTAACACCAAATTTATTTATCATTTTACCTCTTCATCATTATTTCAATTTTACAAAATTCAAATAAAACTTTTACCAATTTATATTTTATCAAAATAAAATATTTCTAATATATGTAATTGAATGCCGATCGCGCCACCTAGTATAAGGCATAGCAATGGTTTTCTTATACATTTGCCATTTTCTTCGACACAATAACACCCTGGCCAAGCCAATCTCTATGGAAGCGATTCTTCAACGGGCTTGAAGTATGAACATTTCATCTTGGGAATAATTTTGTCTACCTAGTAACATAATGTGAATGTTTTTTTCTCGATGATTAAGCTGCTTTTAATAAGATGACGTTCATGTATAATGTTTACCGATGGTATACATACTCGGCATGCATACGCTATGGAATTGTTATGTCAACCAAGGGCTCCAGTTCCGACCGCCAACGCCGTCTGGTGTCAGTACATTAGATAATCTCGGCATAGGCAATTATAATTGTATGTAATTGTGCAGGGAATTTGTGAAGGGGGCTATTGTAGAGATATGTACATATCTGAATATAATTATAATTGTATGTAATTGTAGATCTATGTCCTATTTTATTGAATATAATATCTATGTCCTGTTTTATTGAATGTAATGTACCTTAACCAACACTATTCTAAACATAATATCAATCTCATTTTATTTCAGGGACTTGCTGGTGATGGCAAGGAGGCTAAACTTCAAGATCTGATTGATATCATTAGCACCGTTATATTTATTGTAACAGCACATCACTGTGCACTGAATTACTCCCAATATGAACAGCTTGCCTTTCCTGCCGTCATGACTGGTTTACTCAATACCAGAATTCCCACTAAAAAGGTATCTTGAAGGAGTCTTGAATATTACAAATTCTTGCATCTTTAAGGGTGGTCTCCACTGGCTGTGGTAAGCTGTGCGGTAATTACAGATTGCAGATTACAATTGCAGATCTTACTGCAGCCAGTGGAGACCCCCCTATAGTTTGAGAAGTACCTCTCTCCTCCTTCTTTATTCTTTGGCAACAATCAGCACATGAGAGTGCAGCACTGTACTGCGCTACACTGTGCAGCACTTGAGAGTGCAGAACTATACAGCATGTTAGAATGTTCATTTAGCACATTAGAGTTCAGCACAGTGATGTGCAATATCATGCAGCACTGTGCAGTACCATGCTGATCGTGCTGCACTGCAAAGTGCTGCAGTCTAATGTGCTGAATTAACATTCTAATATGCTGCACTCTCTCGTTTTCTTTATTACAGATATACTTTTTCATTCTTTTCTACCATTTTCAAAAAATATTTTGTGAATATTCTGGGCCTACTTATGATACAGATCTTTTCTGATCTTGTATTTTATGTATGTATTTTTACTGAAGGTAAAATCGTCTAAATCAAATTTTATTATAGATCTGCAGTACTTTCCCCACTTTTGTCATTTGTATGTGTCTCCCCCAGTCTTCTGACGGAGGAAAATACAAAAAAGTACTTTGATGTTTAAATATTGTCTGCAACTTTTTAAAAACACCGATCATTTGTGAGTTTGTATTAGCTCAATTGTCATGTATATAATTAAGAACCCTAAAGTCAATGAAGTGAGTAGTACCATGTTTGTAGCCTGGCACCTAGTATTCAGTCAGTTCCAACCTCTGCTTCCAAAGGTGGACCTCACTGAAGTGGACATCATGGCAGCACTACCAACAGCGGAGATAACTGGGGTGCTTGCGTCTGGTTACAACATAGTCGGCGAGAGGAAGAGTGACAAGCACCTTGGCAATTTCGAAACCAAGTATGCATATGACCCAAAATCAGAAGCTGCTTTAGAAAAGTAAGTTATAATGGGTACATGTTTACATTCCTCCATTAAAACCTATACATGTACTTTTAGCAGCTCTTTAAACCCCATGTTTGTTACCGCGGCCTTGTGACATACACTTGGTGTACAAGCAATGTACAGCAAACACCACACTGGTAAAGTATTATACTTGCCCGTGGAAATGGATATGGGCCTTGAAATTCATCAAGGATCTAGACAAAGTTGATAATATGACCTAAAGCATGGCCTGGTAAATGACTGCCAACTCACAAAATTTATTTATTTATGGATTTTTAAATGTAAATACCGTATTTCCCGCTTGATACGTCTGTGCCATTTATAAGCCTGCACAATTTATAAGCTGGGGTAAACACATTCTTCTGAATATATGTTTGTTTTATAGACCATTTACACTACCTATGATATTGGTGAAAAGATCCTTGCAATTTTTTATAAAAATGTTGTTAAATAATTGTATGTCAGATTTGAACTGAATCCCTCCCAGCATGCACTTTATTACTAGCCATGTGTAGTGGACATGCAATTCCCCTATTGCTTTTGTTAAAAAAAACTCTTCTGAATACAAGATATCTAATCCAGCAATTGGCTTGTTTTCATTGATTCTACACATCATCAAACAATTCCCAATTTATTCACTTTTAGGTTGCGCAAGCGACTCGCAGAGTCCAGGAAGGGGTTCCTAGAGCGGAGTGAGGCAAGAAAATATCCCTACCGTATCCTGGACCCCGCCTCCATTCCTGAATCAATCTGTCTGTAATTCAGCAAGGCTACATTTGGGTAACATTCTCAACTGAACTGACTTACAACAAGGAACAGTTTCAATCTCTTTCTATATATTATATATAACTCTCAATAACTTGATAGTAGTAGATCCACACAACTATCACTCGTGGGTGAATAACATAACACAAACAAGGGACTGTCACTATTGTACCAGGATGTGTGTGATGTATCACAGAAACATGAGTCATAAGTACAACAAATGGATTTTGAAATATTATCATATTTAAACACATGAGATCAAGCGGATTCTAATGATGGTAAATATAAGGGCATCTGATAAGAACTTCTATATATTTGTGTGCATGAAATAAACAGTTAGCTATATTATTATATGACAAATCAGTATAAAGAAATTAGTTAATACATTTCTTTTGATAACCTCAGATAGGAATAGATGCGTTCAATATGCAGCCCTGAGATTTGATACTTGTAACTTCCTGAAAAATGGTAAAATGGTGCCTGTAGAAAAACATAATTATTACCAGTGTAATTATCAGCATTGCAGCAGGCGGGAATTCAAGGAACTAATGCATGAAACAATAGAAGTCAATATATTTTGTTCAAACTTTGTTTTGAGAAAGAACATGGTTGGGGGAATACAAAATGCCAAATAAAAATGGATGTTATTATAATTATGGTGTTTAATGATGAGTGAAATTTATTTCCATTCACTATTGATTTCAATGTGGGAAACTCATTGTGATACAAGTTCAATGATCCCCTTATCATTTTTCATTTTGGAGGGTAGAATAACATGTCAGCAATGTATATGCAGATTTTAAAGAAAATTGTATAATTCAATCATTATGCTATTGAGGAAAATGCAGAAAATTATTTGCGACTCAAATCTAGAAATCTAGAAGCTTTAACGTTAAAACATATAATTTACCTCTTCTGGAATTTGGTTGTACTATTGTTGATCTAGCAACTTAACAGCAGGTGAAAAGTTTAATTTAAGAATAATTTAAGAGCTATATGGTGTGAAGAGTATAGACCATCCCCTACTCTTTACACATGGCAATGTCACCTGTATGCTTCAGAAGATTGTAGGGAAGGTTTAATCTCTTTTATAGTAGTAAGGGCCAACTAAGCCGATTCTCATGCGATTCTCACATAATTTTGTGCAAGAAAGTGATTTGTAGTGCAAAAAGGCATGAGAATCGGTTTAGTGGACTAGGCCCTTTAATATTAATAATGAAGGGGATAGACCAGAACATCATTACCTAATGAAGGATCCCATAGACTGATTGTGAATGGGTGGCGGAAGGAAGTAATGGCTAAAGTAGCCTGACCATCACTTATGATAGCAACAAGACAAAAAGTTATTTTCAAGTAGCATAGATATATAGGTGCAAAACTATTTGAGGAAAAAAAGAAATTGGAGTTTTCAGGATGTAGGAAATCAGAATTATCAATTATTAATTATTAGTGGTCTTACTGTAGCTTGTTGAAGAGAGTTAAATTGATTCCTTAGGAATATTTGCTGGTATAATTTTAAATAAATTCACCTTATCAGACTCATGACAATGGACTCATGCTAGGTGTTGATTTTTAAAGTATGTATAATATTGAAATTTCTAGAGATTTAAACTTTATTTGTACTATAAATCACTAAATGTGTGTTTTCTTGAATTTTCATGAATTTAAATAGCTGACTCTTTCTTGTTGTTCTGTTCAAAGTTGTACTGCTCACTCGTTGTTTGGGGAAATTTTGTTTTCACTCTTGAATAAATAATTATAACGGCGGTTCTGTGAGTCCGCCAACATCATTCCATACAGGCCTGTGTTATGTCCTTCTTGCATCCCATTATTTGTGATATCATAATATGTGTGTGTATCTGTATTCCTGAGAAATTGCATTATTCAAGAGCTAGTTAGTAAATCACACAGAGGTGCAATTAGCACTACGAGCCAGGTATACTCACTAAACTGGACATATGCTCAACAACCATAGACTACATCTACATGTATGAGTCGAGAGTCACAAAACAAGTCTTGTGTTTTGACGATAAAAGCAGGTGTGGGGATTCGGGGAGACGCTGCATCCCTACAGTGGCTGACATACCAACATATCAGTAGGTCCTGTACATATTAATATTACTATATTGACCGATGCATTGACGAAATAGGTACTTCCAACTTCTATCCGTTATTTGCAACTAGCCTATCGTAATTCAAAATACTTCCCTTTTGGAGGGATTTGACTCCTGCCTACAATGCAATGCGAGTAATATGTTATCGCGGGATAAAGTACTTTATCTATAACCAATTACGTCCAGGAGAATTGTAGGAAAAGATGGAGGTAATTGGCACACAGTAGTCAGAACAGTAAGTGTGAGGCTATTTGCTCCATACAGAGAATGATAGGGCTATCACAGGCTGTAATTTGTGAGTAGTATACAAAATGTTGGATTTTAATAAGGCATTATTGGTTGAGAACATGCCTTATATGGGTAAGATTTTCAGAAAATCTGCAGTTTAACTTCACTAATCATATCAAATAAAACACATTTCTGATGAAAATAAAGTTGAAAATTCAGTTAAACCTAGCCAAACAGATTGCTAGAATCAATGCAATGCCAAATATACTATAATTTACCTAGTACTGACCAAATTGCAGCCTTATTTTGCATAATTTACTAAATGTGTACAGCTGCCAATCGTACTTTTTATGAAAATCTGACCCATATAGAACAAAAACTTCATCTTCAAGAACAACACATTCTTTTATAGAGTGCTTGGCTTTCTCCACCACAGGTTACATCGGAAATATAATTAGAAATTAAGATTTAATGTTTGATTTGATTTGAAAATACTTATTTACCTAATTATAACAAGGCGTGATATGTTCTTGCTCCTTCTCGAAACATTTGTAGCTCACTAGATGGTAAAGTTACTCAAAATCTAAGGATGTTAGATTGTTCATGATTAATTAATAAACTCATTAATAAATCAAGTCAAGGTCATGAAAATGTGGAGTTTGACTTGATTCTTCACTTTTTACATCATCAGTGATGTGTATCCAGCAATCTAGAATATGAGAACAGCAATTTGTGGTTGGTATTGTTATAGGGCAGGCTATTAGTTGGTATAGGGGTGATGATCGCCACCCAGCTGTGTTAGGTATGAGTTCTGGGGTTCATTGAGTCTGCCTCTAAATGTGTCAACACCTCATTACTTTAGGTATGGGGATGAGCCGCCACCCATGTTAAACCGTCCCCCCTTCTTTTTATGAGTATTTTATGTGTTTACTTGAGTATGTAAGGCTCACTGTGAGTTGTGCAGAATTGTCATTTACCATCTTGACCCTTCCCTGGATAGTTGTATTGGATTTTAACCTGGAATAAAACCTGACTGATTTGGAAACTGACTTGCTCGCTTGTACTCTTTCTTAGTGCGCTCCGACTGACAGACCAAGGTCACTAAGACCCCACGTACCTTCTACAGGGGGACGACTAAGCCCTTCTCAAAGTAATTGCCACACTACCGTGTTCTAGATTTACATTGGAATGGCCCATGAATCTGCTCCCGCTCAGGAATACTTGTGGGACAAGTCTAATACAGGCAGTTTAAGTTCTAACAGCTCTAATAATAATCAACCTAATTCCTTAATGAATCAATAGTACAAGGAGGACGAGATATATAGGATGAAGGGTGTTGTAGAATCGCCGCAGTTTCAGAAATCCCTTGATAATTGCTCTTATGATCTCAAAGCTTTCAATCAGCTTTTTAGTCATATTTACCTTTATTTATGTGGTAATCAATATGTTTATCAATGTGTTGTGGTTCAGAAGTGGCGTTGACTACTCTGTCACTTTCATTGTAAACTAGTAAATCTTACAGTAGCATATTGTATGTATTGTAACTTATATTCCCTTACTGTATAACCTTTCTGATAGTTGTTTGAATTGTTACACCTGGACTATATGTAATAGCATGAAACAAGCTCGTAATTTGATAGATTTTGTTGATGGTTGGGGGAATACAAAATGCACAAAAAAATGGATGTTATCATATTATTTTGTGTTTTAATGATGAGTGAAGTTTATTTCCATTCACTATTGATTTCAATGGGGGAAACTCATTGTGATACAAGTTCAATGATCCCCTTGTTATTCTTTATAACAACTCCCAATTTATTAACAAAGTATCAAGAACAAATTGTTCCTTCTACACTTGGTTAGTGATAGAGGCAGAGTGAATGCATGGTAGCCAGCGGGCAGCAGACAGAGAGAGCCATAGACCTGACAGCTGGTGGCGCCACATTAATATAATGATCCTAAGTAACTAGGTTCCTCAAGACGCATAAAAAACAGACTGCCCGCCCAGGCAACCTACTGACAAAATCAAGATGCCCGCCACAATTGTTGGTTGTCAATGTCCAGTTGTAGGTATGACCTTACAATGAAGAATTTTCCCATTGAATTGAATTGAACAGGTTAAAATTTAAATCCTTGTAGATAGTCAGTCTAAAATTGAAGAGTGAGGATTGTTATATATATGGGGAGTTGTTAACTCAGCTCAAAATGCCGAACCTTGTTTGTGTTATTCATCGTTAGCCTTGTTAGCCAGCCTCGTAATATGTTCCTTATTTTGACCACTGGGTAAAGACAGCCTGCATCCACTGTCCGGCTCGTCACAACTGGGCAGCTGGCTAGCGGTGCTGCGCCAAAGCAAGGGTTACCACTGTGTCTCTGCACCACCACACACAGCACCACTACCTTATACTATTATTTGTGATCCGGGAAATAGGTCATAAGTCGCAAAATATAGATTTTGAGATGCCATTATATGTGGTATTACATACATACATGATTTAGGGCGCCTGATTCGGGGGTGCCATTAGAAATCTGGTATCACATATGTATGTGATTCGGGTTGTCATGGAAGCACGTGACCTAAATAACGTAACATCATTGGTTCATGACGTCGCGCTTCTTAGTGGCAGAAGCGTAGCGCTGTCTTGCACGTTTCGAAAGTTTTCCGATAGTTTGTCAAGAAAAACACTGCTAAGAAGGTAACTATAAGAAATAAATCAATGAATATGTATGAAATAAATATGTAATAGCCCTCTGTTCGGTTTCAAATTGATCTCGACGTCGGGTCAAATTGTACTCCGCCCCTTCGGGGTGTCGTACGATTTGACCCTCTGTCTCGATCGATTTGAAACCCAACAGAGGGCTATTACATATAATGTGTTTCAGGAAAATGAGTCATAAGTCGCAAAAAATGTACCAACTGTCTCAGGGAGTGTGCTTGAAACCAATATCTCGGACCATTATGCTGTGTTATCTGAATTTGGGTACACGTCTTCTTGACAGAAAATACAAATGGGTTAGAACATTTGTATTTTCTGTCAAGAAGACGTGTACCCAAATTCAGATAACACAAAATTGAGACGTTCAAAGAGAAAGTCGTAGACAAGTTGGAAGGTGTTGAGTTAGATATTGACAACTGTGACATAGACCACACATGGTCAGATTTTTCCAAGGTGTGATTGATTGTAGTAACTCCACTTTCAAATACAAACAAATCAGAATTAGACACTCTCACCAAGAATATATGGATGATGAGGTACAGGAGAAACTTGTTGAAAAGAAAAATGCATTTATACTTGCTAAGACTTCCAATCTGAGAGTTGACTGGATAGCAGCAAAAGTAAAACGTGCAGAGCTAAAGCGTTTGATTACTGAAAAGAAAAAATGTTTCTTGACAAATAAAATCAATGCCTTAAGCAACTCCCCGAAAAAATTCTGGTCGGCCCTGAAGGAAATTTACGACCCGAAACGTGTAGATTCAAATGTCTCTTTAGACACTTTTAATTCTCCCGAAGGTTTGAAAACAGGTCTAGATGCTATAAACTATGCGAATAGTTTTTTCGCGCAAATTGGATTAAACAATCTTGCCATTGCACCGAACCCTGCGGTTGCAAACAATAATGTTGTTTTCGATATTGAACCAAATGTGACTGATCGTGAGGTCGAAAATGTGGTAAAGAAGTTAGACGTCAATAAGAGCTCTGGTTTTGTAGAACTTGACTCCAGGTTGTTGAAGACTGCTTTTAGTGTGTGTGTTCCTTTTTTCACTACTTTTCTGAATATCATCATAGCAAGGGGTATCCTTCCTTCTACCTGGAAAAACGCTCCGGTTGTGTTGATTCCTAAAAAGGGTGACACCAAAGATGTTAATAATCTGAGAGCTATTACGCTTACACTTCTGACGCGCTGTTTGATGTACAGGAAACTATCATAGAGAATTTGGAGGTAAAGAAAAATGTGGTGGCCATATATTTTGATATATGTAAAGCATTCAACGCGGTGAACCATGTGTTGCTACTAGACAAATTGAGAGCTATTGGTTTAGGGCCAATTTTGATTGCTTTGATTGAGAATTTCTTACACGATCGTAAACAATTTGTCAAGAGTGGTAACCTGAACTCAAACATGATGGGGGTCAACAGTGGAGTCCCTCAGGGCTCCCTGTTGGGCCCTTTATTGTTTAATATATTCATTAACGATCTTGGTTCTGTGAATTTCCCGGGGAAAATCTTTCTCTTTGCGGATGATGCAGTCGTTCTGTTGCAAGGAGACAATATTGAATCGTTGCATAGGGACGCTCAGTCATCAATAAACAAATATCTGGAATGGTGCCAAACAAACAAATTACAAGCAAATGCAAATAAAACCTTCTATCAAATTTTCGGAAACCAAAGATTGGCAAAGACTTTTCGAGACCTAAATTGCCTAGGTAAAATCCTAGTGCGAGTGCAGAATTTTAAATACCTGGGCACGGTTATCACAGACGACTTATCGACAAAGTCCCACCTAGAAAACCAAATAAACTCGGCTAATTGGAAAATTGCTGACCTCAGGAGACAAAGGAAATACATGACCCCAGACATATGTGCTAGGCTGGTCAAAACATATATCCTACCGATCCTTGAATTTGCCAACTTTCAACTCCTTAGTGCAGGAAAATGTCTAAAAAAAAGAATCCAACGAGTATGGCAGAAAGCTCTTCGTCTTGCTTATGGTGGCGAAACAACAAATCCGGATTTAGTAGAGTTATCAAAAATTCTGCCCCTCGAAAAGAGATCGGAAATTGCCGCGTTAAAACTCCTTTTGACAGATATAAAATTCTGGAAAACGACCTGTTCCCTCTTAGAAATAGAGAACCAGGCATGATTAAAATTACACGAGCTAAGAAAAACTGCATGAGAGGTAGTGTTTCATATAAGAGCAAGATACTATGGAACAAACTACCAATGCCTTTAAGACTGCAAAGGGACAAGACCACCTTTGTCAGAGAGTTGAAAATTGATATGTGGAGAAAGTATAACGAAGGATTGTAAATAATGTAGGTAATTACCTGCTTCTAATGTGATATTTTGTGAGCCATGTAATGTAGTTTAACTTGATACTGTGACAACAGTCGGCATGATTCCGAAGGGATAACTACTAAGATACGAGTTAGTTTAGTTTGAATACTAGTGTCTATGATATGATTTTGTACTAGTATCCCAAGAGATGCCATGCGCCTTGCTTCTGTGCGTATCGATGTATTCAATGTAATATTGTTCTTCTAAGTTGATATACCCTGAATGATAACGTGCTTTGTAATAGTAATGTTCATATTAGTATTTTCGAACGTAGTAATGAGAGTGTTCTTATGGAGTAACGAGTAATTATACTAGGCAAAGTGTGTAAACATCCATGGTGGATTTTGCGTCTTTTCTTTTCTATATAAAATTAAATATTCTATTGGCCTTGAATTGAATTAAAAAAAAAAAAATATCACATAGATTGTCCTGAAATTTGAAACATCGATTGACATAGCCATAAGTGATAGACTCCCCAAAAATAAGAACATTCCAATGATGTGATCTTGTGAAAACAAAACTTCTAATAAATATCAATTTTGCGACTTATGACTCATTTTCCTCAAACACTTCACATTTTTGTATCAGCATTCAGTTTAATACTAGACTAGCCCAAAGGACTGTTCATGAATGTGACTAAATAGTGAACAGTTTACACATAACATACAAGAGTTGCTCATGTTACTATGGAGTTAGTTTATTCTCTGTGTCTAGGATACATATTGCTAGATGGAAACATCAATTCTGACAATGGACTGCAGTATGTAGCAGGTACTTGGTACTCCTAGAAGTGAACCATATATATAACCATAAAGTATTCTACTGGAAAGTTCTAAAAATCTATTAACTATGAAGTACTTGGATATTGTTGCTTGAATAGTGTTACTTTATGATAATTATTAATGAATGCTGTTTACAATTATTACCTTACATTCATAATGCCTACTATGAAATTATTTTGATGTTATTCGTATGAGATTCCCAGAGGCTAGGAGACATTAGGTTGCCTTAGTATTGAGAACTGGTAATAAATCTGGATTAATTTTGATTATTATTACTCATTAGACACAATTTGGTAAGATACTAGAGGGTCTTTTTGTCACTATAGTCCATGCTTGGTCCTTCCGGCAATTTCCGGTTTAAGTACTGGTGGTTTGGCGGCACAATATTGTGTGGGAAAAGTTGGAAATAAATGGTGTAGAGGCTATGCCCCTCAAATTGTCCACCAGGCAACAGACCACTTAGACCATCCAAAACCTCTGGGAATTAATGCTATAATAACTGATCTTGAATATTATATAATACTAATACAGACTATATGGCTGATTTAGAAACCGTAAGACCCTCAGTTAATCTACTGTTGGTTGATGGTTTATATATGAGATTACAGTATCAACTAAATCGTTTACACAACATCTTGTGGGAAGCATATAAGTCTTGGTTAACCTGAGTGGTGTATATCAGACTATTAGAGCTAGAGAGTGTGTAATGTATAAGTCTTGGTTAACCTACCATAGGTGAGTGGTGTATATCAGACTACTAGAGCTAGAGAGTCTGTAATGTATAAGTCTTGGTTAACCTACCATAGGTGAGTGGTGTATATCAGACTACTAGAGCTAGAGAGTGTGTAAAGTCTTGGTTAACCTGAGTGGTGTATATCAGACTATTAGAGCTAGAGAGTGTGTAATGTATAAGTCTTGGTTAACCTACCATAGAACCATTATCCCAGGTAAAAGATTACAAGTATTTAGGCCTCATAATAGATCAGCACCTATCTTTCAAGCAACATGTAAACAAACTGATAGACAAACTACAATACAAAGTGAGACTATTGTCCAGCTCACGTTATATGTTGACTAAAAAAGCAAAAACAGACATAATCAAAATGTTAATTATCCCCAATATCGATCAAGGGGATATATTCTATTCATCAACCAATAAACACCTGTTAAAAAGGTTGGATTCGCTGTTAAACTCGGCAATCAGATCCTTACACAATCTCCACAAAAAAGCAAACGTGGTAGAAGAACTAGGGGAGATAAATATCTTACCAAATAATGTAAGGAGGGATGTACATATCCTTGAAAGGGCACACTATTTGGCACAAACTATTTCAAATTTAGATCAAATAAAATTACCCACCAGAAGCCATTCAATAAAAAGAAGAAACCTAAAAATTGACCGTCCAAAATTATCATTATACCAAAATAGTTTCTTATACAAAGCAAAAGTGGCTTGGAATTCATTACCAACCCGAATCCAGGCACTAGAAACAAAAAAACATTTCAAACAAGAGGTAGAAAAGACTCAAAAAAACAAAAGTGATCCGGAAAATAGAGAAAAACAATAAATGTGTACACCCCTCAGATGTGAAAACAATTAGGTGCTAACCACATCTTATCTGTACTACTTTGTATAGGGCTGTAATTGTACTGGCTCGCTTTATATTGTTTATATTATATCATATTATATTGTGTTGTTTTTATTCTGTCTTACCATTTAAACATTCTAGTTGCCTATGTAGACATCTGTCCTTTAGTAAAGGTAACGGCTGGAAGAGCTGGGACCTTCCCAGAGGCCTGTAGACCTGTTTGTCTATCTCTTGTATTACTTAGACAAATAAAAGATTATTCAATTTAATTCAAAATCAGACTACTAGAGCTGGAGAGTGTGTAATGTATAAGTCTTGGTTAACCTACCATAGGTGAGTGGTTGGGGAATTTGCCAACCCAACAATGTTCATTTTGAAACTGTGTCTACACAAGTATAAATTATCAAATGAAACTGTGTCATTGTACAGCATCTATTAAGAGTTTCACGCCATTTTCTAAATTTCCTAAATTTTGTCTTCTATTTTTGGACTGAGTTAATCCAGTGTTGCCACCCCAATAAAGCATTGGGGTGGCAACAACAAATTGGAACAGAATAATTGCATTTGAGAATAACGAAATTGGATATGAAGAGAAAGCTATGTATTTTTACAACAAGAATCAGTGCAATTTTGAGAACTCATGAATTGGCCATGTCCTTGAACGTTTGGTGTAAGAAGAATTAAGATTTTTTCAAAATAATGAACTGTCTGAAAATAGAAACTTTTTTTTTCCAATTCCACCCAAATATTTAGCTTGAAACATTAGCTTAATGATAAAATAAGAAACATAATATTGACATTTAAAAAAGGACCATCAACCACCACCAAAAGTATGGTTTTTAATATTAGTGTTTCCAATTTTTGTTTTGAACCCTTGAATATATGTACAATGTTTTGTGTAAATGGGAAGTAGTTTCAATGGATTTAAATCTTTAGCCAAAAATATCCCCTTTTCATGAGACCTGAGCACATACTACATCAGGCAAGATCTGGTCAATTGTTCACTTTCTTATCTGATAATTCAAAGAAAATAATGAAGTTTAATATTTGTCTATTTTTTGATTGAAACATCATGCATTTGATTCCATGGTGGCTTCTATCCAGGACTTAAAAACACTGACATCGGTGAATACGTTGTAAGATGCTGTACCAGTTCTACAACCCAGTCCACGTGATATTACACCATAAAGGTCATACACATCCACATCCTTACGCTTGCAGAGCAGGGGGCCACCAGAATCACCCTGTTAAGCAATACCATAACAATATTTATTTTCTAATACCAAAAGAATAACTTTCTATAAGTGTCTACAACATAGAAAGTTTTTATTGTAAACATGAAAAATATATCATTTTCGCACCCACTTTATATCACCTGAAGTGGAATGTGCATATAATAAAGGTCCATATGTGTCCATAGTGGTGTATTATTTAATAGGGGATTTGCATAGCCGCCATTTTGAATCTTAATTTGCATGTTAGTAAACAGTCTAATACTCGAATAATTATTTCTAGATTTTAACCAACATATTTACAGTCACTGTCATCAACTATATTACCTGTTCTTCACATTTGTTATGTGTTATAGGGAAATGAGTCATAAGTTGCTAAAAATAGATTTTGAGATAACATTAGATTTGAAAAGATGAGATCAAGCTGATTCCAATGATAGTAAACAGTCTAATAATCTTATAAGTATTTCTAGATTTTAAGTTTGATATTTTCGTTTTTGAAAAAAAAAAGTTTCCAATATTTGTGGGGGTCAATAAACAGTAAAGTAACTAAATGTAGTCCATATAAGGACCTTTAAAACTAAAGGATATATTACATAGATTGTCCTGAAATGTGAGACATAGATTGATGTGACCATGAGTGATCAACACTTAAAGAATTAGGACATTCCAATAATGTGATCTTGTGAGAAAAACACTTTAAAAAATTTCAATTTTGCGACTTATGACTAATTTTCCTGAAACACATAACATATAAAATTACTCACCGGACATGTTGACCTTAAACCATTTGTATATGCTGCACATAAGTCATTTCTTGGATGGTAGCTAGGTATACGCCTACATCTTGAGTCATCAACCACGCTCAACAATGCCTCACGAAGCAGATTTGGTGTGTTTGTATCTGTTGTAATAAGGACATCATCACTCATGTACATAATGACTGTTGTACTCCTTATGGATAATTCAACCTTTCATTTGTTCTTTTTATTTGCTTGCGTGAGGGCCTAATATAGTTCAAATGAAATCGAAAAAGAAAACTACTTTACATCGATGCAATTTCCCCCAACCAACGACATAGCATGGTCCTTCCGGTAGAGTGTCTTGCACATCATTTAGACAAATGGGTCTGATGGATGGGGTAAACTCCAGTTTCTTTTCCAGTTTCAGTAGTGCTATATCATAACTGCTGGCCGAGAAGAAATTACTGTCAAAGCGTGGGTGGATGTAACTTTCTGAAATGTTGTACTCCAGTTTGTTCAATTGACGTATGTTACTTGTTCCAACAACAACTCTTGTCTGTAATAATGCTTCATCGCTGAAATTGTAATTGTAATATTTCAGCATTAAACATATATAAATAGTGTCAATGTGAAAAATGATATTTAAATCGTTCTAATAAAGTAATGATATAGATTCAATAAGATTTTCACTTTTGCAAGATCTCACATCAGTAATGTTATATCTCTAGCTACATGTGACCCGAAGAGCACCTCTATATCTGTCCCTGATATGTCAGCAATGTATCCTACATGTGCATGTAGCCCTCAACCCCTTATCATCACCAATATTATGTTCTAATGTTTTGTGATATAAACAGGCTGTGAGGAACTTGTCATTGCATCTGTTTTGTATCTCTTGGTTCCTGTTCTGCCAAGGCTCCTGGAGACTATCAGCAGAATAAAATAGATATCCTAGATATATTAGCTTTTCTTCATGTGTTGATATCGGGGGAGCGTGGATATCACAATTGGGGTCCCTTAAGGGAAGGTATCTCACCTCGAGTAGGTCAGATAGATCGAAAGAATAACTCGGTAGAGCCGGGTGATTCCAGGAGGAACTGTAGAAAGACGTATCTCTTTATTCTAGAGACATGGTGGTAGTAATACAATGAGCAGCTAAGAGCACCTCACAGATTCCTACATCAAACAACAGCTGCTCATTACTTGTAACGTGGTAATGGATTAGTACATTACCAGTGATTGACATGCAAGACACAAGTTTGCCAATGTAAGTTTGCCGGTGCGAGTGCACCTCCCTGTAACCTTCCTCCATCGTTTCAGCTGTTTCTAGTTATATTCCTCTTACATGAAATCCAGATATGGTAAATCATGTTATTATCTTTTTTAATTAAGCACATTATACATGCAAAAGTAGGCATGTATAATAATCAACTTATAGTACTTAAACGCATGAATAAATAACAAACTCGTTCTCCGATCTTGTTCTTCATTTAGGCGCCATGCGTCGTGACAATGTACTGTAACTACTATTTAATACTAATCTATCTAGCATGTAATGCTAAAGTCCCACCGGATTGATATCCATGTTTATTGTAATGTATTTCTACTCTACTTTGTTTGTATGTACCCATGTATATTAGTATACTCTTGCCTACATAACTGTTTATATGTTTACATGTTTATAGATAGGTAAGTACTGACATTAACGACGAGATACCGTCATACCATCATATTATGTCATATTATAGTATAGATCATTTTCCAATTTCAGGGCTATTTGGAAGACCTGTATACTTTACAGATAATATTCATTTTTCCATAATTATTTTATTTCATTTCAATTTCTAGTCTGTACTTTGTATTACACTTTGTAAATGTTTATGGAAATAACAATTTATTATTATTATTATAATGTATTAGTAACCTTGAGTTTGAGGTAAATAATGTATTACTTACACACAGTGTGCTGCGGTGACAATCCACTGGTCTGATATAATGCTGCCTCCACAGAAGTGTCTCCCAACGTTCTGCAAGCTTACCTACAACAATTTCACCAAAGGAATGATTAAGTCTTCTATTTTTCTCATACGATTATCTCTCACGATTAGTAGAGGGTATTTTTTTAACCTTATATAGGTTCCAGTTCTTGCCGCCTGTTCTTTGCGCGTCCGCGTTGCCCCCTTATAAGGGAAAGCCAACTCTGCCTGTTCCCACCTGAATTTCTGACGCACTTGCGTAAACATTGCGGTGAATTTAGGCTCCCGGAAATTGATAAAAATCGCTATTTCTACTCGAAATAAATTGCCAAAAACATAAGATTCAGAAAGGGCATGCTTTTCTACCCCAATATATGTGTTTATATCAAGGTCAGTTTATAAATAAGGCTTATATAAGCGAAACATTTCAGTAGGCCTAAGTAAACAAAAAGATTGCCAAATTAGGTCTACATTATCCAGAAAAGTGTACTGCCTTGAATTGGATTGTTCTAATAGTTTGGTTATATTTCTGACCGCCATATATTGTTTTTATATATACAAATGAAGCATTGTCGCGAAAACGACCCTCCCAAACCGCCCGGGAATCCCAATTACTAAACTATGTCTAGCTGCTTGGTCACGCCAGTTACGGCATGGCTACCGAGTCCCGTTCTCGTTCAGACATTTTGCTTTGAGTTTGTCTGCTCAGTTCGTATGGGTTACACCAACCCAACGACCAGCAGACACTAAGATTTTAGCAGAAGAATCTATTTTCGTTACCTTTTTAATGGAATAAATGATAATCCCGGATTTTCTACCTGCAACAGGCTATGTCAGCTTTGTTTTCCTGATCGGAGGGCTTCCCCGACCTGCCGCTATATATGACTTCATTGTCCCCATGGTCATGTGACCGATTCGCATGATATGATTGGCTTAGAGTCGTAGTGGCTCTTTCTTCCATCTATTTTGTTATAGCGGCCATTTTAAACAGCCCTCGCTTCGAATATGCGGTTAGCAATAACTTTTTAATTATTCATTGAATGAAACATTTTTCCATTCGCCCTCCAGAGGTTAAAGATCCCGCACAATCTCGCGAAATCCCGTGCAGGTTCCGGTCATTGAATTGCCATTGACTTGCACTGAAAACGCTACAAATCCTTCTTTTTAAGAGCTATGTTGTATTGATTATTTATAATTACTTTAGTATATTATTGTTTAAGGGAGATACTTTCTAGAAATAATAAGAAAATTGCTGGTTTTCATATGTACCCATCCAAAAATCTCACTTGTCAAACCAAGGGGAGGTTTTCAGAGCCCTTTTCTCCTGACTTGCAAGTTTTGGGTCCTGTTACGAGTAACGTAAAATAATTACCAACACTGGGCAACAGAAAAAAAAACAAATTCTAAACCATTTAACCTTAGAAATGCTTTTTTGTAACTACTAAACAACAATATATTGATAAATGTGAAAATATAATAAGATTATGAACATGGCCAATGACGTAAAATCCAGATTTGTTGTTGACAAAAACAAAGTTTTGATGCCAGCCATCCAGTTCAGTCAACGATCATGATATAACTATAAGTTTAACAAATCATATACTATATAACAAGTGTCCAGAGAAAGATATAAAGGTATTGTTTAGATTGAAGCAGTTTATTTATGTTTATCAAGCTTTAATTAAGTGTTGAGCCTCCAAATAAGTTGGCCCCCATTCGCTTAGCCTTGCGATAATTTGCATCTGCCTGCACGCGCGCAAGGCATTATGGGAAACCTCTGGAGGGCGAATTTGAACCTTGCTCTCCTTGACTCGATCTAGCATCTGGGATCGGTTAGAAAGTTCCGGAAAAAAATAAGGCATGAAAACAGGTCGATGATGGGCAGTTTCTGTATATACGTCGTTTCTTCCTTCGGTCAGTGCCCCGGTCACGTGATTTGAGAAACATAGCGGAGCTCCTAGTGGAATAGCGGTAGGGCCTAATAGGCGTGTTCCACAGGTCGGAATAATCCTTATGTCCCAATCGGTTTTACCAATGAAACAATGCTACGGTTTTTCTCGGTTTGCATCGGTTTTGATTTTGGTTTTGATCGATTTTGTTATTCCAACCGAAACCGAACCGAACGGAACTAAGGGTGTGTGCAACTGGTCGGCTCTTATCGGCTCGGAATAAAATAGATTTAGTACATCAATTCCAGACCGAAACAGTCCTATTCATTCCGATGATATGCACAACAGGTCGGAACGTCTGTTCGGCACCATTCGGTTCCATCGGTTTCATAAAAAAACCGACCAGAAACCGATGAAAATCAAACAGGTCGGATTATCGTTTTTAGCCCTTCGGTTCGTTCGGTTTGCCTCAAATATTCCGACGGTGATATTCCGTTCCGATGGAGCCGAACTGAACCGACTGCTATGTGAACAATAGGTCGGAATTAATGATCGGTTTTTTTGAAAACCGATTGGGACGTAAGGCTTATTCCGACCTGTGGAACACCCCTATAAGGGGGCTGTTCGTCCAGATATAACCGCTGCGAGATAGATTTGTATGATGTGTATGGTTTGCTATGGTTGCGTTGGGAAAGAAAAACAGTTGCCGATGAACTGCCCAGCCGCCCAGCCGCCCCCCGACCCTACGGGGCCTAGGCGCTGTTCACTCAGTCAGTGAACAGCGCCCCTGGTCTCAGTTGATGCAACTACGGAAGTGTTGCCAACGGTAGCGCCGGAGCGGATTGTGTGGGAACTAAAATGCCCCTGAACACGATGGTGGGAATGGCTGAATGCCGATGCCTTCTGGAAAATTAGCTCCTATATTTACGGACACTGTTTATCGAGTGAGAGCGATCGGAGAAATCCGCCTGAACAAAAGTGTACAGAACTGGTATCTAAGACGATTTCACTAAATGAAAATGTTTGTCACCGGGAAAAATAAGGAGAACGAGCCAATAAGTATACGAGTCAGTAGACGCTAAGCGAAAAACGATTATGGGGGTTGCAACGGTTTTTGTGGTCTATAGGAGGCATTTTTGCCTCTTTCCCTGAGGAAAGCGGAAGTGTTGCTGTTCGTCCAGTCAAAAAATGTACAATTCGCCTGCACCATTTCTCTCAGATTTGAGAAAGAAATCAGGTTCAAAATACAGTTTAACATAGATCTAAGCAAGCAGATTCATTCAATAAATGTTACACCAAATATACTGTAGTATAGCTAGTATTTTTCGTTTTTCAGAGTAAATTAGCAAGATTTACCAAATGTGTAGAGCCGACGATTGTACATTTTCCGACAACCTGATCCCATTGGGTTGTGGCAGGCACATCGCGGGGAAATTATGCTCTGGCGAAATTATAAAAAACGCTATTTCTAATCGAAATACATGGCCACGATGTTAAAATCCAGAAAGAGCATGCTTTTCTACCCCTACATATTTAATTTTATCAACATCTGTAAGTAAATAAGGAAGATATGAAGGAAACTCAACTGGATATTGATGCGACGACGCAATAATGTAGGCCGACTTTGACCTGGCCGTGCTTCTAATTTGCACGTTAGTAACGCGTCCTTGGCAACGCTTTTCCCCGCGTGGAGTGGGGAGGGAATGTGGGATCGAAGTAGGCCCGGGGGTTAGGCCTACATTATTCAGTCAGGCTGTAAGAAAATGTACAATTCACCTGCACTATTCTTCTCAGATTTGAGAAAGAAATGAGGTTCAAAATAGATCTACAGTTTTACATAACCTAGCAGATTCGTTCAATCAAAGCAACACCAAATGTACTCTATTATAGCTAGTATTTTTCATTTTTCAGTAGCCTAAATTAGCAAGATTTACTAAATGTGTAGAGCCGACGATTATACATTTTCTGACGACCTGGCCCTATTCAGTCAGTCGAACCTGCCTCTACTCAATGATCATGGATAGATCTAGTACGGCCGTCACCATACTAGAGTTAGACTAGCCCTATAACTAACCCTATTGGGTTGTGGCAGGCATATTGCGGGGAAATTACGCTCCGGCAAAGTAATAAAAACCGGTATTTCTATTTGAAATACATTACCAAGATGTTTAAATTCTGAAAGAGCATGCTTTTCTACCCCCATGTATTTAATTTGATCAACATTTGTATTTAAATAAGGAAATGACTGTAGGCCTATATTGATGCTGATGCCGGCGACGACGCAATAATATACTAGTGACTTTAGTGACTTCTTCTAATTGTCACAACGTTAGTAATGCACCATGACAACTAGAGTCCTGGACAGCTCATAGGCTAATAGACATTTTCCCGCGCCGAGTATCAGAGAACGAGCGGGGGGGGGGGGGGGGGGGGGCTTTTTTAAGGTTTCCCCCGCCGAAGGCGGTACGAGCGCCGAAGGCACTTGTACTGGGAAACCTTATATAGGTTCCAGTTCTTGCCGCCTGTTCTTTGGGCGTCCGCGTTGCCCCCTTATAAGGGAAACCCGACTCCACCTGTTCCCACCTGAATTTCTGACGCACTTGCGTAAACATCGCGGTGAATTTACGCTCCCGCAAATTGATAAAAATCGTTGTTTCTACTCGAAATAAATTGCCCAAAACATGAAATTCAGAAAGGGCATGCTTTTCTACCCCTATATATGTGTTTATATCAAGGTCAGTTTTTAAAATAAAGCATATATGAACGAAACCTTTCAGTAGGCCTAAGTAAACAAAAAGATAGCCAAAGTCTAGGCCTACATGAGTCAGGTTGCAAGAATTGTACAATTCGCCTGCACCATTCCTCTCAGATTTGAGAAAGAAATCAGGTTCAAAATACAGTTTAACATAACCAAGCAGATTCATTCAATAAATGTTACACCAAATATACTGTAGTATAGCTAGTATTTTTCGTTTTTCAGAGTAAATTAGCAAGATTTACCAAATGTGTAGAGCCGACGATTGTACATTTTCCGACGACCTGATCCCATTGGGTTGTGGCAGGCACATCGCGGGGAAATTACGCTCCCGCGAAGTACTAAAAAACGCTATTTCTATTCGAAATACATTACCAAGATGTTGAAATTCAGAATGAGCATGCTTTTCTACCCCTAAATATGTGTTTATATTAAGTTCAGCCTCTAAATAAGGCAGATATGAGAGAAAGTGTTTAGTCACATAAGTAAACAATAAAAAAGCTTGCCGACGATTGTACATTTTCTGGGGAAATTATGCTCCCGCGAAATTGAGAAAAATCGCTATTTCTCCTCGAAATACATTGCTAATAACATGAAATTCAGAAAGAGCATGCTTTTCTACCCATAAATATGTGGCATATATGACTATTATGAGCGAAACTTTTTAGTAGGCATAGATAAGACATTCTTTCTTGCCATCCAATGCCCGATGCCGGCGACGACGCAATAACGTTCTCGTCTGCGCGCTCTGTATTTTTGTCGTGACGTCTTCTAATTTGTGCAACGTTGGTAACGCACATAGATAGAGTCCTTGACAACGCTTTTTCCCGCGTGGAGTGGGGATCGATGGGGGGGGGGTATTTGTTAAGGGGATTTGGGGGAAACCGTTGTTTCCTTGGTGACAGCCAAAATTTCTTGTTAGGCTAGGCCCTATGATAGTCAGGGAAAACCGTTTTCTCCTTGGTCAAAACCAAAATTTCTTGTTATTTTAATGTCTTCATCTACTCCATTTCCACATGTATCTCCCAGTCTCAATTTGATGTTGATGCTAATACAACGCTAAAAAAACACCCATCAGGACCTCACAGTGATCGGAGGCACCAACACAAGTTGCAAGAACAGCTGTGGGAGGGTCATGGAGCAGCCACAGCATTCAATTGTCTAACTGGTTTCACCGATGAATATATTCATTAAATCTATTTATTTAATAGTTAATTATCTTGATAAGACACATGTGTATTGCCATGTTTGAACCTAAACTTTCATTTTACTACTTACATCTTGATTAAATATAGGTTTACATATTTGCGCATGCTGTGCATGTATTCCTTGCACTCGTGGCAATGAAAGTCAGTCTACTACATTTTATTCTCACCTACTTCTTTTATACCTTATCCTTACCTTTACCTGTAACACCTTTATTATCATGTACCCAATTGTACCATGTCTAAATATCCATTATCAAATAATTACAATATAAATTCTTTTTATTGTCTTTATTTCTCCTCCCCTGCGTTTACCAAGGGTCATTACACATGTTAGATAACTTGCTTAAAGGTAAATACCAGTGTTTAATACAAAAATGAATGAATTTTCTTTAAACTTTGTATTTAGAAAGAACACAGTTGGGGAAACCCAAAAAGTCCCCCAAAAAACACATGTCATTGGATAAGTTTTTATTTCAGGGACCACTGGAATTTATTACTGTTCACTATAGAAGTCTATGGGAAAATGGGTATTTTCTGCATTTTCCCCAATAGCATATGATTGAATCATACGATTTTCTTTAAAATCTGCATATACATTGCTGACATGTTATTCTACCCTCCCAATTAAAAAAAATAAGGGGTCATTGAACTAAAAAAAAAGTTATTCAGCTAAACTTGTATCACAATGAGCCTCCCCAATTGAAATCAGTAGTAAAGGGAAGTAAACTTCACTCCTCCATAAAACACAAAATATTATGATAACATCCAGTTTTTTTGGCATTTTGCATTCCCCCAACCATGTTCTTTCTCAATACAAAATTTGAACAAAATATATTGACTTCTATTGTTTCATGCATTAGTTCCTTGAATTCCCGCCTGCTGCAGTGCTGACAACGCTGGTATTTGTCTTTAAGACATTCTTCTCTTTTCCTAGTAAGTTCATTATTGGTATTTTACATTAAAGCATTTGTCCATTTTCTGAACAATATTGGCAAAATATGTTAATATTAAATGGATTAATAGGGACATTCGGCAACAACAAAAGAACTGTACAAGAGAAACAAGCCAAACACTGACTACCAACACTCAACGTCCAATTGAGATATTGGGACTAACTCTGATAGTTCTCTGTGACATATTGTACTATTTCCTTGTAGAATTCTTGATTAATTTTTCATAAGCTTGGCCTCATGTGGGAGAGCCTCTTATCATTGTATCTCAAAGATATCAAATTCACATTCTCACGGATTGAAACTGAACATGGGTGTACATACCATCCATGGCCAGGTAGTGATATCAACAATGTCTCCCCCATATATCTTGTTGATGACTGGTGATCTCACCCCACATGTTCCACTCTCTGTAACAGAAGATTATACACAAATTCATCAATTGTTCATGGAGATCATTCATTCAATGTGAATTCAGGAGTTTGAAAGGTAAAAGTAAGGATTTCTTCAACCTTGGTGGGGCCTCACAACTTCTCTGAGTAGGGAGGCCCCAACTTCAGAACCCTGCAATGAGGACACACCATGAGTTTCTGGTGTTGTCCTCGAACTTCATGGGTTGGGATATCTGACTTTATCTTATAAGGGCTACCCATTTCTCACATATTATTATTGCTGTTTTTATGTTATTATGTACTTGGCTGAGAATAAACAATAATCAATCAAAAGATGCTATAATAAACTAATTATACTGAGATGTTAGATGAATGATGAATTACTGTTGGTTTCTTACCATTCCCAGGACCACATGACACCCCAGCTGGAGGCTGATTATCACAGATACTAGAGCTGTAGACACCAACACCACGATGGAAACATTGGGAAATGTGGTCTTCCTTTCCTGCGCAGTTCAACACATCCAACAATATCACATCCGTAGAAGCTGGGCCGTAAGCACTGGTCATCCTGACATTGGT
Source organism: Sthenelais limicola (assembly GCA_942159475.1). Taxonomy (NCBI): domain Eukaryota; kingdom Metazoa; phylum Annelida; class Polychaeta; order Phyllodocida; family Sigalionidae; genus Sthenelais; species Sthenelais limicola. The sequence continues at coordinate 5,040,060 of OW804097.1, forward strand.
CATAGGACCGCTGGGAAATCATAGGATAAATACTGAGTTGATAACCAACATGATGTGACTTCCAGTCAAGAGAGAGAGCTAAAAACGTGTTGGAGCATCGCTCCATACTAATCCTTTTCTCTTTCAGCATCCAGTTCATCGTTTTTTCTGCCTTTTGCGCAGAAAGTTACATACATACACAAAGACTCTTTAGATACAAGCAAAAAGTTGGAGAAAGTAAGGATAACTGAACCAGAGACATTTTTAAGCTTCCCGCTCAACGGGAGGATAGGTAATCCACAGCAGGCAGATTATTGCCCACACGGACTCTATCGAGCAAAGTTGACCAGTAAATCGCAAGGAATATACCAGGAGATGAAACTGGCATTGTGTGAGACAACAGAATAAAGGACTGGCTCGAGTGATTTGAGTTGAAAATAGCAAAAAGTAAAAAGGGAAGAGTACTATTTACATTTGAAACATTTGATGACAGTATATACAACTTTTGTAAACACATAAAACAAAGACAGTGGGAGTCCAGTGGTGCCACCTCATGCTAACCACTGAAAACAATGATGGGGAAGATGGGTGAGTGGAATTACCTTGAACTATAAAACCCAATTGATTGGCCCTTGTCAGAGCCAGGATAGAGAGATCCCAAGCTAGCTATCAGAAACTACTCAAGTCCATCCAACAGTTGGAGGAAATGAGGGAAAGTGAACAGGTGGTGGAAATTATGGAAAATGAACAATTAGAGGAGATTATGGAAAATGTTGAGGATATTTCGGAGACAACAAGGAACAAAATACAGCAAGTCTCAGACATGGTCAGGCCCAGGAAGCTGCAACAACTTGCAGGACTACACGATGAAGTGAGGGACAGAAAGGAGTTCCAAATTAGGATCACTAGGCTGGAAAAGAATGTTTTCTCCCTGGGTATCTGGAGGAGGGACAGTGAATCGTTAGGGATCGGTTGATCCTCAAAATGCATAGCACACACACACTTTTGAAGATAGTGTAATGATTATGTGGTAACAAAAGTACCAATGTTTATAGTTATGGTAACAGATGAAACAAGAGAATTAATATTCAGGTAGAATATTAAAAAGAGACCAAGAAAGAAAAGAAGAGAACAAGTTATTCTATTATTAAATGAACCAGAACCAAATGTCAAATTTATCAAAAGAGAATGCTAATGCACGAAGAAAACTCCATACTGACCTTAAGAGTCTGGAAGAGTAAAATGTATCCCTAAACTGTGTGTTACATAACTTGTTTCAATTCATAAATATCTCCACAAACAGAATTATTCCACATGTCACCTCAAGTAAATTTATGTGCATGACTAAGGTAAAATTATATTCCAGAAATCCACGCCAGATGAGTAGAGGGTACGATGTAATATCATGTGATAGACCCCGGGAGAGAAGAAGGCTATTTGTTGATAGATTGAATAAAAAGTTTTTAAAGAAAAAAAAACAAAAACCATGTGATGTACACTTGTTATTGTCACAAAATCAATATTAAACTGTCACACTATAGGTGATAATCCAATGCTACAATGATGATAGTCTTCCGTATCTAGAGGTACTGAAATCAATATTTTTGAAATACACATTCCATCATTTTTTAAGCTAAATGCCAGCGTTGTCAGCACTACAGCAGGTGGGAATTCAAGGAACTAATACATGAAACAATAGAACTCACAATATTTTTGTCAAACTTCGTCTGAGAAAGAACATGGTTGGGGGAATACAAAAAGCCAAGAAAACTGGCGGTTATCATTTTATTTTGTGTTTTAGGGATGAGTGAAGCTCACTTCCATTCACTATTGATTTCAATGGGGGAAACTCATCGTGATACAAATTCAGCTACATTTGTTTTCCCTTTTTGTGCCTCTTCTGTTTTTTGGACATATTTCCATCTAATATCCTTATTCAGTGAAGTTATTCCTGTGATTTAGCTAAAACATCCATAGAATGGACTGTTAGAATACATGCTCCAATTTAAGGTATTTCTCCTTCCCAGAAATATGTCAGTATTTTCTGTGAAAGTTTGTTTGAGGAATTGTGATTACCTGTATCCCAGCATACGACATATGACCTTTGCTCCATTCTCACTGAAGCCAGAGCCACACACAGTTCCTTTCAATCCATGATAGGAGACAATGATACGGCCATGGAACTTGTCTTCTCCTCCCTCTGTCCACACCTTCCAATCATCTAAAGGAAAACAAGTTTTATTGCAGGTTGGTAGTTTCAGGGACTGGTTACACATGTTTTACAAGTTAAATTATCAAGGTTTGTTTGAAAATGGATTGGATCCTTGTCTCATTGATTAAACAATGATAATAACTTATAAGAACAATAGAATATAACATAGTGTTTGGAAATAATGTAAATTTCTTTTAATTTACATTTTGTTTTTGTAAATGTTAACGACATTAATTTTGAATTATAGATTATCAAGTGAAACTATGTCATTTTAAAGCATCTATTAAGAAGTCCATGCCAATCAAATTGGATATATCAAAAAGCTATGTATTTTTACTGTCAGAATCAATACAAAAATATTGATTTTGAGAAATCATGAATATTTTACAAAGATTAGAACAAGGCCATGTCCTTGAACTTTGGGTGACAACAAATTAAGGTGATTTTCAATGAACTGCCTGAAAACATTTTTTTTTGCAATTTACATCCAAATGTTTAGTTTGAAACTTTAGCTTAACACTACAATAATGAACCAAACTATTGAAATCTAAAATAATTACCTCTACAATTAAATGTTTATATCCAAAGGCATCGGGCTGGCAACATTAGAAAATTGATTGGATTCCCTGCCAAATGCAGAGTTTTTAAAATTAATGTGCCCAATTTGTGCTATGAACCCTTCAATATATATGTATAATATATGTATGTGTATGTGTATAAACTATGTGTAAATGGCAAGTAGTTTCAATGCGTTTACATTTTTAGCGCAAAACACCCCCTGTGTACACTGTTCATGAGAACTGACCATATATATGAAATGTCACCAACCTTCTTTCTTGCCACAGCCAATATGGAGTGTGTTTCTAGGTTTGCATTCTTTAGCGACGTTGCCCCAAAGTTCAGGATTTCTGCACTGCCTCAAGCCAGTTTCGTTCCCAGTACACATGAGATTGCTAGCAATGAAGGTTGTATTGCTTGGGTAGAGCCAGGCCTCAACATCCTCCCCTCTACAAGGTAAAATTAGAGCTTTGTAACTGTTGGCAGCCTACCAATACACCTGTCACTTTTAAAGATATATGCTGGTGTCAACACACACGCCACCTAGCAGCTCCTTTTTTTCTTTGATATTTTTCCTTATTATCATAAGTTGAGATGTATTTGTGCATGATTTCCAATATCTACAGGTTTCATTGTATTACAGCTGTTTTGAGTCATGTTTTTTCAAGATTCATTTTCATTGATTATGTTGCTTGATTTCTACATGTGGGTGATGTTGGTGGTCAAATGCAATCGCACATAACTTTTCTTCAACCCTGGCAACGTATCATTTTTCCAATAGATGTGTAGCATATGACCTCATATGCATGTGTAGAAATCTTTTGATATAAAGTAAAATGTGAAGAATTACTACATTTCCCCATAGAGTTCCATACTAAAGCACTGTAAATCACAAACTAAGCTGGCGATATACTTTTATTTTATTTCTTTCTTTCTTAAGAAGTAAGGTATAACCCCTGAAAGTTTTGTGAAAATGTCAGTGGACAATCAGTTTTACATTGAATACCTGCCTATACCTTTAATAAGATGGCCAAAAGAAGCAGCAGACAGTGATGTAATCAGCATTACTACATTAACCCTTTAAGTTCTGATTCATGATTTGATTTTGGGGGGATAAGCAAGGGTATTAATGATGTTTCTCCAAAATTGTTTCCATCTCAATATGATCATTTCAACATACTATCCTCAGCTGTAAAAGAGGTAGGAAAGGACTATTTCCGGTCAAGACCAGCCTACATGTATATTTCCGGTCCAGGCCTGATTCCCAGTAGCCGAAATGTTAATGTTGATTACACAATTTCCTTTTCAAATACTATTAAACAAAGTTCAGTATCAAAAAGACCAGTATTTTCTACCCCAGGAAATATATACTTCCGAAGTTATTGGTGCAGGAACAATTGTTAATAAGATTGGGAACAAAGGCGTGGAAGTGAGCATGTGTGGCGTAGTAGTGCTGGATGCACCTTTTCTACCTCCTTTTGCCTCTTGTGAAGAGCCAACTAGGGAAGTCGCAATGCACGTATTGGAGGGATTTATTTGAATCATTTCCAACATTGATTAAAATTCAAGAACCTGTCACATTTCAGAACTTTGGCCAAGCTGAACCAAACTCTTGATCTTGTTATAATACAAAAAGAAGTTACCTGTATCCCAGACTGTTGCACACAACCTGAGCCAGCTTCTTCTGGTTGTCATCAAACAGTGTACTCAGCTCACAGACGCTGCCCTGCAGGGTGGAGTTGCTCACCTCCACCTGTACCCGGCCATGTAAAGCATCCTGTCCATCCACTAACCTGGCTGACACCACTGGAACATTCAATAGCATGTATAGTACTTAGTTATTCAGCTTTGGTAGATATAATATCCAAATAATTTCCTATTGGAACAATATTTTGAGGACTGTAATAATATCATACATAAATTACCTGCAATACAATCAATACAGATTTTCAATCCTGGTCAGAGCCAATTAAGCCCTGGGGAAAACCAAATTTCAAACCAATCCTTGATATTTTACATTGATATGATGTTGATATAATTTAGTAGGACACATTTGATTGCTTGCAGGCGATGACGATGTACTCACTTGGGTTAATAACTGGACCACAGTCAATACCAACATCAGCACGTTGACTGCAACTGTCAGTTGACACTCCCCAACCCCTGTGACTACACTCAGTGATATGGCTGGCATTCTCAAAACACTTCAACCCACCAACAAGTGTGGGTCCATTGCCATGACCGTAACCCATTGAAGTTCTCACCTGACCTCCGCTGAAAAGTAGATTTGGTGAATTTGTTCAGGTTAGCACTCATATCATTCAGTGAGGTTAGTGTAGTATTATAGGTGTATTATAAGCATTGAACAACTCTATTGTAAATATATCGGTTGTAATTAAAAATATATATGATGCAAATACTGATATACCTGTAACCAACCATCCTACAAATCATGTCAGCTTCATTTTTATTGAAGTTTTCCCTGCAGATGGAGCCAGTGATGTTCTGATAGGTGACCTCTACTCGTCCATGATAGGCATCCCAACCTCCAACTAGCGCCAACTTTAGATCTAAAATTTTAATTTTTTAAATTCATGAGGGGCTTTGCAACTTGTTATGTTGCTAGGTGGGGTGGCAGATGCCAACATGGTGGATAAATGAGACTATTATTCCACAGGTAGTATCCTTGTTCTAACAAATGTCCTCACAAATGTTAAGGACAAACAGAGAGAATAAATGTTAGGACCATCAGAACTAGAGCCTGACTCAGTACATCCTCACTCCCGGTGATTATTACTTAAATGGTATATCACTGGTGTAGAACCAATTAAAAATCTAAGATGCACAAAGTGTCTTCAAATCTTCTTTCAAAACAGTGGAAATATAAGCAAGAGAGTTGATGGAGAGGTGATCCCGCTCAAATGAATCAACATCATAATACATCAAAGTGCATATAATTGAACAAAAATTAATATATAACTGGTAATTCCTCAAAGGTGAGAGAAGGAGAGACAGACTTATGGAGGAATAAAATATTGGAAAATAGATATGTTACACCTACAACCTTGAATCGGACAGGCATATAAAAGCTGGGAAAGATATTATATACAATCTTATTATGATCCAGATGAACTAAGGGGTTACAAATATGTATGACAATACTTACATGCAGATGGGAGTCTTCCACAATTCACTGCCAGATCATGTTTATGATCACAGTACTTTGTATACACATCTACACCCCAGCCTATGAGTAAAAGTATGGATGTACTAATAAACACTTCCACCTTGCCTGGGTTTACACATAAGACTCAAGACATGAACAATATCATATGAATATTGTTTATTTCAATTCTTGGTCTTGTTTTCAAGAACCTCAAATTAAAGTCCATGTAAAAAAGCTCCCTCTTTCGTTGTCAGGTGAATATTACAAGACTGTTACATATGATTTCCCCACTTGGTGTTTAAGATGTACAATCTTCAAGGAGAAGACAAAACGCAATCACCGTGGAGCTATTTACCGATATGTTGGCAATCACTGATGCTTGTCTCATCTCCTGTACATACAGCGTAAGTCAGCCAGTGGTGACCCTTGCCTCCCGTGATCTTCCATGCCTCAACATCATCACCCCTGTAACAGGAAGCTCTGCTTATCATAGAGGAACATTAGGGGCAGTTGTATTGTTAGACAATTCATATAAGTACAGCCATGATTGAGTTTCTGTATCAAGTATTCAGATTAAACATAATTCCATAGTGGTTTTCACTAATGCTAATGGGATGACCTACACCTATGAATGATGTTTCATTCAACATATATAGAACATGAAATACTAACCTGGTTAGACAGACATAGGTTAGTATAGGATACATTGGTTTTTAATATGTCTTTTGACTATTTACTAATTTAGGCTCATCCTGTCAATCCAGTTTAGAAGTCAACATAAGACATATCACTTACTGGTAGCCTAGCATCCTGCAGATGACCTTAGCAATATTATGGCGGGAGTGGTCATACACTATGGACTGATTACACATTGTGCCTGCTACCCATTCACCGTCTCTCTCCACACTGAGCACAACCCTGCCATGGAAGCTGTCTACACCCTCAAGGTGAACCCTCACATCTGGTGGTGGATAATGGTGTCAAATTTCATTGGCTATCATTGTAACATTAAGAACAACAGTGTTTAACAAATTCATTCAGTCTATTGATAGTCAGACTAGCCTTCACACAAAACACTGCAACTGTAAATATGAATGTATGTTTTCCATAGTAGGATGGAAAAAAGAGGTTGTAGAATGTCATCCAATGATCAGTTGTTTGGCTTCAAGTGCTGTGTTGCCTTTTGTCATGCAGTCAAAATGACTTTCTATTGTTTTTGAGAACTTATTGCAGTGTGATGTAATCAAATAATCAATTTTACTAACTTGGTTTGGGAGCTTCTCCACAGTTAAGCCCAACATCAGAGACATGGTGACACACTGAGATATTTGGTGCAGAGATCTCTCCACATTTGTCTATGTTATTCTCATCACCATCACAGGATAACCTCTCAACTATATCACCATGTCCACCTCCATAGCTGGTTACTGTGATACCCTGACTTTCACTGCATACAGAATCAATATAGAGTAAAGGTGTGTGGTTCATTATTCTGGGCAACATAAAACAATACATTTTTCTTTGGCAATTTAAGTTAACTTTTACACTCTCATTTGACCAATATTCGTTACATTTGATCAGGGATCGGAATTCTTTGAATTTCACTGATTAGTTAAAGCAATGCATTATAAACTGTATATGTGTAATCAGAAATTTGTCTGACTTTTGGACAACCAGGAATGCTGCCTTGCCTTCCTCACTAGAGGAATTACACTTACTAGTGCCCCTCTCAATCCAATTGAGAAGGACAAAAATGTAGTTCCAGTTAATTGATAGTGAACTTATTAACAGGAACCACAATTCACTACAATTCTCTTATTATGTTATTAAAAAAAGTAGACGCACGTATATCCGAGCATTCTGCATAGCACAGTGGCATCCTTCATGGTGAAGAAGAGGGAACACAAACTTAGGTTCCTCCCATTATACTCAATTTCTACTCTACCATGAAGGAAATCAATGCCACCAACCAGACGCAAACTGGAATATTCTGCAAAATTGGAAAAACAAACTTGTTGAATTTACTTGACAAAGATAGTTTCGGGACAATACACTAGCTGAATGAGCTCATGAATATTATAGGTATGGATCCACATATGTGATGTGTTTCAGGAAAATGAGTCATAAGTCGCAAAATTGATATTTTTCAAAGTGTTTTTTCACAAGATCACATTATTGGAATGTTTTACTCTTTGGAGATTTTGTCACTTATAGTTATATCAATCGATTTATTAAATTTCAGGACAATCTATGCAATATATCCTTTTGTTTTAAAGGTCCTCATATGGACTACATTTAGTAACTTTAATGTTTATGTTTAGGAAATATCAAACTTAAAAATCTAGAAATACTTATTACATTATTAGACTGTTTACTATCATTGGAATCAGCTTGATCTCATATTTTCAAATATAATGGTATCTCAAAATCTATTTTTTGCGACTTATGACTCATTTGCCCAAAACGGATCACATATGGCTGATGTTTGGGCTGGTGTTACATGGACCTGAACACCCTGGGATGTCTGTAGTTCCAACATAGGATGACTATCAGTTTAACTGAATTGGTGGACAGAAGACCCCTTTCATGGAAGTGTTTCGGTCCATTTTTTTGTACATAAAAATATTTTACTGTTTTACTATCAAACATGGTAGAAATGCTAGCTGTATAACTATCCAGCAAACACCTAATAATAGTAACTAATTCTTGATTAGGCAGTAATCAATTATTAGCTCTACTCACAAGGGGTCCAGCATAGATTAAAATGAGAAAAAGTGGATGGTATCTTTTTTTACAGTTATATATCCTTATCTTTTGATAACAATAATAATATATATAACAATGGAATCATTATCTCAATTTCAGATTTAATAATCACATACCCATATCTTTGCCATAATTATATTAAATTCAGAATTTAGTAGTAATGGTTGCATGTGGAGTGTCCAACAATAAGGCTACACATCTACCTGGGATGCCACAACTGAGGGTAACTGGAGTGGAGTTGGAGGAACACATGAGACCAGGATCAAGGCTACACTCAAGCACTGAAGGTTCATTTCCAGAACAAGCAAAGCTCACTGGATGGAAGCTGTAGCTGGCCTCTCCACTTCCAGCATAGGTCACATTTGGTCCTCTGAAAAAATGACCGAATTTCACTAGTCACCAAAAGGTTAGAATAGCATTAACGTATAGATCTAACCTGTCAAAATTGGACCCATATATGTACTATGAATATGAACATGAACTTTTTATGAAAGTCAATTGCATGACCTGTCATCTCATCAATATCTCACATACAAAGTATAGCTACTGTACCATTTGATCAGTTGGTCATCGTTTCAACCAATATGTATATTAACTTTGATGTTATTATTGAAATAATGCAATAACTAGAGAGTATGATGTTTGGTCAATTTTGCTGTGAATACAGATTTTCTTTTCCCCAACAACGGGTCTCGTGAACAGAGATTTAATGATACAAAAATAATTTTGAGAACTTTACTGATAGTTGAGCATCCTGCAGGCTACTTGAGCATTGTGCTGAGTGAAGCCTTCAGCACAGACATGTTGACCATTGAGCACCATTACCCCATGCAGCTTATCAATACCATCTACCAAAGACAGCTGGGCTGTAGTAGTTCCAACTGTGAAATACATATTAAAGAAATAAACAATAAAGTAATAAAGAGGTATTTGTAGTGAACATGTTATGTTGAATGGAACCTCTTAAGCACTGGGGTTAAAAATCAAGCAACAAATTATACAGCTTGCCTGGCACCACCACTTAATTGATTAATGATTGAGGGCAAGGGGCTTCTATCTTGTCTTTTAACTAAACATGGCTTTGTCCTGACTATTCGGTGCTCTTTAACAAGGCGTTTGTAGTGTAATGAATAAAGCTTAAGAATAACCTCAGTTATCAGTTAATAACAGTTATCATAACAGTTGTTTCTTTGGAAAAGTATGTATTCCCAAATTAATGTATTTTTTTGAAATACAAACAATTGATTAGAAATAGTTGAATAAGATCTATATTGGATATGTTCTAGGATATGTTCTGCAATTTCACAGATGAATATAGTTTAACTACCAAGTAGGGATTATCATTATATGATTTATACTCACTAATCGGTCCACAATCTACCCCTCCTACTCTATCAATGCCACAGTCATGAATTCCCCAGCCTTTATGGCTGCACCAAGCGAGGTCAGTATCATAGAAAGAACAAGCAAGCTCATCCAGCCATATGTATCCAATACCTCCTGGATACTTGGTGTATGGGGTCACACTGTAGGTGCTGCCACTATAATTGATTAAAATATATAGGTAACACTTTGAATCATGCTTCAATTCCAACTGGTTAAATATCTTACAGGGAAAGAATATTGAGATTTTGTAGGACTTGTCGCTTATGTACTGAAAAATGACAGAATCTTTTCTCTTTTAAAACTTTAAACAGTGTCTTTTGATGCATCTAAATCCAATGATAATACCTATGAAATATTTTGAATCTTACTTGTATCCAAGCATCCTGCATATGACCCTGGCATCATTATGTGAGAAAGCATCATCACAAATGTTACCTTCTCGCCCATTATTGGTCACAATAACCTGACCATGCAAGTAATCGGGTCCTCCCACCAACTTTACTGACAATTCTGCAAAATGTAAACATTGCATCAAACTAGGTTGACTCATGATTGCAGGTCAAAAAAAAAAAAAAAAAAAAAAAAAAAAAAAAAAAAAGATTGCAGGTCAAACAGATTTTAATAAATTTAGTAGTATTTTCATTTTTTGTAATAGCTGGGAAAGCAGCTTTAACCTCTCTGAACAACCTCATAGATCCATGTTAATGGCTTCTTAGTGATCCACTTTACATGCAAACACATACATAGAGAATACAACTGAACTCAAATAATATTTTAAATAGGGACTACAAGATGGATAAAGGAAGAATGCCACAGACTTGAACTACCACATGTGAAATCTCTGTGTTTCTAATTGTCCTCCCCTGTGTATGTACAAACCTGGTGGTGGTCCACAGTTGACACCCAGAGCAAGATCTCTAGGACAGGTGTATCTTCTATTGCCAACTCCTCCATGCCGACATCGGAAGATGCTGTTTACAATAAAGAGGGAAGAGCAAACCACATTTTCCAACCATACCTTCCCTTCTCCCCTGCCATAATTTTGGGTTGAGGCAGCAACAGGCCTGAAAATATTTTTCAATCCTTCAATCCTTCAATTCTGATTACCAAGGAGGTAATGGCAAAATTAAGCCAGATAAGTCAATACAGCCAAGAGCTCGCGTTTGGTAGCACAATAATTTCTCTGTAATTTAGAGTGATTTTTAAACTATTGCTAGCATAGATCAGGATGACTTCCTTTCCTTCTGTATTAATCAACGCTGAAGAATGGTGACTCAAACAACGGGTGTGGCCAAATACAGCAGCGAATGGCTGCATTTATTAAAGAATAACAATTATAAAAAAGAAAAAAAAGGCAGGTGTAACAATGGCGATACAGAGAATGAGAGTGAGGGTTGATGGGAAACGCTCCCGGTAACTGATCAAGACACGAGGGGGCACTGGCGACTGGCGATCGTTGGCTAGGTGAATAAGCTGGATAATAATATTTAGTATGATCCAAGCAGAATTGTCTGGGAAGCAGGGACATTTCATTAATAGTTTCTCTGTCATTATAGGGAGGGCTGATCTCGGTCCTGAGGAATGGATGTAGTTGTGTTTTGTACACAGTGGAGGTAGCATCAAACATGCAACTTTCAGAATCAGCACAAAACAGAAATGAAAAAGCATTTGAAAGTTTTTGTAAGATCTAGGTTGTGTTGCAATCAAATTCAAACCGGTGACTTTCAAATGTTAAAATAAAAGGGATTTTAGTTTTTAAATGAGATTCAAAATGATTTTGAAATGAAAATGATTTCATATTTTAAAAATAAAAAAAACTAATGATTTCCCTCTATACGAATCACATTGTTTAAATTCATTTCTCTTCCAATGTCCTCTTATACACTGATGGTAATTTGGCAAAAAATTGTCACTGATCATGATGTTGATGAAGTGCAGAATGATGTCACAAAATTTGAGTGGTGTAAGCACCACAGCTTAAAATTAACTATATACGTGTTCCTCGCTCTCGTGCTACCACTGTAATGAGTCAAATGCTCGTAGTACGTGACATCATAAGGTATGACCTGACAGAACAAAACCTGACACAATTATTCATTGGTCAAGGTTTTGTTGGTAGTTAGGTCAGCCAGGTGGCATGGATACCTAGCTATGATCAAGGTGTGGGTGGCAACTGAGTGTTTTTGTACCCATGGCTAATGTCAACATAAGTGTCGTGGTTCTGGTGGTTGAACTTGGGATTGTGACCTGCTGAAGTTGTGCTTGCCGTAATAGCTCAGTGGTAGAGCATTGGAGCGTCAATCCAAAGGTCTGGGGTTTGGTTCCCCATCAAGGCAATGGCATTTTTCAGCAGGTTCACTACATGAGTAAGGTTATGTAATGAATGGTATTTTGTAAAGTGAAACGTTTAAGACATTGTATGTTGAAAAAATATTAGCTGACTAAAGGTTAAGTTGGAAACCAGGACCTCCCCGTATAAAAAAACCCAAATAACAGCTTAAAATTAAATAGCAAAAAAACAAAGGTAGAAAGAATTTTTGGATGCAGACAAACTAGGAACATTATCCCTAGATATTTAGTGGATAATACTGAAATAGATGTGGTGAATGTATTTAGATACCTAGGTACTCTGATCGATTCGCAACTTTGAATCGCAGAAATGATAAGTTATCTTACAAAAAGAGCATATTTTGAAACTTTAAAAATCAGGAAAATACTACCTTACATACTTTTGGAACAATCTACCCAATAATATCAGGGAGATTGATGACCAAGATAGTTTAAAAAAGGAATTATTGAACCTATTTTGGAGTGAATTTATTGACAATGAGGATATATAAGCAGACTGAGCATTCTATGAATTTATGTGTACCCCACTCGAACCGTTTTTATATTATTTTACTCCTTTTACATATAGCATGAAAATCCAATACAAAAGTATATTTGTTTTTAATGTCACTACCACAATGAGTCTACATAAATAGCCTCGTTGAAACCAGGTGGCGCCTGTAGTAGGAGACTACGCCTATAGTTCCTTGCCAACCCGCTCTATGGTGGCATGGATGTTCATATATCGCATCTCATAAAGATGAATCGTTTGAAATATACCAACCTTAATGTTAAAAATATCATGACATATAAAGTATTTTTTCTAAATATTATCTTTTCACTTGATATGCAGAGAATTATTATTGATAAAGATAAAATGCTGTCAATGAAAAAAAAAAAACACCTGTTGAAGAGCAAGATAGCCCGAAAGCTAGTATAAATAAAATAACCCACAAAAACCAACACTTTGGGATTATTCCTCTACTATACATACAACTAAGAAGAGATTAACTGGGATCCCCGCTATATAACGACGACCAACCCCTCTCGTTATAAATAAAAAAACAAAAAACAAACAAAACTTTGCATGCATGAGCACTATGGTCTCCCTTACCTGCGGAGGATCAACAAAGTATCAATAACCAACTCAAAGTCCAGCATTCACCAAATGACTCTACCTACATTAGAGAGTATAACAGCTTACCCAAAGCCCAGCATTCTACAGATGACTCCAGCTACATTAGAGTGACCAGGAATACCACAGATCATCCCATCCTCTCCACCAATTGTAAGCACCACCCGACCATGTGCCTCATCTGGGCCGTCCACCAGTCTAACACTTTCTAGGAAATACAGATAATGAATAAGGGTTAAGGAAGGTCGTCATTCCCTCTAGTATTAAACAAATGAAAAGAAAGTAACCAACTGTAACAACTTAATTAGTGCATAGGTTATTTTCTCTGTTTTCAATAATGTAATACAAGCAATGCTATACTTCAAGCAATAATTATGCCCTTTTTCTATTTTCTTTACTGTATTGTACATCCTGATCTGGAACATTAGACACATCCTTTACTATGCTAATGTCAATGCAGACACTATTTGCTTGTGCCCAGCCAGATAAAAATACTGTTATCATTGCAACACTTTATAATCAAGTGTTCAGTTGTTTATTGTGGATTAAAATCGATTTGATGAGATTCTGGGAGGGTTTTTTCCTCTATAGAACCCCCCCAACGACTTCCGTCTCGAGGGATCACTGGTCGGCCAGGTTCTATAGTTCCCTGTCACTTCCGTCGGCCAGCCAAGCAGTGACCGTATTAGAACGTTGAAATATAAAAAAAACGGGACCTTGTATAAAGACGAAATCTTTAGGACATCCTAATCAATATGATTTCTTATGATATCTGAAATCTTGTTGTCTTCCCATGATTCCTTCATAGAGAAATGTTAGTAGAAACGTCACAAGGATGAAGAAGAAAAACGGGGCCCAAGGTGATAATGTATTGTGGTCTAGCATTTAGATAGTTTTTAATCAAATGAAATACTACTTTGATATGGCTAAAGAAGTAGTTGGTGTATTTATATTGTCTATACAGAGGTTTCTGTCAGTTTTGTGCAGCGAGAGTCGTTCCATCTTCTTTGCGTGTCCAGTAAAATACGGATCCATGCACAGACTTCCGGTTCAGGTCACGTAAACAGTATGGCGACTCTCATGGCATGTGCTGATGTTTTTCGACGGAATAAAGAAGGTTTGTCTATCTTTTTTTCTCTCCCATGAAGTGAATCTCATCAAATCTCTTCTAAAAGCAATAATTCCCTTGTTTTTGTCTGCTCGCGGGTATTGTAGCCTGACGGAATTATTTCTTAAACATATTATCCTTACAGTTAAGTCTTCCAAAGCAGGATGTAACAGTAAAGTCTAATATTGTAGAAGAATTTGGGAAAACTGAGGCTTACCTGGGACTTGTCCACAGTTAACACTGATATCCTCACTATGACCACAAGCATGGATGCCCCAACCAGTGGTAGTACAGTCTTCTATGGAGTTCTCACTGCCAGTGCAGGCAAGGTTACTGAGTAGTATACTACCAGAGCCTGGTCCATAGATATTCCCATATGTAATAGATGAACCTCTGTAATGATGGCATATTAAGCTTATCAGTAATATATAAACCCCTGTAATCATATAACTGGATTGCAGGTTCCATCCTGGAGGTAAAAAAGAGTGCGATATTTGACCATTGCCAATAACTATAATATTTATTGGGTATCAAGACTAACGTGTAACCCAGCAAGCGACACACAACTCTTGCATCAGTTAACCCAAAGCCATCATCACAAATGGTTCCATATGTTCCCTCATGCAGTACCATTACACGGCCGTGCAGTCCATCAGGTCCACCAGTTACATAAAGTGGTAAAGCTGCAAATCGAAGACAGAAAGAGGATTAAAATAACAAATGATGGGTGTTGTTATTATTTCATTTCTCTAAGAACAACATATCTAGAGTGTGCTATGCACTTGAGTCAAATCTTAAAGATATCTAGGATATTTTGCCGCAGTGAGGAATTTTGTAACAATGAGAAGGTAACTAGTCAATATGGCACTTGTTTGGTGTCTTGCCTAGAACTACAGAAATATGATTTTGTAATGCTCTTCCAGAATAAAAAGCTATTAAATAACTATGTAAAGTTATGATGATGCACCATACAACAAGTATAATGTTATAACAGAATAAACATACTTGACATGCCACAGTTTATGCCAACATCGTCATCATGATCACAGTCATGGATGCCAATGCCACGGTGGCCACAGTCCTGTATATCCCTCTCTGTGCCCTGACAGTTAACTTGATCCA
The DNA here is from genome assembly GCA_942159475.1 of Sthenelais limicola. NCBI lineage: Eukaryota > Metazoa > Annelida > Polychaeta > Phyllodocida > Sigalionidae > Sthenelais > Sthenelais limicola. Next base: position 5,055,820 of record OW804097.1, read on the forward strand.
GCAAGATAGGACCACTTCCACCACCATATGATGCTATGGAGATTTGTGAAGCTGGGCCACTGTATGGATAATGTGAATGAAAACGTACTGCAAATATTCTCATTCCTTGTTGATTAATAATGGAGAAATTTGACTCCAAACTGCATTAGTGGGTAAAGTCTCCTAAACCTATGTGTACTGTTCTCCTATTATATTCCATCTTAATGCCCTCTACATATTAAATGTACATACATGTAGCCAAGAATTCTGCAGACAACCATAGCTTCTACCCTGCCAAATCCATCATCACAAACAGTGCCATAAACACCATCCACTTCCAATACAAGGCGGCCGTGCAAGCTATCTGGTCCATCCTCTAGAGCTGCCATTAACTCATTTGTTGCTGGGAAAAATATCATAATATTATACTTGTACCTTCCAATTCAATATTTCTGATATAAGCTCATGTCCTTCACTTTAATTCAAGTCCAAATCCAGAGAGAATGATGGTGCACTACTGTGCCAAACTAGACCTGACACACCTCACAAGTTAGTTTGACTTGCTCTTTAGTCTAAGTTTATTTCGGAGGGACCATGTAAAGATTATCACTTCACATGTAAATATAAGAATAAATACCATTAAAGACTACCTTTCTCTTCCTCCTCCATTGGTCCACAGTTGATTCCCACATCCTCCTGGTGGGTACACGGTGTGTTGCGGCCAGCAACCCCCCACCCAGGGTACTCACAGCCCTGTAGATCTCTCTCATTCCCCACACATTGCAACTGGTGCAGCCAAACTTTGCCTTTTCCTGGACCATAATCACCCCGTGTAATATTTGGTCCACTGGAAATTGATGAATGGTAGATTTTAAGGAATGCAGTGTGTTTAAAGTAAAACACAGGGCTGAAACAATTGCAGGTCATACACCTCAATTATGGTAATAACTGGGATCTTACATTACGATACAGGTTTCTGGGAAATGCTACTGCCAGAATCAATCAAGTAATTCATTTCCCACACTACCTAGGGCCTGCCCTGGGTGCCTCCAAATTGCCGCATGTATGACACTAGAATGGTCCTAACATAGTCCTGATTTTCAAGCACCCCATTACTTTCACATAATAATTTCATTTAATAAAACTAAGGGTAGTAGAGACTAAAACTAGGTAGGCCTACTTATTTAAATGAAATGAATGATTCCAATGACAATACAATATACATGGTTCAACAATCCATAGTCTGTATGCATAGGAGTCATCAACAAGTTGGTAGTGATCAAGAATGAGAAGGATGAAGTGTATTCTTTGCATTTTCCTTCATCATTGTTTGGAAATGTAATAAATGAGATCCATGGGGTCTTTCATTCCTCATAAGTTCTGGAGTAACATCCATGGGCCTCACAGACAAGCATTGTTGAAAAGAAGTGGTTTGAGAGCCTCAAAACAGTAGCCTGCAGTACACTAGCCTATACATTAACACTACCTTACAGGTGACAGAAGTACGCCTTGCTAGTTTGTCGTCATTCATGCATGGAACTCAGGGAATATGGTAGCACTCTGTGTTCCGGATAATAACAAGTTGAGGTACTAGAAATGACCCTCCAATGATATAGAAATGAATAAATTACATATCACAACCTACTGAACATTATTTTATATTTTTATTTATAGTTTTCCTCAACGTCTGAAAAGGCATTATATGCAGTCCAGTGTTCCCCTTTAAATTCACTTTGTGATTTGATATTGTGTAGCATTGAATGATGAATAGCAATCACACTCAGGTAACCAAAGTTTGTCTCACATCTTTTACAGCAATCTCTCTAAGTCATAAATCACATTTGATATGAATATATATATTGATACAATCTGTGCATTGGTCACATCCTTTTTGAAGGGTTAGCTGACTGGTACCTGTATCCTAGTATGGCACAAACCACACGAGCCTCACTTATGGTGAAGTTTCTGCCACAAACTGTTCCTAATATATTCCAATTGACTACAGAGAGTCTACCATGCAGGCGATCAGGGCCATCTACCAACAACATACTGATACCTGCAAAAGCAAAGCATACAACTAATGTACTTAATGTAGTGTCTGACTAATAATCTTAAGTGACTAAGGAAACTTTGCCTACTTATCAGAACACCAGCCCAGAGTAATTGGACCTCATTCTCCTCAATATCAGGGACAAACTACTGAGGCAAGTCAACCCCTAGCACAGCAACACACTGTCATTAAGAGTGAAAGACTAAATATATACATCAAGATATAGACAAAAGTGCCCGAGGCGGACATCAGAGGTGCATATTGCCTAAGGGTGTAGCGATATCAGTGAGTGCATATAGTGCACATGCTTAAATTGCATAGCCCGAGCGCAATATGACTGGAGATATCCGCCTCTGGCACCTGATCATGGACTTGTGTATATTTCAACACTATAACTAATTTGAACAAGGCACTTCTGTGTTTATTATTCCATTTTTGACATTTTATGTGAAAAATCGGTGAAAATCCAAGCCAAAATGGGGATCTCCTCGGGGACTCAGTGGCCCCTTCCACCTCGGTTAGTTTACCTCCTGTCTGCATCAATGCACACTCCTGTTGCCAATGTTGCATTGCTAACCTATAAACAATGCACGTTTTCGCATGATCATGGACTTGTGTATATTTCGTGAATATTGAATCACTTTCAGTCCTTTTCACAGCCTTAAATCTTTTGAAACCACAAGTAATGCTTTGGTAAAGGGTAGGCTTTGATAAACATGACAATATTTTAGTTTATTTCCTGTATTGGATTGATATTTCATTGCTGTTCCTTCGTTGACACACATGCACACCATAGCCTAGGCCTATCGATCATTTTGTTGTCAGCTGCTGTGCAGGAAAATCGCTCATGGTTTCGAATCAATGTGCATCCTTTTCACAGCTTTAAATCTTATAAAAATACAAGTAATGCATTGGTGAAGGGCAGGTAACGATACCATGAAAGTAGTTTTGTTCACTTCCTTTATTTGATCAGAATATTTTGTGACAACTTCATTACCATAATCGCCACCTCACACTATACAACTTACGACTATTAGGGGTTTAAAGAGTTGGTTTAAAGTTTGAAGGCTCCCACTTGAGTTGGGTGCATGGTGACCAGAAAACAGTGTTTTTTCTCATTGTAACCATTACAACAGCGCCCTTTGACTCGCCCTTTGACTTTGGCCAAAAGAATTTTTTAAATAGAAATAATTATGATCGGGACTTTTTTCGATATGCTGGCAATAAAGGAATAATGCAAGCAATACAGACTCTGTATTGCCCGCATTTTTCGATACAATGCTTAAGCCCATGGGAGTACCGTTCCAACTCCACCAAAGGTATAATACAAACGTGTATACAACCCAAACATGGCGGTATATGAAGTATACATACTTGACATGCCACAGTTTATGCCAACATCCTCATCATGATCACAGTCATGGATGCCAATGCCACGGTGGCCACAGTCCCGTATATCCCTCTCGGTGCCCTGACAGTTAACTTGATCCAGCAAGATAGGACCACTTCCACCACCATATGATACTATGGAGATTTCTGAAGCTGGGCCACTGTATGGATAATGTGAATGAAAACGTATTGCAAATATTCTCATTTCTTGTTGATTAAAAATGGAGAAATTTGACTCCAAACTGCATTTGTGGGTAAAGTCTCCTGAACTTATGTGTACTGTTCTCCTATTATATTCCATCTTAATGCCCTCTACAAATTAAATGTACATACATGTAGCCAAGCATTCTGCAGACAACCATAGCTTCCACCCTGCCAAATCCATCACCACAAACTGTGCCATAAACACCATTCTCTTTCAATATAAGGCGACCGTGCAAGCTATCTGGTCCATCCTCTAGAGCTGCCATTGCCTCATTTGTTGCTGGAAAAAAAACTCATATTTATATTCTTGTAACCTCCTGGTTAGATGATTCAATATATCTGATTTAAAGCCACATGCTCTCCTGACACATGCCCTCAAATGTTGATGAATGACAAAGATGACAGTTCACAATAGGAAATAGATGAGGAAACATCACTGATAACAAGGGTAACAAGATGTATGAAAATACAATGCATGAGAAAGTAACTGAGTACACAGGCCAACATTATAGCAGAGTTCAGCAGTGCATCATCCATCATCATTAGGGCTCCTTCACGTGTACATAAATGAGTGAATAATACAGACTACCTTGCTCCTCTTCCTCTTCCATTGGTCCACAGTTGATTCCCACATCCTCCTCGTGGGTACACGGTGTGTTGCGGCCAGCGACCCCCCACCCAGGGTACTCACAGCCCTGTAGATCTCTGTCATTCTCCATACATCGCAACTGGTGCAGCCAAACCTTCCCCTTTCCCAGGCCGTAATCACCCCGCGTAATAATTGGTCCCCTGGAAATTAATGAATGGTAGATTTTAAGAAATGTAGTGTTTAAATTTGAGTTTGTGATCTGATATTGTGAAGTATTGAATGATAAGTAGCAGTTACAGTCAGGTACCCTTAGTTTGTCTCACATCTTTTATAGCAATCTCTCAAAGAAATGAATCAAATTTTATATATATATAGATATGGATCTTAACGAGTCCGGATAATCTGGCGCATATATCCCAAGTTGTTCGCATGGAAGCACTGAGTAGTGCTGAGTGCTTCCAAATGGACAACAAGGGACATATATGCCAGATTATACGGATGAGTTGGGATCTCGATTTATTACATACTTATTTGAATTTTGATTTTCCTACTAGTTTTTATGAATTATTTTTTAACTTTCATTACAATTCTACTCAATATTTTACATCTGACATGGGAACTATTTTCTCTCTACTTGTAATGTGTGAGGCCTATTAACAAATCAAATCACTGCCCAGTCACTCAGCACTTGTTACATGAAAGTTTCATGTCCTGCTTCCACTTCCATAGGGTTCTTTGCTAAAGTCATCAACAGGTCTGTAATAATGATACAATCTGTGCATTGGTCACATCCTAGTTGAGGAGTTAACTGGCTGGTACCTGTATCCTAGTATGGCACAAACCACACGAGCCTCACTTATGGTGAAGTTTCTGCCACAAACTGTTCCTAATATGTTCCAATTGACTACATAGAGTCTACCATGCAGGCGATCAGGGCCATCTACCAACAACATACTGATACCTGCAAAAGCAAAGCATACAACTAATGTACTTAATGTAGTGTCTGACTAGCAATCCTCAGTGACTAAGGAAACTTAGCTTAGATTCCTGATAGACGTAGAACCATCATTTGGGAGTCTTACCTTTGGGAGGGCCACAGTTGACACCCAGAGCTGAGGAGCATTCAAGCACATCTTTACCCCATCCACCATGGGAACAGTTCTCTATGGAAGTTTCGTTGCCATGACATGTTCTCACATTCAGTAGAGCTGAACCCTTCCCCTCTCCATAGTCCTGCATGGAAATGTCTGCACCTCTGAAAAGTACAGTACACCTCATTTAACACATTATGATGGTCATTATACCTCCTTTCAATCATTTCTGTTCTGCATTAGTTTGAAGATAAGAACTGAGGAATGTTGTGAGACTATTTCATACTTACTCATAACCTAAAGTTTTACAAATGGCCTTGGCAACCATTATATCTGGTGTATAACATAGACCTCCTTCCTGACCAGCTTTCTTTACATGAACCCTTCCATGCCAGGAATCAGGTCCATCAACCAATTCCATGGAGAAGGCTTAACAGAGGAGTAAAGTAGTCCATGAAAACTTGTTAAATGTTAAAAGTGATGTACTTACGGTATGTCAGATTTAATGTATTGATATATTGTATTCATAAGTTGTTGCAACTACTATGACTAGATTAGATTAGATTCCAGTTATATGTTTTTCTCTTCTGTTACCCAGGTTTCAAGTTGTAAATAGAATTTTACTTTTGTAGAAAATTATATTGATTCCTCAATTTTGAAATAACTGTAGTCTTTGTAATAGATCTTTTGGTCAAAAGTCATAGAAGTTGCAGTAAATCTTGTACAGGTCATGTCAAGCTTTTTTCGTAAGTAAAACTGTTGCCCTATAATCTAATTTTGTGATGTTTTTGATCAGATTGTTTTCTACAACCTACATTTTATTAATAGTTACTGCTAAATCTCACCTAAAGGCCTGCAGCTGACACTGAGGATGTTTCCATGCGGGCAGGTGTTCCAGTCTCCCCACATCATGTGCTTACAAGCAGCAATATCAGCTTCATCACCATTACAGAGCACATTGTGCAGCCAAAACCTCCCTAGGTCAGTCCCAAGTGCCTCCAGTTGGGCATATGTATCCCTGTTGACATGTAAATGAGCAGGAGAAACCTTCTATAACCTGTGTGGTATCTTTTAATATTTCGCCTTCAATAACAGTTCCACTATAATGATTTGTAGTTTTTGAATCCATATCCAGCTTCAATGGTAAGAATTTCAGGCCAGAATAAAAAGTTAACAAAAATGACTGCTCAATGGTACTAAGATACATGAATATAGCACTGCACAAAATGTTAGTATAATTATCAAGGTCTGAATGGGCCAGTGCAAAACCATCTTGGCATTTGTACCCGGCGTCTTCAGGTTACATAGTTAGTGTTGTATATTGTCAACAGAAGTGATCTCATGGTATATGTATGACAGGTTTCAGATCGTGTGATTCAGTGAATAAGTGTATTCTACTATATCATCCATTTAATGAATGCATGGGTATTTAAAACATTTTTGGGACCATACTATAGATAATGTTGGCATGGATTAGTCCCTACTTATATTTTCTAAGATGATCCCTCGATACTACAGTAAGAATATCAAAGTGTCATGTGCAAGGTGGACTATATGCACCAAGTCAAGACAGAAGAAGTACTTGACAATTTGTCAGTTTTCTTCGTAATGATTCAGAACCAAAATGATTTCATTTTGACATTCTTGGATTTTCAAGGCATATAAGAAGTAGAGACCCACACTTGGTATGACTTTAAATGTTCATATCTATATGTATAAAATCACAAACCCTTTGCTCAATTGTCTCAATTGTTATATATGACTTGGTTGCATGTGCTTATAATATGAGGCCAATATTATTGTTAAACATAAATACATGTTATCGCACTATTTCAGTCCCAACTTGAATCATCTTACCCAAATCCAAGCATTCTGCACACCACCATTGCCACTTCATTCCCGGCGATGTCATCAATACAAACACTCCGATTTTCACCCTTGTAGTTCACTACCACTCTACCATTGCTTGTGTCAGTCCCATCAACCAACTGTACAGTATAATCTGGAGTGCATAGATATATTGGTGTTAACTCCATTAGAAACGCTTTTCAAAATAAGAGAAATAAACAGCTACTAATACTCTCTGCTCAGGGAAATCATGTGTCTTGCTTTAGTTTGCATGCTGAAATATGGCTCCAAAAGTATAACTGGCTAGATATATATATATATGATGTCAAAATATGCTAGAAATGTAAGAATCATACTATTGCGTATCAGTCCTGTTAATATAAATAGTAGCCGGGATTTTGGATTGACCTTGACCAACTAATCTCAGTAACAATCCTTCTTGGCATTGTTTTTTTTGTGTTTATCTCAGAAATACTTACTTGTAATGCACCCAAGACCTTGCTCATCATCCTTGTATCCCTCACTGCAGGCACAGTCTCTAGTTGTTGGCCCAGTAGGCAGGCAGAAATGTTTGTTATAACAGCCTCCATTATTAGGCCCAGTACAAGCAGTTTTACCTGCAAGATTCAGTGTCATATCTCACTGTGTATCTCTGGGATATCACAATTTTCTTCCTGCTTGATTAAACTTAAAGTTCATGTCAATATTTCTGTCTACAATCTTATGCTAAAGATCTAACTCTAATATCAAATGATAAGATGGTTGTTTAAAACAAAACTGTAGTTAATAGTTCATTGGTGAAGTAGATAGTGGAATAGGCTGCCTTGAGTGAGGTGCACTAACCATTTATGAGCCTTGATCTTGAGTTACTGACCATGGCTCCAATGTTCTGGTCTACATACATCTGACCAATGTCCATCTTAACTCTACTACTAAGTGTAATGCGGGCTATATTATCAGAAGCTCTAGTGCTGAGGTACATCGCCATGTCAAAGAGAACACATGTTTGATACATCAGTAAACTGTTCATGTAAACCTTGTAGACGTAAAAAGTGTTCCTCGGTATGCGGTGGTTAACAATGTTTCAATGGTTAAAGGCAGAAATAATATGCTGTATATCATAATATTTTTTTGAATTTTTGCAGTGAGATTACAAACCAATTGTGAAAGAATAGGTTGTTAATTATAATTCATATAAGATTACCAGAGATAGTCTAATCGTAATTTGCTTCGACATATGCATGTCTAATTAATGCCAGTGCATTATAATTAATCATTGTGACATTAGCCAGATACATACTTACCGTCTAGCTAAAGTAGAGAAATATATGTGTTGATCGTCTAATGCCAGACTATAGATGTTTGCAAACAACTGCTCATATATTACCATTCTTTGGGAACCGTCTCTTCTACTGCGTTCTATTCGGTGTGAATCACACCAGTAAATATAGTGATCTGCCACAAATTATGAAAGAAGTTTGTAGATCAACATATGACATTCATGCAGCAAGGCATTAAAGTCTAGTCACATTGGAGGACCTAAATTCTGGTATCATTTATAAAAGCTAAATACCAGAGGATAAACAGCAGCAACAGAAACCTGAGAGGATAGAGTATGTATATAGATTAACAATTCAGCCTGAAAAAAGGAAATTTAAAAAGCATCATTTATGGAAGAGTAAAGGAAAGCGTAGCTAGTTCTGGTACCTTAAATTCTAAATGATATAATGTTGCAACCCAGTAATTGTTATTCATCCCAACCTTCAGTAATGCTCCTTGTAAGTCTAACCATGAGTCATATTTGGACTGAACTAACCTGGTTAACCCCATTTTATTTGAAATACATGCTTTAATATGTGCAAAATCTGACTTATTTTCCTAAAACGGATCACAAATTGTTGCAAATGTTTGATTTCTTACAGTCTGTGCCTAGCTTATGGTTATCTTAAATAAGTTACATTGTAAAAGCCTGTGGATATAACCCTGTGAACTGTACTATATGCATTATAGGACTATGCATACAACACATGTTAATCCATTGAAAAAGAACCGCCTTTCACTTTAACTCACCAAATAAATCTACTGATATGGTGTATGGTCGGTACAGACGTGAAGTGATAATTTTCCTTTGCATTGTTCCTGCCATTGTTGCTCTACCGATGTGTGCCGTGGTGGAATTAGTGTCTGTCCAAAAGAGGTCCCTGTTGAGTAAACAGTTAACAGTAACAAACTATCAAATTAGATTCATAAATCGTACTTCACAACAATAGTTTTTTCAAGATGCCACAAAACATTTGTAGTTTATCATTTTCTATGCTACCCATGAGCAACTAAGGAGACATAGTTTCCTAGTCCAATGCATTATATGATTTCAAGGTAGAGAAAATATTTGCTGAGCAGTTATTAAGAATATGGAATGGTGTGTCAGCACATGAAATACTGTAGATCTCCTGTTTGCCATCCAAAGGGCTTCTGAACAAGAGAAAACAAAGTGTTATCATACATACCCAAGGAAAGGATTGACTGCAATTCCAAAAGGATTACCTAAATCCTTGTCCAGAACTATTCTGTGGTTTTTAAACTCTAATGAGAAAACACCAATATATTGGCCAGCACTTTCAGTATAGTAAAGGAGTCCTGTTACCGAGTCTATGGCAAGTTGCAACACTTCAGCAGCTGAAAACGAGAGATAGAAATGGCAATGGAATTGGCGATGATAAGGAGGGTTATCAGTAGTTGCATGGTCTTTCCATTGACAACCAAAATAAGATCGACAACTAAACAACTAATTTTCTTGCTGTTACATGTGGCGTCACTAACTTGATTAATACCATTGGCAATGAGTGAGTGAGTGAGATTGGTTGCTTCGGTCCCTTATCAACACATTGAAGGTTGTATCAAGGGCAGGAGAGCTGAGAGGGAGTGAGTGAGTGAGATTGGTTGCTTCGGTCCCTTATCAACACATTGATGGTTGTATCAAGGGCAGGAGAGCTGAGAGAGAGGCAGTTTATGATCTTACCCAGGAAATAGAGATAGAGAAGTAGGGAGAGAGAGACAAAGAAAAGAGACAGAAAGGCACTTTATGGTCTTACGCAGGACCAGCCATGGACAATGCATTGATGGCCCATCAATCTGGCATAGAATATGACAAGTTGATGCAGGTATTTTACAAAATTCTTATCAACTAGCTCATCAACTACTCATCGCCAACATTTTTGTCAATTGTGTCAACACCACTTGAATCGTTTTTAAAGTATTTGTTTCTTATAGTAATCAAGTTCAATAACAAAGCAAAATGGAATCTGTAGCATCAATATCTCCTACTAGAGATTTCTTCAAAATCTAGCAATTAAGGCCTATAGCTGTGTCAAGTCGCCAGAAAATGTACACTTGACCTTCACCAATCATCTCCAATAACCCAGATTTAAGACGAAAAATAGGTTCAACGTACAGTTCAACCTAACCAGACAGATTTATTGAATGAATACAATCCAGAATATACGCTGGTACACCTAGTATTTTTCAATGTTTTATCTAATATAGCAGAATTTGATAGATGTGTAGAACCGTAGATTGTGCTTTTTCTGAAAATCTGACCCAGCTGACGTAGTTTACCTGGTGGCATATGGTAGCGCTGCTCACTGAAGTTGCTAATGTTGTTTATGTGTGCAATGTATGACCCCTCAGTACCAACATTGGAGTAATACAACCCATGGCTGTGTACATTATAGGCCAGACCGTGCGGATGGATTTCTCCCTCGGCAGTTATATTGACATGATGTCCACCAGTGAGATTCATTGAGAAGATACTACCTCTACCATAATCAGCAATAAAGAGGTTCTCAGTCTCTGGTATCGCATAGTCTGTAAAGGGAATAACAACTAGTCAGACCTTTCCCTTCGGAATACATATATATGCGACATGTTACAGGAAAGTGAGTCACAAGTTGTAAAATTGATAATCTTCCATGTGTTTTATTCAAAGACCTCCTTGTAGTAATGTTCTAATCCTTGGGGTATCTACCATTTGAAGTTGTATAAATCTATTAGCTAAGTTTCAAGACTCTGTATTTAATATATCCTTGCATTTCTAAGGTCATCCTGTAGAGTATATATAGCTCCTTTAGAAATATTACAAAGTTATTTTCTCAAAAATAATAAAATATCAAATTTGAAATATAGAAATATTCATCAATTGTCGTAATGTTTACACTCATTGGAATCCACATGTGACTAATTTTGCTAAAACAGATCACATATATAAATTGCAGTGCATGATCCATATAAGAAGTGCACTATATAATTTATGACAATAGACATATCTCTATTGTAATAATTTTGTTTGGACTCTACAAAGTCGTACACCGTATTCCCAAGAGATACATGAGTGGAATGGAGTTTCATTTTCCCCTTCTTACAACTATATGAAACTCATTATCAAAGGAAACCCATTGGAGATCAGAGGGTTATTGAAATGCGTGGTGAGATCAAAACATATAGCCCTTTCGTTTTGTTTAATCATTCATAGCAGTATCACTCAACCTACCCAGTGTGTCGCCACATCCTATTTGTAAAGCAGTTCGACATGAGGTTGCCACAAATCTCAGCGATGGACAATAAGCCAAGTTCTCTTCACTGCCATCACAACTCAACCCTCCAAAATATGCATATCTAGGGTAGGTGAAGATTTGAGGGTCAAGCTTGATGTTATCTCCTCTGGAAATACAAGTATATTTGAGAAGTCTGAGAATACATCTTTCAACCGTGCAATTTGACAACAACAAATCTGAAATAAAATTTGTATAGCTCAGTGGATCATCTAGCTGAGCTAATTGAAGGGTATGTGAAAAAATGGGCCGTTTCCTCATAGACTGCAATGCTAAAGGAATAGTGCGTAAAATGCCCATAGATTTGGTAGGCCTATATGGTAAAGGGGGGCGTGGCAGTGAATAGTAGCATTTGCCTTTAAAGCATTCCCATGCGTGTGGCCATGTATTGCCTTAAGTCATTCCCATGTGTTTGGCCCTCCCATGCGTAGGATGTGTAGTGCTTGAAAGCACTTCGTGGGAAAGGATGTGTATAGGGCGCGTATTAAAGTAGTCCACGGCAGCAAATTTTTGAGTCGCGCTACTGTTGCAGTTTCCTGACGTCATGTGGACATGTCGCGCAAAGCTCCCATAGCCCCACCATTGCAGAGGTAAATAATCTCTGTTTGTCCATTGATCATAAAGTTTTATGAGTGTTAACTTACATATATCCATCTTTAGAGGCAAACAATTTCAACTATAGCCTTCATAATCGTCAAACCTTTACTGTGACGATGTATAGAGTGATTATTTATCGCCCCAATGCTAACTCTATGGGGATTGTTTACTTCTGGTCCACACATCGGTACAACCACGCGACTAATTTTCATTAATTAGCGCCCCGCCGCCATGACACTAACGTGGCCTATTGCCATGGTGAACAAAACGTTGATTTTACACTGTACCATTAGTCTGATAATTCTACGTGAATCTAGATTCAAAATGGTGGCTGTGCAAATCCCCTATACTCACTGGTAGCCAAGCATGCGGCAAATAACCTTTGCCTCTTTGGCATATCCCTCAGTCCTTGGTTGAGCACATACTTGTAATGTTCTGTCTCCATATGTAATACTAACAACACCATGTAGGTGGTCTGTACCATTGTTGAGCTGGAGTGTGTAATCTGAATATAAATAGGATTTATGTGAAACATTAGTGACTTGCTTCCTCCTAACTTCCCTAGAGCAATAGTTGAAATCCAAGTCTTTACAATTTGTTTAAGAACAACTGACATCCGATAATGTATGATTCATCTTACCGGAGAACAATAGCGGTAAATTGGGAATATGATATGATTATATACAACTGTAGTGAACTCGGTTCGGGACTCTTAGCTTAGGAATAAAACGGAACAAGGATTACTCTCGTACTCTGGTTTTATTGCCACACAACCCAACAGACCAACCTTTGTGGACCAGCCACAAAGGGAACATATATGCTGTAAAACAGTATAAAACAGGGTGTGGAGAATATTCACATATCACATATTCTCATAAGAGCAAAGTTAAAGATAAGTAAAGCCAGAGATCGGGTAAGAACACATAAAGGGACATTTGAATAGTATAAAATGGCAATATACAAGGAGAAGAGACAATATAAAGAGATAAATACAAATAATAGTAATAAGCCACAAGACCACTCTTCCAGGGTCTGTGCTTTGGATAGATCCGAGAGCCCTCGACCGCCCTCTGGTGTCAGTCCGAAAGGACTGGAATCAACCAGCGGACAGTCTCGGACTCCCGGACTGTACTATTGCGGAACCCGTAAAATACACGACCACTACACAACCAAGTGCTCTGAGTCAATTTTAATTGTGCAGCAATAACTGGATGAATTCTAGATGAAAAAATCAAATAATAATATTCTTTATTTGTCACTGACTAGTTGGTACAAAAAAATGGGTCCACATCAAATCAGGATCTGGTCTCCCAGGGCATGCCATAACTAATTTGGGGTGACTTGCTAGTTTGGGGTACACTAGAGGTTTCCTGAGGGAGACTAGAGGATGGGTGTACAGTTACTGTGTTGGTGAAGGTCCTTAAATAGCCCTACTGCTCTTAATTGAGTAATATAATATCATCATTTAGACTTTATACTAAGTCTTTAAGTATCTATAGGATAAATATTATTAAGGTATTAAGTTTTTATACGGATACAGATAAGAGCCAACAGAAAGGTTTCCTGATGTATAGAGAATGAGAGCTAACAGAGAGCTTATTTCTCTGATGTATAGAGAATGAGAGCTCATAGAGAGCTTACGTCTTTGATGTATAGAGAATGAGAGCTAACAGAGAGCTTATTTCTATGATGTATAGAGAATGAGAGCTCATAGAGAGCTTACTTCTTTGATGTATAGAGAATGAGAGGTAAAGGAGAGCTTACTTCTCTGATGTATAGAGAATGAAAGCTCATAGAGAGCTTACTTCTCTGATGTATAGAGAATGAGAGCTCATAGAGAGCTTACTTCTCTGATGTATAGAGAATGAGAGCTAAAGGAGAGCTTACTTCTCTGATGTATAGAGAATGAGAGCTAAAGGAGAGCTTACTTCTCTGATGTATAGAGAATGAGAGCTCATAGAGAGTTTACTTCTTTGATGAATAGAGAATGAGAGGTAAAGGAAAGCTTACTTCTCTGATGTATAGAGAATGAGAGCTAAAGGAGAGCTTACTTCTCTGATGTATAGAGAATGAGAGCTCATAGAGAGCTTACTTCTCTGATGTATAGAGAATGAGAGCTCATAGAGAGTTTACTTCTTTGATGTATAGAGAATGAGAGCTAAAGGAAAGCTTACTTCTCTGATGTATAGAGAATGAGAGCTCATAGAGAGCTTACTTCTTTGATGTATAGAGAATGAGAGGTAAAGATAAACCTTACTTCTCTGATGAATAGAGAATGAGAGCTCATAGAGAGTTTACTTCTTTGATGTATAGAGAATGAGAGGTAAAGGAAAGCTTACTTCTCTGATGTATAGAGAATGAGAGCTAAAGGAGAGCTTACTTCTCTGATGTATAGAGAATGAGAGCTCATAGAGAGCTTACTTCTCTGATGTATAGAGAATGAGAGCTAAAGGAAAGCTTACTTCTCTGATGTATAGAGAATGAGAGCTCATAGAGAGCTTACTTCTTTGATGAATAGAGAAGGAGAGGTAAAGGAAAGCTTACTTCTCTGATGTATAGAGAATGAGAGCTCATAGAGAGCTTACTTCTCTGATGTATAGAGAATGAGAGCTCATAGAGAGCTTACTTCTTTGATGAATAGAGAATGAGAGCTAAAGGAGAGCTTACTTCTCTGATGTATAGAGAATGAGAGCTCATAGAGAGCTTACTTCTTTGATGTATAGAGAATGAGAGGTAAAGGAAAGCTTACTTCTCTGAGGTATAGAGAATGAGCTAAACAGAGCTTACTTCTCTGGCAAGTGTTCATACTACTGTCGTAGATGAAACCCTCAGAACACATACACACATGTGTTGACACACCAGTGGGTAGACACATGGCCTCCTGTGGACATCCTCCATTTTGTGGGCTTGCACAAGCACTTTCTACAACAGAGTATGTATAAATATTGTATACACAACTGGGTGAATGGCATTTATGAGATAAGATAAGACAAGATAAGTAAATTCTGCTAAATTAGGCTGCAATTCGAGTGGTTATTATCACTTCCTCTACCAAAAATCCCACCTACCTGCCACCTAGTATACATTAGTCAGACTAGAGTATTCACATACGGAAATAACACCTTTGACGTATTTGCCAGAATTTTTTTTTTAAAGTTTTTATTTAGGCTGGGTGATCATTTCCAAGAAGGTTTCCGGGTTGATTCTATAATCCCCAGCACAAAACATGGGAAGATATGAAGCAAGGTATATAACATGGATAAAGTTACTAACACAGCCCAGTACTATTATAATACAGAAAAAAACATACAATGTAAGATATATAACATGGTGGTAATCACTGTTACAGAGTGTGGACCATGAGCAGTGAAGAATAGTATAAGTGGGTAGAGTTGAGTCATTGAGATGACTGCTTGCTAGGGTTAGGCTCCTAGCTCAAATGCATATGAAAAACATATGAATTAAACGATTATTGAGAAATAATCACTTCCTAGAGTGTGATCCCCATATGACAAGATTACACATATTGTACACGGAGATACAGTAGAAATTGATTGGATGAGTAAAGCATGGTGGTAATTACTATCAGAGTATTGACCTGATTAATGACTTAAAACAAATAATGTACTAATCTACTCAAATCAATTGGCTATCAAATATTTATTGGCCTGCTCATTTGTCAACTGATATACATTTAGTTGGGAACGTTTTCTCTTGACAAAATCAATAGTTCATTAGTGAAGTAGACAGTGGAAAAGGATGCAGTGACTGAGGATTGTATTGCATTCAACTCAATCTCAGGTACTTTGTGTTTGGTCATTGATAACTTATTATAAATTATGGAAATCTACCTTTGGCATATGCAGATGGTTCATTCAAAGCCATTCCTAGGTATGAGGTTCCTGTTTCATTAACACCAAACAGTGAAAGCCTTCCAGAACCATTCTTTGAAGCCTTCCAAAGGCCCCACGATGATGTAGTCCTAGGAACAATTGAACTTATAGTGTGCAAAAATGTGTAATTTTTCTTTCTCCGTGCACTTAAACTACTATTAGAGTTGTTCACTATCGTATTTCTTTTCATCATGAGGAGATCAAAGAACACTACCCCAGCCAGTGAACAGTATGTTTAAGTAATGTTTCAAGTTCAAGGTCATTCTGGTACCTTTGCCATACACCAATAGTTCAACTCATTAAGGGTAAAGAAAGTCTATATGCCAGGATTATTTAAGTATTAATCTTAAGAACTTACTCTTGGTAAACTGCAGCATATAAATATTTGTCATCAACAACTAAACCATACAAATTCAGAAATGTTGAAAACAAAAATGTCCTTGATGATCCATCAGAGCGACACCGATATATTCTGTATAAACCCGGGTCTGTCCAATAAAGGTAGTTCCCTGCATTAGAAACATGAGGTATGTCTTAGCTGTGATTTCAGTGAGAAAATAAATCTTCATGAGAGTTGATTTTCAAGGAATTGATGGCAAAAATCGTGCTTTGCTCTGCCAAGTCAGGTTCCATGCTTTGGATACTCAGCTTCACTCTGTATTTTCATTGGTCAAAAACTAAAAACTGATCACTTGGATCCTATCCCACTCGCGAGGCTGGCTCTTTTGGCATTATCCTAATGCCAAAAGTAATAGATGCAGGTCATACCTAATTGGTTTGAATTGACCTAGTAATTATAGTATGAGAAATATTAATCTAAAATATGATGTGAAACATTTTTATTAAAATCTGAAACTGTGTGAGGATGTGTATGCCTATAATATTATTACTTTAGACTGCCCTACCTTGGATATCATAATACAGAGCAGAAGGTTTGTCAATATTTGTTGTTACAATGCGCTGTCTGGAGGAGCCATCCATGTGGGCCCGCTCAATTCTTGCACTGAATCTTCGCCTAGTCCAGAATATCCACCTGTGATATCATGGAAAATGTCACACATTATCAAATTACTACATCTGTAATAATTATGGGAACTCTTGACAATGTCATGGAGGAAACTACACCAAATATAATGTTCATCAAATGTTTGCAGACAAAACCCCCGATTCTCACAGACTAGCATAGATTGCGAGACGTGGCTATGCACAAATAGAATTAAAGTTGTGATTAATGTAAAGGATGTTGTGTCCCAGAGTCATTAGCTGTACGATATATATATTATATCACAACTTGGCTAGTTATTAACCTCGCAACTCACTGATCTGGACTATGCATAATGTTTCGGAAAATCACATGTGTGTTCCGCCCAGTAACGAAGGCGCTTGTTTTCTTGGCTCTGATTGGTTTGGTGCATGCTCAGGAAAACTGGGTCACCAGTCACGCGCGCTGCATTATCCAATGATATTGAGTCTTTCATAAAGTGTTTGGGATGCATAACATAGACAAGTTTCGGCGGAAAGCCATGCAAGGTAAATAAATCATTTTTTAACATATTAGTTGTGATATAAATGCAAACTCAAAGTGATCTACTCATTGGGATAGTATGCACAAGTAGTTGAAACGGTTGTATCATCGCTCGTGCTTGTGCATACAATCCCAACGAGTAGATCACTTTTTGTTGCATTCCATCTAAATATTACAGACTTTTCCTCTTTTTTTTGCACATATTATGCATAGCCAACATACATTAGTAAGACATCTTTTCCTATTACCAACCAGATATTCCTATTCCTGGAACAAATAGTTTCATGGTACCGACTATTTCTTCATTACTGAGATCTTAATCCTTACTGATTACAAGGAGTCTTTTCACTATTACCATTGCCCTAGTACTTATGACCTGTGTCATCTGCTGTTATCGCAGTTACTTTTTTTCTGATATGACAGTTAGGACTGCTTCCTTTTCACTTCATTTCTAATCATCACGGATAGACTTGCACACCTTGATTATTTTTAGAATCTAAAAAATATCAATATGTAAAAATAAATGCAACTTATTCACACACAACCACTATTTCCTGGGCTTTTAAGGCTGGCCACAATTTTGAAAATCATTTGAATTTCCCAGAAATTTCTCCTTTTGTAGTTTGAAGTATATTAGATTCAAAGATATCATTTATTGTATGTATGTATGTATAGTGTTTATTTCCAGTTTCGACATAATTAAGTACAGATAAAGATAATAGTAACAATAATTCTGGAAATGGGTCTCCCTTTCTATGGTAGCCTTAGCTCTTCCAAGGGGTCCCTTGTACATTAGTTAATTAATTACAATAAGTTTCCATGCAAAGTATACATATTCAGTGACATTAGAGTTAGGTAAGTTATTGTAGGGACATTTCCCTATGGTTTTATATAATAAAGTTGTTGTATTACATTTGTTGTTCACTATCTTATTTTCTAGGACCCTCAGTAGGTGGTTGCATTCAAACGAACACTTCACATACTTTAGGTTTTTTGTGTCCATGGATGGTTCGGCGGAGTCTCAGTTGAGACTGCGCTTTCCCATCCTTATGTTCTGTGTAATATATATATATATGTTGGACCACAATGGTAAATCAATTGCAATACAGTAACACAACATAAGCGGTAGACGGTTTGCATTCTAAAGAACACTCTTGTTCACCGCTTATTTTGCCACTGGTCTACACACGGGTTGGAGGCATTCTGACGAACACTCGCCGCTACGTGTGTAGTCCGTGGGCAATTGCTATATCAGCTATTTTCAGGATGTTCTTAAGTGTTAAATAATACGTTGGCGAGGGAAAGAGGAAAGGTGGTAGTCGTCGTTATAAGTTTTCAATGGGGATAGCCTCTATTGTTGATGCAATTGAGGTCGTGGCGGCAGTTCTTGGGCCCCTTCTCTTTGGGCTCCAGAATAGGAATAATATTCCGCTTCTAGGAATATTTTTTAGGAAATTTTTCTTGACCGATCGCCAATATGGCTACCATGCACTGACGCCAGTATTCGCGCCAACAGTCCAAGCGAGGAGTCGTTGCCCCTAACAACCATGACCAACAGTACGGTGGCTCAACAGTAGCCAACAGAGAGAGGGTGGACGAAAGTCCCACTAAACAATTATACATACATTCATGAATCTATCACATTCTCTCAATTTTTGTCTTAGGGATTTTCAATGTTTTGCCATTTGCCAAGTTTCTTAGATTTAGATTTAGACCTCTCTGATCTATATACTCCTCGCTACAGCTCATTCTGAATGCTAGGCCCAGGAGGTGGGATTCTCTACTTTCATCTAGAAATGGGATGTTGTTTGCTTTGTGTTGTTCTTTAACACTATCTCTTTTCCCTAAACTGTATGCTATTCTAAGGAATGAGTTCTGAATAGTCTGAAGCTTGTCTGTTATTTTTTTCTGAGCTGGAGCATAGAATACATCACAGAAGTCCATCACTGGGCGCACCATCGTTGTATAGACAAGTATGGTATTTTTTGTGTTCAGTGATTTCCTAATTAATTTTTGGCTGTGGCTCGTAATCTTTTAGTAATTTGGTTCATTTTCCCTTGGACATGCTTATTGAATGTGAGTGTTTGGTCTATAAGTAGGCCAAGATAGCAGTATTTGTCAGCATAGTCCAGATTTACAGAATTCAGGTTCAATTCAATATGGTTTGTGGTGGGCTTTTTGTTATTTGTTTTCAAAATGATGTCCATTACTTGGCTCTTTTTGGTGTTTATTGAGATTTTATTGGCCTTGCACCACATTCCAACCATATTTAGGTCATTCTGTAATTCCTCCTTAAGGTTGTTATCGAGGGGGTGGGAGTGATATAATACGGTGTCGTCGGCAAATAGTTGGATTCGTGATTTGCATATGACTCGATGGAGATCATTCACGTATAGTAAAAAGAGAAGTGGCCCAAGCAGTGTTCCCTGGGGGACACCGCACTTGACCTCTTGCATCTCTGAGTATTTCCCATTCGTTCTAACCTGTTGGTAGCGGTCTGAAAGACTATCCAATTTATTATTGGAAATGATAGCCGAAATGATTTTAGTTTTTCGAGTAATATCTCATGATTAACGGTATCGAAGGCTTTCTTAAAATCAAGATACACAATCGAGACATGTTCATTATCGCATTTCTTCCCGTAGATAAACTCAAACAATCTTTGGTGTGCCTGTTCCAGGGAGTGGGCAGCTCTAAACCCATACTGGAAATCATACAAAAGATTGTTTTCTTCCAGATGGGGGTAAATGACTCCGTGCACTACCCTTTCTAAGATTTTTGCTGGTAGTTTTACCAAGCTGATAGGGCGGTAGTTTGAGGGGTCAGATACTGGCCCTGATTTGTGTATAGGGGCTACTATTGCCTCTTTAAAGTCCTGTGGAACTTTGGACGTTCTCAGGGAGACGTTACATAAGTGAGTGAATTGATGCGATAAGGTCATATATATCGCCTTTAGAACTCTTGTCGGTAATAGGGGGATACCAGAGGATTTCGAGGTTTTTATTTTCCGAATAATTTTGTAAACAGTGTTTTGTGTTACCTCCGGGAACCCGAGTAATGGAACGTCTCTATCGTTCTCGGCTTCATTTCTTTTGCAATTTTGGTTTTGGTTTAGTTTTGATTTTTCTAACATGTTTTCTAAAGACTTGGTTTCAGCATTTGTCAGGGGTTGTATCTGGGCAGCTAGTTTTGGCCCTATCTCTGAGAAGAATTTATTAAATTCTCTAGGGATATTTTCGTTTTCTAGAAATTCTCCCTCGCTGCCCTTGAGCTTTATAATACCGTCTGATTTGGTTTTATCAGGGGTGACTAAGGGTTTGAGTATTTCCCAGAATTTCCCGGGGTTTTTCGAATGTTCTTCTAGCTGCTCAGATATATATTCATTCTTAGCTCTTTGGAGCTTAGAATTCATTTTGTTCCTGACTACTTTTGCCTCTGTCCAGTCTGCTTCTTTCTTTGTTTTCCGTGCCTTCCTAAAGGCACAATCTCTTTCCCTCGCCAAGCGTCTGAGTTCGCCCGCATGCCATGGTGGCTTCACCCTTGCATCAGCAATGTGTCATACAGGGCACATTTGGTTTATAGAATTCTCTATTTTACTTGACATTTCTGTCCAACATTGATTTACATTATTACATTGGTAAAATGTCACCCAGTTTTCCTCTGCAATTTCATTGCAGAGTCTACTGGTATCTAGATTGACCCAAGATCTAGTGGTCACAGGGGCTCGTTCGTATGTGTTTCTTGCCTTCTTTTTGATTACAAATATTGGCAGATGATCACTATTGTTGTTATTTATTGTCCCTGATTTATTAATATATTTGGCATTCGTATATATTTGATCGATAATTTTTGCCGATTTCTTTGTAATTCTAGTGGGCAGTTTTATTTGAGGAGACAGGCCGCTCTGTTTAAAGGTTGATGTTAATTTACAGCTTTCTTGGTCTGTTTCGTGATTAAAATCGCCCATTACATAGATTTCTGATCTCCTGGGTATCTGATTGATTACTTTATTCAGTTGTTCTATTGCTAGGGGCAGGCTACCATTCGGGGGACGGTACGTATTCAAGATCGTAATATGCTTCGACTTTTTCCTAGCACATTTGACAATTTGTAATTCAAGGTCCTTATTTTGTATATTGAGATGGGCCTGGGATTGATTGTCTACTTCGTAGTCATCTTTAACATATAGTAGCAGCCCTCCTCCTTTTCTTTTTACTTGCCTGTCTTCCCTACATTGCTGATACCGGGGTATGTTTATCTGACTGTCTGTAATAGTTTCATTCAGCCAGGATTCTTGGACCGCCAGGACGTCTGCCCTGGTCACCGGTAATAATTATTATTATTATGTATTCATATAGATTCTATTTTATTTTATTAATCTTGTCACTGCTTTTTAGACCATATATATTTACTCATTGTTTATATTTCTTGTGGTCTTGTTAATGTATCTCTTCTCATTTTCTCATTCGCTCTCGTCATTTCTTTCTTTCTTTGGCGCTGGCCTTTCTTCTCAAATTTTCTTCGTATTCCTATTTGAGGATGGGGGTTGCATTTTGAAAAACACTTGCCCATGATCTTGGTATTTTCCTTTTGCTTTATATTATTATCACTATTTATTTATTATTTATCGCCCATGTACATTTAGTATGTACTATATATTATATTTTTCTGCTCCTTTTTCCTACATATACATATACATGACTACACACACACATGTACATGTCTCACAGATGGGCCTTTAGTGGGGTAAGATATTTTTCACACTTATGTATGTATACACCATACATATATATATATAAAGATTTTTATTCCGAATTATTTGATCATACATATAATACTTTACACATCATACATATTCAATACAATAAAACAGGAATTGGGCATTAATAATCCTCTACCATGAGGTCTTCCAGACTGCCCAAAATAAAATAAATTAATTTAAGGTTGTAATGTATAGTAAATGTTTGTCCATAGTCCTTTCGTTAACATCTTTTGTATAGTTTGTATTTATTTATTTCTTTCACTGTCGTCGGTTGTGTTTGCTGACTTCTGATGCGATGACTTGTTAATCTGTGACAATATTGTCTTTTATTTTATGTCCATCATGTTTGATAGAGATCACATCATCTCATTAAGCTCTATATTTGGATTTATGTACATCCTTATCTACTTTTGTAGAATATAATTGTAAATTTCTACCAGTTCTTATTTGATTCCGTCGTAGACCAGGAACATTATTTTTACATATAACATTAAACAGTATAACATGAGCATAAGGTCAAGTTATTTAACAAAATTACATGTACAAGAAATTAGCAATGCCTACTTTAAAGATTGGTAGGGCATCATACATCCACAACTATGTCCTCAGATTAATTCTAAGTAACACCGTTCATACTAATAGGATTGACTGAAAAGTCAATAAGGACCCCCCACCCCTGAACATCGGTATATCGATCCTAACTTTGACTGGGCTTTTACAAATCCCAGAATTTTCCCCCCAATACAATTTTCCCAAGCAATGGATTTCAAATTTCAGAGGAATTAGATTTTTACGTCAGACTTAAGGAATGGATCAAATGCCAGATGATACTGGTGCTTTAAATACATTTTAAAATCCTTTCTCGCATTTGTCATCTGTATTTTTGGTTCAAGTCTGTTCCATAGAGTTGGAATACAATATAGGTATGACTTTCTGAATAACTTGTTATTTGGATGAGGTTAAAGTAGTTTCTTTCCCTCCGAAAGTCCCCGCAGTCGGACTTTCCTCCTATCTACATTTACTATGTCTCTCGTCCTTAAGAAAGCTAAATCTAGAATATGGGTTTCTCTTCTTGTTTGAAGAGAAGTAATATTTAGTTTGTTGTGAATGTCTCTAGTACTGGAAAGTCTAGGAAGATGTAATATTATTTTTAAAGCCGAATTTTGTAGAGTCTGGAGTTTCATAATCTGCTTTTGTGGTGCAGAGTTATAAAAGACATCTCCATAATCTATAATGGGTCTAATCATAGTTTTGTATATTGAAAGTAGGACAGATTTATCACAGATATTGTAAAGCTTGGATAGTGACCGTATTTTAGTTCGTACCAGATTTACTTTCTTGGTAAGGAATTTATTAAAGTTCAACTGTTTATCCATCTCAATTCCGAGGTATTTATATGAATCTACATTCTCAAGTTCTTGCCCTTTAATATTATATCGAGTAGAGTTTTTTACATCATTCCGAGCTCTAATAGTGAGACTCTTACATTTTTTAATATTCAGTGAAATTTTATTACGATCGCACCATTTCACCATGTTAGATAGGTCATTTTGTAACGCACAAATGCTTCGACCTTGCAGTGATCTCTTAGAATATAAAACAGTATCATCTGCAAATAATTGAATATTACAGTTATTAACAACATCAGGCAAATCATTTATGTAGATACAAAAGAGAAGCGGCCCCAAGGCTGTTCCTTGAGGTACTCCGCATGTTATCGGTTTTAGAGAAGAGGATTCTCTATTTATAAGCACTTTTGAGACCTGTTTGTTAAATAATTTTTGAACCAAAGTAATGGTCCCCCCTCCACCCCATAATTTTGTAATTTTGAAATCAAAATATCGTGATTAACCGTATCAAAAGCTTTTTGCCCTTTTCCCTACCTTTGGCCCCTCTATGCCTCATGTCTCAGTGTAATATTCATTGATATTAAAACAAATCATACTGACAGATTCCACTTGGCATGGGAATTCCTCTGATATATACATTACTAGAGGGCTGATGGATATTTTATGTGATAAAACCCTTTAAAATCAATATTTTCGTAGAAAAATTCCAATGATTAAACATTCAGCACTTGAGGGTTCAGAAATTTACATCATTTCATGTTTTTCATATCTGATTAATTTTGCCCAGTCACCAGGTTCGAATTTCAATGCATTTTAGTAACCCTACTTACTTTTTAACAAAATTATGGCACAAACAAAATTAGAAAGGTATTTTTTTTGTTTTTACATCGCACATGTTGCTCCCTTTCATGCAATGAACTTGTTGTATGACACAAGAATAAAAATCATTTGATATATAAGCAAACCAATCTCTAACTTTTGATACCTAATGTGTCTCAATAGGACTGTTATTATGGATGTTATTCTTGTTTAAAAAAGTTCGATGGGAAAATGGCTAATTATGTCTGTTTTTCGCCACATGTAATGATTGTGCTTTTCCATCCTATTATAAAAACACATTTATAACTAATATGGATACATTGGGCAATTGATTCTCTTGTTGTCAGTGAAACATGAATGCTCTGAACAGATATGCCTTGTGCATAGAGAGTGAAAAGACCTGTTTTTACGTCGCACGCTGCACGTTTTTACGTCGCATGTTTTTACGTCGCACGTCGCATTTGCTTAATAAAAGCAAAACTATCTGAGATAGAAAGTTGTGCTATGTACCAGACGAACCGCAATAATATCAGCTTTCTGCTGATATAAAATCATCCATATCCCTTGAATGGTCTAGACAGAAATGTCTTGTGCATAGTGGAAAAACACCCAATTTTAGGTCTCACGTTTTTACGTCGCACCTTTTTAGGTCGCAACATTGGCTTTATATAGGCAGAACTATTTAGGATAGAATGTTGTAACATATACCAAACAAACCGCAACAATGTCAGCTTTCTGTAGATATATAATCATCCAGATCCTTCGAATGGTCTGAACAGAAATATGCCTTTTGCATAGAGAGAGAAAACACCTGATTTTAGGTCGCACATTCTTACGTCGCACGTTTTTTAGGTCGCAAAGTTTGCTTGATAGAGGCAAAACTATTTGAGATAAAAAAATCGTAGCATATACCAAACAAACCGCAAGAATATCAGCTTTCTGCTGATGTAAAATGATCCTGATCCCTTAAATAGAAGCAAGGCTACTGCCAAATGAATAATATACATTTCTACTTTTTAAATGACCATTTATTGATTAAATAAATATAAATATTTAAAATAAGCGTTTTCGGCCATAGATTCCTAGATAATTGACTCTGGATGTCATTTATTTCAGGATTATATAGCGGAGAATATAAGCTTTTTGGAAATATTATCTGGAAAACTCTTATCTTTAACCTAAATTTCATTTTTTCCATCAATTCCATTTCCATCAATGAAAAGCAAGATTTTTCAGAAAATAGCTCTATAGTGTTTTTACGTCGCCCATATTGTCAACCTGGTTTAGAAAATAGAAATATAACCCCTGACAGAATTAACACTTGAATCTACAAGGTAAGGTGACAACAAAGCTATCTAAGTAATTTTTTCTTATATCCCTTGCTTATGAAGAGATCAGTGGTAGATGAAAAAAGGTTATGTTTGAAAAAGCCTATAACTGAATAATGAAGCTGTGTTTAATTTTAGGTGGGTGTGCTGTACTAGGTTAGGCTATTGAAGGCTTGCTAGCGCCATCGAGATGCATTTATGTAGTTTCGTCAGTGATGTTAACTTGAACTCTTCAGTATAATGGCATCCGTCAGGCGCTAGTTTGGAGTAGGAGTGTAGGAGCTTTACTTTGCTGGTGGTCTTTGATATCCTATTTGATTTACGGCGGTGTATTTGTTCCCCAATTCTTGGCGTTAGGAGATTTTCTCTGGCGTTGACATATCCCGCTATGTTGTTGAAGGAAATTATTAGTTCATTTAATAGCCCTTGCGTGATGTAAGGTGTCGTTTGGAAGACCACTTCTCCCCCCCCCATGTCTGACAAATGCTGGTTGTACGTATTTATATTTATTCCAGCGATGGTGGCGAATCCTACTTTGGGGATTTCGGCCTCTTGTATTACGGCTCTTTTTAACGTGTCAGATGCGGTGGCTAAGATGTCATTCATTTCTTCTTCAAATACTGCGACTGAACTATATCTGAGGGTGATTTGCTGGCCCAGATTTTCTCTATTTCGTTTGGTAATGTTACATAATCCAGCCATGAAATACACTGTTTTTGGCCTGCGTAAACAAACCACCGGCTCTGCTGCATTTACTAAGTTGTGTATTCTTCCTCCCCTTATTGATATTACCTTAGCTCTCAGCTCAGGGTGGTGTGTGCGTAGGAGGTCTTGTAGCCCTATGCCTCTGGAGTCTGTGAGTAGCAAGGTGTCCAGTCGTACAGCCATGTTATTTTCAATCGGGCACTATAGTATCAACGTATTGAGTTAGTTTCCAATTCGCTCTAGTTTAGATGGATAGTTTTGCCTTGACTCTAGCCAATATCAATCCAAATTTATTCTCCCCTACGCAGTCTTTCACGTCTAGGATGATTCTGCTGTTGTTTATGTATGAGACCGGTGGCAGCCACAAACCGGCTCCCCACTTTCTGGATGCCGTAATCTCATAATATCGCTCTGCCTTCTGTTTGAGGAGCAGCGATTTCAACTGGGGATTTTGGTTGAATTTCTCTGTAACTAGAGTTTCTAGCAATGATTCCTCGTTTTCCCTCCAATTTTGGATTTGTTTTGTGTTAATCGGTCCGCCGAGCGCTTTTGCGACACTCGGTGATGTCGTCTGCTTGATTTTCTTCGCTAGGTTTTCCTTTCCCGCCGACTTGGCCTTGATGGATTGATGTTCGACTGAGGTGTATGTCTGGTTATCGCTATGTTTAAAGCTTGCTGGGTAGAAGTTGGAGCATGGATGATGTTCCCCTTGGAATCCTAGGCCCAGTCCGTCTAGGCCCACCTGTATTTGTTGGGCGTCTATGGGGCGGCAACCCTCTGGGAGTAGATTCAGGTCCTCAGTGCCATACGTTTCCCCGTCATAGATAATATGGTTTATTACCATTTTTACTTCGGGGTGTTGATGTTGAAGCAGCGTAAGGCAGTTTTTTAGTAGGAACTTATTTTTCCTGCCTCCTGCTACTGGGTATTTATTTAACCAGATGTTTGCATTTTCTTCCACTTCTCTGACATTTCTCCAACCTTTAATGGTGGATATTTTGTTCTCCATGGTATTGAGTTCTATCAGAACTGTACGAATACTGTGGATTCTGGCTCTTCCCACTCTGTAGACTGATTTTATATCAGTTTCTTGGGTGTTTTTGTTTGCCTGGCGAAGTATTTTCAGAGTTTTTTCCAGCAGATTTTCTTCTTGTTGGTCTTTAATTTGATTTTGATGGGTAATTTCGGGGGGCAGGTTTCCCTTGGCATCTAGCTATGGTTCGCTGACTCCTTCGAGGAACAGATATGTATCTTTTATTTCCGGCCTTCTTGCATTCGTATTATATTTCATTTTTGATGCTTCGTTTTCCTTTTCTGTCCCTTTCTGTTGGGTTTCTTTCTTGTTGTTGTTTTTACTTTTATTTCCAGTTTGTTTACTTTCATTCCTATTTTGGTTTTGATTTTGATTCCTATTTTGATTTTGGTTTTGATTTTGATTTCTATTTGCCTTCACTGTAGGATTTGGATTTAGAGTTAGTTTCTGGCAGTCACTAGCTATGGAATTCACTTTAGTTTTCAGATCTTCAATTTCATTTTTCCGCAACTCTTGTTTTTTGGCACTCTGTTTTATTTTGTCTAGTTCGTGCTCCCTTTCTGCCCTATCTCGAATGATAGTGTCAAGTTGGTTGCATGCATAGTGAAATCTTTGTTTTAGGTCCCCTAGTGTTTCGGCATTTGCTTTTATTGCCTTTTCCAGCTTTTCATGGGCCCCTATGATTTCTTTTCTCATCTCTCGCATTACTTTTATTTTGACTTCTGCAACTATTGTTGGCAGGATGGTCTTCCATTCGCTTTCATCAAGCTTTATTTTACTATTAGCTATGTGATATTCTTCGTCTAATAGATCCATTTGTATGGGGGGCTTGGGTGGTGGTGTAGTAGGGTAGTTAGGCTTACCCTTGTCTCCCTTTCCCTTTTTTGACTGCCCCGTGACTGGGGCGGGTTCGTTTTCAGCTCCCACCGTTGTCGCCGATGTGTAGCGTCCCCTGTTTATATTCCTATGATTTAGAGTAGGTGAGGGTTGTGGTGGCTCTTTCCTGTCATCTGAGTTCCCTTTAGCGGGCTTTATGTTGGATATGTCAGGTATAGACTGGTCGTCGTCAGATTGTGGGGGAGAGTCGAGTGAGTGATAATCAGTATTGTTGTTGTTTACCTTCTCTGCTGTTGCTAGAGACGCCGCCATGTTTCCTGTATGGTGTCCAAGGCGGGAGGGGTTTTCAGTGTAATCCTCGTCAAGTTCTTATTTTTGGTTCCGATCACATGGAAAATTTCATTCCTGGGGTGTTTACATATGTGATATCGCTATATATTGCGATGTCCCAGGCTCCGATCTTTGCGTATTGCCACTATTTATTTCCTATCGGCTACTTGCGTATGTAGCGCTCATCGTGACGTCACATATTCAATACCTTTTGATGCTTATTTCCATTGATGTCCTGCAGGAAGCTTTACCGTAGGCCGCAATAGGAAAATGTCATATTCCTACATATTGTCGTATATTTCATCAGGAAAAAGTCATTACATTTCTTTTAAATTAATATATGATATTTCATAACTGTTTAGGCCACAGGACAGTTAAATGTATTTGGTGTCCCCATATTTTATTTCTTGGTGTCAAGCTATTTTATTGTTTATTTAGTTATTTGCACTTGTCAACTCTGACATTGACTACCTAGAGCAGACTGATAGTAGCTGCCTACTGGATCCTACCATATGTACACTTCTTATAAATTTGTGAGCTGCTCTGCGATTATGGGTCTTAAAAGTTGCTACTTTGATAGCCCTAAGGGCATTATTTAACAGGAAAACTGTTCAAAACACAAAATATTGTGGTTTATCTCTTAAAAAATAAATGCCAGCATCGTCAGGACTGCAGCAGATACAAATTCAACTAATACATGAAACAATAGAAGTTACAATATTTTGTTCAAACTTCGCCTTGAAAAAGAACAAGGTTGGTGCAATACAAAAAGCCAATGCACAAAAGTTTCCAAATTCTGAGAAGTTTGAAAACATTATTTCTGAAATCACGCATTGCCCCCATTTCATGAGAACTGACCAAATAAATTTATATTTTCACTTTATATCATATACCTTGTGTAACCTGAGTTCAACCAGATGATTACTGCACCCTGGTTTCATGGTAATGGCTAGAAGAACTGGATTATATCCAGAGGCCTGTTTTTTTTAAGGTTTCCCCCGCCGAAGGCGGTACGAGCGCCGAAGGCGCTTGTACTGGGAAACCTTATATAGGTTCCACTTTTTGCCGCCTGTTCTTTGCGCGTCCGCGTCGCCCCCTTATAAGGAAAACCCGACTGTTCCCACCTGAATTTCCGACGCACTTGCGTAAACATTGTGGTGAATTTACGCTCCCGCAAATTAATAAAAATCGCTATTTCCACTCGAAATAAATTGCCAAAAACATGAAATTCAGAAAGGGCATGCTTTTCTACCCCTATATATGTTTTTATATCAAGCTCAGTTTATAAATAAGGCTTATATAAGCGAAACATTTCAGTTGGTCTAAGTAAACAAAAAAATTGCCAAAGTATAGGTTTACATTATTGAGTCAGATAGCAAGAAAATGTACTGCACCATTCCTCTCACATTTGAGAAAGAAATCAGGTTCAAAATACAGTTTAACATAGCCAAGCAGATTTATTCAATCAATGTTACACCAAATATACTCAGATATAGCTAGTATTTGTCATTTTTCAGAGTAAATTAGCAAGATTTACTAAATGTGTAGAGCTGACAAATGTTCATTTTCTGACGACCTGACCCTATTGGGTTGTGGCAGGCACATCGCGGGGAAATTACGCTCCCGCGAAGTACTAAAAAACGCTATTTCTCTTTGAAATACATTGCAAAAAATATGAAATTCAGAAAGAGCATGCTTTTCTACCCCTAAATATGTGTTTATAATATCAAGTTCAGCCTTCGACGACGCAATAATGCCGGCGACGACGCAATGGCGTCATCTAATTTTTGCAACGTTGGTAACGCACATTGATGGAGTCCTTGACAACGCTTTTTCCGCGTGCAGTGGGGATCGTCGGGAGGGGGGGCGGGGAGGGGTGTATATTTGTCAAGGGGATTTGGGGGAAACCGTTGTTTCCTTGGTCACAGCCAAAACAGTCTTGGCATTTGGTAAGTGTATAAGAACATTAAGCTCTCAAAAAATGAAGACATTACTAAAAAAAGAAGTCTGTTAGAAAGACATTTTGAAAAATACTAATTTTGCAACTTTTAGATATTTTGCGATATATCATAAGTATCCTACCCTTCTTTAGTGTTCAATGTGATACCCCATGGATAATAGATGTCAGTGTTTATCAGTATGCGATGTTTTGTAAAGTCGGCAGAAACCACACCAACAGCCCTCTGATCCTGACTGGTATAGAAAACAAGGTTGGAAATTGGATCCAGCATGAGAGCATTCAAAACTGCACCTGAAATGTAAATGAAAAGTGGCCTTAAAAATGGTAAAGGTTTTTGCAAACAATGATGACAAACATCAGTACAACAAAGGATTTAATGTTTTTACCTACCTGTTTGGAGAATATGTCTTCGTGTTGACATTTTTTTCAGATCTATTCGATATAATTCTCTATTTGTGTCACAACATTGAGAAAAGAAAAGTTGGTGAGTATCTGCATTGTACGCTAAACCTCTTGGCGTTGAGTGGGATGCCAAAGGCACCATGGTTTTGTGACTTCCATTTATACTGATGGAATAGACAGCACCTGTGGTCAATACAAACATATGTTAAAAATGTCTCACATAAAGCCCCAAATACACAGTCACGATTTGAGGGCCGATTTGGCATCCACGATCCGTCGTACAATTTCAAATTGTCCATTTGAGATCGCACATCAGATCGTAGGTCCCAAATCGTGCCAAAACTCCTACACATGCATGATTTCAGGGCCGATTTAGCACCAATTCAGCGCCGATTTGGATGTACGATTCATCGTAGGGGGAAAAAAAGGGTCTTCTGAGATTTCAAATCAAATCGCCGCTGCTTCTACGATTAATCGTCCATGTGTAGATGGTGCTGCGATTTATCGTAGACTTCTATAATGAGGTCTACGACAAATCGTAGATGCTTTTATAATTTTCGGATTTATTCGAAAATCGTTGGTCCATCTGCGATCTGGCAATATAAAAGAATTTAATTATTAATAATTTTACTTTCAACTGCTATAACTTCCCTAATTTTTGGAGTATCAACATAATTCTTTCACTTTTATAATGCAGAGTTTCCCCTCTAGACATGTCGACATTAGGTCTAATTCTTCTCATATTTTATTTTATTTTATTCGACAATTAAAAAGAGAAAAAAACACACCAAAAAATAGGTGATGTGTCACAGAAAAATGAGTAATGTTATATTTTATTTTATTTTTACAGTTTAATAATTTCTTGTTGGCTTCTAGGGTCGTTTTTTTAAACAATTTTCTCACCTCTATATTTCAGAATCGCAGATCAAATCTTGACTGCCAACCCACCCACGATTTCTCTTTTTACCAACGATTTCACTTTTTTCACCATATCGTGCATGTGTAGGTCTAAAAATAGGCCCGATTTCAGGCAAATAAGCACCCACGATTAATCGTAGATCCTGAAATCGTGTCTGATTCCCAAATCATGACTGAGTATTCGGGGCTTTAGTGAGACATCTAGCCCTTGTAGACTACACTGTAATTACAAACTTATACAGCATTATAGAGAAGCTATGATATAAGCATCACACTTAGATACATAAACTTGATGTAAAAGCATAGTATATTGTTCATTAGCCCCAGCCTTGGAGTATATATATCTGGGACGTATCTATATCTCAATTGACACAGGATCAGATATATAGTTATATGGCCCCGTGGCCAAAGCCGGCCCCAGAATTCTAATCTAATTCATAATCTCTAAATCATGAACTTCTTTCTAAATTAAACAAACCTTTTCGTGTACTGGCTAAAAATATGTTTTTCTCTGGAGCAACAAAACCTGAAACATGAAGAATATAAAATAATACATACATATCAATGTAAAAATGCAGTTTAATTCTTAGAATAGGACATAACACATAAAGAGCAAAAACAAACTACATACACCCTACAATTATGATACTGTAGTGATTTCTGTGATCTCCTAGTACTAATGAAGGGAAAATTTATTGGACTTGATTCGTCCACATAAGCACTCTGCCTACGGCATCTTGCTTATGTGGACAAATCTTGTCGAAACAATTTTTGATTATTTCCGGCTCGTCCCATTCTCTCTATTTATGGTACAAATGCTGAACATGGTTTAACATGAGAACAGTTAGATATGATTAAATGGAGTCTTGCCGGAAGGTCTGGAAGTACTCCCACACATATTTATATGGTAAATCATCTGACTAGATAGAGAACACCCATGATGTTGTATTAATGGAAATTTGTCCAGGTAAGAAAAGGCAGAAAAGGCTGTTTCTCGACCGGGACCGCGTTCCGTTGAGGCATGTGCACCCAATTATAGTAGCGCCCAGCCGAGCCAATCATTCCCAGACTACTAAAACCCAACTTCACTACAGTACCATAAAACTAGGGCGATACAGATATACTATAGATAGGCTACTGTTGATGCTTGTACAATAGAAAATAAATGCATGAAGTAGGAGCAGGATTACTAAAGGCTAGGGAAAGTTTTTCTTAGATCTAAGCGTTGATGGCCTACCAGAAGCTCCACAGTTCACCCAAACAGCTCTCGAACAACTTTCTCTAGTGAAATGAACACATTGAAATGTGTCTGTTTCATTTCCTTGGCAGCCATCCAAAATGATTCCACTAGCAGAAGGCGATTGTACCTCAGTTGTGGAGACATTGTTGCCACTGAAAGTTCGGAAGTATATAAGTATGTAGTATATATCCAGTCATATAACCTCTGATCTTGCTCTTTAAACTGCTTCTTGGATTCGGGGGTCATCTATGTGGAGGGTGTGATTCCAGGGCAGTGAAAGCCAGGTTGAGGTCAGGTCTTAAGTTCCTTTTGATACCTTTCTCATCATCCTGATGCCTCTAGAGTGCATTACTGATGCAGACCATGAAGTCTCTGATCCCATTAGAAATCAAGTTCCTAACCTTGTTTCAAAATCGTTCAATTGTTTCAATTCATAGTTTTGGTTTTCTACTATGGATTCTAAGGACTGCATCGTTTTCTTTAATAACCTGGTGATATGTCTTAATTATAGTTTGCTTTACAGTTCTTGAGATTTTATTAAATCATAAACAAATTCTTTTGTACTTGTGTCAAGTTCTATATCATTACGACTGTTTTTCTGGTACACTTATACTTTCTCTGACCTGTCATATCACAACATCAACATCAACTTTTGGTTGAAATTGGCTGAGTGGCTAGTTTTTGATTGTCAAACTGTTATTGGATGTATCAGCCTATTCGCCTATCCGCCTGTGTTCACCAATGTCAGGAAATGTGACTTGAGGCAAATGCAAACCCCCACTAAGGGGACCAAGTATGAATAAAATATTTAAAAAAGTATATCACCTTGTAAGCCATACCAAATGTATAAAGATGTACTCACTCTGCTCCAAGAGTCCTACAAACCACTCTTGCAATTCGGTCAATGCCAGGATTTGGACAAACAGTTCTATTGACAGTTGGGTAGAGAAACGTCAGTGTTCCATGGAGTGAATCAGTTCCATTGATCAACACCATTGTGAAATCTGGAGACACAAGACATCTTTAGGAGACAACCTCGTCCGATTACACTGGTTTGCTTACATATGTGCTCATGGGTCACTCTTGCTGTGCTTGTTTATAGTGAGCTTGTCATTCGCTCTTCATCTGCTAATATCTTTAGCGCAATACAAGCGCAGGGCGATTCTACTGGTTTGCTTCTTTCCTCATGAAATCAATGGAAGAACGGGCTCTACTCAATGTCCTTCCATTGATTTCATGAGGAAAGAGACAAACCAGTAGAATCGATTGGTCCGCTCTAATTGCACTCTTGGACCACTACTAAAAGACGTGGAAAGAGCGCTACGTAGTTGCAACGTCCTGCGCTCTTCTAAAGAAGCGAAGCGCAAATAGCAGTTTTTAAGAGCGTATAGAAAGCGCAATAACCGATTCTATTAGACTGCTCTGGGTTCGCTCTGGTTAAGCACTTGGGGAAATAAAAGGAGTGGGCCATGAGCGTACCAAAGAGTAAGCCAGTGGAATCGCAGCCTTAGGGAACCAAAATCATGAAATGTCTTGTTTCTGGTTACACCCTGTTTTGTACTACATTTTGCAGTACTGCACCATGCTGTATGTTACTAAATGATTGTGCAGCTGTGTCAAGACCCGATGGGCTTGACTTTTTTACTTGCTTTGACTCGCCAAAACTGTTTGTAGGAAAGCGGCCTCACTCAAAATATTAGGGTTAGTAAACGCACAAATGTCATGTGTTTTAGGATTCCAATCATAGTAAACACTGGGACACTTAATTTGTATTTCTATATATTAAGTTTTATATTTTTATTTTTGAAAAATAAAGTTTGCAATGTTTCAGGATTGGTAGTTACCAGTAAAGTAACTAAACATACTCCATACAAAGGCCTACAAAACGCAAGTAGATATTTAATTCAAGGTCCTGAAATTTGATACATAGGTTCAGATGACTAAGTGGCCTAGACTCCCGAGAAATCAGAACATTTCATATACAAAATAGCGAAAATCTTTCGAAAAATATCAATTTTGCGACTTGTGACTCATTTTCTTAAAATACATCACAAATGGTAATGCCCTTCTATTGGGTCTAGCAAAAATATCTTGGTTTAGTTATAACATGTTTAAGAGTCCTTGTTGGTACCAACAGCACTTCCCTTCCCTTAAGTGGTTCATGGTAATCCTTAAATAGATGATAGATTCCTCTACTGTTTGCCAAGAAAATGCTCTTTTCATTGATCAGGAGGATTGATCTAATCTACTTAATTGACTCTAATCAAATGTGCCATGGACTGACCAATGATTAACTCTCCTCTTCAGGTGTCTTGTATATGGCCAAGCTCTGGTTCATGAGAGACCTTATTTAAGCATGTCTAATTCAGGGTAAATTATGACTAAAAGCGTGGCCTTGACTGGCTGCACTCTGGACATTGTGCCCAAGCTTGTGACCCAATGAGATGTTTGATGCTACTGGGATGCTTGTTTTCAAGTTTCATTTGTATAAGAATACTAACTCACTTCTTTGACATGTTAGATTCACTGCAATATAATCACTTTGGCATGCACATGTCCTGGTGTTTCTTCCTGTTGGCAGGCAAAGTTGATGCGGTCCACATCCACCATTCAGGGCTCCACTACAAGCATTGGAACCTGGGCATGGAAATAAGAATTGATAGACATCAGCTCTGGAACCAACATGAACATTTTACCCACAAAGTTTCTCTCAAGGTGATGGGCAACAGTAATTCATCATATATTCATCATGGTATTGGGAAAGGCGGGAGTGCGTGAAGTCATGACCTCGTAATGTAAAATCATATTCCTGCCCTGAAGGTTATCAAAAAATCTCAACAAGGAACAAAAAAGTTTGTACAGGATTATGAAGTGATAGAGCAAAGAAATATCACTCTGTGGAACAATTACTGTGTACATTGAATGGAATTTTGACCTTTTTGGAAGTTCTCACTACGATGGCAGCTACGAACCCTAGTCTTGATAGCGATGACGAGGAAGAAATCTTCTTCAACGCAAATGAAGTTAGCGGTAAGGAAGAATTACAAATTGACTGTGAATCTAAAAATGAGCAATTTAGTGAAAACAGCATCCCGATGAAAAATCAGATCAAAGATTTCATTGAAGATGTAACGAAGAAAGCATTGAAAATACAATGTGGGAAACAAAAAGTGAGCGGTGAGAAAGTTCAAATCTCCCGTGACCTAGTTCTCGAGGCAGATCCAGGCTCGCCGGGGCCCCTGGATATGGAAGGAGATGGGCACTCCAAGCAAAATGAACAGAATAGAGTAGAGCATATTCCATTGTTACAGTCGATTTCAGCAGCGAATTTCAACGTGCTTATTGACAATATGGTTGACACTATTACATCTAAAGTCACCGATAGAGTATTGATTCAAATATCAGAGCATTATGGTAAAAATGAGAAAGCTTTCCCTGTAAGTAGAGCAACAGTTAGAATGCGTGATTTGGAAAGCCAAGTTCGCACACTGAGTGAACAGCTTAAAGTACACAGCTTAAAGCAGAAAGTTCAAGGGAACTCCCAGCCGGGGAGACAAAATATCGATGCATCAACTGACTGTATGGTAGGAGAATTTCCAGAATGGAAAGATCTTGGAATGAAGAAAAGAGAAGGATAATTGAGCAGTGAGAATTTTGGGATGAGGACAGGAAAAAAATAGTAGAACAATATTACAAATACGTACAGAATAGGTGTCCCAAGAATGTGCAACACCAGGGCCATATTTGTAGAATTTGACAATGTGGAAAGAAAGAAAGGCATTATCTAGAAAGGGAGAAACTTACGTACAAATGAAACTTTCAAAGGTGTCTGGTTTAATAAATTAGGATCATCACTAGATGATGGCAATCTTGAACTACTGAAAAATTGCCATACCTTGTTTAGATTGAACAACAAACCGGCTGAATTAATGTTAAATCACATCAAAGTTGGGAAAAAATCGTTTACAGTGCATGATTTGCACCTACTACTTCCCGAGTTTCGACCGGGGCTAAGCAATGTCAGTACAAGTGGATGAAGATGGATTAGGGTTCAAAGGAGAAAGGTAGAGCTATCCGACGAGGCCTCTGTCTTTAAACCAGAGTCTAAACAAATCTTTAAATCATCTATGCGGCCTTTCAGGGCACAACCTCGTCCCTGCATTGACTACTCACATCTTCTGCAGATTTCAGAGAAGCTTCTAATTCGAGAATGTATTCCTCAGGAGTCAGCTGCTCCCGAAGATCTGTTTTATTCCCATGAATTTGAAAAAATGGTTGAATTCTGTGCTCATGAAGCATGGGCCATTATCTGAATGTAGAATTTGAGGGACCCCTACTTGGCTTTTTCATAGAACTCATGTTTAAGATGTACGTGTGTGCAGTGTGTGTAAAACCAGTACAGGGTCGACAACCTTGGATGTACAATAATGCTAAATTCTATACATGCTCCTGTTAGTGACACATATTGTTGATCCCAGTTTTACAGGATAACACGCCCCACATGCCAAAAGGGTTAACCATAGTAAAGCCACTGGATGCCACTTACCATTCAGGTATCTTGTAGGTTTGTCAAGGAATATACTGGAGAAGCGTCTCATTCTGACTGTTGGCCCAAATGTTAATGGCCTCGTTGACGATTTTCTCCCTCTCAGAAGTGATAAGTGTCTGTAACATGACAAGAACTATTTAAGTCTGTCTCTCTGTGTTTGAAATATTTCCAAGTTTTGAGAAGTGTCATAATCCCCTATCATTATTCAATGACAGGGGATTTGCAAGGCTCACTGTGCATGACCACTGCAGTGCATGCATTTTTTTGTCAGCGCTATTAATGGTAGTTATTAACTTACCATATACTTAATTTGTTTAGCTTCAACAATTCCACATCAGCATGTGTGCGGGGGCCCAGAAACGCTGAGCATTGTGGGCACCAGGTTTCCGGTGACCGCCAAGATCAAGGTCAGGGCTACTGAATAAATGCTTTTTCTCTTAAACCATTGCTGTGTCAGGTTCTGTTTACTGCTGTCCCAGAGATTCCTAATTTAAGCCTTTAAATGTACTGCCTACAGAGAATGGTCCTATTTCCATATAATCTAGTAAAGTTCTAGTCTGCTACATTGTATTATAACATTGTATTTGTGTTATGGAATTAAATATTGGTCGTTGCTAAAAAGGAAAAGGATATCCAAAAGAAAAAGTGTTGAAATGTTTTCGATCTATTGTGAGAATGCAATGGCAATTTGCCCAGAGATTCGGTATGTAAATGATGAAGTCAGAGAAGTCGGATGATAGTAGTCTTCGGCCAGGCAGCAAGGTGTGTCCAAGCTTACTCTGTCCTCTTTATTTATAGTCACACGTTAATTATTCATTAGCATCAAAATGGGTATAGCAAAGTGCGCTCCTGGCGATCCACCCTTATGATTGGCTGAGGGGGATCTTCCTGCCACATGATCATGACCCCCAGCGCTCTCCCACGCCAAGGTCATGCGCTGTGCGCCTGCGCGGAGGATCCCTTGCCCTCAACCCCCCCTCCCCTCCCATTATCCCTGACCCAAGCATGTAGCGTCCCCTCCCTCCCCCAGTCCCTTCCCCCCACCCACTAATGAGAGTCACGCCGGAGAACAATTGGCGATGCTATTTCGGTTGCTAAGACAATCAAACAGGTAGACACATAACAACCGACGTCCAGTGCCCCGCTCTCCCCCGCTCCACCCAGGTCCCGCGTGGCGGTCGAGGCCCAGGCGGAGGGGAGGGGGGGGAGAGGGGGAGGGGGGGCCACCCTATGGGTAAATTCCGCTCGCAAGAATTGCAATTCTTTACACTATACTATGTGTACATAGCTATCCTTACCAATTGGGGACAAAACACCTTCAATTATCACCCAACATTCAAAGTAAAGAAGTACCTGGAGCCAAAAGTAGAGATAGTTTGGCCCAAGTAGAGATAGTTCTCATCCACAGCAATGGCAGAGATACGGTAGGAGGAGTAACGAAACAGTTGTCTCCTGTTGTTACCATTTTGATCACAGCTGTACACATAATCATATAAATCATCATACCAGTAGAGCAGACCACCTGAAGACAGAATAACAAGCCAGGATTACATGTGTCTGTACATTGATACTGTCAATACCTGTGTCACTTGACTTCCTCTAATTCCTACTGGACCTGAATCAAATTGTTCATACAAAATGTGTTTTCATTTCACTTAT
The DNA here is from genome assembly GCA_942159475.1 of Sthenelais limicola. Classification (NCBI taxonomy): domain Eukaryota; kingdom Metazoa; phylum Annelida; class Polychaeta; order Phyllodocida; family Sigalionidae; genus Sthenelais; species Sthenelais limicola. The sequence continues at coordinate 5,095,483 of OW804097.1, forward strand.
GATTTTTGCATCTGTTACACCCTTAATATTGAAGCCAACATAGACATATGTTATACAAATTCATTACCTTAATAGTAGGTTATATTATACCAATTCCTTTGTCATTACCCGACGGGCACTGAGTGCAATTGAGTGTGATGGCACTGTGATCATTTTGTGATTGGCTGCAAACCAGTGAAGTGTGATGTGTATGTGATACTTATGGCTTTGAATCACAGTGAAATGGACAAGCCATTAGCCACCATTATGTGAAATCCATTGCATCCATTTCCTCCTATGTTGTTGGTGGTCTCACACTTGTGTTTGATCAAATTCTCATTCATATTCATTTATGTTTGTATTAAACATGTGTTACTCAACCAGTTTCATCTACAAATACTTGTTTTCTTCAGAGGTCAATAATATATATGGGTGTGATCTCAATTGCGCATATAATGCGCATTCAAAATTGCATCTGAATACTCATTATAACGCAGCCACAACAGGACAATACCTGGCACTGCTTACTCACCTAGCATTCACACTTACTTTCGCACATCTGACACTCATACTCATTCCCTGACACTGAGTCATAGAAACCCCTACACACAACTAAACAATGTAATGGAAAATCGTACCCCAATGTAGGCACCTGCATATCTTAGCCAAATTCATTTCTTTTCAAAAGAATTTGCCTACCATGAAAAATTAAAAGGGGACCCACGCAAGTGATTTTTTTCCTTTCATGAATATTATTGGCTTTATATATGCATATCGTAGGTACCTCAATTGGGGATTAATTTCATAATATAATATATTTCGTTTACAGACTTTACTACTTGACTACACTCTGTGATTTTAGCCTCTTTTTTAAGCCAAAATTTGACAGTAAAAATAATATCTCCTATCCCCTAATCTTCCCCAGAATTCAACAAAAAACCAAAGAAAGACGAAACATCCTACACACCCAGCTGAGTATGTTGAGGTGGAGGGGTGGAGGTGTGTGTGTGTGTGTGTGGGGGGGGGGACCCTCGAACACCCTAGTTCCCTCTAGGCTCAAGCTGAGTAACCATTGCCCCAATAACACACATAAACTAACGAACGAAGTAATAATACTTCCATATTAGCTTAATCATTATTACTTCTCAACTACTCCCATGGATTTAATTCACCCTTTTTTAATTGCTTAAAAATTATTTATCATTTCATGACTAAATAATTATGCGTAACAGTTATGCGCGGCGCTAACGCACGCCTGCTACTACTGAGACCAAAATGATGCATATGGTTAAATTCCTTATTTCCTCAGCTTTCTGTAGCTATAAAGTTTGTGCATGTTAAATAATATTTAATATGATAGAGCAGTTACCAAAGATAATAATTTATTTCTGACACCAAGTCAAAGAAATTTGTAAATTGAAAATAATTATATTATATATGTTCGAAATATTGGGAATAGCCCATTACCCTTAGCCCTTACCATTATGCCACTTGTCCTTACCAGGTGGTGGTACAGTTTTCACCAGGTGGCGCGCAACTGGTAACTGGGGTTCATTTTCATTTTCTTTCATAATGAATGTGCCGCTAATACACTTATGTGGCATTTATACATTATATTTATGTTCCTAACTATTTGATTAGAAACATTACAAGTAATATCTTAAATAGTTCATTAGTGCAATTTATTGTTTTGATTTTAAAACAGGTAATAATCAAAATACCCCTTATAACTGTATACAGAAATGCTATGGGTGCTATGAGTGCTCTGTAGCTGTTGTACAACTATACACACACTAATGTCACCTACAGGTAGCCAAACCTGCTCTCTTGGTGGATTGGAAAGAGATGACGAAAATGATGTCAAAATATTATATGTATTATAAGATTCTAACAGGATCAAAATAATGATTAAATAATTGATGTATTAGCATGGAGAATTAATTATAAGTAATTCCGAATGATCTTACTCGCCAAATAAAAGTAGGAAAATAAGTTGAAAATTTTGCATAATTCATGCTCTAATATCCCACTTAAAATGCCATGAGAATTTGCTGATTTTTGCACTCATATTGCGTTATACCCTTAGCGTGACCATCACGCAATCATTGCGCAATAATTATTGCGTGAAAAGCGTCCACTCTCATCACAGAATTATGGCGAGATGATTGCGCATTAAAAATCGCGCAGAATCACGTTCATTTGCCCGTCGGGTAGGCAATGGTGACCACAACTAATACAAAGTGTGGGTACATTTTATTTCATGAAATTGCAGTGTCATAACTTGATTTGTCTCGACATTAAAATAAGAAGCCCCTGTAATAAAACTGATCTGTAGTGGTCCCGAAGATATCATAACATCAACGCTGACATCCACCAACACCTACAACAGGCTACGACAGCAGGGGCACTTCTACTGGAGCCGGAGAGGACCACCAGTTCCGGCCACTTCCGTCAGAGGGTGAGATACTTCTGTTGTTCAAATTAAGCACCCTAATTCAGAGACAATTCTATTGTAACTGTATACCTCGGGTAATAAAACGCAGTTCAAACGAACTTCCTTCGTATTCGTGATTCTTTCCTGAATTTCGTAAACTTGTGCCCATGAACCTGTGGTTCACTACAGATGAGTTCATCTAAATGTGTACATAAGTGTGGGCGGGTAGGCCACACTCTACCATAAAGGTAGAGTGTGGAAAGGTGGTTTCAGTTTGCCCTTATATATGCTAGTATTATGTAAGGTAGTTGTTTGTTCGGCCCATGCCTAATGACTAGCCATCCGCTATGACCGGACAATGGTCTGTCCCTTTTGGCACTTAAACAGTCAGGCAATGAAAAGCAATTGTAAAGCTGCTCAGCTCTCAAAAAAATGTTACTTGATGTCTGAGTGAATACTTTGGTGGACAGGTATAAATAAATATCACAGAATGATGAGTTTCCGCCTTGGTCATATTTCGTTTACACAAAATAACATAATTTGCATCAGGGAAACATTAGGGAACCAAGGGGAACCAAGACACATTATTGTAACACCCAACAATACATGGATTCATAAATATGCATCCTACATCAACCATGCAACATTACACAAAGTACAAATACCAAGATATTAAGTCATTCTACCCCTGAATGCCCAATCAAGACGATGATGAAGTAATATAAAGTTTGATTGAAAAGGCACATATTCTCAGTCACCTTTCTTGAGAACAGTGAACACTGTTATACAGGTTCTTCTTGATTAAGTCTACTCACCTTGAATGTCGATAGCTAGTGCAGTAGGACGTGAAATATTGGTAGAAATAATTCGGGCAAAATATGACCCATCCATGGATGCCCTTCCTATGGCTACTGTACGACCAAGATCAATCCAGAATATAGTCCTGATAATAAAAGAACTTGGTTAGAAAACATTGGAAGTGTTCCACTACACATTCTGTTAGTACAATCAAGGATTAAAGAATTAAAGAATTGATGAATTAATGAAGGAGCAATGGTGTAAGGCTTACTGGTTCATAAATAATGGAAGAGGAAGGTCTAGATAGACACAGCTATTGACAGGAGACCAAGGTTGTTCTGTAACAAATTATCACCCGATAGACCATATCACAATGTCCTCAATTGATTTCTTAGAATGTCATTGTACACTGTACTTGTTTGTTGATAACTGTTGTTATTATGGTAAATGTGCTGTGTAAAAATACTTTGTCATAATATGTTTTTATTCATCTGTCAGGAATGCATTTCGATCATGGTCCAGAGCATATCCGTAAATACTGACTTCAAAAGATACAATATGTCCCAATATACTAGATATCAAGTTTATCCCCAACTGACAATGGAAACCTGTCAGATAAAATTAATGGAAGCAAAGTAAAGTAGAAAACTAGCCATTAAATATCAAATGACCCATACCTATTCACCCAAATAATCATTTCATTAAAGAAAATTATGAATGAAATATCAAAATACCAAAAACTCAGGATACCCCGATCTAAAAATCACTATACTCAAACCTCTTTAAAAGGTCTTCTACCCAAACTTAAGTACCTATTCAAACTCGTTTTTAATTCTCCTCCCTTGCTATGACTTAGGATCAGGGAGAATTTTATTTCCCTCTTTTCTGATGTCTAGTTTGGGATAAAAACAATTGTTTAGAGAGAAACACCTTGAAACAAGAAAGCAGCATGCAAAAGACATTATGACCTTAGCCGCCGACCAACTGAAACTACAGGGAACAAAATGTGATGCGTTTCAGGAAAATGAGTCATAAGTCGCAAAAAATAGATTTTGAGATTCCATTATAGGTGAAAAGATGAGATCAAGCCGATTCCAATGATAGTAAACAGTATAATAATCTAATAATAATTTCTAGATTTTAAGTTTGATATTTTTATTTTCGAAAAAAAATGTTTGCAATATTTATGTGGAGCAATAATCACTAAAGTTACTAAATATAGTCCATATGAGGACCTTTAAAATGAAAGGATATATTACATAGATTGTCCTGAAATTTGATACACCGATCAATATGTACATAAGTGATTAACTCTTCAAAAATCAGAACATTCCAGTAAAGTGATCCTGTAAAATAAACACTTTGAAAAATATTAATTCTCCGACTTATGACTCATTTTCCTGGAACACATCACAAATGACACTGCCACTATTGTAGGGATGAAGTCCACCACCGAGCTGGTCCTGGAGAAATCCCAAGACTTGGTAAAAGGCGGAATAACTACCGAAGGACTGCAAACGGGCCTAGACATTGCTAGTTTCCAGGGGCGTGAATGCAAACAACTGGAAGAATGCAGGAAAAAACTCCAGAATGAGCAACCAAATAAATCTGAGATAATGGACCAACTTCCAGACCTCTGCCGAAAGCCCAGACCAGTCAGAGCCAGAGACAGGCTTTTCTGGAGAGGGGAACATGTTCTGCCAAACACAAGGCGGAGGCATAAGAAACAAACTACCGAAACCACATCCCTACAGGAGACACCCGTCCCAGAGGAACAACTATTACTAGTAGCAGAAACTGAGAATATACTCAATATGGGACTTGAACCGGAAAACCAATTCAAAAATGAACTTGAACACACAATTGTACTTAAACCTGGAATTAAACAGAAAAAAAAAGTATTGGGTAAAAATAATTACAATGGAAATGAAACTGATGGTATAGCAAATAAAAGATGCAAAAACTACTTAAAGTCTTCTCTTTCCACCAAGTCAAAAACTACATCCAAAGATGATTCCCGAATCCTCACCGAGAGCGATATAGTAAATCTCTTACTGAAGACAAAGAAAATCTCTTGAAAGAAGGTCTAAAATCCTGCCCAACTACCAATAATACCAATATCTCCCAAGTAGTTAGAGAAACGGAAGATCTTTACCAAAAAAGGAGATTCCATTGCCACTTCGAAAAAATTAACAAACATAAGGTATCAAAGAATCCCCCCAACAAAACTAAACTGTGATCAGCCATATAGCCATTCAAGCGGTATAGGAAGGTGAAACAAGCTCCGTCTATTTAATTTTTTTATTTATTAGGAGTGTTTATCAGTCAATACACATAAATAACAATGTAGTACAGACATACAGACAATCAAATAGGTAAAGTGATAGTATATTGAACCAGTAGGAAATAGCCTCAGTCTTAGTCTAGCTAAGTCTGGTAAGTTGGCCATTACCTTATAGACCTTTCTTCATGTAGCTGTATAGGGAAAGAGACTTTCTAAAGGACTAGAGAATGCTAAGGTGATGGATGAGATGGTGAGGAATAGGAGCACACTAAGTAAAATTAAATATATAAGGGTAACAAGCTTTCGGCCTTGGTTAGGGCCTTAAAACGTTTGTAAGATTCAATGTTTCTGGTTTCAGGGTCTAGATTGTTCCATAGTTTTGCTGTTTTCCTTTGTATGCAATTTAAGTCAAAGTCACAGTGTTTGGTCTTTGAGAAAGTAATATTGGTCCATCCCACTGCCTTGTAATTCTTCTCTCATTGCCTAAATATCTGTCCTTTTTGCTTCTCCTGAAGGCAAAATTCAAAATATGTGCTTTTCTTCTGTCTTCGAGTTTGGGCACATTGGCCAGTCTATGAATCAACAGGGTATCAGTTAGGATGGGTAATTTTAAAGCAACTTTTATACACTTGTTTTGAAGGATTTGGAGAGAATTCAATTCATGCATATTACAACCACTATAGGTAATATCACCATAATCAAACAGAGGTAGAATGTGACTTTTAAAGATTCTCAGTAAAACAAACTGAGGTACTAGTCTAGAAATTCTTCTTAACAGATAAAGTTTATGACTTACTGACCTATGGGTTTGCCTAACTTGGGCAGAGAATTTTAAGTGTGAATCTAGGGTTATTCCCAGGTATTTGTACTCTTCAACATTGTCTAGCTGTATGTTATTTATAGTAATATTAGGTTTGATATTTGCTACTCTTGATCTTAGTCCTCTCAGGTGCATACACTTAGTCTTAGTAACATTCAAAGTTAACTTGTTGCTCTGGCACCAATTCCAAAAATTTACAGTATCTTCTTGGACTTTGTTATTAAGTACAGTTAAATTGTTATCATGACAATATATAACAGTATCATCAGCAAATAACTTAATTCTACAATGTTTGAGGCTGTGCTCTGCATCATTAATATATATTAGAAACAATAATGGTCCAAGTATGGAGCCTTGAGGAACACCATAATTAATCTTCCTGACAGTGGAGGTAACATTATTACAAGTAGTAACTTGGGTCCTGTTTGATAAGTAATTCTTCAATAATGATAAAGGATTTCCTTTGATCCCATATTTGCTCAATTTAGATAGTAGAATATCGTGGTTAACCGTGTCAAATGCTTTCTTGAGATAAAAAAATACAGCAAACAATGTATCACCATTATTCCTATTAATAAGTATATCATCAGTTAAATCAGCTATGATATCTATGGCAGATTTCCCTTTTCTATAACCATTTTGTTTTTCAGAAATGACATGGTTATTTTCAAAAAATTCTATGAGTCTGCTATGAATTATTTTTTCCATGAGTTTTGCTTGTAAAGGTAATTGAGTGATGGGTCTATAGTTTGACATAATGGATTGATCACCACCATTTGGTAGTGGAGTAACACTTCCATTTTTCCACGACTGAGGTATACAGTTGGAGGAGAATACTAGATTGAAAATATGACACAAAACAGTAGGTATTGCCATAAAGGCATCTCTAAACACTAGAGATTTGACATGTTTTATGTTGCTAGACTTATTCACATTTATTTCTCTGGCTATTTTATGTATTTCTTCAGGAGAAGTGATTACATTTTCTAGAGAATTTGGGCATTCAAGGCCAATGAAATTCCACTGGGCATTGATCTGTTCAGCTAGTGATTCACCAATTGATGCAAAGAACTCATTAAATTTAGAGGCTACTTCTGTTACTGGTACAGGTACATTAGAAATGCTGTCAATTATATTTATTTCTTGGTCTTTATTTTTTTATTTCTTGGGTAATATATTGTCTACCAGCTTCCAAAACTTTTTGTCATCATCTATACATTCATTGCTTAGTTGAGTTATGTATTTTCTCTTAGCTTTTCTGCACAGTTTGGTCAAATTATTTCTAGCTTTTTTGGCATGTAACCAGTCTTCACGTTTTTTAGATTTTTTAGCTTTCTTTAGGGCTTTGTCTTCATCTCTAATCATTATTAATAGGTCATCAGTTAGCCATTTCTCTCTTGGAGGAGTAATTTTTCTTTGTACAACAGGACATGTGTTGTTAAGGATATCACTAATCATCAGTACCAATTTTTCCCATGCTAGTTGTGGGTCATTCATTTGAATTATACAATTCCAATCTAAATATTTAACAGCAGCAATACAATCATGTGAGTTATAGTTCTTGTAACTTCTGTACTCAACAACTCTACAATTTTTTTTTTCTTTGGCTTTTGTTTTTTAAGAGTAATGAAGGTCATAAGATGGTCAGCAACCCAAATATCAATAACACCACTAGAGCTTACATAGTCTTCTTTACTAAAAATAAGGTCTATGCATGATTCAGAGATGTGATCTCTGTCTCTTCTAATGTCAAAGCGTGTAGTTTCTTTTATAAGTTGTGTTAGTCCAAATTCATGAGTAACATCAGTGAGAGATGTAACATGCCTACATTCAGTATCAAACATGTTTATATTAAAGTCTCCTGCCACAACAATATCACAGTTGTTATGATTTAGCATTTGAGATGATAAGGTACTGTGTAGTTCTTGAAGAAACAAGTGACAGTCACCATCTGGTGGTTTGTATATTCCTATCAAATGTAAATTTCTCTTATTTTCAAATAAAATAGTACAGCAGATTAACTCTATATTTGGATTTGATTTAGACATATTCTCTTGTATTTTAAAAGTAAGACCATTTTTTATGTAACATCCTATACCTCCACCTCCTTTAACTCGGCCATTATCATATAACACTGCTCTGTCATTACGAATAATGTTATTGTATCCTTGAATCTCAAAATCAATTGACCTGTCATAAGTTGTTAAGAATGTTTCAGTACATATTATAATTTCTGGGTTCAATTGAGAGATCCCATTTTTAAGATTAAATAGGTTAGTTTTGAGCCCTCTAATATTGACACTGATAATGCTGAAACCATTTTTATCAAAACCATGCTGGTCACCCATCACTGATAGTGTAGAATTGTCTCACTTTTAGTGAACTCCTATAATGATGGGGGTGATAGAGATATAATATATACCTACGGATGAAAGTAATAGAGAAAATGTTTGTAGAGAGATAATTAGCTCTCTACAACTCACTAGTGTTTTTTCATGAATATGTAGACTAGAACAAGTAACATGCAATAATATTTACAAGACTAGAAGGATACATGTTTTCAGTATCAGTAAAACAATGAAGTAAAGTAATAAGATATCACCTCGCCGACATTCATAAACATGATGAAGCCTGGGACTGAACCACACAGGCTGCTGCCAAGCAGTCATACACCGTACATATATAGCCACAATAAAATCTTTAGGTTGCTGCCATGCAGTCATACCCCGTACATGTGTCAGGTAGAAGAGGAAAGAAGCCCGGGACTGAACCACTCAGGCTAAAAGTAATCTGACTGCTGCCCAAAGTCATACACCGTACATGTTAACATAGAAAAGATGTTGCTGCCAGTCCGTCATACACCGTACATGTGATATTTCTGTAGTTAATCTGACTGCTGTCTAAAAGTCATTCACCGTACATTTTCCCATAGTATAGGTAAGATGCTGCCCGGGACTGAACCACTCAGGCATATTTCTGTTACTAACCTGACTGCTGCTTAAAAGTCATACACCGTACATGTTCTAATAGAATAGATATCACCGAATAATATGCTATACCAATAAACATATTTAAATGCTGCCTTGAGGTCAGTCACTGTACATTTTCCAAACAGAACAGGCAAAAAGCTTGATACATAAGGGATAAACAGTTAAGTTAATAGGATACAGAATTGATTATTTTACATTGATCAGACAATGTCAGGTTTCTTTAGACCTTCAATGATGGTAATAAAAAAGTTATTTTTCATGAAATTTAAGATGTTTGCTTCAAGATTTCTCCAAAATGTACAACTCTGCTTATTTATCAAGTCATCACACTGATGAATTCCGTCTTCCAGTAAGCTGTAGTTATGTTTTATCAATCGACCATTTGTCATGTGGTTATATCTTGAGATCCAGGGAGTTGTGACATTGTTTTCTTGATTAATCTGTTGTATATACCGGTTTATTTCAATGATGGTATCATTTAATATCTGTTGTTTGTCATTGCCTAGATTCAAGCAAAATTTTCTAAGATCTGCTCCTATGATTGGACATATGATTATCGGTGAGTTTTGATGACAAATCCTCAAGCGATTAGTGTTGATATTTCTGTCTTCATATGTAGTACAAGTGATTCAGTTGAAGGCCATGAGAAGGTGAAAACATTTTTACCTCGTTTGTCTCTTGATTTAGTGGTAATATCGCAGATACCTGCCATTAGATATATTATTGATGGTCCATTGGTAGAGAGAAAATTATCGGTGTGACGACAGACCTGAGCTAGTTTGGCTCCTGGGTAAACCTCCGTTCTAAATATAAAATCTGGTTCTTTGTTGAGATATGTCTTACTGGGGTTAAGTTTAGATTTGAGCTTTCTTCCACATGAGTCAGTGAATGGGTTAGCGATGATTTGAGATCCATATGTCAGCGAGAAATCCATTTCTACTTCTTGTTTACGTTTGCACGAGGCTATCGAAGGACGGCCCTGACCGGAAGCCTTCGGCAGTTCCCGTGATTTCTTTAGCTTTCCTGATATCTTTGCCGACTCCCCATTTCTTGTTCTCAGTACACTCATACAGGTGTTTATTACCTGTGGAGACTAGATAATTGTGATGTTTCGTATTTTGGTTGAATTTGGCCATCAAGACCCTTAACATTACATCATCTTCTCTAGCTATCCACTCGGCATTATCATTCGGGAAGTTCTGGGTGAGGTATTTACAGTATCCTTCTCGTTTGTTATTGTGAGAGCAAGATCTGGGTCACCGAAGTGAATGGCCTTCTCCGCCTGGAACATGGCCTCCGCACTTTTATACACATATCCTGATCCTCATTGTTTTCCTCTTCCAGGCCCGTGACAACCACGTTTAGTGATCGTTTAAGCCTGTCAGCATCGTCAACTCGATCAGCAACGGCTGTCGGCCACTCATCCAACCCCAGTAGGTCGGCCATGTTTGGTTCACCTGCCTCCGACCCATCGTCATTCCGCGCGAAAAACATTTCTGTTTATTATGGCGTAAATATCCAGGTTAGAAAGATAAACTAATGTTCAACGCTTTGTAGAACTATTTATGTGTCCGACAGACTCAATTTGCGAGCGGTAATCCAGCTGGTGCACTATTTCAGTGAGTTATAAGGTGGAGCGTGAAGCAACTACATGTGTGTGCTATAAGATCTAACAAAAATCGTCTATCTACAATACATAATTACTAATACAATTGGGAATATATCCTTTAGCTGGAAAGAAAGTGAGGTCACACCAATATACAAACATACAGGAACAAAAAAAGAACCTACAATCTATTGTCCCATAGCCAGCATGATATCGGAAAATTATTTATTTATATCAAGAAATCATTTTTCGATATCAAGAAATGAATTATTGGTGTCGAAATTGAAGTGGTGGTATCAAAGTTACCTACTTTGCATAGATTAATTGATATCTAAAAATCCCCTTTTTCCGAATTCAATTTCAATTTCAATTTTCAATAATGGACTTTTTGATACCAAGAAATGCATTTTTGATATTGTAAAATACCTTTTCCGAAAATGCATTTCTTGATATCATGAATGCATTTTCCAATATCAACAATTCAGTAATTGATATTGATAAATACATTTTTGATATCAATAAAAGCCTTGATTCATTTTCCGATATAGGAAATATTGAATAAATGACCCAATGGTGTTACATACATTCCAGTTTAACAGTATAATTGTTTTCCAAGTATTGGAGTTGTTTAGAGATGCATATATTGTGTTACTATAGTGTCTCCAACTATTTACAAAGATGAAATTCTGTGAAATATACAAGTACCATAATTAACAAATTTGTTTTCATGGCAATGATACCTGAGCTCCACTTTTCTCTCAGGCAATTATTTGACCACAACTAATGTATTTTGTGATCAAACTGACTTTGGTGTATATTGCAGTAGAGGGATTGGTGAGCGGTGGATGAATGATGTATTTGGGTACATTCGTCTGCCGCTTGGGGCGCTAGGGTCTCATACTGTCAGCGAGAACGGGTCTCTGGGGGGAGGGAGTATAAATAGGGGTGGGAAATGGGGTAAGGGCAGTTGATGCCCAGGCAGGGAACGCGATAGAGCCCCTTTGATTGACTGGAAGAAATAAAGAGCAGCAAGGTCGCTAAACTGTACTTTGTGACTTTATATAATATACTTTATAGAAGATAAACGTCAACCGGCCCTGCTGGGCATTCCTCCCAACCCAACTCATTTAATTAACAATACAGTGAGCCCTGTGTGGTGCAATCCCCACCAGGAAGGATACAGCCTCTGCTAGGTCCCCAATATCCCCCCAACATTTACAATTTTATAACTGATGACCAGTAAACTGATGTCGACGAATGTGGACAAACTCAGACGAATCCAGCAACAAACAACAAACCAGCATGTCTTTCGCGTTATTTAATAGAAGCTCAGATGATCGAGACGGTGAAAACAATATCTTATTTTGCCAAATACTCACCCCTCATATGGATTAAGTGCAAGGTCTGTCACATAATATAAAAATCTATCCAGAATGACTTTAGACCACCGCCGATCTGTCGACACTACACCAATGGTAGTCTGAGTTGCATAAAACAGGAGGTTGGACACTGGGTCTACTTTGATGGACGTTAAAACTGCAAATGTAGAGTAGTGTATGTCTGTTTCAATGTGTGAATGCAATAGGCTTGTGACATGATATGCATTGATCAGTACAGAACTCATATATATTTACGAATGTTTCAAATGACAGGGCTTTAGCTTGCTATCTGTGTAGTAGCTGATGTCACATTATAGAGTTTTGGAGTGAGTGAGAGTGGTTGCTTTATGCCCTCATCAACACATTAAAGGTTATATCAATGTTGGGAGAGCTAAGAGGGAGTGTGTGAGTGAGATTGGTTGCTTTACGCCCTTATCAACACATTGAAGGTTAATAATATAGTATCTTGTGTATACAACATGAATGAATGTATAGTAGTCTGAAAACCAATCAACCATCATCCATCCCTCATCCCATCTCATATTGATTCACACATGAATGTAAGATGAATTGTACATATTGAATATTGATTTGCGACTATACCACTCACGCCCTCTCTCTATATGTTTAAATTCTACTAGATCTATCAGGGCACTACAAAAAGTCATCTACGGATGAGCGTGCTTAAATTTATGTAAGAAAAATTCCTGAATAAATAAACTTGTTGAAAAAAACCCCATTCATGTCCCTAGTAATAATTACTTTGATATAATGTGAGTTGTATTTCTCCCTGTTCTCCACTACTGGCATTTGTGCGTCCGATCCTCCATCCATATCCTCGACTCAAATGAGTACCGTAGAACAAGACATCTGTTCTCTCATTGTACGCCACACCAACAATATCTTGTCCAGTTCCATTGAATGGGAGCATGAGTCTGTGAGTACCTCCTTGTATGTCCATGGAATATATGGCATTATTCAAGGTTTCTATGAAGAGAAGCCGTCCTGTGTCATTGGTTGTAATAGGTCTTGGTGTTGTAGGTCTTGTAGCATAGGGAGTGGTACCTACAGCCCAGGGAGGGCAAACAAGAATAGAAAGCGTTACAAACAATCTCTAAGACCCTATCCAAACAAATAATACTGGCCCTTATATTATGGAACATCGTCACAGAATATAACATAGCACCAAAGCACGTGTTAAATTAACTAGACAATATCAGAAACAGAACCATCATTCAATGTGTGATGTATGTGAAAATTTATTTCAATGAACAAGTGATCAGACAGTGACAATCCCTTCATCTGAGAAATTAGGCAAAGCATTGTTTACCAGTTCCCATTCTATGGAACAGTCCAAATGGTGATCATACACATAAACAGTTCCAAAATCAAACTTGCACCACACTCTAATCAATATAAATATTCTTATATAATTTTTTTTTATAATATTACTGTGACTATCATTCATAGACAACACACATATCTAACCTGTAACAATAAGGTGCCAGATTCATTTACTGATATTACTTTCAAACCAGTAGTATATGTCAGTTGACACTGTTTGATCCATTGAACAAGGTAGTTCATTGATTCAGAGCATAGTTTCGAATTCAGGGGTGTTCAGAAGACCTAGCTGTAATCTGTATGGAGAAAAAGTTTGCCATATATATTTTCTACTCTTTCAAACTGCATTATCATTCTGTATCTGTTTGATTAGTAGTATTTTTTTTTTGCTGATATGATAACAGTGAGTATAACACTTACCGCAAGATCGTTCATCAGATCCATCGCCACAGTCATTGTCAGTATCACACACCCACGTCCTGCGTATGCATCTTCCATTGTCACATTGGAACTCGTTTATTCTACATAATCCTTAATAATGAGGGAAACAACATCTTATAGTTATTTGATGCTCCTACATTGATACCCTCCACTTGGCAATCTTTTGCCAAACAACACTTTATCAATTCCACGTCTATCCCATGCTCTAGACATGCCCCTACAAGAATGACTGATACAGTGGATCACAGTAGGGACGATGGTGTTCCTTTTTTATTTAAATGACCTGCATGAATCAAATTTCACAAGGTTCTTGATATCATGCATGGAGTAAGAAATACAAAATATTTCTAAAACAATGCTCTGCATTATTTATAGCAAATGCCCCTCTTCAGACTGATCCAGCCATTGGTCAACAACATGGATGAATGGTGATAATTTTCACTTACCACATGATCTCTCATCTGATAGATCCCCGCAGTCATTGTCTCCATCACACCGCCATGCACGTGAGATACAGTTTCCATTATCACATCTGAATTGGGTTGCAGGTAAACAGGTTGTTTCATGAGTCAGGTATTGTCCTACAAACCACCAAAATATAAAGATATCCAATTTGAAAGTTGGGCTTCTGAAATCTGAGTTCATAAAATGCCCATGCATGTCCACACATACTAGAATGTGGCAGTTTGATTCCTTAAGCTTAAGAGTTATGAAGAAGTCAGAGGTTTCTCAGCTCAGCTAGATAAAAGACTGTCCAGCATAGCATCAGTCTTTATCTATAGTGATGTACCCACTGTCCCTAATTTACATGAAATACAGAAAACCCATTGAAGTCTACTACCCCATCATCCTCCATGCTGCTGAAGTGCTGATCATGCACGTTGTGCTTGGACTCTGGTTGCGGCCTCCTCCCTCCCATTTCCCTGCCCAGCCTGCCATCCCCCCACTCTTCCCTCATGATCATTTCATCCTCCCCCTTCATTACCCAATTGGGGCAGCAGGTATGATTGGCAGTGTGGAAGAGTGATGTGGTGGTTAGTCAATCATGAGTAGCCCTCTCCCAACCAAGGAGGCCTACTCCCGTGGCATGGGTCCTAACATATCTGAGAATTAATTGGATTCAATTGAATTAGATTACCAAATATCAAGACTTAACTGTGTATTGAATATTCATATCGGAGTTTATCCTCAGTAGAAGTGATCCCTACAGGTGGTGTAATTATTAGAGTTAGTTAGAAAAGTCTAACATTTGCAACTTGTTCTATAACATGCCATTGCAGACTTCTATCACTGCACACTTTCTGGATTGTACAAGGTTGGGGCCTTCTCAAATTGAGGTCTGCCAGGCCAATTCTACCTTTTTTCTTATTCTTTGTTACATAATAGGGGATTTGCATAGCCGCCAATTTGAATCTTGATTCGCATGATATTATGGGGAATAACATCTATAGAAAACATGCCATGTTCAGCATGGAATATTTATCAATGCTTTAATGTCAATATGCATGTGTTGTACATGTTTCCGTTACATAAGCCACCACATTTCCCATCATGCATTTGGTTTTCATAGATCATTTATTTAAGCTAAGATATTGGTGAAAACATTCTTGCAACTTTCGATATAAAATTTGCCCATAATGTGTATGTCAGATTTCATTAGAATTCATCCCAGCATGCACTGTGACAGGCATGCGCAGTGAGACATGCAACTCTTAACGTTAACTTTAAGGTCGTCAACCGAAACAGGACTATCCCGGCTAGTCGCTTCCTGGGCCATCTGCTTCATTCGTCCTCCTGGGCTGGTTGATACGTCTTCCATACTGCTTGGGTGATATGTTGTATTCCTGGCTCTGGCTCCTCTACCTTTGTCCTTTCTCGTAGGGTGGGTGATTATCTCCGGCAATTCCATAATCAGTTCGGGTTCAGGTAATGTTGCCCCCACGTTCGCTCGCCATGTGAAAGCTCGTTTGTATTTGAGGGTCCAGGTGTCCCCTTCGCGGTGCAGATCCCACGACTGCTTCCAATTGGACATTTGGACGGTCGCTGGAATCCACATCCTCCCGGGTATTGGCAATTCCCTCCTTGGGTCGAACTCACATCCCGATAGTAGGGGTGTTCTCCTCCGACCCATGGACGATCCTGAGCGCCCTACTTTCGTCCTGAGACCCGCCATTCGTCCATCCGCCCGCTGGTTTGCGGAGGGCAGGGTGCTGGACGAATCCTGCCCCTGAGATCCTCTCTTGTCCAGCTTCAGGGAGGCCAGTTTGGTGGCTGGGCTCACTGAGTGATCCTGCTGTCCTGTGACCGGCACCGTATCTGGGGGTTCGACTTGGGGTCTCTCCCCCTCTCTTACTGGGGTCTTGATCTCTGTTGGCCGCTCGGCTACTTTGGTTGAGCACGACGGTCGGGTATTACCCTCTCTGGTCTCTAGGGTTTGGCGGGCGATGTCCTCTATACTTGACTGCATCTGGGGCATCAATCCTAGCGGGATGGCCCATGATGGAGCTACACCTCGGCTCCCTTGTGCTCCCATGGTGTGTGGGTCCCACGCTGGTGTATTCCTGCTTCCTATCGCCAAACTGCCCTGTGGTGTCATTTGAGCTAACGATTCCAATACCATGGCACTCATCTGTCCATAGGACATGCCCGGGCTGGGTCCTGAGGTTGTTTGTTGGTGGTCATTGGTCTCCAGCATACTCATCATGGGTTGTTGAGTACTGGGGGGTGTTCCCTGGGCGGGCCATCCTGGCCACGGGCGGTACATACTGGTAGAGAACTGCAGGGTGGGGAATGGGGTTGGGCTCGTTCCACTCAACCCACCCCGCGGATAGGGGGCGGAACCACACTCTTGAGTTCCCTCGTCATGAGGATTCGTCCGTCCCTCTACTTGTTAGGCGATCACCGCCTTGGTCGTTGAGCTATCATCCTCCGGAGTCTGCGATACTTCTGGTTCTGAGTCCTGCTCGCCATCACCCTCCTTCGTCACTTGTTCTTCTGACTCTGTGTCGAGTTTCTCCACGTCCACCTCCTCGCTTAATTTAGCTAGGACCTCAACCGCCTCCTTTTCCAGTCCTCGCTGGACCTCGTCCCCTGGCTGTTGGAACAAGAGGTCGGCTGGGTCTGCCGAGCCCGACGAATCAAGCTGGTACTTGGCTCGACGGGTAAGGGGCTTCTCTGGTATAGCTGGGTAAGGGGAGCTCGGCCCGGGTCTCACCTGTCTGACTTCGGATTTGTCCTGATCCTCATATATCATGTCAGTGGAAGCTTCCTGATCTCCGCCTTCTTCTGACAGTGCCCGCCCAGCGGCGGCACTAGCCGGTACCTTAGTCCGGGGTTTCAGTGATTTTTTGCATTCCTGACCGGCTCTTGGGTAGCTCTCCTTCCTCTTCCCTTGTTCCTGTGACGAAGGAGTTTTCATGGGCGTAGCCTTGTTAACTTTTCTCGGGCTAGACCTAGTAGTGGCCATCCTAGGATCTTCCTCCATCCATCGAAGCTTGGGTGATGATGGTCGAGTCAGGGAGATGTCATAGGTAGGCTGCTCTTTGAGGCGGGGGCACCGGCGGTCTCCTGTTCTAAACAGGCGGATTTCCTCGTCGTAGGCCGGACGAGGGTTTCGTTGGAGGAGGACCAGCACTCGGGAGGGGCCAGGCTCCAACTCTATCCCATGGTGCTTCTGCATGTGCGGCAGCAGGTCTTTCCCTCAAGACACATAACATGCCTTGCCGCAGCCTTTAATCGGGCAAAAATATCCCCTAAATAGCTGTTCATGGGTGGCCATGTGCTTGACTAATGATGGGCGATCATTGGAATTTTTAAAGCATACCCAACACTGTAGGGATCTATCTGGTCCGGCTATCACCCGATCCACATCCTGGCATGTCCAGCTCCGCATTTCCTCGTCTTCCACAGTTTGGGACGAATCTCTGGATGTCGCCATTTCGTCCACTAAACATACCTTGTCACCCAGTCTTGGTTTACCCTGGCTTAGTTCTATCCCAGGTCTGGTAATCCTAGAACTGTGGGGGTTGTATATGCAGCAAGTATTGTCTGTTGGTTCTCTGTCTCTCACAAGTCTCTGAGATTCGGTCACCGGTGCTGGTGAGTTGTTTACATCCGGGTCTCTGACCCGCTTCCGGTCGGTGACTCTTCGTCCATCCGACCGTGGCGCCACCATAGCTGGACGGACAGAGTCTCTATGTTGTTTTACCACCACCTATAAGCCCTATTAGATTGTTTCGGTCCCATGTCGTCCACCCTCTCCTGACGAATCTCCGGTACACCTTTTACTCTTCCCTCTCCCCTTTTTCTCCCGCTACTCCCCCTCGGTTGATCGGTCCCACTAACACTTCGTCTTGATACCGATCGTTGTTTGTCCCATCAGCAACCGTCCCTCTGATTATGGTGAGACATGATAACTCTCCCTGCTACCGTCATTTGGACTGCTGTCTCCCCGAGTTCTGTGGGAAATGACGGAAGATGGGCTCTATACCAGGTGACCATCTCTTGGGTGGGGGAGGCTACAATTGCCCTGACAGCGTTAACTCCTTCCCTTGGCAGGCCTCGTCTGTCCTCCTCAGGTGAAGTTACCCCTAGTTCGCTACGCTCACCCACTTTGTCCTCCCCCATTCGTCCGCATTGATTACAGGGTTGCTCTGCTACGCCCCTGGTTGCCTCCAAGCGTGTCCTCATCCGATGTTCTATGTGAAAGTTGTAGCCCCCTAATTCTTCAACCCAGCGAGCCAGCTGCCCCTCCGGCTCTTTAGTCTGTTTCAACCATTGGAGGGCATCATGATCCGCCTGGACGAGAAATCTCGCTCCTACTAGGTACGACAAAAATTTTTGAATGCCAAATACTACCGCTAGTAGTTCCTTCTGGGTAACGCAATAGTTGTGTTCGGCTTTTGTGAGCGTTCGGCTAGCAAACTGCAATACCTTCTCTTTCCCTTCCACCACCTGAGATAGGACTGCTCTCAGGCCCTCTGCTGAGGCGTCGCAGTCCAAACTCATTTCAGCGGTGGCTTCGGGGAAAGCTAGGACAGGTGCCTCGCTAAGAGCCTAATGTCTCTTTAGCCGTAGTACATTCATTCGTCCACACAAAGGGAACCCCCTTCTGGGTTAAAGAATGCAGTGGACAGGCGATCTTCGCAAAGTCCGGGACGAAGGACCGATAATACAAGCAAAATCCCATGAAGGATCGTACATCCTTCTTGTCTCATAGTTCTCCCCACTCTTTCAGCGCTCTAATCTTAGACGGGTCGGTCGCAACCCCTTTCCCCGACACCAAATGACCCAGAAATCCTACCTCCCTCCGGAATAATTGGCACTTCTTCGTCTTTATGCAGAGTCCCGCTTCCCTCAGCCTAGTGAATACCTTCCGTACCAGGTCAGCACACTCTTCCACCGTTCGTCCGAAGATTATGACGTCGTCCAGATAGACAAGGCATTCGTCCCCCACCATTCCAGTCAACACGGCATCCATCAGTCGTTCAAATGTAGATGGCGCATTCACAAGGCCAAAAGGCATTACCGAAATTGGTATAGCCCTTTGTGTGTACAAAAAGCTGTCTTCTCTTTGGCCTCCTGATCCATCGTTACCTGCCAATAACCACTGGCTAAATCGATGGTGGTGAATACCTGTGCCCCTGCTAGGCTATCTAATATGTCATCCATACGTGGCAGGGGATACGCATCTTTTCGAGTGACTTGGTTTAATTGGCCGTAGTCGACACAGAATTGCCAACCCCCATCCTTCTTCCGGATGAGTACTAGGGTGAAGCCCAGGGGCTATGGGACGGCTCGGCTACTCCTAGTGTCAGAAGTTTTTCTAATTCGTCCTCGACTAACTTCCTCCGATGGATGGGCACTCGCCGTGGCCGGGTTTTAATTGGGGGAAGGTCTCCCGTGTCAATATTATGAGTGCCCGGTCCGTCCTGCCCAATTCGTCCTCAAACAGGTCCACACCGTAGAGTTCCTCCACCAGCTTTTCCTTGCCCTGGACTACCGATTATCCGTCTGTCCTCACAGGTTTCTGCGTATTTCTGCCTCGTCCCTCACGCCGATTCATCTCACATCTTCGATCGGTGTTTCGTCTGCCCCCGATCCGAGCTCTTCCCACTGTCCCATCCATTGCTGTTGGGTAGGCGAGCCGTGCTAATCTCTCAAATTCGTCGGCGATTTGTTGGATGCTCTCCCCTTCTTTCTGTTTCCTAGCCCTCAACTCGATGCGATATAAGGCAATCTGATCCGCCGGTTGGAATCGTTCATACAGACTCTGGATGAGACTCGTATAAGTGTCTTCTTCTGCAAAGTTGATCTTTTCCAGGATCCGTTGCGCCAACCTTGACAAACACACTTCCAGGTGTAGCCCTCGTTCATGATCAGACCATCCGTTCAAATCAGCCACCACTCTGTCAGCGAACCCGTCCCGTCGAACGTGCATGGTGTCACTTTCATCTTCTTCTGGAACCCTGGTAGCGGCTCGGTTTTTGGTGTCAATTCTTCTTTCGGAATTTGTCCGGCTTCTCCCTGGCTTAAAACTCCGGCTCTCTCATTGCCGTGTCCTAACCAGCTTGCCCAGGTTCGGGGGTTTGCATTGATCTCTCCTGACGGTGAAAGAGGATGAGGTTTGTCTGGAATCATCCCACCGCTGCCACCATTTTTGTTACCGTCTTGATCGTCAGAGCTTTTATTAAACAACCCAAAAGACAGGTTGAGTTACTTTTGTTTCTGGATTCGTCTGAATTTGTCCGCGTTCGTCTCCGTTCGTCTTGACCAAATAGTTGCTTATATTTGATGCAGAATTGATAAATATGTGGGGGAATAGGGACATAGCACAGGCTGTAGCCTTCCTGGTGGGGATCGCACACACTCAGGGCTCTCTGTAATAGTTAATTATATGAGTTGGGTTGGGACGAATTGCTCAGCAGGGTCGGTTGGCGTCTATCTCCGATGAAGCAGACTCAAAGTCACAAAGTACAGGCTTAGCGATCTTGCTGTATTTATTCTTGTGATGTTCAAAGGGGCTCTACCGCGTTTCCTGCCTGGGCACCAACTGCCCCTACCCCGTTTCCCACCCCTATTTATACTCCCTCCTCCCATAGACCCGTCCTCGCTCACAGTACGAGACCCTAGGGCCCGGAGCAGTGGACGAACATACCCGATAAACATTGTTTGTCCCCCCGCTCCCCGATCCCTCTACTACAATAAAGTGTTAACTGTAATCTATTTTTGTTATTCTCCCAGTAGGTCCTTACACAGTGTGCCTTTAGTATGTCAGTCCTGACAGATGATGATGGTGGGATTTTCCAGTCATGTGAATAACAAAGTAATTAATCACAGTCCTTGTATATGGATATGAAGCTTCTAAATTATCTGTACTCATACATTTCATTTTGTTTACATCAGAAGACATCTTTTCATGTTTTGACATGATCAAGGGGAATAAGTTAATAACGTCTATCATTCTGCTTACAATGACACTAATTTTGCTGAAATGCTAATTTCGCTGAGAAATCTGTTTCATAGCAATGGGGTCCTTAACATTTCCATGCTCACTGCTGCTTGCTTTTTTTTACTTAAGCAAAGATTTAGGTATGATTTTGTATAAATGTTGATAACCAACTCAATGTTGTCATTGAACACTACAACTCACACTAAAGTAGAATATGGACAGAATCCTTTCAGTTTCAAAGTGAATATTGCAACAGACTCTTTGAGGTATTGATAGATAGACGTTTTATAATAAATAGAGACAAATATATGAAATCAATATTTAAGGAAAGAGATGATGGCGGGATGAACCATTTGGTTTACTGCAGATTGGCATATTGCTACAAATTTTACATGTAATATGATTGAAACTTATAGATTTATGAATGTGTGAATGAACAATATAGTTAAAAACACTTTTAAATGTACACCTTATACCAATTTTCTAATAAAGGAATATTTTGTTTGCATACTATTGCCTGATAAATGTAACGAAAAGCATCATAACTTAAGATTCACCCAGGATACAAACAAAAAAAACAATGGCCACGTTGAGATGTACCTATGAGATCAATAAAAAACGTTACAACAACAACAACTATTCTGTACATTATACCCACTATTCTTAATCTAAATCATGATTGATCTTAGTTATAAATGTAAGTATTCAGGATATAAATGTTCATATATATACAGACCTTGTGATGCCACAGGGCAGGTG
The DNA here is from genome assembly GCA_942159475.1 of Sthenelais limicola. Taxonomy (NCBI): domain Eukaryota; kingdom Metazoa; phylum Annelida; class Polychaeta; order Phyllodocida; family Sigalionidae; genus Sthenelais; species Sthenelais limicola. The sequence goes on from OW804097.1 coordinate 5,117,767, forward strand.
AAACATAGAAGAACTATAAGTATCCCCAGGACAGGGATACTGCGTATTACCTCCACCACAGCCATGGCGCTTGTGAGCTCTCACGCCAGCGTCTCTCTTGAAATGCGTAATATCTCTCCTGGAGCCATAGCGCTTGGGAGCTCCTTTACCAAGTTCTTACATAAAATGACAAAAACTAACATGCTTGGCTGAACCACCAGTACATTTGATAATAATTCTTTTAACTGTACAAAAGAGCTCTACCGTTGGTAGATGTACAACTATTACCAGTAATTGGGTCATTAGGAATATGTCATGGAATGACTATTCTAATAACAATGTTTTTCTAACAAATTAATTCAAGGTAACTGACTTGTTTTTGCAGAGCAATTCACGTCAGTATTAAATTAGAGTGAATCTATCCAATAAGGGAATAAAACTTCAAAACCATGAATGAAGTAGTCATGGATACCTGTTGCTTTTATGTGATTTATTAATTAATTGACCAATGTTTCGCTGACCACGGCACCTTCATCAGAATTTATAAATATTGTGCTGTTATTTTATGTTTTTACAAAAATTGGAAGCGTAAACGCCTAGATTAAACTGCCACCGGTGAGCGATGATAAGTGAAGTCACCATATGGGTCTGGTTTTCAGAAAATGTACAACTCAACTTCGCCAATCCTCTCAAACAACCCACATTTCAGACGAAAATAAAGTTCAAAGTACAGTTCAGCCTTACCAAACAGATTGCTAGAATCAATGCAATGCCGAATATACTCAAATTTACCTAGTATTGAGCAAATTGCAGCCTAATTTAGCAGAATTTACTGAATGTGTACAGCTGCCAATTGTATTTTCTGAAAATCTGACCCATATAATGGATTTGGGCGGGCCCTCCAAATGCAAGTGAGGATAGCAAAAAACAACAGCACAAAAGCCGCCTAAACTTTGGTCCAATGACCTTTAGATCGGTTGGAAGAGCATGGGAGAAAAGGTAGACAGCTTTTTCCCGACGTTAGCGGTGCACAGAGTATAGCTTTAATATGCGGCAGATTTTCGGAAAATTGGCACAATTGGCAGCTCTACACATTTAAACAATGTTACAAAATTAGAATACAATTTGGTGAATACTAGGTAAATTCGGGAATATGCGGCATTGCATTGATTCTAGCAATATGTGTGTACTGTATTTTGAACTTTATTTTCGTCTGAAATTTGAGTTATTTAAAGATATTGGCAAAGTTAAAATGTACATTTTCTGAAAATCTGACCCATATAGGTCAATTTCTCAAAACAACAGAAGAAGCACCTCATTGCTTTACGCCCTGTTTACTCTCTGACTCCCAAACTTCCCACCGGTTGACGGTGGGATTTTCCAGTTACATGAATAACAACGTAATTAATCACTGCAGGGGTGGATCAAGGATAAGAAAAACGGAGCGGTTCATGTCTTCCCATCTGGCTTTTTATTGTTTATTTAAACATACACTTATGTAAAAAGTCCCATGCACTAATGAATGGGTGGGGATCCGGGGGCAAAATTAATGTTGTTATGGAGCATTTTGGTGACTTTAAAGGATCATTAAAACAATCGTTTAACCTTGTTGTTGTTGTTGTTGATACTTTTATTCTGTCATTTATATGACAGAGTCGGCGGATCTAAACTACCAACATAGGGAGGATTTCAAGCCCTGCCGAACATTACAATAGTTTAACGTAAGGGTAACAATGCACCATTGCCTTCCAAAGTGTACATGAAATATGACCTATATTGGGCAATTAGAGCCTGAGTTTATTGTCCGAGCTACCCTCTAAGCCTGACGGGAACCATAAGCTGAGGCCGGAGGCCAAGGCTTATGGTCCCTGTCAGGCTTAGAGGACAATAAACTAAGGCTCTAATGGCTTTAATCCCCATTGGTTGGGCTGTTACTATCAACTTGTTCTCTTAGTATCACTTTCCCTGACAAGTAAGGAGTGTAGGTAGTGCGAGGTCCACTACTACCCAGAGGACCCCGCTTTCCGCCATTTTCCGTCATTTACTTTTACAACTTTTGCAACCACGCTTTTGGGTACTGTGGTCCTCATAGTGCGGACCCCTTATAGGTAGCACACCACCACATCCCTTCTCCACAAGCCATTCCTTCACTCCCATACACTAAAACTTCCCTATAGGGGTAAAACAATATTGTCATCATTTCTGCCGGTTCACATTTTTTACTTTCTTCTTTATTAAGTCCCTAGACACACTAACACAGCCGGAACACAGCTTTCATTGCAAACCGGAAGTTGACACAGCCATAGAGGGCCAGTTGGGACCGTTGCGTTCCAGATATATCCCTTCTGCACAAGCAATTCTTTGGCTCACATACACTTAAACTTCACTATCGGGGTAAAACAATGTTGCCGTCATTTCTGCTGATTCAGATTTCTTCTTTTCTTCTTTATTGAGTCCCTAGACACATGCAAACTGTTGTACAGACATAACCGGAAGTAAACACAGGCATAGAGGCTGCCCGCGGGCCGCTTGTTCTGGCATAGAGTGGCCACCAGCATTCAGGTTGACACTTCTATGCATTTCTAACTGGCCACCACAGACCAACCAAAGGGGACTAAAGCCTGGGAAAGCTCCTGTGGGATACTACATCATTTCCCACGAACTACTACTTCATTTCCAGGGGGAACTTACTATATATCAGAGGAGTGGGAGAGTGAAGATGAGGGTCTGGACCCCTAGACCCCTGCCCCCATCTACATCCGCCCTTGTATAAGGATCACAAGGGTCTAAATTATAGTTAATTTGATTGCCGTTAATTTGTGAAAGAGACATGCCACCTACAGGCAAACTAGGAACACTAATGGCACCGGCAGTCTCCTGGGCAAACCCATGTGACTCAGCATACTGGACACGGTCATTCTGACCATTGCTTCAGCCCACACAACTTGGTTCACAAAATCGAGCTCAATCAGAGCCATCCACACACATAGGAAGCTAATACTTCCTCAACAAGTAGTATACACCCATACTATACCATGGGAGGAAAGAAGAAAGCATATACAAAATGGCGGCACCACGGTAAGACTCGTATCGATCGCGCTCCTGCCTCTGCAAGCCTAATGTATGGATAGCATATACTAAAACAATCGGATCGTATAGGAAAGTGTTCAATATAGTACATGGGACATGTCGGAGCGAAGAAATAGACAATTACGGTCTAATAAGTCTTTCTACAAACTAAATCTATTTAACCCAGACGAGATCGCCTGTATGAACAGTGGTGAAAGTAACATGGAGCCTACTATGCAGAGCCAAGCTTGCTCGCAGCAATATGTTTTATTACCCAGCGATTTCTTAAATACTTCTTCTCCACATCAATTTGTGCAAGGACAATCTAGCAACATTTGTGATAGCTCTACTATGAAAGTACAAAGTTTGAGAACAAGAAATCCTAATGAACAACAAGTTCAACTAATTGTGCAACAACCGAGAGACGGGACGGGAAGCTCAAACAACCAACAATCCACGCAGCTAAGTATTCCCATATCTCAGTCACAACTACCTGCAAATATATCTAACGATTTTATGCAAAGGTTAATTGCACGAGAGGACAGGTTAGAGAAGTTCCTAAACCAAAGTAGTAGTAGAGATGACAGAATCGATAAACTTATAAGTGGGATAACCCTTGTAAACAATTCTGTCTCTGAAATGCATAAAGTAGCAGCGTCTAACCAAAGTAACATCGCAGCGTTGAATAGTAATATGAAAGTTCTGATGGATTCCCATGACAAGCTAGACAGAAACTGTAATAGGATCGAACAAAATCATGACAAGATTACTGGGGGTTTAGCGGACCTTCAATCTAAAATTGTCGATCTAACGAACAAAATTGAAACAAATTCTATATCAATCGCGAGTATACGCACAAATCCAACCCCGGCCGAATCAGTATTTCATCGTTTGCCAGTACAATTACCAACTCAAATGCCCATCCCTAGGGAAGCCGCTACCAATCAAAATCAAAATAGCGATGAATATGTAAACCCAAGGGAACTCAGAGTCATCATTAAGGGTGTGATTGAGGAGGATGACGAAAATCTAGAAGAAAGAGTTTCAAATATTCTTGATTTAGTCAAGTTTAATTCTACTTTCGAAAACGCGGAAAGGCTTGGGGTAAAGAAACCGAACGAAGAGAGACCATATCCAAGGCCAATCAAAATAGCTTTACTCTCAGTTCAGAAGAAAATAGACCTTTTCAAATGCATGAATTGGAACAAGAGTAAACCAGGGATTAAAGGTATCAGAATAACATCGGATTCGACCGAAGATGAACAATTGTTGTTAAGAGAGGCTCGCACTATTGCCAACGCCGCCACATATGCGCATGGATTAACAGCGAAGCCGAAAGGCACAGCTGTTGTCATAAGTGGAACAACCTACCAACGTGACCAATTCGATCAATTACCCAAGGGTATAAACACATCCAATGCTGCTACGTTTGAAACACCAGACGGAACCGCTTTCCAAGGCCACATGAGCCCGCTTTCGAACCTTTTTAAGTGCAACATAATCCATGATGATGTACAAGCAACCTCGGTTGAGCAATTGTTTCAAGTGACGAAAGCCATAGCATGTAAATCCCCGGCAGAGTTTATTGACAAACTCAAAGTGATTCAAAATCCTTACGTAATTAAGCGTCTAAGCAAACAGATTGTTACAACTCCAGAATGGAATCAGTCCTCAGACGAGATTTTGAAACACTGTATGCGCCTAAAATTCGCCCAAAACACCCACTTGAAAGAATTCTTGGTAAAGGACGACAAGTTATTCTTCTATGAGGCGACACAAGATCCTTATTTCGGTTATGGAGTGAATCTCATCGACACCCTGAACCTGACAAATGACATGGTCGACGCAAACAGAAATATTTGTGGGAAAATTCTTGCAAATCTAAAGGAAGATTTCGTCAGATAAGTGATCCTTTTCTCTCTCTAATATCTGACACATTTGAGAAGCGATTGAAACGAATCAGTTCTTCTCATCCCTATCACCCCTCCTTAATAGCTGTGCATAGTAGGAAATTATTTAGCTGACTGTCGCTGAAGCATATACAAGAATTATGCCAAATTTCCGCATTCTATTATTGGGTGATTCCAGAATAAGGGGGTGGGGTCAAAAGATGTCAACACTACTTGCAGCTCATAATTGTAATGATATCGATGTAACCTGCCTCTGCGTGCCTGGAGCCAGGCTAAGGACGCTAAGCGAGGAAACATATAAAAAATCCTTCGATCTGCTCTACCTCTTTGGAGGTATCAATGAATTCACCATCAAAGAAAGAAGACAACCAATCCGCCCAAGATTTTCCAAGAAAGATGAATATGTTACTCATATCACCAATGAAATTGAACACTCAATATACTGGTTAAATGCTGTAGCCCATGCTGTCATTATGACAGAAATCGTTGGTATATCGCTTGATCAATACACCAAATCGCAACACCAAGATTCCACTGATCAAGAAGCAATCCACCAAGCTCTAGCCGAAATAAACACCTACATTCGCAGGAGAAATAGAAGAAGACGATTAATAGCACCTCACTTTGAGGGAATCGTCCATAAAAAAAGAAACGGCCGCATATCTCATAGGTACTTATCTAAGACGAGAGACGGTCTCCACTACAACGAAACGGCGATCAACAAATTCATCTTCAAAACAATGACAACCTTATACAGAAACATTCACTCAATATGCGAATAATCCTCTTACATATTGATAATTAATATGCTACAATCACATTAATATGTGGCAAGTAGACATATACAATCCTTTTCTCCTCTCTAACAATGAGATACCATCGATCGTTCTCCTCGCTCTAAAGGGCTTTTTTCATAACTCAGGCATATACCCTACAATCGCATCGAATATGTGGCACGTAGGAGCCTTCCTCTCTTTTTTAAAACATTAATATGCTACAATCACATCAACATGTGGCAAGTAGGCATATACAACTATTTATTTATTATCTCTTAGTAATCGGAAATTGGTGCATTCGCTCCCAAACAGAGCGTAGATGGCCAATTCCACCAATTTGACAACATTTGGCCCCCAACCGTGGAAAGTGATAAAATGGGCTTAAATCAAATTAACTACTATTAATTTGATTTTTTTTTTGATTGGATGGTTCTACCAACCTGTGGAACCACATTTTTGGCCTTTTTAGTCCAATTTTTTTTTATTATTATTTCAAAATCCCATTTTGGGGGTAAAAATCATTTTTTTAAACTGCCAATAGTCTGTGGAATTGCTGAATTTCTAAATAATCTTCAAAATTGAACATTCTTTTTTATATGTTGTGATAGTAGGTTACGTGAACATGATCTGTGTAAAAAAAAATATAAAAAAATTTTTTTTTCGCCAAAAGCCATCAAAAACCTTTTTTTTTTGGTGTGGGGCACCCCCCATGTCGTGTGCCGTCACGCTGTGTGTCTAAGGTGGAATTAAAAAAAAATAAAAATATATATCTATCAAATTATGATGAATAATGATAAAATGCATGGGATTATATATGTGTAGAACATCAAATGTATTTATTTGTGTCTTTCATGAATTGTAGCAGAGAAATAACATGCTGGCAAAAGGTGGTGGGTACCCTAGGTCCTGTCGTGTGCCGTCACGCCTATTTTAGGGTTTTTAGAGCCTTATAAGGCACAACTTCAAAAATAAACTTTAAATTTGACATTTATTATTGACTTTACTTGGTACCAATCTATTTAGATTGAAATTCATGATTTCCGAGTTGTTTTTACATGATTCTTAGGGCAAAATGCTTTAAAAATGTGCCGTCACGTTGTGGCGTGTGCCGTCACGCCTGCCGTCGTGTGCCGTCACGCCTGCTGTCACATAATATCAGAAATTATATCTCTAACATATATACATAACATTAGAACGTTTATCCTTGAGGATTTTGCCTCTAAATACTTTAACAGAACAGGAACATTAAATACAAGTTTTCGAATCAACATAAAAGGGTAAACAAGGGTAATAAATGATATATATTCTAAATATAATGAGTAATATAATGTGTATGGGCAGAGGGTCAATGACCTGTCACCCTTACCGCTGCCATTATGATTACCATTACTGAAAGGTTATTTGGCTGCAACTTTTCTTCTAGTTAGAATATTTTCACAAAATAAAAAGTGTTATGATCCTTATGTCGAGGCCTATCAAGTACAAAATATTTCAATACATTAGTTGCATATTTGTCTTATTTATTTCTAATTTAAATCCTCATTTATGTAGAAATATGTACCATTATTCGTCATGCTATTTTGGGCTAATTTTTCATATTTGGGATCTATTTTTCGACCCCCCTGTAAAAATATTACTAATAATCAGAATGGTTCCAAACTTGACAGTTTAATGCGCATATATATAAGGTTGATATAAAATAACAACTCAACTGATGAATGTAAAAATCATTTTTGGGTACTCAGGGGGTGTCTAGGGCCCAAATGTTGTCAAATTGGTGGAAATGGCCAGATATGAAATTCTTTCTTCTCATATATCCTACATAATACGGTGACTAAGTCCTGATATGATCCTTCAGAGATGTCAAAATCATTAACAACGCTTGCAGCCTCGCCTTTACATTTGGAGAAAAGCACTTTCATCCTTGTTTCTTGCGACCAATTATTAGCAAAGCTAATATTTTCGAATTGAACAAGGTATTGGTACCAATCCTTTCCTTCGAAGGCTGGAGGCATTGAGCATTTGGGCTTCTCTGACCAATGACTCACAGATAGATCTGTGGAAGAATCCTTGATCTTGATCGGACAAATATTTTCATCCTCCTCAACTTCCACAGCATCAAACAACGACAGAGATCCTCGTGATTTCTTCAGAAAAGAAACCTTTTTCCCGCCGCGTGTGCCAATATGGCCATACAAAGGATTGGAATCCAATGATTTCCAAAATTCAGTATCTCTCACATCAGACCCATCTTTCAATTTAAACAAACTTTTGGTTTCGTTTAACTCAGCTTTATTAACTCGAGCTTCACTCTTCCAATAGTCCACGTTTTTCACTGCATCATCGACATTAGCTTTAGCTAATAGCAGTTCCGTATTCATACTCTTCAAGGCATTTTCCTTCGAAGTAACCTCCTTATGCAGCAAATCCGTATCATTAGTAGCTCGATCTAAAGCATTCCTATTACGAATAAGATCCTCCTGGAGCAGATCCGCTGTAGTTATGGCAGCATCACGTTCACCAGCTACATCCTTAAATTCGCTTTTTGTCAAAGCCGATCTCTTATCAACATCTTCCTTGTCTTTAGCTGCCTGTAAGATGTAATCCCTGATCTTAGGATCCACGTCCTTGAGTTCTATGCCAGATACTATCTCCTTCGCTAAATCAGTAGCCATGTTTAATCCTTCCTGTGACTCCAAGTCTGTTTATTTGGGAAGAAATACAAAAATATACTAAGTAAAAAAAACAAAAAGCAGTCCAATCGTGTTTGAACCCTTCAGGAGAAGAAAATCAAAAATCTCTCCAGAGCAACAGCAAGGCGAAGTAGTGTCCACACCATCCAGGAGTCTAACCAGTGAACATAAGTTGTCTTATATCACTCTGCCCAAAAATAAAAATAAACCCAAGTTTAAATATTCCGTGTTAATTTGAGATGTATCCAGACGATATCCAATGACTATCTCCAGCTCCGGACACTTCCAAAGAAAAATGGAGACAAAGATCCAATGAGATCCGGAGGATCCTGGAGGTCCGGATGGGTCCGGATAGTGAACAAAATAAGCAGACTGTGTATATTCCCTTGAAACTTCAATGTCCAGCAGACAATCCAGTGTTCTAGGAAGAAATACAAAAGTATTTTTCCCTCACACTCACGGCACCAGTGTTGCGATTCTTGCCTATGTTCTTTCCAATGTCTATGTGGCCATCGATGTACATCTGTCTTTCAGCTCCGGCTTAATATTAATCGATAGTAGGTTACGTGAACATGATCTGTGTAAAAAAAAATATAAAAAAATTTTTTTTTCGCCAAAAGCCATCAAAAACCTTTTTTTTTTGGTGTGGGGCACCCCCCATGTCGTGTGCCGTCACGCTGTGTGTCTAAGGTGGAATTAAAAAAAAATAAAAATATATATCTATCAAATTATGATGAATAATGATAAAATGCATGGGATTATATATGTGTAGAACATCAAATGTATTTATTTGTGTCTTTCATGAATTGTAGCAGAGAAATAACATGCTGGCAAAAGGTGGTGGGTACCCTAGGTCCTGTCGTGTGCCGTCACGCCTATTTTAGGGTTTTTAGAGCCTTATAAGGCACAACTTCAAAAATAAACTTTAAATTTGACATTTATTATTGACTTTACTTGGTACCAATCTATTTAGATTGAAATTCATGATTTCCGAGTTGTTTTTACATGATTCTTAGGGCAAAATGCTTTAAAAATGTGCCGTCACGTTGTGGCGTGTGCCGTCACGCCTGCCGTCGTGTGCCGTCACGCCTGCTGTCACATAATATCAGAAATTATATCTCTAACATATATACATAACATTAGAACGTTTATCCTTGAGGATTTTGCCTCTAAATACTTTAACAGAACAGGAACATTAAATACAAGTTTTCGAATCAACATAAAAGGGTAAACAAGGGTAATAAATGATATATATTCTAAATATAATGAGTAATATAATGTGTATGGGCAGAGGGTCAATGACCTGTCACCCTTACCGCTGCCATTATGATTACCATTACTGAAAGGTTATTTGGCTGCAACTTTTCTTCTAGTTAGAATATTTTCACAAAATAAAAAGTGTTATGATCCTTATGTCGAGGCCTATCAAGTACAAAATATTTCAATACATTAGTTGCATATTTGTCTTATTTATTTCTAATTTAAATCCTCATTTATGTAGAAATATGTACCATTATTCGTCATGCTATTTTGGGCATATTTTTCATATTTGGGATCTATTTTTCGACCCCCCTGTAAAAATATTACTAATAATCAGAATGGTTCCAAACTTGACAGTTTAATGCGCATATATATAAGGTTGATATAAAATAACAACTCAACTGATGAATGTAAAAATCATTTTTGGGTACTCAGGGGGTGTCTAGGGCCCAAATGTTGTCAAATTGGTGGAAATGGCCAGATATGAAATTCTTTCTTCTCTCACCTAATATATGTATATATGTTTCCCTAGATGGACTGGATAATGTCTGCGAGTTATAGAACTTAGGGGTCATTCAAAAATTACGTAACGCTTTTTTGCCTCAAAATTTACACCCCCCCCCCTGCGTTACACCCCGCAATGTTATAGTATGGGACCGTCTGACCCCCCCCCCCCCCCCCTCGAGCGTTACATAATTTTTGAATGACCCCTTATCTAACCATTGCTCTATAGGTTTTCTTGTCATAACTCAGGCACATACCCTACAATCTATGAAATGTTTTTTTCTCGCTCGCTTGATAATATGTATATATGATTCACTAGGTGACTGGATTCTGTATGTGAGCTATGAAACTTATCTCACTATCATGTACATAATTTTGAATTCCACCTCGATAACATGTGAAAACGTGGCAAATCGTAGGTAATGTTGGGAACCTGTAATATTTACATGTGTTTAATACAGGAAAATCATACCTGGTAAAAACAACTATCTACCTGTAGTACTGTTATCACTCCCATATAACTAATCATTTAGGCCCATGAGGCGTAGCGTAGATCCTGAACTACCCTATCTCCTTTGAGCCCGCGAATTTCGTGCAGGTTTGCTGCCAACCTGCATCCCCATCCTTGCCTCCTGCAGTAAACTGCATTGGAGGCACCCCCCATCCCCATATCTTCTCAATTCCCACACTATAAGAACATCTATGATCCCTCAAAAAGGCATTTCGATTGCCCACCTAAATACTCAAAGCTTATATGGTAAATTCTCCCTCTTTAAACATGAAATTATGAAACTTTCACCTAATGTTCTGGGAATATCGGAAACATGGTTACATAGTAACATATGTGACCTGGAAATTGAAATTCCAAACTACCAGCTCATAAGACTCGATAGACAATGGTCAGAGACAACACTAAACAATACTAATATAAATAATGATTCGGAAATTTCTCCCAAGAAAGGAGGTGGTGTAGCCTTCTACATAAATTCCAATATAAATCACACAGTCCTCTATGATAAAAATATAAGCTGCAAAAACTTTGAATGTCTCTGGATAAAGTTAACTTTAAAATTCACCCGACCTATGATTATAGGATGCATTTACAAACCACCTAAAGGTGATAGCAAAGAAATGATAGACTATCTAACGGATACTATATCAAACTTTATGCAAAACAAAAAAACTGAAATATTCCTAATAGGTGATCTAAATATAAATTTTCTGGACAAAAAATGTAGAAACAGGAAATTACTAAAAGATTTTGAACTCAACCTCAACCTCACCCAGTTAATCAAGACTCCCACCCGTTTCTTTCTAGACAACAAACAAACACTTTCTGGTTCCTTAATCGACCATATTTATACAAATTCTGAAATTGTCCTGGAACAAGGAGTAATCAATATTGCAATAAGTGACCATGAATTGGTGTATGCTGTTAGAAAAAAGGATAAAATCAAACTACCTTCAATTGTCAAACCAGGACGTAAGCTAAAAAACTTCAATGAAGGGATTTTTAAAGCGAGCCTAAGAAACAAATACGAATGGGAGAACTTCTTTAATATAGCTGATAGTGAAGTGGCATGGAACACAATAATTAGTAGAATAAGAGAACAATTAGATATACTAGCCCCTATCAGGAATATTAGAATTAAAATTAGCAATGATCCTTGGATTACTAAAGAAATAATAGATATCATCAATACCAAAAACCGACTCAGAGCCATTGCCATTCCAGACATGCAACTTTCCTCCAAGATCAAAGTGGAAATTAGCAACACCTAACAAGGCTATATCACTGCCATTAGCAGCAATGACCTTATCCGAAGTGGGTAACAATGAAGGTGGGTTGATCATAGAGGAATATATACCCTCATCGATCAAGCTGATGGAGGCTCCAGTGTCCACTAATAGGTGATACAAATCTCTTCCAAAATTAGCAGGCACATACCATCTTGCTCCTTTTAAGTTAGGCAGACAATAAATATTTTCTTCAGACCTGGTCACCAGTAATAAATCAGGAGCTTCAGGGGCTGTACCCTCCCCTAAGAAAGAAGGTCCTGAAGAATTATTCATTGCTGTAATTGTCTGGTCGGAAAAGCCACTTTGAGATAGGGTGGTTGAGTTGATGGCCTTGTCCAACACAACCACTAGTCGTTTCCCTCAAGACCAGCCATGCTTTTACCAGATTTCTGATCCAAGATTCCGGATTTGTTCTTAGCATCAAGGAAACCTTTACATGAAAAGGTAGAGTGTCCGGCTGTATCACACCACTTGCAATAAGGAGTCTGAGATGATTTATTCCTCCAGGGTCCACTTTTCCTGTAGCCCGACCACTTTGTTCTCTCTCCCAAAGCATTTATCCCATATTCTTCCTCATCTGATTCGTCAAACTCGGCCGCAGTTGTGTAAGAAACAGCAGCAACTGTAGTCAACACATCAGAGCTGGCATTAACTCCAAAAAGTGTTTTTATTCCACTTTTATACCGATTTGCTAAGTCCAGGGCATCGAATAATGACTTAGGCTGACGAGCATGAACCTCCAATGCGATCTTCTTGTCCAACATGCCTTTAATGAACTGCTGAATCAGCAGCCGAGTATGAAAATTATGTCTTTCACCCGGAAAGGCCCAGATCATCAAAGATCTAAGATGAACTGCAAAGGCATTTAGATCCTCACCAGGAATTTGCTTTCTTGAATAGAAGGTATTTTCTCGGTCTTCAGGAGTACCTCCTCCATATATCCTACATAATACGGTGACTAAGTCCTGATATGATCCTTCAGAGATGTCAAAATCATTAACAACGCTTGCAGCCTCGCCTTTACATTTGGAGAAAAGCACTTTCATCCTTGTTTCTTGCGACCAATTATTAGCAAAGCTAATATTTTCGAATTGAACAAGGTATTGGTACCAATCCTTTCCTTCGAAGGCTGGAGGCATTGAGCATTTGGGCTTCTCTGACCAATGACTCACAGATAGATCTGTGGAAGAATCCTTGATCTTGATCGGACAAATATTTTCATCCTCCTCAACTTCCACAGCATCAAACAACGACAGAGATCCTCGTGATTTCTTCAGAAAAGAAACCTTTTTCCCGCCGCGTGTGCCAATATGGCCATACAAAGGATTGGAATCCAATGATTTCCAAAATTCAGTATCTCTCACATCAGACCCATCTTTCAATTTAAACAAACTTTTGGTTTCGTTTAACTCAGCTTTATTAACTCGAGCTTCACTCTTCCAATAGTCCACGTTTTTCACTGCATCATCGACATTAGCTTTAGCTAATAGCAGTTCCGTATTCATACTCTTCAAGGCATTTTCCTTCGAAGTAACCTCCTTATGCAGCAAATCCGTATCATTAGTAGCTCGATCTAAAGCATTCCTATTACGAATAAGATCCTCCTGGAGCAGATCCGCTGTAGTTATGGCAGCATCACGTTCACCAGCTACATCCTTAAATTCGCTTTTTGTCAAAGCCGATCTCTTATCAACATCTTCCTTGTCTTTAGCTGCCTGTAAGATGTAATCCCTGATCTTAGGATCCACGTCCTTGAGTTCTATGCCAGATACTATCTCCTTCGCTAAATCAGTAGCCATGTTTAATCCTTCCTGTGACTCCAAGTCTGTTTATTTGGGAAGAAATACAAAAATATACTAAGTAAAAAAAACAAAAAGCAGTCCAATCGTGTTTGAACCCTTCAGGAGAAGAAAATCAAAAATCTCTCCAGAGCAACAGCAAGGCGAAGTAGTGTCCACACCATCCAGGAGTCTAACCAGTGAACATAAGTTGTCTTATATCACTCTGCCCAAAAATAAAAATAAACCCAAGTTTAAATATTCCGTGTTAATTTGAGATGTATCCAGACGATATCCAATGACTATCTCCAGCTCCGGACACTTCCAAAGAAAAATGGAGACAAAGATCCAATGAGATCCGGAGGATCCTGGAGGTCCGGATGGGTCCGGATAGTGAACAAAATAAGCAGACTGTGTATATTCCCTTGAAACTTCAATGTCCAGCAGACAATCCAGTGTTCTAGGAAGAAATACAAAAGTATTTTTCCCTCACACTCACGGCACCAGTGTTGCGATTCTTGCCTATGTTCTTTCCAATGTCTATGTGGCCATCGATGTACATCTGTCTTTCAGCTCCGGCTTAATATTAATCGATATTAAATAATGATATTTCGTGATCGTATAGGTTTACTTCTGCGAGAATAAATATATTACGAATATCGTTAGCAGGAGATGGGAGGAAAGGAACTATAGTGGCCGGATTATATTAAAGTTCCAAAGGACCAAGGGTTGAAATATTCTATGTTCCAAGCGCGGATCCGAGATAAAACATCAAGAGTGAAATGCTTCTTTCATATGTTCCCTTTATTCCTCCTTGTGTGTTGGGTTGAAGACCTTGCTCCTCAACCCGATAAATGAACAGGTACATCGAGATATGAATAATTTTCAAACCAAGGAAACATTATGTTTGCAACATAATTCAGGAATAACGGAATAAATATAATAATCACATAATGCAAAGTTGAACATAAATATAGAAATATGTAATGAACATCATGGTCAAAGTCCGGATGAAATCAAATGAATAGTTAATTAATGATAAATTAATCAAATAATATAAACTGCAAATATCATCAATGGTTGCAATGAATATCCTAGTGGGATCCGGAGGAACTACCCGGAGGCGGAGGTCCGGGTCCAGGTCAATCCGGAGCTATCCGGAGCTCAATGGAAATCTTCATAATGGAATCGTTACACTATAATATAATTTATGTACTATGTAAAAATTCAAATTGAAGTGTTATCAACCGGCCAGCCAGGAAAACCTGCAATTGAGCAGAGGGCTAATACCTATTCAGATAATGCTTCAGTACTAGCAGAACACGATGCACCCACATAGAGCAATACATAGAGAATACAGCAATACATAGCATTAAAAAATGGGTAAAAACATACACATGAACCACAACAACCTCTGTCAGTCAAACCTCAATGTACAAACATAGCCGCGACCAGTGCAACTGGTAATACACACACACTGAGTAACCCTGTAATACAACTGGTAATACAACTGGTAATACACACACACTGAGTAACCCTGGTTGTTGTACCTGACATTGAAGGATTTAAGGCTGGGTTCCACTGGCCGGCTACTACTCCCGCTACTCTTCCCATTTCTTTGCTCCCACTTCTTTAGAGCAAGCAACTGAAGGTATACCAGAATTGGTGCCCCACTACTTCTAACGCTATACTCAGAAATGTAAGCAAACAACATTTTATTTTCACAGAAATGGACACATCAAATAGCGTAAGAAGTAGCGTAGAGTGGAGCCATTGCCCTGCTTCAGCCCCCGCTACTTCCCACTACCTCCCCCTACAAAGTAGCATGTTTGATTGAAGCGGGAGCCTTCTACGCTTCCAAAACGCTCCAAAAGAAGCAGGAAGTAACATGGGTTTGTAGTGGGGGCCAATATCACACATCCCCGTTACTCTCCCGCTTCTTTGCAGGAAAAGTAGCTGGACAGTGGAACCCACCCCTTAGGCCCACCCTTTGTGACAAACCGTATTGTATTTATTGTGGTGACTCTTCATACGAAGGCTCTCTTCCCTTATCTTAAATGTTGTGAAATTGAAAACGTTAGAGTATAACTAGTTATAGGTAAAGAAAGAGGCCATACATTTACAGATTTACAAATTTACCTTTAAATAGGGGAGTTACATGGCTCACTGCGCATGTCTAACACAGTTAATTTTGGGATGAATTCAGTTCTATTTTGACACACAAATATTAGGAATATCTGTATCTAAAATTGCCAGGACCTTTCACCAATATCACAGCTTGTAAATTAAGACCAAATGCATAAAGGGAAAGATGGAGTTGTGTTTCATGGAGAGATGTAAAACATATGGCTAATTACATGAGATCATTGTTAGATATTATATGCTGAGTATGTTTTCTATTGAATTTACACTGTACCATTAGTCCCATAATTCCATGTGAATCAAGATTCAAAATGGCGCCTATGCAAATCCCCCTATTGTATAACATTCACATGTAAATACGCTGGGTCCTTCAAGGTTAAATTTCAAGCGTTGCCTATGAAAATAGTTTTCAATCTTTCTACATTCAACAGAAGCAATTTATGACAAATAAAATTATACAGAATACATCTCAATCTTACACCCAAAGTTATGAATTTCATATTATACTCCTTTCTACAGCTAAAAAGATCTAAGAAAAGTAACTGTGATAGAGTTGTGGTTGGTTTAAACCACTACCTTAACAAGAGAGGCATCATTTCGAATAAGCCCCAAGAGTAAATAGATGGAACCTAGCAAGGGGGAAGTCTGTACACTTGTTATTGACCGAGGTAGTGCAGGAAGTTCTTCTGCACTCCCGAGGTCACTAACAAGTGTACATACTTCACCCGAGCTTTGTTCCATATTTATTACACCCCATTAATGAATAAAAAATATAGATGAATAAAAATAAAAGAAGTAATTTCAGTTTTTGGCGGACCTACTTGTTGTATGCACCAGGGGTGACATAATTTACATGTTATGCACCACCTTGACCAAGTGTGACATACAATGCTGAAGGTATAGGCAACTAGAGCACAGGGGTGTAATAAGTTGTGGAACTCTGGCTTTCCTCAATCTAAATGCGAAATTTATTTGTAGATAGCAGTTGACCAACAAATAGAGTAAGTGAGTAATGGTTGCTTAATGCCATGACGACATTCAAGTGGAGTCATATTCATGGCAGGGAGGGCTATTGAAATCAGATGAGAGGAGTAAAATGATTTAGTTTACAGTCCAGCACCAACGAATAGAGACAATTGTACAAAAGCATACATTCATCAGACAAGAAGAGAAAACATATTCTTGGGAAATGAAAGGCAGATAGAATTAAGATATAGAATAGCATCCTGTTGTTGCCTTTGAACTTCTAATAACTTATCCATGTTAGGGGCTTCTGGGGGAAGAATGACCTCAATCTCGTCATCACTGGGAGACATATCACAAAATAAAAATGTGAGAATTCGTACAATAACATTTTAAAAAAAAAAAAAAAATCACTGGTAGCATCTTTACCATCATCCAAGGCCACATTTTTTAGGTTTTGACTCATCAACAGCCAAATATTTCTTCCAATTATCAGGCTTCCCATCCTGTTCAATCGACAAATCTGAAGCAGTTTTAACAAACCTACAGCAAGCTTTTCCCCATGGACCAGTATCGTGATGGCCACATCCAGTCAAAAAGTTCCTATATATGGGTCAGATTTTCAGAAAATGTACAATTCGACTTTTCAAATCTTCTCAAATAACCCAAACTTCAGACGAAAATAAAGTTCAAAATACAGTTCAACCTAACCAAACAGATTGCTAGAATCAATGCAATGCCAAATATACTTGAAATTACCTAGTATTGACCAAATTGCAGCCTAATTTAACAAAATTTACTTAATGTGTGCAGCTGCCAATTGTACATTTTCTGAAAATCTTACCCACATAGGGGTAGGAGTAGAGGTAGCCATACCAAAATGTGGATGATTGACAGTAAAGAATGTAGAGGTCTGCAACTGTATGTAATGGCGTACAATGCAGCAATGGTAGCTGGTAGGGAAGACAGATAATAGACGCTAGGGGGCATGGCATAGGTGGCAGTTGCAGGTATATGAATAAGCAGGATATCCACCAGGGGGAGGTATATCAATGCAGATAATATATTAATGAGAAGCATGTTCTTAGGAATAAATATATAAAACCATTCGTAGTAATTACGATTGGAAAGGAAAAACATATGCACAAAAACCTGTGAAAAACCTAAAAATTGCACATTGACTGGGACACTTGGTTGTTAGGTCATCAGAAAATGTACAATTGGCCTTTAACGGTGATGTGGGCCTCAATGTAGCAATATGGCTCTTTCTATGGCCTAAATATGATTATTATGGAAAGCCATTTATACATATAACCCAAATGTACAGAATTTTAGTAATACATTTCCTAATTTACCTAACCATATTCCTGATTAGCCTTTTTCTTAGTGAACTGGCATCCTATTTCGGGAAAATTGGCCCAGCTTGGCGGCCAATCCGGAATGTGCCTACTTGGCCCTGACGAAATAAGAAATATGTTAGCCCCATCTTTTCCGGACCTGCCAGACTACCTCCCCCTCCCTCACCCCACACACACCTATACTCCCTTTTGTAATTCTGAAAAGTTAGTTTGGGATTTCCGATTTGGTCTCTAGTTTTTGGCTAAATCGGGAAAGAAATCCCCAATTCACATGTATTTTTAATGGATAATTCGTAGGTCATTTTCCCAGTTAGCCTACTAATTCTCCCGGTTTGGGGGAATGGGGTTAATGGGGTGAGGTCTAATAGAGAGGTAGGATTCTAAATGGGAATGACATGTTCGTGTTGGTGAGAGAAGTGGCAAAGGTAGGTCTAGTGTTTTTTCGAAGTAGCAGGATGTCTAGAGAACTAGATGCCAGCTCGGAGTGAATTAACAAAAGCTATGCCCCAGTACGGAATTGATGAAGTCTAAGTAGAAATGATGGAAAGGGAAGATTAGCTAAATATTAAAAAACACAATAATTATTTGGGAATTTTAGGAATTTTCCTATTTCGTTTCTAATTCTTGGCTAACCCGGAACAAAATTCCCCAGTTCGCATGCATTTTCAATGGTGAATTCGTCAGTCATTTTCCGGGTTAGCCAACTAATTCTCCCGGTTTGGGGTTAATTTATAACATGTATAAATGGCTTTCCATAGTATATTGCTGTAAGACGATGTTGTATGAACTATATTATAGCAACGATGTGACTAGTTTTGTGGTTATGGTATAATGCCAATATATGAAATCAAATATGATGGATTTGAGTTTAATAAATATAATTAGTTCGTATTTGTGGAATATTGAATCTAAGTTACTAGTTGCATTTCAGAGGCAATGCTTGAAAACAATTATGACGCATTTATGGTTACTGTTTTAGTATCATTATTGGCCTGAAATGAAATAATACTAAACCAAAACTTCATCCCTTCATCCCACCTATTTATTCTACCTTGTATTATCAACGAGGCAATGAGTAGGGCCTATACATGAACTAAATACGGTTTGTTCAATTCTCTCTATGTATAGACGCCACCTTGATTGGCTAATATATTGGCCAATTGGCTAACTATCAAACAATTAAATCATATAGGCCTACTCGTGCCTTCCTTGTCAAACTATCATTGAAGGATATACAAGTTTACATAAATAACAAGTGTGGTATGTGTCAGTCGAAAGGCCAACTCTTTCACTTTCGGCTAAATGTTGGAATTGAAACTGCTGCTTACCAGGTACAGGACCGGAAAGCTTTTAGTGAAATTATTCTCACCTGCCTATATACAATTCAAATATTGTAGATCATCCCATACCATTGTACCTAATATATATATGTGATATGTTTTAGGAAATTGAGTCATACATCGCAAAAATAATATTTTTCAAAGTGTTTATTTTACAAGATCACTTTTGTTGGAAGGTTCTGATTTTTGGGGAGCTTATCACTTATATATAATTATATGGATCGATGTATAAAATTTCAGGACAATGTATGTAATACATCCTATCATTTCAATGGTCCTCATATGGACTATATTTAGTAACTTTAGTGGTTATTGCTCCACACAAATATTGCCAAAAAATTGTTTCCAAAATAAAAATATCAAACTTAAAATCTAGAAATACTTATTAGATTATTAGACTGTTTACTATCATTGGAATCAGATTGCAGGGATGTAGGAAGCAATTTAAACATGGGGGGGCCAACTTTGTCCCACAAAGTGAAATTGTATATCTTGAGTTGATCATCATAAGCTGATTTGGGAATAGTTTTCCTATGACACAAGGTCTAAGATTGTGTGTCATTGTAAGTGGTGTGGTTAACAGTTGACTTTGTATTCCGAATTTATCTCTATTTAATACCCTGTATGGCTCTTTAATGATGAAATTTACTTATTGCTTGTCCACTTCATTTTAAAGTTGGTTTATTCTTTAATTTCACTAATATCGCAATGTAGTTATTGTCATATATCATTCCTTGATTGGGGAAAGAATTAGAGACACTAAGATCAAATTAAGCAAGAAAAGTGAGTTAAATGGGGTTCTTGGATATTAGGGAATCTGGACCAGAGGCATGGCTGGCGGTCCCAACACTCTAGGTCCAAACCCTGAGATTAGATAAGAATGGTATGTCAGCCTATGTTTCTAATCCGTATCTTTGCCTAGGACTCAGTGTTTTAATGGGAAGATAATGATATTTTGCAGTCTTAATTGATTTATGATGGGAATTTGTGGTTTGAGACAGGAGGCTTTCCCTTTGCTGGGACTGCTAACCTTGGGTTATTTTTCGGCGAAAATGGTTTTCGCAAAGGCCTCAACTTGTCTATAGTTACAGAAGTTTACTAGCATTTTATATTACTGAGAGAGAGAGCATTCTCTATAGACCGAGCAATTCCACCAATTGGTTGACATATGACTATAGAATAGACTTTTGAATTTATAATGAGGAACCTTAGTCTGGAGGTACTTTAAGCAATTCAGTTTGCTTCACAGATGGAAAATACATCAGAAATACCCTACTTTTGCATATCTGGCATGAATATTTAAAATTCTAGAGGAAAAAAAGACACTGTTTTTTTGCCTTAAAATTAATGAAAATATTGCTAATATTAAAAAAAGGGTGTAAATAGAAAAAAAATATATGTCCACTCATGGTTACATGTTTATTCAAATTTCAAATCATGACCATGGGTACCGAATAATTTGAAAAATATATAAATAATATATATCCCATTGGTTAATGTGCAATGCAAAAATGTCTGGGGAAGTCTGTATATTTAAACCTGTATTGAGTTGATATATATTGAGGACCTTTTCCCTAATAATTTTACTTTTAACCACTTAAATATAGAATTCGTATTTACCTTCCTAAACACCCAATACATAGAGAGAGTGGAACTTGCCGGCAGTTATAAAATATTTATTGAATGAGATTTGTCTGCATAAGCATTCTGCATCATACATATGCGGACGAATCCAGTCCAATAAATTTTTCAATTATTACCGTCAAGTCCCATTCTATATTTATCATAATATAATTATGTCCATAAAATTTGATCATATGTCACCAGATATCACTGAAAAAATATTAAACAAGCCTCAGAAAGCCTACCGATTATATAGAGAATTTAATTCTCTATTTAATTGTGTGCTTTTTATGTATTTTTATGATCATGGTACCAGAATAACGGGTGGATTACCGATCAGAATGGATTTTTATATAATTACTAGCAAAGTACCCGTCCTCCGGACGGTCACTCTCTCTCCCCACACTTCCCCCTCTCCCTCTTTTCCTTCCCCCTCTTCTCTGTCTTTCATACCTGTTTTTCCCTCCCAACCCCATCTCTGATTTTCCCCCGCCCTTCTGCCTCACCCATCTCCCTCCCCTCTTCCTAATTATTATCATAATTGAACTTTTATTTCTCATTAAGCATACAGTTACATAAAGGAGAAAAAGGGGATAGCATATATGATCTGTCAGCAGTACTCTGAAGTGTGTTGATCTTCCCAGATTTCCTGATATATTTTGGATTACATTTTGTTTTAGTTTCTATGATGAAGTTGCTGTTACATAATGTTTTCCATATTTTACATTTGTTTTACATTTGGTAGAGTGGTAGAAACCTTTTTAATTATATATTCAAGTTTGATTAGAAAATAATGCTCCCCCTCCCTGCTCCGACCCCCCCCCCCCCCCCAGACTCTCCCTCCCCTCTTCCTCATGCTCCCCCTAGGTCCCCCTGGACGTAGGTTGTGGGAAATGACGTAGTATCTCACAGGGGCTTTCCCAGGCTATAAATAGAGTGTGGTTATCCCAATTTAAAAAAGGCTTCAAAATAACATTTCCACCCCAAATACCATCACAAACCACATACGACGACATCCAGAGAGGGAGGAGAGACCTCTATAGATGAGTAAAGTGGTTTGTAAAACAACAAATTCCGAGAACATTCTGGACAAAGAAAACCTTCTTTCTACCATTTCTTTTCTACCTCCTTTCCTAGAAATCGCTCTAGCCGTATATTATATGGATATGTGTACATGGGCAGAGGGTCAACCCCCTGTGACCCTTGCCGCTGCCATTACCATTACCATTACTTAGTCATTATTTGGCTGCAACTTTTCTTCTAGTTGGAGTATTTTTACAAACTAAAAAGTGTTATGACCCTTATGTCGACACATGTACCTGTGTCTGTGTACTTATCAGATAGTTCCCGTCACAGATTCCACAAAGCTGCCCTGACTACAATATTCATTATCAACTTTCCCAATTTTGTCTATATTAGCAGCAACATGACTAGTTTATGTAGGGATAAAAGCAATAGAAGCAATTTTTAAAAAATAAGAACTTCCAGTCCTGGCTGGCCAAATGATGACCAATTGGTGGAATCTGGAGGAATTCATTTTCAGCATTCAAATTTTTAAATGAAGGTAAAATGTGGGGGGGGCCAAACCATACTCTGGCCCCCCCACTTTCATAGTTGGGGGGGCCATGGCCCCTGTGGCCCCCCCTGTTCCGACATCACTGTAGTATATTATTGCGTCGTTGCCGGCATCGGCATCGATAGGCCTATACTTTCCCTATAAACTTCCCTAAGATCCACCAATAATATCTTCCTTATTTAAATACAAATGTTGATAAATCAAATCAGAGATGCCATTCACAATCCCCCCAAAAACTGGGCAATGCTGATATCGGTGTTTTGTATTTATTTTGCATAGGCTGCTCTTCGACCCCTATGCATGCATACACAGTAGCAAGGAATAGGGTTGATGTTCTGGCTAGGCTAAGGCGAGCGTGTGTGTCAACGCAGAAAGAACAGTAAAATATCAATCAAATAAACGAAATAATAAAGGAACTAAAATACTTTCATGTTCATCGAATCCTACCCTTTACCAAAACATTACTTGTGGTTTTAAAAGATTTAGAGCTGTGAAAAGGACTGAAGGTGATTCGAAAATAGTTACGGTAATCCACGCTGCAGCCAAGGAAATCTACACGAGTGCATGATCATGTGAAAACGTGAGTTGTTTTCAGGTTAGCAACGCAACGTTGGCAACAGGAGTTCCTAGACTAGCCTGACTGTCAATGAGAAGGACTAGCCTACTTTTTGTGTGCACGGGATTTGGAGAGGAAAAATGATTAGACATCCTTTTTCTTGAATATTAATGGTTTAAAAATGTTTCTTTTCGTTAAATCTCATGATTTTATTTAAAAAAGGGTGGAATAAATCCAGAATCCACCAAGGGTGGAGGGGGGAAGGAGCGTACACCCCAAGGTGCAGGGAAGGATCCCTCAGGCGCAGTGCGCCCTCGGGATCCTTCCCTGCACCTTGGGGTGTACGCTCCTTCCCCCCTCCACCCTTGGTGGATTCCTTCTTTAACTCTTGGTAATAGGCTGCGAAACCCTGGTAACTTCACCCCCTCTATATGAGTAATTCTAAAAGTAGAATATGTCATATTGAATGTAATATTCTGCCCATGAATAATCTAGAATTAATTGGATTTATACTACAACAAATTCGATGTGTATCAGGGAAATGAGTCACAAGTCGCAAAAAATAAATTTTGAGATATTATATTTGAAAAAGAGGGATCATGCCGATTCCAATGATGGTATTTGGATGGATGGGGGATGTCCCAAGATACACAGGCATGGCAAGGAGGTTCTGCTCTTTGATAGAAACCAATGTTTATTTCGATCGTGTCATTTTAACTTATCTATTTTCGCATAATATTGTACAAGAAATAAACGGTTTGGTAAATACTTTTTTGGAATATATGTGTTACCGTTATGACATTATATTAGCCTTCAACAATGAAATACCCCCAGACTAACCAATGATCAAATCAAATCACGTTTCTCCTACAACAAAGCCCTATTGGGCTTATAGATCGAACGTTATAAAGATAGCCATAGACTTCTCACATTGTGAGATATGATTTTAAGGGCTAAATTCGTTTAAGCAACTATTAATTCATAATAACTTAATGGCAACGATTGCAAAATGTGGTACAAATAATGGTTCTATTACCATAGGACTTCAGCAGGGATAAGAAAATATGCTAGGGCATTTAATACAAGTCAAATTTTGGAAAACGCTCACTTATAATGTTAGTAACAAACATAAGTATTGGGAGGTTATCTCAGACATTATTTCAGTGACCGATTGATTCTTTCAAGACTCTCAAAATATTCCTTACAAGCTACAATTGCAAGAAGCGGTAGAAAAAAATAACTATAGAATAGGATAGAATAGAACATCTTACAATTGCGAAAATAGGTAGAAACAATAGCTATATAATAGAATGAAGTGGAATGGAATATAAATTGCTTTACTTGTCCAATAAGAGACAATACATCTACAACAATTCTGCAATGAATCACCAGTAGGAGCATACTTATAGACATGTATAATTGGTTATGATCGGACAATTGGCATTTAATCAATATAAGTACAATGCCTTATTGCTTATGTGGTAATGACTAAACAAAATCGAAACGAAAAGGAAACTAAAACTAAAACTTACGACTCAAATACATGTGAAGTTTACCTCTAACTTGAAAAGTAAATAAGGTATTTTTTTAAAGGAAGCCTTTGATAGCAGGATATTTCCCCAGCTTGCTATAGAATCACTGTATGAGGAACAATATTTATTTTTCAACTAAAAGCTTAACGTTGATGGATTGATTTATATTTCTGCTATATGCATGGAGAGGCTAGCCACTAATATCTATTGTTCTTTGATTTATTTATACAAGGTAATGGCTGAAAGAGCTGGATCTTATCATTTGTCATTTTGTTTACCTGTACCACTTGGCAAGTATATATATATATATCGTATTTTTATTCTGATTCGAAACAGTTTACATAGCTCAGATTGGGACGCCAGCCTCTCGGATTTGAGGTCTTCCTGGGGTATCCACAAAAAGTATATTCCAATCCAATTCTATTCATACGGCATTGATCAGACAATTCAAAGACAGTGCAATGAGGCACGTATGCCATGCTAGGTCAAATCTTCAGAAAATGTACAATTTGCAGTTCTACACATTTAGTAAATTCTGCAAACTTAGGCTACAATTTGGTCAATACTAGGTAAATTCGAGTATATTCGGCATTGCATTGATTCTAGCAATCTGTTTGGTTGGGTTAAAAGGCATTTTGAGAGTAATTTTTGTCTTCAATTTGATTATTTGATAGGATTGGTGAAGACGAATTGTACATTTTCTGGCGATTTCCCCAAGCACCTCTTGCTTCATTACTCCAAGATCTGATTCTATGATTAATGTATAAAGTAATATATAGACAGAACTACCCGGAATTCGAGGCGGGAGTGAATATTCACCGGTGACGGTCAAGGGGCGGTAGCCCCGCGACCGTCACCGGTGAATATTCACGACGCCGAGAATTCAAGGGCTGTTCTGTGTTTATTTCACCCCCCCCACTTTTTTTTTGTTAAAAAACATCATTTACCACCATTTTGAGGAATAAATAGCTTTAATAAATGCATTACCTTCATGTTTTTTCACTCGATTCGCTTCGATCCGAGGGATAGCCTCAAAGCAGGCTTCGCCTCAAGTTAATGTATTCATACGCCGATGTTTTCACTGACGTGAAACGGCCCAACACCTCCGCGAAGAAAATAGATAAAAAAATGTCCGAGAATTGGATGTTTTCCTGATTTTATTTCACGCCGCATCCCTAAATAATGATAAATTAACACGATCTAAAGCTATTTTGAGGAATAAATCCTTTATTTAGCCTGATTCGCTTCAAAAACACGCCAGAAAAAAGATCCGGAAGACCAGAAACTACGCATGCGCACTGTGTACCAAGAGCCGGTTTCATCCGCTTTCTTCCCGCTTAACGAAGGGGCAAAATGGCTATTTACATAATTTATATCGTTTGTCAGCTGTTAAATCCACATCAACGACCAAGAATAGAACATGGAGATTCTATTATACGAAGATTTGACTGGTACAGAGGCAGAAATATCTTCGATTGTCGATTTTAATCGCAAAACATTTGACCGGCTCTGAAGCAAGATGGCGGCCGGGCACCCACGCCACGCCAACGGCAAGGCATCTCCCGAAGGAAATATGGAGATTTTAACAAGGATTTCATTGGAAATGGAATTTATTTTAGTGCCTGATGATCTAGGATCCCACCGAAAGGATATTATGCCTGGAATATGGAATATTTTGCCTGAATTTACTTTTGGATTATGTTACCTGTTCGCGCATGCTCGCGTTGAGGACGGTGCCTATTTCCGGCCCCCTATTTTGGGACGTTCGTTCGTTAATCAGGACGGTGCATATGTCTTTGAACGAATGTCTCGAAGGAAATCAGGATGTGTTTACTTTCATTGGATTATCATAGGAATATTGTGTTTCACTTTACTATGGGATTATGTTACCTGTTCATTATGGGATTCGAGGTAAGTCATTTTTCTAATAATTTTGACATGATATAGGGACAGGGCCCGCCTCGATCTTCTTTTTGTCTGCTTTTTTTAATATTTATCGGAGCAGCTTACGGAATATTGAGTCAAGGTCTTAGTCTTCACTTCAAATTTTTTTATTTAACAATATCTGGTCGCCCCAAACAACAACCATCATATGTTTTGAAGTGCATAGAAACGATAGAATAGTAACAATTGAAAACGTTTTTACAGCTCTTTTTTTCTTTAACTTTAACGAATAGTTCATTCTTTGGCTTTGTTCTCAATACTCTTCAAATCCGGTGAGACGTTCACATTGGATTGGATATTAGCGGAGGACCCAACATGATAATTGATGGTTACTGCCACGCCCCCTTCAATCGTTGCACCCTGAAACATGCCCTGGGCAGCCTCCAGGAGATGGGGAATTTTAGGCTGACTTTGATCAACTGGTACAACGGAGGTTTCTTCTTTTCTTTTCTTTCCACCTGTCAGGATGTTGCTCATTTGTCTCTGTTTCTCAAAATTTGGCACACTATAGTTATTTATGCTGTTAACGTTCTTGTGTCCTGTGAGGTGGCATATAGTGTTGGGATCTATCCCTTCATCGACCAAATCCTGTACAGCCTTCTTTCTCAATGAGTGGTTTGTGATCTTTTTGTCGTCGAAACCAGCCTCCTTAGCCATTGTTTTCACTATGCTGTTGAGGAGATTCTTACCCATCGGTTTGTTTACATAGCATACCCTGTCTTGGAGGGTTGTGTTGGGCTTGACACCCAGATAAAAAGGGGAATCAGGGTCTTTCATTCCCTCTGGTCGCTTAGATCTGTATAGTTTGTACAGTTTCACTGGGCATTTTTCATCTCCAGTAGCCATTACTTTATTTTTGTATGCCCTTGAATGTTTTTCGTCACCAGTTCTGGTTTTGGTGAGCCGCTCATTGAACTGCAGATATTCTTCTCCCTTATCTGTCTCCAATAACTCGATGTCACTCCACCTGACATTTCTGGGTTCCGTGCAGCTTCGCATGCCGAAACTGCACGTAAATAAAAAAAATAAAGTATTTTGGAGGGTCCTTGGATTAGAGGAACCCAGCAGACCTTTCTCCCACAGTGTGATTGTCATTTGAGGGTCGATGGTTTCGGCCCGATTTGGCAGATTCCCTAGTCCCATCGACTTTAATTCTTTCTTGCGAGCCTCCAGGACCGCTCTACTTGAGTCGAAGACAGGGCTGGTGAAGATGTCGACGACGTAATGTTTCTTCTTTAGGAATCTGTAAAGAAATGATACATTTTTTTTTAATAAATTATGAATATTCTTCCTTTGCGATTGGTCATGCTAACAATATTTAGAATATTCAGAGCAAATCAATTTGTTCGATTCTTATTGGCTGGCTTATTTCCTTAGCAGACGACCAGAGGCGGAGGGGCGGGAGATTTGAAACCAAATATTTGCTGCTGTTAACTCGATCGATGAACTAAGCGAGAAAACGCCAAAACCGGTGTATTTTTCGAAATCTAATATGAGGGGGGGTTCTGGGTCTGCTCGACATATCAATACATAAATGTTAGCTTATTTCGAGCAGCGAGCGAGCAAGAGCCGCCGCCTCCACCCCTCCTCGTTACCGCCAACACATCCTATCAGTGATCGGTCTCTTTTCATCGATCTCCCTCGGAAACTAATCTTACGTTTTTTTTGGTTATTTTTAATAAATTATGAATATTCTTCCTTTGCGATTGGTCATGCTAACAATATTTAGAATATTCAGAGCAAATCAATTTGTTCGATTCTTATTGGCTGGCTTATTTCCTTAGCAGACGACCAGAGGCGGAGGGGCGGGAGATTTGAAACCAAATATCTGCTGCTGTTAACTCGATCGATGAACTAAGCGAGAAAACGCCAAATCCGGTGTATTTTTCAAAATCTAATATGAGGGGGGGGTCTGGGTCTGCTCGACATATATATATATATAACAGTTAGTTTATTTCGAGCAGCGAGCGAGCAAGAGCCGCCGCCTCCACCCCTCCTCGTTACCGCCAACACATCCTATCGGTGATCGGTCTCTTTTCATCGATCTCCCTCGGAAACTAATCTTACATTTTTTTATTTTTTTTTTAATAAATCATGAATATTCTTACCTTGCTATTCCTCGAAGGAAGTTCGTTAGGCTATTGGGTTGGTAGAGTCCCCCGTCCTGCTTCCTAGCTGTCAGGAGGAAATTAGCCAAGTAATTGTTCAGTTTTAAGGGGGCCATGTCTTGGATTTCGTCTGTTTCAGATGTATTGACACTCAGCCATACATTGAATCTGCGTACACACTTCTCAGTGTTAACTATAGTATTATGCGATTCTTGACCTTCTATGTATTCGTCAAAGTCCCCTTCCTCCAGGAGTGTCTTGTTGGGGACATCGGCGGAGACATCGGCGGAGACCTTGGCGGCAAGGGTGGCGATGTCGTCTGCTTGGATGCACTCAGCCTCAGGGAAGTCGTTCTGATCATTTTCTTCGTTAAATTCGATATACAGAAATTCTGACATTTCTTGCTCAGCTATTTTCTCTTGCTCCATTTCCTTTTTTATCTCTTCAATCAATTCAGATCCCGTTTGGTAAGCTAATTCGTTCATGACGTACTCGCCGATCCAACAGGTGAGGCTGTCCATCGTGAACTGAAGTCTGAACTTAAGCGTGACCTGAGCCTAGGCTCAGGGAACGCGCTCTGAGGACTACTTTCGGCGTGACCCAGATCCTGTTATGCAATCAAAACAATCGAAACTAGGTCGGCGGTGTATTCCCCGTAAGCAATATCACATCAGTTACTGACCAGCTAAACAATATCCAGACCCTATGTTATTTCTATGGGCAGAGCATATCGAGGGTGAAATAATCCTACTTACCATTGACCGAATGTATTGCCTGATTCCAATACAACACATAGCTCCCATACACACAAACAAAATATTCGAAACAAAATCTATAGATTTCCACCAAGGATCAACGCAAAGAAGGACAATTTGTAAAAATAATAATCGCATTAATTAAGTCTCTGTAATGGTGGGTGTTCACATACATCATTTGCGGTGGACGTGAAACTAATAACAGATATTTGTGTTAGTAATATTAAGTATATGGGATGTTTTAGGAAAATGAGTCATAAGTCGCAAAATTGATGTTTATTGTACTAGATTGCTTTATAGGAATGTTCTGATTTTTGGGGAGTTCATCACTCATAGGTATATATCGATTGATTCATCAAATTTCAGGACAATATATGCAATATATACTTTCGTTAGAAAGGTCCTCGTATGGAGTATATTTAGCTAGTTTACTGTTTATTGCCCCCCAGAAATATTGAATAGATCTATAATGGCATGTTTGCTCTGTTCAGGGACTGTTCATAATTAACCACTAGGAATAATCGTGTTTCACAGGTTGCGTAAGTATATTTTATATTTTATTGAGTTTTGGGCGTGTTTTGCCCATTAATTTGAGTTAGGGAGGTGGCCTGGATCGTAGATCACCACTTTCTCCCTCTTTTACATGAAAACAGTACCCTCGGGTTGTGATTCAGCTCTTTTAAAATTTCTTCTCGATCTTTCCAGACCCGATGTCAGGCAGGAGAACTCGGAACAGCCAAAAAGCTTTGTTGGCTTTTCAAGATAAAGTTTATCGAGATATTCTTCCTTCGAGGTCTTTTCCTCGTCTTTTGGCTCAGTCGGGCCTTGGATACAGGGGTGATTACGACCAGTGCAGTGCGCATGCGCCACAATGGCGGTCGGAAGAGGATGTTTACTTTGATGAGACCTACGATGAGTGGGGCAGTCATATGAGCCACCTCCGCTGAAAATTAGGGTTAATTTTTATGCTCACTAATTGCCTTACAGAACAGTTACTTGAGTGGTTAGAGCTTCTTCATTGGCAACATGAAGAGAACAGAGATTTTGACTTCCAGATGTGGGCAGATGAACAATGTCAAGCCTCGATCAGGGAGGTTAGGACATGGCCAGAACTTTGTAGTGAAGGCCTCAGGAAAAATTGCATATACCTTAGGAAGTTATAAATGTAGGTGGCTTGGGCTCAGTATTAACTACAACAAGATCCTTGTCCCTGCTTGATGAATGGAATTAAAATAAACATACCCGAGTATTTTACCAGAGGATTTGTGAATGAAATACATGAATGACTTTTCATGACGAAGGCCTTTCCAAGGTTTATGCAAGTACAAAATGTGCCCTTCCCCCCCCCCCCCCACTTCTGAGTGTCTCCCCCACCTTCAGAGTCTCTGCTAAAAAAGGTGCCTCCCCCAGGCCCCCCTCCCCACGCACACACACTTCAGAGTCTACATAAAAACAGATGCCTCCCACCCCCACCCACCACCTGAAAATGCTCCTCCTCCCCTACCCCAGTGATTAAAAATGAACAGTCCCTTGGTTGTGAAGAGATACTGAAAGTAGGCAACTCACCGCTGTCTCGTTGCTTAGATAAAAAGAGGAAGACGGAGAAGAACTCAGAGCATAGACAGAGTCAACAGACAAAACCAAGACAAGAGGAAAAACGTTGTGGTGTCCATATTACATCAAGGAACAGAAGATCAGACAGACCACAGTGACACAGGAGGTAAACTATTGGTTTATACTGGGTGCCTTTTGCTGTGTCTTCATATCATGTATAGCTTCAGCTTGTATGAAATCATATGTGATGTGTTTCAGGAAAATGAGTCATAAGTCGCAAAAAAAAGATTTTGAGATACCATTATATTTGTAAAGATGAGATCAAGCCGATTCCAATGATAGTAAATAGTCTAATAATCCAATGAGTATTTCTAGATTTTTAGTTTGATATCATCATTTTGGAAAAAAACAACTTTGCAATATTTCTGAGGGGTAGTAACCAGTAAAGTAACTAAATATAGTGCATATAAGGACCTTTAAAACGAAAGGATAGATTACATAGACTGTCCTAAAATTTGATACACCGATCAATATATACACAAGTGATTAACTCTTCAAAAATCTGAACATTCCAATGAAGTGATCTTGTAAAATAAACACTTTGAAAAATATTAATTCTGCGACTTATGACTCTGCAACACATCACATATTGCCTTAACATTGATAGTGTTTTATAGCACTCCGCCAAGCCAAGGCAGCTATTCATTCGGGTCAGATTTTCAGAAAATGTACGATTCATCTTCACCAATCCTCTGAAATAACCCAAATTTAAGACGAAAATTAAGTTGAAAATACAGTCCAACAAAACCAAACGGATTGCTAGAATCATTGCAATGCCAAATATACTCGAATTTACCTAGTATTGGCCAAATTGCAGCCTTATTTAGCAAAATTTCCTAAATGTGTAGAGCTGCCAATTGTACATTCTCTGAAAATCTGTCCCATATTCATGAGGTAGTGGCGCCTGAGTAGGGACAGCCAAACATGCACTAACTCGGGATACTTTGTACATAATTATCCCTTCGAAAACGGTGGCAGATTGCTAATTCTCTACGGTGTCCTGTAAAATTAGAGTAGTTATCCTGTCATATAAATACATGGCTCGGCAGTACATGTTTGACCCGTTGACCTCAATCTATAAATGGGTCAGATTTTCAGAAAATGTACAATTCAATTTCGCCAATCTTCTCAAATAACCCAAATTTTAGACGAAAATAAAGTTCAAAATACAGTTCAACCTTACCAAACACATTGCTACAATCAATGCAATGCAGAATATACTCGAACTTACCTAGTATTGACCCAATTGCAGCCTAATTTAGCAGAATTGACTAAATGTGTACAGCTGCAAATTGTACATTTTCTGAAAATCTGACCCATATGTGTTTCGTATCACTTATATTCCTTCAAGTATCATGAATGCTGTGCATTTTTAATAATTGTTATATAAGTTTGCTGCCTTCTGCAGCTGTTCTAGATAAGGTTTTATTGCATGTTGAGTGGATGCTTGGTGAGGACTATTTCCCAAAACATTATGCACAACACTTTCACGTTAGGACATTAATTATTGTCTTCATTCCAGGTGAACAACGAAGAAGATGCGATTCTTCCTAGCCGCCCTGTGCGGTGTCATTGTTGTGCTTTCATGATAAATTATTATAAGACATCTTGCAAACCGCATACGGGTCAGATTTTCAGAAAATGCACAGTTGGCAGCTCTACATATTGAGTAATTTCTGCTAAATTCTGCTAAAGAATGATGCATTTTGGGTATATCTGAGTATATTTGGTATCGCATTGATTTAAAGTATCAATTCGGTTATGTTAAACTGCATTTTGAAGCTCATTTTTGTCTTAAATGTGGGTTATTTGAGAGGATTGGTTAAGATGAATTGTACATTTTCTGAAAATCTGACCCATAAGTCCTGGCTTCAGCCCCAAAGCGGTGATACCCCTATTTTTTGACTCTCTGTCTCACTGCTATTTTTTTTATATATTTTCATGTATAACTAGTCACTCGACTTTATTTTTTTAACCGCCATGTTTAGCCAAAGGTAGTACCCTAGATATTATTCCAAATTAAGGTAACCGCTGGAAGATATGCGTCGGACATAAATCTGATGCATAAGCATGTCGACCTGTTTGTCTGCAACCGACTGTAACTGTATTTAATTTGGACAAATAAAAGATTATCTATCTATCTATCTATACCGATCTCAATTCTCCCTGCCGCTCTAAATGACGAAATATATATAAATCAATTTTCACTTCAACACAGATTGCTATTGGCTTAGAGAACTGGGGTCTACACTCTCTGAGGAAGCTAAAGCTAAACTGTCCATAGAGTTTTATTTATTTTGATGTGTGTGTGAGTATAGCCAGTAATCTGGCCAAAAAATCAATATTTGGGGATATCTCCAAATATTTGGATACACATGCCTACTTCTGCAAATATCTCCAGTTTTGATAGACATTTTGTTATATCTTATGGCAATACATTTAGACAACTTGCTGCCACTGCATGTATTTGGTTAAATAAAATATTCTGGCGGGGTTATGGCATGGGGGGTAAAGGCAGGGCGGGGTTCTGACTGGCGGGGTTCTGATGGGCGGGGTATTGGCATGGGGGGATATTGGCAAGGGGGGTTTTGGCTGGGGGGGGGGGGGGGGGGGGTTCTGACGGTGGGGTTATGGCTGGGGGGGTTTTCACTGGCGGGATTCTGTCTGTACACCGTCTCGAACATCGAAAATAATTACCGAGTTAGACCCTAAATTCCGTGCTTTTAATTGTCATCCTCTAACATCAAACATTCTTATCAACACCATTCATGATACATTACAGCACTCCACCATCCTCTAAATTGTCAATTATTTGGAAATATCGACAAAAGCCTTTACAGATACACTCTATTCTTGTAGTTGTTAAAAATTGCATCAACCTCCGCAATTCTTGTCAACCTCCAAAACTAGTTTCATTTGTCATGCCTACTTTTAAAATGCATTCTAAAAAGTTTTAAAAAGTGTGTCAGTGTCTACAATTCCTATTATCGATATCTCTAATTCACATTATCGCTATGATAAATATTTAAGGAAGTTCTCTCACCCGTAATCACACTCTCTAACTCAATTATGGTAATCATTGGTGATATTGACAAATATTTAAAGAATCTCTTCAATTATTTGTGACCAGCCAAGGGAAAAGGGGGCTCCGGGGTCAAATTTTCGAATTTGGGTTTATTATAGATTCCGAATCTGCATGTCCTCCTGAGTCAATAACCGAAAAAAATTCCCAGAAAATTCCCAGAATTCCCAAGATATGTTTTTTTTTGTAAAGTTATGTCAGTTTTCAGTAGATGACCTCAAATAGGTGGGGGAGTGAATCATTTTCCTGTGACACATCACATGTACAAAAAATAAATATCAAAAATATCTTTTTTAAATGACAGGGATGTACAGAAGGGGAAATGAACATCATAAACATGAAAGAATTTTGTTGATACTCCAAAAATTAGTGAAGTTACAGACTTTCAAAGTTACCTTCCTGTCAGAATTACTAATATAAACATTTCTGACAGTGACGTCATGAATATGATGTGACTCCTAGCGGGAATACCAGGAACTATAACTCCCGCGCAGAGCCTCCTTTCCCCTCGGCGGGTCACATTTAAGAAATTGTATGGATTGGAAGATGTGTAATGTTCTAATTAATATTTAGTATTAGAGGTTTGATTAGACAAGTGCTTTTTTATTTGACCTCATGTATAAAAGATGACACAATTTAGCTCGGCTTTTAATTATAGATGTACATGGTCGGTTCCCACAAATTGGGTACTCAGAGGGTATTTTTGGCTAAAGATTTAAATGCATTCAAACTACTTGCCATTTACAGATATCATTGTACATATAATGAAGGTTTCATAACATTGGGAAAACTAATTTTAAACACTGTATTTAAAATTTAATACTTTTGTTTATTATCGTATGATTAAGCTAACGTTTGCAGCTATACACTAAGATCAAAATTTATTTTTTTTTCAAAAATGTTCATTTAACAGGCACTTCATTCTAAAATCATCTTAACTCTTTGACACCCAACGTTGAAGGGCACAGCCTTGTACTAAACCTTCTAAAATATTCTTGATTTCTCAAAACGTTTTTTTGGTATCGATTCTTATAGAAAAATACATAGCTAACCCATTGTATCCAATTTCATTGGTCTCAATTGAAATTGTTCTCTTCCAATTTTTCATGTTGCATCGGGGTGGCAACCCCAGCTTAAACCAGGCCAAAAATAACAGAAAAGATGTTAAGTTGAAATTGAAAATGCTATGATATGAACATTATATTACATGCTTTAAATTGACAAAGTTTCATATGATAATCAATAATTGGGTAGACCCATTTTCAAAATGAATGTCGTTGGGTTGGCAACATTAAAAGTTCCCCAACATGACCTTTTTTAATGATTCAGATCTCATTGAAAAAGTTTTTGTCCAATATGCAATTAGTTAATGTTTGTATTCAAAATCTCACTAAATTTGATCACTATTTTTTATCCCTAGCTGAACCCTTTAAAGGTGCATCGGGATGGCAATGTTAAAATTCCCCAAAGGAAAAAAATAATGAAAGAAATTAGCAATATTTCCAAACACTATATTTTGTATGTAGATAGCCACTAGATAGGAGCATTATTTCAGACACATGCTATAATCATTTGATGTTTTGTACAATGCTAAGTAAACTCTATTTGAAAAAAATAGTTTTTTCTCTTCATGAAATTGGGTTATTTGGGTGGTTTTCTGTCCATAGGGCGGCCATTTTGTATTTTAGCTCTATAAAAGAATATATCGCATAAAAGGTCTATCTAAACTGCATCAATTAGTATAAAATGTTTGTATATATAATCAACAAACAAACCTGATAAAGGGTAAGTCACCCGAAAGCTTGTGACAATAAAATAACAATCACAAAACACTGAGGGTTTTATTTCAACCACTCTACCAAAACTAACAGTTTCCCCACCTGCATATCGATATACCACGATCATATCCGACACAACTTTATATATAATAAACTAGATTCCATGAGCAGTTCAAATTAGCCCGTGTGCTCATTTGTGCTGTGTTTCAGGAAAATGAGTCATAAGTCGCAAAATTGATATTTTTCAAAGCGTTTTTTTCACAAGATCACATTATTGGAATCTTCTAATCTTTGGAGAGTGTGTCACTTATAGTTATGTCAATTGATGTATCAAATTTCAAGACAATCTATGTAACATATCCTTTTGTTTTAAAGGTCCTTATATGGACTTCATTTAGTTACTTTACTGTTTAATGACCCCAGAAATATTGGAAACTTTTTTTTTCAAAAACGAAAATATCAAACTTAAAGTCTAGAAATACTTATTATTTTATTAGACTGTTTACTATCATTGGAATCGGCTTGATCTCATCTTTTCAAACATAATGGTATCTCAAAATTATTTTTTTGCGACTTATGACTCATTTTCCGGAAACACATCACATTTCGTGAGCTTGTTTCATTGCAAATATATATGTAAATCTCTGAGTTCTTTGATGATATCAGGAATGTGAATTAGATTAATACACTTGGTGAATTTCGAGAGAGTTAAAAGTGATGACAACATAATTATGCAGCATTTAATAGTGGAAGTTGACAACCTCTCTAAATATTGAATTTTTGGCCCGATCGCTCGCCATTATGTGAGGGCTATGTGCCTGGACTATACATCGGGACTTTAGACCCAGGACTGAAGAGCAATTTGCCCAAAGATTCGGTATTATTATAATCAGAAGTGGAAGTTAGAAGTTGGGAGTTTGTCACAACCCAAAAGAATGCAATTCTTTACAATACAGTTGATTTGTTTCAGGCACTCAAGCCCAGAACACGGTTTGTAAAGAGACTGGATGTAATAACTGTACCGGCATTGTAGCTATCTGCTCTCACTGTGAGGAAAGGTATATCCGTACCACCGTCGGCTACTACTGTCTTCGTAAGTTTCTTTTTATCTTATCCAAATATGAACTGGTGGTTTTATAATAGATTAATTCTCTATAAGAAGCTTTTCAACTTGACAGCACCAAATCCTGAAAGTAAAGCTGTATGTTGTAAATATTCATAGATAAAAATATACATCTAAACAACTAATAGACTAATAGACTGTTGCCCTATGTTCATTTAGAGTGCCCTCTCCACTGCGACAAGTGCATGGAGAAGGCGGCAGGGGGAGCTACAACCTGTGTGGAGTGTGACAGTGGCTTCTTTCTTGAGAACGGCAAATGTCATGGTGGGTTTAATTCATCTATTATTATCATCATCAGACATGAATTATACCTTCTGTATCTTGTATTCACTGATATACCCTCATGGGCGTAGTGATCAGATATTGCACAATTTCTGCGCACCTTGCCCATCGTGATTAGGATGTTGTGTATCTATAGGGTGAATTCGCCCGAAAATGTATATTTTAGCTTCACCAATTCTCTTAAATAAGACAAATTTCAGACAAAAATCAAGATAAAATTACAGTTCAACCTAACCAAACAGATTGCTAGAATCACTGCAATATGCCAAATATATTCAAATTTACCTAGTATTGACCGAATTGCTGGCCTAACTAATTATGGGACTTAATGTACAATATAAAATCTATAGAAAACATCTCATGTTCAGCATGGAATATCTTTTGGTGATCTAATATCAATATCAATGTGTTTAACATGTTTCAATAACACCCATCACTCCCATCATGCATTTGGCTAACAGAGATAATTTATACAGGCTTTAATATTGTTGAATTACGATAAACAATGTTGCCAAATATTTGTATGTCAGATATCACAGAATCCATCTTAGGATGCATTACAACAGACATGTGCAGTGGCAAATGCAACTCCCCTATTGGAAATCATATTAAAGATGAGCACAGAAGCAACCTGGACTGTGGCTTCTCCATCTACTCAACAAAACAATACAATCCACCTCATACTTGACACCCTGGTCATCTTACTATATTAATTCCATAGATATATTACTTTAGACCTGGTTTGGTCAGATTCTGGGGTGTATTTTTGTAACAATTAAATAAATAGACCACAGCATTCACTTCTGGCAACTCCCGGTAAGGAATGGGGGTTATACATGTCGAAAGAACTGGTAAATAAAAGGTCTGGAAGTTGGGGAATCTTTTTTTCCTAATAGCCCTTTGTCAAATCTGACGAAATCGCATCTAAAAGCCCCTCAAATTGTCCACCAGGCAATAGACCACTTAGACCACCCAAAACCTCGGGTATTAATGCTATATTGGTAAATTCTTCATGAATATAAACTATGGATCTGAACTAAAAGTAACATGCAATCGGAAATAATGAAAAGCAGCGGCTGTTTTGTAACAATATTATTCCTAACTTGCAGAGTGTGTAGGCAACTGTGTCACGT
Organism: Sthenelais limicola; assembly: GCA_942159475.1. Lineage (NCBI taxonomy): Eukaryota > Metazoa > Annelida > Polychaeta > Phyllodocida > Sigalionidae > Sthenelais > Sthenelais limicola. Next base: position 5,156,445 of record OW804097.1, read on the forward strand.
GCTCAGATGAGTTGACATGTGGAACATGCGGTGAAGGATACCTTGGAATGAGTGCAACAGTAGCAAAGCCAATAGAATGCCTGCGTAAGTAGCATAATGTTTGCATACATGTATTTAGTACCTCTGTAAGTACCATAATGTGTGTAAACATATATTTAGTACCACTGTAAGTACCATAATGTTTGCATACATGTATTTAGTACCACTGTATGTACCATAATGTGTGCATACATATATTTAGTACATAGACAGAACGACCCAGAATTCGAGGCGGGAGTGAATATTCACCGATGATGGTCAAGGGGCGGTAGCCCCGGGACCATCATCATCACCCCGCACACTAAACTCATGTCACTAAACTCATGTCACTAAACTCAATAAATCATTAAATAATTAGTTCTTTAGCTTGATTCGCTTTGAAAACATCTCTCCAAAAAAGGACCGGAACTGGCGAAGATTAGAAAGCATGCATGCGCACAGTGTACAAAAAACTAGGTCGGCAGTGTATTGCCCATAAGCAATATCACATCAGTTACTGACCAGCTAAACAATATCCAGAGTCTATGTTATCTCTATGGGCTGAGCATATCGAGGGTGAAATAAAACTGTATGTACCATAATGTGTTTAGTACCTCTGTAAGTAAAATATTGTGTGCATACATGTATTTAGTACCGCTGTATATATCATAATGTGTGCATACATATATTCAGTACCACTTCAAGTAAAATGTTGAGTACATACATGTATTTAGTACCACTATAAGTAACATATTGAGTGATTACATGTATATACTACTTGTGTACTCAACTGATGGCTCAGTAGAGGAGAGAACTGAAGCCAAACTCAAGGTTGAAACCCCGGAGGACTCTGGCACCCCTTGCTAGTGCTACAACATAGCACAATAAGACACAAGGTGCATTATAATGAACTGTTTGCTATGTAAGAAGATCAACTCTCAAAACAATTCATTCATTGGTCAGTAATTTACTCTGTCTGTCTATTCATTATAGCCTCTATCTGTCCACCTTGTGTTTCTACTATAACATTGATACCCTCGGTTTTGAATGGTCTAAGTGGTCTGTTGCCTCGTGAACAATTTGAGGGGCGTTAGCCCCGTGAATTTCCACCAGGCCACTTAGACCATCCAAAACCGAGGGCTTTAGTGCTTTTAGATGCAGTTTTGTCAGGTTCGACTGAGGGCTATTAGGAAAAAAAGATTCACCGACCTGTAGACCTTTTATTTACCAGTTCTTTTGACGTTTATAACCCCCATTCCTTACCAGAAGTTGCCGGAAGTTATTGTTGTAGTCTATTATGACAAAAATACACCCCAGAATCTGACCAAACCGGGTCTAACCTGTCATAATTTCCATTGCTATACATCCTAGTGCTCTGTCTTTAATCTATTTATTCATTCTATCCATTTCCTTTTTTATTCATTATTTTACCTGTTTGTCCATGCAATAATCCATGACCTCTCCGCTAAAGCCTGCTCCAAGGGCTGCAGTAAATGCGCTGACAGCACCAACTGCAAAGAATGCAAACCAGGATTTTTCCTTAATGGGTTATCATGCACAGGTAAGTCTTCAGCCCTGTGTCTCTGTATCAGGTCTAACAATGATTCAAACAATGATTCTGTAATGTTATATTGATATCTTCCTTATTAAATCTTAATTATTGAATGGAAAATTCATTCAGAAAATAATAAATAAAGTGAATGTGAATGTTTGATGCATTGCTGGGAACAATTACAGTTGATTTGTTTCATATTAATACTAGTACTTTATAATCAATAGTTAATTAATTCATTAATTAATAACCCTTACTCACTACTGATATCATTTTCCACCAAATAAGTAAAATTAATATTCAGCAATTATTACAATGTACTGTACCACTCTATTCCAGGCTGCACTGGATGATGTCTGACCTGTACCTCTGCCTTTGCATGTACAACCTGCCCCACTGACCACTACTGGGACCATAACGCCTTAACTTGCAACTGTGAGTACTGGACTACCCATCCTCTTTATCCCAATCTTATACTAAAACTTCCATCCTGGCATGAAGCTAAACTTAAAGCAGGAAACTACCTGACTTCTAGGAAAACAGGACAGCTACCAATTAGTAAAACTACCAACCAGGAAAACTGCTGACTATGAAAAAAGTCAGCCAGTATATGGTCAATTCTATTTTTTTGGCGTCCAACAGGTTTTCACAAAATATCTTCAGGAATAGTGACTTTATACATGAGTTATGTACTACATTAGATCCGCCATTAAAAATGCTACAATCCGAACCCTAGTTTTGGGGTTCTAAAATGAATATTGACAATACCAGCTTTGAAAAAACGCCTAAAATGGGTCATTTTTACAACAAGGTACAAAAAAATGTCCATTTCCCGTGTAAAAATGTTCAGATGCCACAGGGCAATTAGAATGCAATTGAACAAAATCCTACCAATATTCCTAAGTACCAAATTATTTCTCATGACATCCAGGCCACCCATATGAGCATATTATGTACTGACTTGCTATTGTATCTTTCAAATGATATTATATAAAACTGTATAGGGTGGCATACTCACGGCATATCCTCTTTAATGCCATAATCAATACAAATTTGTAATCATTTAAACCACTTCTATTGCAATGAGTCGATCTAGAAAGTTTCTTGAAAGTGCCAAATTCAAATACCACTCTTATAAGCTTCACATACGTTTCCAACCAAAATAACCTATCCCATGCATATGCATGAATATGCATACCGTGCGTATGCATAGGATGAAAGAGAAATTCACATTGAAAATAAATATCTAGTCCTTGTATTTAATAGAAAACTATATCAGATCAAGGGGTCATGCTAGAATTGTTTTCCATTGACTTATATACTATTATAAAGGAAACCTGCTGCCGTTTGAACTTAATTAAACTATAAGACGCATGCTTTTTTCAAGTGTTGTACCATGCGTATGCCTTAGGCTAAGAGCTTATAAAGGATTGAAAAACTTTAAATTTCTCAGCATATGACGGACACACTGAACTCTAAAGAAAGCAAGGCAATAATCATTTGTCATTGATATGATAAAGTTAATTGGGACTATACAACATCTACTCAATGTTGAATGATTCCCACAAAGAAACACCCTAATTTCGAATCCATAGCTATTGTCTAAAAATGATTTAATCAAATATCTCTGACTCAGAGACACTTAGATATATATTTATCCATCATATTATGAAAGCAAAATCAAGATATGTATAGACATATGTTGTAAAGTTGGTAGGAGTTTGAATAAATCACATGGCATACGCACGGTATACATACCTTGGGCTTCATTTGTCCCGTTTCCTATAGCTCAGCTGATATCCAGATATAACCTTACCAATTTATGCACAAAAATGCTTCAGAATATCTAGTTTCATGATATAAGAAAAACCTTTGAATCAGACCTATTTGAAAATTGACCAATTTTCAGCCCCCTGGACGCCAAAAAATTAGAATTGACCATATACTGGAGAACAATACCATCTCTCCCAATGACCATACTTGATAAGTTGGTGAGGAAGTTCTATACCAAAAGCATTTTGAAACTGAAGTTTTCCTTTTCATTTAATGAAGTCCATGTAGATATCATCAGATGTCTATGTTCTTAGTTGGTAGAGGTTCTGCATGGAAGTTCCATGCACTATCTAACATTCCATTATTCTGTATTGTAAACATTAACATGGCACTTTATATCTCAAGTCACAATAATAGCTCAAATATCGAAACCAATATGTGATGTGTTTCAGGAAAATGAGTCATAAGTCGCAAAAAATAGATTTTGAGATTCCATTATATGTGAAAAGATGAGATCAAGCCGATTCCAATGATAGTAAACAGTATAATAATCTAATAAGGATTTCTAGATTTTAAGTTTGATATTTTTATTTTCGAAAAAAAATGTTTGCAATATTTATGTGGAGCAATAATCACTAAAGTTACTAAATATAGTCCATATGAGGACCTTTAAAATGAAAGGATATATTACATAGATTGTCCTGAAATTTGATACACCGATCAATATGTACATAAGTGATTAACTCTTCAAAAATCAGAACATTCCAATAAAGTGATCCTGTAAAATAAACACTTTGAAAAATATTAATTCTCCGACTTATGACTCATTTTCCTGGAACACATCACATATCAAGCCTGTTTTGTATGTATGTATTTGTTTCAAATAGGTGTAAACCTTCATGAGTAGATCTATATTGTTGCTGACTCATTGAATGTATGTCCATGTCTATTACAGCATGCGGGTCTGAGTGTTTGACGTGCACGCTACAGGGCTGTGCAGCTTGTAACCCAGGCTTCTACATCTATCGATTCACATGTCGATGTAAATAGGATTTTATCTATCATTCAAAATACTGTTCAATTATAGTATTATCATTATCTTATGGAGAGTTCATAAGACCAGGTATGGCTAACCTAGCTAAGCTGTTATCATGCCACTAATACCTGACTCATAATTATATTTATAAAGGACGTATATAAATATATGTTATCATTAATCTTTTTTGATTGTTGTAAGACAAGTTCAGTTCTGCACCTATGACATGATAGAAGTTTCATGCATTATAAACCTTCCATTGTGCTAATCCATTATCGCCCAGTGCCGATCTAGGGATATATGGATGTGACCAATTCTTACGGGTAAAATTAGGTGGTGAAGGTGATGAGGACTGGACACCAGTAGAGTGGAATGGTAGAAAGGAATAAGGTTGCTGGAGCTGCCCAGTGCACTATGAGTCTACCTTTGATTACCTCTGGACAATTCTTTGAGATGGCCGCCGCTCATCTGGTCATGTGACATTGCCGCACTACTAGTCTGTGGGCTGGCCGTGGGGGACAACAGCCCTTGACAACCATAGCAACCAACGTTAAAATCTCCAAATTTCTTCTTTGATTTCTTAAATAATACACAATTGTTGGCAAAACGGAACAAGTGACTGCAATCTATGAACAACACTTTATATACCCATGTAAGATCATAGCATTTTGACCCGTTTATGTATGGTTTTAAAGGGGTTGAAAACAGGCATTTTAGCATTGCAGTCTATGGGGCTAGGCTGTCGTATTCACCAATGCAGCTGAGGTGCGCTTGCCACCGATCCTAGCGCCACCTACAAATACCCGGATTTCCGTCTCAATGAATAGGTGATTCTTTAGTGACTGGAGTAGCTCCGGTCTTTCTTCATGTCCTTAATCATGTGATGCCTATGGAACATTTATCACACACGGTGTATACTCATGCACATGGTTACACACATATCTATGGTTTATCACATGTCAATCATGCATTACAATCATACTGTGTTACACCATCTCTTGCACTCATAATTTATATTATTATACACGCATTCAATACTGAGGCCCCGACAGCCGCACATTACTTGTAACGTGGTATTGGACTAGTACATTACCGGCGTGTTGTCATGGCGACGCAAGTTTGGTGGCGCAAGATTGCCGATGCAAGGTTGCCGACGCAAGTTTGCCGTGCGAGGGCTTTCTTTCTCCAACATTTCAACTGTTTCTAGTTATATTCCTCTTGTACGAACACCAGATATGGCAAATTATGTTAATGTATCTTTAATTAAGCATGTTTTGCATGCAAAACTAGGCATGTATAATAATCAACTTATAGGACTCGTTGCAGCACGGAGCGTAAATAAAGGACTCGACCTGCGGTCTCGTCCTTTATTTATGCTCCGTGCGGCAACTCGTCCTATAAGTGCTAAATATAAATATGTAACATGTTAAATTTGTTTATGAACTGACATGTACTTTAATTGTCTTGCAGCTTTCAGCAATTGTAAAGACGTGGTGGATAAAGTAGGCTGCATAACATGTAACCCTGGCTACATCCTAGAGTCCGCCACACAATGCAAAGGTAAGGAGAGGTTGGGAACCTAGCTGATTCCAATGATGGTAAACAGAAGGACATATAATAAGTAGTTCTATATCTAGTTCATGTGAGAAAAGCAAAGTTATTGATATTTGTTGATGGTCAATTACTAAGAGAATAGTTAAATATACTCCTTAGAATAACCTTGTATACATGTATCTAAATACATTCAACCTACAGTCCTGATATTTGGGAAGAGTAATCAAGTTTGTTTATTTAGCAATAGATACATTGTGCGCAATATAGGCAGACTGGATAGAGAAAAACCAGCTTTCACAAAAGTTGTCATGTTTCAGCCTGTACAAATGTGGACAGTAGCACCTGCTCACTGTGCATGGTGGAAGCAGACAGAGGAAGGAAGTGGGATGCAGTCACCAGCCAGTGCCTCTGTAAGTACCTTATGTATGGGATGTAAATAGGATGCCAACATCAATTACACTTTGTGGCTTTTGCACTGTGCTGAACAGCTGTGTTGTTGTTTTTTTGCACATTTCTTTATTCAGGAAGAGATAAGGCATATGCCTGTATAACGTTGTTGCGACTAGGGTAGACCCTATCTCATGCCGCCCCCTGATTGTAACAACTTGCGGGTTCCATTTCATTGCTAGGTGTCATGTATCGAACTATTACAACATGAACTATTCAATGCTACTATATGTAGAACAATGATGATATAATGAGATGAGATGTGTGTGATATTTAAGAGAAAGTTAGAAAAATAATTGAAACAAATTATATAATCAATGGAGTACGTCAGAGCTGCTGCTGCACATTGCAGTTTCAAGCAGCACAGCAATTGTCGCTGTGTCGCTTTATCTTTACTTTGTCAACATCAATCGGGATAAGTGCGCTGGTGATTCCTACCAGGCATATGTAACAGAGTATACAGTGTGTTATGTACAACTCCACTTAACAATTAGGTCATTGTCATGCTGGCATTGTGCCAATAGATCATCTCTTACATATGCATTGGCCTCCAGATGGATATCAGACTCATATTTCATTCATACAAATATGTCCCTATGCATCCCCACAACTCACATTGAGATTGTTTACATTGTTAGACTGCAAGGAACACTGCTTGAAGTGTCAGGTAAACGGTGATTGCATCAAGTGTGCCAGTGGGTATACATGGGACAATACAGGCAAGATATGTACAGGTGAGTTGGCATTTCTCCTTTCAAAATTATAGGTAAATAAATTTGCTGTTGTACTTGGTAACATACATCTAGTTGTTGTTGATTACTGCATGTGTGACTGACTACTATCTGCTTCTACTGCAGCCAATGTGGGCAGTGTCAACCTGGCAGAAGTACCCTGTAAACAGACCTGGGGTTGGTACTGGCAGACAAATTGCAAAGGTGAGACAAGATTATTTAAGAGGTCAAGATTATGAACCACAACTACTTACATGATTACATGACTTAATGGGGGACATATTTACCTGTCGCTAATACTCCACCCATAAATTTATGGTACACCATTCAGCATAAGTCGGAGGCGGGGGCAAATGTGTTGTGTTTTTAAGAAAATGAGTTAAAAGTCGCAAAATATAGATTTTGAGAGATCACCATAGTTGAAAAGAGGAGATCAAGCCGATTCTAATGATAGTAAACACTAGGACAACTTATAAGTATTTCTGTATTTTAAGTTTGATATTTTTATTTTTGAAAGAGAAAAAGTTTGCAATGTTTCTGGATGGGTAATGTTGCGACTTGTGACTCCTTTTCCTGAAACACATCACAAATGTTCTATCATCTGTTTCCTTCTATATCGCTCAATATGAAGTTTGTTTGTTTATCCTGTACTGTGGTAGATGTTATTCATGTTGTTGCCCTTATTGCTGAAATGTCAATCTTCTTCATGAAAGTAATTTACTGGTTTATTTTGAAATTCACAGAGTGTACAACATGGGTAGCCACTGATGACCAGACGAAATGTGAGAGTTGCCCAAGTGCATCCAATGGACGGGTGTACTCCCCTATATCGTGTCAAGGTATCCTTCTCACTTACTCACAGCCGAAAATGCACAAATACTCACTGATCCTACTTTTTTAACACATCAATTAGTGCATAAAACAACAATGTTGGTCCTCCTGGCAGCCCTAATATAATGAAACTAAGGCTTAATTGTTTTAGTACAATATGATCAAATGTATTTAGTTTAAATCTATTTATGATACTAGTCCTGTTGCTTATAGGTAAATGCCAATGCTCATTATAAAATGAATGAATCATGGATTTGTTCAAACTTTGGATTTAGAAAGAACATGGTCTGGGAACCACAGAAGCGCAAACATAGCATAAAACTGTGGTGGTTTTGATGTATATAATCAGAATTGTATTCCGTTATTCCTATGTAATACTACTGTTCAGAGTCCGAGCTGTCTGCTGGAGTAGTTCTTGTGGGCTAAACCAGTGGGCAGTGCGGATCTTGGGATGAATACCAAGTATGAACCCTTTCTTTGTTCATCTGTTTTTGGCTAGATTATCTAGTAATCGAGTTTCTACTTCCTTTTCTAGTATTTGGTGCCCCTTACCCTACTTAACTAACTCCTGTGGATATCAAAACTCTAACATTCATATTTTGTCAGATATTTGGTTAAAATAGTGAACAGAATCATTTTTGCATCTATCTTGTCTATTATGGGTATTGGTGATTCTTACTTGCTTACACACTTGTTATGATATCAGACCTTATTGTTCATATTCAGTAGCAGCTGGTCTAGTAAGGGTTGGTCGGCAGAGAGTTATTTCAAAGTAATAAATATTGTTTCAATAAGCATAACACCATGTTCCGAATTTATTCCGCTAAGAGTCCGAACCAAGTTCACTACACGTCATTGGATTAGTTTTTATCTCAGGGACTGCTAAAATTTACTATTGTTCACTATAGGAGCCCATGGAAAAAATTGTTATTTCTTGCATTTTCTCCAATAGCGGAGAATTGATTCAGATGATTGTTTTTTAAATCTGCATACATAGCTGATATGTTATTCTACCCTCCCAATTAACAGAATAGGAGATCATTGAACTCAAAAAAGTTATTCAGCTAAACTTGTATTGCAATGAATTTCCACCTTTGAAATCATTAGTGAATGGAAGTAAACTTCACTCATCCCTAAAACACAAAATATTATGATTACATCCCGTTTTATTTTGCTTTTTGTATTCCCCCAACCATGTTCTATCCCAAGAAGTTTGAACAATTGATTGTGACTTCCATTGTTTCATGCATTAAGTTACTTCAATTTCCAGGTGCTGCAGTGCTGGTGACACTCGCATTTACCTTTGATTGCCCTCTTTTAGTTGTCCATGGTATGGTTTCATGAGATATACATATGAAAGTCATTGAACTTGATTTGAAGGGTATTAGTTATAATTACTATTCAGCACAGTACAGTGATTTATCTATGTATAGGTTTTTAATTTCGGAAGCGTATCATATCAAATTTTGACACTGCAAAAGGGGTTGGATCTCCTTTATGAAACCATAGATCTTCCCGAGGGCCCCCTTTGGAAAAATTGTAGTTATGTTATTGAATTGATACAGTAGTAGTTGATAGATGGATAGACAGATGCAGCGATTACATTAATTATGACAAACTAATGTGGCAGTAATAACATAAACAAGACACAGTGAACAATAGATTGGGCAAGCTAGGGCCATGACGATCTAGTTTCTAGGTATTCTGCCTACCTTCTTACTTTTAACCAAGGTCTGGTACAGCACAGTACTCTTTCTGTTTTGCGGATATACTGGGGTGTTGTAGCCAGTCGGTGAGTAGCATTCTGGTGAACACTGTGTCACCTCCTGGCCACATTCCCTTTATGTATTTACATTTGCGGGTAGCATTCTGGTGAACACTGGCCTGTCTTTTTAATTACAGTAGCAGTAATATTAGTGATATAATAATAGAATATTACAACACAATAATGCAATATATACGCAGTTTGCGTTGAGGAGAGAGAAAGAACAACCATGCATTTCTGACATTTACACTATGTTACAGTTACCATGAGACGGCATGGTTATCAGTTAAGTTAAGTATCAGATAATTTCACACATTATTTAGAAGTGGAAGAAAGTGACAATGACCTAATCAATCAATCAAATGTTGCAGCTTGCACTGGCTACACTGGTACAAATGTGGCTGAGTGTGCTTCATGTACAGCTGCAGGGGTTGGCTACTATTGGACTGGCAGCGCTTGTGCAAGTATGAACCACCTTACTAACTCTTGTTAGACTCATGAGCATATATGTAATGTTTGACTCATAGAAACATAATTTGTTTTAATAAGTTACCACAGGTGTCATTACCAGGTTCATATGATGTCCATAACTGTCATATGCTTTAACTAGTATTAATAGCTGATCTTTGGATTCTGCTGGGGTCTGCTGGGTGATAAATTACTGGTAATTTGATTACTCATAATTAAAAAGGGACAGTCCCCCTCTATAGACGAGGTCAGTCACAGATTGAACGTTTCCCAGACGACCTCTGGTGGGAAATCAGGGCACCCAATTTCATGTGATCATATGTCACCCAATTTGGACTGGACAGCAGCCATTCTGGCTCCCAATTCTGTGCTGACAGGTTGGTTTTTACTGTTTTGACAGGATGTCGTCACTTAGGATAGCGGATGTAGTAAATTATTTTTCAGATGTAGAATATTATTTTTCGGATGTAGAATATTATTTTTCGGATGTAGTAAATTTAATGCTTCCCGCATTGCCGCTCATTCACCTACCTCATCAACTAGTTGTTTGTCGTTGATTCCGCATTCAGTTTGGAACATGTATAAAGCTCTGGTCACCCAATAGTCTTTTCTCCACTGTTTCCGATGGAAATATTAGCCATTTTTAAGTTTTTAGGGCATAGGGCTTGCAATAATGTGACGACGACATCATGCAAGCGATGTTGTGACAATGGCTGCCTCCCAGTGACAATCAGACGAAACAAGCCAGGCTCTGTAAAACTGCAAAATATCACTACCACTAGGTCCAAAGTCACCGATAGTGTTCCAAATATCCTTGTTCTTAGCATGATCCACTTGCTGAATGGTGGTAAGCAACGAAATAGAGAATAATCCAAGTAATTTACAGCCTAGGCCTCGCCATAACGTGACAGTAGACATTGTGCAAGCCTCAGTTTGTTGACGTGCTGGCACTTTCAAATGAAATCGTCTGTGCGCTATATAGACTACCGTACACAATGCAATGCCAAGTGCACCGTGCACAGAGTGGCTATGCCGAAAGTCTCCACATCTTTTCCGGTCTACCTTGCTTGTTCAAACGTAAGCATGTATGGCTTCTGAAATCACCATTCATTGAATACTTGATTTCCATAAAGGGAAACTTCGCTTTCGAGTCAAAACAATATTTAAAACATTTCTACCAATTCAGATTCTTTATTCTTAAGTCCCTAGACACACGGAACACGGCATTCGTAGACCACAAGTCTGTTGGGCGCGCAACTTTAGAGCCCTGGACACTTGGGCCTTTGGGCTGTAATACCCAAGCAGCATGCGCTACTTGTAGTGTGGGCCGTACCGTCAGATTTCTGGGCTCTAGTGTCTGGGCTCCGTTGGTTGTATGCAAAAAGTGGAAGCTTTGTTTGTTTATGGAACGGAGAGTGCGTCTGTGACATACATATGTGATATTGGTTTGACAGAGGTAAAATAAACTAGATATTAGAATGTGATGGTTTAAAATGTGTAAAACATGCTGATTTGGACGTTATAAAGGCGGCATTTTGACTCTGTCCTTTCCATGTATTAAAGAAGTAAAATAGTAACCCATGTATTCAAGTGGAGGAGCTAAATTATTGCAGTTCTTCATGCTGTACGTACATCTAAAATGTTTTTTTAAGGGTCTAATATTTGTTAATATGTGTTTAAACAGTAGTATTGAATGCAAAAATCGGCTATTAAAGTGATTAATTCCCTCGATTTGGTGTCTTCGGCTTTTGTTGGAAAATAAACCCCTCGGCCCTGACGGGCCTTGGGGTTTATTTTCAAACAAATGCCTGAGACACCAAATCTCGGGTAATTAATCCCATAATATAATAGAATCATTTCTGACATGTAGCCTAGCCAATATCCATTCAACAACTACTCGTTGCACTCTGTCTAAGATATCCTAGGATCATTATATCCCAATCAAGGTTTTTTGTTAGTATCTATCAACCTTATGCCTTAATAATGGTTAACCCTTATATGTTTGCTTTATATTTGCATTATTGTAAATATAGTCCTGGCTATTGACATAGTTTCACAAACTGATTCAGATTGAGTTGTTATTGTAAGTGATAAATGAATCCAATATAGCAGGTTGTGTACTAAACACTTACCATTGTTTCATTCAGAGGTTGATTGTGGGACAGCAGCTCATCTGGACACTGAGGCAAAGTGTGAATCCTGTTCACACCATGTTTATGGACAATGCTACGGTAATTACTGAAAGTCTGAATAAGTCATATTCTGAATAAGTCATAAAAATTACAATACATGTATACAGATGCATTATCAGTTATATCCAAGAACGATGTATGCATTATCTATTATATCCAATTTGAACAAAGATTAAAAATAGGGCCAATGCAACCTTTGCTTTACATTTACATGAACTAATTTATTTTGTATGAACTAATGTTAAGGCCTCCAGTATAGGACGTCTCTTGTTGGAATTTTAATGAATGGATAGACATTAGTTGTTGTTAAATATTATTGATTATTTCTCGAGTATAATAGATCAGAATTATCACTGATTATAACAATGATTAACTTTACAAACTTACAACAGATAATTTTAATTATATACTCAATGAACTACAAAGATACATTTAACTATATATACTCAATGAACTATCAAGTCTACAAAACTATCTGAAACATTAAGGAGATAAGGACAATGGACACTTTTAATTGAAATACACACTTGTAGATTATCTTCTTTGGTTACATAATTCATAATTTTTGGTTTGCCTGGAAGAGCTGCATGACTAGCGCACGCAGATGGTGTATTCATTTCTGATTGTATGTATGTCTATTCAGAATATAAATCATATATGTGTACATTTACTTGCTGCTTGTAATACAATTGACCCTAAATGCACCAAATGTCATGACGCTGTGTGTGATGAGTGTGATCAAGGCTTCTATGCAAGCACTGCCACCACTTGTTTAGGTAATATTCTCCTGTAGAATCTTTCCATTTTGCTATTTAGGGGCTGAACACAATTGTGAGTTTCTATATGAACTATATGATATATATCATACAATTCCAATTGTCTGTATACCTTACCAGGCCTTATGTCCAGAGGGTGACTGGCACCAGGTTACACTATCGTCACAACAACTCTTAAATTAACTAGGATATTATAGTGTTTGGCGGATAATAGGCCTATAGGCCTATGGATATTTTGTTCCTCCTGCCTTTCCCATCACCACAAATCATCAAACCCACCCACCGTCCCGGCCGTGTAGGCTGGCAGCTCTACACGGCCCAACAAGTAGAGGATGAAAAAAAAAGATGTGAGGCCCGGGCGAGCCTCGAACTCCCAACCCTCAGGTCTGGAGGTGAGATCGCTGCCACTGGGCTATGTGCCTTGGTCGGGAGAGTGGGGCTTCATTGTATGACTCATACGCCGAGATGCGACATGGCCATACGCAGGGTAAAATGTCTGTTCATGCTTTAGCATATAGGGGTCGGGGAATCGATTATTTCTCACTTATTATACCAGATATAACTTGATGTGTTGGAGGTAATCGCAGTCTATATTATTTCTCTAGGCGTGGGTACATTGTTTTGGTGTCTGGGAGGTCCGGAAATATGATTTTCGGCGGATCGGCGGACCATCAGGTTCTCTATTTATTAGTGTTGATACGAAAGTGGGCGTGGCGCAACTCATCGGTAATGCTGAAGGCATATGAATATGCCAGTGACGCCGAAAGGTCCAGTGAGTGGCAGCTGCTAGTTGGTGCCTTGCGAATGTAATTTGAGACATGTTTAGGGCGTTTTTGTATGATTGTTGGCACATGTTAAAGCATTATATGGATATTTTGTTTCTCCTGCCTTTCTCATTACCACAAATCATCAAACCCACCCGCCATCCCTGTTGCCACATAGAATGACATAGCATCTACCCGACCCAAAGATGAAAAAAATAATCCTGCGAGACACAGGCAAACTTGCTATCCCCCGCTCTATAGGCTAACATCAAACTGACTGAGCTATCAGCCGAGGTTGGGAGTGGATGCCTTCATTCTAGTAATTATACGCCCAGGATGACCAAGTTGTGGAAAGTGGCTGAACTCATTTGTTCTAAAGTTGTACAGACAACAGCCTTGTACCAGAAGTAGAGTAAAAGTAGGGTCGTGCAGATTTGGGGACTGGAATTGTTCACCACATGCGTTTTTAAAAAGTTAAATGTGATCCAGGGGCTATCCACCTCTTACCTTGTCTAACCTCTGTGGGCTGTTGCGCCTGCGCCAACTCTCAGGAGAGTTACCTAGATGGCAACTAGTGCTGCCATCTATTGGGCGCTCTTCGTCAAGATGTTCGCTGAGAGAAAATAGTGATAATAAGTAAAGCCAAAATAACATGAATAACATAATGGACATAATGATGTGCTGATGTAATAACAAGGAATGATTGACTAATTTGATTAAACCTGTATAGTATTGATGCAACATATTGTGGAATGGCACATTATCATTGGCACCGTATACATGTATTTCTCTTTTACAGTGGTGGATTGCACTACCTTACCCGGATCAGAAGAACTGTGTAAGAAATGTCCCGGCCACTACTGGGATACAGCTCCCAACACACCTGTTTGTGTCAGTAAGTAATCATAACTCTTTATTGTCAAGTACATGATTGTATGTGATGTAGCAAGCCGATTACAAAGATGGTAGATATTTAAACATCCAATAAGTCCTTCTATATTTGTTCATGCATGAAGGAAATATTTGCAATATTTCCTAATGGTTAATCACTAGTAAAGTACTGAATTGTCACAGTCACGTCAGCCTACCACCTAAATTAAAATTACAGTGATACAATGGTGGAAGCGAACCTCACCTTTTTTTTTTTAAGAAATTTTATTGGATCTTTTTTCATACAATGATGATCTCGCAGCATCCAAGTAAATATTTTTTGTACAGAGTTATGTTACCTCATAAAGATTTTAATCCTTCCGCCATTGTACCACTGTAACGGGTCTGATTTTCAAAAAATGTACAATGCACCTTCACCAAACTTCTCAAATAACCCAAATTTCAGACTAAAATTAATTACAAAATACAATTCAACCTAAACAAACAGATTGCTAGAATCAATGCAATGCCGAATATACTTGAATGTACCTAGTATTGACCAAATTGCAGCCTAATTTAGCAGAATTTACTAAATATGTACAGCTGCCAATTGGACATTTTCTGAAAATCAGACCCTTATTCAAATGAATGAAGTAAGGCGACGCCACTGCGAATATACTCCTTAGGATAACATCAGATATACATAGATATGTGTAGATATTTATAAAATGAAATTCAACCATCAGTAAAATAAGGATTGCCGTGAAGACTTGATGGTAGATTTTGTTTTCCTTATTTCTAAGTTCAACCCACCACTGTGTCCAGCAGAGTCTGAAAACCTCCCACTACTGGGGAGAATTAGATTCGCTGACAAAGCACTTGCCAATAAAAGCACAACAAACAAACAAAATATATTCAATACACAGTCTTGAAATTTGGGAAATGGTACTAATAGAGACAACACACCATAGTGGAAATATTCTGAGCAAGTTCCCTTGACATTAGGGATAGACTTTTGCATAGTTAGGCATTGTAACATAATACAAAATGTAGAGTACAGAATACAGAATAAAATACGATATAAAATCCAGGGTATAAGGAGTATCAAATACAAAGTAGATGAGGCACATCATCCTAACATGGAATAGTATGGCCCTCTATATACCTTACCACAATTATAAAATTATCATTTTAGAATATTTCTCTCAGCATTGTAAAACTCACCTGATGACTAATTCTTTTTTTCATAGAAATCAACTGTGGTGGCACTCATGATGTACACACCTGCACAAATGCTGATTATTGTGGCGGCCAGTATTGGGATGCAGCTGCAACCCCAAAATGCGTTTGTAAGTAACCTTGCCATCAGTTGCACATACAGAAAACAGGAACTGTGAAGCACATCAATACTACTAAAAGCAATGAATCAATTTTTTGCAAGACTAAAAGTTACAAAATTGGTATTTCTTAATTTGTAAGATTCAGGGGTCACATGCAATATCGCAAAATACAAGTTCTTTTATACATCAGGAATTAGTGAATTGATTTATTATTTTATTTCATTATCGATGTCTAATAGCTATATGTACAAGTGTCATAGTGTCACGGGTCACATAATTTGGACTTTGGCGGGTCTCCAAAATATGAAACTGGTGCAGTGGCATTCCTTAAGGAATCCTGATTCTCCCATAGGCACAAGAGCGCGCCACCAGTCACCTGGAGCTACGAAATTGGTCTAGAAAACTTGGCTCGATGTCCCGATATCCTATGTTTTCGTCATCCAGATCACAAACCAATGCCAGATTTCACTTTCTCAACATTTTTAAGAAGGAAAATATCGGGATTCATAGTGTCTATATTGTACTAGTAATGCACATACCCTGATTTCCCAACGCATGTCTACCAGCTCCCAATGCTTAAGGCTTAACCCTTCTTCCTCCCACTCGGCCGTACTTGTGTAGGCCAAACGTCCGGTAAGTTCGGAGATGGCTTCTCACTCTCTCACCTGCTGTATGATGTGCAAAACATTGTCGGTCATCGGCGATCGTTTTGCATGTTTAATAACACAAAAACGAACGATTTTAATGTCACTAGCGACGGGAGGAGGGCGGGACAGCAAAGAGAATGGTGGGTGGGATGGTGGGCAATGTTGACAAAAACAATCTATATTTATGAACATAAATAGCCCCGTCATTCCCATCAAATTGTGCCGATAGACCTACTCTACCTGGTGCCACATACCCTCCTGGACTTTTATGACGCACTTTAGCAAAAGTAACTTGACAAGGTCCAAAAAATATGAAACAAAAAAGTAGAATATTTTTAGTTTGTTAGATGTTAGATGTTAGATGAGAGTGAAACCTTAAGTTGAAGCTGTACTTAGGGACAAATCATGTGACTTACCATGTACTACCAATAATGATTCCGCTAATAGTATAATTATAATATTAAGACTCATACTACATATAATGAGTCTGCTAATACTATAATCATACTGGACAAATTTCAAATCATAGCCTTAGGAAGTATATTTTGTGCGGGAAGTGGGGTTAGTAGACAGATTAATTGTCTAAACCATGTTTAATTAATCCTAAGAAGAGAACTCCATATTCAAACTATGGTCTCAAAATGGAGCAACCTTAGAATACCATTCCATACCAAGAGCTTAAGGAAATGCAGAAATCAGCATTTTTGATACCCCACATTTAAGACAGAAATCATCTTCAAAATGTAGTTTAACATAACAGAACTGATACTTTAAATCAATGCGATACCAAATATACTCAGATATACCCGGTATTCATCATTTTTCAGCCTAATTTAGCAGAATGTACTAAATGTGTAGAGCTGCCAATTGTACATTTTCTGAAAATCTGACCTTTATACATGTATTTCTCCTGTACAGTTGTGGATTGTACTTCCTTAGCCACAACACAACCACTGTGTGAGGCGTGTCCCGGCCACTACTGGGATACAGCTCCCAACACAGCTGTTTGTGTCAGTAAGTAATCATAACTCTATATTGTCAAGTACATGATTATATGTGATGTATTGTATAAATATGACTCATGAGAAACAAATACATAGGTTTTGAGATATCATCACATTTGAAAAGATCAAGGTGATTGCAATCAGGGTTAGATAAAGAGTAGTACATCCAATAAGTCCTTCTATTATTCAGTGCTACTTGTGTTGCTTTTTTTCTGTAACACATCTCAATAGGACAAAATGTTTCCACCACATAATAATTATATATATTCATTGATGAATGGGTCCCCTGCTGCCTGGGGCTCCAAATCATTATAATGGTCTAAATCTAAACGGTTAGAATCTGCTGCTACTGCCGCTTGCCATTTTTGTTATATGTGATGTGTTTCAGGAAAATGAGTCATAAGTCGCAAAAAATGGAATTTGAGATATCAACATATTTGAAAAGATGAGATCAAATCGATTCCAATGATAGTAAACAGTCTAATAATCTAAATCTAATAGGTATTTCTAGATTTTATGTGTAATATTTTCATTTTTGAAAAACAAAGTTTCCAATATTTCTGGGGGTCAATAAACAGTAAAGTAACTAAATGTAGTCCATATGAGGACCTTTAAAACGAAAGGATATATTGCATACATTGTCCTGAAATCTGACACATTGATAAATATAACTATCAGGAATAAACTCCCCCAAAATTAGAACATTCCAATAATGTGATCTTGTGAAAAAAACACTTTGAAAAATATCAATTTTGCGACTTATGACTCATTTTCCTGAAACACATCACATATGTTTGTCACCTCAGATCAGAATTCTAATATCATTGATTGCAGCAAGCAATAATAATTATAAATTCCAGCATGATTTGTTTTAATAGTGTTAAATGTGATCCGTTTTAGGAAAATGAGTCATAAGTCGCAAAATATGGATTTTGAGATATCATCATATTTGAAAAGAGGAGATGAAGGCGATTCCAATGATAGTAAACACTAGGTCACCTAACAATTATTTCTATATTATAGGTTTGATGTTTTTATTTTTGAAAAAATAAGATTGCAATGTTTCTTGATGGGTAATTATCAGTAAAGTGACTGAATATACTCCATACAAAGGCCTTCAAACGCAAAGGTATATTTATTACAATGTTTCGAAATTTCATACATGGATTCATATGAAATGGATTAATATGTTACTGTTGGCAATCACAAGGCTCTGTTCTATATTATAGAAGTGGATTGTGTAGCAACTATGACTGTTGCCAATCTCAATGAACAGGAATGCAAGGCTTGCCGGAAGGTGACCCGGGTCTACTGGGACTCAACAGCCTCTACTCCGGTCTGTAAAGGTACTGCCCTTCCTATGTATTATAGGTTTTATTCCACCAGGACACATAACAGATTAGAAAACATAAACACACTGTGACAATGTGCAATTTTATCACACTTTTAGGGGCTTATCATGCACAATTGCCATTAATTATTTACTATAAAGTGAAAGCAAAAGAAGGCTCTGATATACCCTTGGGCCAAAAGTGTTCATTATTGGATTTTAGTAGGATAATAACAAACACTTAAGAGTTGATATCACTTTTACACTGCTATGGCTGATAGATGGCTTTGAAAACAATACATTATACAACATGTTATACTCCCTTCTGCTAAAAACGAATATGTTATACAACATAATATAAAGGAAAGTGAAGTAAATGAGTTGATGATTGACTCTCATTCCTATGCAGATGCTTTATGACAGTGGCTGGCACTGCTGAATAGAATGCTACATGTTATCACAGCTTCGCACTTTTACCTATCTTATCCAGTGGGCCTTATCTCATTTCAACAGGGGGTCTGCTTCAGTTTTAAAGACAAGGTAGATGAAAAAAAATGATAAAAGAACAAATTCTGTCCTAATGGGATTTTAATGACATTTGCGGTTTGGAGCGTTTCAATGGCATTTTGAGGTTGGGAGCAAGACCTTAGGCAAGGTAGATGAAAAAAAAATGATAAAAAAAGAATTCTGTTCTAATAGAATTTTTAATGACATTTGCGTTTCAATGGCATTTTGCGGTTGGGAGATAGATAGATTGGGGGATGGTGGGTGGTGATGTGAAACTGAAGTAAATGAATTGATTATTGGAATCATTCCCTGAAGTAAATGAATTGATTATTGGACTCCCTCATTGATATACTGTTTGGCCCATTATTACACACGTGAGCAGTTAGAAAGGTGCAGTTTGGGGGTGCAGTTTGGTCAATCCGAATCGTTCACATGTGCAGTTTGGCCTCGTAACTAGGCCTACAAATTGCAGTGAATCAAGCCTCCTCGAGCTAAACTATAGGCTAAACAAGAGTGTGTAATAAATAGCAAATGGCACTCTGTTCGGGTTCAAACTGATCTCGACCCCTCAGAAAACGGGAACTCACCCCTTCAGGGTTTGTCCCGTTTTCTGAGGGGTCTCGATCAGTTTGAACCTTCCATTGTGCCATTTGCTATAAAGTGTTCATTATAGGATTTCAGTAGGATTACAACAAACACTTTAGTGTTGATATCACATGTATGCTTCTGTGGCTGTATGGATGGCTTTGCTGGCGTGGGATAAAGTAGTTAGTCAATGCTTGCTGGTTCGTGAAAGTTTTGATGTGTTGATTATAATGACCTCGCACTGACGTGCTCATTCATTATATACAACAAACAACACTTTCTCTCAGCAAGCAGTGATTAACCACTACATAGAATATCCTGTTTTGGATCATTTTTCTTCAAACCTCAACATCTGTGAAAAGAGAATGATAACAAATATGAATTCAATAATGTTGCGGCAAAATGTACATCATTCTTATTTTTAATTTCTCTGCACACATAAATAAGGTATTTCATGGTAATGATACTACATACCATTGTATGTGTCCTGTACAGGGGAAATACATAGTAAGTTGACCCTCCTATCAAATAGACCAATGAAGACATGAAAGTAGTGTTTAATTAACTGCATGTTAAAGTTATACAGATGTCAGCCACTGTGTAATGCCACCTTTGTATGCCACCACAGCTCTGGACGCTACATATGCGACTGACTGCAAACTCACAAGTACAGAAGATCAATGCAAAGCTTGTGAAGGGTTTAAATTTGATGGTAGCAAATCTGTGGGTGCACAATGTATCGGTATGTATCATATTCAAGTATCAGACTTAGAATACAATTATGTCTATAGAATGAAAAAGTAACAGATTTAGAATACAATTCTGCCTTAATTCTTTACTATAACTGTTATAATGTTCCATTTATATTCCTTGTATTATATTGATTGTATTACATTCAGATATTTGGACTCTAGTATCTCTATTTTCCTCACTTCAGCTGTAACTGCTACTGCTCTTACTGATGAGGACGCATGTAATCATCTCTTTGCTAGAAAATGGGCCAGCAATGCTTGCACAGGTAGGTGACATGTGAGGCAGATGTTACAGCAGTAGACACAGTTGTAGGTAAATCCCAGGGTTGTCTGCACTGCATCAGGCGGAAATTCAAGGAACTAACGCATGAAACAATAGAAAGCATAATATTTGCTTACTTTGTCTTGAGAAAGAACATGGTTTGGGGAATACAAAAAGAACGAAACAGGGTGTTTTTAACTATCTTGCCCTCTTTGAGAGCTGGATGAGAGCTAATGCTTATTGCGTAAGTCTGGTCCAGGATCTCAGGTGTGGGAAAAAAACTACAAAAAAGGGTGTTATCATATTATCTTGTGATTTAGGGATCAGTGAAGTTTACTTCCATACAGTATAGATTTAAATGGGGGGAATTCATTGTGATACATGTTCAGCTCAATAACTTTTTTATTAGTTTAATGACCCCCTATTTCTGTATAATTTCGGAGGGTAGAATAACATGTCAGCTATTTATATGCAGAGTTTAAAACAAATCATATGGCCCATACGAAAACCATTTTCGCCTAAATTAAACACAAGCTTACGACAACCACCAATACCTCTATAACAGAGAACCTATGTACCTCCAAACCTTCTCCAACGGACTTTTCTCCCTTAATTCAACCTTAGACACTCTAATTCTTTCACCAATTGAGAGGGCCCAAGTAACACGGCACCTGCCGTCGGTTGCGGGAAAGATGCGAAAATACTACCGTCCGTTGCCGAGCTGTACGGGCCTCGCACGAGGACGGTAGTCTTTAGCTTTAACACCTATCGCTGGTATAGTGCGCCTGGCAGCTGTACTAGCTTTTTTGTACAGCCGCACTACATATTTTCGCGCGAGGGGGGCTGTATTCCCTTCAATTGGATCTAAAATTGCCAGGCGATGTACATTTGTCTATTTATACTTGCAGTAATACAAATACCTCTAATATAGAATAAGCCACGCGAAAACCCATTGGTCTATTACAATATGTGATGTGTTTCAGGTAAATGAGTCATAAGTCGCAAAATGTAGATTTTGAGATACCATTATATTTGTAAAGATGAGATCAAGCCGATTCCAATGATAGTAAACAGTCTAATAATTTAATGAGGATTTCTAGATTTTAAGTTTGATATTTTAATTTTTGAAGAGAAAAGTTTCCAATATTTCTTGGGGTCAATAAACAGTAAAGTAACTAAATGTAGTCAATATAAGGACCTTTAAAACGAAAGGATATATTACATGGATCGTCCTGAAATTTGATACATCGATTGATATGGCTATAAGTGATAAACTCTCCAAAATTCAGATCGTTTCAATAATGTGATCTGGTGAAAAAAACACTTTACAAAAATATCAATTTTGCGACTTATGACTCTTTTTCCTGAAACACATCACATATATGTCTCTATTTATAGCTCACAGGAATACACATACCTGCCATTAGGCTATGTACATGGTTGTGAGAATAAAGGAATAATGACCGTCTTTATACTAATATAGTAGATGGAAATATTTTTTTTTAAATACTGTATTCCTGTAAGAAAGAAATTCCCATTGGAAATACATATCTATAGTTCTTGTATTTTAATAGAAAAGTACATCAGATAAAGGGTAAAACAGAATTATATAGTATTATAAACGAAACCCACTGATGTTTGAACTTAATTATACTGTAAAGTATATCTTTATCTCATCTGTTATACCATGCGTATGCACCATGCGTATTTCTCGTCAACTGTTACGACAGACACTGTCAACTACAACAATAACAGGGCAATAAGTATTCATCATTGATATGGTAAAGTTAACCGCAACTATGCAATATATACTCAAAATACGATGATTTCCAAAATGAAACACCCTGTTTTCGAATCTTTCATTCTGAAACAATCAGATAAATATATATGTATGAAGAAGAAAACAAAATATAAATTTATACTTATTTATATGACAATAGCTTCTGATTCAGACCTATTTGAAAAATGACCATTTTTTACTAGCCTGAACGCCCCCAAAATAGAATTGACCATTATAGACTATATCAGAGAATTGTAAGATCTCGGCCAGTTCAGGGCGATTTCAAAGTTTTACATTACAAAACATGTGCTGATTCTATTCTACAAAAGATAGGTCCATGCAATCATTTAAATTATTCATATGAGTCAATATTAGCTGGATTAATTGATGGCCCACCTGTATCTGAGTCTCTATAATCATTTACTTGAATAATGCAACTTTAAGTCTAGTGGTCTAGTGTGCAGCCGTACTGTATGTTGCTGGCGCAGCCGGCCGTACGGCCCCCCATGCACGGCCGCTATTCTTACCTTGAACCCCTCCCCTCTCTCCTACAGCTACCTACAGGTACATATCTTGACACCTTTACTTACTTACATACTTACCACCCCCTATACGGCCGCCTAGAGCGGCGGCGTCCGTAGTGTCTTCAATTAGGAATTATAATAGCCAGGCCATGTAGATTTCGCTATTTATACATTGCAAGATTACATATATACCTCTAATATAGAGTCAACAGATTTTTAGCGCTCATGTAATGACGCCATTAGGCTATGTACACAACTGTGAGAATAAGTTCAGAACGTTCATTCATGTAAATCATTCATGTAAAAACTAAGAGAAACAGTATATTCCAAAATGATATTTTCCATGTGTAGCTCAGTTTATTCTAGATATTACATAAATATTGTGCTTTTTCATGAAACTGAACAAGTGTGCATGTGTAGAAATCATTTTCCTCAGCAGAAAGAATATATATTTGCGCCTGTGTATTGTATTCAAATTCCATAATTATTATTTATTTCCTAGCCTGAAAGAGCTCTTTTATTGCAATAGTGGCGGAGATTATGGCATACAAACTTTGTAAACTATGGTTCCCACAGCCTCATTTTTGCAAAGGATCTCGAATAAAATGGTTATAATAATGTGTAATCATCCCAAATACAGGTCGTAGAGACCCTCGGCTGGAAAACCAAATGATAGCCAATTGGGAGAATTACTTGTCTTAACCTATGAAAACTAGGTTCTAAAATATTTTGTATATTTAGACAAAATAATCTGCCGTTAGGCCTATACTAAAACTGGCTGAATTAAAGTACTAACTCCTCCCTTCAGGTTTGTATAAATGTGAAGTGTTTACTATCAAAATGAAGCTTAGGTTAAGGCGAATGTGGCTATGCAACCTATACCTGTATAGCCTTAATGTTGAGTGCGTCATCAACGATGGCGCATGATCGCCGCAATCATAACCACTTGTTTTTCACTAGGTGGCGTGACAGGTCACTCTCATTGCATTTATAATTTCTTTAACAATAAAGGTACCGCTAATACACTAATGTGGCATTTATACACTATTGATTTTGTCCAACAAATATTTATGAATATCATAAGTGATATTCTTCTAGAGTTTATATGTATAATGTATAATATGTGTGATGTTGGGAATTGACCTGATCAAACCACCCATATAACTGTACATATGATTGTGGGTAGTCAGCAGTTGGGAGTGTCTGAACTCATCAACCATCGAAATGATTCATACACAGAGGTCTGTGAACATGCAGGTCCAGTGGTTATGATAAATGATGAATAAAAGGATGTAACCTATGCTGTTTTACCTTTAAAAGGTATCTGGGCTGTAGATGTTCAATCTACAGTTGCCTTCAGTTTGCTACTCTGACTGAACAATACTTCATGGGAAGAGTAGAGCAGTAAACTTATACTAATACATTTTCATAATAAAAATTCGCAAATATTTAAGTTGATCCTAAGTAATCTGAGCCCCACCCACAATACCCTACCTGCCCTAGGCACACTAAAATGTGCAGCCAGATGTGCAACCCTTGCGCAACCAAAGTGCAGCTGAATGTGCAACCAAAGTGCAACCAAAGTGCAGCCAAGCCAAAGTGCAGCCAAAGTGCAGCCGGATGTGCAAGGCTGGCTTACACTGGCTGCACTTTTCCCTGAGTCCGGATGTAGTCCATGGCCGTGCAAGGGCTGCGCATCCTAAGTGCATCCGCGCAACCTGGGGGAGTTGCATATATAACTACATGTGTGAGCTTAATAGAAATCCGAGTTCCAGATGAAGAAGAAAGCAGCTGTGTATCAATTTGAACAAAGTAAACATATATGGTGAAACAAGCTTTTCTTTTCTAGGTTTCATCCGTGCGACAACCTCAGTTACCGACCCCGTCCACACCCTGGGCCAGCAGTTCTACGGTGTGAACTCAGCTGGAATGAAGGGTGAGTCTTCACAGTTTCTGATTCTGGCATTCTAACATTTATAATGTTTACCAACAATAGGTCTTGTAGTCATTTAGAAAATCAATAATATTTTTCATTACAATTACAAAACAGTGATTGGGAGGGTCTGCTTGTGTTGAGCAATGAACTGCCTGGTGGGTGCAACTTTTAGCTGTAATAATCAATGCAACAATTTTCACGTTTAATTATGCCTAAACAGCCAGTTGCCTATTAGGATATTAACAATCAATGCAACCATTCTCCAGTTTAAGTTTGCCTAAACAATAACCAGATGCCTAAGTAGATGCTGTGGACAGCACATTAGAAATAACCCTATACCGAAACAATTATACATTAATAACATACTGGTAGAGAGTTATTTCTCCCATGTCCTGAACATCTCCTGTAACAACAGATATTTCAGTTTTGTATTTAATAAGTGAGAACACTGTTCAGAGCAGGACTCATGGAGTGAGTGATAATTTAATGTGTTGGGCGGTTATCATAGTTGGCACAAGTTATGCTTTAAAACCATATCAGCAATATTGATCATCACCATATTGAGCATATCATGTAATTATTTCCAGCATGCTCCGCCCAAACAGCCGCGGCCGTGGGCTTGGCACTGAACACAGAAGCTTTATGCAAGCAATGTTCACATCTGTACCGTTGGTATGGAGGAAAATGCCTAGGTAAACCTTTATTGTCTTTGTACAAATGTCTTTATTCAGGTTAAGTATACACAAGCAGTCCCACTCAGGGGATTTTTTTTGTCAAGCCCTGAACAACAATTCTAACTAAATTACCATAAGGCGATTTGAGGTGAATTATAACAAGTCACTAAATTACAATAATAGTAGGCCTATCAATTAATTTACAATTGGCAATTACAATAGTTAGGTCGAAAAATGAATAAAGATGAATTTAAATTTTTTTAAAAAAAGAAGATGAAACATTTGTAAATACCTCAAGTTTAGGCAATTAGGGAGATCAGTGGTCAAGATTTCTTCATCCAAGGATATACATAACAGGACAATGGGGTTTAGATACCGTAATATTGAGAAATAATTGATTCACGTCAAAGAAATGTTTTCATTATGTACATGCTAAGTCATCATGTGTATTGCTAACAAACACCAAAGACACAAACATTACAGAGGTGTTTGTCATCTTAACTTCACTTATTCCTACAAACAGTAATGCAAGCTTGTGTGAAATATTCAGATACATTAATAATGCAGTGCCATATTTTTTTGTGCTATATAAGATTCTTGTAAAAGTTGATGGAATTTGAAAATGGTTGCTATATATGCTGGTTTCCCTAAGAACCAAAGAACCTCTTGTTCAACTGAGAAAATGTCATGCAGAACATTGCCAATGGTGTCAGACTTTAACGTATCTACTTATAATATTATGTAATAAGGCATAACCTAATTAGTATGTTTATGAATATGATGATTTATGATTATAATGTTAATGAGAATGATAATAGTTAATTAATTCCATAATGTAAACATAACATGTGAGCCTAAGGTAACCTACATATTGGCACTGTCTAGAACCCTCTAGAACATTGCATCATCAAGGATCCAGAACATTCATGTACATTGCATCATCTATCACATGGATCTTTCCAACTAGAAAGATCCACATGATAGACCCAGATCCTTCAGGAACATTCCAAACGTCACATGGACGTTGCATACTTACCATACTATATAAGCTTCACATGTACCCATGTTCATCAGTATTCATATATACATTCATCAATAAACTACGGAATCGTCAACCACGAGTTCTCTATTTCTTCATACCTATCAAAAGAACTTGATAGGCAGGTAACTGTGAAAGACCATCAGTTCCCTCAATTTTGGAGTAATCTTGACATGACCAGCTGTGTTTGTTCGTTGAACCCTAAATAACCTCTTTAAACCAAGACTATGGAGAACCTTAAAAGACGATGCCACCGAGTTGATTGACTCTTTGAAAACCTAATATATACTCCTGAAATACCAACATAGAATCTACGAAACACCTGTGTGAAATCTATGCATGTCTCTTTTGTTTGATCGCTACCACTTCGTATTATAAAATGTGTTAGCATTGTATAAGCCCAGCTGGCAGGGATCCTGAATAAATATGTTGCAAAAACAAAAAAAAAACCTCTTTAAACCCATATTAATATTCAAGCTTGTCCGCCATGCCCAATACCTTAATGTGGACACTATTAGGTATACGTATATTAGGTAGAATATTTTCATAGTCCTACAACTACTCTAAGCATTGCTTGGGCCTTATACCTGTAACCAAGAATTTGACAAGTTTAAAAATACCTTGTTTGCTTTCATACCAGACAAGGCAGTGACCTGTGATACATTTGATGAACTAGAGGAATGCACAGACTGCCCGGGACAGTACTGGGATTCAAGTGCTAATGGTGGTAGCGGTGCTTGCAAAGGTAATAAGCTGTAATATTTCAATGATTGTAGAATGATTGCATGTATAAATGTGTTTGTCAACAATCCTAATTCATAGAATATAAACAGATACCACATGTATATTAGGCTAACTGAGACTTCAAAATAAAGCATCCGGTTTTAGTTAATTATATGTGATGTGTTTCCGGAAAATGAGTCATAAGTCGCAAAATTGATATTTTTCAAAGTGTTTTTTCCACAAGATTACGTTATTGGAATGTTCTGATTTTTGGAGGGTTTGTCACTTAAAGTTATATCAATCGATGTATCAAATTTCAGGACAATCTATGTAATATATTCATTCGTTTCAAAGGTCCTCATATGGACTACATTTAGTTACTTTGCTGTTTATTGACCCCCAGAAATATTGGAAACTTTTTTTTTCAAAAACGAAAATATCAAACTTAAAATCTAGAAATACTTATAAGATTATTGGACTGTTTACTATCATTGGAATCGGCTTGATCTCATCTTTACAAATCTAATGGTATCTCAAAATCTATTTTTAGTGACTTATGACTCATTTTCCTGAAACACATCACATTATTTTGAACTTGATATATCAAGATAGAATGTTACAAAGCTTAATGCTGTTGGTGCAACAACTTGTCCATCATTTCAGCTCTAGATTGTGTTGCCGCTAATCTTAACACTAAGGAACAGTGCCATGGATGCCCAGCCAAGGCATGGGATGCTGGTACTACTACTTGTACAGGTAAGTTTGCCCAGCCAAGGCATGGGATGCTGGTACTACTACTTGTACAGGTAAGTTTGCCCAGCCAAGGCATGGGATGCTGGTACTACTACTTGTACAGGTAAGTTTGCCCAGCCAAGGCATGGGATGCTGGTACTACTACTTGTACAGGTAAGTTTGCCCAGCCAAGGCATGGGATGCTGGTACTACTACTTGTACAGGTAAGTTTGCCCAGCCAAGGCATGGGATGCTGGTACTACTACTTGTACAGGTAAGTTTGCCCAGCCAAGGCATGGGATGCTGGTACTACTACTTGTACAGGTAAGTTTGCCCAGCCAAGGCATGGGATGCTGGTACTACTACTTGTACAGGTAAGTTTGCCCAGCCAAGGCATGGGATGCTGGTACTACTACTTGTACAGGTAAGTTTGCCCAGCCAAGGCATGGGATGCTGGTACTACTACTTGTACAGGTAAGTTTGCCCAGCCAAGGCATGGGATGCTGGTACTACTACTTGTACAGGTAAGTTTGCCCAGCCAAGGCATGGGATGCTGGTACTACTACTTGTACAGGTAATTTTGCCCAGCCAAGGCATGGGATGCTGGTACTACTACTTGTACAGGTAAGTTTGCCCAGCCAAGGCATGGGATGCTGGTACTACTACTTGTACAGGTAAGTTTGCCCAGCCAAGGCATGGGATGCTGGTACTACTACTTGTACAGGTAAGTTTGCCCAGCCAAGGCATGGGATGCTGGTACTACTACTTGTACAGGTAAGTTTGCCCAGCCAAGGCATGGGATGCTGGTACTACTACTTGTACAGGTAAGTTTGCCCAGCCAAGGCATGGGATGCTGGTACTACTACTTGTACAGGTAAGTTTGCCCAGCCAAGGCATGGGATGCTGGTACTACTACTTGTACAGGTAAGTTTGTATGAGATAATTCTGGTCTACAAAGTCACTAATGGGGTAACAAGAACATGGGTCTACAGCACTCATGTGACAGTTAACACTAATGGGGTAACAAGAACATGTATACGTCTACAGCACTTATGTGACAGTTAACATTAATGGGGTAACAAGAACATATGTCTACAGCACTTATGTGATAGATCACATTAATGGGGTAACAAAAACATGAGTCTACAGCACTTATGTGACAGTTAACACTAATGGGGTAAAAAGAACATGAGTCTACAGCACTTATGTGACAGTTAACACTAATGGGGTAACAAGAACATGAGTCTACAGCACTTATGTGACAGTTAACACTAATGGGGTAACAAGAACATGAGTCTACAGCACTTATGTGACAGTTAACACTAATGGGGTAACAAGAACATGAATCTACAGCACTTATGTGACAGTTAACACTAATGGGGTAACAAGAACATATATGTCTACAGCACTTATGTGACAGTTAACACTAATGGGGTAACAAGAACATGAGTCTACAGCACTTATGTGACAGTTAACATTAATGGGGTAACAAGAACATGAGTCTACAGCACTTATGTGACAGTTAACACTAATGGGGTAACAAAAACATGAGTCTACAGCACTTATGTGACAGTTAACATTGATGGGGTAACAAGAACATATATGTCTACAGCACTTATGTGACAGTGGCAGTTTGTTCATATCCTGCATGACCAACCAATAAATAAACTTAAGTACAACATACATAAAAATGTTAATACCAAAAGCAGCCTACTTCATACTTCAACTTTAATTGGGTTTGTCTTCTGTATAAATTTAAATTATATAAGAGTAGATTCAGAGACATTATCAATACAATTATCACTGTATTTGACATTGCAGACGTGCTTGACTGCTATTTAGATGGCTTGCCGCAGCCACAGTGTGAAGGATGTCGACATTACCACCGCTACTGGACGGCAGGAGGTTGCCGATGTGAGTGAATATTTACAGTTTGCGGAGTGATTATGTTGTATTTTGCATCCTCCTGATGTTCCCCTCTCCCCCCTCACACCCTCTCTCCTCTCTCTCCCTCCTCTCCCCCAAATCCAATGAGAGTTGGATTTCCAACTTTCACAGAAGAATGAGAAAAGAAAAATCTTGATCAGCCATTAATCCTAGTGGAACCCACATGTCTATGCTACTATGTATGTGTGAACAGGCCAGTGAATGTCTTGTATGTATGTATAGGTACCATTAATCCTAGCTGTATCTTTCTCCATGTCTAACTCAGAAGTACAAACCTACGCATATATAATATGTACATACATGGCGATGTTCATTTAACAAGACCGGTACATATTTAGGGATGTGTTGTGTGCAATGATTTAGACAAATATGTGATGTGTTCCAGGAAAATTAGTCATAAGTCGCAGAATTATTATTTTTCAAAGTGTTTATTTTACAAGATCACTTCATTGGAATGTTCTGATTTTTGAAGAGTTAATCACTTATGTATATATCAATCGATGTATCAAATTTGAGGACAATCTATGTAATATATCCTTTCGTTTTAAAGGTCCTTATATGCACTATATTTAGTTACTTTACTGGTTACTACCCCTCAGAAATATTGAAAAGTTTTTTTCCAAAATGATAATATCAAACTAAAAATCTAGAAATACTTATTGGATTATTAGACTGTTTACTATCATTGGAATCGGCTTGATCTCATCTTTTCAAATATAAAGGAATCTCAGAATCTTTTTTTTGCGACTTATGACTCATTTTCCTGAAACAAAACACATATGAGGTTTATGTTCCTTCATCACAAACCCAATTCTTGACTATAATCCCCTTGGGCAATGAATTAAATGGTCAGACAAGTTAGATGTGATTGTGTTGACATTTGATTGATATTCTTGTATTTTACCCAGACATTGGTGAATGCACCAGCACCACAAAGCAGGAGGCATGTGTGTGTGACGGCTACAAGTGGGATGTTAACCATGGTTGTGTATGTGAGTGAATTACTCTGATACCTGTGTTATATATGTTTAACATCACCATAAAGATCTAAGGACAGTGTTAAGGTATGATAAAGAATACAAACAAACGTGTGGTCTTCATGAGAAGAGCGAAGTAAATGGTTTAATGAACTAGAATCCAACTACATATCTTCCTCCAGGATATGGGTAAAGGAGTAGGGGGCGGAGCCCTTACGTAATACCCATGGCCTAGCATGAATACGTAGACGTGCACAGTACTGGGTAGCTATGTATAATTAGCGATTTTGGTAATAGGATAATAAATTAAATGGGTGATAATTAGTATTTAATGAGGTTACACAATGTTACGTAATGTCACATAACACTAGAGATAATAATATTGGATCAAAACTATTTCAAAGAATAACCAGGAACAACCTGAAAGAAATTTGATTTCACAGAGTGTAAAATAAATGTATTATTTCATTGCTCAATCCATTTGCTTTTTTCATCTAACATTAGGGGTATCTCATCAAGCAGATGTGACCAGCGCTGACGTATATCAATGTCAACACTTATTTGGGCGAGTCATTGACACTACCTGCAAAAGTATGTAGATAAGCCATATTGAACTATTTCAACAACATTGTTAGCAGAATAAATAATTCTATTCTAACCTTATAACACATACAATGTGTGTGCTCATCAGATTAATGAACACCATCATTATTCACAATAACAACATATTATATGAGCACTATCAGACGGTTGCTGCCCACTAGGGCTTCAATTTATAAATAAACATCTAGAGTAAGAGCTGACCGTTCATAACCTTGCTCCAATGTTTCAACATCTAGAGTAAGAGCTGACCGTTCATAACCTTGCTCCAATGTTCAACATCTAGAGTAAGAGCTGACCGTTCATAACCTTGCTCCAATGTTTCAACATCTAGAGTAAGAGCTGACCGTTCATAACCTTGCTCCAATGTTCAACATCTAGAGTAAGAGCTGACCGTTCATAACCTTGCTCCAATGTTCAACATCTAGAGTAAGAGCTGACCGTTCATAACCTTGCTCCAATGTTCAACATCTAGAGTAAGAGCTGACAGTTCATAACCTTGCTCCAATGTTTCAACATCTAGAGTAAGGGCTGACCGTTCATAACCTTGCTCCAATGTTCAACATCTAGAGTAAGAGCTGACCGTTCATAACCTTGCTCCAATCTTCAACATCTAGAGTAAGAGCTGACAGTTCATAACCTTGCTCCAATCTTCAACATCTAGAGTAAGAGCTGACAGTTCATAACCTTGCTCCAATCTTCAACATCTAGAGTAAGAGCTGACAGTTCATAACCTTGCTCCAATCTTCAACATCTAGAGTAAGAGCTGACAGTTCATAACCTTGCTCCAAAGTTCAACAAAGGCAAATAGTGTTTATTTGTAGTAAACCCTGGATACATGACTTTAGTTGAAATTGTATAAGGAAGGTTCACACAATCACAAACAGAGGTAATGAAGTTACTATGAATAATGTAAATGAAATCGTTGTCAGAAATTATCGGAGGGGAAGGAACTCACTCAGAAAGTATTCAAATATATAAGTGAAGATAATAGGTTGAATGCAATAAGATATGTGTAAAACTCATATAGATGGTTGAGGATAGAAAAAGATAACTCGAACACTCGGTAAGAGTGATAAGGGGGGAATATAAGGGCAAACTGTTATACCCGTTATGTAGTTATAGTTAAGTTATTAAAAAAATATTGTACTTCTAAAACGAGGGTTAAAAACCTATCTAAAAGTTGTAAGAGTCTTCACAGAATGTAATTATAAGTGAACTCTGGGAAGTAGAAATGTCATGTAAAATTTTAATATCGAATTGGAATTAATATTAACTAAATGTATGAGAGTAAAAGGATCCACATGTATTATTACAATATGCCAGCGGAAGCCCGGGAAGAGCAGCAATGCGTTGAGGGGCACTTATCCATTTTCTCATCATTTATTGTATCTGTCCATTGAGAAATAAAAATCTTTATATATATATAACATCTAGAGTAAGAGCTGACCGTTCATAACCTTGCTCCAATGTTCAACATCTAGAGTAAGAGCTGACAGTTCATAACCTTGCTCCAATGTTCAACATCTAGAGTAAGAGCAGTTCATAACCTTGCTCCAATGTTCAACATCTAGAGTAAGAGCTGACAGTTCATAACCTTGCTCCAATGTTGCTTTCCCTCCAGTGTTTTCTACCAGGCCAAGTGCAGCACGCCCTGCTTATGTGGATGGAATTAATCCCTTTTATACATCGCGACCATACTACTTGTATATTGATGCCAGTAGCGGAAGCAATGTTGAAAAAATGAGAGGTTAGTATTGATAGATTGATAAACCTTTCAAAAAATGTTTTTGCTGGGTGGGGGGGGGGGGGGGGTAGTTCTCCTTAGTGTAGGAGGTTTACAAGCTCCCCGTTGTTGATCTCACAATTTGTGAGCAAGCAGACAATTCCATCACTCGCTGGTGACTCGCTGCTAAGGATTCTTTGTCATTATTTAGCACTTATTGGACGAGTTGCCGCACGGCGCGTAAATAAAGGACAAGATCGAAGATCGAGTCCTTTATTTACGCGTCCGTGCAGCAACTCGTCCTATAAGTTGATTATTATACATGCCTAGATTTGCATGTAAAACGTGCTTAATTAAAAAGATAATAACATAATTTACCATAATATCTGGTTTCGTATAAGAGGAATGGAACTAGAAACAGTTGAAACATGGAGAAAGAAAGCACTGGCACTGGCAAACTTGCGTCGGCAAACTTGCGTCGGCAAACTTGCGCCACCAAACTTGCGTCGCCATGACAACGCGCCGGTAATGTACTAGTCCAATACCATGTTACAAGTAATGAGCAGCTGTCAGGGCCTCGGTATTGAATGCGTGTATAATAATACATTATACAAGATGGTGTTGTTTACATTAATTATATATGTTGTCTGCTGATACAGTTACCTTTTCAACTATTGAGTTAGCATTATGTCTATATAGCTTTTTTTCGAACATGACATTTGAATGCTGTGGGGTCTTTGGATGCCACCATCTAAAGCCTGTTCCAGCATCATAGATTGTTTTATTTAATATTGATTTACGGATTTGTTCTGTTTTGGGGATTATCTGTTTCAGGGTATTCCTCCCTTTCACACAATTCTCATTGTTTATCTCTTGCTATAGCACTAATACCCAAGGTTTTGGATGGTCTGGGTGGTCTATTACCTGGTGGACAATTTGAGGGGCATCAGCCCCGAGAATTTCCACCAGGCAATAGACCACCCAGACCATCCAAAACCTTGGGTATTAGTGCTTTTAGACCCGATTTGGTCAGATTTGACTGTTATTTACCACTTACTGACTTTTATTTACCAGTTATTTTGACATCTATAACCCCAATTTCTTTCCGGAAGTTGCCGGAAGTGATTGCTGTGGTCTGTTGTGACAAAAATACACCCCAAAATCTGACCAAACTGGGTCTAAAAGTCTATATTCCTGGGGTCTTGGCCAAACTGTAGCAATAGACCATGAGCCCATACCCCAAACCCACCCTCACCTGGGTATTTTTTTTTCGTGGCGGTGTGGGTTGTAAATCATCCAAATATACTTGTCTCCCATCTAGACATTGGTGATTTGTGGTTAAAGAGGTAGGGAAAAGGGGCATCCATGTCTTAGGAATGGACCATACACAGATATATAACGATGGTATATATAATATTATATATATATTCCTGTGGGATATATATAATATAATATGTATATATACATATATACCTGGGGTGGTACACATTCATTTGATTATAGATGCTCAATATTATTGTAATGATTCAGACAACTATTGGAAGCGGACATAATACATGTTGCTTTAAGCAGCGTACACATATGTGATCCGTTTTAGCAAAATGTGTCATAAGTCGAAAAAAATGGATTTTGAGATATCACCATATTTGGAAAGAGGAGATCAAGGCGATTCCAATGATAGTAAACACTAGGACATCTAATAAGTCTTTCTGTGTTTTATGTTTGATATTTTTATTTTTGAACAAAAAAGTTTGCAATGTTTCTAGATGGGTAATTACCAGTAAAGTAATTGAATATACTCCATATGGAGGCCTTCAAAACGCAAGGATATATTTGATACAATGTCCTGAAATTTGGTACATACATTTACGTAACTATACATGCTAAACCCCCTAAAATCAGGACATTTGAATAAAGACATTTTGTGAATAAAACAATATGAAAAATATCCATTTTGCGACTTATGACTCATTTTCCTGAAACACATCACATATTCAAGATTTTGCAAATCGTACAATTTCATGTTCTACGACAAATCTTAGGCTCAGATTCTGATGATTTTAGCTGAAATTGGCTTCTTTTGGCTCACACACATTGGATTTAAAGCCTGATTTGGATTGAGATTGTGAGTCTAGTTTTATGATTTTGGATCACCTCAAATTATATGCTGATTTGGAAAATGTATATGCAAAATTGGAACCCTGCACCAAAATCTCTGCCACCAAATCAAGCCCCATGATTAGTCTACGATTTGGCGCACCTCCACGATTTGTGCACCATTGAAACAAGATAGTACAACAAATCATAGGTACCAAATTGGCCTTGAAATCATGAATATGTGCCCACAGCATAGTTACCAATGTGTTTTCACACCTGTGTCTGGTGCATTTCAGCAATACCTCAGGGTGCAGGGCACTTCATTGATGTCCAGGCTTGGTGCGATGTGCTGCCCAAATATGGATGGGACACTAACCACGGTGCACAGCATTGTCACTGTGAGTTTAACGTCACTCTATAATTTAGTTGTCAGCAATTTTATTTTTTTATGACAGTTTTTATTGCAGGAAGCTTTACAATTGATGCTCTTCACAAAGATGACGAGTCAACGTGGAAAGATGGTCATTTTTGTATGTGTTGACAAGGGTTGGCTTTAATGCTTTACATTTCTTCAATGCTTAATGCATTGTTATTAATAACAGCGTCATATGAATAGTTTCCACCATTTAGGTACTCATACAAAAGATGCTAATATATTTTATATTCTTTTCAACATTGATGCGTTGATAACAAAACATAGAACTTCTAGTGTTTGAAAGTAATCAAACTTATCCAGGTTAACAATATTAGAACATGATATATTTGATTATTCATATCTTTATGGAACTATATGAGATCCGTTTTAGGAAAATGAATCATAAGTCGCAGAAAATGGATTTTGAGATATCATCGTATTTGAAAAGAGGAGATCAAGCTGATTCCAATGATAGCAAACACTAGGACACCCATAAGTGCTATTATATTTTAAGTTTGATATTTTTGTTTTTGAAACAGAAAGTTTCCAATGTTTCTGGATGGGTAATAACCAATCAAGTAACTAAATATACTCCATATGAAGGCCTTCAAAACACAGGGATATATTTAATAATTATGTCCTGAAATTTGTTACATGGATTTATATGACAAAACACTTTTAAAAATATCAATTTTGCTACTTATGACTCATTTTCCTGGAACACATGAACTATCATGGTGCTTTTGCAGCCCTTACACAAGCGGACTGTGGAAGCTCCTGGGTAACACTTCATTCAGAGCAAGTGTGTGGACAGTGCAGCGGAATGGTATGGGAACAGAATGTCTGTAAGAGTGAGTAACTGGTATAATGTTTATTGCAATTGTTTATATTTGACATTAGGGATGGTGTGTAGTTAATTTGTTAATTAAGGGAAAGGGCAATCTAAAAATTTTCACAATTCAATTTATATTAACTATATTATATTGTAATAATGATCCAGATATGTGCATCAAGTAACTTTGTAAAGGTATTAATCTTTGAACTGCTGGCCACACCAGGAAGAACTGCATTAGCAGAGGCTGTTATCCAGGTTCTGAACAAAGTAATGTAACTGTATATTGATGGAATCAGAATAAAGATATGATATATATAATCATTCACACATATTTGTAAATACGTAATTTGTTGTTAATTAAGTGATAATCATACATGTCCATCCCCTGAAAAAAACCTGTAAGTTGATCCAGTGAAATAATGAATTGCTTCATTATCCTGTAAGTTGCTTAACGACCTTTCACCTTAAGGATAACTATATTTTCAGTTATGAAATCATTGTTTGAACATAGTTATTGACTGGATCTATTTCTCAGTCATTCCTGAGAGCAACAGTGTCCACTGCTTAAAGTGAAACTCTTACTTATGCTGAACACTGACTAATCCAATTTCTTTCTATGATATTCAGGTGGTCTAGACTGCAAGAAGATTTTGACACTGACAAAGCAGGGAAGATGTGAAAAGTGCCACATGGTCTGGGAGAATAACCAATGTATTGGTAAGACTACTTATAATTAAACAGTGAAAAACATTCAATCATGAATTTAAAACCCGAAATTTATGTACAGTCAATGTGTATCTACCAAGGTCAATATTTACTTACCAAGGTCACTGTTGATGCTTATATTCAGCTATCACGTGTCCCCCTCCGATCCATAATTACATTGTGTCACCTGATAGATGTAAGGCATGTTCCAAGTCAAGCACCACAGGACTGTATGAAGTGACCACCGCGGAGTGCTTTGGTTTGTATACTTCTACATGTCTTATCTTGAAGGTGACTACTTTTTCTCCATTTCTATCCACATCTGACTTCATACAGATATTACAGGTCACTTTTGGATTGATAAGTAAAGTACTGGTGTCTGTCAGTGAGTACTTGTATAGTGGTCAGGCCATAGAGTCATGAATACTGCATCACCAAATTAAATTAATTTCTATTCACTTTAATCAATATTGTATTTTTCCTTACTATAATACAATCTTTCAAGGAATGGTTTTCACTTTGTTTAGAATGTCCCAGTAATTGCCGCAGCTGTACGGCACTGGGTGTATGCCTTAAGTGTATGGATGGATACTACAGGGATGCAACTGGAGCATGTATAGGTGAGTTACTGCAGTCTGGTTAAGTTGCAAATATAGACAATCTAATCACCACTTTTATATTTTCCTCTCAATAAAAATTAGATATTTTATTGCTGTTTAACAATTAATATTAATATTAATTGGATCTTTTATTGTTGTTAAATCCATATTGATTCAGTAAAGAATAAAAACAGTTTAGCAGACAATGAAGCAAACAATAACAATGGTAAGAACACAGTCTGATCTATTGGGTCTCTACTTTGCAGATTGCTCATCAACCAAACCCCCTACAGAAGGTGCTTGCAACTCCTGCCCCGGCGTGTACTGGAACAATGTGGCATGTGTTGGTAAGTTAATGAGTGACAAACCAATGGAGAACCATTCATAATATTTGTAACTAGCAAAGTACCTGTGCTCTGCGCGGTCCCCCTCTCTCTCCCCACTTCCCCCTGTCCCTCTTTTCCCTCCAACAACTCTTCTCTGTCTCTCATACCAGTTTTTCTCTCCCAACCCCATCTCTGATTCTATCCCTCTACCTCACCTCTTTTACATGCTCCCCCTCCTTGCTTTCTGTCCCGCCTCTCATCCTTCCGCTACATCCTGTCCCTCCCCTATTTTCCCTCCCCTTACCCCTATCCTTTTCCCCCACCCTCTCCCTTTTCTTCACTCTCCCACAGAGCAGTACAGAAGAGAAAAACAGCCTGAGATCATAGGCTGAACAGGTTCCATGAACATGCCTTAACAAAATAACCTACTGTTGCTTTATGTATTAGATATACAATATTAACAATATTGCTCAGCAACATTTGTTTGTAAATTTAATTGTAGTGTGTCAGGTCATAATAGTTTTTACCTATTAACTCACAATTAATCCATATCATGACTTGATATTATAGGTTGTGAAGCAAACTGTCTTACATGCAGCAAGACTACCTGTTCCTCCTGTGAGGTTGGATACATCCCTGAT
Organism: Sthenelais limicola; assembly: GCA_942159475.1. NCBI lineage: Eukaryota > Metazoa > Annelida > Polychaeta > Phyllodocida > Sigalionidae > Sthenelais > Sthenelais limicola. Next base: position 5,195,925 of record OW804097.1, read on the forward strand.
GGAAAGAACTGCAAAGGTATAGCACTTAATCCTATTTCCAGGTTGATGCTTGTCATTAAAGGGAGCCTCCAATATCTGTAAGTAGCGGCTAATAGAGTGGCAAATAAATGTTAACAAATAACCGGCAGGTAGCGCCAAATAGAAAATCTATAGGTAACGCAATTGGTAATGACAAAAAGTGGCCAATGAACAGCCAATGGCAATCTTTTTGCCGAAGAAATCAAAACGTTTTGATTCTTCGGCGAATGATGGCAAGTTGTGGCAAATTACTTGCCACTCATTCGCAATGACTTGCCACTCATTTGCAATGTCTTGCCACTCATTTGCACCATCTCCTCCACTATGGCAAGTAGCGTTGCCAATAGGGTAATGGTAACTTTATTGGCAATGCTACTTGCCATAGTGGAGGCCACCTATCTAAGACTTCAGCACCATATATTCTTACTTTAGGCGAGATAACTATCTCCAACAAGTATCAAACAATGAGCTAGCACGTGTGTACACGCGGGAGAGGTATATAAGGAAATGCTAAGGATCCAGGATATCTAGTCACTTCAATCACGGATTTGTAATTGAATGGATAGGAAACCTGGCTCGCGGGAATGTTTGTTCAGCGCTATGTCTGTCTCGGCTGCTTTCTACGCCCCTAGTGAGTAGCAGTGGCAAACTCACGCCCATTTGCGACACCTGGCGAGATCTGGTGACAATAGCGGCGGCCATTTTTGGACCAGAGGCAGTAGCGGCATATTCAAGGTGGGCTCAAGGCTGGTTTCCGAAATTATTGGACAGAAATCGTGATGAAAACAGCTGGAAATTAACTGCCATTTGCGTGTATAGCTGCAACAACAGGTAAGGAAAGTTTAACTTGTAATGTGAAGAATTAAAACCTTGTTTCAATGAGTTGATGACTAAGCTGAAGGAAGCTAGGTGAAGACACGCTCGCTACCGACCTACACAGTGCAATTCAGACTGTATGTAAACATCATTAAACATGTCTTTCAGCGTAGCTTCGGACCTGTTAGGGCTACAAAGTAACTAAAACTATCATAGGCAAGGTTTTAATTAGGGCTATTCAGCTAGCCCATTGGCGATTATGTACTCTTATTATTCTTGCGTGCAGATCGTGGTAAATCGGTAATCGCCGACATCAGAAAAATGTATTCCAATCACTGAAACGGGGCTATTATTAGGACTATGGTTGAGATATAAAGAGTGCCGAAGGGGTTGCAGAACTTTAAGGAGAGATTTAGAACTCTCTAAGCCCTCAATGTGAGAATAACATGAATGTTTGATATCTTAATTATGTCCTTAATCATTTATAACAATATTCTATTTACTCCATGCCTCTGAAATATATGCAGTTCTAGGCCCGGTTGCACTAGTAGTAGGGGCTGACGTTGTCGATAATAATCTAGGCAGAAAGGGTCTATATGCCTAATATGCAGAATGGTCTCAATAATTTAGAAGATTCAAGTGTCTATAACTTTTGACCTAATTACTGTAGAAGGAAATGGTTTTCAGTATTGTTCTTCTCTAAGCGCTCCTGTTGTTTCAAGGGTAGATATCACCGAACCCATAAGTCATAGTCTAGTACCACTGGTCTGCACCCTCGTTTTAGGAGGGTTGTATTACTGGCAGGTGTGAGGTAGCTAGGCTATATAATGATGTGTGAATGCACCACATAGTTATATCGGCCTAGAAATATCTAAATGCTAATAATGAAATTGATAATTCCAAACATGTGAAAAGGTCTCATTCAGAATTGTTTGTTATACCATTAAACTAGATGTTTTGAAGGATTTTTGTGCATGAATTGGTAAGGTTATCTCCGTATATTAACTGAGCTATAGGAAATGGGACAAATGAAGCCCAAAGTAAATATACCGTGTGTATGCCATATGATTTATTTACATTCATGACATTTTTTCTAAATATTTCCATACATATTTCGATTTTTTTTCATAATGTGGTAAATAAACATATATTTATTGGTTTGGGAATAACAGATGCTTGATTAAATTATATTTAGGTAGTAATTGTGGATTCGAATATGGGTGGGGTTTTTGTGTAAATCATTCTATTTTGAGGATGGATTACATAGTTGTGTTTAACTTTAATATATCTATGACGAATCATTATACTGGCCGACTTTTATGTAGTTGAGTGTGTCTTCCAAGTACTCTAAAAGTTGGGAAGTAATTTACAGAGTTTTTCAATTCTTTATAGACTCTTTCCCTAAGGCATACGCACGGTATACCAAGTGAGTAAACCAGTAGTTTACAATTTGATTAAGTTTAGGTACCAGTTGGAAACAGTATATAATTCTATGGATGACGATTTTAGCATCAGCACTATGTGATATAATTTTCTATTAAGTACACAAACTAGATATTTATTTTCAATGCGAATTTGACTTTCATCCAAAGCATATGCACGGTATGCATATGCATGGGATAGGTATTTTGGTTGGAAACGTATGTGAAGCTCATAAGAGTGATATTTGAACTTGGCACTTTCAAGAAACAATTTAGATCGACTTATTTCATTAGAAATGGTTTTGATAAATATAAATTCTGAATAATTATGGCATTAAAGAGGACGTGCCGTGAGTATGCCATTCTATACAGGTTTTATACAATGTATTCTACCAAACATACAATAGAAAGTCAGCACAAATGCTCTTATACATGACCTGGATGTGATAAAATGTGATTTGGTAGTTAAGAATATTTGAAAGGATTTTGTACCATCTCATTCTTATTGCTCTGGGGCATCTTAATGATAATTTCTTCTAGACTAAGGTATGTCTTTTAAATGGGTGACATTAAATAGGAAAAAAGACCACTATTTAAGTTCTTATTGTCTTTACCTAAAGCGGCTAGGACGTCTTAACATTTATTTCTATTTTTTTATGAATATTACAAAGTCCAATTGTCTTATATCTCCACATTCTCTTATAATGGCATACGCACGGTATATGCATACTCATGGTATGTTTCTGATAACATTGATAATTATTTTAAATGTGTTTTATAAATATGTTAATATAGTGAGATATGGATATATATAATGCATACGCATGGGCATGGTATGCAGAAAAGTGGACTATAGCGTATGCCTCCTTATTATTTAATTGATTAGCAGAAAATATGGTAGAAAATGGTGGTAGATTGACAATTTTTTCTAGCTTCCTTTAAAGCTAGAGTAGTTCTGCTATCATATAAATACATATTCGACTAAACAACCTTTATAATAATTATAAGATTGAGAGGACAATGTCTAGGCATACGCACAGTATACGTTGGGTTGACTATTATATATCTCTAAAAAAGATATATAAAATATTCAAATAGAATCTGCAAAAACATCATATAATACATAAAAGTATTTTCGGTCACTTATTTTCTTTGGATTCACATAAATACTGTAATTAATTTCAAGCACTTACAAAAAGAGTAGAAATGAGATTTGAAAAGCTACTTGTACTGCTTCCTCAGATCTGTTTGAACAACATAGAGCAAAAAATAACATCATTGTAAGTGTATTTCTGCCGCACTAATGAATGTGGGTCAAAATTTCACAATTTTCCCCCATTTCGGTGAATAATATTCATTGAAATATCCCATACCTCAGAAATAGAAATATTAGTCTTGGATATACAACTCTGATACAGACAGATTACTCTTACTTTGAGCTTTATGATGGTATGTAAAGCATTTCTCTGGGCCCTTTCATTCTTAAGTAATGTTCCCATGAGTGTCTCTAATCATTGACTTTTTCACCGTAACAGCCACTCATTTTCTTCGGATTCACATATATACTTTAATTAATTTCTAGCACTTACAATAAGAGTAGAAACGAGATTTAAAAAGCTACTTGTACTGCTTTCTCAGATCTGTTCGAACAACATAGAGCAAAAAATGACATCATTGAAAGTGTATTTCAGCCATACTGATCAATATGGGTAAAATTTCACAATTTTCCCCCATTTCGGTGAATAATATTCATTGAAATATCCCATACCTCAGAAATAGAAATATTAGTCTTGGATATACAACTCTGATACAGACAGATTACTCTTACTTTGAGCTTTGTGATGGTATGTAAAGCATTTCTCTGGGCCCTTTCATTCTTAAGTAATGCTCCCATGAGTGTCTCTAATCATTGACTTTTTCACCGTAACAGCCACTCATTTTCTTCGGATTCACATATATACTTTAATTAATTTCTAGCACTTACAATAAGAGTAGAAACGAGATTTAAAAAGCTACTTGTACTGCTTTCTCAGATCTGTTCGAACAACATAGAGCAAAAAATGACATCATTGAAAGTGTATTTCTGCCGCACTAATGAATGTGGGTCAAAATGTCAACATTTTCCCCCATTTCGGTGAATAATATTCATTGAAATATCCCATACCTCAGAAATAGAAATATTAGTCTTGGATATACAACTCTGATGCATTCAGATTACTCTTACTGTGAGCTTTGTGATGGTATGTAAAGCATTTCTCTGGGCCCTTTCATTCTCAAGTTATGCTCCCATGAGTGTCTCTAATCATTGACTTTTTCACCGTAACAGCCACTCATTTTCTTCGGATTCACATATATACTTTAATTAATTTCTAGCACTTACAATAAGAGTAGAAACGAGATTTAAAAAGCTACTTGTACTGCTTTCTCAGATCTGTTCGAACAACATAGAGCAAAAAATGACATCATTGAAAGTGTATTTCAGCCATACTGATCAATATGGGTAAAATTTCACAATTTTCCCCCATTTCGGTGAATAATATTCATTGAAATATCCCATACCTCAGAAATAGAAATATTAGTCTTGGATATACAACTCTGATACAGACAGATTACTCTTACTTTGAGCTTTGTGATGGTATGTAAAGCATTTCTCTGGGCCCTTTCATTCTTAAGTAATGCTCCCATGAGTGTCTCTAATCATTGACTTTTTCACCGTAACAGCCACTCATTTTCTTCGGATTCACATATATACTTTAATTAATTTCTAGCACTTACAATAAGAGTAGAAATGAGATTTAAAAAGCTACTTGTACTGCTTTCTCAGATCTGTTCGAACAACATAGAGCAAAAAATGACATCATTGAAAGTGTATTTCAGCCATACTGATCAATATGGGTAAAATTTCACAATTTTCCCCCATTTCGGTGAATAATATTCATTGAAATATCCCATACCTCAGAAATAGAAATATTAGTCTTGGATATACAACTCTGATACAGACAGATTACTCTTACTTTGAGCTTTGTGATGGTATGTAAAGCATTTCTCTGGGCCCTTTCATTCTTAAGTAATGCTCCCATGAGTGTCTCTAATCATTGACTTTTTCACCGTAACAGCCACTCATTTTCTTCGGATTCACATATATACTTTAATTAATTTCTAGCACTTACAATAAGAGTAGAAACGAGATTTAAAAAGCTACTTGTACTGCTTTCTCAGATCTGTTCGAACAACATAGAGCAAAAAATGACATCATTGAAAGTGTATTTCAGCCATACTGATCAATATGGGTAAAATTTCACAATTTTCCCCCATTTCGGTGAATAATATTCATTGAAATATCCCATACCTCAGAAATAGAAATATTAGTCTTGGATATATAATTCTGATACATTCAGATTACTCTTACTGTGTGCTTTGTGATGGTATGTAAAGCATTCTAATGGTGTGCAATTTCTTATCTTACTTTTTTTCTTTGCTTTTCAGACATGTCTTCTGACACCTCAACTGTTCGTCGAAGGGGTAGGCCTTCTGGCACGAAGAAGAAAAGAGGAAGTGGTCATTCAAAAGGACGTTGTCTATTGGTCAAAGACAAAAGACAGAAGAACAAAGCACGAAACAGGAGCTATCTATCCTATGAGGCTTTACTGGTTCCTGAGTTTGAGAACATTCTCTCAGACACAGTTTTTACTGAAAGGTAAGTTGATGCATAAATAATGCAAGTTCATGAAGGGTATTTTACCCTCATTTGGATATAAAATATATATGATATTGTAAGGTTTATCATATCATATATTCATTAATGTTGTGTTAAGCATTAATTTATTTCAACCACCACTGCAAAAGCTCTGAATGAAAAAGCTTGTGTATGTTGTGTCATACCCTGTGAACTCTGGCTTGTATTTTACAGTGACCCTCCTGATGTGTTGACAGACTATATACAACCATGTATCACTTCTACTGAACCAATTGACCTACCACAATGCCTGTCACAGGATAACGATCTGACATGTCCAGTTAAAGACAAAGCAAATCTTCAATTTCATTTCCATGAAGTTGATATCTGTGAAAGGTAATATATATGAAATATAATATAAATCTTCAGCATACATGCTATGTTCAACCACCACTGCAAAATATCAGATAAAATAAGCTTTTGTCATACTGTCATTTCCCGCCTTGTATTATGTAACAAGGCATAACCTTAATTAATGTTTATGAATGATTAATAATTATGATGATAATAATAGTAGAAGCGGTAAATTAATTCCTTTAATACATACGTATCATGTAACCTCATGGTAACCTTCACCCTAGAATTATCTAGAAGCTTCAGGTACATTACATTATCAGGGATCTAGAAGGATCCACATGACAGACCCAGATCCCTGTAGAACATTCCAATATTACATGTATGTTGTACACATACCACAGTATATAAGCATCACATGTACCCATGTTCATCACTTCCAGTCACATACTGCATTCATCAATAAACCACAGAATCATCAATCACAAGTTCTCTATTCATACCTATCAATAACCTCTGAACTGTGGCTTGCATTTTACAGTGACCCTCCTGATGTGATGACAGACTATATACAACCATGTATCACTTCTACTGAACCAATTGACCTACCACAATGCCTGTCACATGATTACGATCTGACATGTCCAGTTAAAGACAAAGCAGATCTTCAATTACGTTTCCGTGAAATTGATATCTGTGACAGGTAATATTCATGAAATATAATATAAATCTTAAGTAAACATGCTATGTCCAATCACAAAAACTATTTGTCGAGTGACATGATCGGTTTATTTGATATAGATATATTCAAGAGGGATGTTAATGAAAGCAAACCATTCATTAAAACTCATTAACTTCATCTTTATGAAAATTATTCATTTAATAGGCTTGATGTCACATTTCCTATTATAGACAGAAATCCGAATTTCTCTTCCAAGATATGTCCATCTAAAACATTTCATTTCAAAGAATACTGTCTCTAAATCAGCCCATGGAAAGTAGAATAAACTTTTCCCAGACCAAATAGATGACTGGCAAACATCCATGAAACCCCCATCCTTTTCCATAGTCATGATATGGTCTTAATGGTCTTGCCCACTTCTCTTTTCCAGCTCCTGCGTTGACAGTGACATGGATTTACTTGGTCTGAATGATTCAGGAATACCATCGTCCATGAATTCAAGTTGGTCTGCTCAGACATCAGATGATGAATTGTAAGTATTTAAATTCACCCATATTAAAATACCACATTTACCCACCTCAACCAAGAATTCTGTCTCCAATATTTGAAATGAATAAATAGATTCACTTCTTGCTGAATTTTGATTGATCACCATATTCATATGAATGAAATATAACTAGTGTAACAGTATGCAGGGACTCCAGTTGTCACCAATGATAGCAGCTATTAAAAATATAAATTTAAAGAATGAGAAAGCCAAATTAATATTATGGAGCACAAAATCAAAAGAAACTTACAAATTCATTTGTATATAAAGAGATAAATAATCATTTAAAAAGTATATTAGTCCCAAAACTTTCCTCTTATAATTATCAGTAGATTAGATAGAAAACTGTACATCATTAACCAGATGATGTACTGTGTGCAGAAGGTCGGTCCCATTTCCAAGAGTATATCTGCATTTTTAAAGAAATAAAAGATTATTTTCATTATTATTGTACACATGTATGGAAATAATGTAGTACGAAATTATTGGTTGGCTTTATATCATCCTACACTTACAAAAGTACCCTCCAAATGTCCATATTTTGGTAGTAAAAGGCTACATATGGTTTTCAACATCATCTAGATATTTACTATAGACCTTACATAAGTTTGGTCGCATAAGCATAAGCATAAATGGGGCACACTATCTATGCAACTTATCCACATGCTATATTTCATAGCATTAATCTTTGGCCATTTCCATTTCACAGCTCTAGAGTCATAACTGGCACAGAATTTCTTGGTCTGGATGATTCAGGAATACCATCGCCCATGGACGAGAGTGGAACTTTTCAGATATCAAATGATGACTTGTAAGTATCTAGATTTACCCACATTATTGTATTATATTTAAAATGGAATAGTTTTATAACCACCCCTATATTGGGTCTTTCGTCTCCCTAAGATTCATGCTATTGGGTCGCTATGTGATTATTGGGTCTAAAGTGTGATTATTGGGTCAAAGACCCAATATTTTTCAGGACCCAATAATATTTTGCTTTATTTCTTTCTCTATTTGAGTTTAAAACATTTTTGGACTAACTTGCTTAAACAGGTTTATTGGGTCATGTATATCACATAAGCCATCAGCTACTGACACCTGGTGACAACAGAGGTAACTACATATATATATCCATATATAAGTCAATACCCTATCACATCCTTTGGTTATGTCTCCCGGTACCTGGAACTGACTTCTGGTGACTTGTAAATTCCCATATCCATAACAACGTGACCCTACCTCTATGTCAATGCCCGTTTTGAGAGGGAAAAACTTTCAACCACTACAATGTTAACTTTCTTGTTGCCCTTGTTTTGTAGATTATTATCACCCATAATGCCTCAAACGAGGAGAGGGACTCAAAGGTCTACTGCAGACTCAAATACACAGGAGGCTGCAGGTAAACATTCATCCAACACCAACAACAGTTTCCTCTAATACAGAGGCTTGCTGCACAGAAATCTCACTATGTATATTTAATTAATTTATCAATCTGATTGTATATCATTGCATCATTGTCAGGCAGATACCCAAGATACAGGCCAACTAGTCTGGGCCGAATTCTCTGGTATAAATGCTTTTGTGGCCTTGTTGGCTTGGACAGCAGAGACCAAAGAGATCACTGTTGTGGGTGAACTTGCTATGAATAGGGTACATTATTAATTCAAGAACTTTTATTGTAGTTGATCTTCAAGTGTTTAAAAAAGCCAAAAGTAAATTGTATTCCTTTCTTTCCAAGATTTGTCATAATTATTAATTTCTTCAGCTGCAAATGCTCCAGAGGAAGGAACACCCTTCCTGTCCCCAAAAGAACCAACGGAGAAGGCAGCCTTCTACCCCCGGAAGGGGTCAGCAGCGAGTAACACTCCAGAGGAGTCAACAGACTTCCACACCCAGAAGGAACTTGTAGTAACTCTCCGCAGGTGTGACTCGCCACAGGGTTCAACTTCCTTCCATGCCAGGAAAGAACCAGCAGCAAAAGACACTACACAGGAGTCAACATCCTTCCAAGGTGTAGTAACTGTCCACAGGTGCAACTCTCCACAGGAGTCAACTTCCTTGGATGCCCAGAAGAAACTGGCAGTGAGTAGCACTTCAGAGAAGTCAACACCCATCCATGCCCAGAAGGTAGCTGTAGCGCGTAACAGGCCAGAGGAGCCAATAACTGTCCTTGACCCTCCGCAGGAGTCAACACCCTTCCTCACCCACTCAGATCATGTCGTTGTGGAGTATGACCCCATGACTCATTCCCTAGAAGATGTAGAAGTAGAAGTAGAAGAGCCATTGCCCACCAATGAATTACGAGGAGTCCAAGAGGAGTCCGAGCTTGATTACGGTGAGAGCAGTTCCTCTGACTCTGAATACAAACCTGAAGATCACTCTCCTTATTCGTCACCATCTTCAGATGTAAGTTATGCTTCTCAAAGTGACAAGAGGAGAGAAACTAAATCAAAAAGGACAGGAAGAAAACTCCAGTGCACTCCTGAAAGAGCGCATGAGGAAGAGCGGGAACAGGCAACTTCAGCAGATGACTGTGCCACACAGCCAGCTAAACGCAAAAGGAAAGTGGGAAATAATTCAGTTGAGAACAGCGTGGGGCTGTTTGAAAAAGAAAAGGTAAAAGATGGCTGTAAGCAGGTGTATGACAAAGTCAATTTTTGCACGTTTTGCCGTAAACCCATCAAAAGTAAAATTTCAAGACATTTGTTAAGTGTTCATAAAGATGACCCAAGACTGTATGACATTCTGACTATGGCAAAAAGGTCAAAAGAAAGGATGATTCAACTAGAGATCCTGGCGAATGAAGGAAACTTCAAGCATAACATTGATGTCCTCAGAATGGGGAAGGGCCAGATAGTTGTCGCTAGACGCAACTCAGCAGGTGTAGATGAGAACAAGACAGGCGATTATTTGCCGTGCGAACACTGCATGAAGTTTATTCTCCGAACAAATATGTGGTATCACCACCGGTCCTGTTCTGTCAAGAAATTTCGTACAGAAGGTAACCGGGAAACGTCAGATGACGATGGCAATGCCAGTGTCAATGTTATCCAAAGCAATGCTGTCAGAAGGGGCCGTAGCCTTCTCAACAGTGCCCTATTCAGTGATGAAGATTCAAACAATGTAAAGAAAATGATTGAGAGAATGAGACTAGATGAAGCCACAGAGATAGTCTGTTGCGACAAACTGATTCAGAGGTATGCTGCATTAAGAGTAGAGTCTTTGGGTCATGAAGATGATCAGAAGTTAAGCGACATGCATAGAGTCAGCCAGGGAGCCAGAACTCTGGCCCGCTTGGTGCTAGAGGCCCGAATAAAGAAGCCAACAATCACAATGGATGAACTTATAAAACCAGAGCACATGGATATGGTCGTCCATTGTACCAGAGCAATGTCTGTTGAGAAGGAGGAGCCCGTCCTGACATTGGGGAGATTGATTGGGAACTTACTGGGCCATGTTATCCAAGTGAAACGAGGCCTTGCAATAAGGAACAATGATAACAGGAGGCTCGATGAAGCTGATAGGTTTCTGAGTCTTTTCACTGTGGAATGGAATGGCCGTATCAACTCAGCTTGCACCAAAAAGATGAACACAGTTCGAAGGAACACAATTCAATGTATCCCTCTTACAGAGGATCTTCGTCTAATCAAAGAATTCATCTTGAAAGAGATAAAAACGAAGTCAGCAGCGTTGAAGACAACTGTGGCTGTCAAGGATTGGGTAGAAATTGCCAAGTTGACCATGTGCAGGCTGATTTTGTTCAATATGAGGAGAAGAGCTGAAGTGAAGGACCTTACTGTGAATGACTTTGTGAAACGGCCATCCTGGAAAGATGACGTGAGTGGTGAGATGGCCATGGCTCTGTCCCCCACAGACAGACTTCTGGCAGAGAGGTGTGTATACTATATCTATAAGAAACTTGATTTCCGCCAAATAACAGGAAGAGGAACTATGCACAGACACTGGTTGCTGCTGTTCTCTGTTTGTTAGAGTTCTGCCGAGCCAACCCTTGACTACTAGTTCCAATGACTAACGGTGTTTTTCCAATGACTACCGATTATTCCACAATGGCTTGTTAGAGTGAATGGTTATTTGTTATGAGCTAAGATCTAAAATACCCATTTAGTATTATGTCAGAACAGGTTTGTAGTAGTCGATAAAGAAGAAAATATCCACTGGAAAAAGCTACGGCTAAGTCTCGTCTCTCATTAGTTTTGAGTTTGACAAGTCTTGTTTTCTAAAACTTTAAAAAATGTGTATGTGTATATATATCCTGTTGCAGAATGGACATGGTGATAGCTGCAGGGAAGTCCACAAAAAACATAGAGGCCTTTGTACTTATGCCACCAGATACTGTGCATGCCATCAACCTACTTATTAAAACCAGGAGGGCGGTGGGTATCCCAGAAGGAAACAAGTATCTGTTTGCACGGCCAAATGCCAATACCCCTTTCGCCGGAAACACTGAGTTGAGCGCATATGCTTCTAAGTGCCCTGGTCTCCAACACCCGGAAAGAATAACATCCAGAGGACTGCGAAAATACATTGCCACAGTCTGCCAGGCATGTTTGAGTATTTCACTTTTCATGTAAGAGGTGTTGCTTTGTACCTTCAGGTATTTGGGCATCGCTGGTGTCTAGTTTGTAACATATTGCTTGTGGCTGGTTTGTAATGTATTGGTGGTGTGCTGGTTCAGTATAGGACGCATTGATAGAATTGATGAGGCCAAATGAAAACTTACCTTTTACCTTTCCGGTTGACTAGAAAAATACTTCTTTTGTTCTCAATTTCTTGGGCATGGGCAAGTTCAGTTCGGATGCAACTTGTTTTCTCTATCTACTTTGCACATTCATTTTATCATCACTGTCCCGAGTACTGACCATGTCTTACTACTCTTCAGATTATGGATATGACCGAAAAAGAAGTGGAAAGCCTAGCCACCCATTTGGGACATGACGTCAAGACTCACAAGGAGTATTACAGACTCCAACATTCAACTGTGGAGTTGTCCAAGGTAGTTTATTCATGTTTCATTATTGAATCTGACTCAACATTGTTTCATAGAAAAAAATATATATATATTCCAAGGGATTTGTGTGATTCATTGATGCTAAAGGTTTATTAAGCTCTAACTGAGGATAGTGTAGGGACGCATAAAGTTCAGCTGAAATAGAAACTTATGTTCCGAGTTTTCTTTCACCCATCAGATTTCTCAGCTGCTCATAGCTGTGGAAGGGGGACAGCTGAACAAGTGGCAGGGAAAGAAACTGTCAGAAATAGATGTAAATGGTGAGTATATATGTTGGTACCTTGCAAATGTAAGGATGATCACCCCATAATAAGTAGTCCAGTAGGGAAATGGAATCTGCACTGACAGTCCTATCTGTACAAACAAACTTAGATCGGTGAATTATGTGAGACGGTATGAGCGTCAATGTTACCAATTCATTCAAATGCACCATATGCAGGGATGCCAGTCTTCCATGAATTAATGTATATCAATAATGTACATACTTCCAAAAATATTCAGAATCTCCATAGTATTTACAAGTTTTCTTAGTCAAACCCAATAGTTTCACCTTTATATCGTAATACATAGTGTATTTTAGTGTTGTTGAATATCTATCTACCCATGTCTGCGCTCGCTTATGATTGTACTACCCACATTCCATCCACAAGAAGTGTAGGATAGCGCCTATACATAGGTTATCAGTGTGTTTTAGCTTACCAATCAGAGTTCAAAGACCCGTTGTGTTTTGGTACAGGTTGTTTCCTTCCAAAAGGAGTGTAGGATAGCCCCTATACATAGGTTATCAGTGTGTTTTAGCTTACCGATCAGAGCTCGCAGACCCGTTGCGTCTTGGTACAGAGACGTCTTCGATATTTGCGCAAAATGGAAGAATTTGACTTAGATGTTGATTTTGACCAACTAAAAGTGTATTCGCCTTATTTCAGAAATTTGGAAATACATTCCGGGGCAGGTTGTTTTGATAGTGTTTTAGAACTGCCCCATGTCCTCAGTAAAGAGGAGTATATACACATATTTACTCTCTTGCATGATCCTAGTTATCCAAATGTATTATCTTCACTTGTCCCATTGCTGAGCGGAGACAGAGTGGGCCCCCATCTGCAGTTCATCTTATACTTCCTCAATGAACGCTTCGTCCTAGATAGCGTTCTCACGACTCTTGAGGAGGCGTTTGACAGGGCGTATGTGCTAATTGGGGAGGTACTAAATACGATGGGATACCAGTCGACCCACTTGTGGGAGAATTCCTTCTCCCCAAGTAAAATTACTGTCCAAGCCGGCATTGCAGAATATATAACCCACTTTTGCGATGTTCAACCCAAGTCCTTGATACCAGTGTCACTGGTGGAGGTGGGAGGTCAATCCCGAGTATCCTTCTTCAAGATCAGTCAATTTATATATAAAGGCCGCAGAAGAAGGTTGCGTCAGAAACGATATTCCTTTATTTGCAAATTATGTTTTGAATATGGGGTGCTTCGGAAACGAAGCGACTGGAAGGTCAGCATGGCCGCACGAATGCCCTGTTGCGGGTCATTAGTCCACGATGCCTGTTATTGGGAAATCGTTGGCGAGTGGCGCACATGTCCAGTATGTTCGAACTTCACAGAAGTCGCCACAGGGACTATCGACGCTGACTATAATGGACCGGAACAAGCCCTGCGCCGCAATAAGATCAGGTATGAGAATGAAGTTCCCCTGGGTGCGGAATTTGAGTTACCATTACGAACTCGAGCCAAAGAGATCCCAGATGATATTGAAACTCTGGACCGATACATGGCCCCACGGTACTCGTTTGAGAGGATTCCGTTTTGATAGTTAGCCGACTCAAAGTCTTAAGCAACGGGTGGGGGGAGGCTGGGGTGGGCTGGGGTGGGGGATGGGGTGGAGGGTGTGGGTGTGTGTAAAGTAGTTGCATAGTAAAGTTCAGACGTTCTATCCTTCGTATTTTAGTATACTCTCTTCAAAGAAGTTCATAATTATGTATAATTGTAGCTAAATTCAATGACACTGGTTTTCTTTACCACAGAATTTCTCTGTGAGCAAACTGACACTGACACTGACACTGACACTGACGCTGGTGGCACAGAGGTAGCTGGGGAAGGAGCACCAGACAGGAAAGGAAAAAAAAGACGGAAGTTATCTCCTGGTAAAGGTAAGCTTGTGGCTTGTAGTATCATGGGGACTTTGAAATGCAATTGAATTAAATTACTGCCAAATGGTTCCATAATTACAATAGTATTAGGTGCTTTTGACTGCAGAAGCTATTTGCAAGAGACATATTCTCCTATCATGACAGTAGTGTTCTTTAGATTTGCAGCCAAGCAATTGAAAGGGAAACTCCCATAGATTCTGCATTGGCATGAATGGAACGTACCACACTAGCTAATTTCTGTCCGGTAAACACTTGTCTGATAAAAAACTGACATAATTTGTTATCATTTCAGGCAAACAAAGGGCGATTCCAAAGCAAAGAAAGAGCTGGTCACAGGATGAGTGCTGTGCCCTCAAATCGTTTTTCAAGACCTACCTGAGTGGGAAAATGACATCAGTTAGAAACACTCAAATCACTGCAGCAAAAGAGAAATACCCATGCTTGCGAGAAAGGACAGCGTTGCAGATCAGAGCCCAGCTTTTCAATTATCGGAAAAAAACTTGATTAATTTGTCAATTCAACAAATGCAAATGCAACTGCTCTAAAGCAGCACATCCCAGTGAATTATCTAAAGTAATACTGCACAGATGTCGTCATAAAATGTACTAAAAGTGGAAGTTTACGATTCTGTTATCAAGCAAACATTGCCAGTGCTTAATAAATGCCTCAAACTGCAAGAAATCCTTGCCAATTTTGTACATTGCATACATCGAGAACCTATTATAGAGAATAAAAACCAACTTTATGAAAACTGCTGAATCCTAGTTTTGATGTATGATCAATGTTATTCATTTTAAATTTTTATTTAAATTCATGAAACGGCCCAGTATGGTGACAGATCCAATATCATACTCATAGACGATGACAGACCAAATACAATAAGATTAATGGCCCGAATAAGTTGTTAACTATATAAAAAATATATGGTGAAATATAGCAGTAATGCCAATGGACAATGCCATGCTTATATATTCCATTCCACTGGGAATTGGGTCAATCAAGGGTCAGAAGGGCCCAATAAAATTGTTGGGTCTGACCCAATATGACTGCATGAGGCAGAGGATTTTGCAACTCCTATACAATGCCAATATACAATATGAATGTGAAAGCTAATTATATATATAGCATTGGCTAATGATGGAAAACATTTTAGTCACAACAGAAATGTTATAAGTATAATCCTTCCATGTGGTCCCAATAGCACTGTCTTGAAAGACAGACCCAATATATTGGGGACTTTAAGTCTATATACATATAGATGCTCTTGAAAGAACTAGCATCCCCTACTAACTAGCTAATCCTACCCCCAGCATTTGACAGATTGGTTTTCACAGAGTATTTCCCTCAATGAATATATTTCGTGGAGAAATGGAAGAAAAACTATTTATAAAAGATAAATTCCACCGGCTATATTCGGAAGTAATAAGTATAGGGCTATCACAAAAAAAAGCAAAGATTCACAAGCGTCACACAGGCCCTTGCGCCTTGTCTTGGTAACCCCGGCTCAGTTGTGATACTTGGAAAGAGGATTGAAGTAACCTCCAGCACATACATAATACATACCACCTATAGAAATGACATCAGTCCTTGCTCCCCACTAGTAAAAAAAAAAAAAAAAAAAAAAAACAAGTCCACGCAATTCCCCGGCATGCACACGACACAATTCTACCCACAATCCACCCAACAACATCATATTCAGTAACGAGCACTAATGAAAAACCCACTCAAACAATTATCACATCTACCTAATCAGAGAAAAAGCACTCGTTCATACAACTTTCCCTTTCGTATTTCACTTTATAACACCTTAGTCGGTGGGGATGATGTACGATTAACACAATGCTCGTTGGAACAGCCAGAAAAAACAGATTATTAGGCTTCGCTGTGTAGTCCCGGGGGACATCAATGCTAAAATTTTATTGCACAGAAAATTCTGTCAGGGTCCAAAGATTTAGGAAATCATAGGTGCCATTTATTTTTCAGCTTATTAGGTGCCACCAGGGGGCACTTTGTATTTTTTCATATTTTTCCCTCTGACATATTTATTATTTCAAATACAGCTATGTGTTATATAAGATTGATTAAACTACATAAAAAGACCTTTCCAAATCCATCTATGCCAATGTGTCTTTGTTGACCTTAGGCCTCCTATTTCAATTAACATGAAGACTACCGAATATATAAAGGGGTACTTGAATAACCAATGAGGCAGGAACCAAGAGAACTGTCAAGCTTGCAGTTATATTAGGGTTAGGGCAGTATCAATATTATCCGGTCATTCAAATCCAAAGGAACAGATGGGTAATTAAGATTAAAACTAGTTAATGGCTAATTAGGTCAACAAGGAAAAGGGCAGTTACTAGTTAGCAATTACTGAATATCATTAATCGGGTCAAAATGAACATAAACAATCACAAACATGATCCACCACAGAATCATATGGGCAGTTGAACTGAAGTATCATTGGGGGGAGCCACCAGAGGGCAACACCAGTACTTCCTGAGTTGGGGCTTGACTTCCTGTCACATGCTCTGTCAGCCATTCTTAAGTTTAGCTTGGGGTGAGCAGGCTATCTAGACTTAATTTCAATTCCTTGATTGTGTATGTGGGTCTGTCTGTGTGGATTAATAGAGGATAATTGTATGTGTGTGTCTGGGATATTTCTGATTCCCATTTTAGAATGCCGATTCAGACAAGTTCTCCTATGGCTAGACTTCTAGAATTCGGAGTGCCGAAACACGGGTACCGGCCATAACGGCTGCAAAAAGGAATTGGCAATCGGATCATTTTCTCATGTTCTCATGCCAAGTTAGTACCAAAATGAAAACTCCATAATTATTACCTTTTAAGCAACTTATTGACTTGGATTAAATATTGCTTTAAATCAGGTTTTCCGGACCTTCCGAAATGTGTGATTGGTTTGGTTGTCAGTTGGATATTAGTAATACAGTAGTGGTTTTAAAAATCGGAAAAAATCGAAATAGACAAGATGGTTGATTTCCCAAACTTCTTTCGAAGCTAGGGCTTAGATTTTTTGGTAGGAGACGTAAAGCATGTTCGGCGACAAAACTGCCGAAGGAATTTCAATTCGGAGCATCCCTTCATTTTCGAAACGTCGAATTCCTTTGAGATTGCAAAGTGGCTACGAACTTTTCGACTTTGTAGGCACATCAGTATGCTAAACTGAAGAGAAATCACAATACGGTTGATTTGACAAACTTATCCAAAAGCTAGGGCTTAGATTTTTTGGTAGGAGACGTAAAGCATGTTCGGCGACAAAACTGCCGAAGGAATTTCAATTCGGAGCATCCCTTCATTTTCGAAACGTAGAATTCGTCAGTATGCTAAACTGAAGAGAAATCCCGATACGGTTGATTTAGCCAACTAATTTGAAAGCTAGGACTTAGATTTTTTGGTAGGAGACGTAAAGCATGTTCGGCGACAAGACTGCCGAAGGAATTTCAATTCGGAGCATCCCTTCATTTTCGAAACGTAGAATTCGTCAGTATGCTAAACTGAAGAGAAATCCCGATACGGTTGATTTAGCCAACTAATTTGAAAGCTAGGACTTAGATTTTTTGGTAGGAGACGTAAAGCATGTTCGGCGACAAGACTGCCGAAGGAATTTCAATTCGGAGCATCCCTTCATTTTCGAAACGTAGAATTCGTCAGTATGCTAAACTGAAGAGAAATCCCGATACGGTTGATTTAGCCAACTAATTTGAAAGCTAGGCTTAGCTTTTTTGGTAGGAGACGTAAAGCATGTTCCTTGACCAGACTGCCGAAGGAATTTCAATTCGGAGCATCCCTTCACTTTTGAAACGTCGAATTCCTTTGAGATTGCGAAGTGGCGAGGAACTCTTGGCCTTTGTAGGCACATCAGTATGCTAAACTGAAGAGAAATCACGATACGGTTGATTTAACAAACTTATCTAAAACCTAGGGCTTAGCTTTTTTGGTAGGAGACGTAAAGCATGTTCGGCGACAAAACTGCCGAAGGAATTTCAATTCGGAGCATCCCTTCATTTTCGAAACGTCGAATTCCTTTGAGATTGCAAAGTGGCTACGAACTTTTGGACTTTGTAGGCACATCAGTATGCTAAACTGAAGAGAAATCACAATACGGTTGATTTGACAAACTTATCCAAAAGCTAGGGCTTAGATTTTTTGGTAGGAGACGTAAAGCATGTTCGGCGACAAGACTGCCGAAGGAATTTCAATTCGGAGCATGCCTTCATTTTCGAAACGTAGAATTTGTCAGTATGCTAAACTGAAGAGAAATCCCGATACGGTTGATTTAGCCAACTAATTTGAAAGCTAGGACTTAGATTTTTTGGTAGGAGACGTAAAGCATGTTCGGCGACAAGACTGCCGAAGGAATTTCAATTCGGAGCATCCCTTCATTTTCGAAACGTAGAATTCGTCAGTATGCTAAACTGAAGAGAAATCACGATACGGTTGATTTAGCCAACTAATTTGAAAGCTAGGACTTAGATTTTTTGGTAGGAGACGTAAAGCATGTTCGGCAACAAGACTGCCGAAGGAATTTCAATTCGGAGCATCCCTTCATTTTCGAAACGTAGAATTCGTCAGTATGCTAAACCGAAGAGAAATCACGATACGGTTGATTTGACCAACTTATTCAAAAGCTAGGGTTAGATATTTTGGTAGGAGACGTAAAGCATGTTCCTTGACCAGACTGCCGAAGGAATTTCAATTCGGAGCATTTCGTAGAATTTGTCAGTATGCTAATCTGAAGAGAAATATCAATTTTTTTTATCAATCAGCAAGCAGTGTAACCCTCATGTTAGGACCTAGGGCCTTCCATCGCATTCCACACTACATAAGCTGTCCACTGTCAATTGGGATCTCCATAACCATCCAGAGCTGGCTGCCGAGCTTTTCGGGGGGCTGTAAAATGCCGAAACTACATATTTCATCTCCTTCCATCCTCCAGTCGAGGACAAGTAGTGGTCCTGAATAAAATCCCGCACCCCCATAGACCTTCTCTCACATGTCAGCCTAGTCGTTACGCGTCCACTGAGCGCAGCGGCGCGTCCGGAATGGCCCTAGCACCATCGAAAGCGGGCTGCCGAGCTTTTTCGGGGCGGTAAGATGCCGAAAGTACATAGTTCATCTCCTTCCATCCTCCAGTCGAGGACAAGGTAGTGGTCCTGAATAAAATCCCGCACCCCCATAGACGTTCTCTCACATGTCAGCCTAGTCTTTACGCGTCCACTGAGCGCAGCGGCGCTTCCGGAATGGCCCTAGCACCATCGAAAGCGGGCTGCCGAGCTTTTTCGGGGCGGTAAAATGCCGAAAGTACATAGTTCATCTCCTTCCATCCTCCAGTCGAGGACAAGGTAGTGGTCCTGAATAAAATCCCGCACCCCCATAGACCTTCTCTCACATGTCAGCCTAGTCGCTACGCGTCCACTGAGCGCAGCGGCGCGTCCGGAATGGCCCTAGCACCATCGAAAGCGGGCTGCCGAGCTTTTTCGGGGCGGTAAAATGCCGAAAGTACATAGTTCATCTCCTTCCATCCTCCAGTCGAGGACAAGGTAGTGGTCCTGAATAAAATCCCGCACCCCCATAGACCTTCTCTCACATGTCAGCCTAGTCGTTACGCGTCCACTGAGCGCAGCGGCGCGTCCGGAATGGCCCTAGCACCATCGAAAGCGGGCTGCCGAGCTTTTTCGGGGCGGTAAGATGCCGAAACTACATATTTCATCTCCTTCCATCCTCCAGTCGAGGACAAGGTAGTGGTCCTGAATAAAATCCCGCACCCCCATAGACCTTCTCTCACATGTCAGCCTAGTCTTTACGCGTCCACTGAGCGCAGCGGCGCTTCCGGAATGGCCCTAGCACCATCGAAAGCGGGCTGCCGAGCTTTTTCGGGGCGGTAAAATGCCGAAAGTACATAGTTCATCTCCTTCCATCCTCCAGTCGAGGACAAGGTAGTGGTCCTGAATAAAATCCCGCACCCCCATAGACCTTCTCTCACATGTCAGCCTAGTCGCTACGCGTCCACTGAGCGCAGCGGCGCGTCCGGAATGGCCCTAGCACCATCGAAAGCGGGCTGCCGAGCTTTTTCGGGGCGGTAAAATGCCGAAAGTACATAGTTCATCTCCTTCCATCCTCCAGTCGAGGACAAGGTAGTGGTCCTGAATAAAATCCCGCACCCCCATAGACCTTCTCTCACATGTCAGCCTAGTCGCTACGCGTCCACTGAGCGCAGCGGCGCGTCCGGAATGGCCCTAGCACCATCGAAAGCGGGCTGCCGAGCTTTTTCGGGGCGGTAAGATGCCGAAACTATATAGTTCATCTCCTTCCATCCTCCAGTCGAGGACAAGGTAGTGGTCCTGAATAAAATCCCGCACCCCCATAGACCTTCTCTCACATGTCAGCCTAGTCTTTACGCGTCCACTGAGCGCAGCGGCGCTTCCGGAATGGCCCTAGCACCATCGAAAGCGGGCTGCCGAGCTTTTTCGGGGCGGTAAGATGCCGAAAGTACATAGTTCATCTCCTTCCATCCTCCAGTCGAGGACAAGGTAGTGGTCCTGAATAAAATCCCGCACCCCCATAGACCTTCTCTCACATGTCAGCCTAGTCGCTACGCGTCCACTGAGCGCAGAGGCGCGTCCGGAATGGCCCTAGCACCATCGAAAGCGGGCTGCCGAGCTTTTTCGGGGCGGTAAAATGCCGAAAGTACATAGTTCATCTCCTTCCATCCTCCAGTCGAGGACAAGGTAGTGGTCCTGAATAAAATCCCGCACCCCCATAGACCTTCTCTCACATGTCAGCCTAGTCGCTACGCGTCCACTGAGCGCAGCGGCGCGTCCGGAATGGCCCTAGCACCATCGAAAGCGGGCTGCCGAGCTTTTTCGGGGCGGTAAAATGCCGAAAGTACATAGTTCATCTCCTTCCATCCTCCAGTCGAGGACAAGGTAGTGGTCCTGAATAAAATCCCGCACCCCCATAGACCTTCTCTCACATGTCAGCCTAGTCGCTACGCGTCCACTGAGCGCAGCGGCGCGTCCGGAATGGCCCTAGCACCATCGAAAGCGGGCTGCCGAGCTTTTTCGGGGCGGTAAAATGCCGAAAGTACATAGTTCATCTCCTTCCATCCTCCAGTCGAGGACAAGGTAGTGGTCCTGAATAAAATCCCGCACCCCCATAGACCTTCTCTCACATGTCAGCCTAGTCGCTACGCGTCCACTGAGCGCAGCGGCGCGTCCGGAATGGCCCTAGCACCATCGAAAGCGGGCTGCCGAGCTTTTTCGGGGCGGTAAGATGCCGAAACTATATAGTTCATCTCCTTCCATCCTCCAGTCGAGGACAAGGTAGTGGTCCTGAATAAAATCCCGCACCCCCATAGACCTTCTCTCACATGTCAGCCTAGTCTTTACGCGTCCACTGAGCGCAGCGGCGCTTCCGGAATGGCCCTAGCACCATCGAAAGCGGGCTGCCGAGCTTTTTCGGGGCGGTAAAATGCCGAAAGTACATAGTTCATCTCCTTCCATCCTCCAGTCGAGGACAAGGTAGTGGTCCTGAATAAAATCCCGCACCCCCATAGACCTTCTCTCACATGTCAGCCTAGTCGCTACGCGTCCACTGAGCGCAGAGGCGCGTCCGGAATGGCCCTAGCACCATCGAAAGCGGGCTGCCGAGCTTTTTCGGGGCGGTAAAATGCCGAAAGTACATAGTTCATCTCCTTCCATCCTCCAGTCGAGGACAAGGTAGTGGTCCTGAATAAAATCCCGCACCCCCATAGACCTTCTCTCACATGTCAGCCTAGTCGTTACGCGTCCACTGAGCGCAGCGGCGCGTCCGGAATGGCCCTAGCACCATCGAAAGCGGGCTGCCGAGCTTTTTCGGGGCGGTAAGATGCCGAAACTACATATTTCATCTCCTTCCATCCTCCAGTCGAGGACAAGGTAGTGGTCCTGAATAAAATCCCGCACCCCCATAGACCTTCTCTCACATGTCAGCCTAGTCTTTACGCGTCCACTGAGCGCAGCGGCGCTTCCGGAATGGCCCTAGCACCATCGAAAGCGGGCTGCCGAGCTTTTTCGGGGCGGTAAAATGCCGAAAGTACATAGTTCATCTCCTTCCATCCTCCAGTCGAGGACAAGGTAGTGGTCCTGAATAAAATCCCGCACCCCCATAGACCTTCTCTCACATGTCAGCCTAGTCGCTACGCGTCCACTGAGCGCAGCGGCGCGTCCGGAATGGCCCTAGCACCATCGAAAGCGGGCTGCCGAGCTTTTTCGGGGCGGTAAAATGCCGAAAGTACATAGTTCATCTCCTTCCATCCTCCAGTCGAGGACAAGGTAGTGGTCCTGAATAAAATCCCGCACCCCCATAGACCTTCTCTCACATGTCAGCCTAGTCTTTACGCGTCCACTGAGCGCAGCGGCGCTTCCGGAATGGCCCTAGCACCATCGAAAGCGGGCTGCCGAGCTTTTTCGGGGCGGTAAAATGCCGAAAGTACATAGTTCATCTCCTTCCATCCTCCAGTCGAGGACAAGGTAGTGGTCCTGAATAAAATCCCGCACCCCCATAGACCTTCTCTCACATGTCAGCCTAGTCGCTACGCGTCCACTGAGCGCAGCGGCGCGTCCGGAATGGCCCTAGCACCATCGAAAGCGGGCTGCCGAGCTTTTTCGGGGCGGTAAAATGCCGAAAGTACATAGTTCATCTCCTTCCATCCTCCAGTCGAGGACAAGGTAGTGGTCCTGAATAAAATCCCGCACCCCCATAGACCTTCTCTCACATGTCAGCCTAGTCTTTACGCGTCCACTGAGCGCAGCGGCGCGTCCGGAATGGCCCTAGCACCATCGAAAGCGGGCTGCCGAGCTTTTTCGGGGCGGTAAGATGCCGAAACTACATATTTCATCTCCTTCCATCCTCCAGTCGAGGACAAGGTAGTGGTCCTGAATAAAATCCCGCACCCCCATAGACCTTCTCTCACATGTCAGCCTAGTCTTTACGCGTCCACTGAGCGCAGCGGCGCGTCCGGAATGGCCCTAGCACCATCGAAAGCGGGCTGCCGAGCTTTTTCGGGGCGGTAAGATGCCGAAACTACATATTTCATCTCCTTCCATCCTCCAGTCGAGGACAAGGTAGTGGTCCTGAATAAAATCCCGCACCCCCATAGACCTTCTCTCACATGTCAGCCTAGTCTTTACGCGTCCACTGAGCGCAGCGGCGCTTCCGGAATGGCCCTAGCACCATCGAAAGCGGGCTGCCGATCTTTTTCGGGGCGGTAAAATGCCGAAAGTACATAGTTCATCTCCTTCCATCCTCCAGTCGAGGACAAGGTAGTGGTCCTGAATAAAATCCCGCACCCCCATAGACCTTCTCTCACATGTCAGCCTAGTCGCTACGCGTCCACTGAGCGCAGCGGCGCGTCCGGAATGGCCCTAGCACCATCGAAAGCGGGCTGCCGAGCTTTTTCGGGGCGGTAAGATGCCGAAAGTACATAGTTCATCTCCTTCCATCCTCCAGTCGAGGACAAGGTAGTGGTCCTGAATAAAATCCCGCACCCCCATAGACCTTCTCTCACATGTCAGCCTAGTCGCTACGCGTCCACTGAGCGCAGCGGCGCGTCCGGAATGGCCCTAGCACCATCGAAAGCGGGCTGCCGAGCTTTTTCGGGGCGGTAAAATGCCGAAAGTACATAGTTCATCTCCTTCCATCCTCCAGTCGAGGACAAGGTAGTGGTCCTGAATAAAATCCCGCACCCCCATAGACCTTCTCTCACATGTCAGCCTAGTCTTTACGCGTCCACTGAGCGAAGCGGCGCGTCCGGAATGGCCCTAGCACCATCGAAAGCGGGCTGCCGAGCTTTTTCGGGGCGGTAAGATGCCGAAACTACATATTTCATCTCCTTCCATTCTCCAGTCGAGGACAAGGTAGTGGTCCTGAAAAAAATCCCGCACCCCCATAGACCTTCTCTCACATGTCAGCCTAGTCGCTACGCGTCCACTGAGCGCAGCGGCGCTTCCGGAATGGCCCTAGCACCATCGAAAGCGGGCTGCCGAGCTTTTTCGGGGCGGTAAGTTGCCGAAACTACATAGTTCATCTCCTTCCATCCTCCAGTCGAGGACAAGGTAGTGGTCCTGAATAAAATCCCGCACCCCCATAGACGTTCTCTCACATGTCAGCCTAGTCGTTACGCGTCCACTGAGGGCAGCGGCGCGTCCGGAATGGCCCTAGCACCATCGAAAGCGGGCTGCCGAGCTTTTTCGGGGCGGTAAGATGCCGAAACTACATAGTTCATCTCCTTCCATCCTCCAGTCGAGGACAAGGTAGTGGTCCTGAATAAAATCCCGCACCCCCATAGACCTT
Organism: Sthenelais limicola; assembly: GCA_942159475.1. Lineage (NCBI taxonomy): Eukaryota > Metazoa > Annelida > Polychaeta > Phyllodocida > Sigalionidae > Sthenelais > Sthenelais limicola. The sequence goes on from OW804097.1 coordinate 5,220,973, forward strand.
CTCTCACATGTCAGCCTAGTCTTTACGCGTCCACTGAGCGCAGCGGCACGTCCGGAATGGCCGTAGCACCATCGAAAGCGGGCTGCCGATCTTTTTCGGGGCGGTAAGATGCCGAAACTACATATTTCTAAATAGATAAATCTCCATATACTAAAAGTCCCCCACACATTAGAAAGACTATATAGGGGGCACCATTTGGTCTCAGTTCTTGCTGTCCTACCACAACTTGCCCTGGTCATGTTCAGAGATGACTCTTTCCAAAGTCTATGTCATGCCCCTGCCATGTCTTTTTGGCAGAAGTTACAATTTTTTGGAGGTGTTTACCTTGTCCGATATGGTGTCCTAGATGGGTCAAAGCTGGTATTTCACAAATGGTATTTGTGACAGTTCCACCCAGGGACATGTGGTGGATTGATTATAGCGAGAACCATGCATCACAAGCAAAGTCCTCCTCCTCGAGTCCTACAAATTGGGAGTGTTTTTTTACAATCCTTTATTCAAAAACACCTGCCATCTGGGCATATACATTGCCAAATCACCATTATTGACCAAAGAAACTATTCTCTGTTTCCTCATTTTCAGATCCTACCTTATGCTGAGGTTGTTGCTTAGTTCCCCTTTTCTATTGATCTATTTGTCTAGGGTTTTGGTATTAGTCCGGTTTATCAGGGTTTGCTTAGTCCGGTTGGGTCAGCTGAGTCAGCATATCAGGAACCAGACACCACTATGATATAGTAGTAATATTGCTAATATTAATAATTTAATTTAGATCTTGTATTGACAGTCTTATGTAGTCTCATGAAATTAATAATCCAATCTCCCTTCTCTGGGGTTATTAACATTGATCCAGTATGTTGTAAGAAAGTTAAATCCTTCCTATTCAATATAATCCTTAGCGCCCTCTTCTGAAATATAAATATATATATATATATATAGTTTTATAACCACCCCTATATTGGGTCTTTCGTCTCCCTAAGATTCATGCTATTGGGTCGCTATGTGATTATTGGGTCTAAAGTGTGATTATTGGGTCAAAGACCCAATATTTTTCAGGACCCAATAATATTTTGCTTTATTTCTTTCTCTATTTGAGTTTAAAACATTTTTGGACTAACTTGCTTAAACAGGTTTATTGGGTCATGTATATCACATAAGCCATCAGCTACTGACACCTGGTGACAACAGAGGTAACTACATATATATATCCATATATAAGTCAATACCCTATCACATCCTTTGGTTATGTCTCCCGGTACCTGGAACTGACTTCTGGTGACTTGTAAATTCCCATATCCATAACAACGTGACCCTACCTCTATGTCAATGCCCGTTTTGAGAGGGAAAAACTTTCAACCACTACAATGTTAACTTTCTTGTTGCCCTTGTTTTGTAGATTATTATCACCCATAATGCCTCAAACGAGGAGAGGGACTCAAAGGTCTACTGCAGACTCAAATACACAGGAGGCTGCAGGTAAACATTCATCCAACACCAACAACAGTTTCCTCTAATACAGAGGCTTGCTGCACAGAAATCTCACTATGTATATTTAATTAATTTATCAATCTGATTGTATATCATTGCATCATTGTCAGGCAGATACCCAAGATACAGGCCAACTAGTCTGGGCCGAATTCTCTGGTATAAATGCTTTTGTGGCCTTGTTGGCTTGGACAGCAGAGACCAAAGAGATCACTGTTGTGGGTGAACTTGCTATGAATAGGGTACATTATTAATTCAAGAACTTTTATTGTAGTTGATCTTCAAGTGTTTAAAAAAGCCAAAAGTAAATTGTATTCCTTTCTTTCCAAGATTTGTCATAATTATTAATTTCTTCAGCTGCAAATGCTCCAGAGGAAGGAACACCCTTCCTGTCCCCAAAAGAACCAACGGAGAAGGCAGCCTTCTACCCCCGGAAGGGGTCAGCAGCGAGTAACACTCCAGAGGAGTCAACAGACTTCCACACCCAGAAGGAACTTGTAGTAACTCTCCGCAGGTGTGACTCGCCACAGGGTTCAACTTCCTTCCATGCCAGGAAAGAACCAGCAGCAAAAGACACTACACAGGAGTCAACATCCTTCCAAGGTGTAGTAACTGTCCACAGGTGCAACTCTCCACAGGAGTCAACTTCCTTGGATGCCCAGAAGAAACTGGCAGTGAGTAGCACTTCAGAGAAGTCAACACCCATCCATGCCCAGAAGGTAGCTGTAGCGCGTAACAGGCCAGAGGAGCCAATAACTGTCCTTGACCCTCCGCAGGAGTCAACACCCTTCCTCACCCACTCAGATCATGTCGTTGTGGAGTATGACCCCATGACTCATTCCCTAGAAGATGTAGAAGTAGAAGTAGAAGAGCCATTGCCCACCAATGAATTACGAGGAGTCCAAGAGGAGTCCGAGCTTGATTACGGTGAGAGCAGTTCCTCTGACTCTGAATACAAACCTGAAGATCACTCTCCTTATTCGTCACCATCTTCAGATGTAAGTTATGCTTCTCAAAGTGACAAGAGGAGAGAAACTAAATCAAAAAGGACAGGAAGAAAACTCCAGTGCACTCCTGAAAGAGCGCATGAGGAAGAGCGGGAACAGGCAACTTCAGCAGATGACTGTGCCACACAGCCAGCTAAACGCAAAAGGAAAGTGGGAAATAATTCAGTTGAGAACAGCGTGGGGCTGTTTGAAAAAGAAAAGGTAAAAGATGGCTGTAAGCAGGTGTATGACAAAGTCAATTTTTGCACGTTTTGCCGTAAACCCATCAAAAGTAAAATTTCAAGACATTTGTTAAGTGTTCATAAAGATGACCCAAGACTGTATGACATTCTGACTATGGCAAAAAGGTCAAAAGAAAGGATGATTCAACTAGAGATCCTGGCGAATGAAGGAAACTTCAAGCATAACATTGATGTCCTCAGAATGGGGAAGGGCCAGATAGTTGTCGCTAGACGCAACTCAGCAGGTGTAGATGAGAACAAGACAGGCGATTATTTGCCGTGCGAACACTGCATGAAGTTTATTCTCCGAACAAATATGTGGTATCACCACCGGTCCTGTTCTGTCAAGAAATTTCGTACAGAAGGTAACCGGGAAACGTCAGATGACGATGGCAATGCCAGTGTCAATGTTATCCAAAGCAATGCTGTCAGAAGGGGCCGTAGCCTTCTCAACAGTGCCCTATTCAGTGATGAAGATTCAAACAATGTAAAGAAAATGATTGAGAGAATGAGACTAGATGAAGCCACAGAGATAGTCTGTTGCGACAAACTGATTCAGAGGTATGCTGCATTAAGAGTAGAGTCTTTGGGTCATGAAGATGATCAGAAGTTAAGCGACATGCATAGAGTCAGCCAGGGAGCCAGAACTCTGGCCCGCTTGGTGCTAGAGGCCCGAATAAAGAAGCCAACAATCACAATGGATGAACTTATAAAACCAGAGCACATGGATATGGTCGTCCATTGTACCAGAGCAATGTCTGTTGAGAAGGAGGAGCCCGTCCTGACATTGGGGAGATTGATTGGGAACTTACTGGGCCATGTTATCCAAGTGAAACGAGGCCTTGCAATAAGGAACAATGATAACAGGAGGCTCGATGAAGCTGATAGGTTTCTGAGTCTTTTCACTGTGGAATGGAATGGCCGTATCAACTCAGCTTGCACCAAAAAGATGAACACAGTTCGAAGGAACACAATTCAATGTATCCCTCTTACAGAGGATCTTCGTCTAATCAAAGAATTCATCTTGAAAGAGATAAAAACGAAGTCAGCAGCGTTGAAGACAACTGTGGCTGTCAAGGATTGGGTAGAAATTGCCAAGTTGACCATGTGCAGGCTGATTTTGTTCAATATGAGGAGAAGAGCTGAAGTGAAGGACCTTACTGTGAATGACTTTGTGAAACGGCCATCCTGGAAAGATGACGTGAGTGGTGAGATGGCCATGGCTCTGTCCCCCACAGACAGACTTCTGGCAGAGAGGTGTGTATACTATATCTATAAGAAACTTGATTTCCGCCAAATAACAGGAAGAGGAACTATGCACAGACACTGGTTGCTGCTGTTCTCTGTTTGTTAGAGTTCTGCCGAGCCAACCCTTGACTACTAGTTCCAATGACTAACGGTGTTTTTCCAATGACTACCGATTATTCCACAATGGCTTGTTAGAGTGAATGGTTATTTGTTATGAGCTAAGATCTAAAATACCCATTTAGTATTATGTCAGAACAGGTTTGTAGTAGTCGATAAAGAAGAAAATATCCACTGGAAAAAGCTACGGCTAAGTCTCGTCTCTCATTAGTTTTGAGTTTGACAAGTCTTGTTTTCTAAAACTTTAAAAAATGTGTATGTGTATATATATCCTGTTGCAGAATGGACATGGTGATAGCTGCAGGGAAGTCCACAAAAAACATAGAGGCCTTTGTACTTATGCCACCAGATACTGTGCATGCCATCAACCTACTTATTAAAACCAGGAGGGCGGTGGGTATCCCAGAAGGAAACAAGTATCTGTTTGCACGGCCAAATGCCAATACCCCTTTCGCCGGAAACACTGAGTTGAGCGCATATGCTTCTAAGTGCCCTGGTCTCCAACACCCGGAAAGAATAACATCCAGAGGACTGCGAAAATACATTGCCACAGTCTGCCAGGCATGTTTGAGTATTTCACTTTTCATGTAAGAGGTGTTGCTTTGTACCTTCAGGTATTTGGGCATCGCTGGTGTCTAGTTTGTAACATATTGCTTGTGGCTGGTTTGTAATGTATTGGTGGTGTGCTGGTTCAGTATAGGACGCATTGATAGAATTGATGAGGCCAAATGAAAACTTACCTTTTACCTTTCCGGTTGACTAGAAAAATACTTCTTTTGTTCTCAATTTCTTGGGCATGGGCAAGTTCAGTTCGGATGCAACTTGTTTTCTCTATCTACTTTGCACATTCATTTTATCATCACTGTCCCGAGTACTGACCATGTCTTACTACTCTTCAGATTATGGATATGACCGAAAAAGAAGTGGAAAGCCTAGCCACCCATTTGGGACATGACGTCAAGACTCACAAGGAGTATTACAGACTCCAACATTCAACTGTGGAGTTGTCCAAGGTAGTTTATTCATGTTTCATTATTGAATCTGACTCAACATTGTTTCATAGAAAAAAATATATATATATTCCAAGGGATTTGTGTGATTCATTGATGCTAAAGGTTTATTAAGCTCTAACTGAGGATAGTGTAGGGACGCATAAAGTTCAGCTGAAATAGAAACTTATGTTCCGAGTTTTCTTTCACCCATCAGATTTCTCAGCTGCTCATAGCTGTGGAAGGGGGACAGCTGAACAAGTGGCAGGGAAAGAAACTGTCAGAAATAGATGTAAATGGTGAGTATATATGTTGGTACCTTGCAAATGTAAGGATGATCACCCCATAATAAGTAGTCCAGTAGGGAAATGGAATCTGCACTGACAGTCCTATCTGTACAAACAAACTTAGATCGGTGAATTATGTGAGACGGTATGAGCGTCAATGTTACCAATTCATTCAAATGCACCATATGCAGGGATGCCAGTCTTCCATGAATTAATGTATATCAATAATGTACATACTTCCAAAAATATTCAGAATCTCCATAGTATTTACAAGTTTTCTTAGTCAAACCCAATAGTTTCACCTTTATATCGTAATACATAGTGTATTTTAGTGTTGTTGAATATCTATCTACCCATGTCTGCGCTCGCTTATGATTGTACTACCCACATTCCATCCACAAGAAGTGTAGGATAGCGCCTATACATAGGTTATCAGTGTGTTTTAGCTTACCAATCAGAGTTCAAAGACCCGTTGTGTTTTGGTACAGGTTGTTTCCTTCCAAAAGGAGTGTAGGATAGCCCCTATACATAGGTTATCAGTGTGTTTTAGCTTACCGATCAGAGCTCGCAGACCCGTTGCGTCTTGGTACAGAGACGTCTTCGATATTTGCGCAAAATGGAAGAATTTGACTTAGATGTTGATTTTGACCAACTAAAAGTGTATTCGCCTTATTTCAGAAATTTGGAAATACATTCCGGGGCAGGTTGTTTTGATAGTGTTTTAGAACTGCCCCATGTCCTCAGTAAAGAGGAGTATATACACATATTTACTCTCTTGCATGATCCTAGTTATCCAAATGTATTATCTTCACTTGTCCCATTGCTGAGCGGAGACAGAGTGGGCCCCCATCTGCAGTTCATCTTATACTTCCTCAATGAACGCTTCGTCCTAGATAGCGTTCTCACGACTCTTGAGGAGGCGTTTGACAGGGCGTATGTGCTAATTGGGGAGGTACTAAATACGATGGGATACCAGTCGACCCACTTGTGGGAGAATTCCTTCTCCCCAAGTAAAATTACTGTCCAAGCCGGCATTGCAGAATATATAACCCACTTTTGCGATGTTCAACCCAAGTCCTTGATACCAGTGTCACTGGTGGAGGTGGGAGGTCAATCCCGAGTATCCTTCTTCAAGATCAGTCAATTTATATATAAAGGCCGCAGAAGAAGGTTGCGTCAGAAACGATATTCCTTTATTTGCAAATTATGTTTTGAATATGGGGTGCTTCGGAAACGAAGCGACTGGAAGGTCAGCATGGCCGCACGAATGCCCTGTTGCGGGTCATTAGTCCACGATGCCTGTTATTGGGAAATCGTTGGCGAGTGGCGCACATGTCCAGTATGTTCGAACTTCACAGAAGTCGCCACAGGGACTATCGACGCTGACTATAATGGACCGGAACAAGCCCTGCGCCGCAATAAGATCAGGTATGAGAATGAAGTTCCCCTGGGTGCGGAATTTGAGTTACCATTACGAACTCGAGCCAAAGAGATCCCAGATGATATTGAAACTCTGGACCGATACATGGCCCCACGGTACTCGTTTGAGAGGATTCCGTTTTGATAGTTAGCCGACTCAAAGTCTTAAGCAACGGGTGGGGGGAGGCTGGGGTGGGCTGGGGTGGGGGATGGGGTGGAGGGTGTGGGTGTGTGTAAAGTAGTTGCATAGTAAAGTTCAGACGTTCTATCCTTCGTATTTTAGTATACTCTCTTCAAAGAAGTTCATAATTATGTATAATTGTAGCTAAATTCAATGACACTGGTTTTCTTTACCACAGAATTTCTCTGTGAGCAAACTGACACTGACACTGACACTGACACTGACGCTGGTGGCACAGAGGTAGCTGGGGAAGGAGCACCAGACAGGAAAGGAAAAAAAAGACGGAAGTTATCTCCTGGTAAAGGTAAGCTTGTGGCTTGTAGTATCATGGGGACTTTGAAATGCAATTGAATTAAATTACTGCCAAATGGTTCCATAATTACAATAGTATTAGGTGCTTTTGACTGCAGAAGCTATTTGCAAGAGACATATTCTCCTATCATGACAGTAGTGTTCTTTAGATTTGCAGCCAAGCAATTGAAAGGGAAACTCCCATAGATTCTGCATTGGCATGAATGGAACGTACCACACTAGCTAATTTCTGTCCGGTAAACACTTGTCTGATAAAAAACTGACATAATTTGTTATCATTTCAGGCAAACAAAGGGCGATTCCAAAGCAAAGAAAGAGCTGGTCACAGGATGAGTGCTGTGCCCTCAAATCGTTTTTCAAGACCTACCTGAGTGGGAAAATGACATCAGTTAGAAACACTCAAATCACTGCAGCAAAAGAGAAATACCCATGCTTGCGAGAAAGGACAGCGTTGCAGATCAGAGCCCAGCTTTTCAATTATCGGAAAAAAACTTGATTAATTTGTCAATTCAACAAATGCAAATGCAACTGCTCTAAAGCAGCACATCCCAGTGAATTATCTAAAGTAATACTGCACAGATGTCGTCATAAAATGTACTAAAAGTGGAAGTTTACGATTCTGTTATCAAGCAAACATTGCCAGTGCTTAATAAATGCCTCAAACTGCAAGAAATCCTTGCCAATTTTGTACATTGCATACATCGAGAATCTATTATAGAGAATAAAAACCAACTTTATGAAAACTGCTGAATCCTAGTTTTGATGTATGATCAATGTTATTCATTTTAAATTTTTATTTAAATTCATGAAACGGCCCAGTATGGTGACAGATCCAATATCATACTCATAGACGATGACAGACCAAATACAATAAGATTAATGGCCCGAATAAGTTGTTAACTATATAAAAAATATATGGTGAAATATAGCAGTAATGCCAATGGACAATGCCATGCTTATATATTCCATTCCACTGGGAATTGGGTCAATCAAGGGTCAGAAGGGCCCAATAAAATTGTTGGGTCTGACCCAATATGACTGCATGAGGCAGAGGATTTTGCAACTCCTATACAATGCCAATATACAATATGAATGTGAAAGCTAATTATATATATAGCATTGGCTAATGATGGAAAACATTTTAGTCACAACAGAAATGTTATAAGTATAATCCTTCCATGTGGTCCCAATAGCACTGTCTTGAAAGACAGACCCAATATATTGGGGACTTTAAGTCTATATACATATAGATGCTCTTGAAAGAACTAGCATCCCCTACTAACTAGCTAATCCTACCCCCAGCATTTGACAGATTGGTTTTCACAGAGTATTTCCCTCAATGAATATATTTCGTGGAGAAATGGAAGAAAAACTATTTATAAAAGATAAATTCCACCGGCTATATTCGGAAGTAATAAGTATAGGGCTATCACAAAAAAAAGCAAAGATTCACAAGCGTCACACAGGCCCTTGCGCCTTGTCTTGGTAACCCCGGCTCAGTTGTGATACTTGGAAAGAGGATTGAAGTAACCTCCAGCACATACATAATACATACCACCTATAGAAATGACATCAGTCCTTGCTCCCCACTAGTAAAAAAAAAAAAAAAAAAAAAAAACAAGTCCACGCAATTCCCCGGCATGCACACGACACAATTCTACCCACAATCCACCCAACAACATCATATTCAGTAACGAGCACTAATGAAAAACCCACTCAAACAATTATCACATCTACCTAATCAGAGAAAAAGCACTCGTTCATACAACTTTCCCTTTCGTATTTCACTTTATAACACCTTAGTCGGTGGGGATGATGTACGATTAACACAATGCTCGTTGGAACAGCCAGAAAAAACAGATTATTAGGCTTCGCTGTGTAGTCCCGGGGGACATCAATGCTAAAATTTTATTGCACAGAAAATTCTGTCAGGGTCCAAAGATTTAGGAAATCATAGGTGCCATTTATTTTTCAGCTTATTAGGTGCCACCAGGGGGCACTTTGTATTTTTTCATATTTTTCCCTCTGACATATTTATTATTTCAAATACAGCTATGTGTTATATAAGATTGATTAAACTACATAAAAAGACCTTTCCAAATCCATCTATGCCAATGTGTCTTTGTTGACCTTAGGCCTCCTATTTCAATTAACATGAAGACTACCGAATATATAAAGGGGTACTTGAATAACCAATGAGGCAGGAACCAAGAGAACTGTCAAGCTTGCAGTTATATTAGGGTTAGGGCAGTATCAATATTATCCGGTCATTCAAATCCAAAGGAACAGATGGGTAATTAAGATTAAAACTAGTTAATGGCTAATTAGGTCAACAAGGAAAAGGGCAGTTACTAGTTAGCAATTACTGAATATCATTAATCGGGTCAAAATGAACATAAACAATCACAAACATGATCCACCACAGAATCATATGGGCAGTTGAACTGAAGTATCATTGGGGGGAGCCACCAGAGGGCAACACCAGTACTTCCTGAGTTGGGGCTTGACTTCCTGTCACATGCTCTGTCAGCCATTCTTAAGTTTAGCTTGGGGTGAGCAGGCTATCTAGACTTAATTTCAATTCCTTGATTGTGTATGTGGGTCTGTCTGTGTGGATTAATAGAGGATAATTGTATGTGTGTGTCTGGGATATTTCTGATTCCCATTTTAGAATGCCGATTCAGACAAGTTCTCCTATGGCTAGACTTCTAGAATTCGGAGTGCCGAAACACGGGTACCGGCCATAACGGCTGCAAAAAGGAATTGGCAATCGGATCATTTTCTCATGTTCTCATGCCAAGTTAGTACCAAAATGAAAACTCCATAATTATTACCTTTTAAGCAACTTATTGACTTGGATTAAATATTGCTTTAAATCAGGTTTTCCGGACCTTCCGAAATGTGTGATTGGTTTGGTTGTCAGTTGGATATTAGTAATACAGTAGTGGTTTTAAAAATCGGAAAAAATCGAAATAGACAAGATGGTTGATTTCCCAAACTTCTTTCGAAGCTAGGGCTTAGATTTTTTGGTAGGAGACGTAAAGCATGTTCGGCGACAAAACTGCCGAAGGAATTTCAATTCGGAGCATCCCTTCATTTTCGAAACGTCGAATTCCTTTGAGATTGCAAAGTGGCTACGAACTTTTCGACTTTGTAGGCACATCAGTATGCTAAACTGAAGAGAAATCACAATACGGTTGATTTGACAAACTTATCCAAAAGCTAGGGCTTAGATTTTTTGGTAGGAGACGTAAAGCATGTTCGGCGACAAAACTGCCGAAGGAATTTCAATTCGGAGCATCCCTTCATTTTCGAAACGTAGAATTCGTCAGTATGCTAAACTGAAGAGAAATCCCGATACGGTTGATTTAGCCAACTAATTTGAAAGCTAGGACTTAGATTTTTTGGTAGGAGACGTAAAGCATGTTCGGCGACAAGACTGCCGAAGGAATTTCAATTCGGAGCATCCCTTCATTTTCGAAACGTAGAATTCGTCAGTATGCTAAACTGAAGAGAAATCCCGATACGGTTGATTTAGCCAACTAATTTGAAAGCTAGGACTTAG